>OY987255.1:137136237-139536237 GCA_963920725.1 Rhamphomyia laevipes
AGTGAACATACGAATTCTGCAGTTTGGTTATTATTTTGCAAACCATTGTAAATATTAAATTACCATAAGATTATTCATTTTACTTCAAAATAATTCCCAGTACTTCAAAGTAATGCAGTTTCAAATACTTTAAAGTACTTCACCATAAAAATGAGAAGTATTTGTAATTCAGTAAAGTAATTCAAATATTTCATTACTTTTGAGATAATGCAATACTCTATTTACCAGTACTGTAATCTGTAATTACTAATGAAAATATTTAAGTACGCCATTACAAATAATGCAGTAAATTAATTCAACTTGAATTATTTGGTAATGCGGTAATGCATTACTCCATTACAAGTACTGTAATTATTAATTGAAAAATTGAAGTACAGAATTACTTTTTAGAAAATAATGCATTATATTTCAGCATTACTCGGTAATAATAATGCATTATCTAACAACTCTGATTACAACCAAAAATTAATTATATATAGGCACTTTATAGAATTACTAATTATTGTATTAGTACTTCAAAGTACTTCATTGAAGTAAAGAATAATGCAAAAAATACTTCGAATTAATTACAGAATTTAAATAGTTACTATAATGCATTAAAGTAATGCATTACTTTTAATATAGTTGAAATAATGCATTACTGCAGTATTAGAGGGTATTTTTCTACTTAAATGCTTAAGTTTTATCAGTATTCCAATACAGAACTGCATATTAACTCTTCTTAAACAAATGAAGTAACTATAGTACTGGAGTTATGATGTTTACATTACCAAAATAATGCATTATTTAAAAACTCCGGGTAAGTTACTAGGTACTTTTGTTATTACGAGTTTACAAATGAAGTATGAAACAATTGTGACCTAAATTAGATGATCCGCAGTATATTTTTAAAGCTTATTACATAAAAAAAATTGGACTTACGAGGTTATGAATTATTGCCATTACGCCACGGTTTTTCTTAAGTACATTTTGATATTTTATATTAACATTCCATTAATTATCGTGCGATTGTATTTGAAAAAAATAGCCTTTTCTAATTACTTAGGTTTTAGTTGATAGGTGGATGTGGATTACACTATCTATGGATAGATAGTAAAAATAGAATACAAATTAATAATTAACGATAGCAATTTATAATTTGTTCATTCTGTAGCTAAGGACGTTAAATTAATAAAAAAAAACGCTGCAGGCAATAAATGTTACATATGTAATATAGAAGTAATAGAACTAATGTCAGATGAGAGTTGTATTAAATTTAAACTAAACAAAACAATTTATAGAAATTCAATTCATACGATTGTGCCTAAAAAGCTATCCATAGCCGTATTTAAGAAAGCTACACTGAAAATCATACCTTAATACCATCGGATTTATTAATGGCTTTACTTGCTTCTGAATTGATTAAATAAAATTAACAACGACAGCTAATAACACTGTATACTGAAAAACCTCTTGAATTTCATATATTCAATTCAAATTCACTAATCATTATTTTTACCTGCCAAAAATCCTGATAAAATTGTTGCAGTTAATGGTGTCTTTGTAAAATCATTAACTCTTCTTAAATAACGAAAAATAATTCCATCTTCTGCCATTGCATAAATTACTCGAGGTAATGGAAACATTGCACCTAAAAGGCTAGTACACAATGCAAATATTGCACCAATTGTTACAATCCATTTAACTGTATTCATTCCTAGTTCATCAAAAGCATGTGGAAAAGGTGCATTTGGATTCTATAAAAAAAAAATGTTAAAGAAAATAGTGTTCAAAATTTTTTTTTATAATCAAAATTTACCAAGTAATAAAATGGCAACATCATTGTCAATACAGTTGATATACTAATATATGAAAAAGATATTATTAATAATGAAATAACAATTGATAATGGTATATTTCGTTTTGGATTAATTGCTTCTTCACCAGTTGTTGCAACACAATCAAATCCAACAAAACCATAAAAACATTTTGCAGCACCAGCCATAACACCAGTAATACCAAATGGCATAAAACCACCTTCACCACCTTCATAACCTTCTGGTATATCTTTTTTAGCTATATTCCAATTCTTCGTATTAGCTATATAGAAATAAAATTTTACTTTATACAATTAAATATTTAACAAAAATTATTTTTTACCATGATATCCACCAAATATTAAAACAATTATCACAGTTAATAAATTTACACAAGTAAATGCATTATTTAAAATAGTTGATTCTTTGACACCATACGCTAATAGTGATGTCAATAATAGTACCATTAAAAATGAAAAAAAATCTGGATATTTTGCTAAAAAGTCAACATTAATTGGAAAATATTCACGTAATGTTTTACTCATAACATCATCCAATAAACTATCTAAATAACCACTTAAGCCTCGAGCAACACTCGAAGTACCTATAGAAGTACAAAAAATAAATTATAGATTTTTATAATGCCAAAAATTTCGATTGTATATTTACCAATTACATATTCCAATATTAAATTCCATCCAATTGTAAATGCTACAAATTCACCAATTGTTACATAACTATAAACATATGCTGAACCAGCTTTTGGTACTCGTGCAGCAAATTCTGCATAACATAAACCAGCTATTGCTGATGCAATACCAGCTATTAAAAATGATAATACTACACCTGGACCAGCTGTATTATATGCAACAGAACCAGCTAATACATATACACCTAAACCAAGTGTACTACCAACACCTAATGCTGTTAAATCCAATAATGTTAAAACACGATTTAATTTTGATTCTGTATCGGATTGATCATTGAATTTTCGACGAGTTAATGCTTGCCAGCAAGACATTTTTGGACGGTTTTAATTCCGTATAATCTGTAAATATAGAAATGAATGATAATTAATAGAATGGCATTTATTGTATTTGGAATAGAATTAGAGTAAAATTTTAAATTATGTCATTTTGAATTTAAATTTTCAATTTCTCAGAAAATGAATTACAATTTATTTAAGTAATTCTAAATTTAGCTATGGTTTTGAAACAGTGACTTAAAGATAATACAAGAAGTGGAAACTGGAAACTGCCTCATGTGAAGCATATATATCACAAGCCATAGAGACAAGACACATAGACATAAACGAAATAAATTTGAAGAATGAGGACTATCAAAAAATCAACCTACAGAGAGCTCCTTGATAGGAAAGAAAAGTCCAAAAGAATCGTTAATAAATCAGTTCAACTGGCTACAATTGACAACTGGCAGAGTAATATATGTTCTGCCAATTCATCCTTGTATTGTAAATGGCTTTTAAGGTTACCATATAAGAAAGTTTACCATTGTTGGTTGGTTAGATATGTGGAGATTCTTGTGGTCTTCATCCATTCAAACCAATCAATTGCCAGTAGTACTGATTTATTACAGTCTTGGTATAATTAACGTTTATCATTCAAAGAGACTTAAGAACATCACAATATGGCAACAATGATTATGATTGGTCTGTGACCTTCCATTTTTTCAAATTTTGAATGTTACATTTCATTTTATACAAATTCCTTTTATATTTGTCATATTTTTCCCAAATTCTTTCATTTTGTTGCAAATTTTTTCCGGTATGACCCTAAAAATATTGTAATATCCACAAAAAAAAATTAAATTTATTTGTAATTCATTTACTATTTAATATTTAAACAAATTAAACCGCACATCAAAATCGTTTTTAACCAATAATATTTATTATTATTATTTGAAAATTAATTGATTATTTTTATAATTCCAATAACCACAAAGCCTATTAAAATTATATGTTTTAGTTAGAGTACTGATGGTAGGTAGTACCTAAAAAATATACAATATAAAATTTTGTTTTAAATATCGAACAAATAAATTTTTTATTAATTTCCTGATGAATTTTAACTATACTAATATTTTAAATAGGATTTTATATAACCCCATAAAATATAAATCATTTGGGAATCATTGGTTTTTTTTCCTATTATGTACATTTTAGGGATCTATTAAAATTTTAATTGGATTTTAAATGAATAGTTTTGTTTTCAAAATAAATATTAAAAAAAATGTAATTTGTATAATAGATCATTTTAAAATATACAATTTTTTTTTTAATTCTAAATTGTATATAAGTAAAAAGTATAATTACCTTTTAGAAATTAAAAATTTATTTAGAATAGTTTTTTACACAGTAAAGAGTAATTATGGATGTTATCAACATCATATAGAAATTCATGTTGTAATATGTAAATAATTATGTTATCACTGAAGTTGGGAATAGATTTATTTAACCATAACGTGATCTAATTTTTACGGACAATATATAAGAAAGATTCAGGCCTGCTTTGACTTTATCTCACTTTGATCCGCTTTATATAATGTCGTTTTATATCACCATACTTGCTAAAGTAAAAAATGATCGATATAAATCTGAGTATTACAGTCTGCTATAGTCAAAAATGATTGACCAAAAATTTGATAGTTAATTAATTATCTTCTCATACCTGAAATCGTACTTCTTGTAATTAATTCACCGTGAAAATGTGATCTAAAAGTAATTACCTATATATAACGACAATGGCTTTAAGAAAGTGTTAACAATGGTAAGCAAATTGCCAGTGTTAACAATATTAATGTGTAAATTATTTCTGAGTAAATGTTTTCTAGAAGCACCTAAAATTTGTGTAGAAGCTATACGTTATGATCTTTACAAAACAGGCAAGAACTTTATTAGGGACCACTCAGCATACTAAAACTAACTTACAGTCTAGTCTAGACAAACTGGACAAAAGCTATAAGTATTACGATCTTAACAGAGTTATCGGCAACAAATTTAATTACATGATATTTTAAGTAATAATGTGAAAGAGGTTAAAGTTACCGCGGTCATTTCTACTGTACCTAGCGACTAGTGCATTTTGTATAATCGGCAGTCGGTTTAATATTATTGATTCTTTTGATTCTAGCTTTAGTGTATGTAACGTTGCCGTTCGACAAGTATATTTTCTAATTACAGATCGAAAATATAATTCTGATTAGAGCTTTAGTGTTCATTTTAGTGTTCAATTTCGCGTAATTACTACAAACTCATTAAAAGGCGATGTTGCCGTTTAATAAGTATATTTTCTAATTGCCGATCAGCGTTATATTTCTGGTTAGAGCTTTACTGTCAATTTTTAGGAAGAAATAATGTTAAAGTAACCAAATTTTAATTGCTACAAGTACAATTCATTAGTGTGCTACAACTCATTAATGTGCGACTTTGCCGTTCAACAAGTATATTTTCTAATTCTAATTGCATATCGAAGTTTTAATTCAGATAAGAGCTTAAGTGTTCATTTTTAGGTTAAAGTAACCAAATTTTTTAATCAACAATTTCGCGTAATTGGTAAAAATTCATTAGTTTTTAAAATATAGTGAAAAATTAATAAAGTAAATAAATTATTTCACATAAAATTACAATTTCTCTCTATGGAATTACATATTAAATAAATATAGTAATTTACAATGTAAAATTTACTAAAACTTTTATTATTATTTCCCAATTTAATTTAAAACTGTGAACATATTTTTAAAAAAAGAAAATAACCAACTAAATCGTAATTTTCCCTATTTCATTATACAAAATATATATTCCAATTAAATATGTAATTATAAATAACATATTATAAATTATACAAACAATATAATAATAAAAATAATTTAATTTATTTCAAAACATATTTTCAACATTGAAAAATATTTTGAATTTTAAAATTTACTTATAATAAAAAAATAAAATAAAACAATATTTAAAATTGCATCAAAAATGAAGTCAAAATATTTTTAAACTTTGTGCCACCCTCTAAAAATTTATGCAAATATAATTAATTTAAATATTTTAATTATTATTTATAATCAACTCGTTAATATAAAAATGTTATATTAAATTAAAAATCTACTCAATTTTTAAATTTTTCATAATATTTAAATATTTTAAATTGGAATATAAATATTGAAATAATTAAAATATATTAGTTAAAATATTTATTATGTAAAGTGTTAATTAGATAAATAATAATCATAATAATCCAGTAATTTAACTAAATCAAAAGTTTTAATTGTTGAAATATAAATAATTAATTTTGAAATGGTTTTAACAATTGCCAATAAATTAAAGTGATAGTAAAAATTGGAGATAATTAAATAAAAATATATAGAAAAAATTGATTAGTCCTCAAAAATTGTTCGAATATTTCTGTTAGTATCATTAGACAGAATAAATGAAACGGAAATCCACAGTATAATAAATCAATGCAAGATTTAATACCTCCAATTTTTACTAACTTCCAATTTTTACTAATTTTTAATCAATCCAAGATTTAATAGAAATATCCTTAAATTAGACTAGATTTGATTTTACAGCGAGGATCACTACTAGCCGTAATCACTACTGCAGCCATAAGTTTATTGTTATTATGCGTTACTGTATTAGCGATTCTGAGGGTCCAATTATGTAACTACAGAGTTGCCGTAGCCGTTTTCCACCAGCACCTCGCAATCACAATTAGTATTTGTGTAATTCAAAATTAGTAGATTCTGAATTCTTACTCATCCGATAGTCCAAGTCTATTTAGATGTTTTTTAACTTTTCAATGTCCTTATTTTTATATCTATTTATTCCAACATTTTCATGCAACTTGAATTAACAGTTCCACGCTCCGCAAACGGCTCTCAATGCCTATTAAATGCCTAATGAATAGTTAATGCCTAATGAATCTGTCCATTTCTTCGCCAGTATTTTTAATTCACGTACATTTTTAGTGGTATAGAAGAATATGCAAAAGAAACAAGATTCGAAAAAACTCAACAATTTGACATGTCATATTGTGTAGATTGTAGCATGTAAGCTACTTCTAAAGTGTAATCAAGAAAACAAGAAAACTATGGTTAGCTATTCTGGAGGTTACTACAAGTTTTCAATTCACATTTAAAGACTAATAATGTTAATTATGGTTAGCTGTTTACAATTCACAATTTTGTCAAAATACGGAAAATAAACTTTGTAACTACTAACTCTAAGATGCAGTTTAATAAACTTTAATCCAATTAGTGAACTTCAGAAATTCATTATTGAGTTATGGCGATTGTCACTGCTCACTGAAGCAACTCTTAATACAAACATTACGTAAGTGAATATTGGTAATTGATAATGATAACTAAATGATCAAAAGTTACATTTTTTATGAGTTATGTCAATTTGTATATACTTACATAATCATTTTTTATTCCCCGTCTCCTGCCCATCTAAGCTAAATTTATCTACGTACTAATTAAGTTGAAAATTTGCATTCCATTTATATTTTTTGCTTAAATATTTTCTTTGCTATAAAATCCAATTTATAAAGTCTCCCCTACAATCAAAAGTGTCTTAATATAAACAGGGAATACAATTAATGCAATTATGATTTTAAGATATCATTATATTTAAAAATCATATACTAACTACGTCCTTCATCACAATTAAATTTTACATAAAAAAAATCCCCATTTCCACAGTCCATCCTCATTTAATTATTCATATACCTTGAAGAAAATGAGTGTAAAAATGGGGATTTCTATACTGAAACCATAATGAGGAAATAGAGTGCAAAAATCGAAGGATATTTAAAAATGGAAAATTTTTATACTGTAAACTTAGAGTGTGGGTGGAATAATGAGGATTTCTGTACTGGGAATTTCAATAAAACAAGGAATGCGGAAATACTGAAACCTAATTAAGCAGGGTGTGTAGAAAAGTTGTAAATTCCTTGCTCAAACCGAAATCAGAAACATGGGAAAATGTGTTTTTTGTACTGAAATATAAAGGAATTGGAAGTGTGGAATTATGGGATACCTAAAGTAATTAGGAAAATGGGGAGTTCCGTACTGAAATAAGAATGAGCAAGGAGTACAAAGAAAAAATCGTGGTGGGATAATCTTTACTGAATGAAAATATAAATATGACGTCGTTGAAACCTAATTGAGGAAGGAGTATATAAACATGGTGAATTCTGTACTGAAAGAAGAAGGTGTGTATGAAAGTTGTGAATTCCTTGCTCAAAATGAAATGAGCAAACAGTATGAGAAAATGTTGTATTCTAACCTGTAGGAGTTAGAAGGAGTGTTTCAATCGAAGGAGAAACTGAAACCTAATTGGAGTATAGAAAAATGGGGATAGAGGAAAAAGTACGGAGAAACAATTGTGATGGGATAATCTTGACTGAATGAAAATATAAATATGACTGTGGAAAGACGTTGTTGAAACCTAATTGAGGAAGGAGTGTGTAAACATGGTGAGTTCTGATTTCTGAAGAAGGTGTGTAAGAAATTTGTGAATTCCTTGCTCAAACCGAAATGATTATGAGAAAATGTCGTATTCTAACCGGAAGGAGTTAGAAGGAGTGTTTGAATCGAAGGAGTAACTGAAACCTAATTGGAGTATAGAAAAATGAGGATAAAGGGAAGAGTACGGAAAAACAATTGAATGGGATAATCTTTACTGAATGAAAAAAATATGAATGTGCAGGAAGTAGTTAGTATGATTTTAAATATATGTAATAATGTAATGGATATCTTAAAATCATAATTTCCCTACAATACTTTCAAATTTCAATTCACTTCAATGTAACACATTCAACCCATGCCAAGTGGAAGTATTTTTTTCTCTGAATTTCCACAAAAACCAAATATGAATTTTAAAAAATATAAACATTTCGAGGATACATTTATGTAATTATATAGAAACAAAATTTCCTTACATTAGAAAAAACTTTACTTTTTGAAAAGAAATTTTGTTTTTTTTTATATGTTGTTATGAAAAGAACTTTTACAGGTAAATACTTTTTTTTTTTTACATGAATAACAAGTAATTTCTGTATAGGTAATTAGGAATACTAAAAATAATAATGATTTAATGTTTTCAATGAAATGAAGTTTCTCTTTAAAATAAAAAAAAATAAAAACAAAAATGAAAAACAAAATATAATTTTCCTGAACATGTCTTTTTTTAATTTCGAAAATGTTTTCTGTTACATTTTTCTTTTTTCGTAGGTGTAATTTACTCTGAAATTATTTATGAAAATTGTAAAATGAAAACAAAACAAAAATTTAACATTTTCGTATTCATTTTTTAGCATGGAAAAATGTTTAGCTATTTAGGAATATGGAAAAAAAAAACCATTGTAATGAAACTTTCTATAGAAATTTTAATGAAATTAATTATGAAAATAAATGAAGCATTTTAAGACTGTTTTTTTTTTTTAAATCCCTTTATCATGTATGTTAAAACTTTGACGTTTCTCTAAATGTCAGTTGAAATTTTTTTAAAAATCGAAGTATTACCAGTGAAAAACTTTTCAGTCCTTTTGTAAAGGAAGTTTAGTCAAATAATAATTAATTGTATTTCAGGTAAATTCAATATTCTGTAACGCAAAATAATTCAAAATTCGAAATTCTATGTTGACATACGACAATTTTTGGTTGATTTTGTCGATTTGCTAAGTCTTGTGTGAAAAATTATCATCAAATTTGTGACAAATTTATTGTCAAATTTGTGACACAATTATGATGAAATGTGTGACCTTTTGGAGGATAATTTTTAGAAAGATTTGTTGACATTACAAGATTTTATTTTAGACTTACTAGAATGCTCTTCTCCTGTCTGTATGTAAGGCTTTAGTAAAAGCAAATTTCATTTGAACGCTCTGTCTGCATGTAAGGCTTTAGTAAAAGCAAATTTCATTTGAACGCTCTGCTTCTATACTGAATCGAAGAAGTATATTTTAAGTTATTATACATTATTCTGCCTCTAGGAGTGCTGGCATCGTTAAAATACGTTTCTAATATCGGGGATTATAATATTAATAATATTTGAAAAACGTAGGATAAAAAAGGCGACTGGATTGATTTTCAGTGTTACTCGGTATATGACGGAACATTATTTAAATGTTGAAATAAAATTATTGCAAAATTGCTAATTGTTTTATTTGAAAAGTATTTTCATATGTTTTTACAGCACTATCAGAAAGTTAAGTTAGTCATCTTGTTCGGTCGCAAGATGAACATAATACAATATTTGATGTAGAATGGTTTTTTTTTTAAATATCTATTCAATATTTGAGACTACTTTATATAAAAAGGTGATATTGAAACTGTTCGTATTTCGTATATATACTTGAAAAACCCCATTAATATAAAAATACTGCAAATTATTTCGAATGCGTCGTCTATTTTTCATATTTTTATTAAAAAATTATCATTTTAAATGAATAATTTATTTTTAAAAATAAATATATGTAAAAATATCAGCAATTATATTTATAATATGTAATTAGCATAATTATATTACTTTTTAAGGAAAATATTATGTTATTTTTCAACCTGTCAAGCCAAGTTTAAATGTTCGAAAAACTAATTTTATAATTAATTTTAATTATTTTTATATAGAATGATTTCCTTTTTACAACAATTTTCTTAAAGTTTCAATCGAAAACCACAAAATTATTCTAAAATGTATGAGGAATTTTTAGACCGAGGAGGGACAGCATAAAAATGGAAAATTAAGAATGAATTAAAAAATCTTGAAGTTCAATAATCTCCAAGAAGAAACAATTATTTATCCTAGATTTATTTTAAAATTCGGAAATCCGAGATAAATATGTGCAGAAGATTCTTATATGAACACTTTCGGTGTCAATTAAATATCAATTCTGTGTCATTCACTAATCCACTATATTACATCTTGTTCACAAATATTTTGAAGATTCATTTTATTTATTAGAGTTCCCTTTTCTTATAGAAAATATAGTTCCATGATTTTAAAAGCTTAATATCACAATTTTATTATATTATTCTCAGCCATATTTATTAATTTGTAAAAAATATGCTAATAAAAAATGATTAACTATCAACTTTCATAAAAGCATATCTCAATATATAAATAGGAACATTTTGAATGAGTATAGGATCATTTAGTTTAATGTTGAACTCCATAGCAAGACATTGAAATTGCTCTAAGTTGATAGCTTTAAATAAAAATTTACAATATTTTTCAGACTTAGAAAAATGCTTATGATTTAGAATATTTTCGCTGACAACAAATGTTTCACTATTAAAAGCCATTTACTTGTTTGTAATTAAAATTTCCTTCACTACAAAGAATCTTGACGATTCAGAATCCATCAGGAAGGATACGGTCACAAAACCTCTGTTATTGAGAGTATATGCTCCCAAGTAGAGTGAACAAAGAAAAATATGTAACGTTACCGATGATAACGTAACTTTTGAAAAAGTTATTACATTCCTGTTTGCTGTATTTGTAATTGCAATTAAATGTTTCTTCACTATAAAGAAGCTTATTGTTTGGAATTCAGAAGAATTCAAAAAGGTTCAAATTGCAATAACGAAACTTTTATCATTGAAGACAAGTGGGAGTGTGAATAAGGAAATATAAATATAACCCATGGCTGATTGCAACCTATTCTGGAGTAATCAATGAAAACATACAACATTCTGTACATACCTGAAATATTCTACAATAAGATTTACAAATTCTACGATAAAGTTTTTTTTTTAAAACGCTTACGGAAAAAACGCTATCAATAATCTATTTATGTATACTTCAAAATTTCAAGTATTTTCTTATCAATTATTGATACTTCTAAATATAATTAGAATACTTCAAAAAAAATTTTTGTGTTTATAAAATTAATAATTATTACCAGTTTTAACAAGTGCACTTAAAAAAATGATGTTTTTTTATTAATTCTTGATAAAAAACTGACGAATTACATTTACTTAATTTAAAATAATAAAAAAGAAAACAGGTTTAAATTTCAAATATTTGCAATTGATTTTATATTAATATTTATAAAATAAATATTTATAATTTCGAAACGTGTAAAATGAATAGAACGCGAAAAAATCAAAATATTTACACGATTAAATTTTGCCGGGTTTTTTTTAAATATCAATTTATTCAAAACAAAATTATATAAATAAAAAGTAAAAGCAATAAATAAATAAATTAAAAATAAAAAAAAAGAATTATTTTTATATAAATAAAAATATTCTTTTTTAAATAAATTAATGTCAAAAAACCTGATTTTTTTTTTCTTAGTTTCATTTCGCACAAACTTTCACAATTAATTGACATATTATTATGCGAATTGAAATAAATTAATAAATAAAATTTATTTTGTAATTACAGTATTAGAAATGATATTAATTCCGTACAAGGTAACCAGACTTGCTAAACAATTCATACATATTCACTAATCCCAACGGACGCGAGAGTTTCTTGATATGAGCAGATTTAGAGTACGAATTATAACTGGGTTAGTTACTGCACGTTGCAAGCTCAAGAAACATCTACACATAATAGGGGAGGGCTAGCTTTCAATAATGTCTGTAGAATTTTCGAATAGGAAGAGGAAGAGTCTGAACATGTCTAATCACGAATGAATGCTAATCACTAGTTTCATCCACAGTTCGTTACGTTGCACACGGATTTATGGACTTACTGCGCTTTTTTAAAAGTTCTGTTCTTGGAGGAGTATTCTAACTTAATGATACATCACAATATGGAACAATGTGAGCTTACATAAACCTTAACCTAATCGAATATAACATTGTAGTTTAAAGAAATATAGGAATTATCTTTGCCCTATAGAATTACCTTTAACTATAATTTATAATAAATCAGCGAAAATCTCTTAAGAGTTTATGTTCAAAATCTTCCATGTCTTGTATAAATATAAGTTTAATAGCTGAAACTATGTAAGCTTATTAAAGTAAACCTTGTAGGACTATACAAGTGTATCCTATTAGAATTTAAACCTTTCATTTGGATGAATGGATAGACTAACAAACTTGGATGAGCCCGTAACATCCAAAATAAAAAGAGTAAATTCAAAAATTGTCTACAAATACGTTTTTGAACAAGCTTAACTTCTAGTAGTTTTAAATAAAATATAAAAATATCGATTACCCTTTTAGCGTATATCAATCATTAAGAATCAAATTATAAATAGTTAGCTATTTGTGACAAGCACATCTATCATTCAAATTTAATTATAAACGTTATGTAGCTTTTTGTAATGTGATCACAAAAACAGTAATCAAAAGCTATGACAATAAATTCTTTTTACGTAACAATCATCGTAATAAATTTTTGATTTGTGATAGTTGACAGTCACGAATTACTTTACGTAGTTCCACAACTACTATTGACCTTTATGTCGTTTCACAATTAATTGTTTTTTTTTATCTAAGATTTTCGAATAATTTAAAATTTATAATGTAGAAATATAAACTAAGTAGCTGAAAACTTCTCAAATAAAACTGGATCTTAGAGGAAATGGAAAATGGATAGATTGTCTTGGAAAACATCTACGAATACATGTTTCAGTAAACATCTAGAAAATGGAACCTTAATTTTTAATACAAAATAGAGTACGGCATTGAAACTGGGACATCAATTTAATTTCTAAATGTTGGTTTATAGCAGGAAAAGAAAATAATATTAAAATGAAAAATTGAGTTTTTCCAGAATTTATAGAAATTTTGCAATAATTCCAATTATTTATCTTTGATTAGCCCCTAGGTTTAACGGAATTAAATTGAATTTATTATTATTATAATGTAGTATGATTTTGAGTGATTATTCTTCAAAAAATATTAGAATATGTAATTCAAAATTGACAGTAGCGTAACTATGCTTTTTCGCGACCTATGTGAACTAATGAACTTTGCACATGAATCGCGAATTGCGGATATTCGCAAATTTTGACATTTCTTTCACATGAACCGCGAACTGCGAATTGTGAATATTCCATGAAAAAACAAATTTTAAAAAAAGAGCGAATTTTTTATTCGCAACAATGTGGAATGCGAGTGAACTGCGAATAATGATTTGATAGTTTGCGACCAGATATTCAAATTCGCAGACAAAAAATTAAAATTGTTTATTTTCATAAATTTAATTAAATAGTTAAAAAAGTTTGATAAATTTATGTGTATTGATTTTAAAAATTTTATTTAAGAAAATTGTTTAAAAAAAATTTAATTAAACATGGAATAATTCATTTGTTCGCAATTAGCAGTTCATGTATCATGTGCAAAGTCCATAACGAAATTGCAATTTGCGAACATTATAGATAACAATATTCAAAGAAGTTTTATTTCGTAAATTTATAAAACATCTAGGTACATTGAACACCTTCAAGCTATTTACCGATCATTATCGATTCAACATAGTTTTGTTCACTCTATATAGAGTTTACTTATATTTATACACTGCATCCTTCTATTCTAAACAAATTTGTATTTACTAAATCAGTAATATTTTTGGTACAATTTTACATTCGTAACAGCTTAAATTCATTATAATCGTAAACAACTTACCCTCTTATGTTTTTTTAATATTGTTACGCCACTGCCAAAATCATATTATTATCATAGGTCAGATATCTATAAATTTCGGTCAATTATTATATTTCAGAAATGCAATTATACAAGGTTAAATTAAATAAATAATCTGATTTTTCAATTAAAATACTTGTTAATAACTTAATAAATACAATTAAATTATAAATCATGTAGAGAATTATTATCAATTTACATAAATATACAAAAAGATATAAATATTCTCTTGAGGTCATATAGTAATTTCAATAAAGCATGAAACTTGTAAATTACCTTCAAGCATTATACAAAATTTCTATTTCCCCAGATTTTTACTTTTAATTCAAACAAAATATAATAATTTAATGTTAATATTAATTAATTTCTCACTATATAATATTTAAATAATTATTATTTAATTATAGTATAATATTAGTACTACTGCTGGGTACGCTGTACGCACCCCTCTAGATTGTAAAATTTAATACTGAAATATGTTGGAATTTAATAACACCTGGTCAAATTATAATAAATATTTTAATATTTGCTGTTCGTTAATGTTTTTTTCAAGTCATTGGTAAAAAATTTAAATAAATAATAATAATAAAAATATGGTACTCTGATTAATTTGTAAAATTGATTTTCTTTTTTAATTCATACAGTTTTTTTTTTTTTATTATATTTATGTTACTGGATTATTTATTATTATCTGTACTATCCGAATTCTAGAAGCGAAAAATTTTAGCTTCCATATGTGGGCAGGTGCTATGCCAAATCTAGCCTGGTACTATTTTGACAGATTTCTATAGTTGACAGATTTCCACGGTTTACAGAGATTTCCATGATTAACAGATTTCCCTTAAACAAATTTATCAAATGTTCCAAATATTTTGTGTATACGTAAATCTGTGACTACAATTGTAGGAATGTAAGGTACTAATTGTAGTACTATTTGTGGGCTCTGTCCTAAAATGAAGCCTTTTGAAATTGAATAAAATCAACAAATAAAATTATGATAAATAATTAGATACACCTGGCTGACACATACATCTGTCGCCTTTGCCTCAACGACAAGGAGACGACGGAACACATCATCTGCCACTCGCAAGAGGCAGACTTAATATCTTAGGCAAAGGTTACCTTACTTCTGAAGAATTGGGCAATATTGTTCCCTCAAACATACTAGGTTTCTTTAAGTCTATTAAATGGTAGGAAGAATAGGAGCTTTAAACGTACAATAGATGGTTAAGGTCGTGTGCTCTCTCGCGTTCCCCTTCTCAAAAAAATGATAAAAAATTAGATACACAGCATTTGATATAATTCGGAAGTTTAAAAGCGACTTTCTTAAATACCGACCTCAGCACTTTATACGGAATTAATTCGCCCTGAACTATAGAAATACGAGTACTTTTTAAAAGCTCATACTTTGAAAAATTTCAAAATCCAAATTGGATCCAACCAAATTTTCTGAAAAAAAAAATGAAAAATTTGATTTTTATAGGGATTTTGACTTTTCGGAATTTCGAACCGTATCTGAATTTTAAATTATTATAATTTTGAGCTACCGAGATTTTCATTACTCTCGGATCCCACATATAGAAATAAATATTTGGAAATTGTATACTTAATTGGTACATCACCAATTCTATACAAGGTTCGGAAGTTATCAACAAAATTTTATTCTGTATTATTTTATATTTTATTATTGTAAATTGTTGAATTTATTTTATTCGATCAATTTTAATAATAGTTTGCAATGAAATTATGTAAATGATTTATTTTAGTTGGAATTTTAAAATATAAACAATAATAAATAAAACAAAAATTATGTTACAGAATTGCATAAGGTCACCCTATTAGTTTCCATAAATAACAAATTTTATTAACAATAAATATGAAAAAAAAACTTAAAATTAATCAAGTTCAAAAATATCGGAATATTTTTACGATTAATATTGAAATTTGCGATATTGTTTTCGGTTAAATTTTACATAATTTTGGACAACAAATAAAATTAATCTAAGTTAATTAGGTGTTAAATAATTTATGGTTTATTAACTGCGGTTTTTTTTTTATTTTTAAAATGTTGGTTGACATGTGTATTTAATTATGCAAAATAGTATAAAAATAATAAATAACAGCATATTTTATATCGTAAACAAAATGATTAAATAAATTCATTAAATGTGTCAAATTATTAACGAAAAATTAGTAAATTAATAAGACAAGATTTTATAAATTCAGAAAGTTCAGAAACAAAATAAAGAAAAATGGCGCGAAATTTTGGCGTATAAGACCTTATGGCGATTACAGTTGAATTGGAAAAAGACCAGTTTTAATTAGAAATGCTATATACAACTTTTGTCAACCTTGACAGAGAAACATTATTTCCGATTGATACAATTATTGAGTGTTTCTGTTAGTTTCACTTCATTTTTAATACTGTTTATGGCACTATTTAAATTACATCAGCTTGAAAAGTATAACTTCAATATAATTGGCGCGAAAATTTTTTAAATCAATTTGATTGAGAAACGGTCTATTTTTGAATTGTACAATTTGATTTGGAAAAACACTAATTTGTCTGGAAAAAATCCAGCTTTAATTGTAAATGCTATGTACAACTTTTGCCAACCTGGGACAGCTAAACGTATTATTTCCATTTCTGTTAGTTTCTTTTAATAATTAACACTATTGTGCCACTATTTGAATACAACTTTAAAAGTATAACTTCAACTAATTCACATTCATCAGATAGATCTTAACGCTGGTATTTTCTACTTGACAGTTTACATTTCCAGTAAAGGTTCTGGCATTCCCATATTAGTTGAGATAATCTCAAAGACGATATGACACTTTACACCGTAAAGACGTTTAATTTTAAACATTTATTTTGACAATTCACAAATTTGACGGCGTTATTACTATCTTCACTATTAAATTTCAATTTTTCAATGTCAACACGAGTTAATTTATTAATTTTCATTACAATTAACCATTAAAAATTACGATAAATTATTTGTTGTTCTATTATTGACGAATCATGTTTCCAATTTGTTTTACTATACAAATTTGTTTAGTTATACATTATGAAAACACGTGCTCAATATTAATTTTATTATTTATTTTTATTTTTCGTATATTATTTTGTTAAATTATAAAATAAAAATTGAAATTGAATGGAATTTTTATTATATTTCATTATTTTTTGTATATTATAATTCAAAAATTGAAATATGCAAATTAATTGCAATATTAATTTATCAAGTCAAATTTAAATTATATAATTGGAAACTTTTATTTTAATTGATAATTTTTAATATAATTTAGGACAAAATTTGTTTAAATTTATTAAATAAAGCATTGAAGATTTGACACTGAATTTTGTATATTAATTATTAAATTTCTATATATAAAATTTTCACATAATTCATTTCAATAAAAAAGACTTTCCTTTTTGAAGAAATGTGACGGTGAAATATATGAATAAAGGTGTAAGCATGGTAAACACAAGAAGCTTAGAGTTAGAGGAGTTAATAAATCGCATGGACATCACTGCTACACGCATACAGGATCGTAGAAAAACGCATCTCACCACGTACGAAAATGGGATAATAGAAGTAGTTGCGACACAGATTAGATAACATAACTGATTTCTAAATCCCAAAGTAAGAAATTATTATAAAGCTTCCCAAAGAATAGAAAAAAGCTGGTAAAACTCAAACGAATATGTCGAAAGTTGATAAATACAATGTGATTGTAAGAACAAAAGAGGTTGTCGTACTTAAAATGTTTGTTTAGCATCAACAAGTTCCCCTTTCATCTCTTCCTTTAGTTTCTCACGGCCATCATTCGACTAGTTTTTGCATCCGAATCTGATATAATTCAGAATTTTGAACATAATTACAAAAGAAACGTTTAAGTTGGCAACAAATTAATTTTCGTAGACTCAATATTAAACTAATTGGCAACATTTATTGCGTAAGTGTACATACAAATTAAATTTATTTCTATATTTATCTCATAATTATCATACAGTCATTAGCATTATAATTATACCATATTAGCTAAAAGCTAAAAGCTATTAATATCTAAATCCAAAATATTATCTTTATTTTATCATTATTCTTAAGTTATATAGAAGAACTGAAGAACTGATTAAAGTTAAAGTATGTCGTTCACCTTAAACTTACCCGTCTAAACATAATAAAAAATAAAAAAAATCTAAATAAAAAATATAATTAAAAATTCTAAATTTAAATAAAAATAATCTTAATTATATTATTTACTTGCAACAATAATTAAATAATTTTTTTTTGTTGAATTTTATTTTTTGTATTTTGTTTAAATATTAAACTTTTAAGATTACCTAATCATAATATCAACATAACCGCGACATAAGTAAATCATAATTTTTTATGATTCTAATAATTTGTAAAAGAATTAAATTTTATGTTAATTTCCCAAACGAGACAGTTTAGTTTAAGATGTTATTTTTCTTATGAAATTTTATCATTTTATTAATAAATTTTAAAGTAAACTTTAATGCAATTTAAAATGCTAATAAACGATAAGACAAATCTCATGAGATTTGCCTCATCCATGTGTAATCAACCATGAGCCAGCATGAAACGATGATTTTTTGATGTCTCATGAAAGTGTCATGTCGTGTCAACAAAATTATTACTGTCTGTTTACTTACAGCCTCTTCACACTAAGTACACGAACAGAATGACGCAATGAGCGGTGCTGGAAGCTGTGCTGTAGTGTATTTTTATATAAAAAGCCACAACAACAACACTACAGCACAGCTTCCAGCACCGTTCATACCGTCATTCTGTTCGTGATGCACTTAGTGTAAAGGGGCTGTAAGAAAAATCTTTTAGTGCACGAACAGACTGACTCTATGAGCGGTACTGGAAGCTGTGCTGTAGTCTGTAGTGTATTTTTATATAACAACACTACAGCACCGCTCATAGCGTCAGTCTGTTCGTGCACTAACAGTTTTTTCAGTCGATTTTTCAGACGACAAAGTATAAATTTATACTATAGTCGTCTGAAAAATCTTTTAGTGTGAAGAGGCTATTAGAAATGACTGAGACAAACATCTCTCAGAATTTTAACTCGTATATTTATATTTTTTGTGTTACTAGGGTGCGTGCAATTAATATTAATGTGTTACTAGGGGGGTGCAATATAAAAATTTAAGGTTTTTTGATCTATTTTTTTATTAGAAATTTTTCTCCAATATTTAAATTTTATTGTCATAGGTTTTTATTATTTTGTAATTTTTTTTTTTTTCTGGTAGAAATTTATTTAATGATTAATTCATAAGGAATTTTTTTTAAACCATCATAAAATATATATAGAAATATCGTTAGAATAATAATAAAAAAAATATTGGCTTGGAAACAGAAAGTGTAAATAATCAAGAATAAAAAAACACAAATTTAAAAATAATAAAAAATATTTCTTGATATTCTTCTTAGTTTTTTGATATTTTATCTTTATTATTTTGGTACCAGATGTTATAAGGTACAGTGTACAATAAACATTTAGTTTAGTATTTTATATTAATAACTCCTGAATAATTAAATGAAATATTTAATTATCTGTATTAGTTTAATATAACAATATAAATCAATTTGAAAATTTAGAATTAATCACTAACAAATTCCAAGAATCAAAAGAATTATAAAAATTATGGAATTCAAAGTGTCACATAAACTTAGAAAAACCTAAAGTTTGACTATAAATGTCGACCTAGAAAAAATAGAAATACTGACTGATAATAATACAGATATATATAAATTTTGAGAAAAAAAAAACACTTGCGGCACACAAATAATTGAAATAGTTCATTATTATCTAGGTCTATACAAATTATAATTAGTCAATAATTTAATTATTCTTCCACATTTTCACAGTCATGATTTTAGAGAATTCTTAACACAATTTCTGAGTCAAAATAATTTATAAATTCATGATTTCTGAGTTCATATTTCCAAATTGAAATTTTTTCAGCCGCCATTTTATTAAGTTTGATTTATATTTTCTGAACTGATTCATCCATTCATCAATTCATAATTACTTTTAAAATAAAGGAAACTCTATGGTTGATAGGTTTTGTAGATAATTCTTACCACCACTCCGAACCCATGAAACATTTTAACATTACAACAAACACCATTGTAATACCAGCTTAATTCAGCGAATTTCGGACATTTAGATGTACGGTTAGAATAATCAATACAGGATGACAATATTTATGTATATTGCTCTCCCTACTCGTCTTAAATCTTTATATTATCAGACTTTGCATGAAAGAGTTCATAAGATTTTTTGTCTGATGAAAAATCGTACAGTGTTTAAGTTAGGTAAACAAATACCAATCCCATAAGATGTTATATGAAATATCTAACCTCTAACGATATGCATGTTCAGAAGATTTTTCATCAGACTTTTTTGACATCGCATATACGACTATAGTCTTATAAAAAAGCTGATACATAAAGGAACTTTTTAACCCTTATAAATTCATAACTTCAAAATCTACATAATCAAACTGTCTCAGCGCAAGTTATGCAGACGAGATGCAACAATTAGAATGTACGTTAACGCCGTTGTAGGCAGTCCATTACAATACCGGCTTAACGCCGTTTTAGTTGTCATGATGTCCAACAAACTTTGGAAATTGAAGTTATCTAATTTCTGCATTGCGTTGTAAATGTTCGTGTTTAGTTTAACTGATCCCATATATTTATATTAGTTAATACCGAATCTGCGTAAATTGCATTGGAATTAACTAGGGGTTATTAGAGTGTAGATATATAATAATGTAACAGGCGATGCTATATTATAGTTTTGTATCTACCAGTAGATTTTTTTGTTCCTTATAGAAATGGCAGATTCTGTCATTAGAAGTAGCAGATGCCATTTCTATTTACTATAGCATCTTCTGTGTTCTGTCTACTGTCTATATCTATACTTATACTCTAATAATCTAACAACCTCGTCATCATAACCTCACAAAATGCATTATACAAGATTCTACTAGCGGCATTGTATAGAGAATTCCAGTTGACACAGTATCTCTAATTGTAATTTATTAATCGGAATCCATACAAAATTAGTATATATACTTCAATAAGGCAATAAAATGGTTTCTATAATACATAATCTTAAAAACAAACTCTAATTATGCCATTAAACATAATAGTCAATTAAGTTCATAAAATAATTTATTTATATCTTAAGAAATTATAATTCAAATTTATGTAGATAATAAATAATTGCAGACTTTATTTAATTTTTCCTTTTGCATTGCAATTGTAATTCAACTTTAAACCTAATCTTTTGCAAATAATTTTAACATATCTAATCAATTTATTAAAGTAAATAAGTGCGCGATTAGATTGTTTTAGTACACTTATTAATTCCACTTAAATTGGTGCACGATTTATTATATGATAGACACTTAAAAATAATCCCCAATTACGAATTTAATACTTAATTTTAAGTAAATTTCAAGTGATTTAATTTCGAGTGGAATTTATGATAATTATTATAATTGTTAATTATTAATTTTTGAAATCTACGGAATGATGTATTCTTATCGAATACATTAAGAAAATGGATTTTATATCCGATATTATGAACCAATTAAACTATAGTCGGAGTCGAATTAACCCACGAAAGTAATCTGCTCAATAACCAAAATTCATTCAGATTATATTGCAGCGCACAAAAGTTGAAAACCTAAATAACATTAAATTATAATGTATTCCGAATGCTATTTTAATGATGCTACGCTAAACAGCTCAGATATTGTTCATCTTTTAACTATTCAAATATATTTCCTTAACTTTGCACACTTTTTCATTGAGAATAGATGTATTATTGCTTCCTTTTTCCTGTATGGCTTTGTGTTGCGTTGAAGTACCATTTTAAATCCCATTTTCAAGGCCCAGTTACTCTCAACAATCATACCAATAACAATCATTTGACATAAACATTAAAGCAAGAACACAACTTTGTGAGTGACTATAACGCCGTTGAAGGGCATTGCGATTGTGAATGTTGAGAGTAAGTGGGTGATAAATTGATTAGATATGTTAAAATTATTTGCAAAAGCTTAGGTTAAAGTTAAATTACAACAGTATTCATTTTTACAACTGATATTGCCCAGTACAACATTCCATAAGTAAATGATCTAATGATAATTATAATTAATTTTATAAAATGTTCAAATTAAACTCGATTTATATTTAATCCAAAATATAAATAATTTTTTTACTAATAAAAGTTCAATAACATTTAATTAATTTCAACCTTAGACACGTTTAAATCATAAGCAAATCTGACGTCAATGGCATTAATTAAATATTTTTGTGCTAAAAAAGACAAAAAAAATTTGTGTTAGCCAAAAAAAAAAAATGTCATTGATTGTCATTCAGATGTCATTGATGTATAATTTTGGAATATTTCAAGACTCAAACTATAACAGAAACCGGTTATTAAAATGCACATAAGCAAAAGTAGTTAGAAAAAAAATATTAAATTTGAATTATATTAGAATATTTTGTGCTATATTTAGTTGCTTATATTATCTTTATTTGAATATTTTTAGCTTTTAGTAGGGATGCACTTTTAGTAGGAATGATTTTGTATGTCCTACTACATAAATACTTGCTAACCGTCTTGCCCCACTCGGAAATATGGCTTTTCAAAAGTTAGTTCCAACATTTTGTTTACTTAATCACTGTCATATATCTAGCGACTGCGCGCTACTTAGAGGACATTTAATGTTAAGGGTTCGTGCCTTTACGATACGGCGATCCTAACTAAATATATGTAGACTGTAGATGGTGCGGAGACAACCGCGATTATACATTTTCTGTGTCACTATCCATCATGTCTCATGCCCTGCGACTCAAATGTTTTAGTTCCCTACTACATGAACAAACAGCATCAAGCAAGCAGAAGTTTTGAGTTGGAAACCAATTCTCGGGTACCGTTTTATCCTAACTGAATGAACCGTATCGGTACCTCAAATATAATCAATAAATTAATCAAAAATAACTGGCATATTCATATTGCAAACATTTCAAATGGGAAAATTATTGTTTTAGATGTTAATATTGTCACTTCCCAAAGCAATGTCGATATTTAAGTCAAACTGTCTTATTTCAATTTCAGTCTATTTTTAGATAGACCTCCAATTAATACCTGGAATACGTCTTAATATAAATCAACAATTTTTTTAATATTATTCTTTAATCAGGTTCAGGCTATTCTGTTGTGGTTTGTGCTATTTTTTAACTCTTTTAAATTGGATGTATAGAAGGAATGACCGAATCAGAGTAATAAATTACATTCTAATAGTCAGAGAGTTCGAAGTTCGAAACATTATAATAGCCACAAAAGTCATATGAAGTATGGAGTTTTTAAGTGATAAAGCATAAAGGAAAGCTCAAAGCTGAGCTGACAATTCTCTAAATTTCATTTTTTTTTTTAGGAATGTTGTTGTTTTCGGAACTATAATCACATCACAATCAGTAGAGCTGATAAAACATAATTTGAATGACCTTCCCAAATTACCTGACAATAAAATCCAATGAAATTTAATATATATGTAACATTATATTTTAATATTAAATTTATGTTATTCCATCTAATTACGAATTTTCACTTTTTCTTCAATAACATTTTTAAGCTTTAGTTAATTAACTATTTAAAAAAGTTTCTCTAATATTTTGATAGTATAACAACTTATATATAATAATATTAAATTTAAATTTTGTACAATTAATTTCAATTCAAAGTTTTGTCAATATTATTATTATTTTATTATATATTCGTGTGTCATACTTAAGTAGAAGATTATCTAATCATGTGTAACCAATTTAAAGTTTTATATTACATTTTATTTTTATTTATGTTTTATTATATTAATTATTATTATTATTGTTATTAATTAAATATTGCATTTATATGACAACGATTAAGCTAAAAAACAACAATTTCTGAAATTGAATAAAAAATTCCACATTTACGAATATCATAAAGGCTAATTTTAATTAGTTTCAGTATTGTCGAAAATAAAAAGTAAGATAGTTATATTTTTACTATAGAAAAGAAATAGATGGACTATATAAATGATATTTTCAATAATAGCGAATACTTTCACAGAAAATAGTATCGCCATCAGATAAAAAAATCCCGGACTTTTATGGCCGACTTTACAGTGAGACCTTAAGCTCAAGGTTAAGGTCTATAGCTTGATTGTATAACTTGAGCTGGGAATTTAAACTTACAGTCTTAATATGAATTTATTTTCTATTCGTAAACTAATAATAGAAGTTGTGAAAAGTGAAGATTAAGCACAAGGTCAACGTCTATAATAGCTTCAACCTGAAATTTAAGCTCATCTTATAAGCTACCCATCTGTGGCTTAACTTAAACATCCCTTCAAAGAAAGGCTTATCTTTAATTTTGGATAGAGAAACTATAAAATAAGTTAAACCGAAGTTTAAGCTCCGGCAAAAGCAAAAGTTTAAGCTCTCACTGCAAAATTGTCGATAAAAAAAAATAGTTTTCGAAATATCGACCTTAATTAATCCTTAGTCAGAATTTAAACTTTGGTTTAACATTTTTTATGGTTTCTCAGTAGAAGCTTAACTTAAACCTTTTATTAAGCTTAGCTCAATTTTTGATTGAGAAAACCCAATGATCTTAAGTTGTTCGGCCTAAGCCACATAATCAATTTGGTTAAGCTTGAGCTTAAGCTCACTGGACAAACCGGAAATTACTCATTCAAAGTCAGACTTAATTATATTTAATTTTAACACTTTCTGTCTATGAATTATTTACTCCCGAATCGTTATGATAAATTTCAATTAACTGATCACGTCGAATATATTTTAGTTGTCCAATCGAGCAGCAAATCCGAATATTATAATAATATCTTAATTAAGTCTTAATAATCTGTAAACCTAAATTTTAATACTATCAAAGAAAATGTCAAATTTCCTTTAATTACATTTTAATTAAAATTAACCTTAATAAAAATAACAGAAATTTTATAACATTTTACAATTATTATATGATGAATATTAAATAAAAAAAATACCCTAATAATTTATGTGGAATAATTAATAAATGATTACCTTAACGTTAATAAAATCTAAAACAAATTAAAGTCAGTCATATCATAAAAAAAATCAACATTAATTTTTTCGGTACCATTTTATTATTCATAGTTTTTATGGTAATTTTAAATAACAAATTTTTTATATATTTTTATTTTATAATTTCAAATTTATAGACCTATGGTCATTAGCTTGTATCTGGTCATCAAATATGAAATTTCTTGATTAAAGTAACAAAAACAAATTTGTTATTTAATTTTTTTGTATTTATTATTGGAAATATTATAAATTGGTCCATGCAAAAAAATAATCCGGTTATATTAAAAATCCATTTTGCAATTAGGATATATTAACATATTCGAAATCGTTTAGTTAAAGTTTTGGTGTTCTGGACATATCATGAACATAGGTATACGCTATACCCTACCTAACAAAATGCGACGAGCAATATAAGTCTCTCTGGATGTTTATCTCTTTCAGGAATTAGATCGAAAGATTTACTAAACTTTACTAAAACCTCTTACTAAACCTCTTCGATTTCCTTTTTCAGTCTTCACTCTAGGACTAACTATGGCAATTACTATTTACTAGGCTGTGGCGATAGTACCAGATAATGATATAAAAGATTTGTTTTCCTTGTCTCATGTTTTTATTGCAATTCCTGAAAAGATTACTTCTCTTGAAGACACCTATACCGCAAGCAATCAAACATAGACAAACCATTTTAAAAATACTAAAAATTCTTTGATTGCCAGTTCATTTTTAAATAATGGACCTACCATCTAAATTATTAGGGGTTTATTTTTCATGACTTTAACAGTGTTAATTCATACTCACAGAAAATGTTATGTCAAAAAATCTCAAAATGTAAACCAACTCAAAAGTTGATGTAAGTTTTAGGAGAGAAAGCATACTTTTTTATGGGAACCATCTTGGTCCATAAAGATATTATATGTAGTCTTATTACCCCAAAAAAAGTGAATCTATTATAAAGAGTAGAATAATATTTTCTGCGGAAAATAAACTTTAATGCACTGATAAAATTTATTTTTATTTCCCATTATTAATTCAATGTTAGATTAAAACTTATATTCAAATTTATATTTAATTAATTTGATAGCTTATTTAATTAATTAAAAAAGAAATGTAAGTTTTTACAAAATTAATTCTTCACAAATTTCTCATCTCAAACCTCTTTTAACGGAAAACCGGAGTTGAAATTATTCAGTATGCAACCTATATAAGCTTTCCATAATAAAAAAATCAATTAAATTTTGATCTATCTCCTAAGGACTAAGCAGTTGCGGTAGCTGATATCAATATTGATAAAAAATATTTTGGAAAACTTTAATATTGAATTTAGTCATAAATGAAATAATAGGAATAAAATTGAATTAATAAATTGTTTCGGTATTGTTAATTTAATTTTTATAGCCAACAAGAAAGAATTAACTTTTTTACAAAACCGGAGAACCCCAGCTCTTCAAGATACTAGCAGTTTCCAAACAAATGATCAGGGTTTCTTTCTTAAGTGGTAACGGGAAGGTGGGCCTTGTTTCTGGGATTGAGGAGCTTCAGATTACTCCATTACTAGATTCAAAAATATAAGTATGTAAACGTCGCAGTTTACTTTATTTTCCATTTGATTTGTATAAGAATTAGGTCTAAGACTATACTGAAAATTGCATCTGTTAATTAATATACACAATAAATAAACCCATTAAAATAATAACAGTAAAAATTCAAATTAATGTTATATCAAATTCAAATTCAATTTAAATGTAAAATGTACGGAATTTTTCAAGGCTAATTTGAATGCAGTACTGATTAAAAAACAAATTACCGCCATTTTTTATATTAATTTTACCTTCAATTTTTCACTTGATTAAATAAAAATTCTTTTTGAAAATTAAATAATATAATTAAAAAAACAAAACACATTTTTTATTTACAAAATATTTATTTAATTAATAATTTATTTACCTGGTTATTTTTCAATTAATTTCAAAAATTTCTTAAGGATAATTAAATTTTCAGTAAAATTTTCCTGTCGTTATATTTTTCTCAAACTAAATAGTACAAATTTCTTTAATATTTTTATCACTATTTCTCAACATGCCCGATAAAATCAAATTTTCATAAATTTGATTTTAATATTGGAATATTTTAAATATATTTTCAAATAATCACCAAATAAACAATAAATTCACATAAAACAAATTAAAAAAAATTGAAAAACAATCACGATTTTAAAATTTTAATTATAATTTTTAAAAATCACAAAAAAAAAAACTATCGAAATAATTATTTTAGTGTTACAAATTTACAAAAACGTTTACAAAAAAAAAAAAATCTCAGTTATAAATTCAAGTTTTATTATTATAATTATTCTGTTACTATCGTCGAGACAATACTGAAACGATTTGAACGGAACAGTGGTTAAAGCGCATCTGAATATAAATTATATCCAACGACGATTGACCTTAAGTTTTATAATATTTTTAATTCGCGCAGTTTTAAAATCTCCCAGAGGTAAAATTTTTTAATAAAACGTTAATTATTTTTAATTATATTATGTAGAAAAACCAAAAGCTTTAAATTAATTATTAAAGTAAATTTGTAGTTAATGAAATTTAATATGGGCTTTATTTTTTAAGCTTTTGCCGAAGCTTAAATTAATATATATTTTTGTTTAAATTTAATTTGTAGATAAAATTTAATCTGTGAATTGAATTTATAGCGAAAATTGTAAAATTATCTTTCGTTTTTATTCGCAACTAATTAGAATTTCGATATTTTTAAATAAATATTCAATTTTTTTCACTTATTTTCAATAATTTTTATGGTAACATTTAAGAATTTATGAAAATATTTCATTTATCAAAATTTAATTGTAGTCGATTTGATGGATCTGGCCTATTGGACAATTATTACATGAGCTACATAATATAAGTAAGAATTAAGTATATAGCAGTCAACTTTCTCAAACTCTAAATGAAGTCCTAGGTAAATATCAAATGGACTAGAATAATTTATGGATAAGCAATAATATTTTCAATATTCAATATTTGTAAAGATGTAACCGATCATTATTTATGAAATACAGTAAAATGTAATCTAAAAATATGTAAAATTTATCATTTAATAAATAATTATTAGTAAAAATTCTTTTGGTTTGTCATAAATATTATTAATTATATATAAATACGATAATAATTATTTATATTAATAATTAATTTTGTAAGATTAAATAAAATTATCAATTTGGAAGTTTGTTAATTTACATGCAAGTAAAAATTCTGTTGTTACATTCAACTGCGGGAAATTTAACGAACTGCATATTTTAACATGATGTCACTATAACAAAATTAAATATTTAAATATGTACATATTATATAAATTTGAAAAATATTAACCAATGAATAAAAATTCCTATCTTGTTAATTACAATTCTCATTTTTTACACAATTAATTTGAACATTTGTGTAAAAATTTTACAAAGAGCGCATTTGAAATTTTAAATGAACTTGAATTTCTGTTGTATTTTCATTTTTAATGAAAACTCAATTTTTCTCAATCCAATTCCATTCAATTATAATAAATTTGAGTTGATGATATATATTTTCCGCTACTGTAATACTAAGTTAACCAAAAAACTCAGAAATATTTTATTTTTTAGCATTTATTTATATTTGATATTGTTTTGGAACAATTTGAAAAATAATAAACAGAAAAAAAAACGATTTCAATATCTATTTACACCATCTATCATCATATTATTAACTGATAAATTTGGTTTTCTCAGATGTAAACTTTGTACAATATTTGGTATTGTTGTGCAACCGACACATGTATGTAATGTATCATGTATAAAAACATCACAATCACAACAATAATATTGTTTACATGTATCACATTGATAAATGATTTTATCACCTGGTTCTTGAAATACTTTCTGACAACCATAACAAAATTCTGTTTGACTAGCTGCCACTATTGAAAATTGTATTTCATTGAAATTTTGTATTGGAAATAAATGATGATAACTTCTAGCTAAATGTGGTGCTGATACTAATGTCAAACCACATGATAAACATTCTACTGGCAGTTCACAATATTTACTAAAACATTGTGGACAATGATAACCACCTGAACTTAATTTACTTGGTTCTTCTGTATTTTCAATATGACACATACACATTGTTAATGGCGGATCTTTGCCTTCTTCAGTTTTAGCATGTGGAAAACCCATTTTAATTAGTGAATTCTCTTGATTTAATGCAGCTGCTGGTGGATCAATATGTGCTAATAATTGATCACGAAAATGTGTATCATCTAAAACAGCACTATATGTACCATTTGTTTCTTGTGTTAAAAATTTACATATATGTATTTCGGCTGATAGCGATACAACCGAACATCTTATACCATCCATTTTCAATGCTTCAATTGTATAATTTAAATCAATTGGATCGCATGTTGTTAAACTAGCCATTATTATAAGTATTTCACGACTGGCATGTGATGGTACTACTTTTAATGTTTTCAATGCTAAATCAAGACCATTTTGTAATGATGGTTCACCAGATAAATTAATTTTTGATAAACTGCAATGTAAACAAAAAATTTAAATACAAAATATATAAATAAATATTAAATTGTTTTTACGCTTGAATTGCTTGGATATGTTTCTTAGCACTACCAGTTAAATCAGTTAATTTTTCAGCACGTTTACTTTTCAATGCAATTACACCCAATTGACTAATTGGATTTTGATCAAAGAATTCTTCAATGAAAATTTCTAATAACTGACAAAAGATTTTTATTTAATAACAAATTTAGACTTTTAATAATAATTTTGTTACCTTAATTGTACATAATAATCTTGTTGGTTTTAAATCTTGTACAGACATTGCTTCCGATAAATCTAATATAACATATAAATGTCGCATCATACCCAAACGATTATGTGCAGATTTTTGGTCTTGTCGTTTACGTTTAGCTTTTTGAATAATATCAGCAATTGCATTATCAAGAAGACCATCTTCATCCTCTTTAATTGCTTCCCTATAATAATAATAATAATTATTTCGGTTAAATTTATATATACAAAAATTGATTAAATTATATTTACCATGTTTTTTCGTAACCAGTCTCCCAGCGATATTCTTTTTCATTATCTTCATCTGCCATTTTTGATATTTTGATATTACAATTTCAGTAAAACTCCTGGAATTTTAAAGGAACCTCAAATTATAAACGTTAATTAATTTATTATTATTATTATATTATTATTTATTATTCTACTAAATATAAATAAATCTTCCCGGTTCCAATGTCAACAAAATTTCAATATCCCTACCTAAAATCTACAAATTTGAAATGTCACACAAAATTTTTAACAGCGCCATCTTACAACAATTTGCTAACAATAAACCAATGACGCCTCATGTGTTATTTATTGGTATTTTCCTCGCTAATATTTCCCCTTAATAATGTCATCCGTTCGTTTGTCACATAATTTTGCTTCACCGGCCATTTTGATTGGTTTGCAATTTGCATTGTGTACTGAATTATAAGACGCCATTCGTTAAAAATTGCTTCAATTTTCACTGCTTGTTAAAAACGAACGGAATGTGCGCCAGTTTTGTGGTGAAAAAAAAATTCTTTTACAAAAAATTCATTACAAATCTTTTCGCAGTTCAATTCAATATAAAATCGTCTTGAGTTTGATATTTTACACGATTTACCATTATAGAAAATTAAATTGGAACATTTTAAAGAAATTATAAATTAAAAACTATAAAACTTACTCTAATAATTATTTGTGTATATTAATAATTAATTCAAATAGTTTCAGTAGAAACTTAATTACAAGAAGAAAAAACAAGTAAATTAATAATTATTGGTAAGTTTATTAACTTATTCTTATTCTTATTTGTTAAAAAGATTTTCCCATTAATTTTATTTTTGTCAATAGAAATTTGTCTTGTCCAGTATTTATTTGACGTAATTTTTGTTATTTTTATGGTACTATAATTTTTGTTTTGATTTATAAGAAATTTTAATTAGGATTCGATGATTGACACGGAAAATGTCAAATTTTTGGTGGCGGTACAATTTTTAATTCCACCGATATGAGGAGGCCCACAAAAAACGAATCTTATCTATGTTATATATTAATATTACAATCAAATTTTACTTATATTTCTCACTATTTTATTAGAAAATCATTAAACTTGACTTCGAAATCTAAATGGATTTTTTTTTGGTTAGTTGTGTAGCTGAGCGCTGGTTGTCTTATTTGACACATAAGTTATTGAACGTCGTCAATGTGAAGAGTTGTCAAATTATTTTCCCAAAGGCTAATTTGTGATTTTTATTTAAAAGAAAACTAAATTTCTTACTAGTTAATTATGATACCAAATTCGAAAAATAATATATAAATATTTTATTATAAATTAGTATGAAATTACCTAAAATTAATTTTTTGAAACTTATCTTAACCGTTTTCATGACGTCACTTTACTATAACAAGAAGTGTTGTCATATAAAACAAAATATTTTGAACAGGAAACGATGTTATTACAAAATAACTAAATTTAAACCGTTATTACTTTCATTTTTCTTTTTTTCTAGGGAAATATATAAGAAAGATAAAATAAAATGGTTGGCAAAGATATTGATCCTTCCGATATTGGGAAACATCCAAGATTAATTAAAGGTGAGATTAAAAAATTTCAAAACATTAATTGAAAAAAAAAAACTTGTTTTATTTATTAAATAATAATTTTGGAAAACTCTATTATTTTTCAGCTGCACAACAAGATATGACACAAATGGATGTATTAGTATGTGGTAAATGTCATGCTGTATTTCATTTTATTGATTTATTTAAACAGCATAAAGAAGAATTATGTGCTAAAGAATCAAATTTAAAAGAATCCCGTGAACAAAAACCAAAAGTATGGGCATTTTTATTATGGAAAGCAGCCCAATTAAATAATACAAATAATAAAGACTTAAGTGGTCATATAAATTCATGGAAATTATATCAAACATGGGTTAAAATGGATGAATCAGTTAGAGAAACATGGGTTGTAGCTGGTAAAACAATACAATCATTTGCTAGAATGGGTCAAGGAAATTTACAAGAAATGCCAGTTAAAATAACAAAAACTGTTGTTGATACAGCACCAAATAGTAAAAAAAATTAATATTATTTATTTTTATTTAAATTAATTTTTTTAATTTATTATAGAAATAAATCCAACAAATCGTTTACTACCAAATCAATATAATAGAAATTTAATTAAAAAAGATGATATAACAACTGATGAAGAACCATCACCAAATAAATCTGAACCTAAAAAAATCATTCGTCCAACATTAACAACTACTGTAAATACACCAGCACAAATTAAACCAACGCCGCCTCCTCCTCTATTAACAACAAGTACACCAATTCCACGTTTAAATGCATTCAAGTAAATAAATATGTTTTTTTTTATTTAAGTAGATAATAACAAAATTTGACATTATATTTAGAAAATTTACTATTTTCTCTTAACTATTTTGGCACGGGACTAAAATTACAATACAAGGCATTAAATTTGTCAAAAAATTTTATATAATTTTACCTTTTCGAAAATATTTCACCGAATTCTGCATTATTTATCAGCATCACTTCAAAATAAAATCTGACAATTTTTATTTTGGGATTAGTTCTATTCTAAAAATTATGATTTGAAAATATATAGAATTTTTTACATCGTATTTGTTGACCGTCTGTCGTCAACAGTAATTAAATTTGAGATTAAGCAATGTTTAACGATGCCAACTGCCAACGGCTACTTTTATTTACATTAAATACAGTTTTCATACAAGCTGAACCATCGACTTTTAATTATAACTTTCTAATGCTGCTTCTAACTTCAATATAATATATTATCATTTGTTAATAACAATTTGAAAAGGACAACAAAACTGACAGACTGTTAACATAATATATTCATTTTTTAAAAATCCTTAAAAATACCTCATTTTAGAATAATTATTGTTTTTTATATAATTTTTTTTTTTTTAATCTTTAATTTTTAAACAGTCGTCGCGCTACCCGTACACTTCCTGGTAACGGTCAAGAAACTGAAATGGAAACTGTTGAAAAAATTGTAGCAAAACGTTTTAATCCGCGTCGCAAGATGCACGAATATTTAGTTAAATGGGAAGGTTTTACACATGATCAAAATACATGGGAACCACAAATCCATTTAGAATGTTGTTCACAATTATTAGAAACTTTTGAAAAACAATTAGCACGTCAAAAAGAACAACGTGCCCAAGCAGCAGCTGTAAAACAACAACAACAACAGCAGCAGCAGCAACAACAACAACAAATTACTACACAAAATTCTTCTATAAAAAGTGATGATGAGAAACAACGTATTCAACAGCAAGGTATTGCAACAACATCAAGTGGTTTAGGTTCACCGCAACAATCACGTATATTACGTACAACAAAATCAAAAGTTATGGATCAAGTAAAACAATGGATTGAAAAAGATGATAAAATATCAACAAGCGGCGGTGGTTTAGATGGTTCAGAATCAAGTATTATTGGAAGTAGTATTGGTGGTATTAAAAGGAAATTAGATGAGAGTAGTGATTTTGATGGTGTTAATACAGCTGGTGAAGAAGAAGATTTTGAAGAAGATGCAATACCAGTACATGCTGTAAAACGTTTAAAAAATGGTACAACAGTAACAACAACAAAAGTTGATCCAAAATCTGAAATTGCAGCAAAGGTAAGAAAATTGTTTTTAATTTTTTTTATTTTTATTATTTTTTTAAATTATGAAATTATATAAAATGTCTAAAAATCTTTTGATTTTTAGTCTCCAACAATTATTAAAACTATTAATGTTAATGGTACAATAAAATCGGCAAATCAAACTAGTAGTAATGATAATTCAGCAGATGTTGTTATTACAAAGGATACAGCAAATACTGGAATTGTACGTAAAGTTGGTGTTTCGCCAAGTTCGGTAAGTTTTCTAACAAAAGAAAATAATCTGTTGGACACTTTTATTGAAGTAAGAAATTTAAAAAAAAAAAATTATTTATATGTTTAATTTCGACATTTCCATTTAATAATATAATTGAAATTTTCATTGAAATAATCAAAAATTTTATATGGAGAAAATATATAATGGCATTTACATTGACTGAAAAATATTCAGGAGACAGAATTATTTAAATACTTGGTACGATCAATTTGTAAGCACCAAATTAAATTCTTCACAATTTCTATAATTTACAATAACTGATACGTAGAACTGATTAGCGGAACAAATGATGTACTAAGTTCTGTTGTTATTTCGATACATAACATTTGTAGCATAAATTTTTTTCATGAATTTGTCTCTCCGATAAATAAGACTCAATGCTCCTAAGGAAAAATAATGCATGGGATGCCAAATGCCATAATAATATCGACTGGAAAATATAACCTCTCAATTTGTGGGATTTTTCACAATTTAAGTTATAATGTTTCATAAAATTTAAATTTTCAAATTTTTCTTTGCCTATAATTTTCAGTTACCTACCTAATTTCAATATTATTTTCAACAATATAAAATTTTCATGAAACATTTAATATTTTTTTAGGAAATTATTTACTATAATCTAAAATTTAAATTTAGATTCTAAATCATTCGTAATCGCTTTGCCAAAAATTGTCGGTTATTCTCCCCTTTCAATTATATCCGAATGTGTAATTTTACTATTGAATGCATAGTATAAATATATTTATTATTATTTTTTCATTATATAAATTAGAATAACCAAAAATCTGAGGCACAAGTACGGGTCATATCGAAAGGTGAGAATACTACAAGTGGAATTGTAAGAATAAATTCAACTACATCTTCAAACTCTTCAGGCACACCAAATGCAATACAAAAAACGATAACACCAACAACAACAACAACTGGTGGACAACAACGTATTACACAAATTGTTAATAAAACACCAATACGTTCAAATACAACACCACAAGTACATCGAATTACTGTTAATTCAAAAGAATCATCATTAGCGTCATCAACAGCACCAACAACTGTTAAATCATTAATGCAACAATCATCTACGCAACAACAAAAGACTGTAACACAACGTTTAACACCAACACAACAAGTACGACAAATACAAACTCAACCACGTCAAGCAACAATTATACAAAGAACATCATTATCACCAAATACATCAACATTAAATTCATCAACATCACCACAATCTGGTAAAATGATTATTAATCGTAATAAAAATAATACAACAACAAATAATAATAATAATATTACGACTCCTGAACAAAAAATTATGCAATTATCAAAAACTGGTGATATTAAAGTTACAAGAAAAACAATTACTACACAACAATCTCCGCAACATCAACAACAAGTTCAAACACAACCAAAAGTTTTACAAATGGGACAACGTCGTCAACAACAACAACAACAGCAGCAGCAACAAAAACAAGTTGTTACTGCAAGACCAAAATTACAGCATCAACAACAACAACAACAACAGCAGCAACAACATAGAGCTGAAAGTCCACCAAGTGGTGGTTTAACATTATGTCCAGTTACTGGTAAAATTTTAACTGAAACTGGTGAAGAAGTACAAGTTGAGAAAAGAGATGATAGCGGTGCATTACAAACTCAATTACATTTACAACAAGAACAACAAGCTGCACAAGAATTAGCTGAAGGTTTAGCGTTAGCAGCTGAAGGTCAACAAATTTTAGCAAATGAAGATGGTACACCATTATTGGTGACTGGTGAAGATGGTAATTAGAAAAATAATTTAATATTAAATTTAGAACTGTTCTTGATATTTTCGGTATAGATTTATAGATTTCCGAGTTACCAGTACCGGTACCTCACTTCAAGTACTAAGTTTTCAGTAAAATAATTTCGACTTTATAGTTCGTATATATTTTTTCTCAAGTACATCATTTTCAGTGAAATTGATGTATTTTATAGTACGGGTACTAATTTAATTTCTGTATAAATTTATATATTTCCGAGTTACCAGTACTGGTACCTCACTTCAAGTACTAAATTTTCAGTAAAATAATTTCTTTATGGTTAGTAATCAGTTCGTATGTATTTTTTCTCAAGTACTTCATCTTCACTGAAATTAATGTACATATTTTGTAGTACGGTTGCTGGTTTAATTTTCAGAATTAGTACACTAATTCTTTAGTACCAATAGGTTTTAACTTCTTTAGGTACAGTACTAAATTACTTATTATTTCTTCAACAACTAATTTTCAATTTAGTAATTTATAAATACCACTACAAAAAATTTCAATTAAAAAGTATTGAATTTTTCTTTCAGGTACAATTTATCAAGTAGCTGGTAAAAATGCAGAAGGTCAAACAATTTTAATAGCCCAGGGTGCTGATGGTGAACAACAATATGCATATGTTGCAGCTGCTGATGATGGTGATGAAAGTAATCATGCTACAGCTAGTAATAGTGGTGGTGTATTAACATTAGATAATGCTGTTGCTGAAGCTGTTGCACAAATGTTACCAGATCAAGGAGATCAATTAACTGGTCAAGGTGATATTGGACAATTTATAATTAAACAAGATGATGGAACTTTAGTTACAGCTACAACAGCTGGTGGTGGTGATGATATTGATGTTGATGACCAAGGTACAGTTGATCCAAGTCAAGCATTAACTATACAAACAGATGCTGGTGATTCACAAGATGCTAATATTCCAGCTGAAGTTGTACAAGCTGATTTACCATCACCAGGTAAAAAAAAAAATATTTAAATTACTCCTATTTTTATGTAATTTTAATGTATCTTAATTTATTACAGGTGGAACAAGAAGAGTTATATTATTATTACAGGATGGTACATTTATGATGACTGAAATGCATGACGATGAGTATCAAGCTTTGAATATTACGTAATTGTGTGAAAATTTGAAAACAAATATATTTAAAATATATATGAAATTCATGAAAACACGATTTTAAAGTAAGAAATTCTATCGCAAAAAAAAAAAAGAACTAATATTACTAATAATATTTAAGTTTTTCCATTTTTAAGAGCTAGATTTTTATTTTAGAATTATTAATATGAAAATATTTTGCGTGTATATCATCGTCATTCGCATCATTATTGTAATTTTTATAATGTGGATAATTTTTAATTTTTTTTTTGTTCTGTTTGTGTTTAATGAAGATACACACACCGCAATTTAATATAAGAAAGAGATTATTATTTAGAATATAATTTTCTTATAAGACTAGCAATGTTCAATATTGTAATTATATGAATTTCGGTTTCATCCAGTTTTTTTTAATTTTTTTTTTTTCATTCACAAATCTCAATTTAATATCGCGTAATTATTAAATGAAAGGAAAAATAAGAATTTACTTTAATTAAAAGTAATTGATATTAAAAATTTTCAAAAGATAACTTTAGATATAAATAATTTTAAAATAATTAATACAAAAAAAAAAAAAATAATAAAAATATGAATATTTTAAAATGTATAATTTAATTTATAAATATATATAATTAATAAATATATATTTACGTTTTAAATAAATTTAAAAAAAAGATTATTGAATTTATTTTGTGTCTTGTGTGTAATTGATATTCGTAAAATATGGAAATCTTAATAACATTGAAGTTTTCATTTCTGTTTAAGCTTTATGGACAGATAAGGACGAACTACAACCCAAACTGGATTATTTGGATGGTGCTAACTAATTACATTTAGCAGTCAATTTTTGTCAAGCTTACAACGCAAAGAAATTCATAAAATAAAGATGATCTAATTTAAATATAATTCATCATTTCATTCTGATCTTCAGTAACTGGTTAATATTATTGCTTCGATTAAAATATATTTAATCATATCAATAATACCAACGCGATGACTACCAATTTTTGTAAATATTCAGCAATAAGCTAGACCCTGTGAATATTACAAGCTGTGGACCAGTTAAGGGCACATATGAGAACGTAATATATTGTTAATTTATATGAAATTATTTTTATTTCATTTAATAGCAGTTGCAGAGCCCAAATTTATGCAGTATTGTCTTAAGTAATTGCATATTAAGAAGAGTTTTATAGAAATAAGAGTGTGCTAAACAATTTCTTCTATATATAAATATGCTACGGGTGTAAATATTATCCTATTTCAATTAAATTTGGTACATCAGCCAAATGTGTTGTGATCTAGTAAGTTAATTATCACAAAAATTTCTTATTGGTTTGACGAAACCCTATAAAAGTTGATTTCCAAATATTTAAAATACAATCTTGAATCCTGACCCTTTTTTTGTTGTATATAATTAAGGGGTAAATGAACGGGTTAAAATCTATGAGCGTAACATCAACAACATAAGGTACGTTCATCATACTATAATTATTGCGAACAGCTAGATTGCGCTACAAAACTAAATTTATGATCGATTGCAGAAATAAGAACACATACATCAATGCTAAATACTCGATTAACAATTATAAAATCAGTAACTTTAAATACTTAGGTTACTTGCTAAATGAAGAGTTAAAACTAGAATTCTGGTTTTCGAAATTAAATCCAGAATTGAAAAGCCGCGCAATACTTTTTATAAATTTAAGAATTTTGTGTAAATACAATTTAAATCTTCGAAAAAAGCATCTCTACGAGGAATGCATATGTTATTATTAAGTTATTTTTTCTATACACCCGGTTTTTAACTTAACTATACATTATATATAATATTATTGTAAATACAAGATGTTTTAGAAAGTTTTTCAATGTTCCAGATTATTTTTGTACTAGATTATCTTATTATTAATTTGTGCTTGTGCACTCCAATTAATATAAAACAATTTCTAATTCTGAATTAATGTAATATACTAATAAATAATTTATAATTAACATAATTATTGGAAATAAAAGAATTAAGGTTTCTTAACAACATGCGGAGATGAAAGTGCGACAATTCAACATTTTTTGTGGCATTGTATCTGTCTGATGCACCACATTAATTAAACATTTGTAAAATGGTGTTAATTAGAAATTTATGCCGGGATTGCAATTTTTGAATATTCACCAATTTTCTTTATACAAAATTTGTTTGGAGTTCCTAAAATATCTTCATAAGCTATACGTATACGAAGGCATATTGTATATTTTTTAAATCGCTATCATTTTACCCCTATTTCTAGAACTAGAAGTCAAAAACCTTAATTTGCTATCGTTTTTGCATATTTTTCTAGAAACCAAAATATACACTTTTATTTTACGAAAAATGTATTCGTCATCATAATTTCGTAAACTAACAATTCGTAAGCAAGAAATGTTATGGTGATTGGATTGAAAATATCAAATTACAACTTCCTTGTTTTTAAAATTTCGGGTGATAATTCTAATTCAAAATAAACTTAAAATTGTTAACAAAATTAATTCATTTATGACAAGTTTTCTGTTTCCAAAAGCTTTAAATTTTATAACTATTGTCTTAAGATATGATTTTAAGTACGACGATCCCAATTAAATATATTTAAAGGATGTAGAGATAAACAAACCCGAGACGATTGGACACTTTCTATGTCACTGTCTCATGCACATACGGTGCCAGATGCTTTAGTTCGCACTATTTAAAACTTAAGCGAACTGCATGTTGATACCCAGCGGTTCCGCTAATAGAATCAATCAATCAGAAAATTACAGTTAATTAAAATAGCTCTTTTTTTAAATGTATAATTTAAGTACTTAATTAAAATATCATGCTTTGATTATTTTTTTTTCTTATGGCGAAACCATGACTTTTAAATATAAATACAATTTTATGCCTTATTCTCAGATGAGTACCGGAAATAAAAGTGGGTATACTATACCGCCAATCAAATAATTTTCGTCCAAGACCAATTTTCAAACAACTTTAACTTCTCAAATCAAATTTAATTAATGTACTTACTTATTAATTTAAAACCTATAAAACTTCATAAAAATATATTTATAATCTAAACGGTTAAACAACTTGCTAAATTCAATTTGTTAAATAAATAATTTTCCAATCAAAGATGGGTCGAATTTAAACAAATTATGTTTAAGAACAATTTTATATTCAATTTTTAATTCACGATTTCATTTTTTTTCCATCATTTTAAAATCATTTTTTTTAAGTTTTTTTTTTTTAATATATATTTATTGTTATAAGTATAGTTTTTTTTTTTTTGTTTGTTTATATCTTTCTTATTTTCTTGTAAAAAATAAAAATAAAAGTAATAAGTGTAATTTTAAAACTAACTATTTGTTTTTTTTTTAAAGAAAATTATACAAAAATTTGTTTTTTTAAATAATTTTCCTTAATTTTTTTTTTTGTATTTTTTGTGTTTTTTTTTTTTTTATAATTTTTTAAACTATATTTATTTTTTTATGCAAAATAATAAAATTTTTAATTAATTTGAGAAAAGAACAAAAATAATTAATTTAAAACTGAAAATTTATAAACACAAATTTCGTTTTTTTTTTCTTCTTATACGAATGATGATAACGACGAATTCATTTTATAGGGAACAGACAGAATTTAGATTGATTATTTTGGATCAATTTTAATTGGAGGATCTAATAGAAGAATAAAAAAATGAATTGTGACATTATTTTCTATATACATACTAGAATATTAAGTTGGACATTGTTAGCCGCTATGAGACCGAAGATGATGAAAAAACAATTTCTTTTTTTTTTTTTGTATTTTGTAAACTTTTGTCATCATGTAAACTGATATTAAAATCGCTGAATGAATTTACACTTTTAACCAATTAATGTGTCACGATTGCTATTAAAATTTTATTTTCAATACATGTGGCTAAAATGTGTCAAATCTTATGAAAAGCGACTGAAAAAGCAGAATTAAACTTTAATAGAAAGGCACCTAAGTGAGCCTATTATCGAATTTTACTAAAAATTTAAATAAAATTTAATTTGTACAATTAATGAAGGAATTAACTCCAAAAATGGATTTAATAAATATAGTAATTATCTTCCCTTTCCCTAATTCATCCCTCTACAATCAAGAAAATTATTTATAGAAGAGTAAAATTTTGTTAAATTCCTGGAAAATTCAATTTTTAATAATCACAAATTCGCTCTACTATCTTTTATCATGATTTCGTGATTTAAAATTAACAATTACATCTAATTCCGACCGAATTTATAATTGACCGTGTACAATTTCACAAGGTAACATAAATTTATTTTCACGATTTGTTTGTTCTTAATTTTTATTCATCAATTAATTTGGAATTCGATCAATTGCATATTAATATTAGGTCAATTTACTTTCTACCAATAATATATATTCACAATTGGTTAAGTGTTATGCCTTCGATCAATTAATTAGCCGGACACAATTTCTTTGATATTTTAAAAAATAACTTGAAATTTTTTTGAAATTCTTAAATTTTTTTTTTACGTTTTTGTAATTATTTTTATTTTATTTAAATAATTTTAATTAATTAATTATTATTATTTATTATTATCAATTATTTATATTATAAGTTTTGCTTATTCTGATTTTAAGTGCTCTTTGCTTAAAGTTTTTGTTAAATTAATGTAAAATTGTTTAAAAAAAAAAAATAATTAAAAATAATTTCTTCGATTATAAAAAATGATGATAAAAATTTTGGAAAATTGATTATATATTTTACTAATTAAATTTATTAGTTTTCAATACGAAATTTAGCTTTGTATATTTAGAACTGCGCGTGTGTAATTAATTTTATGGTTAAATTTTAATTGGTTTTGTTTTGTTTTTTTGTTGAAATATTTTTAAATGAAAATTAAATTATTTTCTTTAATTTTATTTATCCTCATTAAATATTTTAATATATATATATATAAATTTTTTTTTTTAATTAAAGTTGGATTTTTTTTTTGTTTTAATTTATATTCATTTGTCTCTTGTTGGCATTTCAAGATGATTTTTGTTGTTGTTAAGATATTTCGATTTTCTATTCTTAAATCTGCTGCTCTCTTTTTTTTTTATTACGGGGATGTTGATGAATTTGTTGGTTGTTTATTGTTGTATAGTTGATGTTGTTGTTTTTTTTTTTTTTGTATATTATATTTAAAAATTGGGTTTTTTGTTTCAGTTTTTTTTTTTTTTTTATATTAATTTACTTAGCGATTTGCATTTTTTAATTGATTGGACAACCAATCGAGACCTTCATATAAACCATCACCGCTTGTTGCACACGTCGCTTGTATATACCAATTACGATTTCTGAGTGAATGCAAACCTAACTTATCAGTTATTTCGGCTGCGTTCATAGCATTTGGCAGATCCTAAAATAAATAAAAAAAATATTGAATTAATATAAAGTTGTTTTTAAAGTGACTTAAAAATAAATGGTGAAACGTGAAATAATAAATGGCGTAAGGTTTGCTGTTGGTGTGGTCTTATTAACATCAAATTTTATAGATTTGTAGGAAAACATGAATGAGTTAAATAAATATTGCAAAAAAATATAGTTTAAAATTATCAATATGAACATAAACAAACAAAATTTGATTTTCAGCTAAGATCAAGCTTAAAAACCAGGTGTCGTGTCTACAGATCGACAATCAAATTATAGAAAGAGACAGGAAGGAGAAAAAAATCTTTGAACCATAATCAATTGCAATGCTGCTAACAGAAACAGAACACAGTTTAATACTAGAATATAAATAGTTACATAGGTTGTCATTCAGCAGCATGAGTTCTGTAAAGATGGCTTAAACTTGATCACGGAATTAAAAATGCTCATATTTAGGCCAACTCTTTCAAATTCGATCTACGCAAAACTGAAACTTTTGAATACTAGACATATAGGAGAATTTTAAAGATATTTCGGAAGTAGAAGTGTTAAAACAGAATGAAAATAAAACCATTAAAATTCAAAAGTCAGAACAACCTAAAGGATTGGTTCAACATGTCAACTCACAATCTACTAGTGATCCCAAAAAAAAAAAAAAAAAATCAAATCAATATTGATTGGCCAACATCCGTAATGGATAGGGCACCTAAATAAGAAGAAATATTTTCAATAAATTAAAAATAACTATTGAAATAAAGATAAACTATTTAAATTATATTTTGTTTCCACCTAACCAAAGAAAACGCATACAGAGCGAAGATAAAAACTGTATTAAAATTCTCGTTATTGCATCAGAAAATGTTTACAATTCAACTGATTAATTCACATTAAACAACTTAATCCCAATAATGTTTGATAATAAAATTCATTTTAAAATGAATTAATAGTTCTGTTTAACTTAAGAAAAGTAGCCGAGAAGGTTTTTTGGCCAAAAGTTTTGTTTCCGTTGAAAGTGTTTACAAATCGTGATTAAACACAAACAAGTATACACACCTATATTTTAACGGAAATGTAGTAGAATGGGGATTATTAATTTTAATTAGTTGTATAATTTACGGTAATCTTTCAGTGGTATATAATTTTAATGATCGTAAAAACAGAAATACAATTATAGAGAAGGTACAGTCATATTCTTCAAGTACAAGCAAATATTATTAATTTAAAAAAAAAAAACAAAAAAACAATTGCGATTACATTAATCTTTACGGTTCAATTTCACCTGATTATATTTTTTATAAATTATTGGATGACTGAAATGAATAACAAATTAAACCAAATACGAAATGTAAATTAAAATAAGAAATGATATACAATTTTTCAATATTATTTATATAAAATCGTAATTTTTTAGCCAACTCTTATACGCAATTATATTTTATCACTCTATGCGCAACATTAAAATTATGCGCAATTTTTTTTTAAAAAAAACGTCAATATTTTTTATAATTGGAATGTATATTTAATTTTAAAATAGTTACTACATATATATAATTCTATTCTAAACAGTTGGCCGTTTCTTATTCAAAAATCCATCAAGAGAGAAACTTAAAGTTTGCTTTTTTCATTGTTGATATATTATATATAAACTATTAAAAATTGAAATCAATTTTCGTTACAATTTATCAATATTAATTAGAAATAAATTCATAATGACTGATTTAAAACGAAAACAGTTTCCCTGTATGGAAATATGATTCTAATTATTTGAAATGTATTTCCTCTTAAAAGATGAATTCCATAAAATTCTAAGCACTAACAAAATTTTGTATATACAATCTTTTCAGCCTTTAATGTAAAAACAGGCTTCATCTATTAGCAATATTTATTAACGAATTAGTATTAGCTTTAGCAGTGTTTATTTAATCAATTCAAAAATCAAGATTTAACTACTAAAAAAAGCTGGTTTCACACCTTTAATAAATACTTCTTCATAAAAATACAATAATTTAAAGTTAAGATATAAAAAGTTCTAATTGGAATTTAATAAATATAATAATTAAAATACAATTATAAATTTTAACAATTTCATTAAATATATTTGTTTAGGAATCGATATTCTTGATATAAATACTAGTACTCAGGGCTGGAAACTAATTTGTATTTTGAATTATGCTGTTTTTATTATTTTTAGGACTTTCTTAAGTTTTGGTTTTTATTGATTTCAGCATTTGGTTATGGTTTCGTTATTTTAAAACTATGGTTTTGGTTATGGTTCGTTAATTTTTTGTAATTTTGGTTTTTAAAAAACGGTTTGCAGCCTTGCTAGTACTAATACAAAATTATTATTAATTCTTCGGATCTAGAAGGGCCATTTGGAAGCTTAACTATCAACATTAAAAAGCTAAAAGTGTAGTACACTCGTTCAGATTTATGCTTCCCATTTTCAAAATAAAATCATCTTATTTAAAATATTTGAAAGTACAAAAGTGTCGGAAATTAACTAAGTCAATCTAACCTAATTTTTTTTCTAATATCTATTTATTAACGCAATCACCGTGAAACCTAGAGGCGGTCGTTAGTATTATGTAAAAAATAATAGTTTTACCTGTTTGTTGGCGAATATAAGTAATACAGCATCTCTTAGTTCATCTTCAGCTAACATTCTCATCAATTCTTCTCTGGCTTCACCAATACGTTCTCTGTCATTGCTGTCAACGACGAATATAAGACCCTGAAAAAAATTATAATATTATATAAATAATTTTTTTTTTAACTCCTGAATAAGCTAAAAATTATCAATAACGTAAAAATATAAAAAAAAAAAATCAGATCCGTCTTGAAACAAATTGTTCAAACCAACATGGTTAATTTATTTTCTGGAGAACAAATTTTTTATCATCATTCACAACAAAAAAAAAAAATGGAAAAAAAAAAATTATAAAATCATAAAATTTGTACATCAAATAATTCAATATTAAAATAACAAAATAATTACTTAAAAACTTACTTGTGTATTTTGGAAATAATGCCTCCATAGCGGCCGGATTTTGTCTTGACCACCTACATCCCATACTGTAAAACTAATATTCTTGTATTCTACAGTTTCGACATTAAATCCTATTTGAATTTTAAAAAAAATTTATTGAGTTTATGTTCTGAAATTCTTATAATATATAAAAAAAATTAATTACCGATAGTTGGTATCGTTGTAACAATTTCACCTAATTTAAGTTTGTATAGAATTGTGGTTTTACCAGCGGCATCCAATCCTACCATTAATATTCTCATTTCTTTTTTACCAAAAAGTCCTTTAAATAAATTTGCAAAAACGTTACCCATTTTTGATTACGTTTTTTTTTTCTTGTTGGTTTTAAATTCTTGTATAATAAATTATTTCAATATTTATTAAGGTTTTTCTATACTTCAGTTAAACAATAGAAAAATGTAATTGATGATTCTCTTCAATGATAAATCAGCCTCCAATGATCTAAAATAAGAAGAAAAGAAAAAATATTATAAATAAAGAAGTTATAAAATTTTAACATTTGGGTATTCTGGGAACAAAAAATTAAGTTAAAAGTTTCTTAATAGATAAATAAATTTTTGGATCAAACAGCAAAAAAAATTATCAATACACATATTTTAATATTATTGTGAAATTAATTGGTTTTTCCTGATCAATTGATTTTTGTCTTGTCATTAATACAAGAATAATTGTAATTATGGTTGATATTTTTGATATCGTAAGAAATTAATTGGATGATTCAAATCCACTTGTCGTTCATTGATTGTCTTTGGGGATTTATATTTATGGTGGCTTTTATTTGTCTATCTAGACCTAGAGAGTTTTGAATCAATGAAAAATCTAGCGATTCATGTAAACAATAAGTGACTTTAATATGCTTTTGTAAGGAATTGAGAAAAATTTCTAAAAAATTGAATCACTGGCTTAATCTGACAAAAACTAATCCACAGATCGACAGAAAATGGTCACAATTGAATTTTTAATAACATTTAAAAATTTGTTGATGATTCATTTATAGAAATTGATTTTGTGCATAACAAAAATTTTGTAACAGTTAGTAACAATTTAATGATTTTTCTTTACAGGTTTTTGAACTCGTCCGGCATTTCACCATCAATTCCAAAATTACTTTTGTAATTCACTTAAACGAATTTTTTTAAGAATTAGTAACTTTAATATATAAATTTATAACAAAAAATATCAAATTATATAAATATAATCAGTTAAACAAATTCGACCTGAATTCAAACTAAATAATACAATAAAAGATCAATTTCTACTGTATAAATATTTTTTGATAATTACTTTTTAATTCATTTTTTTGCATCAGATATAAACATAAAAGCCATAATAAATTTGTGATACATAAAAAATACAAAAAAAAAAAAAAAATATTAATCTTTTTTTATCTCCAATAAAAAACCATAAACTAGAAATATAAAAAAAATACAGTTTTAATATCTACCAAAAATTATCAGGGCAGTGGGGCAAAAATCACGAAACAGTAATACAAAAAATCTAATATCTTTTGCAATTTCTTTTATATTGTATTTACTGCGAAATTCGCAATGACTCAGAGAAATATTAAAATATATATTAAAAAAAATTAGCATAAATTTTGTATATTCATCATTCCGTGATAATTTTCATCATTCACAAATGAAATCAATTAACAAGATATTTTTTATTTTTTTAAAAAAAAATCAAGATTTTTGTCTAAATACTAAATTTTTAATTAATTGACTAAATTGACAAAAAATTATTTGCGACACCAATTTAATGGGATGTAAAACAGATAAGAAATATTATATGTAATTTAAATATTTTTCATTTTTAATCAATTTTCTTCCGTATGTTAACCTTTCCGGATATAACCTCACTTATATTAAAGATATAAAGAAAAAACTAAGTTATCGAATTTGTACAAAACAAATATTAGATTTTTTTTTAGTAGTATTCACACAACGCATGAAAATGAATATTCCCAAATAATAAATATAAAGTTTTCTCTGCTGTAAAAGAAAAATTAGATAAGAAATTTTTTTTTTCCTGCTTCAATAGTGACATTACTATACCAAATACGATGATGCCATTTAATTACTCAAAAAATTTACTAATAAATAAAAATTTGAATTAATCAAAATGTGAGTCAGCGAGCAATGAAGGCTAAAATACACACAGAAAGTAGTGTTCACCATTAAAAGTTTGACACATCAGATTTTTCGAATTGCACAAATTTCAACATTTTTACAATGAAAATTTTATTGAAATGAAATTTGAATTTCTTTGAAATTATCATACAATAAATAATTAATAATTTTTATATATATTTTTTTTTTAAATCAGCAGTAACAACTCAATTTAATCAAAAAGTTCATGTTTTCCTTAAATTTACTATGAACTTTACTAGGCGTAGTGGTGGTGGTGGTGATATGGTCGGCCCAAATACACTGATGAAAAAAGGGACGCGAAGTTTAATTTTACTTGTGTTCTTTCTTGTCTTTTCTGATTTTCATCAATTTATAAACACTTTTCTTGTTTATTATCATTTAATTTTTTTTAAAACTTACTTTTCTTTTTGCAAAAAAATGAATAAAAAAAAAAATACTACATTAATTTTCACGTTCGAGAGATTTTTTTTTTATGGAAACACGCACACAAAATGTCTTTACAATTTATAGACTTTAAAAATTTTTTTTTTTGTTACTAAATAAATAACCAAATAAACTTAATATTTATTTTAATTAATAAGAAGAGTTTAATTTGCACTTTAAATTGTCTTTTATTTATATTTCTTTCTTCTTTTTTTGGAATATTCTCCAAATTTTTCCGGGCCGTTCAGCAAATGCAGGAAAAAAAAGTACCTTCTTCCGATTATAACAAATTCTACTCTACTCTATAGAATTGTATGCGTGATATATACGTCAAAATTTTCATATGACGTTGAAATTGGAATTGGGAATTGATTTAAACGACGACGTTTCAAAATGGCTGACTTTTTTTAACCACACAAACAAAAAAATTATAAAATTTCACTTTTATTTAAATTTTCCATATTTCGATATTTTTCCAATTTTTAATGTTTCCGAGAATACAAAAAAAATAATTACGAAATATTTAATTAAAGAATTAATATATTAAAAATAAATTTCTTTAAATGTTAATCGAACTGGTAAAGGGAAATTTTATTTATTAAAAAAGGATATTTTTTACATTTGTGTGGGGGTTTGAAAAAACAAACACAAGAAAAATGAACCTGCCACGTCGTGAGAAACAACAAAAAATCGAACACAAGAAAGAAAAAAAATTACAAAAAACTTCAAACGCCGGAAAATTAATGAATATCCCGGAATATTTACAATAACTTTATATAAATTAATTAATTTTAATACTTTACTATTAACACCAAGTCTATTATATGATTTGTAATTAAAGTTTTAACTTTATAAACATATTTTTTTAACTTGCACAAGAGTTGTTATAAAACTTTAATTCGCCATTTCTATTTGTCAAAAGAATGGTTGAGAAATTTCCTTTTTGACAGTAGGAGTAGATTCAGCACACACCCACAGCAACCAACCTAACCATATTGAAAATGAAAACCAAATATGGAGTAAAATAGAATTGCACAATGAAATTTACCAAATATATTGAAATTTTCTGAAATTGGAACACACCAAAAAAAGATTAAAAAAAAAATGTTCTATCCAAAATCACCTTTTCTAAAATGTACCGATATTGAATCACAATTATTTAAATGGAATGTAAGTTTTTTATTTATAATAATACATTTGTGTTTAAATAAATTTCCTTATAATTATTCACTTTTAATTATAATTAAAGAAAATACTATACTTTCCCCGAATGAAAAATGTGTTTTTTGCCGAATTGACGTGTTGAATATTTCGTACTGTCGTAAAATGGGTTGTCTAAATTTGACAGACTTCTTATTTGACAGCGGATATATTTTTTTGTTCCACGTACGAAAAAATGGCGAGGGACATTTTTTAAGCGGTCATTTTTTGAAAATCCAGATTTTTAAAATTCAATATTTTTCTATTGCAGGCTTTACAAAATCCAAATTATTTTGAATGGCTTTGTAAAACACCAAAAACAACAACATATCGTATCAATTTATTGAAATCAAATGGTGAAATTGTGAAAAATGAAATATTAGAAAAATTAAAGGGAAAATATAAAAATATCCCTAAAATATTTAATATAAATGATTTACCTGAAGTTGTATGTATTTCAAATTACGAAGATGACGAAAATATATCATTAGAATTTAATTGTAAATTAGGTGAAATAATTGTGGATATAAATTGTGGAGCAGCTGTGTTACGTGGAGCACATATTTATGCACCTGGTGTACTAGCAATGCCTACAGGTTTTAGTTAGAATTTCATTGTAAAATTACAGAATAATTTTTGAATTTTATACATCAGGTACAAAAATGAATGAACCTGTAAACATTTTCGCCGATTTAATTGGGAAATGTAAAAAAGGTACAAGTGGATTTTACGAATCTGAATCCAAAGTATGGATTGGTACTGGTATTGTTAAAATGCAACGTTATCAACTTTATGGGGAAAAACTTTATCCAAAGTATAAAAATTATTTTATTTTCAACCAATTTATATTAATTTTAATATTTTTTCTTCTTGTAGAGGAATTGCCATTGAAATAGATCAAACAATTTCTACAGTACCATCAATTGGTGATCTTTCTTCATCTTATGCATTACTACAAAATTTCCCATCTATAATTTGTTCGCGGGTATTAAATCCCCAACCAAATGAAATTGTTTTAGATATGTGTTCAGCTCCAGGTAATAAAACAACACATTTAGCTGAACTAATGCAGGACCGAGGAATTATTATAGCTTTAGATAAGACTGAATCAAAAATTGATTTAGTTAAAGAGAAAATTAGAATTTATGAATTAAAATCAATTTATCCTTTTGTATTTGATTCAACTAAATCATTAGATGCAGAAAAACAATTAGATTCTAATTGGAATATATTAAATGGACCACCATTTCCACCAGAAACATTTGATCGTATTTTATTAGATGCACCATGTAGTGCATTAGGTAATCGACCAATACTGTCACATAATTTGACATCGAAAATGTTAAAATCATATCCAAATGTACAGAAACGATTATTTGTGAATGCAGTTGGTTTACTTAAAGTTGGAGGTATTTTAGTTTATAGTACTTGTACAATTACTGATACCGAAAATGAAAATATTGTGTTTTGGGCTAAGGATAAATTCCCGAATTTGAAATTAATTAGCGCTGAGCCAATTTTTGGTGGTGAGGGTTTAAAAGAAACTGGATTGAATGATGAAGAAAGGTATAAAAATGGTAGGTTTTTGAATAATTTTAAATATTTTTTTTTTTACAGAAAATTAGTGCAGAGATTTGGTATGGAAAATCGAAGAATGGATATTGATAATATTGGATTTTTTATTGCTAAATTTAAAAAAAATTAATTTTATTAAAACAAAGAACAACTATATAAAGTGGAAAATTAATATTTTGATTTCTATATACTATTACTTTTTTGTAATTAAATTAAGACTTATAATTTTAAGCTAATTTTGTTAAGCAAACTTTAAAATAAATAAGGTTTTTTTTATAATTTTTCTATCGTGCTTTCTTCTAATCAATGTTCCGAGAAGGATAATTTTTACTATACCATTAAAAGAGTTTTCAGGAAATGCCTCTAAAACGACAATGAGCTACAAATCAAAGTATAGTAAATTTAAATAAAACTTTAGCCAAATAAAAATTTAAATATTTTTTTTATGTAATTTTAATTTTTCTTTTTAAAATTTCGAATTTCAACAATAAAACTGGTTGTTAGGGTAGTAGATTCAAACATTCGGCGTAAAATTTCCGTAAGACTTACTAAAATCTTTTAGAAATGTTTGACTTTGTTAGTACGTATATATTTTTTGAATTAACTGGATTCAGCAGTAATTTACATATTCTATAAATGTAAATTTCATCAAATTGAAATAAATAATAAATATATTTTTATTAGCTTAACTAAAAATCAATAACATTCAAATCGTCCAACATTTTATCTCTAATTTGTGGTCGAGGATCTTCCTTAATATCGGTAGGTATTGCACCGTATTTTCCCAATATATATTCAAATTCATCGAGCGTTAGTTTATCGCCACGCAATTCATTAGAACCAATTATTTGTTTACGCATTTCACCTTCATAATATATGAAAATACTCGGACAATTTTGTTCTGGGAAATTTGGTATACATGTAGTAGCAATTGATCTTATAAATTTCGTTTGCGGATAACGATTAGCAAGATCCTTCAGAAATTGATTGATTAAATTACATAATGGCATACCATTAGCATACAAGTGAAGAACAACCCATATATCCTGGCCAGCTTTATTAACTTCATCAACATAATCTTTTGCAGAAATTTCCATTACTGTACCAAATTTAGATTTATCCATTTTTGCACGAATTTCCGCTAATCGTTTACGTCGATAATCTTCCAGAACAGCTTCATCCTCTGAATCCTCTAATTCATCTAATTCATCCAAATCCATTTCACCAATCGGTTTTTTACCATCTTCTCTAGTTTTTTGTTCAATAGCATTTTCAATCATTGAAACAATTTGTTCTTCGGTTATTTCAGCTTCTTTTTGTTTAGGTGGTATAATTCCTTTCGAACGTAATACATCATTCCATTCAGTATCTTCTTCTTGGTTCTATTAAATTTATAAATAGTGTTTTAGTCTAAATATTAATCATGCCCATATATGGTTAAAAATTGTATTTTCAACATTATACTTACAAGCATTTTGCTGTTATTGTTTAATGTTTATTATAAGTATAAATATTCGTCGAATTTTTTATAGATAAAAAAATATATTTTTATGTAATTATATTAAATTTATTAATTTGAATATGAAACAAAGCAATGGTACATTCTTTGCAATTAAATTATTCCAAATATTCTGTGCTGTGATGACTGATGAGCAATGTGCTCCAATTTCAATCCGTCAAAATAAATGTTGCCATTCTCCCTAATATATAGTAGATTTTATAACATTGCACAAATGTGACCCAGTAAAAAAGAACATGAAGCACTCCTAATCAAAATATCAATCCTATAAAAGTGTGGTATACAATTTAAATCAGCTTTCATAAAACTAGTCGTAAGCAAAACTAATGCTGTAAAAACATTATGAAAAAAATCTTATGATGCATGCATACCGTCAAATTTTTCATAAAATATCTCATATGCAATTAGTTTATTTTACTTTAATGCTGTATGATTTTTCGTCACATAATTCAAAAAATGTTTTATGGAAAGCCTGATAATGTGACGAGGCGTTAATGCAATGCAATGCAAAATGTATTTCACTAATTCAGAACCGAGCGAAAACGAAACGGTAACGCACTTCATCTGCCAGGGCCAGATTCTGTTCGCTTGGTAGTCCCTTCCTCGATGACCTCAGCGATCTCGCCGTGAAGTGGCTCACGGAAATCGTCAAGTTTCTGAACGCTACGAGGTAGATTTAAAACTTCCCCATTGTTACGACATAAAATACCTTTGTCACGCGATTTAGTGGTATCAAAACGGCGCAAACGCGCTATTTGGGTCTCCACGTCAGCTGAATTGGGGTCCGACACTTGAACCAACCAACCACCCAATTCATTTAAAATTTATTTTGGGAGACGTATTTTGGTACTGGAACTGAATGCCAAATCATAAGTGGTAGCTTTCACTTTAAATTTCACCTAATATCGCACACTGGACCTCAAATTTGGTATATGTTGTCATATAACAAACTCTTATATGTCATGAACTACACAGCTCTTTAACGTATTCTTGCTAGAGATACTCTCGCCGCTGGTGCCGCGCCGACGCTTTGTCGCGCTGTCAAATAAAAGTTCAGATATATAGAAATATATGAAAACAGATAAACTCGCCGCCGGGCTGCCGCTATTGCCGCCCGTGCCGCAACAATGTTGGTTGAATTTCAACTTTTTGCGGCGGTGATGGTTTGGAATGTCAGTTTTTTATATTGTTAATCTCATAAAAAAAAATTTTTGTTAAAGAAGTAAGATGAGTTTTACAGAAAAATTAATTAGTAAAAACTAATGAAATTTAATATAACAATTTTATAAAACATAACATTTTATATAAAAAAAATAAAAAAATGTTTGGTTATGTTTTTGTGACGTTCTACCGCTTTGAGAGTATCTACTCAAAAATTCTACAACCATCACGGCCATCATTTGAAATTTCAAATCGGCTGATCGTCGAGTGCGGCGCGGCGAGAGTATCTCTAGCATTATGTATTCTGCGTTGATTCTGCTTGGACTATCAAGTAGTAATAATGTAGAAGTAGTACGATATTTATTAATGGGATGCATTTTTCGTTACGGCAAATTAGGTGTTTTCAACGACAAATTAGGTGTTTTCAACGACAAATTGTGTAACTGAACGGCAAATTGTGTAATTGAACGGTAAATTTTGTAATTGAACGGCAAATTGTGTAATTGAACGGTAAATTTTGTAATTGAACGGCAAATTATGTAATTGAACGGCAAATTGTGTAATTGAACGGCAAAATATGTAGCGTATGCTAATATTAAATAAATAAATATACCTTGTTCTTGTAGTATAATGGAAAAGGGAATAATATTTCTGGAAGACTATAATGTGAAAAATTGTCGTGCAAACTTCTAATATTGTCGGGTTGGATACATATTCTGCTGTGCAACAATTGTCGTTCCGTATACCTAATTTGTCGTGCTGAAATATATTCCCCTTTATTAATTCTATTAGTAGTACAGTACCCACAATTTATTTTATAATGCACATTTTTTATGCAATAATTAATAACTAGATGGCGTTAAATATTTTAATTATCTAAATCTAAACTGTGGCATATATATTTTATTTTATCTTTTTGAACTGAATAATCAATTTTGACATTTCTATTCTTTAATAAAATTTGTGTTGTGTGACATTTCATTAAAAATTTTTATTTATTAAAAAATAAAAAAGCTAAAATAAAAATTTAATAATTATCTCGTATTAAAAGTGTGTTCTTCTTCAAAATGTCATTAAAATCGAATAATAAAAAATGTAAATGGTCAATAGATTTTAATACAAAGTAAGAAATTATAAATTTAAATTTATACCTTCACACTAAATAATAAATTAGGTTATAACTTCATCAAGTTTTATGTTTTTATTTAAAATTAACATTTCTTTAATTTGTTCAATTAAAATTTATTTGAATTTTTTTAGTAAAAATTCTGATATGCCTTCACCACCTGGCTGGAATCCATCAGTTGCACAAAGTCATACTGAAATTGTTCGGGACCATCATTTAATGATAAAAAGATCATGGGATTTGGCATTACAACCATTCAAACAAGTACAAAGTTTATTTTCATATTTTTATTGAATATATTTTTTTTTCTAACATGAAATTTATTTAATATCATTTGTAGTTACCAATGAATCTATTTATAATGTATATGTCTGGTAATTCAATATCAATTTTTCCAATAATGATGGTTGGTATGATGTTAATAAGACCAATAAAAGCAATGTTTTCAACACCAACATCAAAATTAGCTGAAGGATCACATGGTAGTGGACAAAAATTTATATATTTTTTGGGTAATTTAGCAAATATTGCATTGGCTTTATATAAATGTCAAAGTATGGGACTATTACCAACTCATGCATCAGATTGGTTAGCATTTGTTGAACCGCAAAAACGTTTAGAATATTATGGTGGTGGTTTATCATTCATATAAGTTTATTCAAACTTTATTTTTCTTTTTTTCTATATTTAATTAAAATGGTGTTTTGAGTTGAAAATGTGACGATAAATTATTGCAAATAAAAAAATAAATAATTTAAATAAAAAACTTGTGTTTTATATCCAACAAAAATACTCAATTTTTTATTATACTAATTAATTTCAGATTTTGTTTTGCCCTATATAAAAAATTTGTCTAAATTATCAAAATATATATATATGGGAATTTTCTTGTTTTATAGTTTTTTAAATTAAATTTTGAACAATTTTTAAATTAAATTTTGTTAAATTGCAAATTTAAAACAATATTATAAAATAACCAGAACAAATAATATGAATTTCTTTTGAATTCAAAATTATGCATTTAGGTTATTTCACATTATTGAACTTATTATAAATTTAATTAATTCTATTTCTTTTTTGACTGTTCATCAGCAAATTCTTTTAGTTTTTCAACAAGCTGTGCAGGATTATCTACTTTTGGTACCTAAAAAAACAACAACCAATATGAAAATTTAAAAATGAATTTAAAGATTTTATGTATTAAAAATCAATTATTATATTTACATCATAGTTTTGACAGACATACATTCCAGTATAAACCCCTGCACCAAATGTAAACTAAAAATAGATTATTTAAACAAAATTATATAATTTTCAAATCAAATCAGAAACTAATGTAATAATTAATTATAATTGGATATTTAAATTAATTATTTACTTACCAGAAATTTGAACATATCGTAAAAAGAAAATATACTATCTGAACCTGAAGCCAGTTTGAAGGATAATCCGAAATTAATATGTAAATAAAAAAAGTAGATTTTGTATTGTGTTAAATACGATACGATAAATAACAGCTGGAGAATATTAACTTGTTAAATGTCAATAAAAAAAATAGTGCACTCTGAAAAGATATTTGGGATGAAATTATTCTGAACGCACCCTATTAATATCTGATTATATTAGACTAACAACCACTAGATAACACCACAAACGTAGAAAATTATCGAAAAGTATAAATCTCGAAAATACATTAAACTGACAGTGGATTTCGCGCGTTTTTAAATAAGTTTTGTTTTTCACAGGTTTAAAGTTATTTTTTCAAATTTATTGTGATTGACGGGTAGTTTTTTAATTTATTTAATGAAAATCGTAGTCCGTTATTCGGTTATAAACTTATTTTATATTGGTACATTAAAAAAATATTATATTTAGTTGAATATTAATAATATTAAATTATGGAGCTTCCTTATTCGTTTTTTTCTTATTAAAATATTTCCAATTTCGATATTTGAATAAGGTTTTTTTTTTAAAAAAAAGTGTTTATTTATAAATAGTGTTTAGAATTATCAATATTTAATGAATGTTCACGTCATTATCGCTACATAGAACTTCAATTTAGGTAAGTGAAATTTTTAATATAAGTATATTTTAAAAATCATTACAATAATTACTAAACGTCATTATTTCTCTACAAAGTGATAGCTCTGTTACTGCTAGTATAGTGAATATTTAAAAAAAAATTCTTGTACGGATATTTCTTTGTATCAATGCCTTGTGCCAGCTTTTATTGTTCTTGTAAGTTGTAAGGATTTGCAATAAGCAACAGTGTATACAATAAATCCTTTTGTTGCAGTGTGATTGCTAATGTCTATACATTGCGGCAAAATGACGGAATATTGAAAGATAAATTATCCCTAACTGTAACTGAGATGCCGTACATAGGTTCATGCCGGTTCATATTTTATATGTTCTAATACTAGCTAAAAAAAAAAAAATATCTCGCGTACAAATTCAAAACAGCTTAAGTCTAAAATTATAATTTTTCACAAACGCATTTTAAATGTTGAAACATTTCTGCAAAAAAAAACCATTTATAGTAAAGTTATTGAAAATGATTTAAAACAAAAGTTTGGTATTAGATATAATTATACAATTTGGCGAATTTTTATTATCATTTTAATTTAATTATGATTTTTGAGACTGAAACTGTTTTGGTTGTAGTTTTCACTTAATAAGCTATTAACTTAAGGAAGGCACAAAACCCTTAAAATTACATAAGTTATTTTGGATTGAGGAAAAACTTACTCCAACTAACTTAAGCTTAAGCTATTAAGGGTTTGGTAATAGTTACTGTAAAAAAGATGATACTGGAATACAATCTTTGTCATATAAAGAAAGACGAAAGGAGACTACCATTGCATATAAAACTAATTTCACGCTTAAGTTGACTGGTTTCGGATTTTTGGTCCAGATATAGCTATGGAATAATCTTTAACAGATTTTGGTATACTTTGGTTTTATCATGAAAGATGTGTAATATTTTTTCGTTGGCTCCTAGCTGTTTATTACAAAAAAGTACTCTCTGTTAGTTATATAAATAACTGCTGTACATATAGCTACCAATTTCTGATCTGTCTAATGTTCGTAGATGAGGTATATAAAACCAAAAATTTGTCTTGTATGATTTTCAGTAAAATGTTATTTAAACGCGAATTAAAAAACTGATAATAATAGGACATTTATATATGAGTTTCCTATATACTTTGAGTATTGTTATATATTAATTTTATAGTCCTTAAGATTGTAAGTCACTTTTTCTGAGGTAATTTGTAGCAATATACGTTTGGAAGGGTGGATTGTAGATTCCAAAAAATTAAAATAAAAAGGACATTTTTGAGTGCCGTGGTACAAGTACACGCAATACCTGTGCGCAGCAATAATTTTATAGTAGTTTTTTATCATATTTGAATGAAACACAACTTATTGGTTGTCCTTAAATTATGTCCTTAATTTACCTCCCTCCCATTCTCACACTTTATATTAGTATACTTTTTTACATATTTTGCATATAGTTGTCACATTTTTCCAACCTCCCCCTTCCCTCTAATTTCTGTGTCATATCCTTTAAGGTTTAAGTACTACCAAATATTAGTTTAGTTATCTATAGTTGATACTGCTTCTAAAATTTGAGATGGTACTGTTTTAGTGGGTTTATATGTCAACATTTCAGAATTATATAAAATACATAGCTCTACAAATTTCAAAATACTTTACCGAAAGAATTTTATTATGATAAACATAATGTTGACCAATTACTATATGACTTACTGAACTTTGTGATCAGTTCAGTTCGAAACTAATTGTAAGTAAAATATGATGATCCCGAGATAGATAATATAAATTTTATATGTACAGATGTAGTAGAGGGTGAACCTCTGTCTCAAGCACCAGCGTCATCTCATAAATGTTTGTGACTCAGTCAAGTCGGATGATAACATGAATGGTTTTTCAGAAGTACAATGAGCATAATTTTGATGTGATTGCAAGTAACCTTCACTGTAACTTTGTTTTCGAAGTAATTATGATGAAAATATCGTTGGAAAGTGAATGTCATTTCATTGCTTTTTCTCTCTAAGAGTGAATCGCGTTTTTAATTCTGATTTCGTTTCTTCGTTTAGTCGCCACATTCTTATCAAACATTAGAAAAATAGGCTAGGTTCTTGTACCCACAGGTAGAATATAACCTTCTGGCTTCTGGATAACAACTATTTCAATGATAAATATGATAGATTTACGTTATCGGTTATTCTTAAAACTCGAGGTGAATTATTAAATTTAAATTATGTGCCTCATAGAGAGCCAGCTTCGTCGAATTGCACTCTTAGAGCCAGAGAAGATGTTCATCATTTTATATCAATGTGTCCAATTCTCAAGGAGCTGAGATTTATCTACTTTGGGAAAAGAAGTTTAAGTTTGACTGAAACTAATGAAATTTTAAATGGAGCTAATTGGAACAATTTAGCTGGTTATTGCAAAGAAGCGCTACAGTATCGTAAAGATTACATCGAAAATTAATTATATATATAGTTAAACGAAAACAACGTACAACAAACACTATAGAGAAAGACTCATCATTCATTCAGTAGACGGTTTTTTCTACCATTGCTTATATTCAATATTTATTTTCTTGTTATCTTTTTATTTCTTGTAAACCATTGAATTTGATTATTATAAATAAATTAATTATTATTATTATTATTAGAAAAATGGTTTCAGTGAACTGGAAAATTCCGTCAGCTAAAATTTCTTGTTGTAGATCTATGAAATAAGTGCTTTAACTAGAGAATCACATAGATTTACGCTGGAGATACCACGCCGTTGCCGCTGTACCATTAATTACAATAGATTTGAAATTTTATAGTCCATTCAGTATCAAACAAACTCCAAGTATTGGGCTATAGCTAAGTTGATCCGGAAAATTTTGATAAATATAAAATGGTTTTTCGTTCCTAAGAAGAATATTTAAGTGCCTACATATAATCAATCCAAGATATTGATGTCCTTCCACCTTTTTCATCAATAACAACTAGTTACATAAATAAAAAACTTATAATAATTATATAAATTTATATTTTCAAACTTATATTCGTTAAAATTAAAAACTAAATAATACTCATTATTATATTTACAATAAATTTCATTTCACAGCATTTTGTCTTATAATGACGCAAAAAAAATTTGTATTCCCACCTTTTATTGGGAATAAAAAATTTAATTATTGAAATAATCTCGTCAGTCTATCCTCATTTAAACCAATCCATAACATAATTATACCACCAATTAATATACCAAAAATTTGTATTATAACATTCTTTAAAGCTTTACCATCATTCCGGCCCATTTCTGGTATTAATGTTGCCATTGCAATATATAAAAATGAACCAGCTGTACATGCATATATCCATTTAACCATATCGGTATGTAAATCAACAATTAATAAACCAATTGCCATACCCATAAAACTTAATACCGATGACACAATATTTAAATAAATTGCACGTTTTATACTCATACCAGTTTGTAATAATAATGCAAAATCACCTAATTCATGTGGCAATTCATGACATAATACAGCAAATGCTGTTGCCATACCAGTTACAGGATCTGCTGCAAAACTAGCACCAATTGCTAAACCATCTGTTAAATTATGTAAACCATCACCAAGTACAACCATAAATGCAACTGGTGTCATTGGTTTTGATATTGTATTACCAGTTTTCAAATCTTTCATATTTTCATTCATCATTGTATTAATTTCTTTAATATCTGGCGGTGATGATGGTAAATTATTAATTTGTAATTCAGATGATTGTATTTTTTGATTTATAATTTGTGGTGATTGTGGTCCACCACCGCCATGACTATGTCCATGTCCTGGTTCACGACCCAATAAAACTGGTAATAAATTTTCCAAAAAATACATAAAACAAATTGTTAAAAATGTACAGGCACATATTAGAACCGGTTCATTATGATTATGTACAGATTTATCTGCGGATACTGATGTATGGTCTGTACTTAAGGCATGTGGTAATAAATGCATTAAAGCATCACCAGCTAATGTACCAACAGCAACTGCTACTAAAAATCGTAAAATTTCTTTATATGCAATACTTTTCATTAATGGCACCATAGCAACACCAATTAAACCACATGCTGATAATATGAAAATTGCTACTGAAGCATAAATCCATGCTGTAAAATTAAAAAAAAATGTATTTAATAATTTAATTATAAAATTTTTATGATAATTTACCATAATATAAAGAATTTGGATTACGATTATAATCAGATTTAATTCTAACATCATCATGAATATCAGTACATGAATTTTGATCCATTTGTACTAATAATGCTGGACATAATTTCATAAAAATTTCTGGTGTTATTTTAATAATATTTAAAAAATCAATATATTCATCTTCACGATTATGATCACTATATTTATTTAATATTAAATCATCACGATTATTTTTAATTAATGGACTTAATGTTGATGTCAGGTCACGTTGTTTTCGATATATTTGATAATTATGGATATCATCATGATCTATAACTAATTTTAATGTAGCTTGTGGTGATAGACAATAATTTGGTATTTCATGTTTATCTGCAAAAAATAAATAAGTAAATAAATAAAATAATTTTTTAACAATTTTGATTAGAAAGATTAAACTTAAATTTAGGAGGTGATTAATTTATGATGGAAAGAAAGAAATATTACTTTAAAAGCAAAATCATATATTTTTCATAATTTCATAATTTCATAATTTCCATGGAAAATAAATATTTAATTTCGCTAGCCTAAACAGCACGAAATTTTAAACTATATCTTGACATTTAAAATGGTAAATAATAAATAAAAATTTAAAATTTACGCAGTGAAATTTTGTGATAAGAAAAGTTTTTTTCGGTGATAATTTCTTTAAACAATATTCAGATCACTTGGAAATGACCAACTGCAAGTAAATTTTGTGGGTAACTCTAAGTTGTATGCAAAGCTTTACTCATTTAAAGGATATACATTTAGACGAAGGTGATGAACTTCATTAAGCAGATCTAATTGTGTCGAGGAAAAGTTAAATTGACAGCTTAATAATATAGGGAACTAACTGGATAAAGGAATATCTATATTATCAAGGATTCATTTACCTAACTGCGGAGGCCCTGAACGGGATAAGACTGCAGTTACAGCGCTGATGGCTTCCATGGTATATGTCACAAATGACTGGACTTACTACGGTGGTCTCACGGTGGTACAGTACGCATTAGTCGTACATGAAGAGGAGGAACACTGTGGAATAAACACTACTGTTTGATTTACCATGCATGGAGTAACATCATCAAAACAATGATGAAGTACGAATATGTCAACATTTCGTGGAAAGAAAGATGAAATATTTGTATGTAGAACAGACGTTACAGAAATTGTAATAGGAGTTTTCTTTAATCTATATTATTAAGATGACAGATGGATTAAAGAAGTTATGGATGGATATCATTAGATTAAAGATGAAAATTGAATAATCTAACTAGAGAGATGAACTTGCTAATTTTGACCAACAATTCTGCCCACAAAAGTAGAAGACAGAATTAATTGGAAAATTATGTATAGCAAGTTTTTGTTCTATTCTAAATCTAAATTATAATTATAATTATAATTAATATGTTTTAGTAATAATAATTAATAATAATAATCTCGTTATTTATTAATTAATTAAATGTTTGAAATATTTAAATATTACACAAAAGTAGCTACAGTTAAATTTATTTCGAATATTTATCTCAGAAAATATTTATGTAATTATTTAATTAAATTGCAAGAAATTATGTAATCAAAATGTGTATTAATAAAACTACAGATTTAACTAAAACTATATACTTTAGTTACCAATAGCCAAATATAATATTTGTACATATATTAAAAATTGACAGTATGTTGGCAGCTAACATTATATATTAATTATGATAACAGTCAATGATTCATTAAAATGAATTAGAACAATTTTGTGAGGTAGTGACGAAAAAACTCCAAGCTAAATTAATTTTCAAATTATTTCAATTATTTGAAGCCGATAATTTGGCTATTACTAACTTATATACTTATAGATTCTGATTCTGATAATGAGATTTGAATCAGTTACAGCTCGAATTTGAAAGAAAGTTTTACTGGAACTTATAGGATAATTCAACATTCTTAATTGGTCGAAAATGGCGGCTGTAAATAGACTATAGTAAATTACTGTTCCAAGAAGGAAAATACCTATACAAATATACATCATACTAGCTCTCAATAAAGACAGTCAAACTTATTTATTAAGAAAAATCATATCCTGTACTTAGTACAATGTTATTGTGGCGGAGGCAGTTATTGGAAACTACTCATAAAAAAATTATTTGAAATGCTGTTGTGAATTTTATTAAAGTTATTATTATTTGATGTAACTAGATTATTAGGTATATCTAATAAATTTTATTAGGTGCTTCATTTAAAATATTTTAGCCCACATATGTAATATCATTTTAAAAATATTATTTTCCAACTTGATTTAGGTTCACAATTTTTACATTCCAGTTAGTTATCTTATAATTTTATCTTTTATGATTTTTGCAAAAACTAAATGATCTCGTGGGTGGTACAATTGAAATCTTTTTAAGGTTTAGTATTGAAGATTTAAAACTTTTTCTATTTATGTACAATTTAACGAATACTTTGAATAACTATGAGTATTGCAACGGGGTAAAAAAAGGTCAATTTCGGTAAACTGGGTTTCACTGGGTGCAGCGTCAAATTTCTGGATTATATTTCTTGTTTTCTAGCGTATATTGTCACCTCAGAATTTAAGGTGAATATGAATTTTTGCGTTGTCAGACAAATATCCAATTTTAATTAAAAAAATCAAGTTCTTTGTATTGGCGTTGTCCAAATTAAGCTATTTCATTCCGTTCAGAATATTAAACTATTTATCATCTTATTTCGATGAGTTAAAAATTTGTGTGCTTAGGATGATACAAGCCATCGACTCAAACCAGGCCCCTTTGGACAGCACAAAGCTGTTTTTTTCCATTTTGTTAAAAAAAATGAAACAAACCATCGAAGACATTAATTTTAGTTTCAGACCAGGCAATTTCAGACAGCAAAAAAGTTCCAATCTGTGTTTAAAAGAACGTTGATCTTCCAAATCGTTTTTAAAATATGTAAAAATAAATATTTAAATTATTTAAACCTCCGATTTATAATAGCTCCCTAAACTTAAATTGTTATTTACTCCGATTCAGGTTTTTTGTCGTATGTATCAGTTGCAATATTTTTGTTGTACACTTCTATATGTTACTGCAACATGTTGCTAAGAAATTGGTGTAACAAAAGATGTGAAATTTTTAACAAAGATGTGTTTTTTACACAGTACAAAGTTAGTGAGTTACTTACAAATCATTCTTGGACATAATTCACTATTAGACATAAATACATGTTATCTGTTCCCCTAGGTTTATTAATTTTTTTTCTTTTAAAGAAACACAACAAAGAAAATTACGTTTTAAAAAAGTTTTTTTCTTTTTTTAGTTGATATTTTTGTATACACAATGTAAAATTTATAAAGGAAATTCAATTATTTATGAGATAAAATTAATTTACACTAAATGGATCAGCAACAATTTAATAATAGTATGGGCTGCTCTAAGAAATGATTGATAGTTTCTTAAAAATATAAAATTAAATTAAAAATTCAATTGAAATAAAAATATATTTAAGGTTAAATTGTTACTAATTTTATAAAGATAATTTTCAGGGTCAACAATTTACACAAACATTTTTCAAGTTTATTTTCGGAAAATAAAACAATTTTAATTTATAAATACATAATTCAAAATGAAATTTACTATCCTAAAAGGAAAATAATTTTAATTGAAGAAATTCTTTATAATTTTAAAACTTAGAAATATTAATTTTTTAAAGGTAAACTTACCATGATCTTTTGGATGACGATGTTTTGGATCATGTAATTCTTTAAAACCATATTGTATATTATTTTCTTGACTATTTGGTTCACTTATAATTCGATTATTTGGATCATTTTGTTGAATTTGTAATTTATTTTGTATAATATCATCGGAATTGATATCATCTTCTTCTGAATTAATAACTAAATCTGGTAGTTTATATCCATTTGGATGATGTTCTTCAATTGTATGGGTTGGATTAAATTCTAAACCACCAATACCTAAATTATACATCAAATGTTCTAGGCCCTGTGTGCAAATTAGAATTTTAAAAATTAATTCATAAATAACTGATTAATTATAATAGTTAATAAATAAATAATTATGTATAAGGTACAATCCTAGATTAAGGTCTTTTAATTTTAGATATAAGCTACTCGGGTAAAATCAACCTAACATTTGTGAATAGGATCAAATCGAGTCTGGTAAATAGATGACAACTTAAGCTACAGGCACTTTCTAGGTAAAACATTCGTATTCGTACGTTTCATTGATGTATATAGAAAGTAATGAACATTCCGGCAGGTGTTGGCAAGGAAAAGTTCTGAGATGTATTTCGGATTAGTTCTTCATTTCGTCAGGTATATTATTAAAAATAAAATTGAAGAAATAGCGAAGAGTTATAGAGTGGATTGTGGATGTAAGATATGTGACACAAGATTACGGGCCTTTATCTGGTTGCGAGAAAAACATTTTGGTCAATACTAAACATAGAAAATACGAGGATGTTATTAGGTATTAACATAGATAATTTAAGAGCAATTATCGATGGTCTGACGGAGCTTGCTATTGAGAAAGATAAAGATGTGTCTCATGAAAGATGCGACCAGTAAAGATGTGTCTCACGAAAGTGAATTTCAAATGTAGATGCCAAAAGAAGTAATAAAAGATGTAAGGAAGTAATAATAGATGTTATGTTACTGTGAAAGACTTATAAGAAATAGATTAACATTGTTATAGGTTATAAACGATTTGATAGTTTGGAAGAGGTTCCGAGTTATATCTACAATCCAAAGATTAATTATTACTTCTTTGAATTTTTAATCAAATTCTAAATAAATGTTATGTTATCAAATAAATTCGTTCCCAGAATAATTAAGAGACATTTCCGAAATCAGGGCCCATCAAAATCTTAATACTACGGTGTAAATAAACGGCTAAAAATATAAAATTTTCATTAACCATTTATTTTATGATTAGAAATGAAATATTAACTCATATTTCATATTTTTATAATTCTTTTAAAAAATGATTATTTTTACAAAAATTCTTATTATTTATGTAAATAAATATGCTTCTAAAAATTTGTTTATGACTTTCATCATCATAGGTGATAAAAATGGGATTTCGTTGTGATAAAGAAAAGATGCGTTGTTGAACATTGTAATAATAATAATAATAATGAAATAGGGTCTGTTTATCTTTTCAATTTAGATTTAGATATATTTTTAAAGACCTTGTTACTACTAGCATAGAAATGTGTGTACTATTTGCAAATAAAATATTTAGAGATGTTAAATTGTTTGATGATATAAACAATTTAGATTCATTTGGTTGGACTCAATGTCAATAATATTTTTTAAAGCTTTTTTTTAGAATTATAGAAATAAGTATGTATATAGGTCAATAAATTAGTCTATATTATAATGGTATATAATTAATTCCAATGATCTTCTCGGTTGAATGCAAATATATAATGTATTTTATTTTAGGTTCAATCCTTGAAATAATAACTGAGAATTAACAAATTTTTGTCAAATAATTTAATTTTGTAGTTAGTCACATTAACTTAAATTACGTTCCTATTGTTTGAATCTTTTATATCTTACTGCAGGGCAGTAAGTTTCCTCCTCTTTTCTGTTAAACGTTATCTTTTCGCATGCTTCTTGAGTAGAATAAGAGAGAGTGGCTACCCTGGTATGTAATCGGGACGTTGGTTTAAACTTTGGTTTAAACTTCTAAACTTTTGGACGCTTTCGGTTATAAAAAAAGTACATATTCCTTTTCCGGCCAAACGGTTGCTAGTGGAAGTCATCCTTCCCAACCTTTGCACAGAAACGCTGTACAAAAGAATAAAATTATTTTGGGATTTATGAAAATTTCGTTGTTATTAGAATCCGACACTCGCGAAAGTAGGAGATTCTTAGAGTAAATATATTTTTTTACTATAAGAATGGATTACGAAATTCGTGGAACTCATTATTAAGCAGTCATGAGGAGTTTTCGTAGTACAGTGTAGGGACACTCTTAATCTGAAAGAAAACAACGCGGTAGTAAACGCGTCTCCTCCATATAATATATAAGAAATTCATGTGAAGTCGATATGATGTTGGCTAGTTCACGGAAAACAACGCCATAACTAACTTAACCTAACATAACCTAAAATTGGAATTCCATAATTAAAACTGTGATTTCAATGTGAAAGTTTTTAAGAAATTATTCAAAATACAATCATATCTCACATGATAATTTCATACTAAGTATTAATATTTTCTTAAATAATGTAAATTTGTTAAAAGATTGTGAATGCAAGTACATTTTTGATAAGATAAAGTTATCATTTTGTTGCAATCAAAAACACTGATCAAATAATTATTAATCTGTTTGCTGTTTCAATATTTATGAAGAATATTATAATACACCAAAACATCATAATTTCTATGACTTAAATTTTGATATACTTAAGTGTAATGTAAATAAATATTGCTATGAAGAAGTTACTGAAAAATCTACTTTATCTAAAATTAGATTTGTCTGCGATACATTTTTAGAAATTCTTAATTGATGTTTTTCTTTTATTTCTATGAAAAGTGTATTTGTAAGTAATTCGCCGTTTTACCGTCAAATATTACTTAATTAATTAAAAATCAGTAATCTCTAATGTCGTCTGAAATTAGTTTCTTTTACGAATTTGAAAATTAGCATTATACTTGGAACCTCTTCCAAACTATTGAACCGTTTATAACCTAACAATCTTAATCTGTTTCTCATAAGTCTTGCACAGTCCCATAACATTTGACATCTACAACCCCAACTTCTAAGCATCTACGACATAAATTCAGCCTTTTGATCATATTTCTTAATTAAGCAGCTTCTTCAGAACACTGACAACATCAACAGCACTAAAATTATTTATGTTCAGACATAAAAACATCCTCGTATTTTGAATGTTTAGTTTTGATTAATATGATGTTCTTGCTACGAGATAAGGATGACGTCAAACACTAAATCGTATGTCGTCATTCGTCAATCACTAGAAGAATCTATAGAGACTGTATATGACTAAATTAATAAATTATGGGAAATTTATAAATTATTGCTACAAATTATCTATTCGAAAATTCAATTATGACAAGGTTTAATAGTTTTACATCTTAGCTGGAAAATTAAACTTATTTTAAGTAATTCTTGTTGGGTATAATTTGTAAGTCTCAACATTTTATAATACTACCAAATACTAGTACCAAAGTCTGAAGTTAACCTAAGAGCATTATTACACTTCTCAACATAATATACAGAATACTATTCAGAAGTTGACTATGAGAAGTAAATAAAACATGCTACCTATTTTTCCAAGTAATCTGCAGAGGTGCAGCCATTCTAGGTCGTGCAGCCATTCGGTGCAGCCATTCTAGAAAAACGTCTTCTGACTGAAAACCAAGTTCTAATAATGCTTATTTATTTCGACAAAAATCATTGCATAAATGAGGCTATGTAGCTATAGTGTCACCCAAGCAACAATTTTGCAATGTCTATGGAATTTCTTTTGTTGTTTTGTAAATATTTTTACATTTTTCGATTACTAACTATACTTAGTATATAAGTAGGCTATAAATCTAGCTATAATACTAGCTTCACTTTGTAAACACTTATCTTAATTCGTACAGTATTAATTAAATAAATAGATAATAATATATAGACAAGTATTTTGAAATTATCATGAAAAATGTAAATAAAAATTATATATTTTATAATTCTTATTAATAATTTAATTTAAATTAATAATATTTGTTAATTTTATTATGTTATTTTACAGGAATTTTACCGTGAAAATGAATTGACAAACATAAAAAAAAAATGTAGGGTTATGGAGAATCATGTAAATTATTATTATTTATTTAAACGTTAGTAAATATATAATTTGCACGGAATCCAATGTGTACCTAACATTGGATTCCGTGTAAATATATTAAATTTAAAATAAATAACGATAATTTACGGTTTTCATAACCACACTTGTTTTGACGGTTTTCATAACCACACTTTTTGACGGTACAAATCCAATGTATATTGTCAATGGAACCCTGGATGACAAAAGTATTTTAAAAAGGTGCGAAATTATCACTGAAGTAGACGCCATATTTGAAATATATAATGTAATTAATTTACTTCACTACAGGTCGAATAAACGATAAATGCCTGACGAAAGGTGCGCCATTTTTTTTTAGAACAAGGTACACAAACTTTTTGTATCGACCCTGGCCATGGACAGGAAATTGATATAGGTATTAATATTATGACTATTCTAATTAAATTTTAATTATCTGGTTTTAATTATAATTTATTTAACAGTACCAAACAAAAAACATATTTTTTTATGTAAACTGATTTTAATGTTTTATTAAAATTACAATTATTTACTCAAGTGTTAAAAATATATCTAAAACTGATTGTGATTTATGGAACTTATTGTAAAAATGATTAAAATTTCTTTACCGCATTATATTTCAATATTTACCATATTCATTACTGGAATTTTACGAGTATATAATTAGAATAACTAGGAGTGTTGTATTGGACTTAACCGTACAAAAAATGAATTTATGGTTTAAACTTTTTTCTGGGCTTTTTCGAGGTCGGTGAGTCCAAAAAAAGTACGCGTACGTAAAATTACACTATGTGAAGCTACATTTACTATAACCTAGAACTATAACCGCTCTCAGATTTTATTGAAATTTAAGTAGTACACCAAGTTAATTGAAACTTTTTCTTGATTTTCAACAACGATTTGATAGGTACTTTCAGTGAGTACTGAATACTGAAGTACCAATTTTTTTTTGTTTATGTTAAGAGTCGTGTTTTTGTAATTGGTGCTTCTGAAATTTGGACTCGGTAGATCTTCAGTGGGTTCATAGTTTATGTTCTAGAGAATGTAATTATTATCCGATTTAAATGAAATTGGGTACACAATTTGGGATCGTAATATAGTACGTGTTGGGACCGGCACTCTCAATGTATCCCTATCAAAATTTCAAATTATATATGAATAAACACTAATTATAATTATCAATCTTTCTTTGACATAAATTACTGTTAAACCTAACTACGAGTTATCTGATCCCCCTAGTTAGCAGTTTTTTGGTCGGAATTTTTAATATATGTAGCGTTAAATCTGAATTTTGGTCGGAATTTTAAATATAGCGTTAAATCTGCAATCGTTATAGTAGCGTGAAATGCCTTCGATCTATTGCATAAAAATATTAATTCAACTTCGCTATGTTCAAAAATTCAGTTGAATAATAATGTTAGAAGTTTAAGGCACACTAAATATTTAATTGAACATAGCCATAATACCACATATGCAAATAATGAACCTTTTAATCGATGTGCTAAAGCTTTCAACAAGTTCTATCACTTATATGATGCTAACTTATCGCGGGATACTTTTAAGGGCAGAATAATTAAATTTTTTTCTTAATTAAATTTTAGTTAATATATTTAAAAAAAAATAAAAAGTTGTAAACTGTAAAAATAAATTTTATTTAGGTTATTTTCAGACTATGTATAATTGAAATATATATACTATATTGTTTTTTTTGTAATATTTTGTTATAATTATGTATGTATTTTTAAGTTGTTGTCTTTTTTTGACAAGAAAATAAAATAAAATAAAAATAAAAAATAAATATTTCAATAATTTTCCGTAATATAAACAAATTGTTACTTGCAACTTTTTATTGGTACAATGATGACTAATATTTTAAGACAATTTTTTTGTGTAAAATTCATAAAAATGTTTTAAATTAAAGGAAATTGTTTCATTCACATTTTTTGTTGTTGTTATTATTATTGTCATCTAAAAACTTTTGAAATTATGAATAACGAATTCATTCAAAAGTACAAAAATGTCTCATAAAAAAAGATTTGATTTAATTCATGTGATAAATTTTCCTAATAATTTTAATATAATAATTTATTTTTAGTGTAATTAAATTGTGTTGTTTTTGTAACTACAATTGTACAAATTTTTGTAACTATCTTTTTTTTTTGAATTTAATTATGCTATTTTACATAGGTGAACTGTACTCTTTAGAAATCGGTTGAGTGATTATACTTGATATCGGTTGACTGGATTTATTTTTTGTGTAATTTTTATGAAAAAATTGTATCACCTTTTCAGTAATCATTTTAAGAAAATTTTAAATAATTAAATTCCTTTCACGAAAACTATTCTAACTATTGAATTTATAATTTTCTAGGATCTGATTCTGTTAGGAATCACAGCTGAACATGATGCTCTTTAAGTAAAAAGTAAAGTTGATGGAAAATCTAACATGAATGAGCCGAGGATCTATAATGTTTTTCGATGGGATTATTTTTGGAAATCATGGGGATACATTCAATTTTACTATGGGGACACTTTGAATTTAATATCAATTTTTGATAGGATTAATTTGATTGAACTCCCGATAATTGTTTAAAAAATATTTTAATAAAAACTTCTTTTTCTTTTTTAAATTTGAGTACAAGTTTGTTGGCTTTTTCATTTCCTAGCCATAATATCTTTTTATTCACATTTCCCTTTTTATTTCCGATAAAACTGACAAAACCAACTGAATCAGAATTATCGAAATTTACGGATTTCGGTTAATATGTCGAAATCTTTTTAATTAGACTTTTTATTGGTTTTTAGGAGGTTTGGCACAATGAATCCGCCTAAAACTGATTAAAATAAGGCTTTAGTTTCATATAATTTTACTAAGAATATGCTAATAAATAAATAGATTAACTCCGAATTGATCATAATTCCATTCACAACACTGACAAAACAAATCGAACGAAGCTACATACTACGTAATTATGAATGAATATATTTTTAAGGAGTAGCTGCTAGACATGGTTCGGACAGTCCTTTCATCGTTCATCCAATCAATCCCTTTATGTGGTATTTCGCAAAATCAATTGCACTTTAAAATTAACCATGAACACAGCCCCAGGGTGTTTAATGTTCAAAAAATACAGCTCTACAATTTCTAACAAAAGAACGACGGACATCTTGAATCTTAAAATCAACCAAATACGTCGAAACCGGCTTCCTAACATGATTATCATATAAATAAGCTGGCAACCTCACACCAAACTATCTGTAGAATTTGCTGGGAACACAACAAAACCTACAAACGTATCCTATGTAATTTAGCGTATGGCTTTCTCGTAAAAGATTTCAACCGGATAGAACTTTTTCGTAACAAAGATATGGAGTTTTTTCAAACAGCGGTTCCTAAAAATACAACTTAGCATATTTAGTGTTATTAATTAGAATCTCGGCTTTGTACCTTGATTTTGTAAAAGAACTAAAGACAATGTAATGTCGCAGTCGGGACCGAGTGACTTATGTGACTACTATGTCCATTTCTGTAATTCTTAATCTAATCTAAGTACATACTTTTATTAACTTAGTTTAAGTTACAGATTTAAGGTTAAGTTGTTTTAGCCTTTATTTTCTAAATAATTTCATATATATAAAATTAATATTTACTAACACTTTTTAATTTCTAAAATTTCAAATCTGTTTAGATATTTATTATGTATAAACAATACTTTCACCAATCAAACAAAATTCCAATTGAAAAACTCGTTTGTTAAGATTATATACAAAATCTTTATCAATTTTTTTTTATTTTATATATAATTTAATTTCCTATTTAGTTTTATTATTAAAATTTATCTTTTATTACTTTTCATTTTCTTTTTGATTTTTCAATTTTATTATTTATATTACCTCAAATGACATAGTTCCACCATTTCCGTATTTATTGAAAATGTGTGCCAAAAAACGATTATATTTTTTAGATGTTGCAGCTAAACTTTGATTAGAATTGTTATTACCTGTAGTTATAATAAAAACTACATAAATCATAAATACTTTATTTAATTTAATCATAATTTTTTTTTGTAATTTAATTTGTACACTTTTTCAAAATTTCAACAATAAAATTTTAAATTTTTATTTTTTTACCCGCGAGTTAAACAGTTTAATTTAAATATGTAAAAATGATTTAATTAAAATTTAAATTAATTTTTTTTCAATTACAATCAACTCTAATTTAAAGCTGGCGACAATAAATATTTTCGACTTAGCATTTCGAATTACATTTTCAAACTGACAAAATTTATGTTCAATTTATGCTGTTTTTTTTCGTTTTTTTTTTTGTTTTTTTTTTTTTTTGGACAAGTGCGCAAGTTACTTTAAAAACAAGTGCGCGGGTGGATTTGTAATTGTATGCACACTAGAATTAAAGCTTTTTTTTTTAAAGCTTTTTGGAATTGGAATTTTCATGTTGTGTAGTGTCGTGTGGTGTCGTTTATTTGTTAAATGTTTTTTTTTTTGATGGGTTATGGCAGTGGTAGTCAAACTTTGACGGCCTTTTGGAACCCTTTTATCTGATGGTATTATTTTAGCTGATGATGGTTTTTGTGGAAATGTAAAAACTTCTAACGTATTTAAAGTGCGGACTGAAAAAGAACAATTTATGATTTGGATAAAGCATAATTATTGTTATGGAACGAAAACCTTTTGGGGGAGATGTAAACGCTCTAAACTCTAGAAACCTGATTTTTATGAACATACTAACTGTCCGATTAACTACTGAGGTAGCCACTGGTGATATTCTACTCAGGAAGCATGCGATAAGATTAGATTTTACGGAAACTCAATAGGTAGAGAATTAATAGAAGAGGAAGGAACACTAGAACACCGCCTGACTCCTTAGTAAATGCCCTGCACTAAGATATTAAAGATTTAAACAAATGGAACGTCATTTCTTAAACCGATACGGAGGAGATGGGCAAGTTAAAACCGGTTAGACTAATTGCATGAGAGAGAAGAATTGGAATGATGTATTCTTTATAGAATAAGCCATTATGCGGAGTGTACAACTGACCTTCGTACGTAGTCTAGGTGTGTACTCTTCCCTCCCTTCAAACAAACCAACCAACGCATATAAGTCGTACACTTCCAATACTTTGTTCAAATGTGGAGGCACAATATTCAACCAAATGAATTTTGATGCATTTCTATATAATTGAGAAAATTCTGACAGGATTTTTGAATTATTAGTTTCTATCTAACTAACGACGACAACGCAATTAGAATCCACGAATGACGCGAGACACGCAGAACCTTGAAAAGTTTTTATATGGAACCCAGTTTGAACCCAGATGGAATAACACTGGCCTAATTGCGTTGTCGTCGTTAGTTGATTCAAGAAAAATTATATTATCAAAACCATTTTTTATTTGATATTAGTCTGACAACAATTATATCAGTTTTTTTTTTCTTCAAGAAAATTTAAAATTATTATTTATGCGGTAAATATTATTAAGATGATTTTTAAAATCCCGTTTGATTGATGTTATCATTTATTATATCAAAGTTTGTGTTTATTTAGGAGAGTGCATGAGAATAAAAAAAAATATACATATTTATAATATTTGTGTCAAGATGGAAATGATAAGCTTTTATGGGAAAGTGAAATTTTTATGATTTTTAAAAAGTAATTACAATATTTTTTTTTAGTCTTTTTTTCATGTAAATATTATAATTTCTGAGTATACGTAGATAGTACGTCATTAGTTAAATAAGCAATAAAAAATTGTTTATAAAGAATAGGCATTTAGCCGAAAGATGGCAGTGAACTACTCTTTTTTTTCATGTAAGAGATGTCAATAAAATTAAACTATTACTATTGCCATGTTGTTGATGGAATTTTTTATTTTGTCTAGTTTCTGTAGCTTAATCTTCATCTACTTCATCATCTCTTCTATAGTCCAATTTATCCAATTTCGTACTTTCATTGTCCTTAAATTGTCTTCAAGATCATACAGCCATCTCTTCTTAGGTTGTCATGTCAATCTTCTCCAACCAGCCTGACCGTGTAAAAGTATTTTGTCTATTTTTTGCACCTGGGGCTATAAAATGTATAAAATGTATGCAAATGAACTCAATTTTTTCTAAGAGATGACAATGGATGAAATTTTTGTTTTGTCTAGTTTCTACAGAATTGTGTGGATCTTGGCTTCCTTTGCAATTTTGTACCCAGTTATCACTGTGTCTCGCGACTTTTCTCCAATTTTGAACTTCCAGTGTCCTTAAATCGTCTTTATTTCAGAGCATCTAGTGTCTAGTCATTTCTTCCTAGTTCGTCTAATAACACTGACCGTTAAAACAGTATTTTGTCCACACGTTCAGTCCACTCTTATCATGTGATCTGATTATTTACGCATTTAGCTTAATCAAACTATAAAATGTATAAAGATATATTTGCAATATGGTTGAAATTATAGAAAATATTTTCAATATGGCTGAATTCTACGATATTTCTTAAAATTACAATATATTTTACGGATTTTCCTGGGGTGCTATGACTTCATTTTTCGTACGCCACTGTCATGATGTCGGGGACTGCTATTATTATATTAGATTATTTTGTAAAAAAGTTATAAGTAATGTGTAGATCTTCAGCATCAGGAGTTTTAAAAGAAGGAAAATCCTAGTTTAAAATTTCAGTTATATTCAATATGCGTTGAAATATTTCAATTAACTTCTTTCAATATGGTGGATTTAATAGAAATTATTTCTTAAAGATTTTCCAAATAAAAATAATATAAATATTTATGAATTTTCGAAATATGTTTTATTATCAGAATTAATTATTCCCAAAATACTAGAATTATTATCCATATTGCGGATATTATGATTTAAAATAAAAGAAGAAATCCTAAACATATTTTCAATATGGCGGAAATATAATAGTGATTATTTTCAATTTGGATGAAAATAATTTGGAATTAATTAATATGGCTTAATTATTCAAACTTCTTGGTATGATTAATTTCCAAAACCATAAATAAATAAGATCTTTCTTTGATATTGGAATGTAAATAAAATTATTGTAAAATAATTATAGTTAGGGAAACTAAACTGCTTCGATTAATATTTATCTGTATATATTAATAAGGGCTTGATCAGTGACAGTGACTATTAATTAGAAGAGATATCACAATAAACGAAATGGCTGCAGATATTAGAACAGTCTGCACATTACTTGGGTCCACCATTACTTTTGTAATAATATCTTTTTTTGCTGCGGTTCAGTTTTGGTTCAAGATAATCTGAAAGTTTTGGTTTTAGTTCGGTTTTCGGTTGTTTTTATTGGTTCAAGATTTTATAAATAAATACTAATATCAATTATATCAAATAATAATTATTTAATTAATTCTTTGTAATTTTAAATAGGAATTATTAATTAAATAATAAAATAAAATAATAAATAAAATACTGAAACAAAGACTATCAGTTTACAAATTCTGAACAGAAACTTGACAGTTTACGATTTTTTGACAGTTCACTGTTAAAAACTGCACCAAAAACTTGACAGTTTATGGTTATAAACAGAACCAAAAGAAAAATAATAATGGTTTGGTTCACTGATAATTTCAAAATTGGGTTCGGTTGTGGTTTAGTGTTGGTTTACAAAAAATTGGTTCGGTTAATGGATTTCCGGTTCAGTTGTAAACCGGTTTGCATATCTAGTTTATTGACATCGTTATCGAAGTACATAATTTAAAATATTATTTATTGATACTACTATAAATTTTTTTTTTTTTCAATTTTTATTTCTCTCTTATGAAAATATTTATATTTATAATCGTATAAACAAATTAAACTTAAAATATTATTTAATTATTATCCTTAAATTACTAATAATAAAGTATGTTTTAAATATATTTTATTTTTAATTGGAACTAAATCAGTTGGAATATTTGAATTTATACATTTTACAAAACAAAAATATTATTTTAATTAAATTTTATATTAATTGAAAGATCAGTGATATTTGAGCTTGAAAACGATTGAAAGATTAGTGATCTAAAGCTTGAAAACGATTGAAATATAAGTGATCTTTGTCCCTGAAAACGATTGAAAGATCAGTGACCTCGAGCATGAAAACTATTGAAAGGTCAGTGAACTTTCATGTAGAAAACAAATGAAAGATCAGTGATCTTGAGCTTGAAAACGATTAAAAGATCAGTGATTTTTGAGCTTGAGAACTATTGAAAGGTCAGTGATCTTTGAGGCTGAAAACGATTGAAAGATCAGTGATCCTTGAACTTGAAAACGATTTAAAGATCAGTGATCTTGAAAACGATTGAAAGATCAATGATTTTTGAGCTTGAAAACTTTTGAAAGATCAGTGATCTTTGAGCTTAACAAAGATTGAAATATCAGTGATTGATATTCGAGATTGCAAACGATTGAAAGATCAGAGAAGTTTGAGATTCAACAAAAAAATAAAATATCTGTGATCTTTGAGCTTGAAAACGATTTAAAGATCACTGATCATTAAACTTTTATAGCGAAGTTTTTAAAAAATAAAGAAATATAATCAGCATTCAAAAATTCAGTACCTATTGCTGTCTGTATTAGGCAGTAGTTAGTAAAGGTACTGTAGTATTACTCAAAATGGATTATTAATAGTGTATAAAATGGAATAAAAGGCACGACATATTTTAATAATTTCAGTACTAATTACAATTTACTAAATTGATGTTCAATTTGGTGATCACACCATAACTTATATGGGAAGGAAATAATAACAATAAATGATCAAGTAACATGATTACATCAACAATTGATTTAAATAGATTTAACCAGTGATCTTGCTAATCAAATTTAATATTAAGGCATATTTTTTTTATCAAGATCATTGCACCATCAGATCTGTTTTTATTGGATTGTTTATTCGATAGTATGAAAGATTCGTTAAGGCATTTATTAGATTTGATCAGTGATCTTCCATAGTCAAGTTGAATTTCACGATTTATTTATAATGTTGATCCAAAATCAAAAATATTTGATCAAATATATTTATTTCTTTTTTAATTTTGATCAAAATGTTTCTTAAATTAAATCTATATTTTAATACAAAATAATTATTAATTCAACCATGAACTTTTAGGTGTTTTTTTCATCTTGATCAAGATCTGTGTAAGATTAAATCTTTATTTGATTGTAATGTATTATTTTGTGGTGATGTATTCGTTTTTTAAAAGTTTTTAAATTTGATCAGTGATCTGTCATAATCCAGTTCACTTTTAACATTTATTTCTGATGATTGATCCATGATGAAATATTTGATAAAATTTATTTTAATTAGTTTTTATTTTATATTTTAATGAATATTTTTCTATTAATTAATTTAATAATTAAAAATTCGTACTTAAAATCTATTTAAAAAAAAAAACATATTTAATTTTTTTGTAATTATATAAAATATTAAATTTCATAATAAACTAATTAAATTTATTGTTTATTTCGTTAAAATTCTTTTTAAAATTATATAATTAATATATTCTTATATAAAAATTCTGGCGTCTTTAAAATTATTTATAATTGTTTATAATATATTAGAGTTTTGTATTTATATAAATTTATTACTTTAATATTAAACTTAAAAATAAAAAATACAATTAAATTTATAAATTCAGCTTCTGTTTTTATTTAGTTTTGTCTTTTTTAAATTTTTTAATTATTTTTTATATTTTGGGCTATTCAAATTTTTGTTGATTTGGCATACATATGAAAAATTTCGAACACCATAAATTAATACTTTGTGATATTGATGTTAAAAATGGTACTGGTTGATGTATTGTTGCATAATAAACTGGTATACCAGATATAATAATTGCTGTACCAATACCAACTTCAAGTAATGATATAAAACATGATGAAATCACTAAGAAACTACATGTTATTAAATAGATTATTGGTAGAGCTAAATTGACCTAAAAAAAATCAATAAAATAAAATTAATTAATTAAAAATATAAAACTAAAACTGTTATACAACAATTATTGTCAGTATGACAATTAATCTTGTGAAATTAGTACAGTTAAATATCAATTTACTAATTTTTCAATCTTATGTCGAAGTATAAAGCCTTTGCCTACATAGTTTCGATTCGTTCAGTTAACGCTCAAATTTGACATCTTCATAGATTTTGTATGGGAAATCGATTGAGTGGAATCATAGGTGTGAATCGAATCGAATCGAAAGAGTTTAGAACGATTGTAATTTTGCGAATCCAAACTGAAGGAAATGTCAAGAGAAATGAAATTTGACATTTAAAAAAATGATAACAAAATTTCAAACTGACAAATTAATTTATTGAAATCGATAGCAATGTGGTTAGTCTACAACCAGTCGAATCGCATTGAATCGAAACTAGCTGATACATTGTAGCCCTTACTTAATACTTATTTCTGAAACTAACATTTATTTGAAACTATTATTGATTGGTTAGTTTAAATGGCGAGTTCCAGTCAGACAGTTCAAAAAGCATCGTTTTGCTACCAATTCTTTCTTTTTCGTTTGGATCCATACAGCTTCGATATGATTATTGTTTGTACAAGATACCGGTCAGTATCTCGTATACATAGCTGTGCTGTAGTATTAGCCAGGTCCCTATGAAATAATTTTATAAGGATTTCTTTTTTTCGTTTCGCCTATAGCGGCCACAATTCTCGTGATATTTGAAACTATAAGATTATAGGATTCACGAAAATGTGTAGTAGCAAAATGGAGCTAAAGAGCCATTTGGACTTCTGGACACTCGTGCTCGCCACTCGAACCAACTACCGATAGTTTCAAATAAGTGTTAGTTTCAGTAATTAATTACAAGTAGATTATCACACTTAATTGTAGTTTATTAATTTTTGTGTTGTATTTTTTACAAAATATATTGATAATGCTGAGCTATAATACTTTGAAGCGACCCATACTACAAAACTGTTATACAACTGTGAACATTATAATAAATAAGATATCTAAAAATTTACCTTTATTGGCCTTTCAGTCTTTGGTTGTGTTCGTCTCAACCATAAAAGTCCAGAAATTGATATTAATGTAAATAATGCTTCAACAAAACTAACATAATTTATTAATGCATAAACATCACGAATGAACAACAGTGATAACGTCAAACAACACTAAAAATATTAAAAATTGAATTATTTAAAAAAAAATTTATTAATTTATTAATTAATTTATACTACTCTAAATTACCAAAAATATTAACGATGGAATTGGTGTCAAACAATTAATATTTATTAATGATATCGCAGCTGGTAAATGTCCATTACGTGCACCAACAAAAAATAATCGTGATGATGCAAATATTGCACCATTTAATGAACCAAATGTTGAACATGCTACAAAAAATGGCATTAACCATGACCAAAAACCCAACAATTTATCACCAAATGTTACAGCAACAGCTTCGGATGATAATATTTGATCAGTTGATAATACAGAAAAATATGCAATATTTGTAACAACATAAATAATTGTAACAAGTGGCATTGATATGCAAATTGCTCTTGGAAGATTTCTATTAAAAAATTATGATTTTATGAATTATAATATGATTTTATGAAGACACTGTCTTACTTGTATGGTTCTTTCAATTCCTCGGTAACAAAATTTAAATAATTCCATCCAGAATATGAAAACAGACCATTATAAAATGCTAATGCAATATTACCAGGTGTAAATATTGTTCCTTGCATAGGTGATGACCAATTTTCAGTATTACCAGCAGATATATACCAAATACCAGCAAATACAATTACTAATAATGCTAATATTTTCGTACCAGTAAAAATATCTGTAACACGAGTAACCCATTTAACATTGTAACAATTGATAAGAGTCAAAACACCTAAAATGATATAAGAAAAATTTTCGTATTGGTGTCACATTATTGTCTTGAATAATAATTTATTTGAAAACTTACATGTTAATACTGCTGCTAGTAATTGGACTGCTTCTACAGGTGCATCACATGATGCCCAAAATGGTTGTAGTAAATATTTGGCAAATGTTAGTGCTGTTATTGCATTACCAGTTGGTACTATAATTAAAAGAGCCACCCATAAATATAAAAATGCTAGCATTGGACCAAATGCTACACCAATATATGCATAATCACCACCAGACTTTGGTATCATTGTTCCTGTGAACGAATTAAACAGAAATTGTTTTTATTTAATAGCATAAAGTTGAATTAATAATAACTAATTTTTTAAAAATCTTAATTAATACTACAATATCATCAATTTTCGGGTGTTATTACAGTTTTGTTAATATACGAATTGTACAACTTATATTAAACATATTTTTAAATTTTCTGTTTGGTAAAAAAGTGAAGAAAAATCAATTTAAATTTTGATATATTTCACTAGGTACCATTATTTTTATGGCCTTATTTCCACAAATAGGAAAATCTACTAAACACTAAATAGGAGAAAATTATGTTGCAACACTTTTTTAACCGAATTTCCTAAAAATTTAATATAAATAATTAATTAATTATAATTCTATTACTTGAGTGAATATTTTTTCGGGTATTATTTCCTATTATGTTATTTGCCAATTGTATTTGTTTTGCAAGAGCATTTATAATCTTCTAGTTAGTATCATTATTTGAATAAATTTGTGAAAATAATTTGAGATAATTTTAATATTATAAGCCATAATTTTGATTTTCTGATATTATTTCCAAAAATTTAATTTTCTTATTTATGGCATTATTTCTACTTTTCTAATCAACATTATATTTTAATCGAGTTTATAAAATCTACAAGATCAAATTTATTCATTTTAAGATATTTTTGATTTTCGGGTGTTATTTCCAAAATTAGATTTTTAAAGAAATATTTAATAATAACAATTTAATTCATATTTTCTTGTAAATAATATTTAATATGTCAATAAATTTTTGAAATTTTTTATCATATTACATTTTAATATGAATTATGATAAGAAACAAAATTTATTTTGGGCTATTGGTAACATAAATTATCTGTTTAGGAGTTTAGGGTTTTAAATTACAAATATTCATGCTACGAAAAAGTAAATAAACATTTTTTTTATGTAAAATATAAGAACTGATTTGAAATCAGAGAGACAACCGTCATTTAAATAAATATATAATTTGATAATAATGATTGGCAATTTAAATCATTGTTTATATAGTAATATAGTTTATAAATTTTTTTGAACTTTTCATATGTAATAAAATATTATTTGTTGTTGTAATGATGGCGTTGCACTGCGCATAGTGTAAAAATTGGTGACACAAGTCTGACAATATAATTGGATCACTAACAACAATGTTGTTTATTTTTATTTTCTGCTTTAGAGTACTTTTAGTTTAAAATTTTTTGAACCACTGTTTATAGAGGGGCAGAGCTATACTATATAGATTTCGACCGATTTAAAGACGGGGTGATAGAACTATATATGGAATATTTCATTTTAAATTATATATTATTAAATATATAGTTATTTTCCATAAAGTTTATATATACTTTATTTAGTTATCGAAATTATTTATTCAAGTTCTCTTGAAGAATTAATTCTTAAATTGCATAATATTTTATATACACGTTTTTTTAAATTAGCTTATTATGCTATGTAGAAAAATTTCGTATTTTGAAAATTGTATTTACATTAACATTTTGTAAACAACGTGTTAAAATTGATCATGTTGCGTATCTATCATTTATGTTAGTTTTAAAAGTTAGCCTAGTTTTTTTATTTTTTAGATAATATGTCAATGAATTTTCATGTAAGCTGGTATTGTTCACATTTTTGTAATTTAAGGTGTGTGAAACAGTGGCGGTGCATATAGTCCACTCCATGTAATATTTAGTAATATTCTTACTTATATTGAAATTAATAAGTTGACAACATCAAATTTTAATAAATACAAGGCAAATTAATATATTTAACACATTGCACATATTTAATGCGTGCTCCCTGTAAATTGTGAAGTTGACACTGACAGCAGTAGATTTTAATAGATATAGGCAAATTATAGAACGGCCGTCTGCATGTTTTAATGACTAATAGCATACATTTAAGGCACGACCCTTAATTGACAAGGTGAACTGACAGCAACAGATTTAAATTGACATAGTTAAATTTAGTAAAGAAGTTACGGTTGTCCGCATGTAATAAGGACCAATTCTATATATTTACGGCCATTTCCCTGTAAATTAACAAGTTGATACTGACAGCAGCAGATTTTAATAGATATAGGCAGGCAATTTACTATACGGCCTACTGCTTGTTTTTATCATTGCATATATTAAAAGCGCATCCCTTGCAAATTGACAAGTTGACATTGACCAGCAGCATAATTTTAGTAGATTTAGGTAAATTTAGTAAAGAAAACGTACTTAAGTACCAATTTATGGCCTGCCACTGTGTTGTAAATTAGATTTGAAAAATTAGAATAACTAGAGAGTTTTTTTAAAATGAATTAATTAACCTTTTAAAGACTTTTTTCAGCTCTAATTTAGTATACAGAGTTAATATTAATACTGTTTAAATTGCCTAGCTAACCATTTAAGAAACGTTTGTCCAAATCAAGTGTTAATTATTTTCTAAATTTTCTAAAATTTAATTATATCTATAATTTTGATTTAAAAAGTTGTAATTTAGTAAATAAAAAATTTGATTGATTGCACCTTAAATATATGCAATAAAAATTTTGATTGATTGAAAGTTAAACGTTGAACCATGTTTAAATAATGGGAGGCATTTGTAATAGTGTTTGATTGATTGAATGGTAAATGGCACAAAGCAAATTTGTTTTTTTTAGAAAGTTACTATCTAATATCGCAAATTTCTAAGAATTTTTAAAATATAAAAGTTTCAATAAATGTAATATAAAATTTGAGATACTATGTATCATGCCTTGTCAAAATTGCTAACCAAACTTACAATACAATAATTCCTAACCCATCCAATGGATCTCAGCGAATTCACATTGAACCATTTTTTTTTTCATTAATTATTATCTTTCGAATTGGGTTTTTACTACAATCTATCTATAAGGTTCAATGCTCTCAATAAATAGAAGATTAATAATTGTTTGGGTCATATTCAAAATTCAAGCAAAATTTATTGTTGTACAATATTCTACTATCAAAGATTTTAGCTACGAAAGTTTCGCACAATTCTCATTAATAATTTAGTTATTTTTTTTTTTTTCACATTTACATTTACTATTAGTCTTTGTCAAAGCCGTCTTTATGTGAAATTCAACAACAAAAAAAATTAGCCTAAAATCAATATCAATAATTTGTGTACATATTTGTAAAAAATCAGAAAAATGATAATTTCGAAATTCATTTATACAAAAAAAAAAAAAATTGTATATAAATTAAAAAGGTAAACAGAGAAAAAATAAAGGGGAGAATATTTTTAATAAAAAAAATTGATCAAACAATTTCTCCAATTTCGAAAATTCGAAAATAATTAAAATACACGCTTTTCAAGGTTAATTTCTGACCCATAATTTTTTGTCAAAATAACGAAAAATGTTCTTCATTATTTTTGGCTCACATTGAAATGCATTGCAAATTATTTCTAAAAACAAAGGTCTATAAATTTGAACCCTGCTGATTTTTTTATTCCTTTTCATATATAAACAACGAAAACATAATTTTAACATAATTTTTTTATGCTTTTTATTATATTATTGTTGCCGGCATCCATACATACTAGCAACATGTGGTTTATGTTGCGTCATATAAATGAATTTTGTACATATTTATATGGTAATACATACTTCAATTATGAGAAATAAATGTGGGAAAAAATTATGAATTTAAATAGAAATGAAAGTTTCACTTCACCACGTTTTCTTTTTGTTTTTACACAATAATTTTCAAAATTATAAAATTACAAATTTTAGACATTTAAGTTTAAAAAATGTTTCGCGCGTTTATTTCAACTACCCTATTTTTAAAACTGTATTTTAAGAGGGTAGACATTAAAAATTTAAGGTATTAATGTTAAGTAATTTTGAAGTTTTCTATATAACAAAAATTCTTTCCGGTTTTTATTTCGCAGCATATTTCTTTTACAAAAAAAAAACTATGCTAAGAAGCTATTGACCCTATTTAAATAAATTATTTCTGTATATTGTTCTAAAAGAGTTTGGTAAAAAAAAAATATAACAAAATTAATAATAAATTTTATATTTTAATGAAATTATGGTGTCCGGTTAATTGACCAAAAACAATTTACCGAATGCATAATTGACCGAATACACAACTGATCAAAGGTTAATTTACCAAATGCACTAGTTACTAACTGAGCAAAATATTATAGTAAAATTATGGAATTCGGTTAACTGGATTGAAGAATTCACAATTGACTGAATTGACTATGTTTGAAGTTACACTAGATCGAAATCAATTCACTACAAGTACAATTGAGCAAAGGTATATTTACCGACTTTAGTGGTGGCTGATCGAAATAGATCTTAGTAAAATTATAGTATTCAGTTAATTGGATTGAAGAAATTTTTCCAAAGCACAATTGACCCATGGTATAATTTTACTGATTTCATACTAAACCGAAGATAAATTGATAAATCCGTAATTATGCATTCGGTAAACTATAATTCCGTCTAAATGTACATAACTTCAGTTTTGCATTCGGTCAATTGTGAATTCGGTAAATACTTGGTCTATTTATATTCAACAAATTCACATAAGTTCACGACGAAATTTACTTAAGTTCACTTGCATTCGGTCAATTGTGAATTCAGTTAATTCTTGGTCAATTTATATTCAGTAAATTTACCTTCGGTCAATTGTCAATTCGGTCAATCGGTCAATTCAATTAATACTTCGTCAATTCGGTCAAATGTTTGATCGAATGTGATGCAATCTATAAATTATGCATTCGGTAAACTCTAATTCCGTCTAAATGAACATAACTTCAGTTTTGCATTCGGTCAATTGTGATTTCACTTAATTTACCTTTAGTCAATTGTGTATGTTTGATCTAATGTGAAGCAATCCGTAAATTATGCATTCATTTTGGTATTCGGTCAATTGTGAATTCTGTGAATTGCTATCAATTATTTTCGTTCAATAAATCGCAAATTAATTTCTTTATTTACTATAAATTATATATGAAAATTAATCAGATAGCAATAAAAATATTTTAATAAGCGTGGCGGTTTTGTAATATTCAAATTGATTTCGCCTTTATTGGTAATTAAGAAATCGTGGTTTATTATGTTAACTACCTTTACAGATGTTAATAGCTAGTTAATTATTTAATACATAACTTCATTATGTTAAACAAATTACAAATTAATTATAAATGGTATATTTATATAAAATAAATATCATTTTTTATACCTAATTAGAAAAAAAAAAACTAATGGTTTTGTTTACTAAATTTGATAATTTATTCATCGATTTAATTTTACCTATTGATTGTTTATTTAACATAAAAAAAACCATTTATTTTATGGTTATTTTTATTACATATAAAAATGTAATAATCGAATTAAAATTATAATTACATATTCTGAATAAATAATAAAATTTCCTATGAAGATGTTTTTAGGTTTCTTTCCGTACCACATGTCCATATATAAAAATGTCAGATGGATATAAACAATTTAATCCTCTTTGAATATTAAATGTTTTAAAAATTATTTTCAAAACTCAATAAAGATTAAATTTAATAGTAAAGTTATTAAAAATAGCCGGTAAACTTGACAATTTTTATATGAAAAATATAATTAATTTTTAAATTTTAAACCACGCCATCTATTGAAAATTTGTTTTAATTATTTCATGAAACGATCATAAACTCTTTAATTTGTTGATTCCTTAAATGAGGAAGTGTTTTAATTAAAATATATTTCTTAAAAGCCGAATAATTTCAAATTGTAGGTGAAGTAATGAAACGTCGTATGTAACAATTTAAACAACAATTTTTTTTTTGTACTATTACTATTCGATCTAACATTATTTAAACCGAAGATATCATTAAATATAATAATTCGAAGCTATTATAATATAATTTTTAAACTTTTTAAAATTTTTATGTTTTTTATATTTAAAATCACATCAATTACATTTACTTGAAGAAATAATTAATGCTGTTTAATATGAATTTGCAAATTACTTAAAGTAATTTGAATCACCTACAACGCCATCTATTGCTAGACACGGCATGAAACCGAAGTAAAAGTATTCCCATCATTAAATGACAAACATTTAATTAAGGTTAGAATTTTAAATAGAACATATAAAAAACTTTTAAAATGTTGAAATTGATGATTTATAACTACGAATCCTGGAAATCTCAAAACTTATATTTGTATTATAAATCAAGTAAAATAATAATAACATCTCTAATTTGACCATAACCTCTAATTTTATAAAATTTCGAAAATTTAAAACAAACATTTCTATTGTTAATTATATTTACACAGTTTATTTTATTGTATTTAAATTTAAAAAAAATAATTAAATAAATAAATAAAATTATTATTAATTTAATAATTTAAAAGCTTACCTAATTCAGCATAACATAACGCTCCAACCATACTTAATACACCCGATAATGACCATACTATTAATGATTGTCCAATTGAACCAGAATACAGTAAAACACCTTTAGGACTAACAAATATACCAGCACCAATAATAACACCTACAATAATTGCAACACCATCTAATAATGATATTTCTTTTTTTAATTTAACACCACCACTTTGACTACTACTACTACCACGACGACCACCATCTTCATCACTACCATTTATACCACTATCTTTACCAAAACTTTTTATTGAAATTTTATCATCACTATTATTCGGTTCGGTTGATTGAAATACTGATTTTGGTACTAAATTATCAGCAATACTAACACGAGCCATATTTAATTATTAAATCACGTCTTTTTTTTTCTTCTAATTTTAAGATTATTTTATTTTTTTGTTTTACTTAAATTTTGTTTTTAATTTTAATTAATTTTTGTTAATTTTAAATTGCAATTTATTCGTTTAAATAATTTTCACTTTTAATTCGTCCAAATTAATTTGCACATTTTTTTATTTTTTTTTAAAAATATACAATTAATTTTATTTTTATTTTAATTAAGCATTTTATTATTTTTATAATATTTCCGAATTTATTATATTTTATTTTAAATTTTATTGAACGCGTGGCTTTTATTTCGTGAAAAACGCGTTTCGTGCTTTACACTTCACTGTCTAGACTGTTTGAATGTTCAATAGTGACTAAATAAAATATAAAAAAAAAATAATTGAAATATTCCAAAAAAAAAAAAAAAAAATTTTAGCTTTTGAATGTTCAATAAACTCTGAATAAAATGACAGACCGCGTGTTGATTTTCGAATTTTGGAATATATTTAAATCGTGTTATTTGTAAAAACAAACGTAAATTATATAAAAATTTGTGATAAATAAAAACAAGATAAATAAAAACCATAACAAAATAAAAAAAAATATTGTATTTATGATAAATAAATAAAAAATTTAACAAGTTAATGATAAAAAAGTTGACTCAATAAGAGAAATATTTCAAATTAAATTTCCCCTCGTTTTCGAATTTCAAAATTTATACCACCAGGTAAGAAAGTAAAAACAAAAAAGGAATAAACTTTATTTCCATTAGAGAAATTCTTATTCGAATTTAATCAATTTTTTGTTTCTTATGCCCGATTACACAGTAAGAGCTTAACTAAAACGATTTTGTGGCTTAAGTCTGTAAGTGTTGTGACTTAAGTTTTGGTTTCTCAATCAAAATTTTCGCTAAGCTTAGCTAAAACAGAAAATTTAAAAGAGAAAGAATCATAGAAATTATTTTGACATTGGAATATTTATAATATGGAGGAAAACAAGAGCAATAGTTTATATAAGTACTGGCAAAATTCAGTCGTGGCCAGATTTTCCTTGAGGAAGCTCGCATTAGAATTCAAAATTGACAAAATTTACATTAAATAATTTAATAATTGTCCTTAGATGTAGATGTATGGTATTATATGGTTGTCAGGAAGCTGGCCAAACGATGGCACGGTACGTAACTAGTCACTTCTTAGTGTAGATACATTTTTAAATATGTTCGGCTGACAGTGTCCTGCGATATTACGATTTTATTTTTTCATATGAGAAAATGCCGATTGACTTAATTAGGTGGAGCAGAAGTACACAGTCAATTACAAAGTAAAAGCTCTTAAATAGGGTGACATATAAATATTTCCACCAGCTCTTGCTTTGGTCCTGTTTTACAGAATTCAGCGCAAAAATAAAAATAAAAAGGCATCTATCTACCTATCTAACTTAAGCTGTACCGATCTGCGTCTTAAGTTAAACCGCACTTTAAAGAATACCTTTAACCTTAGAAACTAGAAAATTTGTTAAACCGAAGTTTGAGCTCACGCAAAGGTTTAAGATCTGACTGTGTTATCGGCCATTAATGATTTGTAGCAAATATGGTAAATTTTATGATGTAATATTGATATATAAATTGAATCATCTTTCATATTGCCAGTAAGTTCAAATTCGAATTTAAATTCGAAAATTGTTGACGTTTTATTTAAATTTTTAAATCAAATTAATTGAATAGTTGATTTTATCTATTTTAATATTGCAATTCTTATCTTTGACAACGCGGATGTTGAATCGCGTGTTTGGTATCAGTTTAAGACTTTTACTTTTCATAAATCTTAATTATTTGCTGTTTCTTTATATTTATACAAAAATTTTGCTTAACAATTTTCTTTACACTTTTTTTTAAAAAAAGATTTTTGAGCAATTTATTTGATACGAAGCTGCGTGGAACTGAGTAATTTATTATAGTAGTAATTAAATTTCATTTTTGTTTGATATGCAAAGCTGATTTGATGGAATAATAATTGTTTTAATAATCAGTTACAAGTTAATTTTCTGATATAAAACTGTTTTGTTAAATAATTAAATATTTAAAATAATTTATATAGTAAAATTAATCTTTTTCACATTTTATAACTCGGGATGTTGGCTCTATCATTAATGATAATTTAAATGACTTAGCCTCATTTATTTAGATTTTGAACTTTAAAGATCTTTATTTTATGTAATTATGTAGCAAAGTTGTTATACAAATTTTTCATAGTAATAGTTTACAATTAATTAATTGCTAAGGGTTGATTTGCTGGTAGGGTCAAATAAGGAAATATCGACCACCCAACAAATTATGAGCTCGAATTGTAAGCTCGAAATGACCATTTAACAAATTATGAACTCGAATTGTTGGTTTTCAAGCAATAGTTTCTCTCTGTTTCTCCATTGCTGACGCAATAGTTGGCAAAAAATAATAATCAACTATAATCAAATTTCATTCCAGATGATGTCCAATAATTAGATTGGTTGAATTACAAGGAATTGGTTACAAAATTTGTTATTATATCGATGGATTAATCTGTAAATCAAGCAATTTTGTATAATTCTTTTAAAGTATTTTATTCTGGAAATTCTCTAGAGCTGTTCACCCCAAACTTTTGTCAACAAATCATTGATAATTTTGATAATTTATCCCGAATAAGATGATAAGATGATCCCGAATTTTTGGGGTATATCTTAAAAATTATCAATTTTTCGTAAACAAAAATTTTAGGTAATCAACTTTAGGGAATCAATTTTCGAATTACGTTTTGTCTATCCTTTCTAACTCGGAGACATTCTGATAAAATCGTTCAGTTCGATAATGAAACCTTCACGAAATTGTATAAATACGAAGTTAATTCTAAAAACTCGAAATAATATTGCGGATTTGAGTATTTGAATATTTTTTAAATATTTGTTAAGTTTTTTTTCAAATTTTAATATTTGCCTGTCCTTGATTATATCATAAAAATTATGTTTAAAAATTTCCATGTGTTTTACATAAAATAATAAGTTTTGAACTTAAACTTATGAATATTTTTTTTTTTATAAATATACTATATCAATAAAATATGACAGTAAATATTTAAACAAATGTCAGTCTCTGAAACATATTTTAAAAAAAACATATAGGAAGAAATTTAAATATAAAACTTTGTTGTCGTTTTTATTTACGTAATCAATAACTAAATATTTGATATTTGATGGGGTCACCGATAAATAAATATTGAGTAAAATTTTGATTTATATAATTTTGTATATAGGTGGCGTATTGGTAATAATAATGCTGTTTAATACATTAAGGCCATCGGTTTTAATTTTAGACGATATTGATCTAGGTTAAGTTAGGTTATAGTGGCGGCCGAGCCTCGTATAAGACCACACTTATGGTTAGCTAACTTACCACTTTTATGGTTAGCTAACTTTGAGTATAAGTGCTGAGGGGTTATTTAAGTAATTCGAAGGATTAGATATTGATCTAAATTAACTCATCTTTAAAAGTAGAGTATGTACAAGTAATAAAATTTAGGCTCTATCCTTTCAAGTGCCATTTAACAAGGAACAAACTCAATTATTTTAATAAATGAATTTGAATTTTTAATGTTTATGTACATAATTTTTTGATATTTTCAATAAATTTTCGTAATTTTGGGTAATTTAAAATGAAATATTTCTAATTTATTAGCTGGACAGCTATAGTAAAGGATTTACTTTGGTTATTTAAGCAGTCAGGAAAATTAGTATGAAAAACTCTTATGAACTCCTGAAATTGAAGTTTGGCAACTCTGTAATTGAAATTCTTTGAGTTTTTTTTTTAACATTTTGTTAGAAATGCAGTCTTTAATATACGAAACATCGCACTCGCACTTGTTGCCAAATTTTTAATTCAATTTATTTAGAAGCTTCTATATTTACAGAGTTTATATAGATAGATATAGTCGATTGCTTTACTACCGGTATCCCATATTCACACGGATCACGGTGGGCATATTGTGATATTGACGGTTCATAAGAACTATTAATTTTCATGACTGGTGAATGCAATAACAAATTAAATTAGTTGATAGCTCTTAGTCTATAAGGAAATATTTGATTAATTTTATGTTTTTATTTTGGAACTTCATATTTTTTTGGGGTTTTTTTCTTTTTGAAATTAATTTTGGATAATTTTGCCATTGTTAAACTCTCCCACCGCACCAACTTTTTAACTTGACTGAAACTTTTAATTGTATGATTATGAATAATTGGCCCTTAAGCTAATATTTTAATAGATTTAAATAAAAAAATTACAATTTTTAGAAAAAATATAGGAATTTTTTATAAATTTTGTGGAATTTTGATAAAATTTTTGGTATATTTGAGGAAATTTTAATATAATTCTGGTTAAATTTACATTAATAACTAAATTATTTGAATAAATGGATTGAAATTAACAGGGGAAACTATACTTAAAGAAGATTTAAATTTGATTAAACTTTAAAAACTTTGTAAGGTTCACAAATATTTAATTTGAGCAAAACTTTCATCGTACACTAGAACTACAAAATTATGGAATCAATTACCACTTAATGGCCTTTTGCATTATAATTTGAACGAATTTAAGAAGAATGTAAACTTTTCCATGTAAGGCACTTTAATATAATTCCTTCTCAATTCTAAAATACCATTCCTTTCCGTAGCCAAATCTTGTGTTCACAGTTCACAGTTTTGCTCTGTAATCTAATTTAATCATATTTTTTTTTTAAATTAATTTAATCATAAATTATCTTTATTCAAGTAATCATTTTGGAGCCCAAAATTACATTAAATTTTGCCCTCGACCATAAAACTCTTGATTAATCATTTTACTTTAGGTACTTATAACCAAAAAAAAAACTTTTTTGCCATTTTATATTAATTTATAATAAATTCTTAATTAAATTTAATAAATTCTTTAGAAACCGCTTAAGAAATTATGTATTTTAATTCAAAATTTAATTTAAACTAAATTTTTACTAGAATTTTTGTAGTATTTATTAAGAAATCATGAATTGAAATCTATGTTTTATAACCATAATAATTTTTATTTATATTCAAAATTCTTTTATATTTATTATGAGAATCTCAATAAATTTTATGTTTTGTATATAATCATGAATCCTCATTCAGAAAGCCATAGGCGCCCGTAAGATTTTTTCCAGATGACGTCAAAATAATAGTTTCAAGTTTATGGTTGTCAACAGACTGTTAACAACCTAAAATTATTCTGAGAAAATAAATTACAATCTTCTTTTCTCTAATGCAAAACGCTTAAGAATATTTATACAATAATTTTCTTGGATTTTGTCTATTAGACGATGGGCAACTCATAATGTTAATGCTGTGCAGTGAATTCTTTGTTTTAACTCAGTGTAACCTAGTTTTTAACCCCCAGGGTAGAGTACTTTACCACATTATTGGACAAAACGTTTCAAAAAGGATAAAATATATATTAATCCTGTTTTTTAATCGTTCTTGCCATGATGAAGATATTTTTTTCCATTTTTAGTGATTTCTCAAGAATTAAACAAGTGAAAAATGATTTTTTAGATAAAGTAGTATTATAAAGTGGTTCATTAGTCATCCGAATGCCATGGCTGACGTTTTTTTTAAATTAAATATTTTGTTAATGTTTTTCTAATTCATTTTTTTTTTAAAAAAACTAAGGGGGATGCAAGAGATCCATTTTTCCCATACTTATTGGCGCCAATGCGCAGAAATTACTCTTATAATATAAATACATAAGAGCACCGGAAACTATTACTAAATTTATATAGTTCGTATATAAATAATATTATTATACTTATTAAAATCATTTTGGCACATTATTATTAAATATACAATAATAGAAAAAAACACTAAAAAAATATGAATAATTGAAGCAAAATCATTTTTTTTTTTTCATAACTTTTCATAAATGGAATCATAATTTTGGATTATTTCATTGAAATTCAAAAAAAAAAAAAAAACTTTTTATAAATTTTAACTAGTATACGCAAAAATTTGAAAATTTATATATTTTATGTATAAATGGCGAATTAAACGAATTATTATTAATAATTTCCGGTATTAAAATATAAAAAAAATTAAATTTTTTAAGGGTTTTTTAGTCAAAGAATGAACAAATTCAATGAATTTATCCTTAATTCGAATAAATAATTCGGTAATAAATTTCGCAGCAAGAACGTAGCCAATTAAAAATCTTTGGTATGGATCGACCTCATTAATCCGGTCTGTGTTATTATTCTGGCGGGAAATGTTAAATATTAAATGAAAGATTAATATAATGTCAAAAATATTTTGGAATTACTCAGATCACCAGAATATAAGCATCACTTATCATCAGTAAGATGATAAATCAATTATGACATAAGACATAACATAAGACATAACTTCTTATGTCATAATTATCAGTTTTTTAATATACTAACATTAGGGGTTTTTTTTTTTTGTAAGTATTTTTTGAACTAAACATTAAACCTACCCAAAATTAGGGTAACCGTAGGGCATTTTGAAAATATATACAGATTTTTAATTTATTTATAACCAAAATTCAGGATTATATGCCTAATATGATAAATATATCAGTTTTCATGTTACATAAGATATTTTTGTATTTTACCAATTTTGATGATTATGTGCACATAAGTTGTTTTCAAAATACAATTTCAGAAAGATAAATATTGTTAAATTTATATACCAATATAACGTTTTAAATAGAAATAATATTCCGGCTAGTTTGGTTACTTCTCTATATTAAAATTACTTAAAATATTTTTTCCAAATATTTAGGTTAGGTTAAGAAGAATGCGTGAATATACAAGGCATCACGAGAGATCTCGATGGATCCATTGTTGTCCCTAACAAAGCTTCAAAAACTAAGCACCAATCCTATCAAAAATTCTATTTACTTTTATAAAGAGAATAATTCTCTAAATAAATCTTCATAATTATTTTTGTTAATAAGAAGAACAAAATTGTCCCCTTTTATTTCAGCTAAAACTAATTGGTCAATAGAGCCTTTCAATCATATCAGATTCCAGGAACCTACATAAATATATTTTAGATATATTTCTATCATAATTCTTCTCTGAATAAATTGTATTTTTAGCATAATATTTTGTTTCCAATTTAATTATTTGGAGGGTGTCGTGAACCTTCTAACCCTTCCATTTGGTTACGTGTCCGACTTTTTTCTTGTAAATCAAATCTTACAAAAATTAATTATTTAAAATAAAGAAAACAATCCAATCTTCAATAGTCCATAAATTAATTGAAATATTAATAATTAATCCATTAATTTTATTTGATTTTGTTATGGTCTATTATATTTTACAGCCAGAGTTCATTAAATATTTCACAAAATTAAAAAAAATTCACCATAAAAAATAATTATTTTTATAACAAAATTCACAATTAATAAAAACGTTTTAAATTCACCATAATCACGGAAATGATTTAAAAGTAGATTAACCAAAAACAAAAAAAAAAAAACAACCCTCAATTTTATATTAACCGAAACTTTTTTAGTTGTTACAAAATTTAATTTTTACACACTTTTTTTGATTGTTTTTTAGAGGGTGCTAAAAATTAATTTTATTATATTATTTTTGAACTATAACGTGTTCAAACTAGTCTCACGAAACCGTACATAGCTGCCAAGCTTACGAATATCAACTAAATCCGATAACATTAGACACACTATCAACAACAACACAAAACTGAGATTTTTTAGAACAGTTTTTTTTTTGGTGAGTTGGCTTTTAGTTGGGGTTATTTTAGCTTTGTATCTGGTATATCTGAATGTGGTTAGCTATTATTTATTCAGACTTGCTCAAAAAATGAATTCAAACTGATTTTTTTTTACAGTATGTGGCAAATTTTTGCATACAATTAATTCTCATAAATTCGCTCTTTACTTTTGATTACACATTTCGATAAGCTTTAATGATGGAAACAGTTGGGAAATGTGTAATGGGTCAAATATTAGCCCAACACTAATGATAAAGACACATTTGGCAAACTATTATGTATTTTACAATCAGGGCTATTCAATTGAATCAGAAATTGAATAATGCATAAATTTCTTATAATTACCGACATATTTCCCTTTTAGTCATATCATAAATTTGGAAAATTCGAAATTAAAAATGCTATGGAAAATCTTTGTAGTGTTCATGGTGTTCGTGTTCAGAATAATATTTAACTATAAATCATGACTAAGTATGGAAAAATTGTAATTTAGGTCATACAAAAAATGCAATTTTACAATTTTAATTGATGTAAAATAAAATGTTTTTGTCTTCAGGTGGTAATACTTTAAATATGGGAATCAAATTGACAATTCAACATTTTTATTTTTTTTTCAATGAAATTTTATTTACATTTTAAGAGTTCAATTTTCAGATTACCATAAATTTTTAGTATAGCTAAATTAATTATTTCTAATGAATAAAATAAAAATTCTTTTGTAAAGAGTTCGTTAGCATATAAATAAAAATTTAGCATTAAATTATAATTTTGCTTAATATGAAATATTTTTGAATGTTTTGAAAGACGAAGCGGGAGAATTAAAAACATAAAAAAAATGAAAAAGCTTATTGGACCATATGCTTGTAAAATATATTGACCTACCCTACTGCTTAAAATTAATCGTGTCACTTTCACTTATACTTTAACTTTATCATCAAATTAATGCTGACAAGTCGAAAATTCAGTTAAAAATTTATATTTTTTAATATCAGGGTCATACTTACAGTGAATATTTCAAGGTGGCCTTCTTGATTTTGCATTTTGAGACATATGAGATATGAGTAAAATTTTCTAAATGAAATTATGCTGAGTATATAATCTTCTCAACGATGATTTTCAGTAACTTTTAATAAGACGTGACACGTTGAGTTACAGTTTTAGAAATTATAATTTATTGTAAATTCCGTGATTCGTTAATTGGGCGGACAGTGACCTAAACATCTGACTATATAGTCGCAACACCGGAGATACAGATATCCTTTCCAGTTTTTTGATTGGTTGGTAATAACCTTTCTATTGATTCCGTTTCGTTTTATCAACGTTTTAGGCCATTATGAGAAAAATATTGTAGACTAAGATGAAAACCTTCTTTTCCATTGAGAATAAGCCTTGCAATTTCCGATAAATAGTATGACCTCAATAATTTGGTTTGAACTTGATTTATAGTAGAACATCGCTGCCCAATCTTTCGATACCGTTTCAATATATTTTTTATGAATTTCGAAAAAGTCGTTATTTTTTCCTTATCAAAATTTCAAAAATTAGTTTAATTACAATTTCCGGAAAACATCGAAATTTCGAAAATTACTTAAATTATAATTTTCGACAAAACTTTGAAATTTAAAAATTGTTATTCTTTTTTTATATTTAAATATGTTTACATTGACAAACCGCATAAAATTGTCCCGTGACGTAACAGGTTTCGCACAACTGGTTATTAAAATTATATTTTTTCGGAAATTTCTTTGTGATTACAAATAATATTTTGGTTTTTACACAATTATCGATAAATAATTCATATAATTTCCATTGCGGTATTTAATTTTCAACCAAATCTGACCTTCTAACAAAAAAATAAAATAAAATAACTAAAACCAAAAAATCCCAAAAACCACAATAAATTTAATATTTTTTTTTTTTCACAAATTCAACAATTCCTTGTTTTTCGTTTTTATTTAACATAAAAAAAATTTCTTTTCAATTTTTATTTATACTTAAATACAGTATTTTTTTTTTTAAAAAAAAAAAAAATTTATTACAAAACAAAAATAATTATTTCTCCTTTATCAAAAAGGATAATTATTTTAATTAGATAATTTTTTTTTTTTTTTTTGTTATGGATACCTAAATATTTTTGCTGTATGATCTTCGGATGCTGTTAATAAAATTCCATCATCTTTTTTATAAACAATATCATATATTTCCGCAGCATGTCCAGATAAATTATATTTTCGTTGACCAGTTCTAGAATCATAACCATAAATATTACCTTGTATTGTACCAACAAGTAATGTATAATCAGGAAGCCATTGTAATCTAAAAAAATAACACAATATTTTATATTGTTAAATTTAAATTAAATTTACAAAAAAATAATAATACTAACGCTGTAATTCCATCATCAGGTTCAGGATGTTCACATATTGTTCGAAGTGAATGTTTTGAATAATCCCATATAGCAATTTGTCCATGTAATGTACCACTAGCAATTACTCTTAAATCTGGATATGGTGAAAATGATACAAGTTCAACGGGACCTTCTGCTTCACAAATACCAACTGGACCATTATTACTCATAAATAGAATTTTACCTATAATTGTTAAATATATTAAAAATTTATCATTTTGGTTGGTTTGAATTTGAAAGGAGTGAAATGGATCTGTAATCAATGAGGCGAAATTATAAAAATTATAAAAATTTACATTAAATTGAGATTAATATTTACAATACATTGAAATTCTTACAGAAATATTGTTTTTTAGAATGGAAAATTCTATCTACAATATTAATTTTATATAATAAATTAAATTTTCATTCGATTGGAAAATTTATTGCAATACAAAATTACAAGAATTTTGTAAATTGTATGCCAGTTTTTCTTTTATATTTAGTGTCGTTACATGATATTTAATTTAATTTTCCATTATTTAATTTAATCTTCTTTTATTGTTTTCCCATCCCGAGCATTTTCGGGAAAAAAACTGTTGTTTCTAATAAGAATGTAAGTTTTGTTTGGTTTTAAATAAGTTTTTTCGATTGATCTACTCAATTTCGGTAATAAAATTGTACGTTACTTTGTGTTTTTTTTTATATTTCTTTTTATGAAATTAATATTATTTCAATTTACGATCACATTTAAACTGATTTGGAAGGAAAGAAATATAGAGAATACAAATTTCAACTTTTCCAAGTTTTGTAAAATTATTTGACTATTTCAAAGAATAATTATTTAAATTAATTTATGATTATAATTTGATATTACAACCACCAACCAAAATATGAATAGATAATTGAGCGAAAAACCACAAAAATACACTGAAAAAAAAGTATTTTGAAAAAGTATAAACACGACAATTGTAGTACGTTTCGTAGTTTTAAAGTGTAACATTTGATTCTTAATATTTCAGCCTTATTGGATGTAGATTCGTTTTTAAATCAGTTCCACCAAATTTTGTATAAATTAATTTTTATATATATATTTTAATTTTCAATAATTTTTAACTTACCATCTTCACCACCAGACGCATACAATGGATTATCAATATCACATGATACACCAGCAACACCTTCTTTATGACCCATCGGACTATCTGAACTACATTCAACTATACATGTACAATTTTTAATATCCCATAATTTTACAGTACCATTACCATAACCAGCAAATAATTTTTTACCATCACCAGTTAATTCAGCTGTTTCACATTTTTCACCATTTGCTGGTAATATTTTACAATTACCATTTGGTATACGCCAAATATATATTTCACCATTATCACTACCAGCTAATAATATATTTGCATTTTTATGCCATTTCATCCAACACATATCGCCCATTGAAAATTCCCATATTTTAATTAATTCAATATCATTTAATTTAAATACTTGTATTTCACCAGACATATCACCAGTAGCTAAATAATTACCATCCATATTAAATGTTGTACTAATAACAGTATCTTTATGATTTGTAATTTCATGTATAATATTTGCTGTATTAATATCCCATATATATGCTTTATCATCTTCACCACCTGTAACAGCTAAATTACGTGTTGGATGTAATGAACAACAAAAAACTGGTGCTGTATGTTTTGTAAATGTTATTACAGATTTATCATCTTCTGGTATACGCATTTGTGGTAAATCAGCATCACCGCCAAGTGCTAAAATACTATCTAAATCGGCTGAAATGGATAAAATAAAACAAAATTTTTATTTTATAATTTTGACAAAATGAAATAATCAATTCTGTCTGGTGTTAAACACTGCTTACATTCATCAATTTCTTCAAATTCTTCTTCGGGTGCTTCATCATCAAAAAATATAAATTCACCATCTTCATCTTCGTCGGAAATATCATGGGTACGTGGTGGTGTATTTTCACGCATTTTTATTTATTTGTTTTCTTTCAAATTATATTTTTATGATATTTATGTTTTTTTTTGTGATTATATCAATAAAATTTTTTTTTGAAACGTGATTATACAAATGTTTTTTGTTCAGTTTTTTCTTTTTCGTCAATTTCAAATTTAATAAAACAATTAATTTTGTGGGTTTTTTTTTAGAGAGTAGTAGAACTTGAGAACAAAAATAACTCTTAATTTGAAAAAAGAAATTTTGAAAGTACACGCGACAAAAACAAAAGCAAAAAAAAAAACAAAAAGATAATATAAAAAAATTTATTTTATATATGGTCCGGAAATTTAAATGTCAATTAAATGTCAAAAATTTCACGTGCAAAACATATGATTTGTCAGCTGATGTGATAAGCGCTTGAAGTGGTGAGAGTTTGTATTAATTGAAGTTTATTATTTTTAGAGTAGTGCCATCTAGTTTATATTTTCTGTAAGATAAAACCGGATGTGATGTAAATACATATATAAAATTCGTTAATTGATTTTTTTGTATTTATATTATTATTGCAAAAATGTAATAAAAATATTTTGTTGGTTATTAAGGTTATAAAAAAATGTTTTTAAACATCGTGGCCTATGCAAAAGGAAATAAAGTTGAAAACTCTTTGGAAAAGTTAGTCTGGAACGCGATCAATACAAAATGCCAAATAGAAGAAACTGGTGGTTTAGATTAACATCAAATTATGTTGCAGAAGATTGTGGATGTTGACTAATAATATAGAACGATTATAATTAGCTAAATATATACTAAATGTCTAATTTTTCTTTCTTTGCAATGACGTTACAGCTCAAATGTTGGAAATAGGCGTAAATAAATATAAAGAACATGTAAAGAAAGTAAAGTTCGGTAATCAACTGTAAGAAACTGTAAAGAACTGCAAACAACTATTAATTTGAAAGGACGTCATATTTATTAGTTAATTCAGTTGTTTTGGTATGGTGCATATTTTATCTTGTGAATTGAGTGATTGTTTACAGAATAAAAAGGTGATAGTTATAGCTTTTTCTGATATTGATAGTTAATATGAAAATAATACATTAACCCATTAAGAAACCGATTATCTTTATGTATTTATATCACTTGCGATTGGAAGATACATGTTATATAATATTTATTACTTTAAATATTTTTCGTTACGTAATTTACTTTACCAACACTGAATCGAGTCTTGGCCTTCTCAAAGAAGTTTCGTTACATTTCGTTATTTACAATAATAAAAGGGACTAAAGTTATTTCAATTTAGAAATTCAGGTGGAATTTAGAAATATATTATATTAATTAATAGGCTAATTTGGCTTCGGGAGCAAGTAATTTATATGCAACAAGAACTTTTATATTTTTCAGAAAATTTTATATTGTTATTTGTTATTAATTACAAAATTTTCTCTTTAAAATATTTTCTAATAATTTTCAAATAGAAAATTCTTTAATTTAATTATATTTGTTAAAATTAATTAATTACTTAAAACTACAGTTTTTATTTAACGATTTTATTAAATAGTTCTTAACAATTACAAAGTAATTTGTAAAAATTTATTATATTTCTTTTAGTTTCCCAACGAAATTTTCTCATTTCTTCATCTTCGCACTTCAATTTGACATACTTTTTAAATAATTATTATTTAATTTTTCTTATAATATTTAATAGAATTTATTTAAAAATACTTTTATATAAAAAATTATAAATAAAACTTCAATATTTTTAATATTTGTCACATTATTTCCTTTTACTATACTTTTCGAATAATTCATTCTTGTCCTAAATTCCACTTTATTCATAATTAATTCTAAGTGGAAAAGAATCAAAGATTCGTTTTTTTTTTATGTAAATTGTATGATTTTTTATATGGCATCAGTAGATCTTCATTTATTATTTGTTCTAAATATAAAGATTTGTTGTTTCTGTCTGGTATAATGATGATAATAATAATTGTAAAAATTTGATGTATTTTGCTACTAGCAATGTTGCCGCCGGTTATTATATGTTGTTAGAGCAATTATTATATTGTTATATTGGCGTTTATAGATTCTACCTGGGGGCATACCATATAAAAGTACACATCATCAAACAAAATGTTTTTCATTTGTAAATTTTATATAAATGATTACCAACGATGACAAGTAAAAAAAAAATCTTATGTACGATATAATTTTTGGATGGTATATATAGAAAATCAACTTTACTCTTATAGTCTGGCGAATTTTTAGAATGAACCAGAGTCCGGAAAACGAACGTTAAACAAAAAAAAAAAAAAAACTTAATAAATAAAAATCTTGTTTTTTATGGTCTTTCTTGATTGGTAATGAAAAAGGTAAACCGTTAGTCGTTAATATGTCCGTATAGTAGAAAATAAATATATATATATAGAAGATACATAAAAATAAAGAAGTAAACTGAAATGATTAAAAAGAACTTTTATCATGAAGGTACAAAAATAATAGAGTGAAACATGTTTAAAAAATTCCTTAAAGTTTTTGTTATAGGGAGAGTGGAAAATGGCTTAACAGACGATTTTCATTATACTAAAAGGATTACGTGCGACACGTAATATTTCATGGAAGGTTACGTTTAATGAAAACGTCCAAAACCAAGTGATTTATACCAGACTATCTCACATTTTTTGTACGAATAGCAATGGTATAATTTCATGAGCTGTAATCTGAAATAAATGTTTTAGCGTGACATAATTTTATGACATAACAAAATGTCAATTTATTTATGTCATAAAAACTTGCAACAAGTGGAAAGTAACGAAAAATTTATGGGGACTGCCGAGTGAAGAAGACACTAAGAAATACTTACAAAATAGCTTTATATCTCGCGACTGCGCTTACAATGCTGAAAGATCATTCTTTTAAAATACGGCGATTCAAGGTAAACATCTGTAGAGAATACGGTGCCGAATGTGACACAAGTGAACAATTTTTGTGTCATTGTCTTTGTCTATCATGCAAGTGCGTCGGAAATGCTTTGGTTCTTACTACTTGAACGAACTTCATGAAGTAGGTATTTTTGGTTGTAAAACCAATTGTGAAATTCAGTCGAATGAGATGCATGAATCCTCCAGGGGTTCCCATCTCCAATTCAATCCAAATGTACATTATGTAAAAAAATATGTAACCCATAAATATACTGTTAGATTCTTAGATTCCTGTTTATATTCCAGTAATATTGCTAATTTATTCCATAAATGTTCAATTATTTATTTTTTATACTCTTCCATAATCAATTAAAGTTAAACTGTTTAAGCAGTGAAATGTAATTGTAATGCTGTCAGTTGTACGACATATTGCTGTAATATCCTACGGAATAATTGTTAAATTATCATTCCAAATTATTTAAAGCATTCCTTTAAGCTTTAGCTTTGACCACAATAATTTGGCAGATATTACGGCCATATAATAATAAATATATACTTTTAGTACCTGACCTATGTGCATTTGCACAATTTCATTACATAACTGCCACAAAATATTTATAATTTTATTAATTTATTTAGACATTATAAATTTAAATTAATATTTCCAATTTTTCAAATTCAAATTTCGCGCCCATATATAAAATGTCAATTTACGCATCATTTTTTTTTACATTCAATTAGTCACGCCTCCTTTTTCTTAGTTAGAATTTAATTGCCGGTGTGTTAATACGTTTTGGTATTTAGTAGTGACGAAATCTTAATTAAAATTGTTAAAAATTACATTTAACTTCTCTAAACTTTAATAAAACTATAAAATAAATGTTTTTAAATAAATTTTAATTAAAAAAATAATAAAAATTCTTAAATTTTTAGTGTTTTTCGGGTATTTAAAATTATTCTAAAAATGTCGAATGAAATTGAAAATTTGCAAATGGTTTTTTGTGTGTCTTGAATTGAAAAATTTATTTAATGAAAATATAATTAAAAAAATTATGAAATTATATTGTTAATTATAGAAAAAATATATATTTATTATAAAACTGAAAATTATTAGTTCGCCGGTTGTGAAAATTAATATCAAGACATTTTTTTATTATTATATTCAGTTCAGCCATTTTGAAAAAGTTTTTTTTGTCATATCAGGTAAATTACATTAAATATTTTAATTTTATTTTACGTTTTATTTAACATTTCTAAATTTATTTTAATATTTTTGTTCAGTTTTTCTAATATTTTTAAAAGTTCTGTGATCTTAAAGCAAATTTTTTGCTTTAATCTAATTGCAATCTCATTAACAAAAAACCACTAACTTTCATGTAGATTCAATTCCTATATTTATACTGAGTCTTTCGTATCGTCACTTACAACCTTTAGACTAAGAAGCATCCATACAAACTGCTGGTCCAACTGGAGAGGGCTTTATTGTTTAATTTTCTTTTGTACGCGTAATTCAGTTCAAAGCCAATTTTTACCGAATCCCAAGCAAAACTTAAATTCTAGAGCAGTGGTTCTTAACCTTTTCAGAATCACGGAACATTTACAATTTTCCAAGAGTTTTGCGGAACAGTATTAAAATAAAACGTTATATATATATTATAGATTTTTATTAATATCTATATTTATTATATTGTATTGCATAGGAAATTAAAATTACATATAATTAGAAATTTTTTTTAATGAGATATTTGGGCCTGATGATTTTTACAAATGTTTTTAATATTTGGTCTTATGTATGAAATAGCTATTCTCATTTCCTCTTCTATATGTGATAGTCTTTCGCTTTTATTTATTTGTGTTAATATTTGTTAGTGTTGAAAAACGTAGCTCGCATAAGTATGATGTTGAGAATTGAAAAAAAAATATATGGTTTTTTTGGGAAATAACTTTAAATTCGTTTTGAACAGAAATCCAAAATTCGTCAGCTGTAAAAATTTGATTTTCAGAGTACGATCCGTAGACAACTTAACAAATTCTTCCCTCCTCTTGTAACGAAAACACATAGCTCACTGCAAAAAATGGATTTCGCATCCAATCATAATTTTCAATATTACATGAGGGAAAGTATTTCGTAGTATTTTCTTCTAATAATGTTAAATGTTGTATTATAATAGAAATTATTTCATCGAATTTGTTATATTGGACTTGCATTGAAGGAAACATTTCTACTGTTCTTTTTTAGTTTGTCATTGGATGTAAAAAACTTTCAGCGGAACACTTTCTCTAAAGTCACGGAACACCAGTGTTCCGCGGAACACTGGTTAAGAACCACTGTTCTAGAGCAACGAAAAACCTTTTACAAGAAACATTATGAATCCATAAATAAATGTAAAAATTGATTTTCCTTATGATTTCTATATTTGGTTAAATGGAATCCATTTAACAAATTAATAATTATTTCATTAATTCACAACAAAAAATAAAAATAAAACAAAATAATTAAAAATTTTAATTATTTTTTATATAATTTGGCACAAGTCATTTAACAACAATTAAATTTCTCATTGGGAAATAGTGTTTCCTTTAACTTAAACTCAGAAAAGTTCAATCTGAAATGTTGACATTTGCATTGCAAAGCAATCACAATTTAAATTAAGTTCAAAATTTTAACTGAATTTTATGCTTTAAATTCGCATTGAAAAAATGGCATTTAGTGAACTTAAAGTTTGATAAATTTTTATTAAAATGATTTTAAAGATTACAGGTTAATTTTTAAAAATAAGAAAAGGTGACAGTTATAGTAGGATCATATTTGATAGTTAGAATTAGTAACAATTTCATAAAACTCATTAGCAGATTTAGATTATTATGTATTAGATTAGAGTTACAGAACTGGGCACAGTGTTCACATTTGTCACTGCGGCCGGCCATTACTGAACTATTGTGATGTTCTGTTGTCTTGTAGGTCTTCAACAAAGTTCAGGTTGTAGATGAACCTGATGGTGTGTTTTATAGGGCTAGATGTAATTTCCTGTGGGTTTAGGAACCCCTTTTGTTAAACTGTTGGAGTCTGTTCCCAGAAATCCCTAGGCATTCACATAATATGTGTTTTGAAGGTTTCGTTTTGTTTATAGCAAGATTCTGTAGAGGGTTGGATGTGATCTGTTCAGCTGACAGTGGCCTGTTAAAAAGCCAGTAATTGGACGGATTTAGTTGATTATGAGGTTTAGAAGCTTCCACGTTCTTTTCCTAGAGATCTTTTCCAATTATTTTCAAGTAGTTCCAAAAAACCGGAATTCAAAATACTTTTACATCATATTTTGTAATTCTATCTTGCACTCCATTAACTTGAACCCTCTATGTTTTTATATTTAGTTTTTTTACTTTATCAAACATTGCTTTATTATATTTATAAATAGTTGTTCAGGTGCTGGTGAATTCCAAAAAGAAAAAAGATGAATGATGATGAGTAGTAATTTTACTAAACAAAAAATATAAAAAAAAATTGAGAATTTCTTTTTTATTATTTAATTTTTTTTCCATCTTTCAAATTATATTAATAATTTTTCATTTCTTTATGGTAAAATTCTTAAATTCCATTTGATTAAGATATATAAATATATATAATTTAACAAAAAATGTTATTTCTTTTTGAATTTATAGTTTATCGCGGTTCTGGTGCTGTTTATATTTATGTTAAACATTGATTTTTTTTATGTATACTTTTAACATTGTATTTTATAATGTTACCGATTGACCTACTAAAGAATTCAACTTTTTATTATTGTTATATATTTTTGGTATCATATCAGAAGTTAACATTAATTCTGATTATAAAAAATATTAAATTTATAATTATTTTATATCGAATTTATTATAAAATTAATAATTTTAATTATAATATTTTTAAATATAACTACAATTTAAATGTAGAATTATTTTGTTTACTTAAAGGACGGTTATTGACCCGATTTTTATTATATTACAACATTTTTATTGTACATATTACATAAAAATTTAAATTTCATGGTCTCATTTTAAATATTATATACGAGGGTGGTTTGAACAGTTTTGAAACTGCCAACGAATATTTCAACGATAAGAATATAAAATAAATTTCATTTAAAATCGTCATATAATTTGTTGTTGACCTGTTCTTTAAAGTTACTTTTTAAAATATCGTTTAGTGAAAAAAGGTTCTTTGTTTTGGAAGGTTTATTAAGAACAGAAATTCATGTGACGATGGTAAAGTATTAAAGAAATCGGTTTCTTCATTTCGAACTGTTCACAGATGGAGTTTAAAGTTTAAACGTAGCTTGAAAACGTCTTAAAACTACAATAAGATCAGAAATCGTTGAATATGAGTTTAGGTGATCGACGATTGATTGAATGTCCGTTAAATACCTGAAGGCAAATGATTTTTCATCAGGTCATGGTTGGTTGGTTAAAGAGGCGAACTACATATCCGCTGACATGGTGTTCCAATTAGCGCATTTGCGCCGTTTTGAAACCATTCACTCTCGTGACCACAGGAACTGTTAAGTAGTTTTCAGATCCACCCCGTGACGTTCAGAAATTTGACAGTTCCCGTAGGCCATTTCGCGGCAAGATCATTAAGGTCGTTTACGGAAAATCTGCCAAGCGAGCAGAACCTGGCTCTATCCAGTACCGGGCACTTGCAAATGAAGTGTGTTACCGTTTCTTTTTCACTTGGATCTTTGCAGCTGCGACATCAGGTCATAATAGTATTTTTTGAACATGGTAAAAATCAATGAATTGAAATACGAATTACTTGACCATTCACCGTATTCACCAGATATGGCTTCTCCGCACCTGAAAACCTGAAAAAAATTATTGGTCGAAAACGTTTTACGTCAAATCAAGCAGAAATTGATGCTGTGTAGAAGGTTATTTTACAAATCATGATAAATATAGTAAATATTTGTTAGAAAAACGTTGGACTATTGAGCCGTTGCGTATGTTGAGCTTAAAGGAGACAACTCCGAGAAAAATTAATTAATTTTTAACTTAAATAATTAGTTCTTTATTTTTCGCTTTTAAAAACTTTCAAAAAGCCCTCGTTTTTATGTTTACAAGAAATAAAAAAACGATTCCATATAAAAATTTATAAAAAACTGAATAATTTTTTTTTTTTAATATATAAATTAGTGATTAAAATTTTTGTAAGGAAAAAATAATTTCTTCCAAAAACTTTTTTATTAATCGTATGGTTATAAGAAATTAGCGATTCAAATTAATCTATTAGTTTTGTTTAAAATTAAATGTTTATATTTTTGGGATTTATTGCTAAGAAAACAAAACAGGTCCATAAAAAAGTCGTTGAGAAATTTATATTTTTTTAATGATTTTAACAAGGGAAATGAAATGCATATTAATTATGGGAAAAATACTAAAGAATCTAATTTTATTGTAATCAAATTTATCAAAAATTAGTCAAAGACTAGAAAGAGAATTTGAAATTATAAAATTTATATAATTTTTTTTATAGTTCTTACCAAGCTTTTTAGAAAGACTGAATTTCTTGTATCAGAAATGGAAGAAAGAAAACATTGTGACCAAAATTGATCTATTGAGTGTTTATAGGCCCTTTCCTAATTTAACTAATAGAATAGAATTAAAGATGTCCAGGTTGACTCAGAGGAATGTTTGAGGTGGATGGTAACAAAGCTTATCTTATCTTTGTTATATTCTCTTTGTGTGTACCTCGTAGTAGCAGAGAACGTGTTCTATCGGTTCTTTGACGGGGAATGGCTCTGGGTCAAATGAGTTTTGTAGTTGCGCCAGTTTTTGCAAGGCGGTTTGCTTCTTCATGTTCTTCACTTGCTATATAATTGTAGAACATTTATAATTTTTATGATAGTTTACTCTATTAATATATGATTTTGTCAAAAGAAATGATTTCCATAAAAATTATGGAAACATACTAAAAAATTTATTTAATTTGGGTAATTGAAATTTTCAAAAATTAGTTAAAAACAAGAAAGATAACTTGTTTATAAAATTAATTTATATAAAATTGTAAATTTACTATTTTTTTCATGTAAAATCATTCTTAGAAGAAATTTTCTATATTTTTTGTGGTTAAACTATCAAAATAAAATGTATATTTAAGATTAATTTATTTATTATTCTGTAATAATTAATTATTCACTAAAACCTTAATTCAATTTCCACCAATTCATAATATAATATCAAAAAAATAAAACCAAGTTTCTGGCTTAACACTTTTGTATTTTGTTTTTCTATACAAAATTTCCAATTGAAAGTCTTTTTTTATTTTCTTTATTACAATTACATAAATTAAATTTTTCTGACATGTCAAAAATTCACTTTTATTATAATTTTGTGACATACATGATAATTTTACAAAATTTTTTAAATTATTTAAAACATGTTTATTTAAAAGTACAAATTTAATTAAAAATTCTGATCACAATCTTGAAATTATTATGTAATATAATATAAAATGAAATGAAATATTTAATATAGAATTATAAAACAGCTGAAAATATTACAAACAATTTTTATTTTTGTGTTTACCAAAAATGGTAATAAAATATCTTTGACAAGCGACCGCGACTATACAAAAATAATGTTTCAAGAAAAATTAATGATTTTTACCATAATAAGAAATAATTTCAGGTAAAGTGTCATTTCAATTTAGAGAGAATTTTTTTTCATCTTAGATTAGTTAAAAGTTTTACAATTTTCATTAAAATATTAATTACAAATTTTGGAGTTCCTAACTCAAGATGGCTCATGAATACAAAGATGGCTTCAAAACCATTGGAGCTGGTGTATATGGTAAACAATCCAAAGTAAGCATCTCTGTCAGCCTCACTAAAGACTGTAGTGTTTTTCAAGCTGAAGTTCGTTTCATTGAGCTCTGCATCCATGAAAATCTCAGATTGGGCTACTTAAACCGCAAGATTTTCATTCTCTCGGATAGCAAAGATGCCATCTTGGCCTTGCACTCATACCAATTTAAATCTAAAGAGGTTTGGGATTGTCTACAAGTTCTAAAAGAACTGGCCAACCGTAACGTTGTTACGCTAGTCTGGGTTCCGGGACACACTGGTATTCCGGGCAATGAAGCAGCTGACCGTCTCGCCAGAGAAGGCTCTGAAGCCAAATTTACACAACCAATACCTTTCTGTGGCATCCCGCTCAGTACGGCTAAAACAGCCATAAATGAATGGCTATTAATCAAAAGGGAAAAATTCTGGCAACTAACCTCAGGGTGTATTCACGCCAAAATTTTTATCCCGTCTTCTTCTAGGAATACAAATCAGGTACGTCTCCTAACAAAATTCCTCACAGGACACTGTCATCTGAACTATCATCTTAGTAAATTTGACAGGTCCTTATCACCCATTTGCAGAATTTGCAACTATGATGAGGAGACAGCCTCACACTTTCTTTGCGAATGTACAGGACTGTCTTTTAAGAGATTTCAATCTCTTGGTCACTGGCTTCCCACACCTTTGGATATCTCATCCAGCTAACTTAAAAACATTCTCAAATTTATAAACAGTTTCAGCTTTTCTAGTGAGCTCTAATAATTTAAGGGTACTACAGTAGGCCTCACATTGGTCGCAGTGGTATTTGGGTCTATTTGGCCAACCCTTACACGATTCTAATTCTAATTCTACAATTTTCATAAAAAATATTATAATTAAATATTTTTAATATTTAATAAATTTATTAAATGAAAATTAAATAAATTAATTTTTATGGGATGCGTGTTAAAAATGTGATGTACATTTCAAAATTTAAGTGCGTACATTAAAAATATTTAGTTAAAAGTACAAAATTTTGTGGAATGCCACAAAAAACGAAAAAACAAGTTTTTTTTTTCTTAAAAAAATGAAGAAGCTAAGAAGAAAATTGTCAAGATTTGTAAAGATTTTTGACCTAATTTTTTTTTTAGTTAGTTTTTTGTATTGGGTAATGGGAAGACAGGTTTGCTAAACTAGCAATTTTTTTGTAGTTGTTGTATAAGAGTTCAATTTTAATTTCATCATTTTTGCGGACTTCCATTTTGTATTTTAAAATGTATTTGCAATCCTAACAGAATTTTCAAAGGTAATTATTGTTATTGAAATAATTGAGAAATATAGGACCAGTTTTTGAGGGACTTTAATTGATTGATTTACAATAGTAAAGGGAAACTTTTTAACCATTTTTTTGTTACTGATAATTAACAATTTTAGCTAAAACTTTTTAAGGAATTTTTATGTAATATAATAATTAAAATATTTCTTTATTAAAGTTGGGAAATATTTAATTAAAATGAAAAAAATATTTGACATATTAAAAGCAAGTTTCTATATTTAGATAAACACTTTCAATTAAAAGTTTGAATTTATTTTATATTATGGTAAACTGTTAAACGACTTGTCAATTAAGCGATTTTTGTAAGAATTTTTGGAGTTTTACGAAATTTATTAGTTAGTAATTAAAATATGTTAAAAATTCCACAATTTTTTTTTTTAGGAAATAATTTATAATTTATGAGATAAACTTTTGTTCAAACCTTGAATTTGAATGCATTACAAATTCAATTAAATTTTATAAACCATAAATTGAAATTATACTTGCAATTTGTCTTTGGTATCATAAAATAATCTTCGAAAATTAATATATGGTCAATAAAGTTAAATACCTGAAGGCCACACAAATTACTATGTTTTTTTTTGAGGATGTAACTTCCTTGTTTTACTTTAAAATAGAATAAAATTTGGTTTAAGTTAATAAATGTAATAATTTTAGAAATAAAATTCTAATTTATTATAAATAATTGTAGTTTAAATTGGTCCTTAAGATGGAAAATGATTTGGTTTAATATTGTGAATATAATTATACAATTTTTAAGCTATAAACTATTCTGAATTATAAAGTATTTCTTTAAATTACTATACTCATGCAAATGTGAAATTACAGTAAATTTTTGTGGGACATTATGATTACTATCTTTATCATATCTAAAAAAAGAAATTTTATGAAAAATTTATGAAAAAGTTTTTATTATACAGTGGTGGCAAATTAAATGTTACTATCTGTAAATTATTGGAAATTTTTAAAAAAGTAAATGATTTTAATTCATTTCTCTTTGACTTTCAATATAGATTAAGATTGTAAAAGTATTGTTCCACTGGCTTAACCGATTTCAATTTTCTTGAGATGATATCTCAATGAGACAGAGGTTACTGGCTTGATGATATGTAAAAGTATCACAAAATTTCAAATAGTTTGTTACTAAACTAATTAATTATCAATTTTTTGTAATACGAAAAGTGTATGTGGCGTGTAGTGGTTGTGTATTTGAGTATTTGATTCTTCTAGACCGAAGTTTAGATGTCACTTTAAGTTGATTAAGCTTTAAATGATTACGAGTAGTAATAATTACATTTATTATGTCATTTTCGAATATTGAAAAATATTAAAGATTATGGTGACAATGTTTTTAAAGATCATAGATTTTGTGTTGCAATGGAACATTTTATATTTACATTTTATTATATTCCATTGCAACATTACTCAATATAAAGGAAATTATGGTTTTGTTAGTCCAAATTGGAGTGTTGCTATCTGTCTGAGTGGGTCATTAGGCTAATATGTGACTCATAAGTATATGCTTTTAATTTGAATAAATTGAATTTTAATTGATGCGTCCAGTTTCCCTAACAAATCTAAATATTTCCATTATTGGGATTTCTGGCAATTTCCAATATTCTACATTTTCTTCCACTTTTATTTGTTCGCTACTTTCTACTTTTATATGGTAAAATTTATTTGCTTGCTACTGTATATTTTGTAGCTAAATCGATAATATAAATTTTAACTAAGAGAAAACATTTATTAAGCTATGGCCACAATAAATGGCGCCACTTGATCATTGGTGGATCGGTTATCTTCCAACTTTGTAAAAATTATGTATAAACTCTGTAATAAATGCAAAAGTATTGAAATTCTTTTAGTTGTTTCTGAGTTCCAGAATATTTCCCGGTGGATTTTTTTTTTATTAAATTGATATTAATTTATTATGGCTTCATTTTGTTTAAGTATTTCTTTCAAGTAGGTTTTTTTTTCTATGACTATAATATAAAATTTATTTATATGATAAATTCATAATTATTATTTGATTATTTCTTTTAAAGAATCAGAGCATTACATAACTTATAAGGTTAACCTTTAACATTTTTTTTTTTCAAAACAATCATTATTATTATGCTGCCAAGTCTCCGATATATTGAATTCTTTAACTATTTTTCGCCCCCTTTTAAATAAAGGTTTGATATTACATTGACAGGTCGAAACTCTAATCCGGACACTTTTGTACTTCATTTAAATACGCGTATAATATTCGAAAAATGAAAAGTTTATGAGGTACTAAGAATTGGCTTAAAATTTTAGTACTAAACTCTGGGTTATCAACTAAAAGTTTGAGTTGATAGATTTCCAATGCTGTTGGATTGAAATTGCGAACTCTTCAATAGATCTGGAGAATAAGCGATTCTAGATAAGCGATTCTAATAGATGAACAAAGTGAAACCTTATAACTTTCGATTATCATTGTTTGAAGTTTATAAATCCTCCAAAAGATTCGGAGAATAAGCGATTCTAGACGAATAGAAGGACAAACGAATAAAGTGAAACCTTATAGCTTTCGATTATCATTGGTTTGAAGTTTCTAACCCTTCAATAGATCCGGAGAATAAGCGATTCTAAATTGATTTAACGACAGATGAACACAATGAAAACTGAAAGACTTTAATTGCAATTGGTTTGAGGTATATAACCCTTTAATAGATAAGCGATACTAGACGGACAGAAGGACAGTTAAACAAATTGAAAACTTAAAGCATGTTGTAATTATTAAAAAAGTGAATACAAAAAATATATTTATTTTTGAAATGAAATTTTAATGCTTTACAAAATCTTTTTATATTGAGTTATTTTATTTTTAAGGAGAGTCAACGAAAAATAAGTAATTTTTGCTCATAAGAAATTGATTGTAAATTTTTGAAACAATTTTTATTAATAAAAATATAATAAAAAAATCTTTCTTAGATAAATTTTATATAAATTTTTCACCAAAGAGAACTTGTTATAAACTAATATTTTTAGCCAAAAGGCAATTTATTTTATATGTGCGGTTAAAAACTACACATTGCAATGGTGGTTATGTTTTCTATAACTTTTTTTTAAAAAAAGACTTGCAAAATTATGTTGAATAAAAGTTATGTATATTAGTTTGTTGCTAACAGTAACATAATAAAAATTGATATAAGATATATGAAAATTTTGTATATGAATTGGGAAAATTGATGAAAGAAAACATAAATTTTGATTGAACTATAAAATTTAAACCATTTTTTATATATATTTAGTATTACATCTACTAAAATTGATGACAGATAATTGATCTGCTTGTATTAAGGTCATCAATCAATGAACTCATCTTTCGAGATTATGAAAAGTAGATTATAAATTACCTTAAATTTAAATGATTTCTAAAAAATACTATTTATCCCATTTACGTTTTTCATTAAAAACTCATCAATGACAATCAATTTTACAAATTACGTAATAAAACTATTCAAATCAATTTTATCAATGAAAAACCAACACGTAAAACAACCTAAAAAACATGATCAGAATTATAATTTTCATTCATTTTGGATAAGGCATTAAATAAATCAAAGTTAGAAATAATTTTTTTTTGTTAATAAGAAATAGAGCTATTTTGAGAGAGAGTCTTCTGCCGGCCGTAGTTACATTGTAATAATTGTATTTATTTTTTTTTAAATTGTATATACAAAAATGATAGTTATTTTTATGGTTTTTATAAATTTGTTTTTCTATGAAAATGTCAAATTCATGTAGGGGGAAATTGTAAATGATGGTCTGTCTACTCAGTTGTAAGATTTTGTAATCATTTAGGACTTCGGTCAATTAGTTTAATTTACTTTGTTGAATGAAAAAAAAAACTGAGAGGACCACTCATCATTTAAGAACTCACATGTTTCTTTTACCTGCAAATTTCCTTACATCATCATAGTGACGTGCAAGTTAATTAAGACTCATACTTTTGTACAGTTTGATTGAATTAATGCTTGGTGGAGTTCGGTTAATGAATATGAGCTGAAATTTACATTTTGTAGTTTAATTGGTCTATTCACAGGACCCTCAAAAGAAACGGATAACGCCTTTAATATGATTGTTGATAATTTCTGTAGCTTCCCACAAGCGTGATCAAATATCATTAAGATTCCTGTGGTGACAGTGCCAAATATTTTTAATAATTTTGGTTATTATATAGCCGGTCAATCAGTAAAACGCAATTTAGCACAATGGTATGCCAAGTATATTTAGTGCATTAGCATGGACTACATAAAGCTATTGAGAAGTTATTTACCTAATTCTAATGTACCGATTGTAGCGAAACTATTATTGATTAAATACTTGAAATCGTCTGTGCAGTTCACATCTGTACCAGTGTATTACAATTTACCCTATACTTTTTATAAGTGTTTATAAATGTTTACTATGTTAAAGTTTTTTTTTAGAAAGACAACAAAAACTATAAATAAAACGAAAGACTTCGAAATTCTTCACACAATACGACCATAACAAATAAGCGAGTAACTTAAAGAATTTCTAATACTTTATAAATTTTGTGATTTTATTTAAAGTTATGTACAATATAAAAATAAAAAGCTTGTGACTAAGACAAAAAGTTTACTTCGTATTACATTATTAAATAAGTCAGTGGGTATCTAGATAGATTTGAAAATGTGTAGAAAACTCAGTTTAGTTAAGTTAACATTTATCATTTATGTACAACATGAGCTAACATCCATTGATATAAAAGATAATTACAAAAATAGAGAAATTGAAAAAACGATTACAAAACGAATTTTATATTTCCAATTTTATATTTTATTAATATTCTCATTTTGAATGGCTTTCTAGATTGTAACTGCTTAAGATTTTAGTGTCTTTTTAGTGACTATAGTTTCTCTGAACGCTACTGACTGTGCCCCTAATAAACTATTCAATTCTTATTGTACGATTTCTAATATGTTTCTATTAAAAAAATGACTGGTTAGTCCAAAAGTTATTACCAGCATTTAATAATAATCTGAAAAACTTGGCCAATGAACAAAAGTCATTAAATTTGCTGTGTTGAATTTGATTTCGTACATTGGGAGCACGAGCTTAGGTGAATTTTTATTCATTTCAACTGAATATGTAATTTGACGTTTTAGTGTTAAAGATAACAGCTGGAAGACATGTCAATACATGGAAATTCTAATTTTTAACTAAACGATAACAGTCCTAACTCAACCCAAGTAATATAAAGAAAAGACCGGGCTAATATGATTGCTCTCAGCTAAACTGAATTTACATATTAGAATTCGTTGATCTGATTCTTACATACTGGCGTATTTCATAAGTAGGAGTAGCAAATAATTCGTAGTTGTGTTCAATTACAACAGTGATTTAGATCCAACAATGTTTTGCAATTATCCAGTACCTCTGTAACAAGCAGTGCTTTATTAAAAAAAATTGATACGGACCCACTAAAACAGTCGTACTTACAGAATTAATATGTGTAGTAAATTTCATTGGAATCAGATAATAAGTACTATGTGCTCTCGAAATATTAATCGGAAATTTAGCATGGACTACCTAAAGCTGCTGTCTTCTAAATGCTGCAGGCTTGTGCATAAACAAATTTGCGATATAATTTTTTCTTGTAATATTTCCATAGAACAAAAAAACGTCTCTCCACATAAACGGGAATTTATAACTACTTTCCCACTGAAAGTACCGATCGCATCTTGTACGGGCATTAGAATGAAGTCGGCATGCACCTGTGCCAAATTTTATAAAAATCTGAAAAGAGGTTCTAGGAATTGTTGCTGCGCACATGCCAATTTTGCGTACGTGTTTCCGAATACTCGGACTCTCCGACCCCAACCTCGAAAACGCTCCAAAAAAAAAATTTTCATCCAAAACCATCAATTGCAACTTCAAATTATTCAACTACTCGTAATAAACTCTTCGTAATCTAAATTAAATTTCAAATTACTATAAACATTTTTACCCTCCCTTGTTCCCATCACCACCGATCAATTTTACTTACCGGTACAAAACCGAAAATTACAAAATAAACTACAACTATTTTTTGTTGTTGTTGTAGTCAGATTTCTTATTTTCTGTTTTGCTCCCCTTTAACATTTTTTTTTCTTTGCTTCAAAAAACTTCAACTTCTTTTCTTCTACAATAACAACAGCAACAACAATTTTTTTACATTCACCTAAACGTAAATATTACAATTTTTTGTTTTTATTCAATGGATCCCAAGGAGACGACGACTTGCTTGCTGTAATTGTATACAGAAAAAATAAATAAAAAAATACCGGTCTTCACTTGATGCCCAGCAGTGATAGTTTAATGTAGCCAACAACAAAATATAAAAAACAACATTTCTCGAAAACGACTTCTTTTACTGGTCGCTTTACTCTGTTCATAAACAACACGATTTGTATTTTTATTGAAACCTCGCTAAACTAGCTTGTACTGTTGAAACAGCGAACCAGTCATCTTAGTGATACTTTCGCGTACAGAATGAAAAAAATAATATTAATAACAATTTTAAAACGTCGCGGTTTCTAATACAGAAATTTTTTTTTTATATGAATTTAGCACGATCAATTTTTTTTGTGAAGTGTTATTTAATGTGATCGTGTCAACATTAAATTTTGTTATTATTTATTTATTTATTTTGATTGGAATTTATTTATAAATATTTTTGTTAATAGAGAGAAAATGTAAGTTTTTTTTTTTTCGTTCTAGAAGATGTGATCATCAAAATGATGATCGCATTGATCGTAGTGTGAATGATTCAAACACAATTTACGATCAGTGATCTTGTTTTGATTAAAATCTTATTATATAATTAAAATTTGAAGTGTTATAAATAAATAATTAAAATCAAATTTTACGCATTGTTTAAGCATTGCAATTTTTTTTTTAAGTGATCTTGTATATAAAGTGATCGTGTATCGTTAATTTTGAAATTTGGTTTGGTTTGGAAGCCAAAAGTAAAATTCTTTAAGTTCATTTCGACGGATAAACAGAGAAAAAAAGTGTCAGTTTTATTTTTGGATTCGCCAGAATTTTAAATTGGATATTTTTTTTTTTTTTTTTTGATTTTTCAGTTTCCAATTCGATTTTGAATCAGAATTTTTTATGTTTTGTTGGATAAACGATTTGGCGACAATCAAAAGGAAAGCAACTTTTAAAGATTGCGGATATAAAATCTTTAGTGGTTTTTATTTTTTGTATAAGAATTTAAAAATTATTTCTTGTTGGTGTTTTTGATGCAATATAATCAAATTGTGATCGTTGTCGTCATTGATCTTCATTTTAATATAAAATCAAGAAATTATATGAATAAAAAAATGATATAAAAAGTTAATTTCTTGATTTTGGTGACCTTTTTATTGTGTTAAAAAAAATAAAAAAATATTTTAATAAAATATAAAATTCCGGTTTTTTTAATTTTATAGTTTTTATTATTATTATAATTTATATGTTTTGATGAAAAGTGAATATAAAAATGTTTTTTTTGTTGTTTTTTTGGTTCGGTTGTGATTCATGGACATTTTTTTTATATAATTAATAATTTTAACATTTTTTTATATAATATTGAGATTTAGAGAAATATGGAAAAGTTCAATAATCAATGGTTAAATTTTGGTATTCAGAGGGTTAAAGTTCTATACACAAAATTTTAAAGCTAAGTTCAGAAGGGGGAAAAGTTGGGTGGTTAATTAGTTTGAGTTTAGTATTTAATGGTTTAATTGTTGAGTGATCAAAGGGTTAATATTACAAACCAAAGATTCGATAAATTATGTTTGAGTAAAATTTTGTGGTACATTCTTCAATTCCAAACAGTAATTAAAGAAATGGTTAATTTTAACCTGCCATTTAAAATACTGTGCTCCTTTTCATGAGATTTTAATTAAACTCTTTCATGCCGGGTTGAGAATGGGACAAATATGTTCTAATAATCAAAAGTGCTCTATTTCTTCGAGCTATATCTGATAACGAGCAAATTTTTCAGATGTACAAGGATTTTTGGGTTTGATTCATTTTTGAGTTGGTTTAAGTTTACTCCAACCTTGAAATAATTTAACCTTTTTATGATTTTAATGCGGTGTTAATTGCTAATGATATAGCAATTCAGACCCTTTAAAATCTTGTCTGGAATAAAAACTATTTTGCTGACAAATCATAATTTGATGATTTTATTTGAACTGCAATCATCTCCTGTTTCATGGCATACAAAACTGACTAAACTAACTAATTAAAATTTGACATTATCGACGTGAAATGTCTAAATTGATTTATTGTCACAGAATTGCTACAATGGTTGAGTTTTGAGACCATTTATCAAAAACAAATTCTTCACTATTGAAGTTATCGGCTTTTTTGGAACTTTCTTAACTATTATTCCGAATTTATATAAAGTTCCTAGGTCTAACTTGCAATACAATTTCTTGAATTTTTTATCAGTAGCATCACAAGGTCAAGACACCCATTATGATGCCATTATCTCGAAATTTATTTAAATACTTTTAATCTGCATTAACACCTTTATACTAAAAATTTCCAAATCTTAATCATTTCTGTTTTTTTTTGAAAGTAAATGTTTTCAAAGTTTTATTAATTTTTTCCATATTTTATAAACAGATTGAAAAATTTACGTCTTTCAAAAAACAAATGCCGTAAAATTGATTTTAAATTAGGAAAATTTGTGTGCAGTTAATTATTTCACATTTGTATAATTATATAATTATACTTTTTACTAAAATCAATAAATAATTTTATTTTGTTATTGCAAACTTTGAAAGTGTGTCATTGTAATTTATTAAATTTTTAATTAGTATTTATAATTGACTAAAAATTAAGCCATAATTTGACTTAACCTAGACGTGTAGCATGTAAAAGTTAAATTTGAACAATTTGTTAATATTAAATTTTTAAATTATTATATTGGTTAATTTTTCGTTAAACTTCTTTATTTATCATTCAATTTCTTTGATTATTATCGAATAATTTACGTTAATTTTTTAAGTTTTATAAGTCCTAGACTATGTAAAATTTTGTCCAATTTTATGGCTCTTCTCTATTTTTGTCCAATTTTCCCTGTTTGGGTCCAAATGACCTGTTAAAATTATTTTAAACATTTATATATTAAATCGCCACATATTTTAACTATGATTTTTTGTACTGATTAATCTTCAAGATGAAAAATTCAATTATTATGAAAATTTATTTTCGTTTGGTCAATTTTTGGGTCAATAATCAAATTCAAATTTCTTTATTTATCAGGGCGTAAAAATAATATACGTAATAAAAATGATTCCAAAAATTATTCTAATCACATAGTTCTGATTTTGTGATTTTTTTCATCTTCAAAGAGAAAAAATCAACTTTTAACCAAATCTTCATGGTTTATTTTTGGTCTGTTTTATATTGGGTCAAAAATCAAAGTCAAATTTATTTATTTATCTGTACTAATAAATATGAATTCAAATTATTGTACTTTTTCCTTCATCACGAAGGAAAAATTTAATTATTTCTGGGTAAATTTATATTGGGCAAATATAAGTTTTGGGTCTAAATTTCACGGTTTATCTATTTCTGGCCAAATTTTATTTAGATTTGATTCAAATTTAATTTTTTCTGTTCATTAATTTCTTGCCAAATTATTAATATTTGCGTCAAGTTTAATTTTTGGGTCTAAATTTTTTTGTTTATCAATTTCTGGGCAAATTATTAATATTAGGGTCAAATTTAAGTTTTGGGTCTAAACTTTTCCGTTTATCAATTTCTGGACAAATTATTAATATTTAGGTTAAATTAAGTTCTGGGTCAATTTTATCTGTCTATCAATTTCTGGGCAAATAATTAATATGTGGGTCAAAATTTTTTGTTTATCGAGAAATTAAACAATAAAGTTAATTCAAATTATTAAGTTATTAAAGTTAATAATTATTTTAAAGCATCACATTCTAATTATATTATTTTTTCGTTCCTTCATCTTTAGGGTGATTAAATTAGATACAGAAAATTACTATTTATTAATTAATTATTACTTTTATGACCATTATATAACAATTTTTATAATCTTAAATTATAAATATTTTGGAAGTGTATTAACATTTTTATAATCGTAATCTTTTATGTAATATTTATTTGAAAATTAATTCAATTCCAAATATAAACACAACATAAAAAATTATTTTTAAAAAATGTTTTTTTTTCTATTTTTTACTAGTTTGGTTTTTGATGACTGCTCACATAAAAAATTTCTCAATTTCTATAAAACAATTTTTTGCTATTTTATTATTTACAAATTACAATTTTATTTTAACATTTATATGGTGAAGAGAATTATTTTAAAATAATAAAATCTGATTACGTTTTGTATTATCATATCTTTTTATATACAAAACTTAATTAATATTTAAAAGTTACATGTAAACAATGTAATCATAAAGCATAACAGAGCATATTTAGTGGTACTAAGTGTTTTGGCGTGAAAATAAAAATTATATCATAATATAAAAAAAAAAAACAGATTTTATTACCCAAGTCAATTTAATAATGAAAGTAAAAGAATTTTTATTTGATATATAAAAATTAAAATGTAAAATAATATTCTAATTTTTATCTGATGGGAAAATCGTGAAAAGGGAATTTTCTGAATTAATTTAAAAAAGGGATCTTAAATAGGGAATCTTTAAAAGAACTTTAAATCTATTTAAAATAAGAAGTTTTTCGCCATGATATATTTTTCTTATAATTTTCATTTTTTTGTTTTAAACATTTCGTCAGCCCAATTCTTAAGTACACACTTGCCATTTTTTTTTCAACAAATTGTGTTTTTATATGGAATTCTTTAGTAATTTCAGAATTAATATTATAATTATTGAACTTTAAGGGAAAATTTTTGTATGAAATCCAATTTTCTCTTTTACAATTTACAATGATAATTTTAAATATATGTATATAGAAAATGTTAAAATAATTAATTTAATATTGAATTTTCAATTTGCAGAGTTGACTATAAATACAATATTCTAATATTAAAAAAAGTGTAAAATTTTGATAATTTTTGTAATTTAAAAAAATATTAAAATTGTGCAATATACAAAATTTTCTAGTCTAATTTAAAAATAATTTCATTTTTTTTTTTGTGAACCCAGCTTCATTTTTCATTTGTGGAATATTTTGGACATAACGATTTGGCAACAAAAATTTCATATCTATAAATATTGAAGTTTATTTTGGAGTTATAACTAATTTGAAAAAGGTAAGTTTTCGTTTGGTTTTTATTATTTACTTTTGATTTCTTTTATATATAGATTATTATTAAATTTTAATCAATTTTTGTTTTTTTGTTGTGTCACGAATTTTCGATTATTTTATAAAAAAAAAAAACTTCCTGGTATTTCGAATTAAACTTAAAAGATTAGCCCCATGCAAATATTTGTATAATTTTATAAATATAGTTTGATATTTCGAATTATGTTATACCAATAAATTGAAAACTTTGGTGTCTTTCGGTATGATTTGTATTAAAAATCAAATTAATTTAGTTAATTCGAAACAATATTTAGAATTATTCACTAAATACTTTTTGACTTCAGTAAGAACATTTAAATAATTTATGACCAATGACCTTCTGAGTATTGTTTTCTAATCATAAGCAGTGCTGACTATATCCTGTTAATTTTTTCATAAAGTTTATAGAAAATTCAATAATATTGAAGCAAATTATATTAAGAATTACGTTAATTAATTTAATTAGAATTTGTCCAATTTCATTAGAACTTGTCCACTTGTCCAATTTCAATCTTAATATTTTTATGATATTAAGTAAATTGTTTGATCAAAATTGAACAACGAAAATTAACAATTATTAAAAGTTTTAAATTAATTTAAATTCAATTAATTGAAATTAACAATCAATTTGACAAATTTATTTTAAAGTCTGACTGAAAAGTTCATGAATTAAAAGAATATTAATTCTAACAAAATTGATATAAGAAATTTATTTAATAATTTGATTTTTTAAATAGTCAGATATGTAACTAAATTAATTATATCAGAAATTTTCAAACCTTTAGTAACTTATAAATATTTTACCCAAATTTTCCAATGTTATTAACATTGAAAATTTACTAGAATGGTAAAATTTTGGTTTCAAATTACAAAATTATTTTACTTTTGTGCAATGATGTAATTACATTTTTTACTAAATTCAATAAGTAATTCATTTGTTATTGCAGACCAAAAATTTGAAAGTGTGTCATTGTAATTTATTAAAATTTTAATTAGTATTTAAAATTGACTAAATTTTGACCATCATTTGACTTAACCTATAGACAAATTAGCTATTTGTCATGATAATTACCTGAATATAGTCAGAAAATTTGTACGAATTATTTAATTTAAATTTTTAGGTTCTATAAATCATAGGTTAAGCTAAATTTTGTTGTCGGAATTCCTCTGTTTGGATCAAGATTACCTGTTAAAATTGCCGATTTTAGTTAAATTCATATTTAATGTTGCAATTATTAAGTTCTACAATTTTGTAAGTACTCCAATTGTTGTCAATCCTGTCCAGTTTCTTATGATTCTCAACTAAGATCTCTAATTTGATTTTTCATTGGACAATTAGTTGGAGCAGCCCATACTTAGGAACTTTTATTACATGGCCGATATACACAGTTTTTCGATGTGTCCAATATAGAAATTTTGTCAATTTTGGCCAAATAACTATATAAGATTTAATCAATTATGGCCTATTATGTAATTAGCTCCAATAAATTTGTAATTGATCAAAATGTGATCATTTACATCTATTACAGATTCCTCCTCATTGTACCTTGGCTTCTTTGATTATTTTACTTCATATACATACGTCCGTCCAATTTCAACTATTTATAGTTCCTAATTCGTAACTCTGTCATGTTATCGTTGAGATATTGTCGATCTAGTTAATTCTAGGTCTTCTAATAAGACATTTCCCTTCTAGTTTTCTTTCATATATTTATATATTTTAAAGAGTTTTCTTGATTCATCCATTCATACCAAATAACTAAGCCATCTCATCTTTTACATTTTAACGTATACACATAAAAAGGATTATCTTGAAATCCATGGATATATTCATTATTCGTTCTGATCATCATATAAGCTCACTGGGACAAGAATTCTTTTTAGAATCTTCCTAAGATTCCAAATGATATAAACAGTATTTAAATTTAATTCATTTTCAAATTTTAATTCTTTAAATTATTATTTTCTATTTCTTTTAAAATTACTTTTAAAATAAAAAATATTTTGGAATTAAAAAAATTTAAAATCGTTTTAATAATTAATAATCTCTCGCCACATGCTGTCTTCATTTCCTTCCTAAATAGAACCAACAAGAAAATTTTATAATTCATGGTATTTTATAATACAAAAAAAAAAAAAAAACGAAATAGAATTAATGTTAATATAAACTTTGTTATTAGGCTATAAGCTAAAGAAACCATGAAAAAAAACGTAATGTTTCCGACCACAAAATAAAAATACAGGTCAATAGGGATTTACGGTTATAATAATATTCTTAAAATGCTCGGTAATCAGAAACATTATCATCATTTCTTATACACACAACCTTTAACTTTTATGATTTTGATATGATGATGATAATCAACATGATTCTTAAAATATCATGCAGTGTTTTATCGCGCTTCTACTCCGTTTTTTGTGTAAAGAATTTCATTGAGTATAGTTTTACTTAAAAGATACCATCAATTTTAATTGGGTTACAATTTAAATCAAAAAATTCGGAAACGTTTTTCTTTGCAGGGCATTTTCATGTCATTGAATTTTTTTTCTTATATGAATATTCAAATGAATCTTAATTATTGTCCCCCCTTTTTTAACTATAAATAATATAAATTAATCATATTTTTCTAGATACCTAAACTTTTTAGGTCATCTCTATATAAAAATGAAGATTATTCGTTCAAATGTTAATATATGTTGAATGGCTGCTGGCATTATTCAGCATCAATTTTGTTTAATTTTCTCGAGAAAAGAAATTTTTATAAAACAAATTTAAAAATCTTTTTTTTTATTTAGTATTAGAAATTTTTAAAAGAATTTTCTTTATACCATTCAGAATTTTGAACCTTTCTATTATTTATGTTTAAATTAAATATTTATTTTAATTTTAGTATATACAGAGTGATTGAGAGGTTTAGGAAGTTACCTACAAATAATCCTAATCACCAATTTATAATTTCTAACTCAATCTCAAATCTAATATTTCTTTAAACCCCCGAAATAACCATCCCCATCCAATCATTAATATTGTAATTATCGCCAGAGTTTAGGTTTTATTTAAAAACAAAATTGATTAAATTGTGGGCTGTGGGAAAGGCAGAGTTATAATTTACTTATGCAGAGTTGTAATGTTGTCTTAAACTTTCTCACGACTTCTTTCGGCCTGTGTAAGTCCTTCAATTGTTGAATCCTATCCAGTTTCTTATGTTTCTCAACTAAGATAATTACGTGAAGCTATATAATTTTCATAATTCTTTTTGGTGTCTTTATTTAAGCCTACATCTTTATATCTTTTTCTATATGAAGTACGTACCTATTGGGATGGTAATTTACAGGTATTGATAGTTAAATACTTTACAAATCATAACTGATAGTTCTTGGGTGTTCTTAAATTGGGAATAGCAATTGGAGATTTATGGTCTTTAAATCCTACGGTGCTCCAATTTGTTGGTTATGATCTGGACTAACTCTGCAGTCACGTAAACAAAAACAATTTGTTAGAAAACCAAAACAAATGCCTCGTTGTTAGTTGCATACCTGTAATTGAGGAAGCAAAGGTTCACCCCGGACTCTAACGCTGAAGAATAAGTATAAGAATTAATTTTTCACTCTAATCAGGAAGCTAACATACTTACAATTACAACCCATTCGTCACTATCAGGAAACTCTCTCAAGAAGTGAAACTTATTTATAAACACTTCTTCACGATGGAAGCGAAATTGTTTATAAATCAAAATTATAAGTTATTCGCTGTTTCTAAATGTGAGTAAAACTAATTTAAACAACAAATTCCTACACTACAACACGATAAATGATGATAATTATACTATTAAGTATTGATATTATTAGTCTTGACTACATCTGCTATCTTCAACATCCAATTATCCATCAGTTATTTGTCGATTTGATATTTGTCGACTAATTATTTTTGTCGATTTGACATTAACTTGCAATTATTATTTCGTTTTAATAAACTCCTGGAAAATAAAAAAATTTCATTTTTCAATTTTAAATATTTGCTAATAAATTTAAATCTAAATTTAAAATTTTCAACAAATTTATTTGAATCACTCTGTCCTTTTGGTTCATAAATTTCTGAATCATGTTTTTACTTTAGATTTTTTTTTTTTTGTTATTGTATCTAAACAAAAATTTTAACATATCATCGATTATGTATACGCGAATTATTTATGGTTTATTTATGAGTTTTATATATCGTTAAGGTATTAAAAGTCTGGTTTTTTTTGCTCAAAATTTAAATATATGCAGAAGAAACTTGTTCTTTTTTTCATGATTTTCATGAATAAAAATTTTAAGGTTTTTTTTAAAATAAAATTTAACATTATTAGAAAGTTTATTATAGAGTAGAAATTATTTTGATAGTCCCGGTTTCAATTACATAGTCTCGATTACAATTCCTAACCGAATTAGGTCCCGGTTTAAATTCCAGACTGAGTCATTAATGTTGGTCTGAGTTGACTCATCTTTAAATAAGTACCAGTAATAAAAAGTTATGTAACACTGATTAATGCTAAACGATTGGGACCATTTCTTACAACAAATATCTCAGTATTAAAAGTCATTGTTTTCTTGCAATTATAAAGTTTCTTCAATATAAAGAAATTTTCGCCACGTCCTGTGCTGCAGTACCGTGTGGAAAAGTTGAAACATATAAGAGTATAGTTAAACTCGCCGCTTGGTGATGTCGTTTGGTTCAACTTCTCCGCTCTGGCACTATGAAATGTCAAATAATTTTATAAACAATTTTTATTTTTTCTTGATATTTCTATGTTGCAACCATTTTTTTTCCATTTCAAAGCAGCGCGACGAGAGTATCGATATAAAAATTAGTAGGTCCAATAAAATGTTATGAAAACTATTTTCAAATTTTCAATCGAATTGACACAATATTGTTACAAGTAATTTAATCAATCGATATTGACAATTTGGTGAGTAATTAAAAGAGACCGGAAATTTAGCAGTAATTTTCAATATTTTTATTTTACTTCAGGTGCTTCTAGAGCTACTTATTTTCTGATCAAAATCTAAATTTATTTATATATAATAAAAATATAATTATTTTTCTAATTCCTGAATCATAACAGAAAATTAGTTGAAATAAGTTTTGTAAAAGAATGTTTACAACTTGTTAACAATTTATAGTTTTAATATTTATTAGATTAAAATAATAATTTTATGTATATAATTCTATGACATTGAGTTTATTTCTTTAAAAAGTCATTAAATTTTGTTGTGAATGCTTTTTTATTAAATCGCTAAAAGAAATAATGATTTATCTTTATTTTATATTGACTGGAGGTCTTTTTCTTTATTTAAAAATCATGCAATAGAATTCCTTCAACTATACATCATAAATTCCGCAGTTTTGTTTTTAAATAGAATTATCTTTAAGATTTATTGTTTAGCTTGAAAAGTACAGCTTTTGTTTTACAATATATTTCTTAAAAATTAAATATTAATTATTGAATAACAACAAGTTTTCATTAGAATGAATTAGTGAACTAATTTACAATTATAATAGAATTTTACGTACCGCAATTTTTAATTGTAAATGTATACTACAGGAATTTCTAATAAGAGAATACTAAATAGGAACAATTTAAATATCAGGTTTATGGAATTAAGAAACTAAGGTCAACAAATCTTGATTTTAAGAACTTCATTTTGACAAAAATTTTGTTTGCAAATTCTAGTTACAAAATTTTGACCCAAAATTTATTGAAAAGTATAGTATAAATAGAGTCCAACATTGAAGTTGTATAAAAACGTCTATTTTGAACCATACTTTAGGTCAATAATATATTTTCTTGTGATTATAGGGTGAAAAGAAAAAAAATTCCAAAAAATTATTCCATAGGAATTCAAAACAATTTGACCAGTTCAGGTCAAAATTATTATATATTTAGGTCAAAAATATTATATTAGAATCTGATTACTAGAGTTACTAATTTCGCCTATTAGATTTACTAATAGATTTTTTTTTGTATATACGAATTCATAACAACTTACTTGGGTTCAAAAAGGGTCAAAGTGTTTCAGGTCGAAATTATTTATAGATATAAAAACATTATTTAGACCTATATTTTAGCGTAAAAATATATATTAGCCTCAGGTAGGAGGACAAGTGAAAAATAATGAATATTTATGTATGAATTTAGCCAATTAATTCAGGTCAAAATAAATTCAGGACTAAATAATTAACTCAGAATTTTGTATTTGTTATATGTAAAAATGTTTCTAGATATAAAATCTAATTTAGAATTGAAGTGCAGAATTGAAGTCAGTTTTTTAAGATTTGTCCAAAACAATTTTATCGAATTTAGAATTATGAACTGGTTCGTACTTAACATGAATTATGACATGAGTCTAGAATTGTTTAAGGAATTTAACGTCATTTTTTGAACAAAATATATTTCAGCCAGTTTTAAAATTGAATTAAGTTAATGACTTAATGATTTCATGATAAAATCATTAAAGTTCAAATTATTTATAGTACCCTGTAATTTTTTTTTTTGTTGAATCAAACGCAAATTTTGTAATTATTTATTCAGGAACCTATTATAAAAATAAAAATGTTTTTATTTCATAAACAGAAGTGTGCATTTCAAAAAAGAAAACTAGTATATAAAATTAATTTACTTCTTCTCACAGACTTTAATGCCCTGGCAGTAGCATAGCTATATAAAATTATGCAGAATAATTTTTTCATGTTTTCTGTATGTTCATTATTTTAATTATGATAAAAGGTTCTGTAATAATGAGAAAAATATTAAAATGGCATTTGTGTATGTATAAATGGAGGAAATGGTTTAAAAGAAAAATTTAAAGAAAATTATATAAGAATATTTTTGTATATACAAATTGTATTACAACCCAAAGATTTTAATTATTATACACTATTTTATATTAATTAGGAATATTTTTCATTTAGTTGTGGGAAAATATTATTAAATAATTAAAATAATTACAATATTAAAAATTCTATAAAGAAAATTCATAAAATATGACTTAAAAATGACTTGGAATATTTAACAATTAATTTATATTTTTGACCTTAATGGGGCAAATTATATTTTCTTATTTAAAATTGTTTCTGCAGAATTATTATTAAATGCCTTTAGGTTTTGACTTGCTTTAGCTTAATTTTTTTAAATATATTTATTCAAATTGGAAATTGGTTTGTGGTTTTTGCACTAAATAGTCTGCCGGTCAATTTTTTTAAATGGACCGTAGCTATTTGTATACTAATATTATTGTCCTTTTCCTTTAGAATATAACGTTAAAATTTATCAATACAATTAAGTGAAGGACAACAAGGAAGGAATAGAAAACATGGTAAAAGAAAACTTTTCATTAGTTGGATAATTTATTGATAGGTATGAAATCTATAATTTCATGTTACGTAATTTCAGGTCAGAATCGTAAAAGTTTAGTATTTTTAAATACAGAATATTCAATCAAGAAAGAAAAACAGTATAAGAAAACAGAAATACTTGGAATTTCTGGCCATTGAGTAGCTAGTCTTAAAAAGTAACCAGCAGTGCTAACTTTAATTTCAATTTATTTAATCTCTATTATTTTAATTCAAAAAGATATAAAGGAATACAAATCATCCCCTGAACAGCAGTGACCACGCCACTGTTAGTTTTTACCACTTTTCAGTTACTTTCTCGATTTACAGATCAGTTTGATAATTACCCGAAATTTTAATTATTTTCGTAATTATTTTTTAGATTAAAATAGAATTTAAATAAAATTTTCTATAATTCAAATATAGTTAATGATAATATTATGACCTTAATTACCCAGTACTGCTAACTATATACAATTTCATTTTATTAAAAGAAAATTATTTTTTAAAATGATATTTTAAAGGGCGAAAAATATCTTCTGCTGACCTTAATTCACATAAATTAAATAATTATATAGATTTACAATGTAAGAAATCTTTGTGCAAAATTTATAAATTATTGTAATTTTGTTTGTAACGTACACGCCAACATATTTTAATGAATTTTTGTATTATATTTATATTCTATTTGAATGAAATTTGATATTTGCATGAACTTGAATTAAGTTTAAGCGCCACTTTGTAATAAATTTTGTAGAATTGAATTGGGGGAAGGAGATACGCCTAAACTAAATATTTTTTTGAATATAATTTCCATAATTATTTTTTTATTTAATAATAAGTCAAATTGTATACATGAGAATTTAATATTCATACATTTCTTTTAGGTTATTTTGAGATAGAAGCCATACCTTACATTACCCTATTTCGTCTTTATGTCTGTCTGTACCTTCGTTATAACATTTTCAATTGTTTATATTTAAAATGTAAATATCTCTCTGCATATCAATTGTTTTAAAATTTGAACAATTAACAGGATGTTAACATAAGTTCAAAGATCATACGCTAGGTGGCTTCAACATGAATAATTTTATTGCAACATTCAATTAATTTTGAAATATTTAGTTTACTTAAATTATGTAAACATTTAGTTGACTAAAATTGATATTAGACTTTGTGTTAAAAAGCTAATTAAGTGTAAGCTGAAACTGTAAACTCAGTAGTTTAACATCCTGTCACTAGGGCAAACCGTTTCGTATAGTATTAAAATATACTGAACTTTGAAATGAAATTATTGTAAATTTGATATTAAACATCACATTTAAAATATTATGTAAAATATATTATAGTGATAATATCTGTTTTTCCGCTAGATGGTGCTGCATACTAAAATGTATTACCATCATCAATTACCATATCTCGTATTGAATAAGTAATAAGGTATACAGCGAAAATGGTGGAGTGTTTAGCATTATTTTGCGTTTCGTCCACTGGATGGCGCTGTAAATCTTTTAAAAGTTTTGTTTTACTTTACAATATTTTTGAAAGTATACATTTATACAAGCTGATTTACGTTCAAAACAGCCCATTTAAATAAACTATTCTGAACAGTTACATCTGCAGCGCGGCTTTTATGAAATTAGTTTTACCAGATTTTACATGAATAAACCTACGCCAAACATTTTCCATATAAAGAAAAATTTATATGGAAAATGTTAATAAACTTTTAATAATTTTGATATTTAATTGTTTATTAGCTAAACAACAAAAATAAAATTTTAAAATATTATTTGAATTTTTAATTTGATTAATTTTTTATTTATACATAAAAATTCAAATTACTACAAATTACAATATAATTTTTTAGCTATATTTAAATTTATCAAATTATCGTTACGTACTTTTCATGCAAATTTTAAAACTAATTTTAAATTTTTAATGAATTTTTGTATAATAATGATAATTTCTGGGAAAATAATAATGAACTAGATAAAAAGTTAGAGTCTGTTTTCGGTTGAAATTCTGTAAAATGCATAATTTTTTGGCTATAATATTAAAAAATTTTGATAATTGCATATTCAAATTTGTTAATTTCGAAAATTGTAAAAGATTAAATTTTTTTTTCTAATATCATTAAAGTTAAAATATAAATTGGTTTTTAAAAAGCAAGAAGTAAGAAGTAAACATTTCTGAATATTCGCAAGTTCTAGATTTTCTTTGTATATTAGCAGATTGAGGTCATAATTTTACGATTGATCATAATTAACCTAAAAAAAATTTGAATATTATAGTAAAGAAAACTATTTGGTTTTGATATGTGAAAGAACTGAATTCTTAGTTCAGGTTTTTTCTTTATTAAAAACATAAATTATAATTTGTTTTTAATAAATTTGGTTTTAGATTGAATTAGTAACTTCTTAAACTTGAAATTGACAAACTTGAAGTAAAATGTATTAGTGGATTTTGTTAACTGAAGCTTAAGTATAGAAAACAAAATTGTGACCTATATTTATGAATATTGTGAATCGATCTGGTTTATATGCGCCCGTGTTGGTGTTCGCTAATATTGTTGTAGCTTTTACAGTATTCTTTGGATTATGCTTTAGATACTTTTCTTATATAATTTTATGGGTGTTTTTTAAGCCTTTGGTCAGAATTTTAAGGTTTATGATATATTTACGTAATCAAATCGTTTTGTTCTGTCAATGTTAGCAATACTTTTAGTTTTGACATTATCTAAAGTGCGCTCTTCCAGTTGTTTCAATCAAAAAGGTCCAATTTGATTTGGAAAAAGTCAAATTTGACGTAGCATGTTAATACCATTTTAAACTAACTAATTTAAAATGTAACTTTCCTCTTATTTTCTTTTACCATCATATACTAATATGTATCTTCAATACTCAATGACTGCACAGGATATTGAATATCGTTCACGAACGCTATAAAGCTCAATATATATTTTGATATATATAGCTAAATAGTCAGCTCTGTAGGTTATAATCTTATAGTTAATATGCTAATTTCATTCAACAAAAACTAACAAATTCCAGTAAAAATTCAACACTAGTGCATTAGTAATTTACTGATTTAAGAATGATGCTATTCTGTGAAGGGTGAATCCACGGGTTCAATTCCAGACCGAAGTATCGATCGATAAACAAGATTTAAATGAGTATTACTAATAAGAATTTGTATCAATTTGCAATTGTGATTTATGGTAACAGTTGAGACCATTTTCTGACAACAAGTTTTTCACTATTAAAAGTCTTTGGCTTCTTTCAATTAAACAAGTTTCTTAGTAGGTCCAAATTACAAAGATGTGTCATAAAACCTCTACCACTGCGGTTGATGCTTTGAGTGTGAACAAGGAAAAAGAATTTCAAAAATATCTTTAACCTAATTTTTTGTAATTCCTGTCAAATATTCAAAATAATGAAAAATTGACATCATTAATTTAAATTATACAAGGCTCAATAATTCACTTAAATTACACTTTCTACTCAATTCACATTTTTTTTATTAAATTTTTTGGACCATCAATAATAAATAGTATTATAATATATTGATTGATTAATCAAGTTTTACTTATCATTTTAATGTCAGGTAGCAACAAAAAAAAAACACAAATTTTCAATTTTACAAACAAACAAAATCAATCAGGGCCAATTAATTAATGATGTTATTCTCACCCAGAAATAATCTGAACAAATTAATCAATAACAAAAAAATTTATAAAATTTAATAATGAAAAACTGATTTATAAAAATGGTTAAAAATTACTTTTCATTTAAAATAAATGAGAATAGGCTGGAAATCAACATTAAAGATTGATAGAAAAATAACGAGGCTGTTGATATGACAGAAAAATTTTAAATATAAAAATGAAGTTAAATTTCATTTTAATTTTATTTTTATAAAATGGGGAAAACAAATAATTAAAAAGTTATAATTAAAAATAGGCTCTTAAAATTTAAGATTCAATTTTTATTGGCTTTTTATTGACTGGATCGTTAAAGAATCTCGTATTGAAAATTAATAGTTTGTCTAAAGTACGAACTGAAAAATTATAATTTTTCTGGTTTTCTTATGAAAATATACTGGACTAATCTGATTCGTACTTAACAATTCCTTAAGACAATGGTCTGAAAAAGCAATTCATTCCAAGTATTTATTGGAAGATGGTCTTTACAACCTAGCGAATTCACTCTATAGAATTACAGAATTAGACTCAATCAATTACCAAGTATTGATCGCTTTTATAGACCGAAATTGTATTTCAATATAAAAATACATTTATTGGTAATTAATAACTGGTTGTAAGCTTGTAAGTCAGGCCATTTATGTTAGAATTAATAGACTTTAAAGCTAAAACTTGAACTGCAACTTGATTACAAAACTATAAGGATTTATAAGAATTGGAAATACTTTTAAACAAAATGAAGGTTCACAGTTTTTGTGCACAATATTAATTAATGGTGAATTAGTGATGCAGAAAAGTTTAAAAATAAATTACTGAAATTAGGTATTTAATTAAAATTTAACTCTTTAATTGTAAATGAAATAATTTCGGTTTTATCAGAAAATGTTTTTAATTGTAAGCTTAAAATAATAATATTCATCCATATGGTTAGATAAAAGCGTCTACAAAATGGAATAACTAATGTTTTTGATAAGCACATTGCAGTGAGTAATAGTAAATCTTGTTTAATTCATTTTTTATTCTTCCTGGAGCTGGAGCATAGGACCACCACTTAAGACTCGGTTCACTCGCTTTATTACTATTCCCATGTTAAGTTGCATCACTCTAAGTTCTAGCAGTATTTATCACTCCTGGTTTTTGCGGGCGAAATCTACATCTTTTTCCTTGAGCATTCAATTCTAGAGCCATTCTTGTGACACTTCTATGCATTTTTCCTAATGGTATGTCCGATTCATCTCCATTATCGTCTCTTAATTTATTTTCCTTTGCGATTTTAAAGGAGAAAAATTTAACTTTATTTACTAATTATTTTAAAGCAAATTAGAAGTCAAAAAGTTCAATCTTTTTCAACAGAATTTTATAATTTAATTCGATTTCAAATCGTAAATTATGATTACTTTAATAAATTCCAAATGCAAGAGTTTATATATTTATAGTCGTCGTAATTAAAAATCAATTAAATATGAAATTTATTCAATTTAAATATAAAATTGTTAATAGTTTTTATCCAGGAAATGCAAGTTATAATATTAGAGTTCAAAAGAATTTGAAATTCTTGAATATAGCTAATTTATATTATCAAATTTATTCACATATCTAAATCATGTCAGAAGACTTTGATATTAATTCTTAGAAGACTGGGACCTGTGAGTGCAAAACTTAGAAACGTTCAAAACTCTGCATAGTCTTTACAACTTGCAAGTTTTTCTACAAACTGTTACAACATGTGTTAATTTGTAGCGCCATCTATATCAAGTAAATTAATGTGATAAATGGGAAACATCGTCTTTCCTAGGCCATGGCAAACTGGAGCTGTCGTGCCAAGTAAGTAAGTAAATTTAGAAGGGTGGAAATGAAATGACAATATTAAAATTGCTTAATTTACGTTTTATTTAGAAGAGAATCGGATTTCCATCTACACCTCTTCATAATGTGTTCTTAATTTGCAACTTAATTTCATCATCTCTTTTTGGGATTGGATGATATTGAGGTGGTTTATGATGTGCTTAGACCAGAATTAGGTTCATTGTATACCTCTTGTATCCTTCATGTTATGACTGGCTGAGTCAGCACCTTGTTTTACCTAATTTCAGGATAGGTTCATATAGTAAAAACCAAAGCATTTCGTAAACATTTGCTGATTCGTAAGCTTTTCTTTGTGATTACTTCGCTTATCATCTCTATAGTTCATGCCCTTAAAATGTCAAGTTCAGTTGTTTCGTATCAATGATTACGTATTGTATATACAGTTTTATCTTGCTAACCAACAGCTTACATAAATCGTAAAATATTACGTAGTCTAAGTTTACTGGGACCTCATATTAATTTACTGGGATACATACAGTCTTTGAAATTATTGACATATTTCTGAATTTTATTTTCAAAGTGATGTTTTAACAAACTCCGGTTTTTAACTTTGACAAATCATTAGAATTTTAATTATAGAACAGAATTCTATACTTCCAATTAAGACCAAAGTATTTAACTTTCTGTAACTGTTCTATTTGTATAATAAATTAAATCTGTAAAAAAAATACTATACAAAATTATTTAACAATCTTTTCCTTTAGCAAAAATATGCAAAAGTTTTCCAATAACACTGTAAAACTTTAATTATTAAATCTCACCATTTGGCTCGGTGTATGACAACTAAAATTAAATTGCTTTTTTTTTAAGTTTTGCGTTTCGCCTAATGAAATCATTTCAAATTTTTCACATAAATTAACATATTTAATGACATTTGTGTTACTATGTGTAGTTTTTATTTGCGCCAAACCAGCCAAACCAAAAAACATTGTGTAAAACAACATGCCTTATAAAAAATAAAATTAAAAAAAATATCTTAATGTTGTTAAAAATGATTGGAAAATAAATTTATAATAAAAAGTTTTTAAGAAAAAATGTTGTTTTTTCTGTAGTTTATTTAATATAAAAATGGTAAAAACTGGTCAAAAAAATACAGTTTTTGTATATACCAGTTCAATTTTATTGCGCTTGTTTTTTTTTGTTAATCGAAATTGTGATGTCATTTTTTTTTAGAAAATTTATATTATATTCAAAATTACCACACCTTTTAATTTAACTTTTCCAATACATTTTTATTGTATAGCCACAGTAACAGAAGTATTGCGATTAATTTTCGACCTGACTGTATAAATCCTTGGCGAATTCTGTTCTGTATATCGTATAGTACGCAAAGAGTGTGTAGCAGACCATAGGTTATAGTGGCAGCAGAATCTAGTATAGTCCACACTGTGTTCATAGCGGTTACACTTTCATGAACTAACTCTTTAGTAGGAGTTAAGAGGTAATCTAGTAAGTTGGAAGATTACGTAATTGAAGATTACTTGAGGAGTTTAATGGTTCTGCAATTCTTGCATGGCTGGTTTCTCTGACAATAAGACCTATACGTATAGCAGAATATTTTGTGCTAGCTTGTAGTAGATGGTGCTTGTCATAAAAGTTTGAAATTATGTAAGACTTATACAGAGTTATGAACATTTTTAAGTTTGCACTCTTTTAAGAATTAATATCTGCTCACAGTGGGTAGTAAAACTTAGTTCTTTTATCTAATAATCATTTGAAATTTTTCTGGAAGGACAATTTCGTTATTTCGTCAACCACTATGTCATGAATTGTCCTTTTTTGTAAGCGATAGTTCAATACTATAGTTTTATCATATGATTTTGAACGTAAAGCAAGAATGAAGACAATTTCGTTATATTTCCTCAAGCACTATGAAATGAATAGCACTACTATCAATGAAGCTGTAATACAGATATCTGCCCAAGCTTTTTAAGCATCGCGTTTGCGCATCAGTGAAAGGAGTTGATGTGAATTTGAGAGTTTATACTCGTCACTAATTAGTCTACTACGACACCACTGGTAGTGGTGGATATAAATCTTTTTACTGATTCTTTAAAACATTGAAATAAATTTAAGGGGAATATGTTAATTAGTTCTACTTTATAATCTTCTATTCTGTCATCACTAAGACAAGAAGAACACAGAATGTTTGTGTTTCAGTTATTATTTATAAAAGTTCTCCTGTACGTTTCAGGAAAGAAAACTGATATTAAAGATACAGTCGAGAAAACGAGTATGTAACTGAAGCCTTTGTAGTGTAATTCTATATAATGAAGATATATGTGCCCAATAATAAGAGGTTATAGTATAGTGCGTGAAGTAATATAAATCCAATCATTCGACCAAGGGTCAGTGCATTGCAAAACTTAAAAATTTTATATTATTACTTAGCCTCTCAGAACCGCAATACAAAACCACTTTATTTCCTGAATTAATTTTATCATCTATTTGCTAATTAAATAGCTATACCACATAAATTTCAAAACCCCGAAATTTGATTACGCCAAATTAAAATTGAACTAAACAAACTTCCAAAATATAATCAGCAAAAAAATACCCTGACCTAAAATAAAAATATTTCAATACAAAAACTCTTTTATAATTTTTCTTTAAAACAATATTTTATCGATTACATTTATCAATATCGGAGATATTGTTATTATATAAAACTTTATATCTGGATATTATACGTGGAACTAATAAGTGTTGTGACGGAAAGATCGGTAGAAAAAATGGAAATTTCTTAAATCAATATTTCTTTCAGTTTCCGAAAGATGAGTGTCGAAAGAATGAAAGAAAAAATCCGTTTCTCATCAATATCTCAGTCCGCGTACCTGTGTGTCCTTCAACTGAAATTTGGCATACATCTTTGTTTCATGGTAATAAATACTCGTAGAAGCCAGAAAGTTCAACATTTGTAAATCATATAATATTACACTCCTGTATTTTCTTGAGATCTGAAATTTCGTACACATTCCTAAATTTATACATATGTAATTTCTGAGTTTTGGTGTACCTCCAGAATCCTAGTTCATATTCTGCGCTTACCACGACTAGGAAATATGAAATGTTCCGACGGAAAGAACAGCTGAAAAAAATTAAATGACTTTTTCAGTTGGAATATCCAAAACTGAAAGGAAAAAAAAACCTCCACGTACTTTTGCTCATTCATATCTCGGTCGGCGTCGGCGTATTTGTGACCATCAATAAATATTGTTATCATTTTTCAATGAAATTGGACATTTATCATTGGTATTTTTTGTTCTTTATAGTTTTTTCTTGTTCACTACACTTTGAGGAAGTATTGAGGCTTCAGGACAATTTATTGTAATTTGAACCTACTACTTTTATAATTTGAAACCATAAGTTTCTTTATGGTGAAGAAAACTTTAATGGGTTTTAATAGTGAGACATTTGTTGTCAATAAATGGTCTCAACTGTTAGCAATTTTCCTAGTCTTGGGTACTCATTTAAAGCTGAGTTAACTTAGAGCGATATCAATGGCTCGGTCGGGAGTTGAACCCGGGACCGAATGCATCACAGCATGTCGCATACTAACACTATTCCCCCGCCGTTTCGTATAGTATTGTTAGGTTAGGTTTTAGTGGCGGCATAGCCTTGCATAGACCACAGTGGATCCATAGCAGTACCACTTAAATGGATAGTAAGTGTTGAGGGATAGTAAACACTCAGTAATTTATATTTCAACAAACTCCGAATATTGAGCTACCCCTAGATTTGTAATTTTTATTTTTGTTCGTCAATTAGTAAAGAAATTGTTCAATTTATTATAAAATTCCACAATTTATCTAATCACAATAAAAAATTAACTCAATACTCTAAAAAAATGAATTTAACAAGTAAAATTTTGTATAATGAAATATTTCGGTATTTCGGAGAAATTTTAACCGAATTGTTTGGCTTTTAACATTTTTAATAAATTTTATGGACCTTTTAAAAGTTGGTCAATTTACTGTCGTGTGTCATTTCGATATTATATGCGATTTTGAAAATAACAAAATTAAGATATAATTTCATTATTTTTTTTTAATATAATTTTGGCTATTATAAAAATGACACAAAAACCACGTCCTAAAAAAATGAATTTTGCGTTTTTGTTATTTAAAAGAAATCTCTTAATTTTGGTAAAAAATTGTCATTATTTTTGTCATTTTAGTTTTTTTTTTTGTAAAGGTGTGAAAAAAATGATTTTTTTTTTGTTTTGGGTTGACAGATCTTTAATATTTATTTGAACATTTTATGCTTCCCACATAATTGAAAAGATTTAAATGTAAATTTAATGAATGCTAAAAAATGAATGAATTATGAATCTTTTCATTTTCTATAGATTTAAAGATTATAATTTAGTAAAATAATAAGTCATTAAATTTATAATATTTTTAACCTAAAAATTAGAAATTTTTTGTTATTTTCGAATTATCTAGTTCAGAACTGTTTTTTGTAAATAGAATTTTTTGTTGTTGTTGAATAAGTAAAAAATTTCTAATTTAAAATATAATTAAAAAAAGACAAAAAAAACAGACCTAGTTCAATTTTAAGATAATCTTTATAGCTGATTATTTATCATTGAAGAAAATTCACAAATCTTTACAGTTCTATTTATAAAGTTTTCTAAATTGAATTCATTTTTATTGTAATTCCAAAAAAAATTTGGAATTATTTTGTAGAAAATGTCGACTTACACTTGTATTGAAGAGGGGAACTGGTAAAGATTCATGGACGTAGGGATAAATTGACTCTTCGTACCCTTCTTATTACATACGTGCCATGGTGACTAGGTGAGCTAGCAAATCATTCGACCTAATTTCAGGATGCCAAGAATACTTCTTTCATGTAGTTCGTTCATGACACACGACAATGACACAACTAATTTTCATAGTTGTCTCACGTTTGTAAGTCACTAAATTAACTTTACATTAAATAATTAATTAAATAAAACACTTTCAGGATTCTATTACATATATCAACTTTATTTTACAGCGTTCAAATATAAACTCTTCTACACTCTTATTTCTTTCCCACTCCATTCTTCTTTCTTATTCTAATGTTCTTATTCTATATTATTACTCAGCAACATCTACACTGTGTTATCGCTGATCGCCTTGTTTTAAAAGCATGATCCCTCACGGTTGAGTGTCCTGTTAAGAGTGCAGTATACTGAGCTTTTGCTATTTTGTAAATATTTCTTAGTGAATACTGCACTAGGGATTCCCCATTAGTTTTTCGATTGTCAGGTCTCTATCAGTAACGTTCATTTCAAGGTAGATGTTATAAAGTTCTTTAAACAATGCTTATTTTTAAATTTTCGAGACTTGCTTGCAGTTACGATGATTAAAAGCCTTTCAATTTCGAATCAAATTACGAAATTTGAGAAGTAAAACTTGTAAATTCTGTGAAATGCTGGTAAGTTACTATTGACTATTGATAATTGTCTAATTCACATATTTTATCATATAATTATCAATTATTATATGGACGGTAAGGAAGCAAATTCTAAATATCGAGGCAATAATCTATAATTTTCTGCTCTGAATGTTCTGCATCAAGAATTCAAAACGTCAAGAATTTAGTACTGCATCTATATTACAATTTCTATTTACGAGGTAAGGTACTCAAAACGATTTGTTGTTATTAAAACTAAAGCTACGACTTACAAGTATTCTTTTGGCACATTTTAAATGAATTGTACAAGAATTGTGGCTTAAACAGAATAACGCAGATGATCCGGCTTATTTATGGGCTCACGAGGTTATGAATTGTTGTTATCGATATGATGTATAAATTCCTAATTTAACAAGAATAAACGCTATTTTACGTATTACTTTAACAAGTGGAACTGAGTTATCCCTGCGTTATTATGGCAACTGATGATTGTCAGTCATAACTGGTAAATTTTGTGTTCGTGTTAAAGCTGTTTTTTCAAGCAGAGATTAGTAATTTGATTGATATTTATGAGTAAAAGGCTACTCTCAAATAAAAGATCTGTGCATATAGAAAAATATTTTTGGTTCAATGAGGCTATCTTGATCCTTAATTTATCGTTACCATAAGTTCTGGAGCCAGTACTGTTTTATACCATACGCCAATTCTGTTCTGTTGTAGAATATCCTGTCCGTTTTTTAATAATTTTTCCAATTTTTTTTTAGATATTTAGTGATTGACTATTGAGACAGTAATTTAATCAATTTGGCCCAAATTTTCATGTGATTTGATATTTGTGATATAAATTACATTTTTTTTACTTCGAATTAGTTTGTACTCAGAAAATGTTTGTACCAATGCCAAGTAAATGAGAATCAGTGAATTTATGATTTTGCTGAAGGTATTCCACAAAAAAAAACTTGTACAGTCAATCATGGTCACTATAGTTGTGCTTTCCGTCAGAAAAACCCTCCGCTTCTATAGAAGCCTGGGTATTTACTGACCAATTATCAGTAGGGTATGCACAATAGATCTCTCAAGGTCGCAGTGCTGGGAGGCGGCAGCTCGTACCGCTGCCTTAACGACCCCTTTCTATCTAATCTAATCTAATCTAATAGTTGTGCTTTTAAATTCTGTATAGTCGAATTGAACAAATTTAGTAAATTTATAAAGCATGTATGTTAAAACTTGGAACGGTCTGAACTATTAGCCTGTGCAAATTTTTACACCAGTAATAATCAGTAAGGAAGACTTAACTAATTTGAATCCCAATAATTCTTGCCCGTTGATAAAATTGGATTTTTTTTTTAATAAACAATAATTTGTTCACAATTTCTATTATTTAGAAAACTTTTCTCTTTTCTTTACAATTTTTTATATTCTGGAATGCACTACACTAAGCTTACACGAATGTAACTGAATTTATTCAGTTTACAAGACTATAACTTATTCTTAAGACTGTTCTTTATTTGTAATTTATTTATAGTTTCATTTTTAATGTACTATAGTTCAAAAGCTTCACCATTTAAATCTAGTGTTTCTACTCTTAATTATGTGTAGCGAGATTACAGCATCCTTAACGTAATTTCTTCATTATATTTCTTTCGAAGGTTTGGTCTACCTTTCACTTCTGCATGAATTTTCCGTTTGGTTAAAAATACTTTGTTTGCATAATTAGTAAATTCTTGATGTCAATAAACCTAAATTATAATGCCATTAAATTTGATCAACATCTGTCACAAAAATAATTACAAAATATCAAATATTCAAAATTATTGTTATTAATTTCAAATTAGAAGAAAGTATTACATATAAATTTAAAAAATACAAAAACATAAAATTTTTATAAAAATAATAATAATTTCACTTTATTAACAACATTTACTGACTGACCTAATGACATTTATTCGTCTTCATAATTTTGTTTTTTTTTTTTGTATATAATTTTCATTTCTAAACAGTACGATTTCTAAAAATAAAAGTCACCAACAGTGCAAAAGGAAATACAAATAATAATAAATAACAAAAAAAAAAATATGAAAATTACATGAAAATTTAGAAAAGTAATAACATAAAAATATGAACAAAACTATATAATTATTGTAGATGACACCATCCCAGGGAGAGAGTGATAATCATTAATATACAATTTAACATTAAATTTTACTTATTTATATTAGAAATCTTTATTTGAAAAACTTGAAAATATTCGACTTGATTATTCATTTTCTAAGAGCGTTTGCAGAATTTTCACTAAGCAAAAAAACAGGATTTTTTGTGGAAATTAAAAGTTTAAATAGTACAAAAAATTATTGAAAATATTTTCATGATATCTAAAGTTATTTAGGTTAGGTAATATGTAAAGTTTTACATGCCATTCCGTGTGAACCAGAGTTTATGCATATCTATAATTCTTAGTTATAGTTTTGAATTATATTTTCTATTAATTTGGAGGATCTTAATAAGTTGCTTTGCTCTTGTATGAACCATCTTCCTCAGCAGTGCATATGGATAATGTTCCAATGGACCTTCTTTCTCCGATGAGCAACTTTCAGCTTGTCATAGATCTATGAAATTTCTGAATAATTCATTATGTCCATTAAATATCAATGATTTTAGCTAATTCAGTGAATGTTTCATGTTTCATGTGGCATCAACTGTAAAGTTTAAGTTGTTTAGAAATAAACGCCTTACAATTAATATTATATAAGATCGTTTCATTCTAAATCTTAGGGAAATCTATCCATTCAATCTTGCGCTACAGTCTTATAATTATTGTAGATGTTTTTATAACCTGAAGCATTTTGTAAGGAATTTTTCCATAGTGTCTTTGTTATATTTAGTTAAGAAAGGATTGACTAGGACACTATTAGATCCATAACGATTGGGTGCCTCGCACTCGATACTTTACCAAACTATTAAATCCTGTGAAACTCAGTATGTGGACCATGAATTCGAACTTTCTTTGTGCTAAATTCTATACTTTTCTATCCCGAGGAAAACATTTGAGAAAGATTGAACTTCTTCCTTAGAAATGGAACTGTAAATGGTAAACAAGTGTCAGCTTGCAATGGATTTTAATGTAATTCATGAATTATTGAATTATTCACTGTCGAGCGCTAAATTCTATAGCAGCTCTTTATTTCTATCCCGAGAAAAGTTTTGCGATAGATTGAACTTTTTCCTTAAAAGTGGAACTGGATATGTTCCACTAAACCTTCTATCTCCGAGTAAACAAGTTTCAGCTTGCCATGGATTTTAAAGTAATTCATGAATTATTCACTTCCGATTAAATATTAATGATTTGTGTTGTATAATGTTAATTATTTAGCTAATTCAGTAAACTATAAAGCCTAAGTTTAGGCATCAACAACTCATACAATTATAGCTAATAGTATCCTAAATCTATTTATGCTGGACATTCACAGATTAACCGTTGTGATAATCAGTTTCCTGGTGCTTTCTTCGTGCTAAATACACAGCACCTCTTTCGACAGTTTGAAATTCTTCCATCCTATAGTATCATACTAATTTTTAAGAATGGGCCATCTCATTCTTTTGTAGTTAATAATTTTGATAAATGACAAAATACTTCAGGAACTCGAATTGAACAAATGAAGATTTCTTGCGATTTAGGAAATGTAAGCGACTTTACTGCTGATAAAGCAATGCAACTGATTTACTGACAGCTAAATTCAAATTTTCAAATTTTGAATACTTCTTCAAATTTTTTCTTTTTTTATAAATTTCCGGAAAAACTATTAAAAAATTAAAATTGTGACAACTGAAATAATAACCTGAAAATAAACTTTCATTTAAATGATAAAAACATGATTTAAATTATTTCTCTAAAACAAACTAAGACAAAAAGTTTTACGATTTAGCTAAAGGAAGCCATCAAGTCACATGCAAAAATAATGAAAATAAATAAATAAAAAAAAAAAAAAATTTTAAATTAAAATGTTAATTTTTTTATTAATAAAAATATTTTTGTGTTTTATTAAAAATTAACTGTTTTTATTTCATTTTTTTTATATTATTATTTTATTTTTTTGGTATTAATAATTCCAACAAAATTCTTTGCAACATTTGTGTATATAGTTAACAAGTTTACCTGCAACATTGATGATAATTTTGTTCATTTCGATATTTTAGAGAAACCGGAATTTTTGTATAATAACTTTGTAATATGAGTTTATTATTTGGTTAGGAATAATGTCCTTAACAGAATGAATTTGTCTGTTGTGAAGTTAAAATTCGTAATTAGAGGTATTTAAAGAATGTTTTTGATTTATTTAAGGATTATATAAATTTGTTTATTAATTATCACGAATTTTCCAGGGAAAATGGTTCTCAGCAGTAACAGTGGTGGTTAACCTTTAACCCTAAAAGCGAAGAATTTAGTGATAAAACTTAAGTAAAACTCTGTGCACAGCACATCTCTAAGCATGTCGTTCTTCAAAAAATACTTTTAACTTTGATAACTCTTATTTTCAAATACTATGTGATTACACTTCTAAATTACTGTGATCTGAGTTAAATATATCTGCACAAGTTGTAGAGATGAATGTAAGAAAATAGAGTACTTCCCGTCCAATTGATCGGAGTTGTTTCGGTACCTACTTTGAGCGAAGCAGGAGTTCAGTGTTAGAATTAGAACAAATCCTAAGTTTCTCAGTCAACAATAACAATTGTGAGGACGTACAATTGTCATTAGTCTCTCGTTAGTGCGTGAATTAATTGCGGATTCACTATTTACCATTCATACATCAAAGTATTTTCAATAAGTCAAACTAAATTAAGTTAATTTATTTAGTAAACGTTTCTTATTAGCGTTTACTAAACATTGTCAAATTATTAACACACTAAACGTTCACTGTACGAGCACGAATTGTTGGTAGACTTGAATCATTCGCAAAATTAGGTTAGGTTTTCAGTAAGAGAAGGCCACATACAGCTCTAATCACTGCATCCATCTATCTGGATAATTGTGATATCTCTTCTTATCATACGCCATTGATTATGCTCATACTTCTGACAGTTGCTTCAGTGACAGCCGCCATGTTTCTGAAGGGGTAATAATGTAGTATTCGACGTGTCGAAGCCGTTCCGTCGCAATCAACCCGTCACAGTAACATAATCTTCACAGAACCTCGGTTCGCTGGTGATCAATTGGGTGTAGGTGTTCTTATGGTTGCACACATCTGTAAAGGAAACCTTAGCCTACCATTATTTTGTGTTTTTTCCTGTTCAGTTCAAGGAGTTCTGTTGTTCATTTTAGTCCATTCTCTCTAAAGAGTAAATAGATCAAAAAAATTGTTAATCAGGAGTAGATTAAAATGAACGAATATTGCTATTTAAATTTTGTGGTGGTCTAGAGTTGTACCAATAAATGTAGCAATAACCTGTGCGTGCCCATATGTTCGGTAATGCTGAATATTTTGACTTAAAATCAGCTTTAACGCTTTGAACTTATAAAAATCGGTATGACAGACCCATTTTTTTCTTCATTAAATATTTTTATTACTTCTAGTTATATTTATGTGTACTTAGTAAATGCAAACATGTTTCAAAGAGTTTCGCATATCACGAAATAAAAATGTACACTTTGTGGTATACCTTACCATCGTGTAAATTGCATATCGATTGTTTATAAGAAAAATGCAAAATATTAGAGATTTTATGTTTTTATGTTGTTTTTTTTTTCTGATATAATATAATTTTCACATAAACAAAAACTAAATATCGAACTGGTAATACCAGTTTAAATATGAGAAATTAACTTGTTTTAAAAATGTTGGCATCCTCGATTCAGAAAAAAAAAAATTAATACAAAAATTTATGTACACAATCTATCTTTATGTTGTTGATGTTGTTAGTGTTGTTGGTGTTATGTATATTTTATGATTGTGAATTGGAAATAATTATAAAAAAAAAACTAAACACTTTACTGACCGACTAAAATACAAAAACCAAATAAAGAATGAAATTAATGCAATTATGGGTTATTCTATTAAAATTTAGTAATGATTTTTTTTTGGTTAGGTTTTTAATTTTAATTGACAGAAACAATCAGGAAAACATAAATGAACGAAATCTTCAAAGATTTTAGTAAATTGCATTTAAAAAATTTATAAAAATGACCTTCAATTAAGATTAATTATAAATGAAGTTTTTAATTTAATTAGACATGCAAAGTTAATTTATTTAATAAAAATTCATTAAATGTATTATTTTTAACCCTTTGAGTACTGAGGGTCAATTCAGAAGACAATTTTAGTCTGTTCAGATATAAGTCAAGATGTAATTTAAAGATCATAATTTTAATAAGTATTCGGACTTATATTAAATAGCAACTACCGGTAAGACAAATCTGATGAGATTTGTGTAATGCATTATGTAAACACCTATGAGCCAATATCAAACGATAATTTGTTGATGTCTAATAAAAATTTAAATGTTAGACAGACTTGTTTTACCGTGTCTGTCAGCTTTTTACGAAAGAATACTGTACAAAAGATGGACTCCAATAGCTTTTGTTATTACTCTATTCACTACGTCAAAAACAGTTATTTTGCCTTGAGCTATTCATAGCTGAAGGATGGAATAAATTGAAAAACTAAATTTAATTGGCAATTCTTTTTAAAAAAGTAAGAAATTCTTAACCATTTCTATAGTTTATGCCGAAAGAGTAATCTTCCAATTGAATTAGTAAAGAACTCAAAAATTTAACTTTAATTAGCCTAATTTAGGCATTTCCGAACTTCTACACTTATAGACATCTTTGTATTCTTCTGCATCGTGTATGTCAGTCAGAAGAAAAAGAAAACAACCGAGACCTTATTTAATCAAATAATCATAAATTTGAGATTAACTTATAGCCAGCTTTGTCCAACTAAACTTCAGAATTGATAGACATTCCTGAATTCCTGATATTCTTTGTACAAGAAATAAAAATCGAAAGATTGAAATCTCAGACTGATGAAAGTGGTTTAATGATTAACTGAGGTATTCGAATGATACACAGAAATTGAACATTTATTTTGAGCAATCTTTGCAGAACTTTAAATCAAATCGTTGTTATCTAACAGCTTCTAACCAGTGAAATGATGAAGACGTAGAAATATATTTAGTTAAAATCTTTTGAAGACACCTTTATCAATTCGTTAGTGATAGGAAGCATAAAATATACTGAAATGTCTAAAACGCAGAATAAGTTATTAAAAAATTCGGATTCAATGACAATTATTGTTAACACTTGACATATCAATGACAGACAATAAATTAACTTTTTGTTAACATTTTGGCAAAACCGAAACTATTAAAAATTTGGACAATATCACAAATTCTGAAAATTTAAATAGCTTTTAATTAATATTATATAAATATATAAAGGTGGAGTTGACAAATTGAACTTATTCCATGGACGTTTTTTTCTTTAAAATAACATTCAAATTATTAAATAAATTTTTGTTATTAGCATAATTTAAATAAATATTTATTTAATATTCATTATAAGTGAATGTCTTTCGGGTGACATACATTTTTCAATTATACATAAATATAATTCCAAGAATTTATGTAAATATACAAATCCAATTCATTTTTTATATCTGAAATTTAAGTATTGATCATTTCTCAAGCAAATTATGATTTTATGATTTTATAAGCAAAAAACACAAAAATAGTATAAACTTTTTAACTATAGAGCAGTGTTGTTCAACTTGTGTTCTGCGGAACCTTTGGGTTCCATCCAGGGGCGGCTCATTCTAATGGATTGGGTGTGCTGAACCGGCCTTAGAAAAATGAGAAAATGTCAAAAAATCAAAATATTATGATAAAAATAATTTCTAGTTAGGCTGATTTTCGCTAGCCCAAAATTAATATGGTGCAAGGATGATATGAGAGCATTTCAAATTGTACTGAAAATTTATTTCAAAATGTACTTAATAACAAAAAGGAAGTTTCGAACCAAATGATTCAAATACAAATTCGAATATCAATTTAAAACCTTCCATATTTCTTGAATTTAATTTGAGCTATATTCTTTGTTGTATGCTTTACTTCAAATCTGCAACTATGTAGTATAAACGGTTTTGAAATTTTTAACAATGTTCAAATTTTGTGCAAAATAATTATATCTACAGCAGTCCTACCTCCTGGGTGATGTGGAAACGGATAATTTACGGTCAACAACCTATTTTTTTGGGCGGCATTTTTGAAAGGAGCTCCGACCGCGCGTTGTCCTTCAGATTTATACAAAAATAGTTACTTTAACCTACCATACCCAGTCCTTCGCAATAGTTAATCCACTACCCCCATTGTAATAGGAACTCTTACTTACCCAATCCTTTGCAATAGTTGACCTACTCCCCCTTTGAAATAGGAATTCTTACATATGAATTACACTGAGCTGTACATATTAGGTTTTGGGCTCATTGTACTACCTCACGTAGCATTCAGATGAGGCTGATTTATATGGTTTGCGCTCGTAGATCTTACTGAATCTCTGTTACACTTTCTCCAAGCCGGTGAGTTCTTATATATGACAGTTCTCTATCTCTATATTTCCAGAACAATCAGTTTGTATAAATATAAAAATTAGATGCAGAATGTGAGACGGGGTTACAAATTACAACTAATTCCTCGAATTCTTTAATATGTTTTGTAATGAAAAATAGCTTCATAATAGTACTAAACTTAAAAAAAAATTACCATTTTTCAAAAACAGGGTTCCTCAAATATTACCATCAGCTAGAAGGGTTCCAGAGGCCGCGAATTGTTGAATACCACTGAACTAGACTATAAAATTAGTTCAAAAATATATAAACAAAAAATTTATTAATTTAATCTAAAAAAAATTTCATTGTGATCGACTTTAAATTGTTGTCTTAACTCCCGCAAAAACTAATATTTAAATATTAGCTCAGCTTGTCGAATTAATATATGGACTTCTAAAACCCACTCTATAAACAATTCCATATCCAAATATGAAATCTTATAATGTATATAGTTAAATAAAATAAAAAGAATTTGAATAAATTATTTTTCTTGTAATCTGAGTGATCATTTCTAAAAATATCTTGTCCACCTTGCAAAATAATCTATGAAACCATACAGTACTTTTGAAGTAAATGCGTTTTTACAGCTTGTTATTAATATATTTATTATTATTAATGGCTGTTTTCATTAAATAAAGATCATTCAACCATTGAATTTAATAGATTTGAACAAAAAAAAATTTCAGTCTTTCTAAATCCCCATATATATTTACCATCACACAGAAACTTCAATTTTTTATTACATTTTAAATGATTTTACCTTCAAAATAAGACAGACATTACCGAAATATATACTCAAAAATGGTTTAGAGTTTAGAGTTAAAATACCAGAGAAAAAAAAAAATGAATTATTTATTGAATGATATTCGGTAATATTTGGTAAAATTTTTGGTAAAATATAAAAATATTTAATTATAAGGCAAATATTTGAGGTGTGATATTTCGTAGACCTTCTAATTATATCATTTAATTGAGGGGATAGTCAGATATGGAATTCTGTAAATGATTTTGATGAAATTGAATTTTGTAGGAAATTAAATTATTATATAAAAATTTATTTAAATTATAATTTGTTGAATATAAATTCATCTATTTTTCGAGGAGAAAATGGAATCCAGTCACTGCTTTATGAAAACTTGATGATCATTTTTCAGTAAACATACTTTTTCTTAGTTCATTTCCACGTAAGCACTTTACTTTATACATTAGTATTGACACACAAATTAATATGCCAACAGGGGCAATATTCAAAACTAAACAAGGGCCTTTCAATTAGTTAACCCTATTTGTAAAACAAAGTCCTTTTTTCTTAGATTTATTCCGAAATCTCCGGAATTTTACTACCATAGTTTAAGTCTGCATGTTATGTGGTTCGATTATTTAATAAAGAGTTAATTTTAGTGACATCACTGCAGTCTTTGATTAGTTTGCAGTCACTGCAGAATTCATATAGTTCGTTTTTTATTCAGTTGTTTCAACAATATGTTGGTTTTACACTAGCAATATTGATGATATGTTACAGAAAATCATCGGAAGAAATCTTCTTTCAAAAGATTTTGAAGATCTTTAAATCGAATCGTTATTATGTTGATAAGCATCGAAGTATTAAGGATCAAGGATGATTGTATTAAAGCATATCAAACTTCGTTAATACCCTTTTTTAAAAAGATTTGACCAACATTTCGTTATTCTGTTTCTGTTTCAGTTTATTGGCCGGCGGGATTCTTTCCAGATGACTGAATTACGATAACTGAATCTTCACTAAGAATTCTTATCCACACATCTTTCCCACAGATTGTATTCTAATTTGTTATGGTCTAATATTCTGTTCAGTCTCTATACATAAGTAATTTAAGTAATGAACCCCTTACCAAAAAAAGAAACAAAATTTTTATCTAAAATTTAAACTCTTGAAGACAATTAGTTCTGGAACATATTTTACTTAAATCTTATAGGTTTTGTTGGTATAACTATAAAAAAAAAATTGTATGTCCAAGTAACTGGATAAATTTTACCACCTTTTTACTTAATCTTGTCTGTTATAATTTATGTTCAAAAGCTTGTTTACCCTGTTCCAAAACGTATAAAATGTCCAATTTTTTTTTAATGTTTCTGTAACTTTGGCTATCCAATTTTGTTTGTAATACTTTTGATCTGGATTACAAAGATTTACCGCGTCGCGGTATGGTAGTAATTAATTAAATTCGAATGAAATGGATTCCGTAAAGTGAACTATAAAATGTAAATAATAAGAAATTTTTAAGATTTTATTGTTTACCAGTTTTTTGTACATTTTTTTGGGTAACTTTTTTTTATTTATTTGTATACAGTTTCTAGAAGCGTAGCTAATTAGCTTAAAGATTATGTGAGAAAAGTGTGGATTTAATTTGCTGTTATATAGTAGAATTTTTAATTAAAAGAAACATTTTTGAAGGTTTCTGTTTTGTTGTTTTTTGGGTATGAAGTTCAATGAATTTATGGCACATTTAATAATTTTTTTTTGTAAAATGCAAATTTTATGTAACAGGTGCAAGTTTTAGAAGTGGAAATTTTGAAAGTAGAGCCAAAAACATAAATTTTGTTATTTCTGATCTAATTTAATGATCAATTTCCCATTGAAATTAAAAAAATATAGTTTTTAATCCCTGATCGATCATTGATTGAAATATGCGAATTCAAGATCATCCATAAAAATTGATTTAATAAAATTATAAATTTTAGGTTATAGTTGATCGAAAGATTAATAATTTTGGAACTAAAACACGATCGTAATTGAAATTTGTTAAAGATAAATTTTTACAGTGTTATAAAAGTTACGCAGAATTGCTTACGGATTAGTTTTTCTTTGTATGTAATAATCGATTGATTACATCAATAATCTACACATACAGACAATGTAGATAATTGAAAATAGCAGAAAATTATAATTTTATAACTTTATTATTTATGACAAGCATCGCAGCTGATTTTAATCTAAAGATTATTTTCGTTTAATATTATTAATTTTGTGATGCATTCAGAATTAATTCGAGTCAGAATTATATTCAATGTTTAAATTATCTAACAATTCTAAGTCAATAATGAAAATGGACAACCAATTTCGAATTGGAAATTGTTGACATGATGAGACGACTTTCTAGAATTCGACCATTGTCAAAATTTTCTACAGTCTACACCAAATTTGTTTCGCTAAGCTCAAGTGTCCAAAAGGGTAAGCCAACATTTGAAGTTAATGCCACTGGCATTCAAAAATATTGGCTTATTGTAGACAAATGTTGGCAATCAAAATTAAATTAATTATTGTATTTACCATGATCTCATATTCCAGCTAAACTTATTAATTATTTCCTCCAAATTCTTTCGTTACGATGTTCATCATCATTTCAATGTTGAAAGCTTCTTTCACGAACTACATTTATATATCTGTCGTAGCTATATATTGTCTATTGTCAAATGTAGACAATGAAATCCTACGCATATAAATAGTAACAACACTGTCAATTGTATGATTGTGATGCTATTTGTGATCGATCAGTTTACCATGTCATAATTTATTTTTTTAATCACGATCGAATTTCTGCATTTCAATTCAAAAAATCCATTTGATGCACTTTTAGTCTTAATAGATCATTATTCATTAATCAATCATGGCCAATCTTCATTTCTCTTGGTCATTTTTTTCTATCCTATAAATACTCTTAATATTCTGTTTAAATATTTCTAAAAAAAATTTGTGGTTAAAAGTTCAATAACACAAACCATTAATAGTGATTTTGCCTAAGGAAATGGATCATTATCATTAATAAAATCTACTATATTTTTATTTAATGGAAGTTTTACTACCGAAGTTCAAAATATTTTATAATTTTTAAAAAAAAAATTATCAAGGTTAATTGCCATCCATTAAATAATAACTTAATTTAATCAATTTTATGTAATATATTTCTTAAACTCTCCACTTAATATTATATCATTGATACGATATAACAGTTTTACCTAATTCTCTCCAATTTTTCATTTCAGTTTTCAACAATTCCAACAAATGCCGTACAATACACCATAAACACAAACCTTGATCGTACAAATTAAAAAAAAAAGAAATACAAACCAAAAGAAATGGATGATTACGTTACAGTTGTCGAAGTAGATGATCCTAATGGCAAATTATCTACACACCATCTATCGTCAAATAGTAAAATTATAACAGATGATCATAACGAAGATTCATCATTTATAACAGTTTTATCAATAAATGAGTGTGAATCTCGACTAAATGGTAGTGGTTCTCGACTAAATCAACAAAATAATATCTCCAACATTAAACTTGATACAATCAAAATTGAATCAGTTTTAGTTTACCGATTGCCCGGTGAACGTTTAGGTTTTGGTCTTAAATTTCAAGGTGGTACAAAATCAAATGAAAAAGTCGAAAGACTTTTTATACAATCATGTGCAATTGATAGTCCATCATCACGTGCCAAAGCCAGTTGGGGTAATTTAAAAGAAGGTGATGAAATATTAACAATTGACGAACAATCTGTAACAGAAATGACCCGAATTGAATGTGTTCGTTGTTTAAAAGAAAGTAATGTTGCAATTAAATTACAAGTATGTAATGGTGATGATATAATTAAAGAAAATTATAATAATCAAGATGAAATTGATAAAATTAATTATCAAAAAACAAATATACCACCACCACCGCCACCAGTACCACCACGTAAATTAATTAAACGTAAATTATCATCAGCCGAACAACAAAAATCAACATCTATTAAAGATGATAAACCATTTACACCACCACCAGACGCTGAATATTATATAAATTTATTTTCTGATGAAACTGCATCAATAATAACTGGTTCAGAAAGTGATGGTAGCTCAATATCAACAGTAATTGATAAATTTTCAATTAGTTCAAATTATTCATCAGAAACAGATTTATCAAGTTTTGGATTACATAATGGTAACAGTAGTACTACTGTCGGCAGTAGTACTGGTAGTAATGTCATTAATACTAATATTATGAATAAATCTGAATTAGCTAAAGTATTGAAACCATTTCAATTATTAGAAGAAGAATTTAATGTTGATAGTTCCATTAAAATGATTGATAGTTTAAAAAAAATTGAACCAGAATATGCGAAAGTTATTAAAAAAAATAATTATGAAAATGTTAATATAAAAAATTTAAAAAATATATCAAATACATATGAAAATATTGAAATTAATAATGTTAATAATAATAATAAAAAACCACAAATTATTACATCAAATAATTACGAAAATATCGAAATCAAAAGACAATTATCGAATCCATCATACGAAAATATCGAATTTAATATTGTACAATCAACAACACAAGCAATACCAACACCAAAACCCCGACAAACGAATAGTATTGGTATTGTTGAACCGAAAAAACGACAAATTTTACCAGTACCGCGTAAAATCAATTTACCAACATCAAATCAATCAATAACGATTCCTAATGAAAATGATGAAATTGATAAAACAATAATTATTAAAAAGAAATTAACTGAAACAAAATCAAATCCAATTTCATCAAATAAATCAACAGATTTAATGACAAAAATCCCAAAAGCAATTGCATCAGTTTTTTCGTCATCATCATCATCATCACCAAAAATTATGGAACGTGCTAAAACTGAAATTGATTTAAAAGCCAAATTCAAAGTAAATGAATTAAAAAAACAATGTGATAATTTTTTACAAAATGAAATACGAAATTCACAAGAAAATTTACAACAAAATAAACAGCAACAGCAACAACAACGTAAATCATATGAGGATTTAGAAAAATTATGTAAATCAAAAATACCAATTAGTTTATTAACATCACCAGCATCTAGAAAATCAGATTTTGAAAATACACCGAGTGAATTTCAAAAGATTATATTAAAATCACCAATAAAATTACAAAAACAAAAATCTGAAACTGATTTAAAATTAACACTTTATCGGACTAAATCAAATGAAAATCGTCCAAGTAATTTACCAACATTTAAACCAAATTTAATTGGTTTATCACCATCACCACCAGCACGACCAATATTACAAAGATCCAATTCAGCAGAACCACGAACAACAACAAATATGGATAAAAATTTAACACAAATTCCGATATTAACATCACCGATTTTGGATTTACCGAAATTACGTGGTCCAAAACCGAAACCACCAGAACGTATCCAAAGTTTACAAAAAACAAATATACCAAAATTAATTACATCATCATCGCCATCACCATCCGATGAAATGAAAACTTTTAAACCAACATCAGAATTATTAATAACAACTACACCAACTAAATCGTCATCACAACAACAATCAATAATAAATTCAATAAAATCGAATGTTGAGCCTGAAGTAGTGGCTACATCGAAAAAATCACAATCACCAATTATTACAAATAATAAGGAAATTAAATTTAAAATACAAACTTATGAAGGTAGTAAATTAGAACGTGACCTAAAAATGAATGATTTAAATCGTAATTTATTAAATCCTTCAAAAATTCCATCTGTAAAAATTTATAATGATTTAAATAATATTGATGATACAAATGGTACAGTAACAACAACAATAACAACATTACCATCAAATTTACCAAGATTGATTAATTTTGTACCAAAAAGTAATACACAACAACAAAATCAACAAAATTCTTCGAATGTTGACCTTAAACAAGGTGATTCAAAAATTATTGTAGATTTATTACCATCATTATCAAATAATAATAAAAAGGATGAAATTGAAGAAAATGAAAAAATGAATTTAAAAGAATTTACAGAAATTGAAAAAAATATTAATAATAATATTATTGTTGGTAAATGTATTAAAATAACAAATGATAATAATAATATTGATAATATTATAAGTTCAAGTGATGATGATGATGAAGATTGTGATGAAGATGATGATGATGATGAAAAAATTTATGAAATTGAAGATGGTGAAAAATTAGGACCACCAGAAGTTGTTAATGGTCCGGGACCATCAGAAGCATATTTTAATTTTCATTGGTTAACAAATATGTTACCAACAATTGGTGAAGTTGAAGAAGAATTTTCATCATTAGAACAACAACATCAGCAGCAACAACAAAATAATTTAAAGTAAATAATATTAAATAAATAATATTTTATTTTTAGGTATATAATTGACCCCTGACCAGTCCGCTTGAAATATTAATCCGTGTATTTAGATTCTCGTGAAATGTATTTAGATTCCGCAAAATTCATATTGATCTGTTAAATATATAATTATAATTAAATCACCGAATATAAAGCTTTATATAAAAATTAAACCATCACTAGATGGCGCGTTATATTAAACCGTGAAATGTATTTAGACTCGCACAATTCAAATTAACCTCTAAAATGTATAATTACAATTAAATTACCGAATATAAAGCTAAATGAAAATTAAACCATCACTAGATGGCGCTTTATATTAACCCGCGAAATGTATTTAGACTCCAACAATTCATAGTGACCTGTAAAATGTATAATTACAATTAAATCACCGAATATAAACCTAAATAAAAATTAAACCATCACTAGATGGCGCGTTATATTAAACCGTGAAATGTATTTAGACTCCCATAATTCATAGTGACCTGTAAAATGTATAATTACAATTAAATCAATATAAAGCTAAATGAAAATTAAACCATCGCTAGATGGCGCGTTATATTAAACCGTGAAATGTATTTAGACTCGCACAATTCAAATTAACCTCTAAAATGTATAATTACAATTAAATCACAGAATATAAAGCTAAATAAAAACTAAACCATCACTAGATGGCGCGTTATATTAAACCGTGAAATGTATTTACACTCGCACAATTCAAATTAACCTCTAAAATGTATAATTACAATATAATAACCGAATAAAAAGCTAAATAAAAATGAAACCATCACTAGATGGCGCGTCATATTAATCTGTAAAATGTATTTAAAATCCGAAAATTCATATTGATCCGTAAAATGTATAATTAGATTACGTATTAGAAAGCTAAATAAAAATTAAACCATCACTAGATGGCGCTTTATATTAACCCGTGAAATGTATTTAGACTGCCATAATTCATATTGACCTGTGAAATGGAAAATTAGATCACGCAATAGAAGGTATATAAATGGCAGCAACAATATTTTATATTTCGACCACTACGTGAGGCTCCAATAACTTTGTGTTTTTATGTTTTGTTTTACAAAATATTCCATCAAAATTTATCTAAATCAAATCGTGTATATACACTCCAAAAATCCCATTAATATCAAACTACACCGTATAGAATTCTGCTACGCTATATTTTTTCATATTTTTCCAATTTTAATTACCAATTAATGTTTAATTTTTGTTTTTCTATTTATTTTCAGTTCAATTGTCTTACAACAAAATAATAATGTTAAACAAATTCCAAAAATTCCCGATGAAATAAATAAAAAGAAAATTATTGATAAAATGACAAATCAATTAACATTGTCTAACCTTCAGCAAAAAACTAATGAAAATGAAAATAAAGATTTAATTATACCAGAAATGATTTCCGAAATTCCAATAACACCAATTAAATCAACAGAAAATATTATACCTAATATAATATTGACATCATCATCATCTAATCAAAATTTTGATTCAAATAAAAATCATCAAATAATTAATCTAGATCAAAATTTACAAGAATTGGAATTAACAAATGATGATGAAATAAATGAAAAATTGATGGTACAAGAAAATACCAAATTAATAAAACTATCAACAACACCGCCAAATAATGATAAAAATAATATAAATTCAGTAAATTGTATAATAAAATCAAAATCACAAGCACCATTACCACCATCACAACAACTGTCACAATTAGACCAACAACAATCTATAAAATTAAATAGTACAAATAATATTTGCACAAATGAAATAAATGAACTAAAAAATGAAATTTTAATTGATGATAATAAAAATACTAATAATAATGGCAATAATAATTCTAATGATAAGATAAGAAATTTAATAATGCCAATAACAACACCAGTAACAACAACAACAGCAACGACAACGACATCGATGACAGTTGTTGTAGACAAATTAGAAAAACCTGTCATTGCTAGCAGTAGTAATAATAATGTGAATAATTCAAGTGGTAATAATAATCGTAACGATAATAAAAAAGGTATTTTAGTTAGTATTATTAAGAAAAGTTTATTTGGTAGAAGTGGTAATACAACGGAAAAAATAATGGATAATAAAATTGATAAAAAATTAAATAATAAAAATGGTAAATTAATAATAATGGATAAATCATCAAAAGAAATGAATGATAATAATAAAGAAATTTTAAATAAAACTGATGAAAAACCAAATGATGAAAGTGAAAATGATAGTAAAGTGTTAAATAAAATAAATAAAACTCAAAATGATCTTATTAAAATAGCAACAATTGATTTATTACGTAATGAAAGAAATCTAATTACCCAAGAATTATTAGCACCACAACCGGTTAAAAAACTACCTACTCCGGTAAAAGATGTTACAAAATCATCTGAAAAACCACATCAAATAATTGAATCTACAGAAACTAATAAACCTTCTGATAAACCAGTGTTAACAGAGCCTAAAAATGTAGTAATTGAATCTACAAGAACATTTGATAAACCAAGTATTGAAATAGAAGCTTCTAAACCAATTAAAAAGATACCACCACCAATACCACCAGTCCGTACAATTAAACCGATTGTCGAAAAACCATCATCTAATAATAATGATGTAAAATCTCAATTATCTTCATCAAAAATTGAAGATAATCAAATGATGATTAATATTATTGAAAATCCATCAACTGAAATTGAATTCAATGAAAATTTCACTGTAAAAGTTGTTGAAGTAATGCCAAAAATTTCGGTAACAACAACACAAAATGAATCAAATAAATTATCTATTAATGATATTCCGAATGAACGAATTATTCGTAAAATTGAAGATAATAATGAATTCATATGTGAAAAAATTAATAATGATGAAGATATTGATAATGATGAAGATGAACTAAATCGTACTGAACCAAGTGGTGACGAATCAGTATCTAGTACAATAAATACTGAAAAAAAATCAATAAAAAAATCATCTCGTATATCCAATTTAAAACCAATTATAATTAATTCATCATTATCATCATCAACAATTGATGAATTTATGATTATTGAAAATATTGAAATTGATACAAAAAAAATTTCGATGCCATCAAATTCTGTTGTTAATGCAGAATCAGCAACAATGTTGATTAAACCGAAACCGATTGAACAACGTATTATTTTGGGTGTTGAACATAATAATAATGAAAATGAAAATGAAATAAAGCAAATGAAAATTAATAATAATAAAACAATAAAATTGTTAAATAAAGAAATTGTTGTGGCGGACAGTAGTTGTACTGATACCACTGACGGTGATGATTTTAAATTGATTAAAAATGAACCAATTAATTGTAAAAATATAATCAAAAATTTAGATAAAAGTGAAAGTGTTAATAATGATATAATGAAAAATAACAATTTAAATGAAAATTCTGGAAAATTGATTACAACAACAACAACAGATGAAGTTGTTGTCGTTGATCATTTTAATGAAATTGATACAAATGGTAATAATGGCCAGAAGAAATCAACTATAGATATCGTGACATTGGATTTTAGTAATAATCAAAAATCTGGCAATAAAATTGATGAAGAAATAGAAATTCAAGATATTGAAAAAGGTTAGTGGCATTTTTATTTTTTAATATAGTAGGTGACTCTATACTCTTTCTATTCGGTCATCCAAAAGAATTTAATTTGTATAATGTGAATAATTTTGGTTCGCAGAAAATATTTAAATTATGTAATTTTAATTAACTATAAAATTATTGTTATATTTTATATAAACAATTTTTCTTTTTTAATTAATAATCATTTTTGTATGACCAATTTATGTGTCAAACCGAATGACCGAAATAATTACAAACAAATGTTCAGTAATGTTTTCGGCTTTGGTAATATTATTATGTCGGTGCCATATGGTTGTTAAAATAATGGATTTTACAATAATAAAAAATGGCAAGAAAACTCTTACATTTTTATTTTTTTACGATTTTAAATAATTTTTTTTATTTATTTATTTTTATTATTTATTTAACTCCAGTTGAACGAAGGTAATTGGTTTTAATGATTTTGTAAACAATTTTATTTATGGATATATAAAAAACAAAATAAAAAAATTTGCTTATTATTTTAAATGTGGCAAATGGTTAGGGATCGTTAGTCTGGAATGAAGGTGGAATTTGATCAGTTTCGATTCAATGAATAGGAAATTAAATTCGAAATTTTCTTTCTGAAATACTTCTTAGACATTTTTAATGATTTCTGACAGTTTAATGATTTCTGATACTTTAAAACCAAATCCACTTCCAACCAAATATGATACTTCTTATACCTATATAAAACATTAACCTCTTCCACATCTCCTTAATGAATATAATCAAATTGGCATCGTTCATATCAACAGCCCATATGTAAGGTCATTTAGAAGAAAGTAGCATTTCCAGTTTCGTAATCTTCTACAAGTTGCAATATTGATTTATAGAATGTGATCCAATGATTTACTCTATTTTCTTCACATCTTCTGAAAAGCGAGCCGTTCTTACTCTGCAGCATTAAGTTAGAAACTTTCTTTCGATATTTCTGAAATTCTTTGAAAATTTTAATGATTTGTGACAATTCTGTAAGTCAAATTAAAAGATTTTCACATTTTGATAAATTTATTGATACTTTTGAACCAAGGTTCCTTCCATCTTCCAGGTCTGTTGTATGTGTTTATTCTCCCTCTTATGAGTTGAACTTAGTTTGTTAAGTTCAACTCATTAACCTATGTAAGATTATTTAGAAGAAAGTAGCATTCCCAGTTTTGTAATTGAGTTAGAATGTGATCTAATGATTTCTACTTTTCTTCACAACCTCTGCAAAGAGAACTGTCGTTTGTATTTCCTTAAAATTATGATTCCTTTTGGCAATAGATAAAACAATTTTTGTCTTTTCATCATCTGGGACACCTAAGCACAATTATTGAGCTAACATAAAGATTATTTTGAGTATTTAAAGACTTATATGTCGTTTTACTATCAGCAAGCTCTTTAATTTCATTGATCATTATATTGAATTGTATTAAATGATCTTACGCCCTTAATGTCTATATCAAATTATGATTTCTTCAGAAAAATATTTAATGTTTTTATTATTATTCAATTCTTTTGCAATAATTTAAATAAATTTTTGTTAGTTCTCATAATTTTTGATAACTCAATTTTTTTATATTGCTGTTCTCCTTGAGAAAAATCAGTAAAAAATATCGCCTCAAGAATTAGGAAAAATTTAGATTTTTTTCTTTTTTATAGTATATTTAAGTAAAATAAATTAAGTTGCAAATATAATAATAAATCATAATGTCATAATTATTTATATCTTATTGGTTTGCCATTAAATGAATTGGACAATTCTTTCAAACTATTGAATTAAGAAATTAATTTTCTTAGAGCAATGATTTTTCTTCTGTATACTTTTAATTAGAATATTCTTGATTGAACAGCAATTTTTCATATATCGCCATTTAAATTATGTTCATAGCTAATTCTGTGACCAAGAAATACTTTATTAGCTAGTCTCTCTATAGCTTTTTAACATCTTAAGCAAAGGTTAGTTTTAAAGTTTGAACATCGTAATATAGGGCAATAGTAATAATATAGTAGGTTTAATCATTATGAAGCTCATTATTGCTTCAAATAAATTTAAAAGTTGCTGAAACATCAGTGCTGCTACGAAGTCTTGACTGTTGAGTATTAATCTTATACAAGCTTTATTTAGACGACCATTTCCCGTCTCGTATTCGATGAAGATGAACACTTTCAACATCAAATTTTATCAAAACGACCCTTTTCAAAATCGTATTATGTCAAGATGAGTGCGACGAGTATTTCCAGCTTCTCTTTTTGTCAAAACGAGCTTTTTCATCCTCATATTTTACAAAAAACGAGCTGTTTCAGCCAATGTTTAAACTTTCTTAAAACTCGCTAGATCTTTATTTTGGCGAAATTCATTTGAATCTTAAAAAAACTCAAGAAGAAGTCAATTTTTTAAATGTGTTATTTAAAGTTGAATCGCTATCTTGGTCTGTAGTTCTACCCGGGACCTAATGCATCACACCATATCACAATACCATTCGAAGCAATTACAAGTTTCTACATTATATTTATTTGAAATTGTGAAAGCTTATAAACATTATTTCAAAAATATCAAAACTTCCGCAATTTTTCAAGTACCTGTTGCAGTTCCTCATAATTTGTGGTCATGAAATTGTAAATTCTAGTTTAAACTGAAATCCTGGGGTACATAAATTTATGGAAAACCTTTATTTGGTCCTTATAAAAATTATTTTACGTAAATAAAAATTTATAATTTGTGGTTTTTTTAAAAACATTTTTTTTTTTTTTGTTATTACCAAAAAAAATCAAGGAACTGAAATAAAAAATATATTTTTTTTTTATGATTTGCAGACAACCTCATTTCATAAATCTCATAAAATATAAAAAATATTTATTTATTTCTGTAATTTTAATATTCGAACAAACAATAAAACTCAATCAAAACGTAATAAAAGTAAGTCTGTATGCCATAAAATTGGATTTTCATTTTTGTTTTTGCTTTCTTCAGACTTCAGAGTTTTGTTGATGAATTGGAACCTAAAAAAAAAAGTTTTATTTAATACTCTGACAAAAAACAAAAAACCACAACAGCTTCAATAGTTTTTATTTAGTTAATAAAGGGCCAACACCTTTTAAACTTTATTTGAAAAGCTGGCTTTTGAGTATATAATTCAAAATTTCTTAATAATGGTTTTCATTCTGTCAGTTTCTCCGTATGTCAGTTTGTCTGTCTTTCATTGTGTTTTGTTCAACTATATAAATTGTTAGTAGGCCCCAAATTGAAAGGATTTAGAATTAGACTTAGACGGTAACTACAGAAACGTAATTTTAATCGACATTTTGTAATTTAATAAGCAAATATGATATAACCTTGCGATATAATGGAATTGTTAGTAGATTAGAATAGAAAACACTGTATAATTCAGATTTTTACCAATAGGGGTTGTAATCTGCAGTAATGCCGAGCATTGATGCCACTGTAATTTGACTAATGAATACCAGTAATAAAATTATTTAGTATTTTTCCCCAAATGGGAGAACACAAGAGATCACTGCGACCTTATGGAAAAAACACAATCTAATAGACTTAGAGAAGCTATTTTTGAGGGAGCCAATTCTTCGGTGGTGTGGAAAGACGTCGTCTTCTCCTTGTGACTGTCTCGCAGTCGCATAGGATATGTTCTATCTATTCCTTGTCATTTAGGCAGCGACGGCAGATGTATATTTTAAAATGGTAGTTTAAAGGACTGTTAGAAGAGGGTCTGTTTGGGTTCCTGATGTCCATACTGCAGAATTTGATTATGTCTTCCACTTTTCTTTTATGTTGTTTTATAAGTAGTTTTGAAATTTCAAGAGCTGGAAGTTTGTTCAAGTAGATCTCTTGACCTTTTGTTTAATCCATCTACGTAAAATGCGGTCGGGTTAAGTTCTTGTTTAACTGCAGAAAGGCTCTGGTCCAATTAGTCTGAATTGCCAGTATAATGTGACGGGGTTTACTAGGAAATATGCTAATAGTTTTGAAATCATTTGATGCTGACAGCGAAACGCATCACTATTGATATTCTTTCGCTTATCGTTCTTAATGGATTTTGTCATTAATTACCTAAATTATTCAGAATTATTTGAAAAAACTTACCGAAGGTTTACAGCCTACCCGTCGCACCAAATAATCAATTACGCTTCAATTATGCTTCAAGTTCTTCTAAAGTTTTGTATTTTGCATAAATATTTTCTCAAAATATCCTATACCTATGAAACTATTACACATTCCAGTAATGCTACAAAGTCTTTCCTTTTGTTTGTACAGTTTTATAGAAAAAATATTGACCGAATGCAATTTTAAATATGTATTATTAAGATGAATGTGGGATATGACCTTTTAAATGCCAATAAACCATTTATTTTGAAAGCAAAATTTTTTAATGTGTACCGATTCTCTGATGGGTTTATCTAGTATAGTGGGTAATATTAACGTTTATTGTCCTGATGTATTTTCGTTTGTTTATGATGAAAAAGTCCATTTAAAATTTTTGTTTTGTTTGTAGCATCACGTTCATGATTTGACATTGAAAGCTATAAAATTTAATAAAATTAAAAAATTTCATTAAAAGGATTTGAAAGATGGAACACAAAACAATTTAAATTTATGATCAATTATTTATAGATGATTTTTATAAAAAAAAGAATGAATTATTATAAAATTATGATAAATCCTATTTTCTTAATTGATTACCTAAAGTTTTGAATTGTTCAAAGTATAATTTTCTATTACAAGCTAAATCATCAATTTTATATGGATGAAAAGTTCAAAAGAAATTGTAAATTTTATATACAATTATTATTATTAATAATTATTGATGAAGTTTCAATGTAATTTGCTTAGGATTTTGTTATTTTGAAACGTTTTGACGTTTGGAAGTTAAATTTGACAATTCATTGTTTCTTCTATTTTTACACTCTTAGATTTTTTACAATTGGTGGACTATTTTGACATTTGTAGTCAATTTTTAAAATTTACTGAAACGTTTTATTAAAGAATATTTCAAAATTCAGAAGAATTAATTTCTTTAGGAAAGTTTATTAGGAGTGAAAATTAAGAAAGCCTCATCCAATTGAACCACTATTAAGTTATGCCGTTGTACCCTACCCTACAGTGGATATCTAATCAAATCAATGGGTAGCAATTAACTGTTTCAAAACTGATAATTTGCTATGTTTACAGCTCATTGTGCATCATTTAATGGGGTGACAAGTATTATAGTGTGTACTGTGTAGTGACAATTCCAAGTGAATCACTTTCAATGCATGCTTATTTTTGGATATTGCGAATTTTCCACTGTTGCATCATACATTTGGTTACTTAAATTCACATTAGTTCTAGTTCAGATAGTTAAATGAACCTCATGTTTCTCACTATGTGAAAAATTTGTAGTTTCAAAAAACTTTGCTTATACGACATTATTATCTTATTGATAAATAGAGGCATGGACCATAAAGAACAAAATGAAAAAGAACAACTCAAAGGGTTAATATTTCCGGATTTTCTGATTCAAGATTCATTTCTGTATATTTCTATTTTCATATTCGGGATTTCGTAAATTTTATGTTTCGGTCTAATAAGATGATTAGTTAATTTTTTTTTTTTTTTACAAAATTTGAAGTCTTTAAGTTTCTCACATAAGAATTATTGGCATTGTGCCGTAATTTCAATCTGGTAATTTTAATATAATTATCGAATTATTCAATTCTTTTAACCCTTTAACGACCAGTAATAGACGGCATGCTAAAATGCTACAATGGTTACTGTTGGGAATTGTTTTACTAATAAAATCATGAATTGTAAAGCCGTCACGAAATATATGCGTTTATATGTAATATCTGATCATTTTTAGAGTGTCACAAGAACTAAAAAAAATTGGTCTGGTGTCACAGGATTTGGCTTTGTATAACTTTCTAAATACCCAAATTCTACGAAAATTTGTTCAGTGTAAAATAATTGTAAGTGTAAAATAATTGTAAGCACACCTTTTTAGTTGTCGTGGGTGGGTACCATCATAATATAGACGTCAAAATGATTATAATCATTTTATGATTGAATTATTATAAATACTTCCATTTCTTTCAGTTTTCTGTTTTCAGAACTTCGTTATCTTTAAAATATGTAAAAGAAGTTATAGTTTGTGACGTTCTGGAAATCACAACTTAAAATGGGTGGTCGCGATAGGGTTAAACGAATATTTTTTTTTATTTTATTTTTTTTCTTCAAATTTTTATTACAATTATATACAATTTTTTTTGTATCGATTGGTTTGTTCACCTTATTTTATTTATTATTATTATTATTAATAATAATAATAATTCTATATTCAATACATCATCAAGGGATTTGTTGCCGCTCCCATTCACCCTTGGACGTAAAAACCACAAAAATCGTTTAAATTATCATGAATAAAAAAAAAAAGAACACAAAAAAATTTATAATTTTATTTATTATTATTTTTTTAGTTTTCACAAAATAATACTCTAAATTTAATAATAATATTTTGTTCTTCAAATTTTTATGGAAAACCACCAAATTAAATTTCCAATTTATACAGAACCAAAAAAAAAAAACTGTTTATACATAAATTATCCAAGTTGAATCACCTATGAATCATAAAAAAAAAATTTTTAATTTTCTGATATAAATAAAAATAATTTGTACTATTTATTTTTAATTACATTAATTTCAAATTAAAATTTATTTAAATGTACAAGGAAACCATCAAAATTAATATTGATTTAATATTGAAAATATATCATAAAAAATGTTTCTTTTTTTTTTTGCTGTGATACCAAAAACATTGTCGATGTCGGACTTCCCATTAACCGAACCGTCTACATATTATTTAATTTTTGGGATCACTCTATTAGACCGAAACATAAAATTTACTAAATCCCGAATATGAAAATAGAAATATCTCGAAAATAATCTTGAATCATGAAACTCGCGAAATATTAACCCTTCGAGTTGTTCTTTTTCATTTTCTTCTTTATGGTCCATGCCTCTATTTATCAATAAGATAATAAAGACCAGTGTGACGTTTCGATATTAGAGTATGTATTTGAACGTATGTGTCCTGCTTCGACACAAAATTTTCTGTTCTTGCTAGATTGTCTCCTAAAAGTTCAAATACCAAGCAGAACGTTGGTGAATATAAATATTGAAAGATTACTAGCATATTTTTGACAGTTCTTTTTACAAATAATAGCTGATTCATAATAGAACTTCAACGCAACTGAACGGTACGCAGAAAAGTTAAACTATAGGAAATCAATACTTCAATTCACAATGCAATTTGTGCTCGTTAACGCATTTAAAAGTAACGCAGAAGTTGCCCAATTTTTAACTTTTTGATACCGTTTAACTTTAACTATTTTTAATTTTTTGTAATGGATGAAGAAAAATTAATTGAATTAATTGATTTTATTGTAAAAAATAATATATAATTTTACCTCACGCTTTTTGTAACTAATTCACTGAAATTTTTAATGATATTACATAACTTTTAATTAATAATTTTAACAATTTTAATGAGACAGAATAAATTTTTTATATTTTTTATGTTTATGAACAGCTGATTGCCAACAATGTCATTCAACGCAGAAATGTAACATTCACTGTGAATTGAAACTTTCAACTGCGTTCCGTGAACTTGCAGTTCAGTTGCGTCACGGCGTAACCTTCAAATGCGTCGCATTATGAATCCAAGCATAATTTGCTTTAAATTCATTATAATTTTTTTTCGGTATTTTCGAGATTATGATAACTCGAGATTTCGTTATTTGGGATTTTATGTTTAGCGATTTTATATCTTATTCGCAATAACCGTGTTCGTAATATCGTGTTCGAGATTCAACGTTTCGGGAAAACAAGATTCGGGCTTTCAATACCAACCCATATTTTTAATGGTGAAATGATATTTCCACAAAAAAAATCTCATTATTAAATTAAAATAAACATAAATTGTTAATTATAATATAATTTAAATTGCAATCAAAAATTATGTTACTGATTTGGAAAAAAAAAATAAGTTTTGTTAATGTTTTCGAGTGAATCAATAATTAAATATAAATAAAAAAATTTTATCTAGTGAAATAAATTGTCAATTTAAATATCCATTAATTTTGAATTTTGATAATAATTATTTGTGGTATTTTTTATTTTTCATTTTTTTTTTGCATAAATAAACAAAATTCATTGATTTCAAAAAGTAAATTTTGATAATTATTAATTGAAATGGAAAAATATAATTTTATTAAATTGTATAGATAATAAATATTTTTCATAATTTTCCATTTTCTTTATAATATTACCAATTGATTGAACATAATATTAATCAATTGTTATAGACAATTTGGTAATTCTGTAAATCATATCCAATTTGTGGTGGTCCATTTCTGACATCAAATCTGCAAGATAAAAATTTTGTCTTGGTATATGGCAAAATGTGATTATAGAAATTGAAATAAATGTCATTAGATGTTTTTTTTAATCATTTGACCCAACCTTTTTGGAAGGAAGGGGGTGAAAATGGTTTATAAAAAAAATAAAAAAATTTATTTAAATATAAAATTTTCTAACTTTGTTTCTTTAGGTATTTGTAGAATAGGTTAGGGCCAATTGGAATAGCTACAAAATATAATAGCAAACATTCACTTTTTCTGTACATGCGAAATGGACTGATTTTGTATTAAACTATAGCTGAATCAGTATAAAATCGTTTATTCAACCACCCTGTAATAAATTAAGTATTTTCAAAATAATTATTGGATTATTGCCCATAAAAAAGAAATTGTTGAGCTAGGGTTTTCTTGATTGCAGTCTTTCGAAATCATTCGAAATTTAAACAATTTTCTTGATTGGTTGGTTAGTTTGAGTGGCGACCTCCCAATAGATTGTTCAGTAGCACTTTATCATCGTTTTGATTCCACATATCGTTCTTATCAATCCTGACATATTAATGAGGTTCAAATGAACGGTACGGTTTCCGTAGGCCGCTTAGATCGTTTAATTTCTAGAGGCTTCAAATTGTAAGCATTTTGTAAAAATATTACTTAAATGACAGTTGAAAATTTACAATTTTGTCTAAATAAAAGTTTAGATAACAAATTTGATATGAAGCACTTCAAATATGAAGCACTCGATATAATTTTCATTTTCATTCAATATTCATTCGATAATTTAATCGACAATTTCCATTAGTGTGCTATGCTGTAATGTATTAGATCCTTGGTTCAAATCTATACCAATGCATCGATTTTACTCTAAATTGACTCAGCTTTAATTGATTATCAGAAAATTAAAACTTTGTGAAAATGTTAACCACTGAGACCATTTGCTAACAACAAATAATGTCTTACTATTAAAAGTCATTAGCTTTTTTAAAATTAAAAGTTTCTACGCTACAAAGAAACTTGTGTTTCAGAATCCATAAAAAAATACTACATAGGAGGTCCAAATTGCAATAAAATGTAATGGAAACCTTGATTTTGGTTGTTGCGCCATTACAAAGAAGACAAGTTGATTTTCTTTAAGCACTAAATGTAAACCTCTTCCAAAGATTTGAGATGGATTAAATTCAAAAAGGAAGACAGAAAAAGACTTAACAATCTGTAATATTTTCATAAATAATTTGTCAATTCAATCGAACTGAAAAATTATTTTAAGAAATTTTTATTGTATAACAATTTATTTTATAGTTACCAATAAATCTTGTTATTTTTAACTACTAGCCACCAGATTTATCAAAGCATTGCCAATCTAATCTTAAAAAATTAAACAATTTCTATAATAAATTTTTATGAAAATTTCTAACTAACCATCATCAAAAAATTGTTTTATGATCACGACATTTTTTTCTCACATAAATTTTCCCTTCAAATAATCATAATTATCTCAAAAATATTTTCCATTTAACCCTCATGGTTAATTGTCAGAATAAAATTTATAAATAATTTTCTTACTATCCATCAGATAAACAAAAATTCTTTAACATCAATTTTAATACTTTTTTAAATAATTTATACCTTAAGTTTTATTTGTTCATTCGAAGGGAAATGCGGAATTTTAAATGACTAAGATGAAAGAAAATTCCTTGTGGTCATGATGGTGAATTGTATATAAAAAAGTTTCTATTTAAAATTAAATCGCTTCTGATTCAGATAAATTGGAAATACATAAGTGATGTATAAAAAATATGCCCCTATGTCATTTCACTAAAAATCTTGAATTGCTCCTTGAAAATTTTGACTTTAATTTTGTAATATTTACTTTATTTTTTGCTGGTACAGCAGAGAAAACATTAGGGTAAAATTATAGCTCTCTGAATAAGTTATGTCAAGAGCATGGAGGGGTAAAAGCAATTACAAAACAAATCACTGGTAAGAAAATATTGAAGTAAGGGTTAAACAACCTTGCACTTTTCCACTTTATAATAATGTTTTTTGCAGTTAATTTAATTAAAAAATGAAATGAAAATTGGAATGCATTTATAATTTAGATGCGAATGACCGGGAAGTGAGGTTTGATATTTATTTCGTTGATATTTATTTCAAAATTATAATTTGATATTAGTTCCTAGATTTTTACTCTATAGTAAAATAATAGACATAGATTTTTAAGAAGAATTTTTATATGATTTTATTATCTGGCTGTATTCGTATAGAATTTTGACAGTTCTAATTTGAAAAGTTACAAATTTGACATTAAGCTACCACATTTTGATAGAAAATTAATGTAACAATGTATTTTTACCGAATAAGCAATGAGTAGATCACAGCAATTATAACTCCCAGCATGGATTTCCATAAGTGGGAATTTAATAGTTGTGTTTATGATAGATTTAGCGTAATTATAATCTGGATATTAATTTAAAATTGGAAAAATTGAATTTCGTAAATAAATTGGAAAGCATTATAATTTCAAATAATATGTTATCTTTTCATAATAATAGTTTTAACTTGCTATCGTCCTCTATCTCTCTTCAAATCTCGTTCATAAGCTAAACAAAATTTCCTTTATACTTCTATCCTAGGCCGTTCGATATCATTTTTGCATGAAATTATTCCTTCATCTTTTCATCCTATTGATCTTAAATACCTTTCAAATTATGTGATAATAATCATTGCTAAATATAATTTACAATTCGTGATCATCAACAGTTTTATAAATACGTATATATACAAATATTATTCTAATCAAACAAATAATTATATTTAAAAAAAAACTAGACACGTTTACAGAAAAATAGAAAATTATCATTTCACTATAATGTCTCCTAAATGATGGTCACATGTTAAGATTCTCATATTTTATTCAACTTTATATATAAATTGAACTCTATAAGCCAACAGCATCAGAAATTGCAGAATCATAAGAAGTTCAAAAAAGAAACAACACAAACATTATTGTTGACGACACAACATCTTAAAGATGTTTTCCTTCAACCGAACCAAACATAGACATAAAAAAAAGTCGTATTATTTGTGTTATAAATTTTTTTTGTTTTAGATAATTCAGAATTTTTTATTATGGTGAAAGGAACGCGACAGAAAAGGCGCCACCAGATTCGTAGTTAAACAAGTTTGATTACAACGACAATAAAAAAAAACTACAAACATTATTCTTCCTTTTCTAATATAAAATTATTTCCTCCTCACTGGTATTATCAGCCCCTTTAGTAGTAGTAGTTCACAAATAAAGTCATGCAATAAGTCAATATAATAATCTTCTAATCCTTGATGAAGAAATGAAGATTTGGATAAAATAAATGGCAAGAAAATACGAGTATCCCCGCCATCAGCTTCAAAGAAGAATTCTAAAATTCATGTAATTTTTTGGTATGAAAGAAAAATGTTTAAGTAATGTTGTTTTCGCTCATCGTATTGAATAGGAATAAATATTTTGAAGCATATTTTTATAAAAAATGTACTTAATAATTTTGTTTAGTTTGTCAAGTTAAAGTTAAACCGAAGAAAGTCTTTATGAGGTCTTACTTATCAGTGTATCTGTTAACAAGTTATTATTTGAAGTTTTTCTTCCGAAGATTTCAAGGTTTTCTTCTGAAGAATTCTTCGTCTGTAAGCTAGAAACTGTAGCCTCTAACTTGAGTTATATTCAGCATTCTTATGACTGCTTTAACACCATTTTACTCTCGAAGTCTGAATCTGACTATTCTGATCTTTCCGCCTTCATTGTAATTTGAAGCTCATATAGTTTAAACTCAGTTTGAAATAGAAACCACAATGAAAAGAGTTAGATTCGAAAACTCTTTTTAATATAGAGGCTTTGTTCTACAAATCCTGTGAAATCTTAGAATTGTTATATTTTAATGATACGACACCGTATAGTTAAAATAGATTTATAAAGTTTCCCTTCAATTTTGAGACTAGAATTTTCGTTCGAAGCCTTATCTTGTCTGCTTATTTTATTAATTTCTGGCTATGTATTTTTGTCAATTTACTTTCTGGACTCTCTTCATGCCTCAGTATCCTAATTTTCGGACGAATGTAATCAAAATGTAATTTTCTGTAATCCAAAAGAAAAATGTATAATTGACATTGCTTTAGAAATGTCCTTAAGACAACACAATCCCCATAATTAGGTAGATATACATTTTCTATTCTAAAAAAAAGTAACCTTCAGAAACCAGGAAAAATATTATTTTTGCTACTAAATAATTCTTCATTCTTGGCTTGTAATATGGACAAAGTTTTTTTTTTTTTTGAAATACTAAAATTCCTCTTCTTCATTTCAGTAAGAAGACAGGTGACTTTCCTTTAGGAATTAAAAGAATTATTTATAATAAAACATAACATTTCTAGCTATATACATAAAGTTAACAGAATGTCGACGATTTTTTGTCGTCGTGATGAAATTAAATGGTAGAAACAACTTTTTTTTTTTTAACTAATATTTTATTCTTTAGTTGTTGTTTTTTTTGTTAAATAATTTCAGCTACTTCGCGTTGCGGAACACTTCTCTATGCACAGTTTTAAAAGGTTAAAAGACTTGCTGTAATGTCGTATGTTGCGCAATGTTGATCGATGATGATCCCGGAGGAGAAGGAAAAACAAAACATTTTTTTGTTTGTTTTGTTTTTCAATTTCAAAATTGGCATTGGATAATAAATATATTATTCTTTTCTTTTAAAGGCCAAATCAAGAAGTAATTAAAGAGATTTGATGTTTTCCTTGTAAGGATGTAATAATGTTGGCAATATTTATAATATTAAAATGGAAATGATTATAACTCTATATTTTTTTTAGTGATTTTCTATTGGTTATATAAAATTTAAATTCACAGGAAGGTAAATTGTTCTAACAATATTAATGAGCATGCAGCCCCAGTGGCAAAAATATGAAATATAAGAGTGCCTATCGTTCAAGCTTCCAACGAACTGGTGAATACCAAAAGAATTACGCTTATGTGAGTACCCAGTTAAAAAGCTGTACAAAGAAATTAAACTACTGACAACGTCGACCATTTAAACTATTGACATGAAGCTTCACACAAACAATTTATCAAACGGCACAACGTTTCACGTATTATATTTAAGATGGCCAAACCAGCTCAATATGACTGTAAAGATGGAAAATCTTTATTCTTTATGCCAGTTATTTATAAATCAAAGAACACATGAAACTTCAGCAGACGGTTAGGTGCAGCTTTTGTTTAGCTTCCTGACGGAATACTATCGAATATAAATAAATGATACAATTCATGGCTCATGCAATCCTTGTAGCAGTATAATGAAATGACAAAGTTCTTAAGTATTCTGATTTTTAAGGGTCTTAGTTAAATTAACCTTTACAATTTCTTTTTAAATTGCGTGAATCTTACACGAATAAAAAGAAAAAGGAACAAAAAACTCCCTGTAACTAATATCCATTATAGGGAGTTTTTTGTTCAGCAATATTAATATAACTTAACTTATTATTTACTTACTTAGCTGCTATATTCCCTCGAAAGGGATGTGCAACCACAACACTTACATACCACTGTTGTCGATATCTGTCAATGTGCTCTTATAATCAGCAGCTATTACCAAGTTTCTGGTGTTTCTCTTAGACGATGATCTTCGCCAAATTTACCTTGGATAATCCTTTCTTCTACTTCTTTTGATAAGTGAATTTCAATGCATTGCGAGCCCTGGAGTGGTATTGTCGTCTTTACGGGTTGTATATCACTTCCGTCTCCTGGCCTTGGCCTGTTCTAGTGGCTTGTTCTGGAAAATTTAAATTCTAAAACAAAAAAAAAACAAAAAAAATGATTTCTTATCTGAAAATCTTTAATATATTTTCAATAGCCAATAATTACAAAAGTACCAAAATTAAATTGAATTTTTTATCAGAATTTATAATCAAATTAAAAAAAAATATAAAACTTATCTCGGGATTTCAAATTACTTCCATATATAAATAAAAATCAAATAAATTAGAAAAGTTTTCCATTGATTACAATCTTATTGATTAGTTTGTCTGGCCAAAAAAAAAATAAAAAAACCTGTGACAGTAAAATTCTTAGCACCGCGGGGAATAAGTTTTTCTTTTCTATCGTTTAAGTATTTAAGTAGAATTTTCCATCTTCAAATGGATTTTCTTTTTTAAATAAATAAAATTTTCTTGTTTTTATATTTACTTGTTTGCTATTGGGAATTATATATAAGAATTAGATAATTATAGAAATGAAATGAAAAGAAAAATTGTTAGTTTATAAGAAAATAAGACATTTTTAATTGATCAGGAAAGTGTTTGTTTTTGTTCATATTATTAGTTTGTGTTTTTTATGGTGTTTATAATTGCGCAATTATTTTCTTATATAGTTGCTATCCCAGGAAAAGTTAATTAACAAAATATATAAAAAAAAAAGGTTGTCATAATTGTTAATTTTCATGAATATACGTTAATCGTTGAAATAGTTACAATTAAAGTTTAATTAATTTTTGTGTTCAATATGTAAGTTATAATCAAATTGTCGAGGTTTTTATAATCAGTTCGTATTTGTAATAATTTTCAATACGATTTTATTGTGAATTTATACAAAATTTTAGCTTAATTTGCAAAAAATATTTAATTAATGTAGGATAAGAGATAATTTTAATGTAATTGTGATAAGTACTGAAACGTATGTAAATGTTACCGTGGCGCTAATACGAAATGACGACAATTACGTGTAGTAACATTTGTTTTTGCCGCAACCTGAATTTTAAAAATTTGTAATAAATTATGTAACGTAACACTAATAAAACACGACATTTTGTTACAATTTCATTATAATTAAAATATGCTTAGATTACTCCTAAATTCCGTCTGGAATGTCATGAGAATAAACAATTACTTTTTTTGATATAACAAATGTTAATAATATCCTCAGCGAGATCGCGAAATATCCTGTGAAACACTTATAGATATTTCCGACCAGCGTTAACTATAAATGAAACCTAAAGCATTACATCTATGCGATAAAGTTTACAATAATATCGCAACACAATTCCCAATGCGATAACTTTATAATCTCACAAATTCTGTAATCTTACTTTGACAAGTTATTGAAAACAGATTATCGTATTTAAACTTGCCGTGTATCGCAAATAGATAATTATCATAAAATTCTTGCTGGGATTATATAATTTAAATTAAATTAATATACTAACATTTTACTTGTAATTGCATACTTCAAATAATTAAAATTCAATTACTTTACTGTGAATAAAATTAAATGCAGCAATTACTTTTCATTCCTAACTTCATGAATTACAAATCGATATTTAAGTAATGAATTTTAGGTAATGTAATTAAGAAAAAATATTGAATTTAGTAGGTTTTTGTGAATTACTAATTACCAATTATAATGTATTACTTGGAAAGCAGTTCTTTATTAAGTAAAAAATTGTGTTACAAAATAATAATTTAATTCAAAAGTAATTGAAAACATTGTCCTACATTATTGCAATTACTTTTCTTAGTTTACATTCATATGTTCTCTGATTATCTGAGCGTTAAATAATAACGATATTAAATCCTTAGCAGTGAAGGATCTTGATTTTTATTAAATCCTTAATTAATTGAAGGATCTTGATTTTTAAAGATCACTAATTGTTTGGTGTAATGGAAAATGATAATATTTTCAATTATGTAAGGGGAAACTCATATAGGCCAGATAATGGTCTGGTGTTTGAAAATGACTGGTCACATAACTAACTAATTCATTATTGAAAAATATCAATTACAATTCAATATTTGATTAAATAATTTAGTACTGCATTACTTTTGTAATGAATTTTTCGCAATTCTGATAATTATCAATTAAAAACTAATACGATAAATTTTAATAATTATTATATATTAAAAAATTCTTCCGAAAACATTAAATTTATGATGATTAAATTTATTTCCCAACTCGCTGGGAAAATATTAGAAATTTTTAATGGGGTTTTATGGGGGGAATATGCAACAATTAATTTTTCAACAATTATTTTTATATAGTACAAGTATTTATCGAATATTATGAAACAGAACAACTAATAATTGAACTACATAACCAATCCATCCTCTGAAAAAATTTAATATCCTCTGAAATTTTATAGGGTTCCATTATCGTGTTTAAAATATAGAGTGGTTAGTAATGTTATCTACCAAAAAAAAATTATTATTAAAATAAATATTAAGTTTGGTATTTATAAAATAAAATTTAATTAATTGCCACAATATTTTTTATTATTATTTTGTATATTATTAAAAAAATGTGGGATTAAATTAAATTAACAAGTACAAAAAATGATTTCGGTTCCAATTAGTGGGACTGTCAGGAATTTTAGCCACTGTGAAAGTCGGTCGATGGCCTATGTCTCAACCCAAGCACAAAAATATTATTTCACCAAAATGGTAACTATTTTAATTATTCACAAGAAATCATTTGAATCAGTTCGGAAGTTGTATAATAAGTACTAGAGATCAGAAGACCAAAATATAAAAGGATTAATTAGAGACTTTTATCTTCGGAATTATTTGGTTTTAAGTTTTTAGTCCTTTTGTTGTTATCATGACCATACACTGTTTAATCTGGTAAGAATACGGTGAGATTGGGATTGGAAGTTAGTAGTTGCAGGAACTACAAGAAAAAGGAATAAGAAGAAATTTTTGAGCAGCTTCTGTGCCACTGTCCAGCAATCACGAAAAAAAAACATACATTCTAGTAGCAAAGGTTTTTCTGTAAATCGGAAATTTGGAAAATCACTATTAGGATGACTCTGTATTTTACGAATAGCTATTTTTAGATGCCTCGACGATTCATCACTGAGGAACCTCAGTTGTCTATACGTAGCCTATGGCCGTCGATTTAACTGAACCTTCTATCCCTTCTAGATCCGGAGAAGTAGTAATAACAAATATAGATTAAGAAATTTTGTACTAGTACTAAAATGCCTTAAGAACCATAAATATAGACAGTTAGAAATAGTTTGTTTAAATATTGACTTAGCCTAATTTTGAGTTCACAAAATATGTCTATTAATTTTAAATTCAGTTTAGTCTTTCTCCACAACTAAGCCAATTATCGACCAGAGTGTGCTGAATATAATTTACATTATAATCGCATAAAACTTTAATATTATTTTTGAAAACATCAATTATTTCTATGATAAGATAAGAAATATCAATAATTTTTGTTATCTTTATCATTTTAAACAAATATTGTAATTGATTTTGCATTACTTTTATAGTAATCTTATCTACAATTTGTCGAAATTAGGTTAGTTTTTTGTATGTGTAATCATATAATTTTTGATTTACTTTTTATTATATCAGTTAAAAATAATAAAATTTTATACTTTGTTGAATATTCTCAGAATTACGTCAGTTTTTTCGGGTAATTTCACTGATTGATTTAATTGAACTTTGATAATATTTTTTTTTTATCGCAAATTTTTTCATTGTATGGCTGTAATCTAATGAAGAATTTAGTTAGCTTTTCAATTATCTAAGCGGAATTAGAAAGAGTTATAATTAAAACATTGCCTAATAAAAGTTGATAAGCTAAATATAGAAAGTAATTTTATTATGGATTTTGTGATTAATTTCTTTTTGATTATTTAGAAAATTCGACCTTGTTGGACTTGATAAATATTCAACTTTGAGCAATACGAAATAATTTCTATAATATAGTAAAATCATGTTTATAAATTGAATTTTAAAAGTTAAGTGAAATTTTATCTTTATTAATTGGGGTTCAGTTTAGTCCTTGGTCCACTTCATTCATTTCTGTCGATATTAATAATAATTAGTGTATTTTCTTCTCGAAATGAAAAATTTATTTATATTGTCACAGGATGTAGAACATTCAAATTCTCGATTTTAAGATAATCATTCATTTAAATAATTTACATTCTTATTCTTAATTCTATACGAGGATATCCGGTTATTCCAAAGTGTCCGGTTTTTTTATTTTTTAAAACTGAAGACTATCAATTTATTGGAAATTCTAAATTTCCAGCTACGGAACGAAATTCATAGACCTTTCCCATTATCTGTTAAAGTCAAACAAAGACACAGGCCAAACAAACTTAAGCTTAGTATCGAATAGCTGTAATTTTCATAAAAATTTAAGATTATGATTATTGTGAAATTTGAAGTGAAAAATTCAGCTTCTAGTGGAATCGAATGAAAAAGTGGTGGAATTTGTAGTTTCTGTTTATCTTAAAAAGTTTTAATTAAAGTGCTAATTTTCAAAGTATTCAGGATGAACTCGATACCACTAGAGTGAAATCAGAAGCGGATTTTTTCAGTTCTAATTTCAGAATCTTAAATTTGTATACAAATATTGTCCTAAAGAATATAAATCTTAACTTAACCTTAAAAATATAACTTCACTTATTCAAATTTACTAGGGGTCAGTTCATTTTTACATTCTTCTTTCGAATAGAAGAGGCTGTGAAATTCAGTTAGTTAGTTATTTAGCCACGAAAATCAGGATTGTTGATGTTTTGAAGAATTAACCTGTCACCGATTTTGGGTATTTTCAAGATTGTGAAACTATAGTTGAAAAAAATTATCAAGAAATCCCGAAGTAGGTGCAATAAGGCATTCTAGGAAACTATTGATTCAACGAATTAGATCTGGATTTGTTAGGGTTTGTAAAGAGAATTAGGTGGCTGAAGTAACGGAAGAGAGTTAAATTGTTGATTATATAAAGGAATATTTATGATGGCCTAGTGTTTATGATCAACCGTCCAATTCGGAAATCTTATTTATGACTAACTAAGTAATCCTTATATATAGTACATTTTATATTTTTAAGTTGCGAATTTGCTGTTCCATCAAATTCCTTGCCATTAAATTATATTTTCCAAAGGTTTCTGTGATTATTATCTTATTTTACAATCTCAAATTAATCGTAATTATCATTCCTTAAAGAGTATTTAATTTATTTTTATGTTCATTTTTAACACTCGATAAATAAACGATTAATGGATTTTTATTAAAAAAGAAAAAAACCGAAGAACAGAACAAGAAACATTTAAAGAAACAGTCGCCATCTCCTTTTCACTTAATTAATATCAAATACCGCTGTCGCCACCTATATACATCAATATTACGTCAAACTCTTTATAAATTTTTTATCTGATCCTTGTCATCATTTCATATGACAAGTATAATTCCAGAGACATAAAATGATCAATAACAACAACAACTACAACAAAATTATGTATATAAAAACAAGAGAATTCGAAACAAGAAACATTTATAAAAATTAAATGGATTTGTAATTTTGTTGTTGTTGTTGCAGTCATTCTTGCAGGCATATCAAACAAAACGATTGACATTTGGTCGCGAGCTGTGTTGTTTTTTATCGTTTGTATAAAAAATATAATATTACGTGTAGTTATCGCAAAATTATGAGTGTTGTGATAGACAAGAAACTCGAAAAAATCGATTTCACTCAAATGCATTTTCCTTTACGCTTTTCATTGCTGGGGGGATTCGAAAATGCCAGAAACAAAAAAAAAATTTCAAGATGTGTATTCAAAATATGTTTATGCAACATGTAGCTGCAACATTTCATTATGTTTCATAGTGCAATAAAAACAATAGCAATATTGTTTATGCAACATGTAGCTGCAACATTTTATTATGTTTCATAGTGCAATAAAAAAATAGCAATAATGTTTATGCAACATGTAGCTGCAACATTTTATTATGTTACATAGTGCAATATAAAAAATAGCAATAATGTTTATGCAACATGTTGCTGCAACATTTTATTAAATAATTTTACTCCAACATTTCATTATATTATATTTCATGTGAAATCGAGCTGCAACATTTTGGTAATACTTTTCAATCAAATTTGGTACACTTATTACTCTTGTTAGAGGTCGGTAGCGTTAGTTAGTCCCTATTGAAATTCAGAATTATTTTTAAATACATTTGAACAAACTACGAGTTATGTCCTACCCATAAATTATCAACTCTTTTTTGATGTTGTTATTTTATCATTAAAAAATTGCAATTTTTTTTATAGTATAAAGAAAATGTTGAGTTTTTATTTATGTTCTTTATTGAAAATTTGATGTTGTTGGCTAATAATCATCGTCAATCTTTCTGTACTTATAAAAAGTTGGACTTTTGTGTATATTAGTTTTATGCAATTCATTTGCGGCTGTCAATATATTGTACAAAGCAATTCATAAAATTGTCACTGGGGTGCATTTTTGTGAATTGGACTCGTTATAGGGTGAAAAGTATAAAGAACGAGAGATTGATATTTTTGAAAGGGTTTTTTTTTTCTTGTTGAAGGAAGGATGAAGTGCAGAATAATATTTTTGATTACCAAGAGAAGTTGTTTATGATCAATCTTTAATATTATAAAAATTGAAATTTTTGTTGGTTTTTATAAAAATTTTATTTTAAATTAACAATTTAATTGCAGTTCTGATTTTATGGTACTAGCTTACAAGGAATTCATTGGAAATGGACGGACTTCAAGCTTACTATTTACGTGTAGTTAAAACTATGTATTTAATATAACTAAGAAATATTTTAAGATTTAGTCATTTAGGCTACGCACAGAGTGAAGTTATGATCAGAGCTGACACTGTGTTATACTATCAATATTTTGAATGCTACCAAGCACAGCTCATAGAGTTACTCTGTACGTGCAATTGGACTGAAAATATTTTTTAAAATAATTTCACCAAAAATGGACCAATAAAAAAATTCTCTAATCCTTTCATTTCCTTGTTGATTTTCATTCATGAATTATTTGCAAATTCATTTATAGAATATTGAAAAGTTGGTTTTCATGCATCTGAAGGCTTTTCTGCGTTATTCATTCAGAGCAAACTGTAGTATCTTTAAGGCATCTTTCTATGTCATAGTGAAAATTCCTATCATTTAGTTGCAGATAATTCCTTTTAAAAGATTTAGTTAAAATAAATGTTAATAAGTTAAAACCAAGTCATATTTAAGACTGCAGTAACTTGGTCTGCAAGGCATGGAATTCCTGTTTTTATATCGCATATTTGGTTTTCGATACAATATTGTGTAAAGATTTGTTGACTATATCGTTAGTAATTCTATTAATTACTTTTCATGTCGTCACAGTGTTTGGCCGAGACAACAAAAATACTCGGAAAGATTGTTTACGTGTTAAACTTTGATTCTATCGTATTTATAGCTGCATAGCAGTTAAGATATTTATAGAGGAGCTTCACATATCAACTGAAATAACTTAAATCTGAGGAGTTAAAGCCCTGACCTCTACTATTTATGAAATATCCAAGCATACACGTAAAAATTATAGTATTTCTTTCCATTTGCAGTTAATGCTCATAAGATTTTTCCAGCTCTTCAACACAGAAAAATTCTGATTTATTTTTTTATTACATTTAATTTTCTTTATATTCAGTTTTTTTTTTTTGAACTATATACTATGAAAGAAAATCTGTTTTTCCTTTTTCATAACCTCATTTTCTTTACAATCTTTTTTACACCGATATAAAAAAAAGCAGAAATAGAAAGTATTTTCCGCTTTTCAAGTTTTCCGCGTAAAAGAAGTAAAATCTCTAAAAGAAAATGCTCAATTCCTTTATACATTTTGATAATTCTGCAATTTCTTTAAATCTAAAAATTTTCTTTTATTAACCACGCGAATATATAAATGAAAACTACACTTTTCACAAATTTCATTTTCACAATTTTTCATTATTATTGTGGTTTTTTTTTTGGTGGTATCCTTACAAGGATTTTTTTTCTTTATTAACAAGAAGGTTTTTTTTGTCGTGCGGAAAAATTATGAAAAACACAGAAATAAGAAAATCGAAAATATTGTAAGGAAAATTTATATTTTCTTGTTGTATTATTTTAGATATAGTAACTGAAAAAAAAAGAACAAAATTGAATTTTCCTTTTCGTTATGAAAATTATTATGGTTTTGTGGTTTTTCCGAGTGTAACAAGGAATTTATAAAGATTTTCATATTTTCATTTTTCTGTTTTGTTTTGTAAATCCGAATTTAATGCAATGAAAATTTACTTGAAAATATTATTTACCCAGAGTGCGGAAAAATGAACGTTAGTTTTATAGATGGCGAATATAAAATTAGAGCTTATTATTTAATATTTTATTAAGAAAATTATTGTGGTAAGATTTGGCTGGAAAATGATTTTATAAAAGATAAATTATTTTATGGTATTATAAGGAAAATGGAAAATTGAGATTATTTTAGTTATATACAATAAGGGAAATGATAAATTACATTGATTATCAGATTTTAAAAAATATAATTTAAAATTGAATTAATTTAAATATAGTTTAAATAATATCGGAAAATTTATTATATCGGTTAATTTAATTTTTGATAAATTGTCTTCAGATTTTGGTACTGATCGCATTTTAGTAATTGACCATGTACGTACATAATTACAGTCTTTAGTGGTGACAGATCATGTCAAATTAGAAATCACATGAAGACTTTATGTTGCCGACGGTGACATTGTCAGGTACCAAAGTTGGCGGCTAACATTTCGAATATTATATTTGACTTCATAATATTTTACCACTGTTTGTTGATGTTATTGCTGTGTAAGCAGTAGCGAAGTCATCGATATTGCTAGGCGTTTCAATATTGTTGATTCCTTTTTAAGCTATAATGTGACATTAAATGATGACATATTTCAAAAATGTAATTAATAGGATATATAATCATAATTATGACAGCTGACATGTCAAAATAAAAATCATTTTCTGAACGTTTGCAGGATTAAAAACATTTATTAACTAAATTTGTATGTCAAATTTTTTTATTTTTTCTTTGTTCATTCTGCATGGGGCGATAAGGCTTTAAATGATAAGAGGTTTCATGACAATTTATTGTAATTCGAAACTTAAGAAACGTTGTCAGGGAATTATCTCAACCATGAGCATTTTACCGAGTCCTAAAATCATAATTACATATTGTAAATTTTTTTTTGTAATTGGTTCTCATTTAAAGCTGAGTCAACTTAGAGGGACATCGATGTCTCGGACGAGAGTTTAACCAGGGACTGAACTTATCGAGCGAGAGTTTCATACTACGCCACTGGCGCTCAAACTTGAAATACTTTATATTACACTGGTCGGAATTGAAGACCAGTCCGCTAAAAATATCGTCCATCAGAAATCAGTTTTTAAGTAAATTATTAATATCTAAATTAAAAGTGAATTTTGTATAGTAAACAAGTTAAAGTTTTCTGAAAGATTTGAACAATAACCCTGAAAGATTTCAGCTTTGAATAACTCTGAAAGATTCCACCCACAAAGCTATTTTATTTAATAGTAACCATAATTCTCAAATTTATAGCCCATAGATCACTTTAAAATTAAGTATTGCCCATTTAAATAGATAAATTTTAATTGGTATAATTTTATTAATATTTCTATTACATAAACATAAATTCATCCATTTTAGACTTCATCATAATAATTAATAATTAATTTGCATAATATTAAAGTCAAAATTATTCTTTGATAGACCGAACTACAAAATACTATTAAAATGTCTGGAGTAATTAAAAATATCTTTTCATTTTCTTATAATTTATAATACTATTTTTATTGTGAAATAAATTATTTTTTAAATACATATTTAAATTATTATGATATCCTTTTTTTATTAATTCTAATTAAAACAATTTTAATCGATATTTCTTTCCTCTTTTTTACGTTTTTATTTTTAAAATGATCCAAAAGTTGACATGTTTTTCCTTGTAATAATTAAATATTTAAAGGCGTATCGACAATTACTAAAGTAGTGATAAAAACAAAATCATTTAACATAAATTATTCTAAAAAATATAAAATTTAAATTAAGCAGAGCTGGATACAAAGTTCTTAATTTAATGGAATTTAATATAGTTTTGACAGAAATGTAATTGGACTCTACATTATCATAGATAAATGTATTTGCGATTACATCTACAAAATATAGTAATGTGTGTTTTTTTATTTACTTAAAAGCAAAACGCCACAATATTTCTAATACTTGTGGACATAGAGTTTCTACAAGATTTAGCGTACTCTTCTAGCGCATATCCTCACATGTGCACAGACCAAAATGTAAGTTTTTAGCTGGAATTGAGTCTGATACATACTGTGATTTCACATAGGAAATGTGGTCATTGCATATACGACTTTTTTCAGTAGGTCAGTATCAGATTATAACGTATTTTCCGAACTTCATTAACGTTTTCTTCCCGGAAGATCCCCGATAACTATTAATCGCTAGTAGCTGGAACTGAGTCTTTAATCATAGCGTAATTTCATCTAGCAAATGTTGTCATTGCTGACCTACCGAAAAAATGTCGTATTCAGTAGATCAGTATCTCTATACTGCTGACACAGCTTGTGATTATAACGAATTCTCCGAACCTCATTAATTTTTTCTTACCGAAAGATTCCAAAAACTATTAATCGGTAGTAGATGGAACTGACCCTTATACAAAGCGTGATTTCACGTAGCTAATGTAATCATTGCATACGACATTTCTTTCAGTAGGTCTGTATCTCTATACTGCTGACACAGCTTGTGATTATAACGTATTCTCCGAACCTCATTAACGCTTCCTTCCCGAAAAATTTCAAAGAATACTAATCGCTATTAGATATTGTCCAGGACTATACGATTCATATATAGAATCACTGGAATAATGCATATCTAATAGAGTCTTATCTTAGTGCCCTTTCAGTTCCGATGTTGTTATTATTACAGATGTATCGAGGTCCATATTTCATTATTTAAATTATATAAAATCTGTTTTAAATATTTCTGCTCTTCTGCATCCAAAATAGAACTCAGAAAATGTGTACAGGTTCAAAAAAAAACTTCTTCTATTTTTCTAAAGATTTTATGTGATGCCATATGATACTTAAAAATCTATTGGCTTACAACAATGTAAAAAGTGAGTATAGACAAACCCTTTTATGTTGGACATAAAAAACCAATAACGACTGAAGATTATCTATAAATTCTTTTACTTGTTTTTACCATAATCTCAAGTGCTATACAATTTATTATCTACATACATATATAAAAACTTACAATGTTGCAGAAAAATTATTGATTTGTTGTGAGTTTAAAACAATTTAGTTTTTATGTTTTTTTGTTTTTAAATATTACTTAAAGAAAATATACATCTACAAAATAACTCTGCAAAATGTTCAGTAAATTTTTGATGTATATTTTTATAAAATTCTGTATATACAAATAATTCTGAATTTAAAAGAAAAAAGTTCTTATTAAATTTAAGGGACAATCGTGACATCAAGATTAAATAAGTTTATAAATAACGAAATTTTAGAGTATAATATTATATAGAGCCATATTCAAAGGTTTGCAAACATTGAAATTTTGTGATTTAACTTCTATTTATATGCCTATGTACTTCGTCACTCCTTTAACTCAAAAATTAAGTCACTACTGTGTAGTCAGAATGCGTTCTTAAGTACTAATTTGCGTACTCACATTTCAGAAGAATTAATCTCCGTAGTTAATCCGCTAAGTGGTGAGTTATATAATGCCACCAATGTGTATTAATTTCGTATTCTGCCATTGTTTAATAGGGCTCAGTCTTAATTGTGTTGTTTCGTTCTCGTCTCATGCAAATATATATTTCGTTTCTATTTGTTGATTACTTACTGCCGAAGTACAAAGCAGAGTAGCAATTTAGGGGTTAATCTATCAGTCTTGAAACCGAATGTAACTTAGTCAACTGAACGTACCTAACCCTTGAGTTCCATGGTATATTGGTTCCCAAAAAGTTCCGTGTAAATTAAAATCTTGTAATAGCGAATTAAACTGAAAAATAATGTATTGTAAATGGAATTTTTCCTTATTTATTCATTCGTATTCAACCGAAACCCTATGCAAATCGAGTATCATGTAAATCAAGGGTTAGGTATTTGAGGAATTTGACTAACCGTCTTTTAAATATTATAATATTGTTTTCCTTGTCAACTCTACTTTGTAGCCTAGAGCTTGGAGCTTCTCTGTTTCACTATCCAGTTCTGGTGCATTTGAAATTTCGACAGTTTTTTAGTTCTCCATGAGAATGAAATGTAACATTTCACAATGTAATTTGAAAATAATGTAATTTGACAGTAAATTAATTAAAGTATAACAGAAAAGTTTAGCATATCGCTGAGATTATCTATTGATAGGGTACAGTTCACTATTCTTCTTAAATTAAATTTAGTTTGTTCTTGTACTATTGAGTCTACATTACAATAATTTTAAAGGAATTTAAAACAATACAACTCAAAAAATTCGAAAAGTTGTTAATAAATAAACAACCCCCAGAGAATTGGCACTAATGTTTGAAATTTCACTATATACCAAACAAAATAATTACTACATAATTCAACTGCAAAATACATTTTACAAACCCCGCAACAAAAAAAATCCTTTTTGGTTATTAATGTGTTAAAAAAGAAACTCAACGTGTCAATTAAACTTATTTCATTATAATTTATGATGATTTTCTTATATTAATTTTACCAATTAAGTATTTTGTATCCCTTTTTGTTTTGTTTTACTATTTTCCACAATCAAAACCATTCCAGACCCCAGTGCAGTCCAGACAGAAAATTAAATGTTTAAAGTTGATTTCTGTATTTGTAATTCCTTTTTTTTTACTATTTTAACCACAGATTCAAACCGAAATCTTTTACGTCCCGGTTTACGGTTGAGTTCCTTGTAGTTCAATTCCAGTTTCTATCTGTTTTTCGTTTCAGTTTAAAGTCGGTTCAAAACCGGTTTAACAAAACCAAAATGTACAAATAATTAAATTTTTAGTTACAATTTTATTGACACTTGACATTTACGATTCCCTATTAGCTGTTCTCATTGTAAGTAGAATTCTGTTCTAATAGACTTTTTTTTGAAATCAGAATACTTGCAGTAGAAAAGAGTTACCGAAAACAATTATTTATTTGTTTTAAAAAAATTAAACCGAAACGATAAAGAACAAAATTAATTTATAAAAAATATAGCTCCGGTTTTCGTTTCATTAAAAATACTAGTTATTTACGGTTTTCGCTTCTGTTCAGGTTTGAATCTCTGATTTTAACTTGAAAAAATGTTTTATATTATTATTCAGAATCAATTTTTATCACTATAGAAAAGTAGGTAATCATCCATACACGCAGGTGGTGTTAATTGTTTGTATATTGGTGGATAAATGTACAACAATATTTTCAAGTCTCTTTTACACCCAGTAATACACAGCCCATCAGTGATGATAATAATGATAATAATAATAATAATAATAAATGGTTAGTGTAAAAAAGTTGCAAACAAATTTTTTTTTTCTGCAACATTGTTTTAATGCTTTATAAATCTTGAGGAATTTTTTTTTAGTGTTATATAGACAGAGACGATTTTTCAAGGACGATGGTTAAATGATGTGATAAATTGTTAATTTATTTTTAAATTTTTTTATTTCTGTTGAAATTGAAACCCCATCATCCACGAAACCATACATAAATTTTGCGAAATTGTCATTATTTAGTGTCTTCGTTTTGATATATGTAAATTGGAAGATTAATTAATGATAATTGGATAAATAATAATTTAAAAAAAAAATTAATTATATTTTTGTACTACTTTTGTGAATTTAATTATTATAATTGCCTAAGGAAATCTCTTTCGTCAGCTTAATTATTTAATTATTTATAAGCAAAAAAACAGAAAACAAAAAAAAACTTGCTTCCTACATAATGAAATTTCTGGCTACTGTTTGTCAATCATTAACTAAAAATTGAACCTACGCTTTTACTCTCTCTTGGTATTCATACAATATACCGTAATATTATGCAAAAATTACAATTTTTGTTCCCATCACACCCTTGAGGTCTGTTACGAAGTTACGATGTTTATAAACTAAAATCAATCAGACAACAGCCAACAGCAAAAATTAAACAATATTTCAAGTATCCATTTCTGATTTTGCATAAAAAAAAAACTGCGCAGCCGTACTGTTGTACATTGGTTTCATATTGATGAGCTTTTTTCAATTGCTATGTTGTCTAAATATTTTTAAAGACTTTTCTAGATAGAAACATCACTACAGAATAAATATTCTTAAATAAATATTTAGAAAAAAAAAATGTATTTACACCTATCACGCCACATAGCGGATGAAATGGAAAACAGTACTGAACTATACTTTGAGATAATATAATTTGTTTCATTTTTTAATCGGATTCTGTTGAAAGTTATAACAACTTAAATAAGATATTCAAATATTAGAAAATTCCATGGTACAGTGACATCTATTGACTGATACTTGAGTTATACTAACTTTATCTAACAATTTACATGATTATCACATCTTGTTCGTGTTTTTTTGGAAGCACGACATGAAATCATGATATTGGTGTTTTGCTGCCTGTGACGCCAAGTCAATCTTTAATTCAATACTTTTACAATTCACCATTTCATGTGTCATTAGAATGTTTATAAGAAATGATGTAGAAGTTTTTATTTTGTAATTTCGGATACTATACGCCTTGGTACTAATTTCATTCAAATTGGCATTAGCCAACAAATCAGATGGACCACATTCACTTAGTTTAATAACAAAAATTTACAATCGACGAACAAACATCGAGGCATTGTGATAAACGAAAGAACTTAAATATGAAATGTTTTGTTGGTTTAAATTTAAACTTCTGGTTTTATAAAATTCTTTTTATTTTTTGCTACTTGAACAAATATTTGACTATATTTACATTCAATTGTCAGAAGAGGTTTCAGTCTCATCAGATAATTGAAATATACATAAAAAAAACTGTGTTCAATAATCCAAAAAAAAATATTTTTTAAAAATTTGCAAATAAAACTCATAATCACGAAATCAGGAACAAGAATTAAATGTAATTAATCATATCATAAAGAATATTTTGTTCTTTGATTTCAATATTTTGAATATAGTTTTTAACATAAAAATGGACACTTTAACGCCTTCGAACAGCATCCAAACTATAATTGATATATTTTGCTGTTGTTTTTGGATTTAAATAGAGGGAAATTGTAGCTGAAGCAATTATTATTTTTGATATTTATGTTGGATTACACTTTTTTTTCACTAAATATAAATTGAGTAATCCAGCAGAGCAAACGGATTGCTCCAGAAATTTAAATAGACCCAGAGGTCTTATTTTAATATTAAACTTGTTCAGTATTTTTATGACATTGTCAAAACTGTGAAACCTAAAATTGGTAACCTGCTACAATTTGTGTGTCTTTTTGTCGTTGGAATTATTATAAGTTCATTTTTTCCTTTCATTGTTAATAATTATTGCTTCCTCTGGTACTGGTTGCTTGGAAGTGGCTATCAGTGTATTGGCCATTTATTATACAAATATTATGAGCAAGAAAATGGAAATTATGTAATATATTTTCGTAAATACAATTAATTTATTTAAATTTTCGTATTTAATGAAGCGGCAGATAAACTAAACTCAAGCATGAAAGTTCCAAATGCATCTTAACATAACTACAACAAGGCTCAGTCAAAAAGTTAGTTGAGTAAACTAACTTGCATAACGACAACGAGAGATACATTTTTAGTACTATTCTGCACACAATGCTAAAAATGGCTTAATCGACAATTAACAACCTGTGAAAACAGAACACGGTCAAAAAGAAACACTTGACCATCTTCTGTGTCTAGGTTCAGCACTCACAAGAAGAATGCTCTTCGTGCGGCCTTCTAAAAGAAATATTATGTGAATAATAATGAGAATGTTTTTCAAATTCGCGTTAATTCTTCTAGCTACATATATTTAGACATCTCAACGAATACCCTGGAAACTTTACCAAGGGATTAATAGCTCTACATTTAGCTTTTACTGCATGGCTTTTGGTTGCCGCTCTAATCTGTAAATTAATCATAACTAATACCATAACTATCTGGTCCATATACCTCTCAAATTTGATTAATACTATCTGCCAATTTTAACTATTTGATTTTGACAATAAATAATTTAAATTTTTTTTTTTTCCACCTAACCAACAAATTATCAACAAAATTTTTATATTAAATATGACGTGTCATAAACAAAAATTTCGGTTCATTTGAATTTCAATTTTTTTTACAAAAAATTTATATAATTTTCCGGGGTATTTTAATAATTATTATTTCACGGTTTATTGAAGTGTGAGAAAATTCTAATTTTCTACAAAAAAAAAAACTTTATTTGATGAAAATAGCCAAAACAAAAAAAAAATATTCTTTAAATTTTATTTATTTATTATTTTTTTTTTACTGAATTTATTAAATTTTTATAGTAATTTTTTTTTATTATAAAATTTTTATTTGTTTTGAATTTTTGTGAATAACTTCACCAAAATATTCGCAGTATTGGTGAATGAACGATTGAGTTTTTGTGGACTTTATGTTCAAAAGTGCGAAGAAAAATTTGTGAAAATTAGAATTTTAAATAATTTTTTTTTTGGTTTTACGAAATAAATTAATAAAAGTTTTTAATTAATGAAATTTTATATTTGAATTGACTAGAATTTTTCATATAAGAATTTGGAAAATTATTTATGTATTTGTATATTTTGGAAAGAAAATTCTTATTAATTTTCAAAACCTCGAACGTTTGGGAAAAAAGGAAAAACATCTTAAAAAATGATTTAAACTCATAAAAAGCATTTGATTTAGTGATCGATTCATTTGTAATCCATTTCTTTATTTCAGAAATTAATTCAGAAAGAAAGAATTCTAAGAATGGTTCAAAACCTCTGGACAGTATTATGTCTATTGTACTATTCATATTGTAGAACCGCGACCAAACCTTTAGCATTTGTTCACCTAGAAATATTTTCAAATATTCTATCCTTCTATTATCTTGTGTTCACGTTGTAAGTCGACTACAGCGCCTCTGTTGAATAGATTTAAATCTCTACAATTTGACAGTTGTTGTATATTTTATCATAACGTTTAGTCTTTAGTGACGATAAATTCTTCCGAGTTATTAATAATTATAATAAAGTTAATTTATACGGAGTAAAATTGCGTCTTAATTTAAAAAGAAAATCGCAATTAAAAATGGCGATTAACTGTCAAACCTTATTACACAATGCTATGAAAGTGTTCACGTGAATGGTAGCTCAAAATCTACTCTACTACGCTCCACACCACATAAATTGTGTTCAACGGTTTTTGAAATACTCTGCACTACACGTGAACAACTTCAGCATATAATCATCCAATTGGTTAGTTTGTGTGAACTCTTTCAAACATTTAATGAAAAATTGTTTAGCATGATTAGTCATATGAGTATTTTCAATGTGGTTAGTTGAAGCTAGAGTAGAGTATACTCATTTGATAGCTTCTATATGTACGTTAACCGCCGTACCGTACCGAATTTTTCTCCTATGACCGAGAAGTAACTAGGCACTTGCCAATCAGACACTTTATTAACGCCGATTAATTGCTAAACTCTTCTGGCAATGTGAATTTACTTTAAGTTTTGAACGATATTCAAGATGTAAAAGGCGCGCTTCACCAAGAAAAATGTAATATTTGTTATAACTAACCAAAAATCATAGAATTATTGAATTTAAAAACCATTTTTCCTAAATTATACGAAAAATATAAAACCATTTAATTTCATCATTTTCAAATTATATTAATGATTCCATCAAATTTTATGAACAGTGATCTAAAACTATTGATAAAAATTATGGTAACATTTAAGCCATAATTTTTACGATTACGCAATTTTTATTTTTATTACAATATTTTCAAATCGATTGTGCTTAAAAAATAAAGTCATTTTAGGCGCCATTTTTTGTAATTTTCAATATTTTATTTTTACATTATTCTATTGAATATTGGCCAATTCAAAAATTAATGAACAATTCAATAAATAAATAACTAAAGAAAAAATTGTTTCGCACAATAAATAATTATATTTTTTTTAGAGGTCTTGTTTTTGTTTTTTTGTTGGTTTTGATCACCTTATTCTCAATATCCATTTTTGGTCTACAATAGATCGTCAATTGATCTTAAATTGTCCACAGTTTTCACAAAATAAAATGAAATAAATTAATGTAATTTTATTTACAATGAATTTTTTGGTGGGTGATTATTGAAATTTTATTGTATAGCTACGCAGAGCCGGGATTGTAAAAACTTGATTACATTAATTTCAATTTGATCTCGGTTCTATGAATAATGAATATGATATTGTTCATCATGAAATCATTTATTGAGGAACTTTATTTAAAAAAGTTAATGTCTATCTCAAATGTTACTAGTTCGAGTCTTTAAAGGGTTAAAGAAATAGAAATAAAAACCGTGGCGTTATTAGTTCATCTGTAGGGGTTCATTTTAACATTTTTTCTTAACCAACACTTCTCGTTTTTCTGGAATTTTATTTTTTTCTGCGAACCGTTTTTCAAGGAACTGCGATACTCAGAACTACTCCGAAACTGATTTTGTAAACTGTATTTTCTGGGAGTTACAATTCTCGAAACTGTTTTACTGGGAACTGATTTTCATGGAAATGCAATTCTCGTAACTCTTTTTGATTTTTTAGTTTCATTCCGGGAACTAATTTCCTAAACTGTATTTACTGGGAACTAAAATTCTCGGAACTGATTTTCTCTGGGAAACTGCAATTCTTGTAACTTTTTTTTTGTGAACTCATTTTCTGGTAATTTTTCCGGGAACTGATTTTCTAAACTGTATTAAATGGGAACTGAAATTTTCGAAACTATTTGTCAGGGAACTAACTGATTTTATTGGAAATTACAATTCTCTTAACTCTGTTTTTTGGGAAGTAATTTTCTGAAATATTTTTCTGGAAACTGATATTCTAAATTGGTTTTTACTGGGAACTAACATTCTCGGAACTGTTTATTTCTCGGAACTGATTTTCTGAACCGCTTTTCTAGGAAACTGCAATTCTCGTAACTGTTTTTTTTTTTTGGGAATTGATTTTCTGGTAGTTTTTCCGGGAATTAATTTTCTGAAAACTGAATTTACTGGGAACCTTTTCTTCTTCTGAGAACTTATTTTCTAAACTTTTTTTCTGGGAATAGCTCACATGTTTGAATAGTAAATCACCAGCGCGAAATTATTGTTTTTAAAACAGTTCAACTTCTTGGCACACATTTGAACACTTTATGATCATAGATCCGACTCTGAATCCTATTTACGCACATTTCCATTATAAAATTCGTTGTTCACAGAAAATTTTCCTCATAATAATAAAAATACTATAAATTCTGATAGTGTTAAGACTATAAAAAATTCATTTAGTCTCGAGAAAAACTGTTTTTTTTTTGTACAAACTTTAAGTAAATAAATAAATAAAATACGGAAATTCACATTTTCATTTATAAATTCGTTTCTATCCAAAAAAAAAGTGGTTTTTTCTATGATAAATGTATGAAAATGATATACAGAGAGAACAAACGAAAAAAAAAAATTGCGCGCGTTGGTTTGACTATAGCCATTCAATCATTGTCAGATTATCGTTTTGTTAGACTTTATCAGCTCAACGTATAGACTGAGCCAGTTCGCTTTTTCTATGTACCAATATAAAAACGGAACCTTTAAGAAGGTATAACAATAAATGCAGTTTTATATAAAAAGAAAATGAATAAAAATTGTTTAATGGATTTTTTTTTTTTTTACTAACTTGCTAACAAAGTTACAAATGAACAAAATGAAAACTGACAATTTTCATATTTGTTTTTCTTTATTTTTTATGCTAAAAATGGTAAACCAGAAATACAGAAATTTTTATTAAGAATTTTTAAAGTTTGCTTCAAATATAAATAAGACAACAAAAATAAAATTGACTAAAAAAAAGTGCGCGCCAATTTTTTTATTAACTTTATTTATAGGTAGAGATGAAAAGGTTAATAAAAAGTATGTAAAGAAAAATGAATGATTCAACAGTTTTAGCACAAATATATTGGTAGTTTACAGAACAATATTACATATTCGGAAAATTGATTATACTTAGAAAAGTGCTAACATCTAAGAATTGGTAATTTTCCGGTAATTAAGAAATTTTGGAAGTTTCTTAGTTCAATGATAGATGGCACTGTTAAAAAGTGTTTGTTGGGAATTGGGAACTGGAAAAAACATCAATATATTTTTGGTTGGGAGTCAAGATGGATCAAATGAAAATGTCTAATTTCTGATAAATTGTATAATTCTATATTAAAAATGAACTAACTCATTCAAGTTGACTCAATCATTTATTAAATATTGTGACTGTGGCTTAATAAACTGTTCTGGAGCAATTTATTCTACTTCTAAATGGCGATCATTATTTCTTACCCTTTTCAGATGGCTCACCTTCTTCGATTTCTCAACCTCTTCGGTAAGAATACAAAGAGAAAATAGACAGCAACTGCTCCCCATACAAGTGCAGCTGTCAACTCCTTAAGCTTAACTCACGTATCACTTTAACTGGCTTCTTTCTTTTCTTATGGTTTTCCAAAGAGAATGAGAAATAATGATCCGCAATTGGGATCATTAAAGTATCCTTGTACTTTCAGATTAAGAAAAGTGCTATCGGTTGAGACTATTATTAACAAATGTTTCACTATTAAAAGTCTTTTGCTTATTATAATTAAAGCTTATCAACTATAAAGAAAGTAAATAATTCGGGCTCAATAACAGAAAAATAATACCAGAAACCTCAAACATTTGCTATGCTTTCAAGAGGTTTCAAGAGGATAATGAGAAAAGATGACATCGAAATAAGATATAATCTTAAATATTTTAATATTCGGTTAAAAAGAAAAAGTTGTCTGAATAAGAACTGTTTTAAATTAGCTATACTTTTTCAATAGAGTCTTATATCTTAACAGTATTAGACCTATTATAATTTTTATGCTTATTATATATCATGACGTTAACTATGTGTCATCTGCTCTGGATAGAATGCTGTTCATAGAGGTTTTTAATCGAGTAATTAATGTCTTGTGTTGCTGTAGCTGGTAAGAAACGTGTAATTGCTACACTTGAGTCCAGAAATTGTTTCTTGGTAATTATAATTGCGAAAAATTATTGCCGTTCGAATGTAGGTTTAATTTAATCTAAATCAAACTTCATATTTACCAAACTTCATATCATTTATTCAAGTGGCAAGTCCCAGACAGAATGTCCTAAAGCCCAAGATGAGGTTATTTTAGATTCAACTTGTGCCGTTTCCGTAGCACGTTTATTAGCTAGATCGTTTAATTCGTTAAGATCATAGTTAAAAATGAAGTTGTAAATTAAGTCTTACATTGTTTCTCTTTGGTTGGGATTCAGGTATACTCATAAAATACTTCAGAAATTATAAATATTTGTAAAATTACTATTTTAAATACCTATATAGATAATTTAACAAACTCTGCAACTGAATTTTGTGAAGTAACAGAAAGGGTATCATAAATTTTCCTATTTTACTTCATGATGACAATGAGATATCACCAACTACCATCAATTGACAATTTCATATATGATGAAAATATCTTCAAAATTAAGAAAAACGTTTAAGTTTAAATAAAACAATTTTGATCGTTCCTTTATTGATTCATTTATTGGAATCATGATCAATAACTCAAAGTCCAAAAAAAAAATATAAGGTGGAGCCGATTAATATTTTATTTATTCTACTTTTATTCTAAATTTTATTTTTAGTAAATAAGTTTCGCTATTGCTACTGTGTTCATATTTTAAGCGAGTTTAGGTCAAAAATGGCAATTTTATTATGTATTCATCGTGTCTTATTTTCAAAATAAGGGAACAACACATAAATAAAAACGAAGGTTTAGTAATAAACTAAGTAAAATATAAAATATTTTATAAAAATATTGAATAACAGAATATTAAAATTTATTTTTAACGAGATTCAATAAAACTATATAAAATTTGACAGGGAAATTTAGCTGATTTTCTTCTATATGGTTATGAATTTTGAGAAATTTGGGACTGTATACTTGATAGAAGGTCTAAGAGTCTCAAGTTTAATTGATATTCAATAAAATTTTATCAAAATTAGAGGGTTTCTTAGGAAATTATAAATTATTAGGAATTTGAGTGCCATGTCAGTAAGTATTACATATATTCAGAATTACACCAATAGGAAATTTACTGTACTGTTCTGATTCTGACAGATTGATTTTGTGTCATATGTCATATTTTTATTTATTAACAATTTCTGTTTAGAAACATGATTCTGAATGAATCATGAATGTATATACCGTATACCGTATAATGGGCAATATGTATATATGTACCGGGATATCAGCAGCAGCAGGTCATTAATTTACTCAGAAAGCATGCTAGAAGATTAAGTTTTTAACAATGGCAACCTCAATATGTATATAGATGTGGGGAAGAAGAAGATACATTAGAACACCTCTTCTGTCACTGCCATGCCTTGATATATAAAAGATTTAAATACTTGGAATCTTATTTTTGTACAATAGTCCACCTTAAAGTAGGAAGCGGGCAGGTTGAGTAAGTCAAAACTAATCCCCTGTAGAATAAACCATCATCAGAAAAAACATAATCCTCGAGGTTTAAGTGCATAGAAGAATTCTTACCACTAACTCCTTTCAAACCAAATTAACTGTCAATCTAATTACTTTTCCATCCATTTCGAATTTATTGTCAAAAAAACGATAATTTTTATTTTTGCCACCTATTTTTTCATACTAAAACTATAGGAAACTATGATACAGCGACATCTATTTGTTTGATTAGAAACTAGTACGACAACTGATTGAAATTTAATGGTTTTTTCATAATTTTTATTAAATTAAATTTATAAAAATAAAGTTTTTAAAAAGTTGAATTAAATTTATCAATTTTCCTTTACAATTGTATCATTCTTCTTAATTTACTAAGAGAGGTGACAGTGACATGACATTTTGTTTCATTGATTTATTTTAAAATTAATTTGAACGAATCGTAATAAAATTGAAATTTTAACAAATTTAACTTAAAATATCCTTTTTTGATAGTGTTTGCATGTCAGTGTTTATTTTTGGTCCATTTTCGTAATGTTTTTACCTAATTTTCTTGGACTAAAATAATTATGTATTAATTTACACCCAAAATAAACTATAAAAAAATATATGAAAATATTCAAATTAAAATTTCCATTTATGAAAATTATGTTCCTCATTATAAAATCATTTATTTTTTTCATTTTTTATTTGTTGCCATCTCGCACTGTTTTATTTCTGTTTCCCTTTCAACAAGACACCTCAAATTTCAACTCTGTGGTAGGTCTTTATTTTGGTGGACTTTCAAAAAAAAAAAATCTATTATGGATAACTTTTTTTGTTGTTGTATAGTTGGCTCCCTATGGATTATCGAAATAATTCCAAATAGTTTCTATCTAAAACCAAACCGATTATTATTATTATACGGTTGGGCCCAAAAGTGCAAAATATTTTTTTTATATGGTTTCGGAAATTCAATTTTCAATCTTACCAAAATATTTATGGGTTTTTTTTTCGTTGTTGTTGAACATCTGCAGTTATTTCATTTTTGTGATGGTAATTATTACCTCATTATTAATAAAAAAAAATGAACCAAAACTTACAAATTAAGTTGAATTCGGTTTTCGTCTGTTAGGCCTTCTGTCAAAAAATTTTTGTTTTTGCTAAAAAATATACTAAAAATTTATTTTTATGATCCTGAGTTTTTTTTTGTTTTTTTTTAAATATCTTCAAAATTTTAATTTTTATTATTTTAGTTTTGTTTACCACCAACGAAGATTTTTATTTATTTTTTATTTTTTTGATTTAGGGGCGAGTTAATTTTTTTTTTTGGAACCATTTGTTTGAGTGAATTAGATTTCTATTTTAAATTTTTTTTTTGGATCTGGTTAAAACGAATAAATTATAAATTAAATTTATTGCTTTGAAAAGTGAATTTGTTGCTAAAAAGTTTGGGATGAATTTATATAATTTATGAAGACATTATGGTTAAAAAAAAAATCGTGGATTCGAAGAAACTTAATTATATTTTTACCAGCTGTTCTTTTGCAGACTTAATAATTTTAATGTTCAATTAATTTCTTATTACTGAAATATTCAGATAAGACGAGAATCTGAAATTGACTTAACCCCTTTTATTTTAAATATGGTGTTTAAGTCTTACAGGCGAATTGGTAAACTTTAATACACTCTGCAATTAAAATATCAATGAATTATACCAATCGCAACTGATCCAAATTTATGAAGGAAGTTAATAATCTTTCTGATTCATTTTTAATTTGGTGGTTTGATTCTAAAATATCTAAGTATTTTGTGGCCCTTTCGTATAGTATTAACTTCATTTTATTACAAGATGATGAGTTCAGTAATTCCTTCCTAGTCTGGAACCGACAAATTAGTTAATTCTTATTTGAGAATTTTTACTAGATGATAATCTCAGTAAGAAGTAAACCATTAAGGAGGTATTGATATTACTATAGTGTATAGTCTATGAGTTTTTCGGTATTTATAAAGCTTTTGTTTGGCAGTATCTCTTCGTAATAACTTGCTTCTTCAAATTTTAGGTTATATTCAATAATTTTATAACATACTGTAATTTTTAAAGTGCTCCCGATTAGGTAATTTATGAAATCGAATGGTAATGAAATGATTTTTTCATTAAAAGTGATTATAATGTGAATGTGAATCATTTGTTTGAATCGGTTCATTAACTTCCGAACAAAATATCTTATAACACAAATTTTCACTTCATTAAAATCGTAATTTAATTAGCTGGAATCTAATATTTTGAGTCTTTTAAACTGAAGTTTTCGGTAAAGCTGTTTTATGCCTCCCTCGAACAATTATATTTTTCTATAAAATTGAATTATTTTAGCTTGGTGCAAACCTTTTGCAAACTTCTACAGATTAAAACTTTATTTCCGGATCCTATAAAACATAGCCCCATTAAACTTCAATATAACCTAATTAAAACTTTAATCCATTTTTATTTCGATTACAAATGTCTTCTTGGAGTAAAATCATAAATATTGAGTAGTAAAAATTAATATGTCGAAGATGTATAACCGATTAAGTATAACTTTTTGAATTCACTGTAGCATAAATGAGTCAGTGTAAATGCAGAATTTTGTCAAACTAAGATTTAGTTCAATAATTTTATATTTGTCCAAAATTTAGAGTAATTTTGAATGTCCCCACTTACTAAAATCATAAATATTCCAATAATTTTCTTAATTTATCTTAAACGTCAATAATTACGATCCAGATATAATTCTTCCTACTACAAAATGTTTTCATCAAAATTCTGTAATTATTTATTTTAAACATTTTTCTTTAATTTTGGTTGCAAAACAAAAAACACTTGAAAATTTCCGGATATGATTTTGCTATCATCATTTTTCATATCAATAAAAAGTTTATTAATTTGCCAAAAACCAAAATTTTTTATGTTCTGAACCATATTAAAAACGAAACAATTATGTTATAAATACAGTAGTGGCCAAATAAATGTTATACAATATCTGAAATTTTTGAAATTTAAATTTTTGAATTATTAAACATTCTCTACAGACTTACAGAACTAATGAAAAGCTGCAGACTAACAAAAATGACCTATTATTAGGTTTTACATCATAAATTTCTTTATTCCAGTCTGAAAACTTATCTTGGTCTCACTAATTCTTAGTAACAGACTATTATAGCCAAAAGAGACCACAACTCCATCCAATTATCTATCTATACATTAGAATATTCTTTATCAAATAGTAAGGAACTGGTAGAAAAATGGGACAATGCAAGTTTTTTCTTAGGTGCTTGGTGTTTCCGAAGGAGGTCTTAGAAACATTATGGAGACAATGTTATAACCTCGAACTTTATGAGCTAATATGATGATATAGTCAACAAATTCAAATGCATCGACTGCACTGGTTAGGTCACATCTCAAGAATGTACTATATGAAGCTTCCAGTAAAGCCAATTTTTGATTACGCAGAAGAAGCAAACCAAGTCTTCGATAAAAATATGGTGTTGCAGCAGGCATGAGGATGCTAATGGAAGCTGCGCAGGTCAATGGTCTCTAGAGCAAAGCCTTGGACTTGTTCAAAAAATAATTACTTGTAGAAACGAAAAGTAAGAAGGTTGGAATCAAAAGGCTTTGAGAATACTCATATGTTCTCGGATATTCCTGACTCCAACTAAATAAAGATCATGCTAAATATGATAAGGAATATGCTAAATTATGTATACTGTTCTGTAGAGGTTATTAGATAAATGAGACGACGAATTATTAGCCCCCTGTCACTGTCATTTTTTGTAAGAAAATAGCAGTAGAAACCTATAGAGATGGGTACATTCTGTTTGATACAGCTAAAAATTAAGCAATCCAGTCTTGAGAAAGATACGATGAATTGATGTGATATAGACGAATTTCATATATCGACAATAGATTGTAATGTAAATGATGCCGATCCATTCTTGCAAACTAAAATAATAGTATACAAATTCTATAGTTACATTCTGTCCGAAGCAGTGAAAAATTATAAGCAACATCAGAAATGAGAAAGATATGATCAATTGGTGTGATGTAGACGAATACTATCGATAGTATAGTAGGGTGTAAGGTATAAGATGCCAATTAAATAGTCGATAATATCAAAGAAATATTTTATAAAAATCTTCAAGATGGTAATTTTTATTTGGCTACTACGGTATTAGGTCAATTTATTTAAGCAGTAACAAAATATAATCATATCATTTCAATGTTTGATAAAATCTTTTACATTAAAATTGTTAAACTCATTTTGGTAAATATTTCAAAATATTTTTTTTTAACGAAAAACCAAATTTTTTATAAATTCTTGTTTAGCATCAATCAACCTCGCGCCCGTTTTCTTTCTGTTTTCATTAATTTTTTTTTATTATCATAATTTTTACAAGAAAGTTAATAAATTATTAACACACAGTTAAAAAAATTATACTTTTTAATATAAATAATAAAAAAAATTATAATTTTTTTTTATATGGTGGTTTTTATGGTGGTGTCATTGACTAAAATTCAGCAATGGAAAAGTTTATTCTTGTTAAAGAATTTTTGGTTATTATTTATTTGAAATTTTTTATATTTTTTACAATTTGTGGTTGATAAATAATTTGTTGTTGTTGATTAATATGAAAATATTTACGGGACAGATGTAATTTAGGGAATTTAATTTATTGGACAATGTTCAAATAAATCGACCTTCAGTTGTTTGATTTTTAATTTATATTTTCATAATATGAAATTTATATGTTTTTAGTTTACTATTTTATTTACAGAATGTGGAAGTGATTAATTTGAAGAATCTGTTTTTAATGTTTTTTTGGTGCGGTTAATTCCAAAATTTGATTAATTTTGAATTAAAGATTATTTGTAATTTTCAAAGTACTTTGTTATAGTAAATATTTTTCTTCTAAATGGGATTGATTGCAAGACAGACTTTATTAATCTATTTCGGTTATGATCCGTTGCCTACCACATCTTAATATATTTAAAGAAGGGTAGGATGTTTGAGGGGCCATATTGTTCAGTTCTTCGGTATAGTGAGGAAACTTTTCCCAGAAATTAATTAGTGTCTAGGTTCAGTTTATGAGTAGAGAGTCCGAAGCAGTAAATTAATTTTCATCACAAAAATCACAATTACATATTGCTAATTTTATTACTGGTATTCATTTAAAGTTTAGTCTACTTAAAGTGTAATCGATGATTTCGGACTGGAGTTTAATCCGCAACCTAATGCTTAACAGCATAGTACCCTTTGCGAAGCATTAACTGTAACAATTCTTTGTCCAACGGAAAAAAAGTGTATGAACAAATTCTGAACTACTGTTCCAAACTTCCTTGTCTTCTTACTAGGAAACTGAGCCTATTCATATTCCGTAATGAGATATTAATAAAACGAAAAAGTCGCTAAATATCACTTTGGTTTGGATTATGAACTGCAAAATATAAGTTAACTACCGAGGGAAGTAAGCATTCTCTTCAGAACTGTGAAGCCTAAAGCTATATAGTGGTAACCTTTTAATTTCTGTGTTTTGTGACGATGAATCTACAATTTCAGTTTTTCCTTAGCGAATAATTTTACTTGTAGACAGCTGGTAGTACCTGTCATACTGTTAGAACTACTTTAGTTCAAAAACTTAGTTGTTTATTGCATTGAATAAACAGGTGTCGAAGTACGTTAGAGGGTAGCGTTCCTTTTAGAACTGTGTACTCATGTGTAGGTGGTGGGCTCTGATAACATGAGAACTTAATCCATCAAGAACTTAATCAAGCAAGAAATCAAGCTTAAGGTTAACAAATATTTTTCTTAATTATATGTGTTCTAGATTGATGAGGATTAGATACGCGATTACTAACTTATTAACTTATTATTTATGATTTCTAAAACGTATGTCCCTCTATAAACGTTTGTGATAATTTGTGTAGCGAATCTTATAACTTTGTTTAAGAAATGAATGCCATTTGAGCATTTCTACAGAAGTACTAACCGTAGTTCTGATAAAAATTTGAAGGGTTGCATATTCGCATTATTTACAACATTCTGAAGCTTATATGCAGATGAAAGCCGTCAGGTTGATTACGTTCTTTTACCAGAATATTTACCCTCCCTAATTTCAAAATAATAGAAATAAAATGTCACGAAACCTCTATCATTAAGGCCCCATCCTCGGAAGTGTATTGAACGAGAAAAATGTATGTAATGAACAATAAGCTCACGGTAACGATCACAGTGAAGGTGTATGTAAATAATATTAAGTTACGAGTACCACTTTTAGAAGATCGAAAAATTAGCTTTAACTATATTACATAAATTGGTCAAACTCTTTATACCACCCCATAAAAATATAATTCTTAAAAATGTTTTCTTAATTTTTTTCTGTTTTGTATATCATTTTCTTCTTTACATTATTTTTGATACTTTTGTGACAAAAATATTAATTCCGAAAATATAATTTCGAAAATAATTGTTATATACGAAAAAATAAAGTAAATTGATAATTTTTTTTTTTTCGAGGACATTTTTATTTATATTTTATTAAATAAAAATGATGGGTTTTTATTGACCACTAAATGGTCCATGACAAGCCACACAAAATATTATGTATAAATATAAAAAAAATTCATATTAATATCATTAAAAATTAATTTCGAGTCAAATCTTTTTTTTTTTTTTTTGTATTTCTTTGATTTGCCCAGTCAATTTGAAAATAAATAAACTCGAAAATAAAAATTATGTTCAAGGAAATAAATTAATTTTAACCAAAATGAAAAATGAAAAAAACAAAATTGATTTTTATTATAAATGTCGTAATAATTTATTTTAATAAATGAATTGACAATTTACACAAATTTTTTTAGTTTTATTAACAAGGATCAATGAATTAAGTTAAGTGGTAAAATTTGAAGAATTTTTGCTTGTATTATTAAATAAAGAATTCGACTTTTTATAGATAGAATTCAAGGACATTAAAAATTATTAAATTTGGAGTTTTATAATGATTAGTTTTTGGTAATAGAAAAACAAATTATAAAGCGGAAATTTAAAAACGTAATTTCGAATCGATTTATAGTTTTGAATCATCTTTCAGCTTTCAACTCAACCGAATCATCTCAATATAATAGTTATAATAATCACTCATAATTTAATTTCTGATTTTAAAAACTAATAACTTCTATGTAATAAATACAGTTTGTTCAAACCACTTAGTCCCTGAGTATAAAATTTCTTTTGAGGTAAAATATTTTGTTGTTAATTTTTCGCCAACTTTACTTCATTTCGTACTGGTTAATATGGAAGAGTTTAATTAAGAACGCGGAATTTCCGGCTAAAATAATCGTAATACCGCATATAATTTGTGGCTTCATCGCTTGAATAATTTTATCCAGCTGTTACTCATTTATATTAAAATAAATTTATCCTTAATGCTGTGATGAGATGAGCGATTAGTTAAAAAGGTTATCACTTGTTGAATCTAAAAATAAACTTTCCTAAACCCCAACTTTATTAAATGTTTAGATTTACCATGTCTTAAACTAAAACGTACCGAATGCGTCATAGGACAGTTGTTATATTATTCCGATGTCCGGGATTTTAACAGCCATACCCGTAATTAAAAATTATATTCAACAGTGAGAAAGCATGAATGATTCTAATTCACTGTGAACTATAATGATGCGAAATGCATTTTACCAAACTACAAAAACAAATTTAAAATTAACTCATATTTTATCTTCAGTGGTATTCAACCTTTCGCTATTTTTGGAACCCTTCTAGCTTATGGTATAATTCCAGGAAACATGTTTTTTTGAAAAATATCGATCAGAAAGTACAAATCAATTTTATCTAACAAATTTTATCTTATTTTTTATTACAAATCATATTAAAATCCAGTGAAGTTGTTGTAATTTACAATCGCGTGTCATATTCTGCATCAAATTTCTATCATAACAAATAGTATCAAACGTACACTTCCAAGATCTTGTTAATGATTTCCAACTTCGGCGTATTTTCTTCAAAACCAAAAGTTCAGAATCATATTTTCAATGTGGGGGCCGCGATATTCAAAAAATTGATTTTGATGGATTTATGTTTTATACATTGAGAAAATTGTGAAAGGATTTTTTAAATATTAATTTCAATTTCAATTAAATGTTGTCGGGGAAACTTTAAAACTTTTTATGGAACCTGAGGCTTCCATGTTAAAGAACACTGGCTTCAATTTTGATATAAATGATTTTTTTTTGAAAACAGAGAGTTACTTTTCTAATCAAATTCTTATAGTTCACAAGTAATTATAGAAATATTTATATAATTTCAAATATATTAGATTGTAGATTGAATTGAATATAAAGGGGAACCGCTGGGTTTACATGCATTTCGTCCATCACTAGGTCTATTATACCCTTAAAAACCCTTCATGTTACACATACCGCTGTGACTGGATAAGCTAGCAACTCATTTGACCTAATTTCAGATTTCTTTTCCACCCCAGAACACTTGCTTCATACAATTCGTTCATTTAATAAGAACCAAAGCACGTCCGTCGTAAGTGCGTGTGACAGGGTGAATTACACAAAAAATGATCATATAGTTGTCTCACATCCGTTTTCGCATCCTTTACATTGAATCTCCGTATTTTAAAAGCATGATTGATCTCTTAGCACTGATTGTCCTGTTAAGAGCCGTGATATACACAGCTTTTGCTATTACGAAAGTATATCAAATACGACTCAATATTCGAGTGATATTTTATAATATTTGAGTGACATTTAGTAAAATCTACTCTACATTCAATTATAAAATTAAAATTACATGTAAATTAGATAATTTCTAGTTCAAATTACAAAAAAATTAAAATGTATAAAATTCATTTTTCAAGTGAAATTTTATTCATTTTTATTCCATTTAGTCAAAGCATCGTACAAATAAAATTTGTTCAAACCACATTTAATAAAAAAAATAAAAAAAATTTGATATCTCTTCATTTTCTATAGAAAAGTTTTGCAATAAAAAAGAAAATCTAAAGAAAAATCATAGAATAAAAGTTTTTTTTTTATTATGTTATCATTTACATTTCCCATGATGATATTTAGTTCTGTTCTATGCTTCCTTTTTGAACTGTTTTACATAAATAAATAATAAAAGTTTTTTACCTTTCCCTTTTTTATGTTCTATGTTCTATGGAGTTAATATTCTACCTACAAATTTCATTTTGAAGATTATGTTGCAATGTTCGCACAATTATATTTATTTTACCTCTGGGTTTTTTTTTAGTTTCGTTGGCCAAATAGAATCTTTTTAAAAGGATAAAAATGTATCTTAAGTTTTGAATTCATTTTTTTTTTTTAAATAATATGCTAATAATTTCTATTATTCATTTTAAAAGTTTACATTTATTTTTCTGTAGTTTTTTTATTCAGTTCTTTCTAGTCTAAAGTAAAACATTTTATTTAAATGAGTTATTTTTTTATTTTTGTTTGTTACTTGGAGTGTGTTAAATTTTAAGTAGTAAATTTTCGTATTTATTATATTTAGACGATTATAATATTTTAGAGTAAAATTATTTTAAAGGGGTCCTAGGTATGCTATCCATGATTTTTTTTCGATTTACTTAGATTCTAATTTTCAAATAAATCTCACTCAATTTATTCGCAACATTGTATCAATTTTGTAATTTTGGTACTCCAAATTGATTGATTCAAGTTTGTATTGGGAATTGTTAATGCCACTCAACTCGTTTTGTAGAACGCCAGTATATTTTGCAGGGTATTTCGAGTGAGTAAATAAAATCTTTCAATATTGCATCAAAATTTATTGAGGAATTTAAACTTGTTACTTAGTATTGGTAACTCCACTCAATTATGTATTGAGTATATTAAAGAAGGCATAACTTATTATTGAGTGTTAAAGCTAAGTTTATTGGTGACTGACTCAAATAAAAACTTTTATGGATAATGCCATAATTGAGTCTAAAATTGGGAATGACAGAAGTTTCGTGAAGAGTAGTTTTAAAAATTTTTTTTTAAAGTTAAATTTTGAATGATATTTTATTTACTTGAAGGATATTTCAATGAAGTCATAATGGGTTATAGTCTGCAGCTTTTTCTGTCTTGTATAATTCACTCATTTCCTAATCGGCAGGTGCAACGATGTATTATCGATCACATCACAGTCATTTTGACATTTTACTGCATCACAGCTATAAGTCTATACCATTAATATTATCAGGAATTTAACTTATATTCCTTATTAATTGCAAAAGACTCTATTCAAACCTACCTTAATAATAGTCCTGAATATCTTAACCAATTCAATTTGTAGAAATACTCTGAATGTGAAATAATTCGATGACTCTGAACTGAAGGACAGTGTTGTACACAACATCATTATTTACGCGTTGTCTTTTATATGTAGACAATTGTCCATTGTCGAGTTTATAGTTTACGCTACGTCTAGAAAATGTCAATAATATTAAACTCTCTTTTATAAAATGAAATAAAAAATCGAAATTGTTTTTTCTGGAATTAATTTACCACTTCCAAAATCCAAACAGAACTTGACGAGCTGGACAAATGCTGAACTAATAAGTTTGCGTATGACAGATAAATTCGACATTGTCAACACTACATTATAGTAAACATTGTCTATAAACAAAATTTGTTTGGCTACTCTAAAGTGTAATATAGACAATCAAAGTCAACGTGTAGTGGAACTCTGCATCTGTACAATTTTTTTATCATCCAATTAATTCAAATATTACAAATATTTAACTCTTAACTAACATTCAATTTGGAAACTAAATCTAAATAATAATTGTATCTTTGTGAACCACTTATAGTTCTTCAGAAAAATCATTAAAAAATTGACGATATTTAAATAATATTCTTAACAAAAAACTGATTTTTTTTTTTTATTTTCTTTTAACAATTTCAAAGAAAAATTAATATTTTTAACTAATACATTACCACGTCCGTAGTCGTACTCGTTGTCGTTGTCGTCATTGTTATTATTATTTTTCGCAACACATAATTACGTACAATATAAATATCATATAATAATCTACTACAAAAGGAGTAAAACTTTACTTTTCATATTCAATGTTGTGGTATCTTTAAAGATTTAATGCGGTTTCGGGTTATATAGTCAAAACTTTATGTGATATGTTAATGTAATCATTTTACTCTTAATACCATATAAAAACATCATACAGAATCTTTTGAATCCATATAGACTTCTAGTTTTATTATTATGTTAATAAAATGAATGTTTTTTTTACATTTAGATGGTCCAGAAGTTTTAGAATTTATTATATTTTGCCTCTAGATCTATAATATTTATAATAGAAAAAGGTACAGTACACTTTCATCTTCGTATAGTTTCTTGTAAAAATAATATAGATAAAAATAAATTATTACAAAATGTACACTTTTTAAAGACATATTTTATATATTTTTTATATTATTATATGGTTCGGTACACTCTAGAGGAGAGGCTATTAAAAGTGTCTGCGTAATATGGTTAGTAAAATGAAGTAAAATAAAATGTTAAAATTGGAAAGAATTTTTCAATGTTACTACTATATAAATAAGAAAAATTGAAAAAAACTTAGATTGAAAGTTTAGTTTGTATTTAAGATTGCAAATAATTCAAACTTTTATATATGATGTAGCTTGAAGCAATCAATGTAATTGCGTAATGTTTAAAACTACTATTAAAATGCAATTAATATTTAGAACTTCTTAACAAAATATTTGTGGTTGATTGTAAAGTATAGAATTAAAACTAATTTATATACACACAAATCGTTTCTATAGTTTCAGTTAGGCTGGAACGAGGAAAGACAGTTACTCTATAACACTCTGTTCGTCGCAGCAAGTCTCCAGCTTCCGGTTATGTTAAGCATTCCAACATCGGCTTCAACACAATCGTTTCACCGGATATTGGGTCTTCCTCTGATGTGACTACCATCAAGTTTTAATTCAAATCTAGCTTTGGCTGGAGTTGTATCTTCCATTCGACATGGTCTAGCCAGTGAAGTCTCTGGATTCGACACTTTTTGACTAAGTCAGTCTCCTGATACACCGCATATATAGCTTGTGATTATACCGAATTCTTGAAACGCCATTAACTTAAACAGTACCAAAGATTCAACGAAGAATTTTCTCCTCGAAAGACCGCATGAGCTGCTCATCCAGTACTGCGTCTCAAAAAAGCCTATCAATAGTATGCCAGCACTAATTACGATAAAGTATTCCAAATATAATGAGCAAATCATTAGTTATTGACTGTTGTGTCAGAATGAAATTATTTTCGGTCAATGAAACTTGAAAGCTGTAACTTTAACTTGTTGCATCGGCTTGTGAAAGACATGCCAAAGTGACAAAGTGCACTAATATCATCAGTTTGGATCATCATCCATTTCCACAGCTTTGTTGCTAGACAAATTTATAAAGTCGTTACATGTAGCTAGGTATTCAAGAGGCCTCGTTTGACAAAGATCTTACTATGCCATGTTGCTAAACTTTTAACCTAATTTAGCATAATTGAAATAGTAAATTTTCTATAAAATTTTATTTTTGCTCAATAAAATTTTTGCAAAACTTGATGCCATTGCGTATTGTAAAAGAAGATTCTTGCACTTTCCCTGGTTTACTTGGATCATCCATTAATTCAGGTGTCATTTTATATAGCTATACTCATTAAAAAGGCTGCCGTTTTGGTCCTGTAATTCTAAAAGAATTCTGCAGTATTTCCTAACACAAAAATATAATTAGGTAAGAGTTTTTCTTCGATATTCGAAGCACTAATCAACATCCAACAATTAAGGTTTATTATAAATAGCTTCGGAAAAATTGAGATGTTATGACTATGACAATTAATTTCTTCACAACAATATAGCCTAATTTACCAAATTGTGTTTAATAAAAATTCTACAATTAAAAAAAAAAAAATATTGTATTCAAAAGTAATAAATAATTTAAAATTGTATATATAGAACCAGAAAACCCTTAACTTTACAAATAAAAAACACACCTTTTACCTCTAAGGCATCCGTAACTGCAAAAAAATATAAAAAATCGATTCTTGTTACTCTTATTCTAATGTTGAAGTTGTTATCGGCTTTTGGTTAATTCTTTTTTATTTTATTGCCAATTCATATACAACAAAACTGAATAATACAAAACATAATAAAAAAAAAACATAGATTCGTACTTTTTCACAAAACCTCTAATCTTTAAAGTGTATAGCTAGCTAGCTAGCTAAAATTTTTTTAGAAAGTTTAGTATTTTATTGTTCTGTAAATTTTTCACAAACACAAAATTTTAGTTAAGTTTCCTTATTGCGCAAAGTCATAGTCATTTTTTTTCTTTAACAAATTCAAAACAGAGGAAAGTAAATCGTCGTAATATGAAGAAAAATACAAAAAATGAAATAAGGAAAGAATAATAATAAAATTACAAAAAAAATAAAAAGAAAAAAAATTCTAAAATACTAAAAAGTTCAATGCTTTCAATATTTTTATTATACATAAAAAATAACAAACAAAATTTCGCGAACAGGGAAGAACAATTCAAATAAAGAAGAATAACAAAATTTATTATTTTTTGAGACCAGAAGCTAAAAGAGATCAATGCTTTCTTACTTACTAGTAATACTTAGCTTATGATAGTATTAAAATAGAGAAGAATCATGAAGATGGTCAGAATAATTCAGAATCTGAGAATAATTCAGAGTTAAATGAGATGTAATATACAAAAATTGGATAATGTATGAGAGTTTTGGGAGAGCTAAATGGTCCACCAGGTGTAATTGAATGAATAGGCTCGTTTAAGAGAAAATTTAATAATGATGAAGTTTTTTTGTAAGGTTTCTCCTATAAATGTATAAATATGTCAGTGGTTGGTTGTAGATAAAGGTAATTTAAGGCTTTATTTTACAAGGTATCCAAAATTGACTTAAAGTCGTTTTTAAAAGATATATTAGGGTAAAGTTAGGCTTAAATTTACAAATGATTCGAAACACAGTATTAAGAAGAAGTTTCATTTTATATACAAAAATGGCTGAATAATTTTAGAGATATGAAAAAGGTTGTAATAATGTACGAGCTAGAGTTAGACTTAAATATCTAAATCATTCGAAATAAAACACCGAAATATTATCAAGATTTGAAGCACCGAAAAATTATCAAGATTAGAACTAAATTTATTCAAAATGTATTCGTTTCAAGCTTTATTCTGACAGCCGACAATATGACAGTATTGTTTTGTACAGTGTGAATGACTTGCCATGGTTGTTTTAGAAAACTTATTAACCATATATCTAAGCTTTCAGTTTTTTTAACATTGGGAAAGATTCAATTGACGAAATGGTTTATTTCAGCAATAAGTGTTTTTGTTCTGAGTACCAAAACCAACAAGATTCAACATTTTGTTGAGTATTTTAGGAGACATTACTTAACTAATATCTAATCTTAAAACCTTTAATATTTTACAATATTGGCGAGAGGAGATATAGTTCTTAAATGATTCTGATTCATATATTTCAGTATTCTATATTTCAGCAATGATGAATTTGTTCTGAGCTCTGAGCAGTAACTCTTTTTTGATGTTTTAGAAGACATTGAGTAATTAGAACAAATTTAGGAAAAATAGAATTTTTAAATGATTTTAATTACAAATCTTTATCTTAATTTCTATGTACATCTATGTTTAATCATTTCAATGTATGGCCTTGCTCTGCAAAAGTTATTTTATAGCTTTTAGTCTAAAATTTTATTAAATTCAAGAAGTCAACATAAAATCAAATTTTTTTAATTTATGAATAATTTTACTCAAATTTTTATTATATTTTTTTTATAACAACTTTTAAGTACTCCTTTACATAAAATTTTTGATGTTTACCATAAAGAAAAAACAAGTTTTATATTTCAGTTCTTTTCTATACTTCCTCAAAGAGAGTACGATATTTTTGACCCTCCATTTAAAAAGTTTATAAAATCATTTTTTTTAACAATTCGTCCACACATTCAAAAAAACATTAAAAGTTTCTCTTTAATCATAATTTCAATCTTCCAATTTCATTAAATTCCCTCTCTCTTCTTTATGTTAATAATAATTCTCTTAAAATCTTTTATGTATTTCCTGCTTCTCTCTACAGATACAGACCACAGCAAAAAAAAACAACATAAATTTCAATTAATTTTCATTTTTATGCTTAAAAAAGTTCAATAATAAAAGTTCTTTTCTCTGAATAAAAAAAATTCAGATGAGAATTTTCATTATTTTTTAAGTCCAGTTTTTAACTTCTTCTTGTACTTTATGTTCTGCGCGCGCTACTTTAACTGTGCGCGCATTGCTTAAACCAAGATTTTTTTTGTTATTTTTAACTTTACTTTTGCTCTGCGATCTTCGCAAATATTATTGCTGAGTAAATTGGTTGGCGGTGGTGTTGGTGGTGTAGTGATAGCATTTTATATACAGTTTTGTATTTTATTATGTCGGTGATATACACAAATAGCATTAAACACTGTGTAAATTAAATAACCCCCTAAACAGCATAGAATTTATACAGAGTCAGTTAGTTTAAAGTCAGTAGTTATCGGCTCGCAAAATAATTTTTATTTTATGTTTTGATGTATATCCGTTCGTACTCCGGTTTAAGTAGATATACACAATTCGCTCACCACAAAAAAAATAACAAAACTTTTGTGATCGGTTTATATTAAGAACTGGCAATAAGGCGATGACTCCTCCACCGTAAAGTCGCAACGCGAAATATTTCATGAAATATTTTTTTAGTTTGTTTAAATAAATACATAAAAACATAAAAAAAAAACATAAATAATTAATTTTTTTTTTTTATTTTATTTTTCAATTGATCATGAAAATGGCAAAATAAACATAAAAATTATTTGGTTCAAGTGTAATGTGATCGGTAATATAAAGAAATATATGAAAATTTCGAAAAAAAAAATTATGTGAAAACTGATATTTTTTTATAGTGTTATAAAATAAAATTGACTTAAAAAAAATTAAATTTAAGAAATTTTAATTTAATAATTTTTATGTAATAAATTTCATTCTTTTTTGCTCTGCAACAATTAAAATTGTATAAAAAAAAGCGATCATTTCCGCATTCAAGACTTAAACGAGAATTTTTTTAAACAAGTTCTGTAATAAAATTTTTTAAAATTTAAAAATCAATAAAAAAAAAATTAAAAATATAAATGGAAATTTGCTAATTAATTTCACACTTAAATAATAAAATTTTTTGTTGGGTTTGTTAAAAGTAAATATTGTTTTTATGGTGAACTAAAAAGTGTTAAGTTTAAGGTTTTTGATATAATTAGGACATTTTGGTTGTTTGGAGTGATAAAAAAATTATTTGGAATTTTATATTAGTTGCAGAATTTGAAATTAATAAATTTATGGATTTTTCATCAATATTTTTAAGGTAATTTAAAATTTAATAGAATGTTTTTTTAAAGTAATGGCACTACAAATCAATGAATGACCTCCTTAAAGAGGTTTCATGACAATTGTGGACTTCTAATGATAATTTTCTTTATACAGTGAAGAAATTTTGTTGAATTACAACGTAATTTTAATAGTGAGACATTTGTTGTCAGGAAATGGCTTCAAACGTTAGCATTTTTCACAATCCTAAAATATTGGAAATTTATAATTAGTGGTACATTTAAAGCTGAGTAAACTTAGAGTGAGTGACAGCGATTTAAATCAGGGAACTATAATGCATTACAGCACACTTCTATACGCTAAGCAATCGCGACCCTTCCTGGAGTTATTTGGAATTTAGAAGACTAAAATTTAAAATTAAGTAGAAGCACGAAGTTTAAGAAGCAATTTTCCAGAAAATTAATATTTACAAAGTCATTTTCCTATTTTATTATGATGATAATTCCGATTTAAATTTTAATTACAAAAAAATTTCTTCTGCAATTGATTTCTGACCTAAATGATTTTGTGCAAATTTCAATATGGATTTGAGAAATAACAATTTTCATTGAAATTTTGTTTTCCCCGATCAATATTTTTCTATAATTTTGATCAAGAATGATTGATTTCGTCGTTCACATTCATATCGGTTCTAATTTGTAGCCGGTCTGTTTTTATTTCTTTAAATGAATTGTAGGAGTTTAGATATTGAAAGAAATTCTGTTGTTTGATTCAGAAAGTTGATAATTTAATAAATCTCTCTGCGATAAAAATCCAAATCATTTTGATCATATGTGATCAAAATTATATTCTGCTAGTTTTAATACTGAATTAAATTATTTTATCTTTCAATTTTTGGAGAAGCTACAGTGAAGATAACTTAGCCTCCCAATAGAGTGACAGTCATCGGTATCGCAATTCAAACATATCCTATTTGAAGATAAAAAAAGAAACACATGAAAGGACATGAGTGGTATTTATTAAGTATTTGTGGTTCATCTATTCAAATAAATTTTTAACCGATTAGAATACTCCGATCAATATTATATTTTGACTTGATCAAGAATAATTCGATTTCCGTCCTTTAGATTTAGAACATAAACTTCGAATCAATTGGAATGCAATTAATTTTTTACTTCGCTGTCCAATTTTTACCTTTTTCTGATGTAATCTTCCGAACAATTTTTAAATTTTCATTTTATTTAGAACAACTTCCGGTCGTTATCAAGTCAAAAGTTATTTTAATTTTTTTTATAATTATTCTGTCCAATTCTCATTTCCTAAAGACAAAATCTTTTTTCATTATATTTACATTTTCACTGTTCAATCAAGCAAACCCCTTTAAAAGTTTCTTGTCTGCGTTAAGTTATTTTAGAATTACAATTTCGATGATTCAGAATCTGCAGAAGATTTGTAAATTTATATATAGATTTCATTCTGGTGATTTCTTCCCACGAATGAAGCACTGCGATTTAAATAACAAAAAAAAAAGGCTCCTTACTGATTTTCTTCATTATTTCTTTCGTGATGCTTCAAATGATATTCACCAACGAAATAAATTTTATTTAATATTTTTCTGGGTTATACGTTACGTATTAACGGTCCAATTATGGATTATATTATATTTTATTTTTGGTATTAAGGACGTTAAAATTATTATTTATTTTACGCTTCCTTATTTTTAACTTCTAGAGTTATTAGTTTTCTCGTGGGCATTCTTTGAATAGCATCAGCAAGAAAGAGTTAACCAAAATTTTTTGTAAAGTGTAAATTTTAAATTGTTCATCGCGGCTCATTGGTGAAGGTGTGAAAAATTATTATATGAATTTATTTTATTATGAAATCACATTTTGTAGTGAGAAACGTTTGGACTTTAGAATTAAAGTGGGTTTTTCTGATTGGCGTATAATTTTTGGTCTTTTAAAATTTGCAATTTTTGACAACTTAATTTTTACTACGGTTTCAAAGATTTAACTTATATCCAAAAACTAAATTGTTCAAATTTATCATAATTGTTGAAAATAATTTGTTATTAATTGAATAATTTAATTTTAATATGTAATTTTTCTTTTCAAAATTTTTATTCGGTATAAATAATTAGTCATTTCCTATATAAAAATCAATTTTCCTGTGATTTGTTAATTTAGTGATTATATTAATTGATTTTCAAGGTGAACTAATTGTAGAATATTTTTCTTTGATTAGATGTTAAAGATCAGATTAGAATTGGTTTAAGTTTAAAGACTGCAGGACCATTATGGCTACTGTCGTACAGATATCGTTAAAGTAAAGTTGTTTTTTTGCTATCTAAATTCGTTATTGATTTCAAATGGACTGAATAGACTGTAGCTCAAAGAATATTGTTAAAAATGTGAAGCTTTTGTCAATGAGCCATAACAATGATTCACCTTTAAAACTGAAATGTGTAAACGATTTAAGGAATTATAATAATGACTTTTAACTAAATCAAATTTTATGATAATAGAAGAATCTTATTATCCAACATTAGAAGCATTAAGTTTGATAGAAAATGTTTAGTGTCGCAAATGCGATGCTCAACAATTTCTTCATTACAAATTTCGTTTTTATTAAAACTTGATATCGCTAACTCAACTCCTCTTATAACAAATTTTAAATTTTGAAGAGTTTTTTACTTAACTTTCTAAATACTTTATCCTCTAAGTTTCGATATTTAAAGCTGAATTTCTTTTGCATGTATCCAATGTTGTTTACATTCCAAAATCTTCAAAGTTGCAAGGTTGCATTCCAAAAAACCTTCCAATTATTTTAGTTATTTGTCCATAAAAATTCTGGCACATTCCAAAAAAGGTAATTAACTTTGAAGACATAGTCAACTCGAAGGCTCGTTTTATGTCTTTATACCGAAACTTAGCATTTCTTTCGGCTATTAGCCTGAAATTTATTTCGTAGGAGTCTACAGTACAGTGTAGAGTAAGTGTAAATATTTTCATTCCTTTTTCTGAATCACCATATTTTTTTAAACTATCATCCAATCACTTAACTGTCATCTTTATAAATATTTCCTTTAACTTAACATCAATCTGTAAATTTTAATTGTCAATTTGTCTGGGTAAATTAATTTAAATGCATTTAAAAAAAAAAAATTGAGTGTCTCAATATTTTGACTATAAACGACTCCATAAAATAAATTAGCTTGAAAGAAAATGGAATTTCAATAAAAAATATTGCTTTTTTTTTGCATAATTTCATCATTACTTTTATTTAAATTTATCATAAAAATTTCTTTTAATTTTTATTGTCCACCAATTACCAATATTAAAAAAAATTCATCTTTAAACAAAAAAATTTTTTATTACATAATTTTGTCCTTGGTGGGTAAAGAAATTAGTCACAAAATTATGAAATCAGAGTTGAAGAAAATAAGAAAAATCTGATGATGATAAATATTATTTTTATTGTTGAATTATGTAATTTGTTTATTAGTATTTTTAATATCACATAAAATAAAATGAGGGAAAAAGGAAATTTTTATTTTGTTAATAAAACCACATAAAAATTGTGTCATCAATATAATAAATTTAAAAAAAAATGAATTTATCATCAAAAACTTGTAATAAATTAGGTAATTAAAGGCAGAAGATTTAATAAGATTTTGTGTTTGAAGACTTTAATTCATTTCTGATAGAGTACGAGTTACATTTACATTCAATTAAAAAAGGAATTTCATTTATATCGAATTTCAGATTATAATTTAGTTTCAATCAAAATTGGACCAACCAATTGCTTCATCCGATTTTGATTCACAGTTTAGTTTACTTGCAGATTCTAAACTAAATAATTAAAGAAAAGATTAAAACTTTTGTAAATTTAAATCCAAATTTTTATTTTTAGCTTACGCTGACTGAGATTACCAATCAGAATATTAAGTAACATTGATTCAGGCCTTCTTGACAATTTTGTAGAAGAAGTAATTATTGTTAATAACAAACCATTAAAAAAATCACTTGTTTAATCACCAACAAAAAACTAACAACTAAGAAAGTACGACAAAGACAAACGAAAAAGTCCAGCAGGAGCTAAAACCTGACAGATAAATGACAAATGACCGAATAAGGAAATAGAAATAGAAAACGTTAATTATCGTTTCGATAATTTCCAAGGATTGTTTTTTTAATAAGATTTCTTAATTTTTGAATTGTTAATAAAAAAAACTGTTTAGGAAAGTGATGAGGTTTTGGGCGAATTCGGAAAATTCGTATTAGAATAGCAATTAATAACTATTAGTAATTAATTACCAGTAATTAACGCTTTGACGGACACAATTTTGTGCAAGTGATTCAGCTATAGCTGAAACAATAGATCACCATGATCAGCTCACTGCAATTGCAGTTGGTGTCCGCGAACGTGTTAATTAGTATTAATTAGTACTAGTAATGGATAGAAATCGTATTTTATGTAATTCTTCAAATTTTGTCGTTTAGTTGATTTGAAATATCTTGGAATCTATCTCACCTACGTAATAATACATTTGACTCTTTCACTGATAACTTCCTTATTCTACAGGTTTTTTTTATTATTGGTAATAGTTCTTTATACTTCTTGGTTTAATTTTGATTCTTGATGCTGGGTAGAGCTTTTACTGTGGTATTTGACAGTGGGAATCTTCGGATGATTTATATGACCACATCGTATGCATCCTCTGAAAACCCTTCGAATTACCGCGTTAGTTGACTGAACAACTCTATCTCTTTCGATCGAACTTTGGGATCGGTTACCAACCTTTAACTTACACTGTTACCACGAGCACTTCGTTCATAAAGCCTGAAACAAGTTTATTGTTAAAGCGTTTATCACAAACTTTCTGAAAACTCTTTATATATCAAATTCAAAACTAAATTATCGCAACAATGTCGCTAATTATAAAAACTTTCAATTTAAATATTCGAAACATTATTTATTTTACACTCGCGCGCGCTTGATGCTCACTTTATTTTTACTATTTTACATAAGACTCCCGCATTTTTGTCACCATAAAAAAGTGAAATTAATTTTACCAATTAAATTTCCATATAATAAAAATGTTCTACATATTTTCCTGCATAATCTTCAATAACTTTTCGCTGAGTTTTACCTTGGTGGTTTATTGGCCAGATAAAAAATTACAAATTTATTACTTATTTCAATTCGTAAAACAAGAAATTTTTAATATGTTTACAAAATTACAAAAAATTATTTACATTAAATAATAATAAAATATAAATTAAACGCTTACAAAGTTTTACATAAATGTATCGAATTAAATGAATGACGCCACCATTTAAAAAATATTGCGCAAAATAATTTTATTTTTAAGTTTTTTTTTTTTATTATTTATTTTTGATTAAATTTATTTAAATTTCGAATTTTTTATGATTCATTAACCTTTAAAAATTTTCTTTTTTTTTCGATACAAAAAGCATTTACACATTTTGTGTACACTACCGGCAAAAAAAAAAATTAGTTTAATCAATAATTTTGTTGATTAAATTGATTTTAAATCAAATAAATTGAATTTTTGTTTAACCCTTTTGAGTTTTGTTTATTAATATATTTTACAATAAATGTTTTTTTTACACTATTTATATTGGAAGTTTCTCTATTTTGTTGACCTTAGACTACTTTTTGCTAATTATAAAACTTAATTGAATTTTTCGAAATTTTGTTATAATAAATAAAAAGTTCCACCTACAAATTTCAATCAATTTATTAGGATTTGGAATAAAATATTACCGAGTTTTTATAGGAGAGGAAATTTTTAAAGAAGAAATCTTATTAGAGATAATATCGATAGATAAGTGAACTAAAATTGCGATACATGAACAAAATTGACAAAATTTTTTATTTAACAAAATCGTACTTTGAATGCAATTTCCTCATTTAGTCGGTTAGGCACTGTTCAGTTTGAAGGTGCAAAGAATCTATATAAATTACAGTGGAATCTATTTCATTGATTCCTCGCTCCTTCGAACGAGAAATCTATTTCATCTGAATTTTTCAATTCCAGCGGTTAGTTGATTTGAAAGGTTCTCAAAACTAGCTCATTAAAGGAATGATATATTGAACTCTTTTATTTGTAACTTCCATCCTGATCAGTTTGATTGTAATTTCCCCCTTCCAAATAGTCAGAATGATGTTATTTAAGGATGGTTTAATCTTCTACAATGAAAAGTGGGACAATGCTAAAAAATGTACAACAACCAAGCTGTCAATTTAAATATGAAGAAAAGGAAGAAGTTTTTCTTATTCTCTGCATCCAACTGGCTCGGCTGTACCAGTTCATTTATTTAGTTGGTTCTTCAATCTCCCTCCTGATAAATGTTAACTAAGTTATCATAGGAGATAATTCCAGTCATCATCATGCTTAGCTCTATAGTACTGGATGAACTTTAGCTTCCTCTACAACACTCCTCCACAATATCTTGTTATATGCCACTGTCTTCCGATTTCGGATTCCTAATACTCTTAAGTCCTTTTCTATTTCATCAATCGATCTTTTTTTTTGGTCGACCACTGCTTTTCGAATTTCGCCATTAGGCGTTCATAGTATCCTACCACATCATCCTGTAATTTTTGGCCAATAGTTTGACCGTGTTCATTAAATAAAATCCGATAGAACAGAGCCTATAAGTAATTTCTACAAGTTGAGAAAGAAGCCATCTCATAATAGCATCTTATAATCGAAAGAGTTTAATGGGACAGTGCTAAGATATAATTCTGAAAGGAGTTGGCAAACTTTGTTAAGATATTGAACTTCAATATACGAATATCGACTAATCATTATTAATTTAAAGATTATTTTACATTAAACCATGGTGTGATCAAGCAATTTCTCTTAACGACCCGATGGTGTAATAAAATCTAATCTAATTCCGCCTTCTAACAGAATTTCGCCCACTTTCTCATTTTAAAATGCTACAACATTTTCGATTGCAATTTTTTGTTGTTTTTTAATTATTTCTATCCAAAAAACAAAATTAATTAATTTTTTTTTCTATTTTTTATTAAGTCATCATAAAACTTTCTTTATTAAATTCTAATTTTTACAAAAATCAAAAATTTTGTATAAATTATCCCCAAAGTTTTGTTATTATTAAATAGTAGACAACATTTCAGAAAAACTAAATCAAATTTTTTTTTGTTAAAATATTAAAAAATTCCAATTAAAAAAAAAATCTAATCTTTTTGTCAGTTTTAGTTCAGATGTTTTACAAAGTTTTGATTATTATTTTCTTATTGATATTTTAAACTTCCTCTAAAAACACTTTAACAACATAAAATAACAAAAACAAAAGTAACCTATAAAAAATAATTAAATGGACCATATAAAAAAAAATTAAATGGACCATATTTTAGATCCTTTTTGATATGATAAGAATCTATTTTATATAATTCAGAACGTACCGACATTAAATTTTACTGTGGCATCAATTAGATTCTGTGTGACAAATTTCATTCAAATCGGACAAGCGTGGACCATTTTTTAGATCTCTTTTGACATCAAGAATGTATTTTATATAATTTAGAGGGTACCTCGTGTAGAATTAAATATATTACTACGCCCGAAGTCTTGTCATCCCGTTCAACTACTCATGTCGCAGCTGCGAAGAAACGAGCGAAAAAGAAACGGTAACCCACTTCATTTGCAAGTGTCCGGCATGGGCTAGGGCCACGTTCTATTCGCTTGGTAGTCTTTCTTTCAACGACCTCAGTGATCTTGCTGCGAAATGGCCCACAGAAACCGTCAAATTTTTGAACGCCACGAAGTGGATCAAAAACTACCCCACCATTACTAAACAACAATTGCCTGTGGTCACGAGTGTGTGTGGTTTGAAAACGGCGCTAACGCGCTAATTGGGACTCAATGTTAGCTGACGTGTAGTCCGCCACTTTAACCAACCAACCAACCAACACCCGAAGTCTGTTCAGAATTTCATTTTTATCCTTCTTTTTAAATACCCTCCCTACCTTGAAAACGTAAACAATATAAATTCATTTTTTCGATTTTAAAGTCTATCACAACACTTTATTATTATTCAATAACTACTCGTAAAATTGATCGAAATTATAATCCAGCTTGTTAAATATTGAGAAGACGAAAAAAAAAAAAATCGGGTCAATATCAAAAGTTGTCAAGTGGGTGGAATAAACAGTAAAAAACAATTTCCTCTATTATTTAAAAAAACACCATTTTATTAAAATTTACATAAATTTTCTTATAGATACTATGAATATTAATTAATTAACACAAAATTTCTTTATCTTAATTAATAATAGTTTTTAAAACATTTTATGATATCAACAAAAGATACATTAAAATCATAAATTATTTATGATATTCAGGTGGGGGGGACGCATAAAAAAAAATTATGATATTTTATAACAATTTTAATTATGGAATTTAATAAATTAAAAATCTCATGATAGAAAAATTTCATTAATTTTTGATCATTTCATTTCTATTAATGTGGGTAGAAAATTGTAAAAAATTTAATGAAAATTTTGGAAATTTTTTTATGTAATTGCGAAGAAAATGTTTTTTTTTTGTAAATTTTTGGGCGGCGAATCAATATTTTTATTCTTGGTATTATTTATGATGAATTATGGTAATTAAGATTGTAAATTTATGGTTTTTATATTTTGATTTATACGATAAATTCATTTAAAAAACTATTTCTCTATAATAATTTTTTATGGTAGAGAGAGAGATAAACCATATTTGGACAGCTTAGGCTGATGAACTTTTCTGTGAACATTATGACTTAAAAAAAAAGAAAAAATGTATTTCTAAATTATGTAAACTTCGTTGGTTTATTCAATTTAATTTATTTTAATTTAATTTTAATGAGATTTGCTGAAGAAGATGAACAATGTTAAAATTCCCAGTTGAGTTTAAAGACTAATTTTTTGTTTGGTTAATTTAATTATTATTAATGATTAGAAAAGTTAAAGGTGAGAAAATCTTGTTTCAAAGTAAATTTCGATTAAATTGCACAATTCTTGACCTAAATTCTTTTGGAGTATTTTTATTTAAAATTTAATTTTAGTTATATTTATTATGATTATTTTGTAGCATGCAAGTTAATTGATATAGTTTAAAATTTAATTTTTAATGTATTATGGAATGGAAACAAAATTTCATAATAAAAAAAATGGGAACTACTTTCAATAACATTTCTTTATAAAATCCGAAACATTGTCATTTGGTTGCCATAGGTCCATATAACAGATTCCGAATAATATTAAATATATATTCCTCGCAAGTGTTTTTTTTTCCTTGTTCACTCCACTTAGTAGAGTAGAATCTCAATTATAGAGGACATTTTATTTCAATTTGGACCTATACTAATTTTTATATATGGATTCTGAAGTTATGCTTCGTACTGTAGAAACTTTTAATTGAAACAAATTAATGGATTTTATATAGTGAAACATTTGTTGTCAATTTGTTGTCTCAATCGTTAGCATTTTTCCCAGTCTTACAATCACAATTAGATATCGATGGTAACAATTTATAACTTCGTAACTTCAATTTATTTCAATGTAATAACATTTTAAAAATATACAGCAGATCATCTGGGTTATTCTGTTCAAGCCACAATTATTGTAAAGTTCATTAAAAACGCGTCAAAATCAAACTTGTAACTCGTACCTTTAGTTTTATTAAGAAAAAATTGTTTTGTGAATTATACTTTTGAGTATTTTTGTAGATGCAGTACTAGGACATGGAACGTTTTTAATTCCTGAAGCAGGACTTTGTATATGGCTTCAGAAAAATGTATTAAAGTCGAATTGTTTATAACTTAAAAACTAATTTTTTTATTTAAATGTAAATATAGTTTTTTATGTCTCCTATAAATTTATGAATTGTTGCCATCCATATTGTAAATTAATGATGTTGCCATTCGGAACCTAATGATTCACAGGATATCATATTCCCACTACGCCACCGAATCACAAGTCCTAAAATCTGAAATTTTGTATAAATAAATTTGTTATATGTAATTATTTCCTACATCAAATTTTAAGATTCCATGTACGATATATAGATTAGATAACAAAGTGGTCGTTAAGGCAGAAGTACAAACTTCCGCCTCCCTACACTGCGATCTAAATAGATCTATTATATATATATCTGGAGAGTGATACATTTCTAGTTTCAAATGCCCCTAGTTTGACAGCACTTTGTTTATGTTGATTAAGTTCGTAATTATCAAATTTCAAAAAGTTACTTTTTGTTGCATGCAATTTATTGCATGTAATAAATTTTTGTTGCATGCAATAAATTTTCAATTTTTTTAAATTTGTTACATGTAATAAATTTTGTCATCACAACAACACTGGTATCATTTTTGAATTAAAGTACTATAGAAGTACTCCATAAATATGTATAATAATATTATTTATTATTGCATGCATTGCAGTCGTCATTTAAATTTGAAGGCAATGAAAATGCAGTTAAAAATTGCAGACATTTTTTTAGTTTATATATTTTTATTTTGGTTATGTTAATATAATATATAATACCACAAATAATTGTAATTATTTATGGTGATATTAAATTCATTTTTGAATATTTTTTTATGACACTCTCTACAACAAAGAATTTATACCTTAAAACCATCAGAAAGTAAAATTTATTATTTTTTTCGCGTTATTTATAAATTTTATAATAAAATCATAATTAAATTTTTGTTAAAAACCATAAAAAAATTATGCTATAAAACAAAATAATATTTTTTTTATTATAAAGTTTAGTTAAAAATTATAATTATTTTAAAACTAACAGAATATAATAAATTATTATATCAGGTTGAAAATCTGATCAATTTAAAATTTACTTTTACTTCTGTTTTTATGTAATGACATTTTTAAATTTATGAAAGGGTTTTGTAAAAAAATAGGGGCTGGGCATTTCAAATTAATTTACTGAATTGTAGATTTTGATAATTTCATAATATTTATATCATAAATTGCACTTAGGGGGGTTAGTAATAATTGTAGTATTATTAATTCGCTGATTGTTTATAATCATAATGGTAATCATATTTAGGAAGTTCTTGTTTCGAACAATTTACTTATAAAATATATTTTCTTCTAATTTCTGACATAAAAATTCCAATCTGACAATATGCAAATCCATAATATCGATAGCTTCAGTTCCACAATTGACAGCTATTTGATTATTGACTGGCCTTTTAATCGTTCGTTCATATATTTAAATACTTCTTACCAAACGTTGCCGTTGAGGAGGACGTCAGAATGATGAACCTGTCTGGAAATTGGAGGTTAGTAGGGCAAAACTGTAACCAATTGAGATTAGCTCTATCCTCGGCTTAAACGAATACGTTGTAATGCCGGTTAAGTATAAGTAAGTTATCATACGTTCGGTTATTGATTAGTAATCTATTTTTTTAAAATGTAGTAATCTATTATTAGGAGTGTCCGGTTCTAGTTCAAGGGTTCATCTATTTTCAATTCATTTTTTTAGTAATTTCTTCATGTTGCATTTCAATATCTGTGATAAATAGAATTGCAACCCGGAAGAAATGTAGTAATAGAATTTTCAAATCAAGAAATTTCAAGGAATAATAACCCCAAAAATGCTGAGACATTTGGTTGAGAGATTTTTGAGGTCTCACGAGATTGCCGACATATCAGCAAGAATGTTACGAGCTTCTTAGAAAACTTAGACATCAACCGACCATAAACATTATCCATAAACAAAATAGATCATTTAAGTTTTAAGTCATGGTTTATTGGGTCTGAATCTAATGAAATGACATGGACTGTAACATAATCTATTCCACACGATATACCAATCAGTTATCAGGAAAAGAGTAAGGGTACGGACAGAGTGAGTGAGTTATAGCATCATTCCTTACGTGCACTTAGCGATTTGATAATGATGTAATTTTGATTGATTTTGGAAGTAAGGATAGCGGGCTGGAAAAAATATATTTATTCTAAAATTTGAAGTATGTGGTATCAAATGAAATATTTTGATTAGTATCTTCTAGATAGTAATGATATAAAAAATATCCAAAATCTTCCCTGCAAATAATTAGCCTATTGTTTAAACAACTCAGTCCACAATGTAATCAAATATTAGTGAAAATTCTGCCTCTATGAGTCTATAAATTTATTTTAATGCTCTTTTAAGTCCTTTTTAACTTAATATCCGCATTAATTTCTAAATTAGAAAAGATATTTTAATTGATTTTTTCAACATATTTTTTGTTAAGTGTTGCATTTAATTAAATTTAAATATCCTAAAAAAATAAATGTAATAAATTTGTTAAAGATAAACAAGTTCATAAAAACAAATTCAAAATCTAATCATAAATTTGTCATCTAGTTAGGCAAAATATAGAAAAATTCCAATTTATGCTAAACATTTTTTTGATTATTCAAAATCGATTGATAAAAAAAATATTAATAAACAAATATCATAAAGAAAATAATAAAAAATTATGAATAAAAAAATATGCCAAAAAAATCAAATTTTTTTTTCGTATTATTTCTTCTGTTGTTGTTATTAAAATTATTGTAAATTTATGATAATTAATATCAAATTTACGCTATGACAGCAAACAAAAATTATAAAGCCAATTTAAAATTGTGCATAAAATAATGAAAAAAAAAAAAAATTAATTAATTTAATAAATTTTAATTTAATTATTGCTTACATGATTTTTTTTTTTATTATTAATATTTTATTTCAATCTTTTTTGTTGTTGTTGTTGTCGTATCTGAACAATTTCATTTAATGTTATTTTTATAATAAATTTTATTTATTTGGTTAGTTGAATGTAAAGATTTTTAAGGGGTTAATCACATATGAATTTTTAAATGATCAAGTATTTAAATAAAAGTTTCCAAATGAACCAAATATTGTAAAATTAAATTCTTGTGTTTTAAGATACTAAGCTGCATTTAAAATAGACTTTCCGTATACTTTCTGTACCACTACCCTATTTCATACATCTGCGCCCCAGATATTATAGTTCATCCTTCATAACGAACTGCATGAAGCAGGCGTTCTGGGTTGAAAACGAAAACTACTTCTCTGTTTCGGTCAAAATACGGCATGGGTAACATAAATGGTTCGAGGGATACAATAGCTCTAAAAAACGTAGGGGTTTCGCTCATATAATCAATAAATCAGTTAATCAGTCAACTGTAAGAAATATCTCAAAATCAAAATTGTTTTGGTAATCATTTTCACACCAATTATTCGAATATTTCGGATCGTTTTTAATGAAAATAATTTCAAAATATTCGTAATTAGCGTTTCTCATTAATAAAACAAAATGGCGGAATTATATGAAGCGAAACTGCGAATAACAATAAAACAAAATGGCGCATTTCAATGAAACAATATGGAAATATCCATAATGCTAGAACTCCAGTACGAAGTTCTGTTTAATATTTGTTTCTCAATGAAAATAGCTTCCAACTGCGAAACAGTCCAATATTACGCTCAGAGCTCAGACAAATTCTTGATGTATATTTAGTCAAGTATTGACAAATAATGGCACAAATTCCATAAATTTTAAAATACAATTTCGCTCTCGAGAAGCAGTGAACTGTAAGGTGAACTGAAAAGTATATAATTGTATGAAAATCAAAGACAAAATATGGCATCATTGATTGGATTATAATTTTACCCAATCTTATATTTGGTATTACTAGTAAATGTGATTTTAAAACTATACCAAATAACTAACAAATTTTAGAGTTATTAGCTTTGGAATGAGTTTATGGTTCAGATTTTTCGGAATCCATTACTTATTGTCAACGTTATTGTCAACATTATGGCCTCATCATGAAATCATTGTCGTTAGCGAAAGTTAGCATAATTTACGTTTAAAATTACATTTTAATTAAATGATATTCAATTTTGAATGAAAAGTATTTCAGTATTGACTTACCCCTTATAAATATAAATAAATCCTTAATAAAATAATCTTTAAATTGATGAGATAATTAATTTTCAATCAAGTTTTTTTATGTTACCTTCTTTTTAAGCGCATCGAATCAAAATATTTACATTTCTTATAAATAACTAGGAAAATAATTTTCAATTTCCCACATAATAACATCCCGTTGGGCCCCCACTTTATATAAAAGAAATCATCATTTAACAATTTTATATTTAATTTTTTTTTTAATACTATTAAATATTATTATAAATTTGAAATAGTTTTTATGATATTTGCAATAACATTAATTCTATGAGCATATAATAAAATATTTGTACAAGAAAAAACAATCTTTTTATAATGAATTTTACGTTTAACAAAAATTTTCTAATATATGGAAATGTCCAAATTGTTTAGTTTTTCTTTTCATTTTTCTTTTAAATATAATTTTTTGTATTGTAGGTGGAATGAAAAATGAGCTTCACAGTATTTATAATAACAACAGTTAACATAAAAAAAAAAATAGTTTGCATTTTATTATATGATTTTTTTTTTCAAGCATAAAAAGCATTAAATTAATGTTCTGGCTTGCATATAAGTATTAAGCAAATATATTATTGTAAAATGTTTAACCGTTTCGCGGTTGACTTTTTAGTATTTTACATTTATATATGAGCAGTCAGATACGGTCATTATTGGCATTTTACATTTATATATGTCCTAACACGTTGTGATTATCAGAGAACTAGTAAATGCTAGTTAATTTGGATATCGGTGCTAATTCCTTACACCTCTACTGTAGTTTCTTTGCTTGTTTGTATCTCGGTGAGAGTTCATTGTAACTTAATGCAATGCCATTTCCTTGGAACTGAATTCCTTCCATCTGCGTTTCTTACAACACTTTCTATTATTAAGCTTGTTTTAAATTTCCGCCGATATTCGGGTGTAACAGGCTAAATTTTTCAGTCGAAGACTCATTTTTCCGCATATCGATTTACGTTTGACTGAAATTTACACACACATTAAAAACTATGTAAATAACTTAGTTGTCAAAAAACAAAATGAATTTTTATTAATATAATGTGTTTGTCTTTGTATCTGTGTCTGACGTTCCGAAAATGTTGAAGTTTATTTATCACTAGACTTGGACGAAAAATCGACGAAGCCTTTATTTTTTATTGGAAATTTCAGTGTAGACGAAAATTTTCGGATATTGTATTAGGTCTGCTTCAAAGCTATACACTTAATTACACTTGATATGAGGAATAGCATCGTTTTTTCAGCTTTTGACTGATAATTGTTAGTTAAAAGTAAAATATTATTATCTTTTTTCTTTATATGTTAATAAGTTGATAATACAAGGCCGGAATTTTCTAAATTTTCATAACACAGAAGCGTTTTGAAATCCAAAATTAATTTTGCTTAGCCTTTTAACAACTACCTAAGCTATCAAAGAAGCTCAAAAGCTTCCTAATAACTATATCCCTAATATCTTCACGTCTACGATATAATTAAAAATTGTTAAAAAACCAAGAAAATTCTGAAGCTGCCGCTAAATGGTTAATTGATAAAAGTTTTAGTTAAACAAAAAAAAAAAACTCAAACTTGTATTTTTATGTTGTGAGTTGGTTTTTTTTTTGTTTAATCTGTGTGACATGAAGGAGGTTTTAATTAACTTGTATGTCACCATAAAATGCAAATTTTTTTGTTAACTCTTATGTTAAGACGACCAGAGCGAAGAGTGGTGACAAGCGCGGGTAAAGTTTTTTTTATTTCTTGTTTACGTTGGGGTTTTTTGTTTGCATAGTTAAAAATATTTTACCGCCGACTATAAATGGGATTTTTTTTTTTTCGAATAGTGTAAATTTTATGATAAGAGCAAGAGGCCATGGTACAGAAAGTGAGGGAGGAATAGAAATTGGTGAAAATAGCCATAGAAAAATTATTATAAACATTTTTTTTTTTTTTTAAATTTAATTTATTACCTTATTCTCAGCAGGGATGAATTTTATTGAGGTTTTAAAGAAATATTAAAAATAAATAAATGCAAAATATTAAAAATACAAAAACAAAAAAACTGAGTTGGTTCAAAATGATCATCAATTTATATTTATGAGCCAATACTGTTTTTATTTGTTATGATGAAATGGTTCTGACCTATGGAATTGTAAATAATGTTCTATAAATTTTAGATGATGATGCAAATAATAATATTTAAAATTGATTTATTGTTAATGGGAGTAAAATATTGAAAATTTATGAACCATCAGTTTTATAATGATTAGAAATGTTTGGTAATTTAAATATTTTTTGAAATTCTGAGTTATTGTAATATTTATGAAGCCAAATAACTGAACGGATGTTCATATGAACCCATATGAATTAAGTAGGATTGAAGATGTTTTACGTTTTGTTAAGAACCTATGGTAAGAATATGGGAAAGCCTTAACACAAAGTATTAGTAATTGAGTCACTAATCCAAAATTAGTCCAAAACAGAAGGTTTCTAATCATCGAAAACCATCAAAATAAGAGTTTCTGAGTGAAACAATTATCTGTATGGATTAATGAGAACAAGCAGAAAGATAGATATAATATTAGGAGTATATCCATTACTTTAAGCTTGACCTCAACACACTTTCTCTACAAGCTGAGACAAATTCCTATAACTAAAAATTACTCCAGCCAATCATGTTGCAGTATAATAAGTAAGACCCATAATATATACCACGACCAATGTGTAGATTTTTACTCTGTATTAAGGCAGATGTGGTACATTGACAAAGTATGACATTCAAGAATAATAGATTTTCTTCATTAAATACTGTTCAATGTCAATAATTATCGTAACTAAATTATATTATTTAGATAGTTTTGGATTTGATCTATTTATCTTCTTCGGGGAGTACCAAATTTTCTGAGGTCATCTTGTTGTGTTCATTGTACATGTCAAATTATTTGATCATATTTTCCATTTATTATCATTCTAATGAATATTGATTAGAGAGAGCATCATTACATAAAAGTTCTATTCATGGCTTGAAGAAAGGAAAAATAAGTATTCCTCATTAAACTTATTATTATTTCCCTATTTGTAACCGAGCAAACCGGTATGGTTTCATTACCAAAATTTCTAATCATTATAAACTGAAGGTTCAAAATATATTACTGCGATTCCTTCTATAATGGTTCATTATTTTTTCATATATTTGGTGCCTTATATATTCCTAAATTAGACACTCACATTAAAAAGATTACATGTTAGCTTAAAGTGACACTGGCTCCATAGTGTTAGCATTGATAACTAACTTTGAGTCGTTAGCTAGTAAAGGGGCAATTATATCCCCAACACTAGGCCACTAGTTGGCATATAGGTATCCCCTTGAATTACAATAATATTTCCCCTCTACTGCTCTTCAAGCCACTCCGCATTCTTAACAAAATTTAGCAGATCCATGACCGGGATCCCTACCAACTCCTCAAGTCTATCGAATCGGTAGTTACCTAAAATACGATTCCTACTCCTGGTTCAATGCAGGGTAGTCACTGATATCTTCCGCCACACTCAAAGTCGTGACACCCTCTACATTAATCCACCGTTGTGAGTCCCAATCTTTTCTCCATCTTCCCTAAGAGACAGTGCTCTGTTATCTATTCTGAATAGATATTGATGAGATTTCAATTAATTCGAAGGATTTCGTAATTGTAGCTAACTTGAGATCTAAATATGATTGCTGTAATTCTACACTTCTGTCAGAGCTTGTTATTTCGGGTTTCCCTAGACTCAAACCTTTGCGTTTAATGATTCACATTGACAAAATCTACATAAAATCTTCTTCGGTTTTTCTTCAACTCTTCATTTCATATTATGAAGGAATTAACCAAATTTCCAGTGTATAATTATAACAAAATAATATAATTTTTAAAATTTATTTAATAATTTTAATATTTGAATTTTAAATAATAATTTTTTTTTCTTCTTTTTTTCAGGTAAGTGACCAAACTTCAAACAAAAAAGCCAAATTTTTTGTAAGTATATTTTCTAAATATTGATCGATAATTTTGAGTTAAATTTCTCTAAGTAATTTAACAAAATAAATATGTATATAAAAAAACACTTCTTATGTGCACACTTTACAGATCAGTGACATAGAGAAAACAAGAACTTTTTTTACAGATTCATGTACATAAAAAATTACATTTTTTTACTTCTAAACCTGGTTAAAGAAGAAGAAAACCTTCTTCTTTACCAAGAGAAAATACATAATTTTTTTGGTTTTCGAAATCAAAAGAAGAACAACTAACAAAAAAAAACATAGAAGAATATTTTTGTAAAAGGGAAAAACTAGTTTTCAATTTCAAGTTCTAGGTTCTTTTTAACCAGATACTATTGAAAAACCAAAGTCAAAAACTCTAAAACTGAATAAAAAAAAATGCAGACTTTTCACATTTGTTTGTCGCGTATATTTTTCCTATGACGACGATGAATCTATGAGCTGAACTTGCTTGCTTTGGTTTTGCTTTTAGTTATAGAGAATTCATGATTTCAAGTTTGAATAATTTTTTTTTATTTTTAATGGTTAACTTTATCCTCCATCCTCAGGGGAACTGGCAACAAAATATGTATAACAACATTAAAAAAAAAGGTTTTTCCATCTTCTTTGTGTGCAATTTTTTATATGTAAAGATACTATTTTAGATGAAGAAAAATTGTATTCATTATTTGTGCACAAAATCATTGAATTGAAGATTCTTTAGCAATGATAAAATTATATATAAATAATATATAACAATTTTTTTTATTTTTTTGGTATATAATATAAAAATACACAATTGAAACGTAAATAATGAAAAATATAATATAAAAAAAATGAAGAAAATCTTGAGGTTGGTGGACTCTACTAAAAGTTGGATTGGTTTTGGCAAGAGTTTTACAATAACTTTATAAATAATATAAAAATTTATATAGAAATTTTGTTAGTTATAATATTAAAATATTGATTAATTTTTTAATTATAATTCTAAATTTTTTACATATTAGTAAACTGAAATTGAATTGTCGATCCAAATTTTGACAGTATTTAACTATAATTAACTAGAGTGGAAAAAAGCTTTGATTAATAATTAACCATAGCTCCTAAGAATACTTCTTACTTTTGTAAATGTCTAATGTAAAAGGGCAATTTGGAATTTCGGTGTTAATTTTCAGCCAATTTTTAAATATGACCTTCATTTTGCTGTGTTGCCAAATCATCAGAATGATTTCATTTGATCGTTATGTACTTTTAATTATTTTTTTTTCGTTACAATGCTTTTTTTTTATCACAATTATTGATATTTGCAATGAAACTATGACTTTCTGCAATGCCACCAATATAAACGGAAAAAAATGTTGACAGCACTTAACAATTTGCATCAGTTATTGACCATATTTTCAATATCAGCTTCAATTATTATTTATATGGTACCATATTATTATCTTTGTTGAAGTTAGAAGCTGCTCGATAAAGTTTCATGCCAATTCTTTTATTGCAGATTGATTTTAATTCAGAAATTTGTATGAAGTATCGATTGCCTGTACATAGAGATATGTTTTATGTACTCAGTATACCTAAGTTTCCCTACCTAAGTTACTGATTGAATAGTATTAGGAATATATTTGCGATGTTTGTTAAAGGTTTAGTAAATAGTAAAGGTTGACTCATTAGACAATACTAATGACTGCATCCGTTTTCATTATTGTAATATTCCTTCTAATCCTTCTAATTAAGTCCGTACTGTTGATAAAATAGTGCACTGTGGCTTTAGTTATAACCGCCACGTTTCCACGAGAAGCAACAACATAACTTTCGAAATCTTCTAGACTGGCATTGTGGTAGTCTGATGCATTAAACTCTACACCGAATCTTCGATGTTGCTCTAAGTAGACTCAGCTTGTAAAATGCTAACAATTCAGACGATTTTCTGACAACAAAATATTTAACTATATTAAAAGCCATTGTTGCACTTCTAGAAACGTATGGTTCGGAATCCATATAAAATTAGTATAGGAGGTTCAAAATGCAATAAAATGTCATGAAACCTCTGCAATTGAAACAATATTCTCCCAAGTCCAGAAATAAATACATTTTATATACTTAACTAATATTTATTTGCACTTCAATATTCAACTTTTAAAATCACAAACTATCAAATTTCGACCTTTAATTAATTTTGAAGTATACACTAAAATTGTCAATGACATGATAATAAATTCAATCTATAAAAATCGATTATTTTCCAATTTTAAAATTAATTTTAAGATAATTTATTTTGAAAACTATGAATCAAAAATTGATCGTAATTGAACAGTAAAAATCTTGACCATGAATTAATAATTGTTGTAGGTCAAAAATCATTATTTTTTTGTAGCTCTTTATCTCTAAAATAAATTGTCTGCAAAATTTTGTAATTGAGATTTAATTGAAATATTTATTAAAATTTATTACAATATCGATTAATTACACTGACGAATATGACACATATATCAATAAAGCTTGAAGAATTCATACAGCAAGTTTGTTGTGACCCTTTTTCGTCAGTTCATGTGATTTTTTGATGTCCGGCAGTTGATTTCTAAACAATATTAAAGTTTTGTGAGTCTAGTGTAAAACCTCAAATTATTTTTCTAAACTAGTAGCACCATCTGTCAGCAGAAATGTGTAATTATATCACCGCCATTTTATTCTACTTTTTAGTTCCTTTATTATTTATTTAGCAGAATAAAAATCTTTTTAAATTCGTATCAGACCTTCACGTCAGTATGGTTTTGGTAAATGCAAAATCTGATTATATCAACAAAAACTGTTTAATATCCAATTTTGTGTTTTTAATGAATGAATATTATTGATGATAGACGTCATTTTTTATAAATATAAAGAAAAGTATAAGAAAAAAATGAAATAGTTCAAATTTCTGCTACTAAAGGCTCTACATCTCAAAATATATTCGAATTATTAAACTTACAAATATAATTTTACATCGTAAATGGTGTTTACAAATAATTTTAGACAGCACACTTGAAATGAACTAAGAAGTAGAATAAAATCGTGATGGTGTTATTATACATTTCTGCTAATAGATGGCGCTATAAGTATATTTTTGATTCTAGAAGAGTGTGACTTTGTAATTGGTCAGGCCCTGATACAAGCCTGTATTTATAAAACTGGTTGGTTGGTTAAAGTTGCGGACTACACGTCAATTGACATTGAGTCCTAATTAGCGCGTTAGCGCCGTTTTCAAACCACACACACCCGTGACCACAGGTAATTGTTGTTTAGTAATGGTGGGGTAGTTTTAGATCCACTTCGTGGCGTTCAAAAATTTGACGGTTTCTGTGGGCCATTTCGCAACAAGATCGCTGAGGTAGTTGAAAGAAAGGCTGCCAAGCGAATAGAACCTGGCCCTAACCGAGCTTTTCCCTATATTAAATAATTCCCCAGAAAAACAAAAAAAAAACTAATTTTCATATATAAATTTAAAATATTTAAAAAAAAATCATGTTCTCTGCACCCAGCAATAGAAAAAATTCAAATAAAAACTGTACTGCTTTTTGTATCTATAAGATATTTATACGCATAAAAATTATTTTTATGTAAAAACAAAAAGCCTAAAGAAAAATTCTGTTATAGGCAAGATTATTATTCTTCTCTTAATCGTAGCCGAGTAAGCATTCAATGAGTAAATTTTTTATTACATATTATTATTATTATTATTATTATAATTTGAACTGTAATCAAGGACGTGTAGGATAATCAAACGACCTTGAGTAGTTATTTTGTAATTTTCATTTAAAAAAAATTATTTATCATTACTGTTGTGTGGCTGGGTATCTTTCATATGTACAGCCATTTTTGCAAAATAAAAAACATGTTTGTTACCAAAGTTACACTACTCCAGGTACAAAGTTTCATTTAACAAAAAAAAAAATTACATACCTCTACAAAACACTGTAACAATATTTTCTTTGCAGTGATTTATTTTTGCGTTATGCCCTTTTCTTTTATGTGTGTAATATGTAACCAAAGAAAATTGGAAATTGGATTTTTTTTTATGTCCTAAGAAAAATGCTATCGGTTTGAAGTTTGAACCTGCCAGCCAATATTTTTTTATAAATGAAGAAAATCAGAAATTTTCAAATTTTTTAATCATTTTTTTTTTACAAGTAAAATTTTTAAAAGAAAAATTATGTGAAAAAAACTATTAAAAATATTTCTGTAATATGAAAATTGTGGATTCAATAAATCAGCATGCATGCAATATGAAAATTAGTAATACTAAACACAAAAGCATTAAAAAAATGTTGTGTACAATAGAAATGTTGTTGTGGCAGTAAGTATTGGGCATTTTTGAGTGCTGATTGTGTTTGGATGCCATTATTTCTGAATATTTATGAATTTTTGTTGAAGAGTGTAGAGCAATAACTTTAGAATGAAATTCAGTGTTCATCTATTTGATGAAATCGAAATAATGTCACTGCCTTCTACCTTCATTGGTAGAATATATACATATAATTTTTTTTTGTGAAGGGGAACGAGAAAGGGCACTGCTATCCCTCTTACCATTAGATAGTTTTACAGAAACCTAATATGTTTGAGGGAGCAATATTGCCCAGTTCTTCAGGGGTAAGGAGACCTTTGCATAAGATATCTAGTCTGCATCTTGTGAGTGCCTCGCAGTGGCAGAAAATGTGTACCGTATTCTCTTTGTCATTTAGGCAGATGTCTGTAACAATCAGCCAGACCCATTTTACTGAGGTGATAGTTCAAAAGCCTGTCATGGTTCTTATGTCCGCTTTGCTAAGTATTATTACATCTTCCACTTTTATTTTGTTTGGTTTTATGAGTTTCTTTGATATAGAGAGTCCTGGTGGTTTATGCCTGTAAATTTTATGCTCTTGTTCAATTCATCTACAAAAAGCGAGGTTGTAGTCTCCTCTTGGTTTACCGTAAAACGGCTCCGGTTCAATGAGTGTTGTTACTGTCTTAAATAACCACTTCATCAGAAAGTTTACAATGGACAGAAAAGCTGAAAAAGTTGACAAATGAATAAATCGTTTATAATTAATAGTTTTTCAAGAAAAATGGTTGAAAAATAATTTCAAAACATTGATTGCTGAGGTCGGTAATAGAGGTGGAAAATTGAGTCCATAAAAACTGATTTTTTATTTATTTCCACTAGTATTGGGAGAGCTAAATAACGTGGAGCTCGTAGTTTGGACTAGGCATAATTATTGCAACAAAAAAATGGGAATTAAATTAAATTCATATAGAAAGTATTAAATTGAATTGGGAGAGCTAAATAACGTGGAGCTCGTAGTTTGGACTAGGCATAATTATTGCAACAAAAAAATGGGAATTAAATTAAATTAGAATTGATCGATTTTTATAGAAATTTATAATTAATATAATTAAGTCTAATTTGTATTAACAATTTGGAAAATTTAGGTTGCGGTGACCAAGGTGTGGAATAGTTAGACTTATTTCAGCTCAAACTATTTTTATTTCCAATTTTTCAGTAGATTTTTGTATTATTCAAATAAATAATATACAAATTTTCTCATTCCAACTTAAAAATCCAAGAAAAATTTGTGGTATCAACTAAAATTAAATATTGTTAAATTTTGATAGTAGGTTTAATATACAAAATTATCATCTTTTAAATTTTTTTTTGTATATAACTAAAATTTTCCGCTTTTTGCACTCAATTTTCATAAAGATAAATGTCTTCACATATTTTAATGTGGGGGTAAACATAAAATTTTAATTTCACAGTTCGAAATAAAAATAATGTCCATACGGTTATGTGTAACGCACATAAATTTTCAGGTGTTTTGTAAAAAAAATTATACATGAAAAATATTTATAATTGAATTTCCTTTCGATTTTAATCAGTAATAATATTTCAATTTATATATACAACCACAGCAAAAAAATATGACCTAAATTGATAAAATTGATCAGGATTTGCGATAATCTGATAATTTTTTCAAATAATAGCCTTCATAATTTTTTAAGTTACAAACTTCATTTAAGAAAATGTAAATTATCTTCAAATTAAATTCAAATTTAAATACAATTAGAATTTAATTATATTTTCAAGATTAGATTTAGATTTTTAGACGTAGGGTAGAACCAATAACAGCAACTTTACAGCGTATTATAATTACTCTCTTCTAATTATGCCTCATTACCCAGACTTGTACCATTCTATAAAACAATACAGCTATTTGGTTGACATGGACCACGATTCTATGTATGCAATAATGTAATTACCGAGGTATCGTAAGCGTTTTCTCGCTATCGCCTCGCATTTACATAGTAGATATTCTAACGTTTCATCTTCGCCTTCACAGAATCTGGTCTTCCGATAGCTCAAGTCTATGTAGATGTTTTTTTTAACTTTTCAGTGTCATGTAAAGATACCCTCCAGTGTTGCAAGCATTTCCCGTGCCTTGTTTTTTAAAGGAGTTATGTATGAATATCATACAGTGTCTAGTACATAAAGCGAGGTTGTGGCCTACTCGCCTACTTCAATAATTTAACTTAAAACAGCAGACTTCAATATATAATCCAAAAAATTTGTCAAAAAAATCGTTATTATTATATTTATAAGAACATAATTTGTAGGCAATTAAGTCTACACTTTTTACCACATACTTTTAAGTAGTTGGTGCCATTTTAACATCTAAATGAAGCAATCAAATTATTATTAATAAACTGAAGATTGTTTTGGTAAGAAAACTTTTTAAAAATAATTTAATCGTGATGCTTAAACGAAAGCTCCGAATTTTGAATTCAAATTTATATTTTGGCAGACTTCAATCTTTTAGAAAATGAATGAAATTGAAATGCATCCGCAATAATTCAACCAACCAACATAATTACAAAAAAAAAAAAAATCTATAACATTTCTAACAATTTTTAACTATTGCCCACAGAACATAAAACTTTTGTATAAATTTGAAATTAATTGAAAATTCTGAAACATTTCATAAGAAAATGTGTTCCTTAAAACAAAAGACTTGTTTAAGCCACAAACCTGATTTAAAATTTCATTATAAATTTAATATTGATGGAAATAGTATAAATAATTGATTTATTAGTACTAGGACAGATTATATCACAACATTTCAGCTTTATTCCTCGCTCCCTTTCATCATGCACAGTTAATCGTGCAAAATAAAATCATTACGCCATGAAAAATTATCAAAAGTAAATCTGCTCGCGATGAAATTGTACACGATAAAGTGCTCGATGAATAGTGATTAAAGAAATATTGGCTACAGTCTGTCTTCAATTCAATAATTAAGATTAATTTCTTTTAATAATTACGAAAATATATAACAAAAATTGATTGATATTATATTTAGGACACCCTGTTGTTAAACTGTTTCTTTAAATTCTGAAACTTTTTTCAATTATTATTATTCGATGAATTCGACGTAACAAAACATAAAATTAATAAAAAAAACATTTTTGTGAAATTTAATTCCACAGTCACAACATAAATTTATATTTATGCTAATATCCTATACGGTATCCTACACGGTAATACAAATTTAACTTGTCAGCACTGTATTTCTATGCTATCCAAAACAATCTTTCAACACTCATTAATTCATAAACAATTTATATCAACATAACAAATTAATAATAATATATAAAAAAATAATTTAACATTTTTATGGATTATTATCAATAATAATTTGCGATTTATGAATTTCGAAGGATCATTAATCAAAAAACTTTTTCACTGTTTCCTCATTTCAGTTTTTCAAAGTAAAAATTTTTAATGTTCATACTGTTAAGTCTGATAAAGCACTTTAAAATTTCCATAAAATGGTGTTGTTTTGATTTCGGATATCAAAAGAGGTCAGTCGGGCAACATAACACTGTGCGCTGCTGCTGAAGATCATCATTTATCCACACTTGAATAAACTTTAAAACATTATATTTTTTTTTTTGTTATATACAATAAAAATGGAGAAAATTGAAATTAGGTCTCCAAAAAAAAAAAAACATGAAAAAATTGAAAAATTGAATTGCAAAAATTGATTGTAATTATTAAAAGTTTTTGCTTTCACCTGATGTGAAATGAAGAACAATTGGTGGTAAGATGAGAAAACCATATGACATGCTGATTTTCTTTTTATGTATTGTAGGTGGTAGTTCCAGAGCACCACGAATTTTATTGATTATTGGACTTTTATTTGGCATTTTGTTGTTGAATAAATTAAGTTTTTTTTTGGTAGAAATTGGAATTAATTGTAATTTTACTTTAAAGTACTTTAAAGATTAAATTGGATGATGCCAATTTAAGATAGAAGAACCTAACCACGTGCGGAAAGGTCAGGAAAACATGGCCGTCTTACGAAAAGTTACCTTTTAAACCTCCCCCGCAAGGACATAGCTAAAACTGCAGCTGTGTATACGGAGCACTGGCCAATTGGTAAACATACGGCCAGACTGGGCATCCCATTTATACAATCATGCCGCAGCTTTAAAGAACGGCGCGAGAAAGAGACTATAGTGGCTCTGCACTGGCCAGAACCTGATACAACTCTTTTGACAGTCTATACCTTATCAAACTCGGCATTCTAACCAAAAAGAAACTCAGAGTGACGGTACGCTTTATGAATGTCATGAGGTGGATTTAAACTACCTCTTTCCACCGCGTTATTTAGCCGGGTTTCATGAGTATGAGTGGTAGAAAAACGGTGCATATGCGCTAATTGGGTTCGCCGGGCATGTTGCTGGGGACTCGCCACTTAAACCAACCAGCCAAAGTGAATGATATACTTACAAATGGGTTTACAAATCAATATGATACTTAGCCGAATGTAATAAAATTCTTCATCTGAACCTATCGCTAGTTATCTGGTTATGACATTTACTCTTCAGATGTGTCATTTTCATGTAAATATTCAGACTTCCTTTATTTTTTAGGACTTCACCTTTTTAACCGGTCTGACTTTCCTACGTTTTCATTAATTACGGACACAATTTTGATGTAGATTTAGAAATAAATGCTAATTTGATCAGAGTGTAATTAGCTTCATCAACTTGTATCGCCGGGAGCTATCAAGGATTTGTCTTTGTATCCTATAAGCGTTTCCTAAGACAGTCTTTACGGTTTTACCTTCACGATTTGACATAACTAGTAAACGTTTTATATTTGTTTACATTGCGTCAGAGTTGTAAATGTGTCAACAAAAATTGAATGCTTGTACGATTAATTTTAATCTGATTTATATGAAATTGATTTTAAAAATTAACCTAATTTTCTCAGTTTTTGAACAAAGCCTAATTTATGGAGAAATTCCTTAAATCACATTGTACCTTAAGTCTTTTCTGTTCCTTGAATGAAAATCATTTCGGAATTTGCAAGTTTAGAGTACCAAAAAAAAAAAAAAATACAAATTTCGATTAAAAAATTGTTTTTCATTTTCGGTTGTTTTTCATTATTACAGTATAGAGCGATGTCCTCCGGAATAAGAACAGATGCTATAAAGTCAATGCAAGGTCGTTTCATAAAAATAAAAAAAAAATTGTTTTGCTCCATAAAATTTATATTCCTTGGTAAAATTGGAATGTTTATGAAGTTACCACATGTTATTTTGCAGATTGATTGAAAATTGAATTTTTATATAGTTTTTATCAAAATGGTCAATGAAGAACGAAAAACAACAATTTTTTTTTTTTTTTTTTTGAAGAGAGATCATATTTCGTAATTTAAATGGACACGTACGAGGAAATATGTAACCGGAGATTTAGTGTTTATAAAATTTAATTACAATTTTTTTTTTAGGAAGGACGAAAGATATATTAAAAAGGAGATGCAAAAACAAAAAACATATGGTAGATTAAAAAATTTTTTTAGGGACATTTAAAACAGTGAAAAATATTATAAAGTTTTTGTATTAAAAACAAAAGACTTCAATTTATAAGTCACAAACTTGATTTTTTTGTTTTTAATTTTACATTTTTAAAAAGTCTTTGCAATATTTCGTTTTTTTTAAATTGTTGTCTTAACGAATCATTGATCAATTAGTTATAGATCAAATTCACTGTAATTTTTTCTTCATTTCGGACAGAATTCATTTGGAAGCAGCTTTTCGACTATTTTACTGATCACACTTAGTTTTTTTTTTTTTTTTTTGACACATGACATAATCGTAGTCAAATTTTCATGATATTCTAGAATTATGTAATATAAAATAATGTTAATCATTGTGTTAATTATAGAAGTAAAATTTGGTTGTTTCTTATGGGTGTAGTTTAAAATAGTTAAAGTGATTGGTTAGTTAAAGTGGAAGCTTCGATACTATTCACACTCGTGAAACGTCATTAGAATTAGAAACGCATTATTTGGGTTTGCTAAGATTCACCTCGTGTAGTTCTGGAGTGTACCTTTTCGTGAGCAGGTACACCAGTCGTTAAATTCCTAGTCTAAATGGACAATTTTGATACTATTCTCACTCGTGAAACTTAGAATTAGAAATGCAATATTTGGGTTAGTTTAGAATCACCTCGAGCATTTCCGGAAGTGTACCTATTCGTGGGCAGTTTTGTTGGTTATATGATGGTTAACATCGTTTAGTTCGTCGTTTTCAAGAAAACAAAACTTGGCCCTGGCTCGGTTCTTTACAGCTACGTCGACTCTGGGTTGTTTAAAATTCCTAGTCTAAACGCATGTTCCCCTATCGACCAATGTTTCGTATACACAGCCGTTAAAGTGTCGGAAAGACTTAACAAATTATTGATTATCAAAATATAAATGTAATGAATTACAATTTTTGTTCCTAAAACACTCAATGTAATGCTTGATTTTCACCATCAAAAATTTGTGTTTAAAATCACAGATAAGATTTAAAATCTTAACTAAAACTTTTTTTTCCCAAACGAAAACTGCACAAAACGCTGACAAAAAAAAAACTCTCTAAAAGTTCTAATTTATACAAATTTACAATGGGACATTTTTTTTTAATATTATTATATCAATAAAATTAAATTTTTAATTTTATTAAATTGAATTGTAAATTTATATTTATATATAGAAAACAATCAAAACTTTAATTTTTTATTTGATTTTCAATTCAACAAAATCATTTAAATTTATTTTTAGTATTAATAATAAAAATAAATAATCAAAACATAACAAAACTTTAAATAATTTCCGATCTATTAAAAAAAAATCCATATAAAAAACTAAACTAAATAAATATAAGCGCCGTGATTAACTCTAAATATAACAAAAATTGTATTACTTTTTGCACCTTTCACCTATAAAAAAAATAATATAAATAAATAATTTTTATTTATTTATCGTAAAAGATTAACAACAAAAATTTTTATATTTTTCACATATTATAAACAAAGAAGAAAAAAATTATTTTATTTTTTTGGTAATATCATTAAAAAAATGAACCTAGGGGAGCCAGATAACTCATAGTTATGTCCAATCGTTAAACAGTGATTTGTATTTAATAGTAACTTTGTAAACAAATTTGTTGAACAATATAAAAATTTTCAGCAACATGTTGCAGAAACATTTTAGGTGAAATGCAAAACAAAAATGTTGCAGAAACTTGTTTAAGATGCAAAATTTTATAGAAAATGGTAACTTTTAGTTATAAATTAGTGATCATAAGAACTGATATTTAAAGAGTTTAGAATTATTGATTCGAAAACTTTATAAATTAACTATTTATCCTTTTTTTAACAGTGTATATGTATCAATTTTCATGATAACCTATCATGACTAACTATTTTACTAAATTTCATTACAATCAGGAAATAATTTTGGTAATTTTAACTGTCGCAATGAAGCTTATAACTCGAAATTTTACATATCTTAGTTTATTGAACTAACCTCTCACTGGTACGTGTACGTTGACCTACGTGTACATTTTTTGCAAATTCAAACTATTCAGAATCTGTGATCTCCAAAACACGAGGAAAATTGAGCAAAATCGTTTTTTGTTTTGTTTTAACCCCATCGCAACACTCATAATTATCCGAACTACTCGTAAAAAACAAAAAAAAAATCTTTATATATTTCTGTAATTGTTTCAACCTTTTCGATAAATAAAATGGATAATTTCTTCGGTTTTATTTTTATGTTTTTAAACTCATAAAAAATATAAATAAATTCGAAATATTAATTTTTTATTTATGGCTAGAATTTAGGTTAGAATGAACATTAAAAATATAATAAATATTTTATAAAGAATTTTAAATGTAATTATTATATTTGAAAGAATTTATAGAAATAAATTTTTCAGTTTTTATGTTAAAAACATGCTAATACGAAAATATTGTCAGTTGATTAGGAATCATTTATAGAATATTTATAAAGCTGGTAACTGTCAGTCAATATTGGCAAAGAAAACAGTGTTTTTTTTATGACATAAGTCATTAACTAAATATAATTAAATAATAATAACAACTTATGACATTAGAAGATTTGAAGACTGATAACAATAAAAATAGTACTAGTAAATAAAAAAAAAAAAAACGATGTTATTCGTGGAATAACTAAAATTCATTGCAAGTTAGACAGAAAAAATTGTCAATAATTATTCACTGACATGCAATACCAAAGGGTTAAACATTTAACTAATGTGAATTTCATATTAATGGATCTTTGGTTGAATTTTGAGGGAAAATTGTTTTTAATTCAATATATTTACGAGATATACTTAATTTACGGAATATTTGATTTATGACAATTTTAATTACGATATTTGGATATATTTTACGATATTGACGTGATTATTATATTATGATCTTGTTTATAAATACCAATTTTCTACCAATTACAACGAAAACCTACTAATACTTCTTTAATGTCATGAGATGGATATAAAATAATATTAGAAAAACGGTTCTAAAGCGCTACTTGGAGTTCTAGAGTTTGTCTATGGATCGCCACGCGTACCAAGGAACCAACTAACAATAATCATTAAAAATTTGACATATTAAAATTTTACAAAGTTTTTAATGTTTGAATTTAAGTTTCAATTTTATTTATGAGTTTACAATAAAATTCAGCAATGCCACAAGAAATTATAATTCGATCTAATTCAATTATTACAATATTATTAACTCATCGGTTCTACTCAGTTTCGATATATAATTAGACTAGTTTGAAAACTTCAACCCTCAATTTTTCGCTTTCTTAAAGGTTGTTATTCTTCACCATAATACAAAATTTTCGAATTTGCATCAAAAATATTGTGGCTATGTTTTTGAATTATACAAATGTCCCTAAACCCAACATTTAGGGTTAAATAAGTAACCCAAGTCTTCAAGTCATTTAATTTAGGACAATTTTGGTACATTGTTGTTAACACTTTACATCAAAAGTTTAAAATTAAAAGTAATTTGTCGCTCTTGTAAAATTTGGTTAAAATGTGGGTTGAGGAGGTTTGAAATTAGGCTAACAATATGTTATATTATGCGACAAGGTTTTGTTGTAGGTAAACTATTCAGAAATTTAATTACATTTTACTTAGTTTGCTATGCTAAAGGATTTCTACTATTATTTCAGAGGTTTATCGTAATTAGGAATGGAATTATTAAACGAAAGTTTCTAGTGAAAAGTGGGTATAAAATAAAGGAACCATTGCGATAGTCTTATATCAATTTCTCTCGCTACCATTAATTACACCATATTTCTTTCTTTCTTAACCAACTCCTTAATTACAAAAATTAATTCATATAAATATTTTGTTTATATTATAATTTATTAATAAACAAATTAAAATTCCTTAATTTTTTTTTTATTATTTTGTGTAAATTTTGCAAAATAGAAAATGATAAATAATAACAATAATAATAATAATAATAATCATTATTTTAATAATCATCAAAAACAAGATATAAAATACAAAAAAAAAACCAAAAAAATTACCAAACTTGTAACTAAATATTTTATTATTATTTATTTACATTTTCGAAAATGAGCTAAAACAAGATACGACCCACAACATAAGAATCGTGATGAGCATAAAGCACGAATTTTGATCATTTCGCGTCCAGGTATAAAATCTAATGTTAACCAATTTTCTTATTATTATTTTGAAAGTCACAAAAACCAAAAAAAAAATTGATGTTGAACTTCTTCTCTCTCTTATTTAGAGACAATAATCTATGTAGGTTTAATATAATTTCTGCATTAAAATAAAAGAAATTGTAATCATAAAAAAATTTTTTTTTAATAAATTGAAGAATCTGTTAAAATTATTTAGCTTTTAGTATTGAATTCTATATTGGCATTCAAATTTAAGTTAGATACAGAAAAAAATATTCATGGTCCATTTAAATATTATTATATATCTAGAAAAATTGAATTTTAACTTATTTTTATACCTCAAGGTATTTAACACCAATGGAAAAACTCGGCTTTGACAGAGATATAAAATTTCCATGCCATTAGACAATTTTATTTTTTATTTTTTAATAGGTTATCATGAAAATTGATACATATACACTGTTAAAAAAAAAATGATAAATAGAAATTTTTTAAAGTTTTCGAATCAATAATTCTAATGTCTTTAAAAATTAGACCTTTTGAGCACTGATTTATAATTAAAAGTGGCATTTTGTATAAGAAATACAGATTGAAAAAAAAAATGGAATCTGTTTGTTAACCATGTCCCCCGAAACTTGATGACCATAATGTAGATTTCTGGTAAGTCACCAAATATTTTATGTACCTTCTAATTATAAGGCTGTATTCGATCGAGTACTGTCTGTAAAACCGTTCAAATAACAGTCATGAACCTCGCTAGATTCAATTTATCGCTTAAGATTGACGAATTTAGACATTACAAATTATAAATTTTGGCAGTTCATTCTAGTATGACGAATGTTATAGAAAGTCTTTGTCTGTATTTTGTCTAATCAACCATGTTTATGGGCTAAGAATGATGAGCTTCAATCTTAGGTCATCTAACATGTTTAAATATATATTTGTTGATAATATAGTCCGTTTTACAGCTGTAAAGTTAATATTTGTAGGATGCCTTCGTTATAATAACTAGTTAAGAATAGCAGTTACATATTCCGCTGTGGAATGGTTCTGAAATATAAGTTATATTCGTTCCCATTAATTCCCCAATAAATATAAATCTATAAACTAACCTCAAAATCTACGTTGTCTTGGTTCTTCTGATCAATTTTGACACAGTACAGTAAAATCTGATATAGTTCAGCAATCATAAAATAATTTCTGATTAAAACTAATTTAGGAATTCCTAAAGTTTGGCTTTAATAATAATAATTCAGATTCAGGTATCCCAAAAGAAATTGAGCTAATTATCAAATTTTCATTTTTACAAACAGTGTATATAAAAAAAATTTGTCCTCCTCCTCAGGAAAAGAGAAAAATAGAATACAATAAAAATATTTTCTATATATAAGTTTTCCGGGCACACAAAAAGGCCATAATATTTGAAGGAAAGTCCGAAGTTTAAATGCTCCATTAAGCACAGAATCGACATGAAAATTAAATTGCCAATCTAATAATAATAATAATAATAATAAATATATACAACAAAATAAAATATTATATAAATATATATTTTCACAAAATGTCCAATTTCATCGTACACTTCTTCTTCTCTCTAACTTCTGCTATACATAAATTATGCTTTTAAACAAGCTTGTATATATATTTATATCAATATCAAAGCTTCTGGCTAGAAATGAATACGACCTATAACAATATTAACTACTAGAAACAATTCAGTAAAATAAGTGATAATGGACATTAGGGGGTGAAAAGAGTTTTGTCTTTTTGGTATGGATAAAAATCTCTTTTTGGTAAAAAGAATTGAATGTAATTTTTAGAAGGAGGAGGTTTGTGATATCTGCATTCAAAACATGAACATGTAAAAATTGTGCATATTGTGATACAATAATTTCCACTTCTTTTTTTTGTTTTTGTTTTTTGTATGACCAGTTTATCGAAATGTTAAGAAAACTAAATGCCATTCAATGCCGGAAATGTTAATCGAGAATAATGATATGGTGGAAAAGAAGAAATGGATTGGATGTAAAGGCCAGTTAGTAAAACGAAAATGAAAAAAAAATTAAAAATTGTAATGCTTATATTATTATAGCTGTCGAAAAGATGAGATATATAAATAGAATGATGAACCAGGTCTTCTCATATGATTATAAATAATTGTAATTGTTGTGAATTTGGGGATGGTAGAATTTTTTTATTTTTTATTTTTATACTTACTGATGAATGTGCTCGCTTGTGTTGCAGTTTTAATTGTGGGGTTATAGAATTTATTTAGGTTAATTAAAGTCATTTTAGTTGTGAAAGTATAACTTTTATAGGTTAGGTTAGATTACACCTAAGGGCATTGATTAAGTAATTTTGTAAGTGCCATAGTTTAATAAAAATTACATATTTTTTGTTATATTTTTGTTTTTTTCATGTTTACAAAATCGATAAATGACACATGACAGCTGAAACATTATTTTCAATTTTTCCAGACAAAATTTTCCTTAAAGTATTTAGTTTTCAGAAATTAAAAATTAATAATTAAGAGTTTCCAATGAATTTTACTGAAATCTGTTTATATATTATTTAAAATAATTAAAACAATTTTTTTTCTTATGTATGAAACTGATTGATAGATTGACATTTCATTATATGAAATGTCCCATTTCATTGAAATTAAAATTTTCATTAAAATTGAATTGTCATTTCGGGAAGAATAAGAGGAATTACTATATTTTTGGTTGAACAGAACTCATGGGGTGTCTAGTTCATTTATTGTTATGCTGGATTGATAATATGAAGTTAGCGCAAAATGTGTAATACAACGCAACTGAAATCTAAGGTAAATATGACCAACTTTTAACTTTTAAGATTATTACAGCTGTTCAAAATGTTAACCATTCTTTAACTTTAAGTGCAGTTGTAGTGTTGATATCAATATAAATCCGGGGAAAGGCTTGGAGTGATGATGTCAATCGCGGCTCCTTGATAGTTTACGAGGAGAATTACAATAAATGATATTCGGTTTTAGTAGTAGGTGATGATATATAAGACCTAAAACAGTCGATTCATGTTTGTATATTGGCGGCTTCGGCGGATTATGCTTCCTCTTTTTAATTCTAACTTAAAATATGAAACGTTCTTTAACTTTAAGTGCAGTTTCAGTGTTGATATCTTATAAATACGGGGTAAAGGTTAGAGTGATAATGTCTATCGCGGCTTCTTGATAGTTTATGACTTTAAATAGGGTATTCATGTTTGTGTACCTGCGCTTCGGCGGATGATGCATTTTTAACTCTATAAGATATAAATATAAATTTTTGATGAAAATAATTATATAAAATAATATCCTTTCATTTATTTAGATGCTAAACCTTTCAAAAAATTAAATTAGTTACCTGTTTTATTTGCCTTACTGCCCTTTTAACCTAATTTCATCTACTAATTAAATACACTCTCTATTTCTTTAATTTTCTTATTATAATATATTTATAATATTTTTAGTTCAAAACTTCAAAACTATCACTTAATACTTTGCCCTTTTAAACCCCATAGAATCAATGTTCTCTCCCTAATTTACCCATATACAAAATAAATAACAAAGAAATATAAGAAACATCAAATTTTTTTATTTTTCCTGATGTAATCTTACGAAAATGATCTACAAAAAAAACATGTTTTTTTTCTAAGTTTTTTGGTGGCCACCTTTTTAAACGTCATAACGTCTACCATATACACAACAGCCCAATATATACAACACTAAATGATTGTGGCTGACTGGCTTATGCCTTTTTGGTATCATATAAAATTACCAATTTTACATGACCAACAAAAAAACTGAATATAATTTTTTATTTTTGATGGAAATTTTTTATTTTGTACCGCTTATAAGAGAACATACCGGCCGGGCCCATTATTATTAACGAACAAATGAAATAAATAAATAAAAAAAAATTGTTATTATTTAAGTCGACAGCCGATGACGACAGATTGGGAGCAGAAAATCTTTATGGGTATAAGATTTGCGTATAGTTTTAAAAAGTCACATATTAACAAAGCGCGCGCGCGCCATAAATTTATTAACGGTTTTTTTGTTTTGGAGGATGACCTATGCCCTTTTTTTTTCAAATGTTACAGAGACTGTTAAGGTGTAGAATACGATGACGACGTGACATGGAGTTAAGAGTTTTTAAACAACCATAAAACGAGAAATTTTGGCGTGTGTTTTGTGAATGAAAAAGTTAAAAAGACAATTTAGGAGAATGTAAAAGTTATCCTATTTCTAGATTGTATAATTGAAAAACTTTTTTTTTTTGTAATATTCAATTATATAGCTTAGAAATTGGAGCGGAAAATTTATATAAAATTGAAAATTTTGGTTATTTTACGAGCTATTTAATTTTAAATTAAAATAACTTTTTGATATAACTGGGATATAAGAATTGTAGTTCTATAATTAGTAATAAATTCACTCTAAATCTGAAAGATGTTTTTTTGTGCATTGAAAATGTTGATTGTCTTCTGCTTGAAGGGAGAATGATTGATTGGTTTAAAGGAGTGATAATTACAAGATCGTAACGCACATTGGGTTCAAATAAATGAGTCCGTTGTACCGTTCAGTCGAACACTGCTTCATTGTTATACAGCGTATCGACCAATCCCACTTCTTAACAGAACAAAATTAGCTTAGACGGCTCCAGTTTGCCAGCGTCTTCAAAGTTGTTTTCTATAAAAAAAACTACAAAATTACCAATTTTCCTAAATCTTTTATCTTGTTCTCCTCCAAACACCCACCCACAATAAGTAAGTCCTAATCTGATTGTGGGATTTCTAAGAATCGCATGTGCCTTGAAAAATTCCGTGTATAATCTGGCCATTCTTTTGTTCGTTTTCACAATTATCATAGACTTTTCATCTGCTTTAAACCTCTAAAGTAACATCAGTTTATCTGCTTTTTAATTATACCTTCAATCATGCAATGACCCGGTTGAATTATGGTTTGCTAATAGGTAAAGATTTGTTTTATTTAAGAATTTTAAGTATGTTCACATATTGGCCAAGGATTTTAAGGCCGCTTGGCTATTCAAACATAATACTTAACCTGGTATATCTTAATTTGAGAATAGTTCAATAGATTTACAACGAATATAAGGAGTAATTGAATAAATTGTGAGAATTAATCGAATTAGTAATGATTATACATCCTATTTTAATTACTTCAAAATTTCGACATGTTGCATTTTAAGAACTCTTCTAGTCTAGACTTCCTATAGGTGAACATGTTTCATTATTTTCTTGTTCTAAATAAATCTTGATATTGGGAAAAAAGATGTCCTTATCGTCTACTTACCTCTTTAGATCCCTAACAATATCAGCATTATCAGTCCTAACCTAACATAATTTCATCCATTCTTTTCAGCCAATGATAAGTGAATATTATAACTGAACTTCGTGCGAATTAATCTCAAAAATGATTGGAATCAGACAAATCAACTCTGTCACATTATTCTTCACAGTATCTGTAAACAAATATTTCTAATACATGTGATAAGTTTTAACCATAAAATATATCACGTGCGGTGGAACCTCCATAAATATTTTTTATGTATACATATTTGGCAAAAAAAACAGTGTTAAATCATATCTATGAAATGTCAAATTCAAATTTCTTGTAATGCTGCATAGAGAGCTAACGAAAGCGTTAATTGTAGATGCAGTACAATAAAATATCAAACAACTCTGCTCTATGACATTATGGGGAGTATATGAAATAGAACTAATATAGCCGTAAAAATGCTACTTATTCTATGGTTTTAACTACATTTTGACAATGAAATTGACATCTTTAAATACTATTTTAGCATAGTTTCCATTTCTGATTAAAATATTGCAATATTCTTTTTCCCAATTAAAATTTAACATCGAAATATGCAACAAAATGTAATTCTTAACTAAAATTTCTTTATTGTGGCCTCAAATAATAATACTTTTTATTTTGTTCATAGTTACAGCATTAGTCCATAAAAACTTTTCAACATATACATATAAATTCCATAGAAAAGTAATGTAATGTAATCATTTTGTTTGTACCTTTAGGGCACATCTTCTTAATATTTCGACATTCTCTATTCCAAAATCTCATCATCAAAATCTATAAAAAAAAAAAGTATAAAATTACATTTCAGAATGAAGTTACATACAACAAAAAAACTGTATTTTCTTGACACTGTTACTTAGTTGAACTTCGTGGGAGATCCCTAAAAAATGGATCTCCTGAAGGTTTCAACAAAAAAAAACAAAGTTTTAATATCAAAATTGTCGTCTTCATATAAAAAATTGAAATTCGTGTTTGAAGATTAGAAATGGGATGTCTTTTATTATTTTGTGATGCCTTCAAATTGTTTCGATCAAGATCATGTGTCATCGTGCGGTAGATATTGTTCTTTTTTTGTTATTGTATTTTTAGAGCAAGATTGTGCAAGGCACACACATGACAATATATAAATTTTTTTAATGATGGCATTGATCTTTTTTTTTTCTGTGCAGTGTGAAATCAATTGACAGATTTTTTTAGTCTGTAACATAAAATATAAAAAGTATTGATTATTAGAGAAGGTAATTTTTGTTTAGTGTCATAATTTTTGTTTAGTAATTAGATGGTTTTTTTAGAGATAGCTTAGCGATTGGAAATTTTTGAAGAATGATGGGAAATTTATGATAGCTTGAAGTTTTTTAGTAATGAGATGATATAATAATTAATGTTTTAGATGTCATAAAAATATCATATAGATAAATAAATGATGATGTGAAAACTTGATTCCTTCGTGTATTTTGTTAGTATTTATTTGAGTTCCCTACTATAAATCTTGTTATTTTGATTGAGGTAAGGTATCATTACTATATAAAGATGAGTCATAGAAGAAAGGTAAATTGATGTGTGCAGAGAATTCTTAGGGAGAATAATCACAATTAGATAAAACTTTGTTAATCAGCTAGTGAGGCAGCACTTACTTACCGGGTTTTTTAAAAAATAAGTACGGTAAGTAGTAAATTTAGTGGATAAATTATTTCGATTGTGTAATTTAGATAGTTGTCTATAGAAAGTTATTTAATATATAGGAAGCTATTTAATTTAGTAACACCACCAATCTATCTACAGCATCACTCTAAATTTTATCATCTTTCTGATAGAATAACAATTACTTTTAGCTTAATCCAATTAAATAGCCACAAGCTATTAACTGGTTACTAAATTGCATTTAACTCTACAATTACACAATTTTTATTTATTTTATGTTCTAATTGAATGCTGAGTAATACGCTAGTAATTGGTATCACTACAACAATAATGAGTTATCTCAATTTACAAATAATATGGCATTAAACTTTTTGTTAAACCTAGTGACAACTAGCATTAGACAAACAGCTACATCCTATTTATAAATAAAGTCTGGATTTTTCCATCACGATTCTTAGGATTTAAATTATGAGGAAATTATCATATATTACTCTCAGTATCCTTAGTTTCAATTTGTGAAGCATTGGACTATGCCATATCATGTTCTGTACAAATTTTCACCGGCATGACACCCAGTCTCCGTTACAACAGTAAGCATCTAAAATCATGAATTTTTTATCCTTTTGGTTTATAAATAATTTCATCATTTAATATTTATGTGTAGCCAAAAGGAGATTAGCTATTTGACATGAGGGATGAGGCCAATATTAAAAATAGCATCAGCTGAAAATTACAAAATCATATATGTAATTAATTTATCATTAAAACGTTTTACTTGTCCTCTTTCAATCAAAACAATTGAAAAATTCTCATGTGATGTAACATTAAAATTAATGCTAATGCAAATTTTGTAGGTAGATAATTTTGTTCAAATATTGAAAATATTAATCAATTAATCAAATATCAATAAATCAAATAAAAACTTTTATTATATAAACTCTTTAATAAAAAAAAATTCAATTATTTTAATATACATTTGCAAAATCTTTATCAATTTTCAATATTATATAAATAGTTTTTCACTGCCTGTTGTTTGATGCCTCCTTCATATATAAAATATGAACCACCTACCTACAATAATTATTTTATTATTTCTCATAAAATATTTTCATAAAAACATAAAATGATTTATTCAAAAATTTTCCATCATAAAATCTCATGAAAAAAAGTAGGATAATAATATTTTCTTATTTAAATAATAATAGGATTTTTGAAGAGGAGGCATTACCATTTGGTGTTAGGCAACCTGCTGTGATCGATTTTAACCCATTTAAAATTTTATACATAAATTTTGTTATCTTTTTCACTCTGTTTAGTTAGACATCAAATTTCTGATATTCTGGGGATGTACTGTCAATTTTTTTTAAATTTAAATTGTTTGTGACAAATGGTTTTAAATTATATGTAAAGCACAGGTCGACAACCTTTTTTTTAAAAGGGGGCCTAATAGAGATAGTATAAAATATTGAACTGTAAAGGAGCTAATGTTTTTTTTGTTGAAAATATTCAATCATTTGGATCGAAAGTACCGAGCCTTACAAATTTTTCCTTGCGCTTTTACCTGTAATGCCCGAGATTTAATTTTTACTGTAAAATCTGGAAATGGTAAGTACAAAGTACAACATAAAATTCCAATGTTCCTTCGATTGTAAAGTACAAAATTCTGATCGGAATAAATCGAAATGATTTGAACGTCAAGATTACACTTCGTATAATTTACGAAATTTCAATTATTCTTACGAGTTTAATTTGTTTTTAATTAATAATAAACGCTCCACAAAAAAACCAAGATTGACCCAATATAGCCGAAGTTTTCGACCGCTGATGTAAACTATTTCGTGTATACTACAACGTCAGGTTTATATTCAAGCTGCGGATTCATCAACGCGACTCTTTTAAGGTCGCTAAATAAATTTGAAACTAAATTTTGTTTCTCTTATTTAATTTGACAAAAAGTAGGTCAACATATTTATTTTGAATTAGCCTATTATCTATATTCAGTTCAGTTATTTTATAATTATAATATTAATTTAAAACGCTACTCCTGCTAGTATAGTCTTCATTTATATTTAGTTCATCAAAAGTGAAATTGTATTGAAATTAATTCTCAAAATTTCATAGTAAATAAGTGTTCAGTGTAATCAAGGGCCTCCTAGAGCCGGCGCTGCTACTATTCCACTTTGTATATTACTCCAAAATCGTTTATCGATTAATTTGATAATAAAAGGTTTTGTAAATAGTTGACAGTGATGAAAAATTAATCATTTTATTATATAATTATTAATCATTTTTAATATTAATTATATAACTCAGGGGAATTCTCTGAAAGCAAAACGCATTTTGTAATAAAATGCATTAATTTTGTTAAGGGAACTTCTTGTATCATTTAGGAATAAATAAATAAATTCTATAATAAATATAAAATTAAATTTGAATTGTAAATTAAGTAAAAATAAAAAATTATGATAAATAGATGCAAAATGATAAATTAAAGTGTGAAATAATACCAGAAATAAAAGACTGTAATTTAGAGGATTAAAGTGTTAAAATGTGAGGCGGTAAAAATTATTATGTCAATTTGGCGCCATCTATTTTCACATTATAAATATTAAAAATTTGTTAGTTTTAAAATATTTTTTGTATGTTAACGCATTGCTTGCCCATCTGTCCATTTGTCTGTCACTTTGTTGTAAACATTTTTATATAAAAAAATGATTAATTAAGTAAAAAAATGGCAATTAAAATTCTGAGGAGACTTTGTATTTTAAAGTTACTACAATTTAGATATCGAAATGAGTTCGAGATTTTTTAATTTCTTAATCTGACCATTTCTCTGCGCTTGTCTGTTGTAAACCTTTTTCAAATTGTTAACTTAGAAATTGTCTACTTCAATTCTACAGTTTTTTTTAAAGTTACAAGAATTTGGTATAAAAACTGTAGCCGAAATAAATTCAGAAATCATCCGCTAAATAGAAAGGTAATAAAGATTAAAATTAGATTCTGTCACTATATGAAAATTTCAGCTTTTCGGTCTTGTATAGTTTCCAAATACATAACGTAGAAATCCTAAATTTATTATAGCCTTTCTAAAGGGAATTTAATTACCGATCTAAATGTTATATGAACCACATACTTCTTCAATTGACCGAATATCAAGCTATGAACCTAAATATGATACTACTTATTGTAAAGCCTAATTTATAACTAATGTAGAAATATAAAAAAGGTAGAAATATAAAGAATGCAAAACAGGTAAACTAGTAAGAATTTTTTATATGGTTTTATAACTCATGTAAAAACGTAAGAAAAATTAAGACATATGTCTTGTCAATGTCAGTAAATTATTATTGATAAAAGTTCAAAAAAAAAATTATTTTTTCGAAAAATACAAACAAAGTCATTTCATAAAACATATCGTCGGCTTATTATTGGTTTGTACCATGTCCACTTTTCATACTTTCGAGTTATTAGTAATTTAAATTTTACATTCCTTTTTTTAATAAAGTATAAATATTAAAACTTCTATTACTAATAAATTAGAATATTGTATCAAGTCCAATTGAAATAACAAAAATTGCAAAAAAATGGGGAAAATTTAAAAAATTATTAGATTTATTTATTTATCTTTATTATCTATTTATTTAGCTCAAATTATAAATTGAAAATAAACCTTAAACATAAAAATAATCATCAATATTAACAAATTTTTAAATTGAATGGGCATGGAACAAAATTATACCAGATTTCAATAGCTAAATTAAGGGTTTTTATTATTAAAAGGTTCGTTTAGAAGCCCTCAACCAGAAATAACAATTAAACCAAAAAAAAAGTGAAAAGTGGACATGGTACAAAACAATAATCAGCTGACGATATATTAAACTATTTTTTATTTTTATTTTTAAAATCAGGATCTTGTTTATTATAAATGCAGCATTTTTCCTCCATACATTTCACGAAAGTAATATCCTTTTGCATCTTTTAATAATAATTTTTTAGTAATAATTTTCTACTTTGCAATTTTCAATTTTCTACTTTGCAATTTTTAAATGTCAAAATTCATACTACTACTTTGTAGAAAAAAAGGTAAAAAAAGTAAGAAAAGTTCAAATTAATTTAACTTTTACATTTCTTGCGAATATTTCAACGTTCTTACCTTTGTTATAAATGTTCCAATACCATTTCATACATTTTAACTTTGAAATTTTTCACACTTCTTACAATTCTTACCTGTTTTACATTAGTTATAAATTAGGCTTAAAGCCTAATTTATAACTAATGTAGAAATATAAAAAAGGTAGAAATATAAAGAATGCAAAACAGGTAAACTAGTAAGAATTTTTTATATGGTTTTATAACTCATGTAAAAACGTAAGAAAAATTAAGACATATGTCTTGTCAATGTCAGTAAATAATTATTAATAAAAGTTCAAAAAAATTTTTTTTCGAAAAATACAAACTAAAAGTCATTTCATAAAACATATCGTCGGCTTATTATTGGTTTGTACCATGTCCACTTTTCATAGTTTCGAGTTATTAGTAATTTAAACTTTACATTCCTTTTTTTAATAAAGTATAAATTAATATTAAAACTTCTATTACTAATAAATTAGAATATTGTATCAAGTCCAATTGAAATAACAAAAATTGCAAAAAAATGGGGAAAATTTAAAAAATTATTAGATTTATTTATTTATCTTTATTATCTATTTATTTAGCTCAAATTATAAATTGAAAATAAACCTTAAACATAAAAATAATCATCAATTTGGATATAAGGCACTGATCTAAAATCAATTTTTTTTGCTATTTCTGAAAATCATAAAAATCTTCTTTACGTAAAGAAAATCATTTTGGTTCTAATTTGCAGGAACAAATTCGAATTGCTACCAATTAATGCCAGCAACTTGCAAATAATTTTTCATTCATTAGACACTGACAATGAAGATGAAGATGAAACGATAAATTTAATAAGTTCTGATTAATTTTATTTTAGGTATTTTTTATTAAAGATATTTAGTTGATTAAGCAAAATCAGTCCTTTTCAGGGCTACATAAAAGTATTATTAATAACAAAATATAGATGTATAGAAATAAAGAACGCTGTTTTATAATTTTATAACCTTATACGAGGTCTATATTTTAAGTTCAACTTAATTTTATTACCTTTTGTTACTATATATTTATTTATATTGGGACATGAGTCAAAACAATATTAACAAATTTTTAAATTGAATGGACATGGAACAAAATTATACCAGATTTCAATAGCTAAATTAAGGGTTTTTATTATTAAAAGGTTCGTTTAGAAGCCCTCAACCAGAAATAACAGTTAAACCAAAAAAAAAGTGAAAACTGGACATGGTACAAAACAATAATCAGCTGACGATATATTAAACTATTTTTTATTTTTGTTTTTAACATCAGGATCTTGTTTATTATAAATGCAGCATTTTTCCTCCATACATTTCACGAAAGTAATATCCTTTTGCATCTTTTAATAATAATTTTTTAGTAATAATTTTCTACTTTGCAATTTTCAATTTTCTACTTTGCAATTTTTAAATGCCAAAATTCATACTACTACTTTGTAGAAAAAAAGGTAAAAAAAGTAAGAAAAGTTCAAATTAATTTAACTTTTACATTTCTTGCGAATATTTCAACGTTCTTACCTTTGTTATAAATGTTCCAATACCATTTCATACATTTTAACTTTGAAATTTTTCACACTTCTTACAATTCTTACCTGTTTTACATTAGTTATAAATTAGGCTTAAGACCGGTACCGAAAATAGACTTTAACTGGAAATGGGTACCGAATCCGGGAAGAACCTCTATTTTTTTTTGCTTCTTCGAATACTATCAGAAATATACGTTTAATCAACTGATACGTATCCACCCTGTATAAAATTGCTGCACAGTTTAATTTTGGATGCCATGGCCTTTGTTTAATCACATTTGAACACGGATTTATGGAATTATGATTTTAATAAAAACTATAATTAATCTGACAAGGAAAATGCTCTACAAAAAAATATGAAATTTTCAAATTTCTCCATTTTGGCTCATTTTTGGCGCCACTTTTTAATATTTATAATTTATATGCGCCCCGTCCACTTTTTAGACAATTTTTGTTTTGTAAAATTAATTTAAATTTCTTTTATTATTATTAGTAATATTTAATAAATAAATTTTCTTGTTTTTTTTTTCAGGTAAGTCCCACACACATCTACAAAAACAAAAATATTAATAGTCTTTGTCTCAACAAAAATAAAACAGCGCTAAATCAAATGACATTTTTGACATTAAAACTCTTTTAAAAATCAATAAGTAGCGACAATAAAATTTTAACTGGCATTTTATTTACACTGTAAATTGAAAAAAAATGGAACTCGATTGAGCTACTTTTCAACAAATTTCGAAAAAAATTATATATTTATAAATTTCCAATCACATTTTTTTAGGTAAGTCTTTAATTTAATTTAATTTTTTTTTTCTGTAAATAATATGAAAAGAAAAGTAATAAAAACTCCAATATAACAAAAGTCCTCAATTAATTGGCATCATCAATCGTAGCGTTCTATTAAATGTCCGTAAAACGCGCTCGCGCCTCTTTATTTTGTTGTGTTTGGTTAGCTTCAACAAAATCAATGAAGATTGTAAAATATAAAAATAAATATGGAATCTCCCACGCGTACCCCAATCACTTTGCATTGCATTCCACGCGGAAAAATTTATAATAAATAAAAAAAGCTACACGACATATTTAATTATAGTTTTGTATAACGCATAATTGTTAAAAGTATGGTTTTAGGATGATTCAGTATGAATAATTCATGGTATGTGAAATCTTTCAAATTACTTCTTTTATAAATACTTAGAGGTTCCATTATTTCACTGTTTACGAGCGGTTATTGTTGATCTTGATATTTATCACGAGATAAGATTTCGAGGTAAAGCATTACCTTATATAAACCTAGACCACGTGTTTAAAGAAACGATGTAATGAAATAGTTGTGGAGAGAACAGTTAACAGAAGTGATATAATATTGTTAATATAATTTATAAGTTTTCTTAGGATGTATTTCTTAGGATGGTTTTAATGAGTGTTTAATCTATAGATTGTCCAATCTACTTTTAACGACTGTCAGTCAGTGGCAAGTTCTATATATTTCAGAAGAAATTTTTCTATTTCTTGTTAGCATTAAATTATTGATTCTTACCCAGTGTAGCAGGATTGCATAGACACGAAAAATTCGTGCTCGTTTATGCCAGTCTTTAGTAAATTCAGAAGTTCGATTATACCTAACCCTCGCTTCAAATGGTATTCGATTTGCACGGTTTCGATTTGCATCGATTTACAAGGTATTTTTTGGAAACCAATCTACCGTGTAAATCGAGGGTTAGGTGTATTTTATTAAAGTACTTGACCAGAAATGAAATGTTTACATTTGCTAACTAAAATTAGAGATTACGAATCAATGTTTACAAAATTTTAAAATATTTTGCAATTGTAAAGCAGAATTGAAAAAGGCTTAAATATTTTTTTTTTAAATATTCTTACAATGAAAAGTTCTTAATGAATTGACCATAAATTATTTATATATTAAAGTCTAAAATAATTGTCCGTTCATTTATGTAAATTTTTAAATAAATAATTTTGCTATTTAGTTTTTTTTGCAGCTCAAATAAGTTGGCAAATATTTAAGAGAATGTAATCCAAAAATGTCACCTATTTAATTTCTTTCCATTTCATTTTTTTTTTTGCATTTTAGTTCACATCGACAAATTTTTTTGCGTATTCAAATGTAAGCGCCTTTCAATTTGCGTTACGGACTTAAAGTGGTAATATCTAATGGAATTTTATGAAATTTCACAAAAATATGTAAATGTGGAATTTTTAAATATAAATTAAGTAAATGATTATATGCTAATTTGACTGGTAGCTAATTTAGTTGTAATGCGGGGAAAGAAAACTTGGTACTATATAGTTTCTGACAATTTATTTCAGTAATTTAATTATTATACGTGATTGTGGTCGTTATGTAAAGCTACATAGTCAAAGTAGTTCTATTGATAACAGTTTTTAAACTACAGTTGAGTGAACCCTTTTGACTTATATTCGAGAATTTATGATTCATGAGAAGCACTGAATTCTTCTTGACTGATTACAATACATTCTACAGTTAAGTACGATGTCTTAAATTGAACCCTTGACTTAAATTCATATCGAGAATTTATGATTGATTAAAAGCATTTAATTCTTCTTGACTGATTGCATTATATTCTACAGTTAAGTACGACGTCTTGAACCCTTGACTTAAATTCATATCGAGAATTTATGATTGATGAAAAGCATTGAATTCTTCTTGACTGATTACAATACATTCTACAGATGTCTTAAATTGAACCCTTGACTTAAATTAATATCGAGAATTTATGACTGATTAAAGGCATTTAATTCTTCTTGACTGATTGCATTACATTCTACAGTTAAGTACGACGTCTTGAACCCTTGACTTAAATTCATATCGAGAATTTATGATTGATGAAAAGCATTGAATTCTTCTTGACTGATTACAATACATTCTACAGATGTCTTAAATTGAACCCTTGACTTAAATTAATATCGAGAATTTATGACTGATTAAAGGCATTTAATTCTTCTTGACTGATTGCATTACATTCTACAGTTAAGTACGACGTCTTGAACCCTTGACTTAAATTCATATCGAGAATTTATGATTGATGAAAAGCATTGAATTCTTCTTGACTGATTACAATACATTCTACAGATGTCTTAAATTGAACCCTTGACTTAAATTAATATCGAGAATTTATGACTGATTAAAGGCATTTAATTCTTCTTGACTGATTGCATTACATTCTACAGTTAAGTACGACGTCTTGAACCCTTGACTTAAATTCATATCGAGAATTTATGATTGATGAAAAGCATTGAATTCTTCTTGACTGATTACAATACATTCTACAGATGTCTTAAATTGAACCCTTGACTTAAATTAATATCGAGAATTTATGACTGATTAACTGCATTGAATTCTTCTTGACTGATTGCATTACATTCTACAGTTAAGTACGATGTCTTGAATTGAACCCTTGACTTAAATTGATATCGAGAATTTATGACTGATTAAAGGCATTTAATTCTTCTTGACTGATTGCATTACATTCTACAGTTAAGTACGACGTCTTGAACCCTTGACTTAAATTCATATCGAGAATTTATGACTGATTAAAGGCATTTAATTCTTCTTGACTGATTGCATTACATTCTACAGTTAAGTACGACGTCTTGAACCCTTGACTTAAATTCATATCGAGAATTTATAATTAATGAAAAGAATTGAATTCTTCTTGACTGATTGACTGCGGTTTTAAGTTTAACAACAAAATAGTGCAACCTCTGGCACACTGCTGATTATCTGCAATATTCTGACTTAAGATCTTCGGATAAATTATTATAATATGAAAATTAATTCGTTAACTCAATATTAATGGTAACACCTTAAAGTATTATATAGTAAAATCTGTTGTCTATTTAATATCCAGATTAATTAAAATTCCCACCTTCAAAAAAAAAAACCATTAATCTACAAAATTGTACATAGTTAAAATCATTTTACTAACTCATTTATTAATCATGCAATATTTTTCAATTCTCCAACAAAATTACTACAAAAAATAGAAAAAAAAAATATGAATTAATAATTTGCCAATTAATATGCCATACATTAGCATATTTTTACATAACCAAATGCACAACGGTTTATTCCGCATTATTCAGAATCGGTTTCGGTTAAAGTAACTTCAGACTTGCTTTAATTTCTGTTCATGTAATATTTAGATATGTTTTTTTTTTTTTGTAACATTTTTTCTATAATAATTTAACCATAATCCAAAAAAAAAAATCTTATATATGGCATTGCACCGTTTATTATATGATCAGTGATTTAAAACAGAGATGGTAACTATATTTTAAATTGGAGTCATTGCTGTGATCATTTCTTTTTAATTTAATTTCTAAAAAATAATTTTCTTTGCTCTTTGTGGCGGAGATATTGTTCTCGAGGCCCGAAGGGGCTGTTTTAACCTGGTATAGTGCACTGTTCTTGTTGACTCTAGATCCATAGCTTCGAATTTCAATTCTGAAGTATGTAATGTTATCATTATTGTTCTGGAGAGTCTAGGAATCATTTAAGATCATAATATTAAAAATTCATTGACAAGCTCAAAAGACTCAAATTGAATTCGTTATTTCTAAAATTTATTTTTCAATAATATAGTTTCAAATTATTTATGATTGGACGACTCGAACTACCTATTTTTTCACTAATAACGTTTCAAGACGTTAAAGTTAGTGTCATTACTTAACAATTAACCCTTAATATTACCAATCAAGAGATAAAATATACAGCTTTCAACCATATTCTGAGGTACTACGTCAGCTTTAACAACTCTAGAGTCTATAAACTAGAAGGTTTTGGACGATAAAAATGTGAGAATTTAAATTCGCTATTTAGCCTAACTCAATTTTAATTGATATGTTAACTCAAATTACTCAAAGTTTGTTTTGAGCAATTCAAACTTTGTTATAGCTTTTTCTCTGGATATAGAAGGGTAAGAAACTTCAAAGCACCACCATTCGAAAGCTACAAGTCACTAGATTGGTTCCCGAATCCCTAAAATTTTCATTTTCAAAATAAATGAAATTTACTTCAAGTATTTGAATTTTTACATAGTGATTGAAAAAATCTGCATTCTTTGCGTTGAAATTGCTTTCACTCTAGTTTACAGCTCTTATCTAATTCAAAATTTATGCTCATCATTCATGGTAATACAAAACAGTAGTTATTTCTATACTTCACTATTATTTTAAAAACAACAACAGATAAAACAAAACCAAAAAAAAAAACCACAATTTGAAGTGCTGCCAACAGCATCGCATCATCATCGCAGTTATTTTGAACGAGCACATTTTTAATATTCAATTTTTTTTTTTTTTCGAATTATTACAAAAAAACTCATAATTTATTTGTATATGTGTGTACATATATAGAAAAAAAACTACTCATTTATCATTGTATTCCGATCTATATAGCGATAATGTGCATAACTTCAAAAGGGGGAACTAAATATGTTGTGTATGATCGCGTCGCGAGCATATTTTAGCTCTCATGTATCTATAAAATTCACAGTTCAATTGAAAATTTTTGTATTTGAACAAACATATAAGAATTTGATACAAAAAAAAACTTAAACTTTTTTTTTTTTAAATAATATTTCAGTCTGAGTTAAACCATTTAACAGTCAGCACCGTGATTTTTTTGTTTTTGTTTTGTATTTAAGTGATCGTGTTTCAGATATTGGTGGTGATTGATCGTACGGGTTTCCTAAATCAATAAGTCACAAAAAAAAAAATCAGTTTAAATAAGTTTCAATATCCGTATAAAAAAAAAAAATCATTACAAATTTTAAAAAGTGGTCAGTGTTAGTTAATGATCATCGCCGGGATATATAAATGATCAGTGATCCAAAAGTGACCTAAAAATAATCGATAATTCGATATTTTAAAAAGTATTGTGCTAAAAAATTTTTAGGGATTATAACAAAATTACGATATTTAAATTAAAACTGACAGGTTTTTATATAAAAATAAATAATTTCTTTTAATTTCCATTAATTGTGGACAGGAAATATTTTCTAGAACTTGTTTAAGAATTAAATAAATTTCCTCTGTTATATGAAAAAAGGAATTTTACTTCCTTTACTTATTAGCGAAAAACTAAAAAATTCTCATAGTTACCGGTGAAATGTGAAGAAGTAGTTTTCCTCTTTACTGATGATTACTATATAACCAAAAACTTGTTACCGAAACTATAGAAGTTCCCAGTTTTTATTTACTGAGAAATTGGAAATTTTTGATATTTTGTTACCAATTTTTATGATTGTCAGACCATAAAACATTAAAAAAAACGAATTTTTATGTTTTACAACTTAATTTTTTATGTTGGTTAATTGAAATTATTTTGTATATATTTTTTTAGTGGGTCAAAAACTGAGAAATAATAAAAAACTGCTTAGTAATTTGATTGTTTAATTTTTTTTTTTTTTTTGATATTGTGATATTAATTTTGTAAAACGATAAAAATTGCTGAGATGTTAGAAATTTTGTAATTTTATTACAGAAAATTTGTTTCTTAATTTTGCTATAAAGTGAAGAAACAATAAATGTTCTTAATTGAGTGAAAGTATAATTTGAATTTCTTTAAGAATTTAAATCTGTAATCAGAAATATCATTTCAGTATTACCAAATTATAGCTAAGATTCCAATCAATTATTAATCTCAAATAAAATTTGTTTAAGATTTAAGCATTAATAAACTTTTCAAGCTTAGAACTTTTGTTCATTTCTCATAATCGTTGATTTTAAACTTAGCCTTGACTGATCATTTCTATAGTCTCAATAGGGAACACTTCAAACCCTTCAAACATTTTTATTGAAAATCAATTGAGTCTAGAAATGATTGATCTTCAATTAAAACATTCTCAATCACGAAGTGTACCCTTCAAACAAAATATCCTGATCATTTGACAAGATCTTCTTTTTCCCTTGGAGTGAAGCAGTCCATATTTAGTCACTTAGATTCAATGTGGTCTATTGCAAATTGTATACTGAATAAATTTGTCACATTTCGTATAACTTTAGCCTAATTTCAAATGGTATCAAAATACTCAATTTTTAAAATTTGTCATTATTATTGAATTTATTAAAGGTTGCTTATTCTTGCTTATACACAATATTCGTGTCAAACATATTGGCGCTATTTCTTGCGACCATTCACAAATGATTGTAAACCTAAATAATTTTTGTACAAAAGGCCTCAAGCTTCATTGTTGTTAACACATTGCACCAAAATTTTCAAAATTAAAAAGTAATTTGTCACTCCTGTAAAATTTGATAAATATATGGGTTGAGGAGGTTTGAAACTATCCTAACAATTTATCATGGATGCCTAATGAGATCTTCATTTGAAATATTTTTATTGAAAATCAATTGAGTCTAGAAATGATTGATCTTCACTTGTAACATTCTCTTTAAAAGAAAAAAAATTAATCAATATTGGAGTGTAGAAATGATAAATCAAAACTCAGAAATTATAGATGAAGAAAATTTAAGGTCATAATTCAAAAATGAATCGATTAAGGCTTCCGATAAATCAAAATTTTAAAATTTTAATTTTACTCGTATTTTACAAGCTACGATCAACGAAATTTTTAGTCAAGATCATTTTCTAATTATGATCTTTATCAATTTTGTGAACTTAGCACAATTTTAGCTTAGCTATTTTTGAACTTAGCACAAATTCATCTATGAAGTTTTAATGTAAATGCTATTAATTTATTAACATAAATAACTAAAATATTTTATTGAAGATCAATTACGATCAGTTTTCAATTATCAAACCGAAAATTTCATTCAATTTGATTCATTTCGATTGTCATAATTGTAACCATTAATGAAAGTTTTTCATTTTTATAATATAATTTATATTCTTTGTGAACAATTTATTAGAATTGAATTAAAAAAATATAAAAATATCACTGGAATTTATTATAATTTTTTATTATTATGTATTATAAATTATAAATTTCAATTTAAAAACGTGAATTCATGTTCAATTGAAATCGAAAACATAATTTTTTACTCTGTAATTTGATGTGCCTCAAAAAAATAAAAAAATTAAAATCAAAATTCAATGAAATGAAATAAATAATTAAATTATAAATACTTCTAAGAAAAACCGCTTCAATTGACACTTTCTTTAAATGAAATATTCATTTACTTGTCATCATTTACTTGTCATACCATGACAATTAAAAAAATTCTATTTTTTTCATAATTTTTGTAATTGTAAACTTCTAATATTCTCCAATTACCAAATATAATGAAATTTATTCGTCCTTCTTTTACTATATTCGGTACTAACTATTTCGAGGGGAAAGGAATTGTTCCCAAAAAAATTCTGTTCGTTGTTTTCCCATCATAAAAATTTATTATAAAATAATAATTTTTTTTTAATGTTTCTTTACACTGTTCACATCGACTCCAATTGCAACGAAAATTTATTTCAGTCCGGATTATTGCAAGTCAGTATAATTTTTGTTGCTGTAAAAAAAAAACCAATCCCGGATGCACTCTACTTTGACCAGCGTGTAAAATGATCATTTTTTGTTTAAATGATTTTCTTGATTTTTGTGTTTTTTTAAATTATTAAGTAAAATCAGAATTACTTAAAATATTTAAATCTACAGAATTAAAAATTTTATAATCTCTTTTTTGTTTTTTGTGTTGACTTTAAACCGTCAGCAATTTGGAACTTCTGGCTATTTTTATGCTTGTTGTTTAAGTTGCTAATCATTATTTGAACAAATAATTTCATTGTTCATAGGCCTATATAGAAAATTATGATAGTATTATGATTAGAGTGATTGTATTTGCGTCTGAGTGTATGAAGTTCAGTAATATTTTAGTCAAAAGATTTGTATATTTTATCAGAAGTTCTGTTTTTTCATCTTGTTAACCCCGATAATTGGATTTCTTTCATAGTAAATCAAGTATAAAAGATTAATTATTACTAAGAAAGTAGATAATAATTTTTTTTTTATTATTTGCAATAAAATTTATTTTTAAAACAATTTTAATCATAAACAGGAAATTAATAAAAAAAAAAAAAATCGAGGCTGTGGAAAGATTACAGACGATTTTATAAGATGTCGAATTGATTCTTTCAGAAAAGTTCAGGGATTTCTATTGTATAAATTACAGTGGCGGCTGTAATAGTTAGTTATATTAATAGTTTACCATTAATTTGAGCAATTATTTTATTAATGTAACGAATTTTTATAAAACTCTGAGCTTCTGTGTAGATATAGTATTTAAATTTTAGTATTGTCACTAGCGAACCGAAATTTGTTCTATTATATTATCGTATATTTTCGATATACATCTCGGATTCACTGATTCACTCTAAATTAATTAGCCGGAATCTGTAAGCGTTGAATTTACGGATTTCGAAAAACCAATAAAAAGCATAGTTGTGAAGAACTCGACAGTATATCTCGGTTTTGGTGTAAACTTACTTGTCTTTCACTTAAACGTAGTAATTACATCGTAAGACTGTATCAAAATGGCAATGAAGCTTAAGTTGGCCGTATAAAGATCATTTACATTTAAAAGTTGATTCAATCAAGTTTAACAATCGTTCAAGACACAGAAATGATCGATAAACGATCGTTATGTCAAACATAATTTAAACTATTTAATCAATCAAAACTTTGACGATCATTGATCTTCGTTTAAAATATTTCTGGTTAAAAATTTAATTAATTTGATTCTAAAATTTATCAATTAATATACTAATAGAAATGATTAGATCAGAATTTTTTGCTATTCCTTTAAAAATTTAATCAATTGAGACTAGAAATGATCGATAACGAATTAAAACAAAATGATCAAGGCTTAAAAATTAGATTTATCAAAATTTTAGAAATGTAATTCTTTTAATTTTGATCATAATTTCGGGCATCGATCAATGACAAGTACATCTTTGATCTTACAGTAATTATGATCGTTGTAAATTTCGACATAAATCTAAAATTTTGAATCGTAAGTGTTTATTGAAGATCAATTTTGTTTACGATCAAGATCAATTAGAAAAACTTCATATTCGAAAGTGGAGGCCATAAATTTAAGTTTTGAACTCTGTTTAACCATTGAAGAAAAGATAATTAAATTCATTCTTTATAGAAATTGAGATATTTAGCACAAATGTTTACAAATCTCTCAATTTAATACTGAATCAAAAACATTTCTTATTTATATCCATTCTAAATTTCCGTGTGAAAATCGGTTTCAAATTAACATTTTGCTAAGCTTGAATTATTTCTATATATTGTTAAATAAAATACTAACAAATTTCCAAATTTTTACGCAATTTTTGTATACATTTTCATAAATATTTTTTGGTTAAAACAACTTAAGTCACAAATGATAGTTTTTCAGAACTGCATTTTTAATGTTTAAACAAATATGCTAAAAAAACCATTTTTCGAAAATGATTTAAAGCTGATATTAAATTAAATATTCAATTTGGTTAATTCTTCTTATCATTTAAATTTAATTAAGACATTGCTGGCTACATTTTAAAATAAGCCTGTAGTGAAATTAAGTCACTTAAGTAATTTTCCTTAAACACAATTTTATTTATACAATTTTCCAATAATAGTTCGACTTTAGAGTTAGCAATGTAATTTAAAAAAATGTAAAGTAGTTTAAAAATGACATAAGCTATTTTGCAACAACTTCTTCTAACCGACTTAAGTTATTAAAGTTTCGCTTATAGTTCCGGTAAAAACTATGATACGGGAAAACGAACTTTGCCATATGAAGAATGATAAAACTGGGTATGCAATGGCATATGTAACTAATTTCATGCTTAAATCGACTTAAGCTGTTTTTGATTTTTAGTCGAAATTTAATCTAATTTTTATTATTACACCAAAATATTATTTATAATTGTAAATAAGTGAAAAATTTAAACTTTGCTAACAAAAAAACATAAATTTTTCACACCATAAAAAATCATTTTTTTCTTTTTATTAAGCTTCTTAATTTCTATTTCTTTGTTGTTGATTATTTCTAACCCAAACTATTAAAAATTAATTTATCCATTTTTTTTTTATTACTTTTTATGAAAATTCTTTTATTTTTCTTTTGTAGCCAAAATTATTTATGTTGTTTATATAAAAGAAAATTAAATCTTTTTATTTTGCTGATTGCTTCATTGATCGTGAGAACGGAAGTATCGATTTTGTTTATGTTTGTCGTAACGTTTGCGTAAAATTGATTTTGAATGAATAAATTTTTTTTTTAACCGAAAGCAATAAATTTTACTATATGGGGACAGAGTAAACTCTGGACGAACGATATATTATTATTGACCACCTTAATAAATTTCTAAATGGTTGTAATTTAAAAAACTGGATCGTATTACATAAATTTGATTCAGCTCGTGTGGTTCTTGTTGGTATTATATAGAATGAAATAAAAATTGATCAATTTTTGGTACCACAAAATTTTGTTTTTATCCAATCACCTAAAATTGATGGGTATCAGCAAACTTCAAAAAAGTGTGTTGAAATTAAATAGCTCAATTAAGTAATTATATTACTATATACATGAAAGCATAATTTGTTTTTGAGCAAGATATTAAAACATTTTGGCATTTTAATAAATCTCCTAAGGGACAATAATAATTATCATCTCTAAAATATGAATTTTTTGTTCAACATATTTTATGTTTTTTATGTAATAAAATTAATGTTTTACAAATTAATGATAATTTTATTATCACACAATATTTTATTTCTGAAACAAAATTGATTTATTCACCATTTTTTTCATAAATGTTTAATTAAAAGTGATGGCAATTTAATTGTGTTACTTAATAAGACACTGTTTTTTTTGTTGATTAGACTACTACTGAAAGCACTTGTTGATCAACATATAATAATTATGACCTTTTAAAAACAAATTACTGAATTTTATTAGATTAATTGTTAGCAAAGAGTTTAATTGTTTTTAACGTCATTTTATGTGAAAGTGTTGATGTTTAATGAAAATGAAATGAAGAAATCTGTTAGACATACAGCAAAAGGAAGAAGAAGAAGGCCTGTTTTAAGTAATTTTGTTTTCTACTCCACAATTACGCTAATAAATACTTGAATATACCTCCTACATGTACTATTGAATTGTTTTGATAAATTGAATATTTTCATTATTAGGATTCTAAAAAGGCTTCCAACCAATTTTAGCAGACAGAACCTTTCATTAACGTGTATGGTAACGTTAATGCAATTCTGACAGGACACAGATAAATGTACTCTAAAAATCCAATTTGGTCGTATTTAATGTTTTGAATATTCGTCATATTTGTAATTTCTTTTGAACGAGACAAAAATAATGATTTTCGAATTTTCGAAATTAATTTCGAATTTTCGATATTATTTTTTTCATCTTAATGGATAATAATAACATTTAAAAAAAATTTAGCTGTATATTTCCAATAGTACTATCACGCTCTGAACAGGACACTCAATAATAAGGGATCATGCCTTAAGTATATGGTTTTCGAAAGTAATCAGATAAATGTACTCTAAAAATCCAATTTGGTCGTATTTAATGTTTTGAATATTCGTCATATTTGTAATTTCTATTGAAAGAGACAAAAATAATGATTTTCGAATTTTCGAAATTAATTTCGATTTTTCGATATTATTTTTTTCAGCTTAATCGATAATAATAACATTAAAAAAAAATTTAGCTGTATATTTACAATAGTACTATCACGCTCTGAACAGGACACTCAATAATAAGGGATCATGCCTTAAGTATATGGTTTTCGAAAGTAATCATATTTTGAAGATACAGAGAGGAACACGAAACAATTGAATAATTTGTGTCACTCTCTCCCTGTTTCATGGACCTGAGATGGAAATACTTTCGTTTTTACTACATGAACGAACTGCATGAATCTGTGGTTCTGGGTTGGAAACCAATTTTTTATTTCGGTCGAAAGAGTTATTGCCTCATCCATGTAATATGAAGGGTTTCGAGAGTTACAATTGGTCTAATTCTGGCCTAAGTCCATGAACACTGTTGGTAATAGAATCAATCAATCAATACTAACACTAAAAGACTAATATTTATGAGCTTATTAGGTTACTGAAAACAAGGAAGAAAAATAATAAAAAAAATTGTGAAATATAAAATAATTCATTATTTTCACATATTAACAAAAACACTTTCTTTACTTGACAGAATTTTGCTTACAAAATTTATTCAATAAAATTGAACTGTCATCTTCATTTAAGCTCTATATATAACCATTCAATATTAAAATTCCATTAAATCATCTTCTTCTATATAATCTTCCTACTATACTTTGACAACACAATATAAATCTCTTCCTTAAATTTTCATTTTTTACATAAAATCAGTGAAAGCTAATTTTCTATATACCCAAAAGTTATTAATTCAATCGTTGCTCCTCTGTTTTTATTTATATATTTATTTTTTAACCCACTAACAAATTATTATTTAGAGCAAATCATTTTAATCAACAACAGACAATTTTTTTTTTCATTTGCTTATTTTGGTAACAATCTGTCAAATTTAATATACAATCTCAGTTTTTTTTTATAGCTACCTCGCAACTTGGTGAATAATAATGAACCACAAATAAATCTAAGTAGGTAGATCTACAATAGAAAATCATAAGCTATGAAAAAATGTCAGTATTATTCAAATGAGCAGAAATTGAAATTGTTAAATGGTCTGCTGTTTAAACTATGTGAACATTGGCATTATAAAAATTTTCAGTGTATATAAAAAATAAATATGTCATTAGTGATTTGTGATTCACTTTCGATCAACAAAATAAAGACATAACCACAAAGTAAAATTTATTTGTATCTTTTTGATGCTTTTTGATTTAATGAAATCATTAAATCAAGCTTTTATTTAAAAAAAAAAAATTATTTATTATGCTAATTATGTTTTTTTTGTTTTTGGTTTTGGTCATACCAATGATTTTTATTGGTTCAGGCTATAAATTGTTGTGTACTCGTAGGGTTATCAGGTGTGAAATCAAATCTTGTAAAAAAAAAAATGTCGTCTTTTTAATTAGTCACACATCTTAATTAGTCACACTTTTTGGGTCATTAAATTTTTGATTATTTTTAAAAAAATATTTATTTAATTTTTTGTATTTTAAATTGTAATTTAATACTTAAAAAATTTGATTTGGAGAGAGTTGGTGCAGACATTATTTTTTAAATTTAATTATATTATGCCGAAAATAATTAAAATATTTGATATTCTTCAATTGGGTTCCCAATTTTTTGTAGCAGAACCGAAATATTAGTTTAAATTTGATTAATTGAATAAAAACGAATTTTGAAGTGAAGATATCTTTAAAGGTTCCTTAAATTATCTGCTTAGGGAATGAGTTAATTCAAGCTGTAAGCTGAAGTGTAATGGATACTCGTTAAGTAAAATGGTCATTTGATAGATTTTTAATATGAATTCATTACAGATGTAAGTCAAGCTTTGAATTCCAATGTTTTGAGTTGCGGTTTAATGCGGTTTAAGAAAAGGAAAACGGCAATTAACAGATTATAATTAGCCCTGTAATGTGTGACTATTCAATTTCTCATATCTGCCTCTATCTCAATACATATCACAAAGAAGTTGACTGAGGAAAATGTATCCGTGAATAATTATGAGAATTACTTTGAATCTCGATAATCTCGGCATCTGCAATTAAATTCTGAAGATTTCTTCAAATGCAGACTCTTCTTAGTCCATCTCAGTTCAGCCAAAAAGTTGTTGACTAAAAGCGTACTCTGCTTCCGTGAATAATTTTGTCAATTGTTTTTCATTTCGGAGTTTTGATCTTTTTCTATATCATTCATAACTTCTATAATGGACGAATTGAAGAATGCTATTAGATAAATGCTGGTGAATGATTCGCATCTATTAGGACCTTCTGCATGAAGTTGTTAATCAAAACATTTAATAATATAATTATCTGATTTTCAGCTCCTCATCACTTTTTGTTTGAATTAGTGATTTCTTAGTCTACGAACAGAGTCACACGCTATTATCAATGTAGGAAGGGTTTTTTCATATGAAAATATATTAAAGCACAGCGTCCAACATCGCTCATAACATCATTCTGCAGTACACCACTTATTGGCATAAATTAATGAGTTTCTTCACATTAAAGAATTAGAAAATAAAGTTATACGTCGAAATTTGTAAATAGTGCATCAAAAAATTGATTCAAATTCAAAATTTATAAACGAGATTTAGGTCTAAATTAATTACAGTCCATACATTGTTATTAAAGTCATAGTGCTAATCAAATTTAATATTAATATTTTCTCCCTCACAGTTTTTTAATTAATAAATTATAAATTTTAGTATAATTTTTCTTTTAACCGAAATTTGATATTTAAATCATGTTTGCTGGGTTGGTCAATGTCTTAACATTTTTTGTTCAATTTTTTTTTTTTGTAAATTAAAATGAATATTTAATTGGCTTCCATTTACATAATTGTATAATAAACTTAATGTAACAAAAAATGCAATCTATAAATCACAAAAAAATTAAATATTTTTCTATAAAACCTACAAATAAAATGTTCCGGATCAATGGTTTATTACCAGTCGTCCGTCGTATGTAAAAATTGAAAAAAAAACTAGTGTTTTACATCAATGATTCAGATTATAATATAGAATTTTCAAAAAAAAAAAATTAGCAAATAACAAATAATTGGTCAGTGCAACAACAGAGAGTAGATCTACTCTATAATAATATGAATAATTTATATGTGTTACACTGGCAAATATTAGGATAAAAATCAAAATTAGTTTGAGTTATGAGAAGTACAGCGTTTTAGTCTTTAAAGGAAGTGATTGGTTTTAAGATGATATTTTTGTTTGGTTTGGTTGATGTCTAAGAAAATAATTTATTAAAAGGAAAGTGATACTAATAAATAGAAAGTAAATTAAAAAAAAAATCCTTTATTTGCATATAATGTAAAAGTAAAATTTTTTTGTAATCTTTTAAAAACGTATACCGAAATCGGTGACATAATTTACTTTAAACACTTTTTTTTTGAAAGTCTAAATTTTCAAAATTTCTAAATTTAAATTATATTTTGAACTGCGCGCGCTCTGCTAATTAAATGAGTCATCTATTACGAACGCAAATATTTTTTACTTTGATGAATTCACTTAAATTGATTGACTGACTAATGATGACACCTAGAACTAGAACACTATTTATGTTCGGTTAGAAATTATTAAAGTAATAAAATGAAATGAAAACTAATATTTTCAGGGGGAAGCAAATAGGTCAAAACTACAAAGGCACACGTGAGTTGCCAATCTCGAACAGGATTTTAGGAATGTTTTAGATTTAGACGAATTCATGGTGTAAATAGAACTAAAAATTTTGTTGTCGAATTTTTCGCTTAGTGTCCAAATTAATTTTATTTTCTATTTCGTAACGAACAAGCTGCAGATTATGATAAATGCCATTTTAATTCAAATAAAATTTAGTTTTTAAAATTAGAAGTTTTTAAAGTTTCTGTTTTTAAAAATGGATTTCGATGAAGAGTTACTCGAAGATGTATTAAATTATTTTTAATTTGATGTCTCCTGATTCGTCATGGTTGTGTTTATTTAGGTAAAATTCCTTATTACCTTTAGCCTTCGCCTTGGATCTGTTTACAGCTTTAGGCAATATATTCGCTGCAGTTATATGGGGATAGCCATGGCACCAAAACCTACTTTCATTCTGAACTTAACAATTTCGGAAAGTAATGTTGTGTGCAATCTTATCAGTCGGAAAAAGTTCAATCCATTACACATTCGGTTAATTAGTCACAAATCGTAATTTTTATGTACTCGAAATTCAGAATTTTTAATGTGGACTCATTGAAATAACTGATTTAAATTGTTATTGGCAAAACTAAGCAGTGTTGTCAAATTTAATTGAAATCCGATAACTCAATTGTAGCACTTTTTTAAAATCTTCTCTAACTTAATATAATATCAGAAATTTAAATTTTTTGAACCAATTTTCGCCCAGTAAAGTACAACAGTTCATATTTCTTTCTCTTAAAATGTGTCAACGGCTATCAGTTAATTAACACAACAATTGCAAAACTAAAATAATGACTTTACTATGTCTGGTTATGACAATAATTGTCTCAGTCACATTTTCAGTAACTTTTGGATTTATGATAAATTTTAATTTCGTATTTTGAATAATTTAGATAAAAAATTAGTTTTTAAAAATTTAAATTTCACCCAGAAAATCTTTTTGTAAATATACTCAATTTTTACATAAACTTTTAAGTCATATCTGACACCGATAATTACCATTTAAGGTGACAAATATAATTTTGCATTTTTTTTTATATATTTATTACTTTTTTGTTTATCTTACTAACCGTACACTATTTTACATATAACCTCATTACCTGGAAATGGAAACAATTTAGAATTAATCCCAGTGCATAAATTCATTTTAAAAATTTCAATTCCAATTTTCGTGTCTTCTTATAATGTACTCCAACAAACAAAAAAACTAACTCAAAGTAGTTCAAACTTTTTTTTTAAAAAAAGTGTTTTTTTCAAATAAAAATTTTTTTTTTATAAATTTTATCTTAAACAATAAAAAAAAGTGCAATTTTTTTTTTGTACTTATGTTAAATATTTATTAGATACTTTCACATTAAAAATCATTTGAGAAATTCTAAATTTGGTCTTGTCGTTCGTTGGTCACATCGTTCGCCTTCATTTTTATAGGTAAAATTAAATTAAAATTTATTCCGGATAATTTTTTTTTTTTTTTAAATAATTTTGTTTGTTTTTAAACACCAACCAAAAATTAAAAATATTTTTCTTGTTTATTTTATTAAATAGTTTTCAACCCAGAACCAAAAAAGTAGTTCAATTGTTTAGTAAATGTTTAATCAGTTAACACATCACGAAATGAACTAAAACTTTATTATTTAATAGATGTACAAGTTTAGAAATTTATCAGGTTTACAATGTGCGGATATCAAAACCAAAATAACAAACAGAGAGCGATAAAAAAAATTATAATAAAATCATTAAGAAAACAAGATCGCCTCGAAATGAAAATTGCAAAAAATTAAAAATTGATTTTTTTTTAAAAGTTTTATTATTAATTTATTTTTGACTAAAAATCAAAAATCGCCTAAGTCGACTTAAGCATGAAATTAGTTATATATGTCATTCCATTTCCACTTATGTCTTTTCTCATTTGACAAAGATAGTTTTCCTATAACACCTTTTTTACCGTATCTGTGTAAGCAAAACTTTAATAATTTAAGTCAGATAGAGGAAGTTGTTCGAAATCCAAAATGACTTATGTAATTTCAAGCTATTTAATTTAAAAAATATTTAATTTGAAACAATAGATTTGCTTATGTCGACTTAAGTTTATTTTCATATATTCTTTTCCATTTTTTGCTAACTCTGAAGTCGACCTAATCTTTTATTGGAAAATTCTAAATAAAATTGCATTTAAATAACATAATTTCACTATTTAAAATTTACCAAAACAGCTTATATCACCTAAATCTTAATTACATTTAAACGATAAGAAGAATTCACCAAATTGATATTTTAAATCTAAATACCAGAATCATTTTCAGTAACTTAAGTTAAATAGTTTTTTTTGTTAGAATATTTCTTGCAACAATAAAAATGCATTTGTGAAAAACTATAATTTTAGACTTAAACTGTTTTAAATTTTAAAGTCGATTATTTATTTATGATTTTGCTGTAGGTGTGGCTTGGATTTAATGGCAGTGATCTATGCAATCTATAAATAATAATATTGAGGGACATCAACACAAACCAATTTAGATTTTAATGATAAATTAAATGATAATCGAAAAAATAAATTGCAATTTTTGATATTAATTAAAAATATTAGAAAATATTGGAAAAATGGAGTTTTTTATTTATAGAAGAAATTGAAAGGAAATTAAGTTTGATTAGCAATTTATAGTGGCGTAGTGGTAGAGTAGTATAACTCCGATGCATTAAGTTCGTCATTCAGGCATCGATGTGGCTCTAAGTTGACTCAGATTTAAATGCGAACCAGTAATAAAATATTTAAAATGTAATTGTGATTTTAAGAAATTTGGCAACTGTTGTGATCATTTGTTGATAAATGATAACAAATGTGAAATGTCTCACTATGAAAAGCCATTTTAGTTTGTTGCAATGGTTTGGAATTCATATACAAATTAGTAGGGTGAAATTGTAATAAATATATCACGAATATGAGTAGGCCCAGGCTCTATTTCTGCAATAGCGCGATTGGAATTTTTATAACCGAAATCTATTTCCATAAATTTTCGATTTTTTTTTAAATGTCAATTCCGAGAACTGTTGATATTTGGCTTTTTTATTTGTGATAATGACCGTCAATTGTAAGTGATGCCAAACAGTATCGCTCAACTTCCTGTTTGACAGTTTTTGCTGTGGATCCGATACCGACTTATTTGAATATCTGGTACTCATTATACTGTACAGAATCTTAATAGCTAATTGAAATTTTATGAAATGAAATTGAGCTTCCAGTTTTTTAGACCTTCCAGTTACAAGTTACCCTATGTTATATTGACCAATTTCACATTTTTAAATGATTTAGTGAATGATAATTAACAACTTTTTTATCTAAATTTATAGCAAGTTGCGATGTACTTTTGCCCCGCCAATTTATCGGTGGATCGTTATAATTATACTATTTAAAACTAATAATTTTAAATATTGAGTATTACCAGTAAAAGCACACGTTCACAATTAACAGCACTAATCATTAAAATATTTAATTGATTGATCCGATAAATCTTTAAATTTGAAAAATTATTTCAGTTTATCTCAGTTATTATTGAAAGGCCATTGAATCTAATTATGATCATTACGAAAATTTAAACTTATAGAATATAAGATTAAATACAAAATTCATTTAATTTCCAATCTTGATTAAATTGAATCGATATATAAATTTGATCCAAAACAGCTAAAACATTAAAAAAAAAATCAATTTCGATAAACTAAATCGTGCGCAAAATCTATAAAAATTTTATCACAAATTTTGATGTAATTAAAATGAATTTGCACGTATAACCATCAGCCAAAGCTGCTACCAAGCAAAAGGTTCAAAGTTCTTGATATTTTTTTTTTTTCAATTCAATTTTAATTGATTAAACATTTTAAATTTTGCAATTAAGCATTTTATAATTTTCCATCACGTATAAATTCATATAATATAAAAATGTTCATTTCCGAAAATCGAATGTTCTGCACGATCACTTCTCATTTTGAATTCACCAAAAATTTTTTAGGTAGCGCCCATAAAATTAAACAATTTTTTTTTTTACAATTAAATTCTATATAATTCTAATAAATCTAATCAGTTCTGGGGATTTATCATATTTTTGGTTGTTAATGATCACCAGTAGTTGTGAAAAGTAATCATTGAATGATCATTACAATAAATTAAAAGAAAATGGATTTTTTTTTTCACTGATTATCTGATTATAGCCAAAAAAAAAAAAAAAACAAGAAAAATTCTTTAAACACGTTCTTGAAAAAAAAAACAACACATTTTTCAAGTGATTCAGAGTGCAATGAATCATAGTAATTTTTTGTTGTATTTATAGAGAATAATAATCAAATTCATCCAGAACAATTAATCTTGCATGATTAATAATTTTTGAAGAGACCAACAATTTGGAGGGCAAACATAATAAACTATCAACGAAGAAGGGGGCCCCATCACGGGGGGAGGGATTATTAAATTATTGTGTTTTTATTTTTAAATTTCAGTTATTTTTTTTGTTGTATGTCGTTTTATTGGAAGATCACTGACATTTGGTGTGAAGATCGTGATTGTTGTATTTTTTTTTTCTCTGAAATGTTGTTGTTATTAATTTTGAGATGTTATATTATTTAAGAGTTGATATTTTTGAAGACAGGGTGTCATTTCGATATTTTGAAGTTGATTTTCAAATTAATCAAAATGTTTTCAATTAGTGTTTCGGTTTGGTTTTGACATTATCTCTCCTTATGCTTGTTTTCGTTGATCCAAACAAATCATCGGTCACTTTTTCGGGCCCCATTTTCTTGGTTACGAGAAGAGTGAGCTTGGCTTTGAGATTGATGAGGATAAGATACTTGATTACTAATTTTGGAAGATATCGGCTCTCGATAGTGTTTATTATTGCGTCTGTTAGGTCTTCTCTCTGGGGATAATTCAAAGGTCCGATGTACACTATCATCGATGGTTTATTCATTCTGTTCTCGGACTTCTACAAAATCAGTTTTAACGACCGTAGTAACTGCCTCTACTCAGAAGTAAAAGTCTGCATGTTCCGGCGGATGAACAGTGACAAAGTCTTAATTGCGCTTGTAAAAGCTTTATTCGTATTTAAGATAATGCTTTGTTTTGTCTAAGTAATTGAGGCAACCCTGAAAAGGTTTTGTTACAAAACAGCCTGAGAAATTTTGCCATACCTAAGATTTTAATTCTTTAGTATTGAGTTCGTATTTAAGATGCTGGAATGATCCTAATTAGCCTCTATTGGACGGTAAACTGGAATTATAATTGTTAGCTAAAGAAACGCAAATTAGGATATGGAGCATATAACACAAACCTTACGACAGGAAAATGACATTTTAAATTGATTATTTTATCCTACATCTTTTTAGATCGAAAGTATATAGTAATACGAAGCTTAGCCATAATTTATAAAGTTATATATTGTGCTAACAGATCATTTCAGTTATCGAATGTCTATATACTCCTGCACAGAGTACCATTATACCATTTAGGTTTCTTAATTTTTACTTGAATTTGGAAGTCATAAAAATCTTTTCAGTTTACAATGCCAAAGGAATTTAAAAGTGTAACTGGTTCGACCAAACCGAATTTTTCACCTTATCAATATTATTTTACAAGTGATGCTTTTGCAATTGAACCTACCAGCGACATCAATATTATGTCAACCAGCTATCAAATATATGTGACCTTACATAAAGTGGAACTATGACGGAATTTACTCGTAAATTGTGTCATCATTTAATAATCATTTAGACCGAATTAATAATTTTCTTTAGACATCTTGTAAATTATATAAAATTTCTGCGATCATTGAAATTGCTGACATTTTCATTTTGTTTATAATGTGATTAATTTTTTAGATTATTTAATCTTCTCTATCACAAATCCATAAAAAAAATCATCTAAATTCTTCATAGTTTCTTGTATTTTTTCCAAAATTTTATATCTTAATTTTGGAAAATATTTTAAAAACGCAAAAAAAAAAAAACATAACTGAAAAAATATGTTATTACATAAAGTTCGGCTTTGACTGATGATTTTTTTTATGTTTTTTTTTTTTTTTTTGGTAAACTTTAATAATATATGATTAATAAAAATTATGAAAAATTGTAATACATAAAAAATTTCTATATAATTTTTATAAATCTTAAATTTTGGTTAGCTTAGTTTATTCAGAGAGGTTACAAAAAATTTATTGAATATTATTGGTTATCGAGTATTCGGTAATGATATTGCAATGTCATGGCAAATATTGTTCAAAAAAATTTTGATTTAACTTTTTTTGAAAGAAATGATATTTTTGACCGTGAAATTTATTAAAGAATTTCTTCATTTTTTTATGTTTTGCTGATATTATGAGTTATTAGAGAAAGAAAGATTGATTAGTGTAAATGAACTTATAAAACTTTATGTTTTCTATTTAAAATTATAGATAGAAAATTTTGTTGTTGTTAAAAGTTCAAGATTTTTTTGGTAAGAAGAAGATATTGATTAGATAATATAAACTTTGATCTTTTTTTATTCACATTTTGTTGAATATTAGTAAAGAATTTGAAGGAACTTCTTTTTTCTAAATTTCATTCCAATAATTTAACTTTCAATTCAATGCATCGCAGTATTATTCATTTTGAAACACTATAGCATCGTATCCATTCCATAGAATAGAATATTATGAACCTGGGCGTTACACTTTTGGCAGTCATGTTATATTTATCATAGCACCCCTGAAAACACGGAGTTGGATACGAAATACTGAAAATATATAAGAATTATTTTTCATTGATGACATCCTTTTCAGGATATTGTATTTTCAAGATTGGGTCTTCAAGAGACTCGTAATCAATTCTATAAAATTCATCAATATCTTATCGTTCTTTGAACTATCAATATCGAAAGTTAAATTTGCAACTAAAAGGACTAGATGAGATTGTGTAAATGTGACTCTATGTCAAAACTATATGCCTCTGTCAAAGTGACAAAATGAATCTGTCAGATTTTAAAATTACGCGTACGCACCCAATTACAAAGTTAAAGACTGCGGTCACTGTAACTTAATATTCGAGGAAGTTGAACGAAATTATTTCGTGGCTTATCAAAAAGACGAAGTTTGCCGATTTTACTACAGGAATTAGTACGAATTTTAACTCTTTAGTCTCCTTTTTTCAAAATTCTTTATAAACTGTTTGCCATGGACTGCTTGCTATCTGGCAAATTATTCAAGTAATTTAGGTTTCAATTTGTTTACTGACATTGATTCCCTGAAACGAAATAATTGTAAATACTACAATAAATTTTTTTAATATAGGCTCATTTAGTGCCTCAAGGAATCCCTACAATTTTAATACATTTTCTAGTTTGAATTGAAATTATTAGTAATTATATTCGACTCGGAATATTATCATTACGATCAGCAGTTCCTGTGGGCCTATAATGAAATAACTCTTTAAGAGGGTTCGCAGATGTCAATCCAGATGTATTTGAAAGCTAATCTCTGGTTTTTGAAATTTAGAACTATAGTTAGTACTTAAAATTCGCATAGTTTTATGTTCACTGTTTCCTCCGCAAGTTCTTATACGAATTCTTCATTAGTTGTTCGTCAGTTTTGCTAATTAGGTTACAGAAAATTTAAAATCTTGTATGGTTCGTAACTTTTATGGCCTCCATTGTCCTAATAACATAATATTATCTATTTAAATTAACAAATAAAAGAATTAATTTTATTCCGTTCCATTTGACATTATTTCTATATAAATACAATAATTAAATTAATTATAACCTCTCCTGTATGGCATTATCAAAATATTTATTATGCCTATAGAGTCTCGGATGCCATAATAAATTTAAAATTATTTTAGTTTTTCATTTTTGTTTTGGATCATTTTTTTTCGTTTGGTCTTAATTGCAAAGTTTTATAGCTGGGGAAACTATAAAATCACACCACAAAAGTTCAAACAAAAAGACAAATTATTATAGAGTAAAATAATATCGTATCTTCAAAATGTCTTTTGACAATTTCAATAAAAAGAAAACATTAAAATGTTTCGCTGTCTGCGGGCCGAAAAGTCTTAATTATTCTTAAACGTGTTCCCAAATCTTTAAACTTTTGTAAACTTTATTATCTATTTTTACGATGAATGGCACAAAAAAATCTTAGAAATTCGTTGAAAAAAAGACGGTGTTAAATTTAGACCGCGGTGATAATAAAAATTTGGGATTTAATCTTTTTTGGTTCACAGCTTTAATTAGTAATTTTTGTTTGTTCAAAATTTTTGATTTTGAACATTTAATTTCAATAATAGAAGTTAATTGAAGCAAAATTGTATGGCAAAAAAATATGGAATAAATAAATTTTAATTAATCTCATTAGCGAATTGCTAATATTGGAGCGTTAGATTGACCGATTATATTAGAAAATTAAAGTTCAAATTAATTTAATCGCTTGAATTGTTTTTTTCTAATAAAATTAGCAGGTTTTCATATAATGGACGATAAGCAGATCGTCACAAAACTATCCGCGAAATTACTAATAAAGCTTGTAGAAATAAATAATAAATCTCGACTAAAAGACAAAACAGTTTAAGTCTAAAATGATAGTTTTTCACAAAGGCATTTTTAATGTTAAAAAAAATCACTTAACATAAGTTAATGAAAATGATTTAAAACAAAGTTAAAATCTGGTATTTAGATTTAAATATCGATTTGGTTAATTTAATTCTTCTTATCGTTTAAATTTAATTAAAACTTTTGAGACTTAAACTTTGGTATATTTTAAAAAAAAGCCTAACCTATAGTAAAATTAAGTCCTTAAACACAATTTTATTTATAATTTTCCAATAATAGCTGAGGTCGACTATAGAGTTAAGTTAGTTGTGTACTAAAAGAATTTATATATGGGCTAAAGAAAATATGGAAATAAAGCTTAAGTCGACATAAGCAAATCTATTGATTCAAATTAAATTTAAAGATGCAAAAAATGTAAAATGGCTTAAAATTCCATAATCAGTTTTGAATTTCGAGCAAATTTACTGACATAAAGCTATTAAGAATTTGCTTCTAGTTACAGTAAAAAAGGTGATACATGAAAACGGTGTTTGTCATATGAAGAAAAGTGAAATGGGGGATGAAATCGCATAATATAACTAATTTAAAGATTAAATCGACTTAGCTGTTTTGGATTTTTAGTTGGGAAATAGTGACTTTATAAACATTTTAAACCAAAAAAATTGACGTATTAATTGGTTATGACGTAATTATATTTGATTTAAATTTTATTTTAACATTTTTTTTAAATTATTTTTCCTGATTATTTTCAACTCCACTTGTTGAAATTGTTTTTCTAAAAAAGAGTTAAACGTCAAAATTTAGCTTGGAATTATTATCTTAGCAAATTTAAATCACCACCAAATTTTGTGAAGACTTTAGGCAAGCATTATTTGTGTTGAACAAAATTAGTAATAATGTTTTTTGTCAAAATTTCATTTGAAGTTCGTACCAGCTTTGCTAAATTTCAACCAAATATTTTGAATGCATCTTTCATTCCCAATGCATCTTTTTAAAAGTTGACTATAATTAGTAATTATTATAAAGTTTTTGTTGAAAGATCATTTTCATGTTAGCTTGTTACGAACAGAGAATTCAATAGGAAGCTCAGTGCATATTTCAAAAAGTTATGCCATAAAAAAAATATTATTCTCAGCCAGAGGAGTTTAACTTTACGATAATACGGTACCTAAACTTCTATACAAATAAGGATAATCAATTGCTTCTAAGCTCTGTTATGGAGCTCATACTTCAGATTATGATATCTAAGAATTAGTTAAAATAACTAAATGATGTTCTTCATGAACGTTATTCAAGAAATTATAAATTTAATATGAAAAAAGCAGTTTGACAGTCAAAGCTTTTCTAACATGTCATATGCTAAATTTGGAATGCAAAAAGTCATATGTTTGGATTAGTGAAATTGAAATGAATTTATTTCGAGTTATCTATCACAATTATTTAAAAGATTTAATTGTCAAGTTTCATACAACCAATATCAGCGTAGGAGCTATCCAAGTTCAAGAAATTGTTAAGTTTTACATTTGGTATTCTTAATTTTGTTTAACGCATTATTTTATATTGTTTTCCGGGAAATCTTTTCCATAAATTCATCATAAACATATGCGAAATAACTTTAGTACCTTGACCTTTTAACAAAATCTATTTTAATTTTTATCCATTTTATGCAAGAAGAAAACTTCACTTTCAATATTTATTATATAAGTACAAAGTACTACAGAAAAAAACACACTACAACAGAATAGACACCAGAAATATTTAACAAGCAAAAAAAATAACTTCTTTATGTCCATCATTAATCTTGAATAATTTCCTCCACTTTTAATATATTTTTTTCTATGTTCCTCATAAAAAAAAAAACACAAAATCTTTTCTTTTCAATTTCCCATTTCAAGGCAGAAATGGATGATGACGCAGTGTTAAAGTATTAATTTTCCATCATTATAGAAATCTTATATTTATTTTGGAAAATCATCTTAAAAGAATTTCGTTATTATAAATTTATTTTTACACTACATATATGTATATATTTTCCGTACTCTTGCTTTTCTAGGGTGTTTGAACCTTAACTCCGTACTCTCAAATACATCATCATTAAATCTGCGCTGTTTTTATTGTAATATTATTTTTAAAAGTTTGTTTATAAATCTATCTAAATATTTATATCACTTTACTTTCAACAAAAAAAAAATGACTTTTCATATTAGTATATCTAAAAATATATAAAAAAGTATAGAAAAAGGGAAAATTCTTTCAAATTACAACAATTCTCAAACTAGAAAAAATAAAATAGGCTATTTTTAGAGCTATATACAAATATTTTATAATCTTTCACATAAAAGATTGCATTTTGCGTGTCTGGCACGCGAGATGATCAAACTTAACTCATTCTAAAAATACAATATATAAAAAAAAAGGATTTTATAAATCGAATAAATGCAATTTTGTAAAATCAATTGCCATATTTTCTGCATTAAATAATACTGCAAAATGAAAAGGATGCACAGCATTACTAAACTGTGTATCAGTTACATATTAAATGTGCTTTTGTTGAGTGGGTATAATTGTGCCTTTAAAACAGTTTTTTTCTAATTCTAAAGTCTGGGCTACATAGATTCGAGCGGTTCAGTTTCGGTTCGTTCAGTAAAGTTCAAATTTGACGTCTCCATATATTTTATATGGGAAATCGATTGAGTGGACTGGACATATAGGTCGAATCGAATTCAAACTGCAAGATCTCAAGAGGAATGAAATTTGACAATTTAAAATAATAATACGTGATTTAATCGATTGCAATCGATTGTTATGTTTTGAGTCTACTTACCAGTCGAATCGAATCGAAACTATGAACTGAACTGATCGAAACAATGTAGCCCAGCCTTCACCTTGGTGATACTCTCGCCACGTTGAAATGAACGCACTTTTCCGCAGAATAAAGCTTTTTAACTAATATCAAATATTTCTATATGTTTAAATTTTTTTTGACATTTCGAAGCGATCCGGGGCACATCGGCTTGGGAAGAGTATCTGCAAGGTAAAGATTTATAAAATATTTTACATTAATGAATTAAATCGCCATTATAAGGACGAAATGTACAATGATGTTCTGTTATCAAACTGTATTCTTTATTATCTTTCCACTGTGGAATCTATAATAAATATTTACACATTAAAATTAAATTTTAAAGCGCAGCGCCATCTAATGACAAAAGCTAGTATTAGAACTACTTTATTTGTATTTTGAAGGCGGTTACAATATTAATATTGTAGAAACGTTTTATCATATGATAAATTATACTATTGAACGTGTAATATTAAAGTACATTAGAAAGCAGTGCTCCCTGGTGGAGAAATATTAAATTATATTATAGTTTACTTTTTTCGTTTGGTTTCCTACACGAATATAACATCAATTTTGATGAACATTTAACATGATGTTAATAAAAAATGCTTCTAGACAAACGAATGAATGGCATTGTCTAGCCAGATGAATTATGAAAACATGTTACAATCATCTGAGGTCTGACATAGAATTGTTATACCTTTACAACGCGGTATCCATCTCAAAATATTAGTGAATGTTGAAAAATAATTCCATTAAATTTAAATGTAGATTTTTTCTTATATTACACGCAGTGTTGCGATAATAACGTGTGGATTCTGTTAAATCCCACACTCTTAATTTCCATTTCGCATCAGAAAGAACTGGAATTATTTACTCACCTGATGAAGTGTAGTAAATTCCCATGCGGAATAAAATCACTGCGCTGTCTAATACTCAATTGATAAAATTCATGTTTACGGACAAACCGACTGACAGCAATTTAACTAATACGAGACGTTTTCATTCTTTTTTTTTATTTTAAGATGATCTTAAAATACAGACAGAAATAAAAATCCCTTTGGCTTCGTTTATCCTTTTAGACTTGTTTTTATTTTACAATCTTCATAAAAATCATTTCTTCTTTTTTATAGCTAATTCTATTTTTATTTTTTGTTTTGTAGCAACATTTTATAATACCAATTTCGTGTTAGTTTTAGAAGAATTTTATATAAAAAAAAATTCACATTTAAATGTTGTTTTGTTATAGTGTTGCAAATATTTTGTATTTTGATTGCGTTCCACCACCAAAATATAAAAAAAATATATATAAAAACACAGAGACCAACAAGTTCTCTGGTGCTGTAATACCAATAATTTTCGCGTAGGAATTTTCTAGTTTTCAAGGTGAACAAGATGAAAATGGTTTTTTTCTTTTTTTGTAATAAAATGTTGAAATACAATTTTCTTTTTGCTAGAAAACGCGTTTTTGCTAGCCAGTAGAACATGTTTTCGGTTACTTGTATTGCTAATACTGGGGATATAATAAAATTGACCTGTACTTTAAAAATTTATACACCACCACAAAATGTAACGAAATATTATGGCGGTATGGTAACCAAAAGCTATAGCGAATTTGTATATAAAATAAAAATCAGAATATTAACAAAAATTTTAGTCAGAACAAGATTTTAAATAAATATAAAAACAAACGCCCGCCACTGTCTTCTACACGCTGGTTGCCAAATGTCTTTTTTTGGTAATGCACGCAAGTTAAAAGAATTTTTCTGTTTGTTATTGGTTTTTGTGAGTTTTTCAAAATGTCTGTAATTATTCTGTTGTTTGGTTTTTGTTTTTTATAAAGATTTGAAGTGTCACGAGAAGAGGTCAGTACTTGTTCAAGTTCTAAAACGCATTCCTTAAATAGACAAAACAACAATGGAAAAACAAGTAAATGGAATTATTTAAATATTCATATCTCTCTGTTGATTTCTTCTATATAATACACTGCAATTGGCTATTACGGTCTATGGATTTTTCAAAAAGTATTGCAGCTGTTAGGCCTGTTACTGTTGTAGATGATGACAAAACAAATTTTGAAAAAAAAAAAATACTTTACAGCTGCCTGAACATAATAGAGTGCATTTTTTTGAACTTACATAGTAGGATTACCTAACTTCGATTATTCTTTGTTGGAAGTTTTTGGTATTTTTAATCATTTTCATATTTCCCATTTGTAATAATGAATATTTGTTGGGGAAAAGTGTTTTCGTATCGTTGCACTCGATTTAATTTGATGGTATTTATAATTAGTTTTGAATAAGGGAAGTAGGTCTTTAAGTAAATAAAAACCGAGAATAATAAAGAGTTAAAATTATAGTTAAGATATTGATGTATTTTTAATAAGTAAAGTATAGAATTATTGAGCTATTTTCTTAAGAATTTCGGACAAATGGTTGACTTGGGTTAAGATTTCAATATTTAAGCTAGAAAATAACTTAATTCTTTTGGCAGTGGCAGTTAGTAGTGTTTAGTTTCTTAATCATGAGATAGAACTTACATATAATCGGTAAATGGCATATAGTTTTCTAAGAATTAGCAAAGTCCGCTGTGCAAATACACGAGCTCTATCTATTTCAATGAAGAAGATTTAAATAATTATATGCAGCATTTCTAAGTCATATTGGTCTTTTTCCAAATCAAATTGGTTTCTATTTTTACATAAATATTTCTCATTTTCATTTGATAGCTACTGATTGAGAGCACAAATTCGTTAATGTCATAGCCTCGATAGGTTCAATTCAATAGTGTTCAATAATTTATGACTTTCTTTCACTAATTTATATACATTCCAATTTCATGTTGTAAATGTAAGCTTGATAAACCATAAAACATTAAAAATAACTAATTTTGCTTTTGAAGGAGTCCAACTCGATTTGGAACTATTAAGTATTAGTGTTTTTCCAATGGATTTGGAAGCTAAATGCAACAGAAGTCATCATAACATCACCATAACTAACACCACTTCTAAACAGAATAATGCAGAACAATTCTCAATATTTAGTATAAAAATAGTTTAAATAAGAACTGAGTAGATAGTAATGCCACTTACTCTCATTGAGCTACAAATTTACATACAAAGTGGACATGATTTGGCTGATTAACAAAAACTATCAGTGATGACGGACAGAAAACAGTGATATTCTTAAAAGTATAGTTTTTCCAAATATATTCAACAATACTTATAAATTATCTGGAAGACGAGTACGAGACTCACTACCCTTTTAGGTTCATAGTTGTGTCATATCATACACAAAACCTATCGAAATTTTATAATTTAACTCTTAAGTCTTAAGGGTGGGCTACATAGTTTCGATGATTTCAGTTTCGATTCGTTTAGTTTCAAATTTGACGTCTTCATATGGGAAATCGATTGTGTGGAAAAATAGGTTCGAATCGAATCGAAAGACTTTGGAACTATTGAAATTTTACGAATCCGTCCGAACTGAAGGAAATCTCAAGAGGAATGAAATTTGACGGTTAAAAAAATATATTATGTGATTTTGTTCAATCTTCTTAACGAATCGAATCGAAACTGAACTGAACTGATAGAAACTATGTAGCCCAGGCTTTACAAATAATGTAGTAAAATGTTATTTTAAATATATAGAGTAATCTCTTAACGGAAGTCATGTCTATGCTGAGTTAAAGAAGAAGTTTCATTTTACTAAATATTACAATGTTTTCTTACGAATTTTTAAAATATTTCGTTTTATTATGGACTTTATATAACCATTAATTCGAAAACCATTAAATATTCGGTATTCAGGAGGCCATAAAATCATTTTATAATCAAAAAATACTAATTTTAATAATCAATTAAATTATAAAGTAATAAAAATTTATTGAAAATATGATTAATAATTTAATTACCGTAGTTTTGACATAACAATTATTCTTCAGTTAACTTTATTTCCGTAATATTTACAGCGCTGTTGAGCAGATGTCGTACCAAAAAAAAAAATTATGATAAATTTATACCAAATCCAAAGATATTTTTTATGTTTTATCAATTTTGTTTAATATGAAAATTAATTATTTAAAATTTATGCAATAAAAGAATTACTTTTTTATACCCAGATTAATTTTCTATAACTTGACATTTTTAATATTTAAGTAACGTGTAGCCATTTTCTATATCAGGAAATGCTTCATAAATTTACAATAAAAAACGAAGAAAAATTAAAAAAATTGAATTTAAATTTTAAAATTTATGATTTTCAATTTATAGAATTAAAATATTTATTATAATAAATGTTATTTATATTCGACATCTTCCTATGGTGTTGTTTAGCAAAAAAAGTAAAAATTGAAATTGACTTCTTTTAAATTTATTGGTAATTTATTACCACATTTACAGACGATTTTCCAAGGATTTTTCATTTATATAAGTAATAGATTATTTTAATAGTTTTACGTATTTTATATGAAATCAAAAAGATTAATGGAAATTCAATTTTTATGCGTAATAAAATATTAAATAAAAAAAATTATTTATTGCTAATAACACGGTTGGATACTAGACAGAAATTACATTAGTTTTGATTATTCTAATGCATCTGGTTAAAAAAATGATATTTATTAATGGTTAAGAAGACTTCTATTGACGGTTATTAAGAAGTAGCAGAAAAAATAAATTAGTTTAGGTAATAGATTATTTGAATTACGTACACTGTTAAAAACGTTGTAAAGATTTTGTAGAAATTAGAAAATTGATTATAGAAAATTACTACTGATTCTTATATTGGTAAAGTTATTGTCATACTAAAGAACCATTAACTTAACCTATTATATCTAACACTAGCCGATAAACTCGGCTTTTCATTTTCCGGACAAATGCCTCCATGGTAAAGAAATGAAAAATTATAGTAAAGTATGAAACGTTTACAATGAACATTCATTTTTATATTACCTGTCACAATAAACTTAAATTGGTTCGGATCATTGTGTATTGAGTTTGACCTCATTTGGCCCATTAGTCTCAGAAGTTAGAAAGATGAAATATGGAAGATTTAGAATATAGAAGATATAGAAGACAGAAAATGGAAGACAGGAGATAAAAGATATTCTTAAAAGGTGTAAATCTGTAAAAAGTACATTTTTTCTTTAAATATTTCGTTTTCTTTCCGTCCGTTTCAAAAATACGAAGACTTTGACTTTCAAATTCAAGTATGGTCGACGCATTTAACCTGAATTCTTACCATCGTTAACGTATGCACCAAATCTATGAGGTACACATTATACAAAACAAAGTGTATGCTTTTTATTACGAGTATAATGAAAAAGTTCTTGCTATCCAAAGCCGGTGAATGTGGAACAATGATGAGAAAGAAATCATACCTACAGGCTGCAAAATATCATGCCAGTTGTTCTGCATATGTGCGGTAAGGATAAGGATAAAGAACATTAAATATTCTATTTAATTGAAGATTTAAAATAATATAAATTATGAAAAAAAGATTCGCCTTCGCGGCTTCATTCCATGCAATTTGAAAAAATCATTTCTGTAAATTTAAAATTTATTTTTAACAGTGTTGTGCCCTTGTGCATTACAAAATAATCTTTTCAAAATGTAATTCATCTTGCTTTAGTTTAGTGCACAACAAAAAAATTATACGAGGAAGTTAAAAGTCGATATTCAATTTAATTTTATTTGACACTATTTTGACATTTAAAGAAAATTTATTTATTAATATGTAATGGGAAACAGTAAATAAATTATTTATTAATTTAAATTTTGAAATTTTCTACATTCTCAATCAAATCTAGTTCTCACAGTTGAGATATAAATTATTCTATATCAGAAATTGTGAGTCTAATAAAATAGTATAGTTAGGTCTAAGTCTTCTGCACTCATATATACAGTGTGGGTCAAAAAATGAATACCATTTATTTTATTTTATGTTCTTATTATACTTGCACTTGTAAAACCTTGTTTTTGGACTCCTTATGGCAGACAATATGTAGTTCAGCAGTGTATCGTTACCGCACACATACAGTCCGTGAAAAAATCTGCCTCCTAAGATCCTCGGACAAAAGAGCAGTTAAAGTCCAACATTTAAGCTGATATCAGAGCGATAGAGTTACTTACGTTGAGTGTTATTATGCAAAACGACCTTGAAAGAGCTCAGTAGTGTATAGAAGAAAATAATGGTCATCTATATTTAATTCCAATGATCTTCCTACAAATTTTTGACTTCAAGTTGTTCAACAATACTTAAAATTTAATTTGTACAAAGTTCAAATTATTTTATAAAAAAAATCATGTTTTAGAGACAAATCATGCGTGACTTTTGGCCCATCCTGTATTTGAATAAATTCCGACAAATTTTTTGACATCAAGCTGTTGAACATTAAATTAATTGCATGTTTGGTGCTTTGCATGATTTCTCCTTCTCAGCAATTAATTAAATTGCAGTTTAAACAGTGATTATACAAAAAATATAAATTATGGATGATAAACTGATACTCCTGACCTGAACCAAATTCAAAACTAAAAGAGTGTAAAGTGATTTTTCTTATCGAAGTTTTTAAAATTATGGTATTTTTCCTTACACCAAAATTAATTTCTATACAAATTTATCAAAAAATGTTTTCTTTGAAGTTTATCTGTTGAAGCATAGGAAAAATATTCAGTTTGTAGAAAACTCGCTGTTATCTAATTGAATAAATTTTAACTATGAGAAAACTTAAAAGATTATTTGTTTAAATCTTCTTTCATTTCTGTATTTTTTTTTTAATATCTCTAAGAAAGAAGAGCTTCATTTAATGTTTTTTTACTTCATTTAATGTTTTATATAATCATAGCATAGAATTCAATCAGAGTAAAGGTAACAACAACGAAGAGTTATTAAACCCATCATTGAAGATTTAGTTAAACTTTTTGCTGTCGTCTATGAATGGGTGTTTCATGCTGGAATTGTAACATTTGAACTGGTTCTTAAAAAAAATTTGTTAAAGAACTGTTTCGTTTTTCCAGTTTTGAATCAGTTAAAGTGAAAACCTCTTGCCAATGAAAAATCAATTTGATGTACTGGTGAACCGAAAGAGTTTCAAGCTATAAATTGAGAGTTTTCTAAAACTCTCTTTGAAACTACTTGTGAAATTTGTTATTTATACGTACTACTTACACCATGATTGAAACGGGTAAACAGGTTATTGAGGAACTCTGCAACAGTCACATAAATTACAGCAGTTATTGTCAATACTTTTCCAGCAACTGACGCAAAGGATTTAAATGGGGTTTCTTCTGTATGTTCCATTCCACAGGATTACGTTCTGTGGACATTACATATGTTCTATTCCTGTATTCCATTCCACAGGAGTCGCGAACAGGATTACAATGTATTATATCTCGTAGGTCTGCTATTGGTGGCCCGATGCATTGGATTCATTCTTGGTTTTACAGATTGTTAATAGACTTTTTGAAATACTTAGCGTTTTAATTGGCTTATTAAATTATCTTCATTAACAGAGTAGTAGAATGGACTCTTGTATAAGTATTGCCTATATCTCAGTTGTACATAAACTAATTTTTAACTAATTCAATTAAAAGTTTGTTTAAATCGTGATTCCCCTGTAAAAGATCAGTTTTTTTTTTAAACACGGATATGCAAAAAAATAAAATCTTCAACTACACTGTATAATTTTAATACGACCTCGACCATTACAACAATTTTTTCTACTTAGTAATTTGAATATTTCGCTTAAATAAATGTTAATTTATTTTCTGTATATTTGTTATCATGGTATCAAGCCAGCCAACAAGTAATTTTTTTTCTGTAATACCAAAATAAACATTGATTTGCAATTAGGACTGATCGGTATTTTTAAGTTAGCAAACCATTGAACCATTCAATTTTAATAAGGAGTTGGATTATTTTGTTAATCTTTTATTCGTTTATTTAAATAATTCAATGCTGCTGTGCCTGTTGCTGCAGTATTGATAATTATTCTATTTTGGAATTACATAAATACCATATTAAATTAAGATTATTTCAAGAGAGATGCCGCATTTTGATAGCATATAATTTATGGCAAAAACTAAAACTCATAAATTCTTTTTAATCCTTCCATTGAGTTTGGCATTTCATTGTCACTTAATTATCGTAATAGATCAATTCGAAAATATATAAATCGATCGTTCTTCAACTAAGATTACTCTTAATCATACTCTAGCTAAATTAGAAGGTCAATTTTCTCATTTATTTGAGATATTTATTATATAGAGTTGAAGTGACGTTAATTTGACTAGACAGATAATTTTTTTTTTATCAAATTTCTAAATATTTATATAGATTGAGAGCTAGCAACGGATTTACTTTGTTATTTCAGTCAGTACTAGTGCATGAATCACTAAACCTGGAATGAAGGCTATCATTAATGTGCACGCCAGTATTTTAAAAGCGTTATAGGGTATTTTGGTTGGTTGATGGGTTTGGAGGAGGATACAAAACTCCACGTACAGAAGCCGTTGTACACCCCAGTCGATGGCTGAAATTGTTCCCTACAGCGCATCAACCCATCCCACCTCCTTAATGAAATCCGATCAGGTCAGCAGGTTTCAAATTTTAATGTCGATGCGCAGATGATAAAATTATAAAATCTATTCAAATTCTCTTAACTTTCTTATTACAGCTAGCGTTTGCAATACGTCGCCGCCAGGTTTTCCTGACGTTAAAATCCATGTTAAGTGAGTTCGGTCGTATATGTAACGTTAAGAAGCGTGCTTGAAGATTGTGTTGCCTATGTCAGGTTTCAAAAACTTAAGTGTGGGCTAAATAGTTCCGATCGGTTCAGTTTCGATTCGTTCCGCAAAGTCCAAATTTGACGACTTCATTTATTTTATATGGAAAATCGCTTGAGTGGACACATAGGTCGTATCGGAACGAATCGAACCGAAAGAGTTTGGAACGATTGGAATTTGGCGAATCTAAACTGAATGAAATGTCAAGAGAAATGAAATTTGACTGTTTCAAAAATAAGAAAAACAAAATATATATGGTTTACTTAATCGATTGCGATCGGTAACTATGTGCTCAGTCTACTTAACCGTCGTATCAAATCGAATCGAATCGAAACTGAACTGATAGAAACTATGTAGCCCAGACTTAAGCATTAATCCTATCAAAAAAAAGTACTGATCTCGTAAGAGTTGACCTTTACATATTTTCATGACCGATGCTGATGAATTAATCAAAATAAATTCATTGTTAGCTCTTCGACTAATATTTTAGTATGCAGTAAAATTTTAAAGTTAACTTTTTATTTTGAAGTGGTAATTTCACTTTAAAATCGATTTTTAGCATAGATTTTCATGTCAATTTTTTTTTTTTTTATGTTTAGTGTTATCATAAATTTCTTATCTTAATGGATTTAATTTATAATGTGATGAACTTAATAGTATTTATGAGATTATAAAAATCTCATAATCATATGTGGTTTTATGATTTATGATAAAAAAAAAAATCAAAAATTTTGTGGTAAATATTTGAAAATTATGATTTTTATTACAAAATATTAAAAGTTTTATTACTTTTTGTTATTTTTTTCATTATAAACGTTTAGCAAATGAACCAAATATTAAAATTTTTAGACATTTTGGAGCCCCTCTCATAAATATGATAAGGAAATTTTTTGAAATTTATGAGAATTGATTGAAATTTATATTGAAGAAAGTTTTATTTTTTTCATTAATAATTGTTATTTTTGTAATTAGAGAATTTTGATTTAGAAATTTTGACAGATTTATGAAAATTTTACAAAACGATGGAAAGTTTTTGAGGTTAATTTTTATTTTATTTGAGTTAATATTTGAGTGTTGATTATTCGCAGTTAAAATTATTTGTGGAAAAGTAAAAGTTTTTATATTTCATAGATTTTCAAGTAAAATAATATTAGGCTAATTTATTTAGAATTTATGGCTTAATCTATTCTTTGAGATATATTGGGTAAAGTTCTGAGTTATAAAATTAATGATTATTTTAGGCTTGTTTAAGACAATCGGATGAACAATCGCGTATTTTACGTGATCCATTCAAATATTTCACATTGTTTAAAAGTTCATAGTAAGTTTAAGAGCTTGAAAGATGAAGAATTATGACTTAGTGCAGTGGCGTGCATCAAAAAAATCTAAACTAAGTCTGTTAAGGTGTTATGGGTCAATTTATGCAGAGCAAATATATAATTTTCAATGCTGGCATTTACAAATTTATTATCTATTTCACTATGACATTTTAATATTAGTGTCTAGTCGTTGATCTAGCACAACTTTTTAGAGTTCAAGTAATCGTTTTTTCCACTAGTATCCGACTTAGTTCTTACATTCAATTATGAAACTTAAATTTTTACTATTAGTAAGAAATTAGATATGAGAAAATGAAATGTAAGAATTCTTCTTAGTAAGAAGAAACTCTAACATCGAATCCATGACCTAATGGTTAAGGGTTAAGTTATTTAATTATTCACGAACGCAGACTAATTATTCCATAAGATTGTCTTCTAAATGTCGTCACTCAAAATCTCTCATAAATATGAAACTACTCTGAATATGATTCCGTCTAAGTCTAAGCTATTTTTATCCGAAATTTCAAGGTTTATTAAATTTTTGACAGTATTTTGGGTATAAAAATCAAATATTCTACAAACATTCGTAGCTAATATTACACTGTAGTCTCTCCGAAATTAGTCATTTTTATGTTATCAAAAATTATGAAACAATTGTGATCGCAAACCGCAAAATTTGAGCTTTGAAAAATGTTAAACATTATGAAAATCAATCAAACCAAATTCAATGCTCGCAGTCACTGTTATTGAAGAAACTAATTTGAATAATTTTTAACTGATTTGACTATGTTCTAATATGGAAGACAAAATGTTTAATTTTAATTAAAAGTCTATTTCAAAATATTGGGAATGTCGTTGGAAATGAAAAGCCAAGAAAAAACAGAAGAGATTTCAAAGAAAAATTAATTGTTATCAATTTTCTATAATTTTGTTCCACTACGACAGCATTTCGTTTGGCTTGACCTTGTCTAGGATGTTTACGCTGCCATTAAGATTGAATCTTAACACTATAGCAAATATGTGAAAATCCGTGCTGAATTGTTTACAAATTATTTATAGTAACTTTCAGTGTTATACAAAATACAAAACTAAACCCAAAAAATACAAAAATTAATTACATTTAAAAATAATACGAAAATTCTTTTTGATTTATTTAATAATTTTTTATTATCATATCCGCGAAAAATAAATAGAAAAATTAAAATGTAATTTTTTTTTATGAAATTGATCAAAATTTTGTAAAATTGAATCATAAATTGTCACACCTTTAAAAAAAAAAACATTTTCACAAAACAAAAGTATGAAAATTTCCCATTTGCACAAAAAAATTAAATAAATTTCTAAAAAAAAAAAAAATGTTTTATTTTTTTTAAAGAAAACTTTAATTTTTAAATTATATTTATTAAATAAAAATTTCCACGCCTTCGTTTGCTTAATACTTAATTGCTTATTTGTTCAACAAAAAATTTCTGATTAAAATTATTATATAAAAAAATAAATAAAATTTTCATTATTTTCACGTTAAAAAGTGAAATTTTAATGTTATAGAAAAATTAAGTTTTATATATTTCGCATAACCTTTAAAATAATAATAATAATCATCATCATTATCAAAAAACAGTTTTGATGATCACAGAATTATTATTATTTTGTTTTTGTTGAATTTCTTTTCTTTTTCTTTTTGATTATTATATTTAACTTTATTATTTATTTATTTATATTGGTTAAGAAAACAGTCCAGTTTTAATGAACTTTTGGTGAAAATTGATAGAAATTATTGCGAAGCTGCAGAATTTTGTAGTAGTTTTAATTTAAATGGATTACGATATAGTTGAATAATGTTCTAATGTATGTAAGAAATCTTTTGAGGACCAGTAGCGCCATATAGTGGGAAAAAATGAAAAATCATTTTAGCAGAATTTCGTTCTGAATTTTTGCGATCACGTTATTATATTCTACTCTGTCTTGTGCTGGTATGAACTAGTCGACGAATTTTTCAAAGATCTCTGTCGAATTTCGAATGTTTCGAAGCCGTGACACTCGCTGCCTTCTAAATACCTCTTTAATCTTTCGTTTTTCCCTGTATGATAAGTTGTAAAATTTGAAATTAGGTTTCCTCCACTTGATAGTTAAAAGCATTTCTCTATCTTTGTTTGCTCTGATTAGCACTTCACTATTGCTGAATCTGTCTACCCGATATATTCTCAATAAATTCTTCGGTGTATATCCACATTTCGTAGACTTCAAGCTTGTACATGCTTGAAGTCTTCAGTGTCCATGCTTCCATACTGTATAGAGGAGAAGTACTGACTCTTCACACAACAATTATAACCTGTATAAGCGTGGATAGAGTCATTTCTCAGTTGCAAAGAATTATTTTACATCCTGAAAAACTGCTACGATCATATTCCATTCGACACTTAGTTCCAGATGAGAATTTCAACTCAAATATTTAAAACTTGCAACACGTTCTATAGATGTTACTCTCTGATTCTAAATAATTTTTGAAACGCAGTCTGAACATTAAACAGTCATTTATTAATAATGGATTTTGTAAAACTTTGCGGGAGACTCATAGACAGACCAACAGACATTATAAAAAAACATTAAAACGAGAACAGCAAATAATTTTATTGTATTGAAGAACATTTTTTAAACATAAATCGTGCTGCAAAATATTTTTTTTTTTACTTATGTAAAGAAGCTTATTTGTCTTTCGATTAGACACTTAATTAAATTGTGAGCGTGATTCCTTTTTTAATAGCTTGTTAAGATTATAAAGTTGCAATTTTTCTTATAAATCATCATTCATTCGATTTTGAAAATATTACAAAGTTTTGCTCACCACTTTTTATGTAATGAACAGCTAATTTTTTTCGAAATTACAACTAAAAACGTGGGATCCCCGGATATTTGATTGCATAGAATCATCCATAACTATCTAAACTGTGTCTATTGACAATATACACTATTAACAAATGGGTTAATAAATGACGTTTGTCAATTTTTTTATAAAAGTTTATTAATAAAAAGTTAGGTTACTGACAGAAAATTAATATTAACTAATTTAATATTGTTCTCAAATCATAAAGAATTGTATAAATTTCTATGAGCTGTATGTAGTTGAAAGTATGTAAGCAGCTTCTACTAAATTGATAACTTTTTTTGCAATTAAAAATAATTTAACTATATCTAGTTTTAAAGAAATACCTAATTATTTCTAGTTTGCGAGAAAGGCTTAATAATTTCCAGTTTCAGAGAAATTGTTAATTATATCTGACGGGTGACAGTAATGATTTTGAGAGAAATACTTACATAATTTTAATTTCTAGTTCTTTTGGAAAAATATCAAATTATTTCTAGTTTGAAAGAATTAGTTAATTATTTCTAGTTGAAAAGAAAGTATTAATTATTTCTAGTTTAAGAGTAAATGTTAATTATTTCTAGCCAGAGTAAAAGAACTTTTTATTTTTAGTTTAATTGAAATACCTAATGATTTCTAGTTTTGAAGAAATACCAAATAACTAATAGAATTTAGTAATTATTTCTAGTTTGAGAAAAATAGCTAATTATTTCTAGTTTAAAAGAAATTGTTTATTATTTATAAATTGACAGAAAATTATTATTGCTTACTCAGTTTTTTTTTTTCTAGTTTGAAATATCTAATTATTTAATTTAAACTAATGAAATGATTATTAGTTTAAACACAAATTGAGATTTAATTTATGTTGTATTTCTTGTTTAACCATTAATTACTGATTAAATATTTAATTGAGTGATTTAAAATCTCGGCATATTGTTTTTTTGTTCAAATTATTACAGTTGATTTTAACACAATTAATTCACTAGTTAACAGGACCGGCGCTTCCTTGGAACAATATGAACAGCTTGACGGGGCGCTGACATTGCAGGTCGCGTAAATCTAATAAAATTACCGAAATTATGAACACATATTTTATTTGAACACTGTGCATAGTTAATATGGAAAAGAAAAATATCGTGGGATATTTAAAAATCGTTAAAAAAACGCATTGCAAATCCTACTTCCTGGGTGATGTGGAAACGGATTACTTACGACAAAGGACCTATTTTAGAAAACTGCACCAGGTGCCAAAATCGTTAGCGCCGGCGCAGCTAGTTAAGCATGAATTCACTGAAGATTACAGGGTAATTTAAAGCCTTTAATCTTCATATTTTATGGATACTCGGAAATCCGAATATACTAACTAGTCAAAAACAATTTTTTTTCTAACTTAACTAGTCAAAAACAAAGTGCATTAAAATGTTTTAAATAATTATGATTGGCGTAGGGAAATATTTTTTGTTTTTCACTTTTTTATTCTATATTAAATTAATTCATTATAATTTTCATTAAATTTTATAAAATTCATTTATAAATCGACAATTTCCACCGTCAATTATCGCCATTACAAATTTTATTTAAATTTCTGTTTAAAACTGTCCAATTTTTATCACAAATTTACACCTTCAATTTTCAATAATTGAATTTTCAAACATAGAAAATTGTCAAGAAAATTAAATTACTCGCAAAACAACAAATAAAAATAAATAATAAATAAAATAAATATAAAAAAAAAAAATTCTAAATGAGGAAAAATTAAACTCAAAAACCAAAAAAAAAACGTTATTGGTTTGAGTTTGTTTAACAATATAATTTGAGTACCTTTAGGGTAAATGTCAATTTTCATGTTATCGTGCCCAATTAACTAATAAAATTTAGTTGTTTTTTTTGGTATTAAGAATTGTTATTTTTACAGTTTTTCTTTTGATTTAAATGGAAAATTATCGAGTTTTTATTTATTATTGGAAAATTATCGAGTTTTTTCGTTGTCAATTTGAAAATTAAAGACCTGTCGTGAGTCTATAACTTTTTCTAGTACGAATATTACAATTTTTTATTATGGGTGTGGATTTTTGATTGAAATTAAAATAAATATTTAATTTAAATTAAATGATTTTATTTTTTTATAGATTTTTTTTAGAATGTGATTTAATTAAGTAGGTAGAAAATGTGAATTGTTTTAAAATAATTTTTTTTTTTGCATAAATGGGCGACAAAATTTTATTTCTGACATTATTAACAAGACGTAAAAATAGCGTAAACCTTGAGAATAACTGAGAATTGTATTTTTATAATAAAGTAGTTAAAATTGTAAATTATTCCTTTTAAAATAAAAATATTAAAATTGTTTTATAAAAAATGATAAATTTTTGGCCTGTATCCTGAGTTCTATTTAATTTTCCATGAAACATTTTCGATACCGGAGGGTTAAATATTTCAGGGTTTAACCAAACTATGCCCAGTTTGGTAAAATTCAATGTGAGCAAATTTTTTAAATTAACTAAATATAATCTAAATTAAAATGTTAAAGACTTTTATTCACATAAAGTTATTTAAATTACAATCCGTTCTTAATCTGTTCACCAACAATTTGAATATCTAAATGAGTTGACATTTCATTAAATTGAATTTTTCGCTGAGCCTACCTTTATTAATTCCAAAAGTGTAATTACTTCTAATTTTTGAAGCCTGTTTAATGCTTTAATTCAGTTAAACTGATCGCATTGGAAATATGTAAAGCAATTCTAAATCATGTACTTTTACCCAATGAAAAATTCCGAAGTAATTTTTTAATTCAAATCGAATTGGGTAACGTAAACTTTAGAATTTTGGTTACATTTTACATAAAATTCCGAATAAAATACAATTATATTTTCGTGTGGTGAGTTATGTCGAGTTCGAGTCTACTGACAAAGTGTAGACTTAGTAAATTAATGACGAGTGAGATTTGAGATATATTATAGAATCGGAAAATTTTGAGTTTACTATCTTCTCAGTTAACTTTTTCTGACAATATTGCAAAAGCAGAAAAACCAATTTTATTCCATAAAATTTCTGGAAAAAGAAAACTGATAATTTTAATTGACGTTTTTCGTAATTTTTTACTTTCGATTTTATTCAATTGTCAACATTTTTATAGCTTTAAACTTTAATGTCAAAATCATATTTTTCAAGTAACACTTTCAATTTCTATTAAAATGTGAAATTTAAAGAGTGAAGTGAAATTTGTTAGATTAATTGAAGTGAATTTTATTCGAATTGGAATTAATTTTTCACACGAGATTTATTGTGCAACGCTTAACTTCGAAAAAAGTGTTTATTTCATTGTGAATCCAATAAAGATAATTCGAAAATTAAATTTTTTAAATATTTTTTACTGATCATTACAATTTACAATATAAAATTCACTATTACATATTCGAATTCGACTGACGGCAAATTCAAGATATAGATAATCAAAAAGAACCTTACCTTCCAAACTAAATACTCAAAATGGTCTTACCACAAAATAAATATTCAAAACCAAATCCACTTGGATTGGTTGGTTTGAATGGCCACAAGGTACAAGAACTAGTTGTAGACTCCCGCCTTTTTGTTTACCTTTTCTTGTTGAAAAAACATCAACCTAATCTAACTCTTTTATCCAGTTTTAGTTTTCCTGCTTCACTTTGACAGATCATAAAGTCAAAGTGACAATTCACAAAACTTAAATCTTTTATATCTGGCACTGGCACCACTTAATTTGTGCAAATGACTTATAAACATGAAAAATTGTAAACGGTACTAAGTGATATTGCCGAAATTTTTCGGCTGGTCTCCAATGTAAAAGCATTTTCTATAATTTACCAAAAATTCAATTGATTTAAATTTCGAAATTTTCAAATATTATTTTATTTATATTGACACTATTTATAATTAATTAATAAATTACAATTATAAACCCTCTAAAATTTGCTCTAAATTTCTATTGTAAATAGTTCAGTTCCATCTGCTCTAAAATTAATAATCAATTTTAATATAATAATTTTGTTATTGATTTGAATCTTTCGTAATTCATTCAATTAAATTGTAATAAAAATCGAATATAAAATTCAAGTTTATATAAAAAATATTAATAAAAAATCATTGGTCACAAAGTCTTTGTCACGATGAATTGTAAACTTCCTCTCTCCCAATTCGCAACGACCTCCGTCCCGTCCGTCACCATTTATAGCATTTTGTTTATAATATATTTGTTTGTTGATTCAATATTGTTTTGACACAAATGAAGTTCAATTGAATATGAAATAGGAGCAAAACAAAACCAAAATCAAAAAATACGCAAATACTAAAAATTTAAATTAAATGACGTAAAAAACGCTAGTAAATTTAAATTTTGGAATTTACACAACAAAATGAATTCAAAAAAAATTTTTTTTTTTGGTTTTGAATTAAATTTAATTTTAATTTTTGTTATATATTTTTTAAATATATCACATAAAAATTTCAGTGTTTTTTTTTTGTTGCCCTAAGATTTGCCCAATTTCGTATTTACGCTTCAGTTTGATTTTGTATTCGATTGACGGTGGAACACTCGAACGTGTAGTTTCTAAGCATGGAATGAGTAATAAATTTTGCACACAATTTTTTTTTTTTCAAAGTGATTTGAAGAAAACAAAAATGTAGGAATTGTGCAATTCAGTAAAATATTCACGATCAACCGACTAACACTGAAAATTTGTGTTGTGTTTGGGATAAACCAAAAAGAAACATTTTTTTGTGATTTTACGTATTCTAAACTTGAATTACGGACGGTTTTCTTCATTTTGAGTGATAATTAGCATAATAAGGTTTTTTTTTTTTTGTAATGTGTAATTGAGTTGATTTTGAAATAGAGTAAAGTTCGTACAGAATTTAAATTGAAAAAAAAAACTTTATGTGAATCAATTTTTGTGGTTATATTCAAAAAAAGTGATAAATTTTATATAATTTCGTGGAAAAGAGTTAGAAAATAATTATATTTGTGACAGTTTTTCAAATAAATGAGTTAAAGCTTTATTAATTCTGTCCTATCTAGAAAGACTTGAAATTGAATTTTTGAAATAAATTTCTGCTGACAGTTTCAAGTGTTTTCTCTAACTCTAAAAAATCGAAATTTAACGAGCAATCTGTGAAAATAATGTAAAAAAGTGACAAATTTTGACTGGTAAATAAAATTTAGTCAAACTTTTTCCAGGTTTGTCGAAATCCGTACTTTTAATGCTTAGAGAATCTTTGTCAATAATCTTTTTTAATTGTATCGATCAGTTCAGTTTCGTTAGGAATAGTAGCCAATTGACTGGTTAAGTAAACTGAACACATAATGTTATCGATTCCAATCAATTGTCAGTTTGATGTTTTTTTTTTCTGGCGTTCATGTAATTTTGAATCAGTTCTTTATATATTATTCCAGATAAGTTTTAATATCTATTATAAAATTTTCCTAGACCAAGTTTCATCATACTTAAATTTTTCTTTGAAACTGTCAAAAAATGTTCTATTCACATTTGCTTCAGTTTGGATTCGTAAAAGTTTAATCATTAGAATCGAATCGATTCGAAACTGAACTGAACTGATAGAAACTATGTAGCCCAGGCTTTAGAATCTCTTTCGAATTGATTACATACAAAATTAATGAAATTGAGATCGCCAGTATCAGAGATTGATGAGAACGATAAATACTGAATAGTTCGATATTTTGTAGCCCGAGCATTATCATTGAGAAATTACTGTTAAAACAGAAATTCTAATTATTGATAAAATAATTCTTTTCCAAGAATCTGTAATTGATTTATAATAAATTTATTATTTATTTAGTGATTATTTTGAGTGACTAACAGATGATTAAATAATTCTAATATTGAATTTTACGAAATTATAGTTAAATTAAAACGAAATTATTATTCTTTCTTTTTCTATTATTGTTCATTTCTTGATAACTTTAGGTCATCATTCAAAATGATTAAACTGAAAAAATATAATTACTCATTAAATCATAATATTAAATATAAATCACAAAATTACTTTTCTTAGTCACTGAAGTAAGCAATAGCTCATAAATAGACGTCACTCAAATGACCAATGACCAATTGACCATTGAAAATATATGAGGTCGAGGTGACTGCCTTGTGAATGACTCAAACAATTTATTTTGTCAGTCATCCGATAGTATTTTGTGGAATGAATGATTCGCTTAAATTACTTGTTAATAAGTAATTAAATTTTGTTTTCAGAATAAATTCCTTATCTCAAGTTCAAGACTTCTTCCAGACTTCCATATTTCGGTCCCCACTACACCATTTAATCTGGTGGGCATTGTCACAGTCATTAGCATTAGTGTGCCCGTTCATAGTGACGCTATAGCGATGCTGGAAGCTGTGCTATAGTGTTTTATCATATGACATTCGAAAAAAAACTATATTCGGAGTTTCAGGATGGTGCTCCATACAGTTTGAGCTTGATCTGGGTTCTAGAAGTTTCTGCATTATGCACTTTGCACATCATGAAACGCGAACTGCGAATTTCGAATATTCCATAAAAATTCAAATTTGAGGTTAAAAACTAGCAAATTTTTTATTCGCAACAATGTGGAATGCGAGTGGACTGCGAATAATGATTTGACAGTTCGCAACCAGATATCCCAATAAATTTAATTAAACATGGAATAATTCATTTGTTCGCGATTCGCAGTTCGCGTATCATTTGCAAAGTCTATAAGATAATTGTGTTCATTTCTAATATAAGCAAACCTTAACGACATATTTCTACCGATCAATGCCTGTAAGAATATTGCTGACTATCATTTCTTTCTTAGTTACTTTTTAAACGTTTGATGACTTTCAGTTTCATTTTTCATTTAATAATATCCCAATTAACATATCAAGAAAATATAAAAAATATTTCATTTAATTATCTTAAATGATTGGGAATTGATTAATTATTTATCATCAGTTGATTTTAATTAATCAATTTTATTGATTTTCTAATGTCATCCGAATTTGTTAATCAAATATTTAAATATATTTTTTATCACATTTTATAGAATCATCAACAATTTTGAGTTCATTAAACTAATTTAAAAAGTTGTCGTGATGGAACTAAAATTAAATTAATTTGTTTTCGTTACTTTTTTGCATCTCTTTTTTTATTAATTTTCTTATTATATATTTATTTTTAATAATCATTATTTTTATTATAATATGAATAAACTTGAAATTCAAATAAACTTTTGATAATTTTCATCTAATTTCTTAAAAAAATAAATTCAATTTCTTTTCTTATTGTTCATCTGGGCAAATGATTATAACTGCCAAGGCAACAACTCTGACACTAATAGTCTAACCAAAAAAAAAAAAAACATAATAAATTTTATTTTTTATGATTCTTATCTATTTTCCAAAGAAGCTTAGTTACATAAAATATAAATATGTACACAAAAAATGATGAAAATGAAGAGAGCACACAACATAATTACAGAAAATTTACCTATTTTAAATTAGTTATAAAACATGGAATTCCAATGTGCCATTCTTTATGTTGTAAACCAATGAATTTATTTTGTGAAAATTTCCACGAAAAAAAGAAAAAAAAAAAACTTAAATGCAATTTTTTTTCGTTGCAAATAATACCTAGGGGTAGCCCAAAATTCGTAGTTTGTTAAAATCGTTCACTGTAAAAAAAATTGAGGAAGGTGTGTACAGAATTCCAGATTTTTAGGATTTCATAAAAAATGTATTTTATGAAATTGGTAATCTTAGATATGGACCAACAATACTGAATTTAAAAGCATTCTCAAATCTAAAGGGTTTCAAATAGATTACATTGGTTAGTTGATTTGAATGAGGCACGCAATACAGACTGTCTAGGATTCCAAGTAACACTTTAGTATCTTCCTACTACTACACCCTAGCATTGATGACATTATTTTAGATCTATCTCGTTCTGTAAAGCAAATGTACGGTTTCCATAGTCTGTTTACTGGGTAGATTGTTAGCTACATTTTCAATAGTATCTTGCCATCGCAACAACAATTTATTATTATTATTTCTTAACTCTTCGTAATTCATGTTACCCTATAGACAACGATGACAGAGATAGAATGTAAGTAAAGTTAAAACAAAAATTTTATTTACTTACCTGGAAAATATATTTTTGTATACCTACATTTTTTTTTTTTTTAAAGGAATTATAGGAATTTAATTGTGAGTTATTTTCCTGGAGCGCGACTTTAAAAGTGTTCTATATATTTCTGAGAAATTAAAATGAAAGGTCAATATTTTTTTTTGATGTTATAAATTATATAGATTAAGAGCTCACTGTTAAACTTTGAGGATTCATGATGACAAGCCAAGATTTAGATAGTAATTTTAGTTGTATGTTGTATCTCTGTAGTGCGTGTACAGAGTGACGCTATGAGCGGTGCTGGAAGATGTGCTGTAGTGTATTTTTATATAAAAAGCAACAACACTACAGCACAGCTTCCAGCACCTCTCCTAGCGTCACTCTGTACGTGCACTTATAGAGGTTTCGTGAAATTTTTCGAGCTATAAGCTAAAGAAACTTTTTAATTCTAACAAGATTAATAGCTTTTATCAAATATGTTAGAATTTTCTCTGGTGTCACAAGAAAATGGTATCAACTGTTAGCATTTTTGCAATATGCGTAATTGTCATTGACGACCCCAAGACATAATCCATCACAACATTACACACAACCATTACGCCACCGCAGCTCTAGCGAATTGAATATTAGTCTGTAATAATGTAATTTCGGTAGATGAAATAAATAATTCGATGATACATGAGTATGTACAAAAGTTGTTCGCGTACAGAGTATCTACTCTAACTAACGAACCAAACCGAGTACACATTGAACTATACTATAAAGACTGATTTAAATTAAGTTTTGTAAGTTGTTTAACAGCTGTTTATCAACTAATGCGTTTATGGTTCAAAATTTTAAAATTTCTTGATTTTCGTCTAGTTTAAATATTTTCGTAAATTTGAATCATTAAAATTGTAATTTTTTACAATTCTCTGGCTCTCAGTCTATATAATTTTTATTTTTTTAAATGATAATCTTAACATTTTAAAAGATATTTCATTTTCTTTATATAGTTAAATTCTTAGCAAATTTTTGAACTATTTCAAAATTCCCATATAAATTTTCAATCTTAAGACTTTATATTTTGTGCGGGACAACATAACTAACTCTATAAACATGAAAATTTAATCTAAACTCATCGCTGGCAAGTTCACTGTTCACATCATAAATTTATGTTTTTATTTATTGAGAGTTCTTTTGTTTTCTTCAAATTCCAAATTAAATTGAAATTGTTTATTTTTTATTTTTTTTCAAATTCTGATCATGAGGGGGAAATTAAAGTTCAAGTGTACGAATTTTTTAATAGCTCATTCGAAAGCACCTGTTCGCATAAAAGTATTTATGGATATTTCCATTTTTTTTTTTGTTAATTTTTTTTTATCGTTTTTAATGTAATGAGGCCAGGTGAACATATTCGGTTAATTTAATTATTGTGTATTATTTCAGTCAAAGCCAAGGTTAAAAATTTTTTTTTTTTGGTTATGAAATTTAGTTTCCGAATTGCGGAAATTAAGCTATTAATATTCGATTAAAACAAATTGATTGAAAATGAATTCAAGACGATAATTTTATATGTATAGACAATCTTGAAGATTGAAATTGTTGATAATAATTATTTGAATATCTTCATCCAGGTGAAGACGAATTTAATTAATATAATTTTGTTTCCGTAAAATTCGAATAGAGTTCAGTAAATTTCCGGAATAAATTACCGAAATTAATTAAATTTTTTCAATTTATTGTTCACATTTTGAAAAATTCCAAATTGTTGATCTTCTTTTGCTAAAGTAAATTTTTTGGATTTGTACAAACGAACCCTTTACTCTACGGCACAGACAATTTTAATTCCATTTTTTTTTTTTTTTTATAATTTTTTTTGCAGCCTTAATCCATCCGACACAACAGGTGATGGTAATTCCGTTTCTGTCTGCGGTTTAACCATAAAAATTTCATTTTTGTTCTTGGTTTTTTTTTCTTGTTTACCCATGAGAAGATTTTTTTTTTAAAATTATATTTTCTTGTAGGATCAAATAAAAAGGGATAAACAAAATTTGCAAGAGTTTATAAAGTCAAGGAATTCTATAAATTAATTTAGCTTCATATACGAAGTATGTTATAGAAGCGTTTTAGTTACAAATATAGTTTCTTTATAATAAAGATACCGGATGTCACCGAATATTAGTATATCATAGTTTTGGTAACATTCATTCATTCTGTAGCTCCGAAAAATTACTTTTGAAATATGGCATCCGTTCGGCCTGTTTCAAAATTACATTTTATATTATAGTAAATTTTATTTATTGATAATTGTTTTTATGTCGATATCTGAATAGCCTTAAGTCTGGGCTACATAGTTCAGTTCAGTTTCGATTTGATTCGACGGTTAAGTAGACTGAACGCATAGTTACCGATCGCAATCGATTAAACCACATATATATTTTGTTTTTGTTATTTTTGAAACAGTCAAATTTCATTTCTCGTAACATTTCCTTCAGTTTGGATTTGCAAAATTCTAATCGTTCCAAACTCTTTCGATTCGATTCGTTCCGATTCGACCTATGTGTCCACTCAATCGATTTCCCATATAAAATATATGGAGACGTCAAATTTGAACTTTGCGAAACAAATGGAAACTGAACCGATCGAAACAATGTAGCCCAGGCTTTACATCAGATTTTCTATTGGCGCGAAAAATCTATTCCTCCAGTAAAATATGTACCATAATTTACTGGGGAAATATTATACTGGGAGCAGTTTTATATTATATTTGAAGATTTAAGTTTCGTCTTAATTGATTTTATAACTTTTCATTCGATGTATTAAAATGCTGTATGAAAAATCGAATCAAAAGTAGTAGCAGTTTGATTCTTATTTCTATATATCGCAGACAACAACTGTCAATTTTTACTATACACAATTTTTTGACTGTCATACTAGTATCAACTGTCCTGTCGTGTATATGAACTGTCACTATTTTTTGACATTAGACAGATTCATTGAAAAGTTGTGCAATTGATTGATATATGGAAGGGATATTTGGTAAACAATCGATTCCATAATATCGAAGATGTACAAGAAAATAATTAGAAGTATATTAATTCTTGTCAACAATATCTATACTATAAATAGATATCTCTAAGTCGAGTCGTAACGTCTATAGACTTTGTTAGCAATTCAGTTAACCAGTAATCCCATTTTATGTTAAATTAAATATTTATATTTCTGATCGATTAATTTCTAAAGTATGGGCTACATAATTTCGATCTGTGAGTTTCGATTCGTTCAGTTTTCGATTTGACGGTTCAGTTTTCGATTTGATGTCTCCATATATTTTATATGGGAAATCGATTGAGTGGACACATAGGTCGAATCGGAACGAATCAAATCGAAAGAGTTTGGAACGATTGGAATTACAAACTGAATACAAACTGAATGAAATCTCAAGAGGAAAGAAATTTGACAGTTAAAAAAAAAACCACAATAATGTGATTTAATTGATTATTACAATCGACAGCTATGTATGTGTTCAGTCTACTTACCAGTCAAATCGAATCGAAACTGAACTAAACTGATCGAAACAATGTAGACCAGCCTTAATTCAAAATTTTCTATTTTAAGTAACATTAGAAATTAATGTTTCAATTTTATAAAATAATTTTTTATTATATATTTTTATAATTTATTAAAAGGTTCTATAAATATAAAATGTTTACCACGATTATTTAATAATAAAGACTGTGACAGTAAATTATATAATTATTAATTGAAAAAGAAAAAAAGTGTTTAAATTTAATTATTTAAAAACAAAATATATAATAAAAAAAGAAAATCGATATTTTAATTATGGATAATATCGAACCAAGAATAATTTTTTTAAAACCAAAAACCAAAATAAATGGTTACACCGGAATTTTGAAAGGTGAATTTCTCAGTGATTTTAAATTTTATAAAATAAAATTCTTTTAAATATTTTAAATATTAAATATTTTTATTAATTTATTATTATTTTCTTTATATTTCCAGGTGAGATTTTAACAAGAAATTACTTAGATAATTATTGTAAGTACAAAATACAAAAATATTAAATATTTAATAATTACATAAATAATTTTTTTTATTTATGTGCGTAACATAAATTAAAAAAAAAATTCATGATTGAATATAAATTTATGATCATTCTATTTTCATTGCAACATAAAAATGTATGCTAACAACATAATATTAATAATAATTGTATGTATTTTAATGTTTGCAAATAATTAATTTATTCAATAAATTTCCTTATAAAAAATAAAAAATAAAAAACAATTTTCACGTCACACCCAATTAAATTTTTACATTGTAAACAAATCAATCAGAAAATTAATTTATGAGTAAAGAAAATTTTTTGTTTAATTTACATAAAATTTTTTGAACAGTAGAAGGTCGAAAATGTTGATATAACTTGTTAAGTAAATATGGTACCGATTTCAGACCGAGTGATGCATTTTTCAGTTTGCCAGCTTTAAATGAGTAATCTATAATACAAATTTACATTAAACTGGAGACACATTATCAGTGTCACGTCATCTCTGTAACCAGCAATTGATGGCGACCTTAAATTTGAAATTACATCGTACGCATTGAAAGTAACTCTTCAAAGTTGTCGTTTCCTTATTTTTTTTCGAATTTATTCTACTTAAAGCTACTTCTTAATTTAAAAGAAATGGTCTACTACAATTTTAGCAACGCAGCAAATAAATATTTGTGTTAAAAGTCGTATTTCAGTTCTGATAGTAGGAATTTTATTAGTACTTCGTTAACTTTGAAAATTGTAATTACTTATGTAAACCTATGCATTTGTGGTACTGTGATTCCAGCTTTATGTAAAATGGGATTTTAAGACTGGTAAAAATATTAATGGTTGAGTCCAAATTTGCTGGCATGAAATGTCTCACTCTTAAAAGACACGATCATGTTTTAGTAATCGTTTTTCTTCTCTATAAAAGAACTAAGGGTTCACAACGCCTGTGTCATAATATCTGTATAAGGAACTTTAAAATGTAATTTTATATTGTAAATGATGTAAATTCTTCTTAGACCTCGCATTAGAAATTAGAAATGAACTTTCGTTTGATAGGTAGCGTGTCTATAGTTAAGTTACTGAATCAATGATCAGCAAGCAAGATTCAAGTTTTCGTCAATCGTTGCTTAAGAACAATTTTAAAGATTTTGTGACCAAATAAGATAACATCCTCAGGAAAGATCGTGCAGAAATTTGTAGAGAAGTACAAAGCAGTAGAAAATGTGTCCGCTCATAAACTACATGGAAAACAACACTAAACACCGAAATTGTTAAGAAAAGAGAAACGTGGAATGCAGTTTAACAAATCGAAAACAACCCCACGAATTGGAAACATTTTTACTGAAACTCTATATCCTTTCCAACAGGAGATAAAGGAAAAAGTAGTAGTTGTTCGCTAGATAGCGCTACAATGCCAAATTGAAAATAGTTAGAAAATTAGTAGCAAAGATTGAAACGATTGAAAATTGAAACCCAGTAGCAAAAATTGAAACGAATTATTTAATTTCTGCTTGGGAAACTGTGTGTCCTTAGTGCTAAATATTTTTATTAGTTCGATTTATCTAGACTGTACTATCAAATATAATAATTTCATGACCACCCAATTTTAAACTTATTTTTGTTGTTGTATATTTTTATTTCAACATTTTTTTTACTCTAATTTCTGACATTTTTTTTCTTTTTGTCCGCCAAACTCTAAAAAAAACCATTTTATTTATTGTACAATTAAACATAAATTTTTATTTGCCTTTTTATAGAGAAATATTTCAGTGGGCACTTAGCATAAATTTGTCACCATCATAAAAACTTGTCAAAGTCTTGAAACAACAAAGTTTTTTTTATGAAAAATTTATGAAATATAAAATAAAATTCTTTGAAATTAAACCAAAATTATTTAAAAGCTGCAGACATTTTTCTTAGACAAAAAAAAAACGTTTTTTAATGGGTAAACTCGTGACTTAGAGTGGTCTTTGAAATTTTATGGGGGCTCTACTTTATCTATGATTCACAGTATGTTTTCAGTAAATAAATGAGCAATATTTGAAATTAATTAAGAAAATTTTATATTACGCAATTAAAAATTTATGTTTTTAGAATATTAGAATATAAAAATTTAGTGATTCAAGTTACAAAAATGTCGAATTATAAAATTTTTTATTAAATAATTAAAAATGTAATTGAAAAATTGGAAATTTTTAATGGTTACTAGAAAATAATATTAGCACCAAAAAACCACAAAATTAAATTTTTGAAATTAAGTAAACTTTTTAATAGTTTGAAAGTGAAATCTTTTAAAATTAAACTTTAAAATGTTTTGGTTTGGCAGATTAACAGACAAACTATCAAAGTTAATTGAGTTATTTTTTTAAATGTTTAAACTTGAATTATTTAAGTTTTTCTGATTTTTGAAGGGAAAATTCTCATTTAAAAGTTTCAATCAAACTAAAATAATTTATTGTAATTTTTGTTTAACAAAAAAAAAAAGATCGCGTGTCAAATGTAAATTATCCAGAGGCAGGTTCACAAAAAAAAAAAAAACTCAATTATTTTGAATTTACAATTTTAATGTAGACTATATGGAACTGAAAGTTTACAAAATAATTTGATTAGAAAACTTAGCCAACGTCATTTAATTTAGCAGGAAAATTATGAATAGAAAATTGATTTTTCAAAATCAACTGAATTTTAGACAAGGCCATAATTGGGTAGCATATACGGCCTCAATGAAAAAGGTTTTCGTGGATATGAATTCTGAACCTTTAAGTGAAGAAAACATTTAATTGTAACAATCTCACGACCTCAACGATCTTGCCGCGAAATGACCTACGGAAACTTTCAAATTTCTGAACGCCACGGGGTGGATCTGAAAACTACCCAACAATACCTGTGGTCACCAGAGTGAGTGGTTTAAAACATTGTAAACACGCTAATTTGGACTCCATGTCAGAGGATGTGGAGTTCGCCACTTTAACCAAGCAACAATCTAATGGCTTTTAATAATTAAACTATTGTTGTCAGCAAAATGGCCTCAGCAGTTTACATTTTTCTCAGTCTTTAAAATTAAAATTACATTATTGTTAATAATTATTACTGATAATCATTTAAAGCTGAGTTATCTTAGAATAATAATCGATGCCTCCGTCAGGAGTTGAATCAGGGATCTAATGCATATACACTATATCCCTGCGCCAAAGCTGTTCTTATAATTTGAACTAGTTAAACAGAATATTTCAAAAGTTTTGGAAGTCGTTACGTGATATATACTCAAATTTCAATGTTAAGAGGTCACCAGTTTAGTATTTAATGACTGGACATAGCTTGTAATAAAACTGCCTACTTTGCTGCAGTTATTTAAATTAAAAAAAAATTATATTTCTAAGTTACAGGACATGCAACAGAGCCACTTTTTGTCGAGTATTAGTTACTTCATAAAATTCTATTAAATAAATTTGACTCTCATCAAAAGTGAAGAAATAATAGTACACAAAATTTTTTCACCATTAATTGCAGATAATTAAAGCTAATATTCCAACAACAACAAAAAATAGAAGATCAGATTTTTTCTAGCTAATTTACTTAGTAACATTTGAATAATTTTCATGCTTCGCTGAATTAAAGCACTTTTTCTTATCGTGTCGTCAATTTCAATTGCATTTTTTTCATAATTAATTATGTTTTACATAATGTTTGTTAACCGTTTTTTATGTTTTTAATAATAATTTCCCAGTAAATTAATTTTAATTACTAAAAATTAAATAATAAATTATTTATTTGGAGAGATTATTATGATTTTTGTTGACCATTAAAATTTCTTCAATTATTTTTCTTTGGGGATGACAGTATCAATTTAAGAAATTTGTTATCAGATCTATAATAAAAGTTCAAACTTGAATGTTAAAAATATGAAGTAGATTTTTTATGTAGCTACAAAAGTTTATGTCATGATTAATGATATAACAACAAAAATTCTCAGCATAAATAATGTTGAATCATAACAATGAGAAAAATTAGTCAACTGTGTTGCGAATAATATTAAAATTTATGTAAATCAAAAGCTGAAAGATTTTTTTTTATTTATAGTACGAATTCAAGGTAAAGGTTAATTTCATGATGGAATTTTGGATATTCATTGACTAGTAAAATGAAATATTTTTCTGTAATTTTGGTATTATAATTATTTCTGATTAATTTGTTGGTTATTATGTAATGTAAAGCACATTATTTTGATAATTTGAAGAAATTGTGAATAAATTTTAATAAAAATTGGTCAAAATTGTATAATATAATTAAAAAAATTAAGCTCTGAACAGAATCAAACGTGAAAATGTGATGGTACTATAATGCTTATATAAATGAAGTAATCTTTATAATATTATAAATTTTCTTGTTACTTTTTTATTTGATTCACCCAGGCCAAAGACAACTCAGCATAAAGCCTTCTTTCTAATGGTTAAAATTTTAAAGTTTATTTTAAACTTTTCCTGAAATTCTATTAAAATTTAGACATTATACTAATTCCCAAAGTAGAATGCGAATTATATAGTTTTTCTTTAAACTTTTTAATTGGAGTAATGACTTTTATAAATGGCCTTTTATGTAAGACATTTAATGTTGACAAATAGTTTCAATTGCTACCATTATTTCCAATCTTGAAATCATTTTTTTTAATATGATATTAATTTACAATTAAGTGCTCTATCGAATATTTCAATATATTTCGGTCTGAACCATTGCATGAACTAATTAAACTATCAGTTCTACCTTAATTCTGGCAAAACAAGTTTCCTTGATAGTTTTTTTTATAGTAAAGCCAAACTTAATGTAACAGTATGACAGCGAACTTAAGTCTTTTTTATGGATTCGTAGTTTTGAATACACTTTCATCAATTGTACATTTAATTGACATAGGCCGGTTAACTAATAGCATAAATTTACCAGTTATTTAAAGCATTAATTAGATTTGTTAATGGTCGATCACCTTATCGTTTTGTGGTACACTCGCACCTTTTACCTTGCAGACTAAAATCAGTTCTATTAAAAGAATTTTTGTATTCATCTATGGAAATTTAATTTTAAATAACACTTTAAAAAATGGTATAAAAAAAATTTGTAGTTTTCTATTATTTTTCAAATAATACCAAAGCTTATACTTAATTAACTCAGTAATGATTCTCATAAAACAGAAAAGATTGTCATCAATGTTTTTTTATGGATTATGGTGTAATATAAACCAATCAATAAATCGAAACAATTAAATAATCATTTTTATTATTAATATATTTAACCTATTCCACTATTATTAATTTATTGATTTATTAAACTTCATTTAATTATTATTATTATTATATGAGCTATCAATAAAATTTCATTGAAAAATAACAATTTCTATACCAACATTTTAATAAATTTAAAATTTCTACAAACTAAAAACTTTCAAAAGAAATCATTAATAAAGAAATGAAATAAAAAATTATATGTAAAAATTAAATCATTAAAAAAATATTTCAATTTATGCTCTGGTTTTTTTTTTATTATTATTATTCATTTTGTAAATTTCATTAATTATGAACCAAAAGTTAAACAATTGAGAAATTAAAGAAATGATAAAATTGAAAGTAATTTTTGTGGTGCAATTAGGACTAATCTGCACAGTAGTGAAGTAAAAGTGAAAATTGAATTTATTTATATGGATTTTAAGGGAATCGACAGTTAATTATAAAAATTGGACACTGACTGGGTTAATTAGGGTATAACATATGGTTAAAAAAATTGGTCTTATGATCGAATATCATCAAAGTTGGTAGTTTTAAAAAAAGAAAATGGAATTAAATCAATTTATTACTGATAATTATGAAAAACTTTGACAGAAGTGAAATTTGAAAATCGTTGGTAATAAAAATCATTAAAAAAAAAAAGATAAATGGTCGATTATTAAGTTTATTGAAATTACTGGGGTGCTTATATATTTATTGCGCTTTTGTTCCCCAACAAGCACAAAGTGAAACTTTCATACCAAACGGAATTGGTGTAGTGCTGCAGCTTTCCTGCGATATTTGTTAATTGAATTTATTTACAAAATTTTAGGGATCAACATTTAATTATAAAGTTTCTATTATGTTAGAATAATTTTAATGTTGCCTATACACCCTACGACTGGTTGTCCAACTGTGAGGAAACTACGTCATACACAACTTTTTTTCAACCATTTGTACAATGGTCATAATAACTTTTGATGTCGTCGACATTGTTAAAAAAGTGTTTTAAAAAAAAGTTAGTTGGACAATAAATTATTTGATTAATACAAAGTCGAAATGATTAAATAAAATAATGACATTTTTATATAAAAGATTAAGAAACGTAATTTTGGTTCGTACAACTTTCTCATACACAATACAACTTGCAACTTATCAATCATAAAAATCAATATATTTTCATATTTTTTCAACCGATTGACAACTGTCAAAATGGTTGTAAAACCACCCCAGACACAACGTGGTACATTTTTCCCAATTTGATGGTTGGACAGACCAAGTTTGATAGTCCAAATTTGATTTGACCAAGTTTGATTTGATGGTTGGCCAGACCAAGTTTGACAAAAAATTTATCTTGTAACTAATTAAAGCATCCAATGAAAGGGAAACATTATTAGCACTGAATCTCGATAAAGAATCGTTTATATAAATTTGTAAATTATTAAAATAATTTTAATATAAATTCCATTATCTTTAAATAAAATTATTTTTCGATTTAAAATATTTATTTTACATATTTCCTAATTGAACTTGAACTTTTGCCCTTCACATTTTACTTAAATTATACTATCATGTACAGAAAAGTTAGGCTGGCAAATGGCCAGTTAAAAGAGGCCTGAAAATCTTAACAACAAATAAAAAAAAAACTATTAAACAATAAAACACTCAAAACAAAATAATTTTATCTATCATATTTCTTACATAAAAACAACATTAAATTTAAATGTTATGATCACTTTTTAATCATTCTATCAATCAATTTCAATTCTATTGTTCCTTTAATAAACATTGGTTTATAAATTAAGATTTTTTCGAAAAAAATAATTTTCATATTTCTATTTTGCTTGTTTGTGTATTGTCATAATTTTTATTATTGGTCAGTTCTGACTTCAGAAAAAAAACAACAAATCACAAAATATTTCATAAAATAATAATAATAATAATAAAAATAATAAAATGGAGAATGATTATGAAGAATTGATTTTTAACTAGATTTAAAATAAGCGATCATAGGCAGAAATATGCTGCACGGCAAATTTATTTCGGATGTAGTAGTTTTATATGAATGAGCTTTTTTGAGTGCCTACAGACTATTCGTCATCATCAGCTACATTAAAATCATAATTTTGCATTTGACATATCTCACAAAGTCGACATTGTCTAGACTTAAACCATTGTACAAAATTTGTCTACACCAAATTTGTTTGTCTCCGCTATTGCTTTCTCTAAAATGTAGACAAAGAAAGGCTACGCGTAGAGGAACAGAACTGCTATCAGTTTTATGGCATTTATTTTAATATTAAAGGTATTAAAGACAAATAATTTACATAACTTCAATAACAATTTTCATCAATTATTTTAAATAAAGGTTTTTCCAGCGTCATCTAGTGGATGAATTAAAAAATACACTTCCGCTAGGTGGTCTTGTAGATAAATAAAATATATAAATCTTTTCAAAACAAAATTGAAGAACAATTATTTCTACAAAAAAAATAATCTGCAATCAATTTTTTATAATAATTGCGTTGTGGAGCCTCCTAGCGGTGACGAAGAGAAGATAAACCACCGCCAATGTATATTCTATTTTCTAATGTGTGGTCTTACATTATTATTAAGTGATTATTTATTATTAAATTACATTTTGAAGTTCATTAAAAAGATATTTCGGAAATTCATTGCGCGCCCCTGGTGGCAGAAATTATATTTGTAAGGGAAATTGATATTTTATATTAAATAAGTTCCTATGCAATGTGTTACAAAATCCCCAAACATTTCTAATAAGCTTAAAGAGCTTCCATATTATTATAAATTTAATTACATTTTCTAATGCGAGTGGGGCGTCTTAAAATTATTTTTGTTTACCATATTTACCATAAGAATTACATTTTGAATTTCATTATACAGGTATTTTTGAAATTCAGCGCCTCTTGTGACAGAAAGTAAATTTATAGTTTATTATATTTCCAAAAAAAATCAAATTTTTCATTTAAAACAAAAAACATATTCGCGAAAAGACAATAACTGCGTAAGGAGTTTGGTATCAAATCCCCAAACCTTTCTAGCTGATAATATCTTGAAACGTCAAATAATACTTAAAAAATATAATAATGGATAGGCAGACAGACGGATAGACAAAAATATTTTCACAATATCAATAAAAGAATCGCGTGCACACAATAATAAAATATTATAGAATTTAAAATTTGAAATAAGGAAGAATAATTTCTTCACTGTGAATCAGTGGAACAGGGCGAAGAGAAAATTTGGAGTACAAATAATAAAAAATAATGAAAAATAAAACAGTGTTCAGGAAGAACTAAAAAAAAAAAAACAGAATTAAAACCAATCCAAACTAAACAATAATATTGACAATCATCCATCATCAAATAATAATAAGAAATATTTCTTGATTTTAAAAATAAGAGATGTAAACCGGTTCTTGAACCGTACCAAAAACACCTATCATAAAACCGAACCAGAACGAAAACACTTTTATAAATGCATTGATCGAAAACACTTTTAAATGCAAACCAGACTAATGTAATGAAACCAGATTTACCTGACGGGGAATTGTAATGAAACTAGACTTATTTAATACAAATACATACACAGTTACGTTCGATTACAGGCTTAGTAGTATAGCCAATACATACTAAAAAATAAATTTAGAACCAAAAGAAACCAAAAATCATAAAAAAATAAAGTTCTTGTACCAGAGCCGAACAATGAAACCAAAACGTAAACTTAAACGAAATTTATCATACCGAAAACATTTCTGTTTTGCAGCTCTGTTTTAAATTATTTCTTTAAAGCTGCACCGTGATATTTTTTGTTTTTGTTATTATTTAATGCTTTGAAATAATGTAAAATAAAAAAATGTTAGACAACGCATAAGAATTGAAAGATGAATGATTTTTGTTTTTAAGTGATCTTTTGGTGAACTTGACAAACAAATTTTTAGGAAAAAGAAAAATTATTATAATTTTTTTTTTTTTAATTTTATTTATTAGATTTATTTTTGTATATTTAATTATTATGATTTTAATTATTTATAAAAATGAATAATTGGTTATAGATTTTGTATTTTGCATACGTAAATTGAATAATTATCAGGGTTTTTTTTATTGTAACTGATCGTGATTATAATAATTTGATTTATTTGAATTACAGAAATAATTAATTTGATCCATTGTATATTTTATTTTGAATAGAGAAGCCAGAGGCATAATAATAATATTCCAATAAAATTCCGATCATTTCTAAGGTCAGGCTTACATAGAAAGATCAGAGTGCCAATAATTAATCCCTTTAAATTTGAGCGGATCAGAACAAGATCGTTTTGGAGTGATCAGTCAGAATTCGTATTAATTTATCAAGCAGTAAGACTTTCTGAACCGTCACTTTAAAGCATATAAAATTAGAATTGTAGTACAGTAAGATGAATTGCAAGTACTGACCCGTCAGAATCAATTCTTTTAGAAATATTAAACTTCAATTTTGCAAAAGATGAAAGAATTTTGAATGATGTGAATTACACTTCACATTATCCAAATACATTGGGAATATTCATACTTTCTGACAATTTCAAATTTTTCAAGAAGTCATAATTTAACCCTAATTAGATCACAGCTGATTTTTGGGATAAAGTAATTTGAATTCTATATTGTCTGGTTACATTTAGGACCATGTCAATAATAGGCCCTTGCCTTAAGTCCTTTATTATTATAAAACAGCGGTTCTGAATATTGATCTAGGAGAGGACCATAATGCTGGTGATAAATTGAGTGAACTCTTTCTTAGAACAAAGCGGCATCGCATAACGCTTTCATATATTTCTTTGTTTCAACTTTTTTTATTGATATTTCAATGTGTGAACCCGTCGAGACCATCTTCAATATTCTACATCTGTTATGACATGATTTAGACAGCCCTCTATAAATATTGTAACTCTTGGTCTCATGGTGTCAATCGTCATCGTAAACATCAACTATGGTACCACAACTTCAGAATTAATGTTTTTTATGATTATTTTTTAATATTTTTTGTTAATAAGTAAATTTTGTTACTAAAATTTGTTTTATGTATTATTTATGTATTTATATGTTTTTCACAGATTCAATTTTATCTGATAACAAACAACAACACAATACAATTACAACAAAAACAACAACTGTTACAACAAAAATGGATACTAGTAATAATAATAATAATATTAATAATAATATTAATAATAATATTAATAATAATAATAGTATACAAATAATACCATCAACATTAATTGTTACTGATTATTTAACATTATCATCACCACCAACATATTCACGTTTACCACCAGATGGACATGAATTTCCACCAAATTTCTCAGAACCATCATTAATCATTCCACAACAACAACAACAACAACAAACAATGAAACAACAATTATTACAACAAACAACAACAATAACAACAACATCATCATCATCATCAACAGAACAATTATATAATACAGATAAAATAATATTTAATGATGACAATTGTCCGCCATTACCAAAATCAGTTCCTCCACCAACAGTTCCTAGAAAATTATTATATCGTCAGGATTTATTGGTAAATATTGATGATGTACGAACAAATAATCAAAAGGATAATTTACATAAATTAAATAATAATAATAATAATAATAGTAATAATAATAATAAAAATGATATTTATATGCGATTAGAACAACCACAAAATGGTATTAATAAACATAATAATAATTTATATGAACAAAGGCATATTCGTGATCATCCATATAATAATATATCAACAAGTGATTCATCATCACTTGATTCATCAAATGGTAATAATGTTTATATAAAAAAATCATCACCAATATTACAACATCAACAAAGTTCTTCTTTCATATTATCACCATTGAATGGTGGTGGTAATCGAAAACCAGGTGATTGGCGTAAAGATGAAAAATCAGAAAAATCTGTACGTGATAAAATTGCTATGTTTTCAAATGAACAAGATCAAGTTGATTTTTGTCGTATTACTAACACTAATAATAATAATAATAATACTATTAAAATAAAACCATTAACTAAAAGTACAGAAAATTTATTAGATACACGTGACACAACAATGACAGGATCTAATAATCGTTATCAACCGATTTTTGGCAGTAGTTTATCAAAAAAAGCAATGAGTGTTGAAAATTTAAATGATGTATTATTACCAAGTACAAGGAAATTATCTAATTCAACATTGGTTAGTGAATCAATGCAAAATTTAAATACAGATTATACACAAAGTTATGCCTCATTACCAAGACGTAATACACCAAATTTAACACGAACAATTAGTTTTACGGGTAGTAGTGGTGGTGCTGGTCAATACCATCATAATGATGAAGCAACACGAAAAGCTGCAATTACAAATATTTTAGAACAAAGACGTAAATCAATGTCCAAACTAAGAGGTTTAGTAATACCTGAAAGATCACAATTATCTACATCAAATTTAGAAACAATATTAGATTTACCGGAGATTAAAAGTCGTGATAGTGAAAAGATTAAAATGAATTCATATTTATCGTTAACAGGCGGCAATGGAATTGGACAATCAAATAATGTCAGAAGTTATGGAAATGGACGAAAAGAATTGGATAAACCAATAACAGCTATACGTAATCATGTTGTTGTTAGCCAGCCACCAATTAGTATAATGAGTAATGGAAACTATAAGAGTATATTTAGTTCATCAGGTGGACAAAATCATCATCATAATCATAATCGTTTGTCAAGTGTATTGAAAAAAAATGATAGTCCATTGTTGCCACCAGTTAAACCACCACGAACATCGTTAATATTAACTAATAGTAGTAGCAGTTGTAGTAGTAGCAGTAATGGTAGTTGTAGTCGACCATCTGCTGGTCATATGGAAGAAAGTGATTCAGATTCGGTATTTAGTTCAAAAATCTCATCACCACCAATGTCACCGAATGTTGTAGCATCAGCAGTACCAGAAAAATTTGCTCTGACACGTACCCTTAGCTCTGAAACAAATACATCTATCGCCAGTTCAACATCAACATTAACTTCTGGTTCCGGATCTCAAGCAAGTTGTAGTTCGGTTGGTAGTACACCAACCGTTGATATGAGTCGTCGTATTATAAAATCTAGTTCAGGTGGTGATTCATCATCAATGAATCGAAAAAATGTTTTAGCTTCAGCTAAATGTCGAAGTGGACGTGATGATTCTTCGGCATTAGTTCGGAATCGACGATACGAAGATGAGGACAGTACAGATGGTTATGATGAAGAGGAAATTCGTAAAACACCGAAATTTAAACAGAGAACCAATTTAATGGCACAAAATAAAACAATTACAGTTTCACCAACAAACAATGCACACTTGGCACCAATTAATTATAAACTTGTTTCGAAAGATGAAAGTCTTGTTGATAAAGTTATTAATGTTGCTGCATATGTTGAAGTTACATCTGATACAGATGATAGTAGTCGGAAATCTGATACATCGCCATCTAAAGTAAATACAATGTTTATAGATGAAGAAAGAAAAGCTAGTTTTAAGTCAGATCCAGCACAGAAAGCTGTCAGCCGAAAGAAGTCAACTTCAACAACATCTGCTAATACTGTAACACAAATAAAACGTACTGTTGCGGTAACCGAAAGTAATGATTTGGCTAAATGGGTACAAGCTGAAGCAGCTAAAGCTAGAATTGAAACAGTATCAGGTAAATCAGATATTTTAACAAAAGTTGCAGCTGAACGATTGAGTAAGGCAATCGAAAAAGAAGAAATTTTGGGAATTTCTATAATTTCACCAACAAAAACGTCACAAAAGAAAATTACAACACAAGAAATTCGTGAGAAATTCGAACAACGTTCTTCAAGTCAGATCCAGCAACATAATAATTCATTGAACAACATGATGATGACTACAACAATTAGTAAACAAATTAAAGAGAAACAAAGTTATCATGAACGTTTTTCATCTTTAGATTCAATTGCTTCATCATCATCTGGAGTATCATCGAGTAATCAAAATTTACCATCAAATCAAGAAACACCAACAGAATTTGGTAGTTTCTCATCATTAGGCAGCAATCAAAGTCTAATTACAGCACAGGATATTCAGTTAATTATTGAAGAAGCTGATCCACCATTAAAAACAGCTGAAGCATTTATAATTGTATTGCAGAGAGATACCCCAGAAAGTAGTATTGGAGTGACTTTAGCCGGAGGTGCAGATTATGAAGCTAAAGAAATTACAGTATGAAATATTATTTGAATATCCCAGAAAATTTAGATTTTAAAATATTCTGAATTCTTTTTTTCCAGATTCATAAGATCTTAACAAATTCACCAGCCGCTAAGGATGGTCGTTTAAAGAAAGGAGATCGAATTTTAGCAGTGAATGGTTTAAGCATGCGTGGATTAACACATCGGGAATCAATTTCCGTACTAAAGGTTAGTATCAAATTTATATAAAAGTTTTGATATAATTTAATATACCGCACTTTTTTTTAGACGCCACGTCCTGAAGTTGTATTAGTTGTTACACGATCTGAATCAGTTGTAGCCAAACCATTAACAAAAAAACGTTCATCGTTGGGTTCATTAAGCTCCCTAACCGAAAAACCATTACTAAATGAAATTGAATATGAGAAAAAACGTAATTATCATAAAGCTTCACGATCATTGGATTTGGATTTAGATGTTGTATCAAATGAAGATACCAATGGAAATAATGGTGGTGGTGCTTCAATTACAAGTAGTAGTGGTACATCAAGCCCACCATCATCAGATATTGTTATAAATAGTAATAATAATCGTACTAAAAAGCAATCAGTGATGCGAGATGCAGGGAAAATGAGTACTAGTGAAATATTGGAAAGAGTTCGTGAGACAAGAAATAGTTTAGCAGCAGAAAGAGGTAAATAGATAAATATATTATTGTTAGTTTAATGAAATTTTAATTAATTAATTAAATTATGTATAGAAGAAATTCCATCTGGTGCTAAAACCGTTGAAGTAATCAAAGACAGTTGTGGGTTAGGATTTTCAATTGAAGGTGGTATTGATTCACCAATGGGCAATCGACCATTGATTATTAAAAAAGTGTTTATGGGTAAGAAAATTTAATTATTATTATAGACATTTATAAAGCTATAGACATACAATTAAACTACTGAGTCAATACTATTAGTATTCATATTATTTTTAGAATTTGGAAGCTTGAAAAGGACTATAGTCTGATTTTTAAAGCATGTAAGCATATTTATAAGATGCGGAGAAATGTTAGGAATTCCGTAAGAATATATAAAGTTAAATTAACTATTAACTCTTTCTTAACTTTCGAACGTGCTTTAGTGAAAAATAAAAAAATAATAAATTTGGATTTCGTAATTTGACAGATCATTTTATTCCGATTCTTACGTCTGTACTAAAACCCTATAAACATTTCTTAACATTCTCTAACTTATACGTGTCCTGCTTAACTGTGTGTATTATAAATCACCGTATTACTTAGCAGAATATTCATAAATTATCAACTCTATTTAAGTCATGGCTCCTAGCTTTTAAATTTAATGTTTCCTTATAATCAGACTCAGAGACATTAAGTCATTTTTCTTAAAGGATGCTGCAATTATTCCCCATTTTCGTTTTTATGCACTTAATATTTAAATAATATACTTTCATTTTAAATTTTAAGGTGGTGCTGCTCAAAAAACTGGCAACATTAAAAATGGTGATGAAATATTATTTATAAATGGTGCAACAACTTCAAAAATGACACGTGTTGATGCATGGAATTTTATGAAACAACTCCCATCGGGACCAGTCAAAATTACATTAATTTAAGTTTAAAATTGAAGAAAAAATTAAAATCAAATTTAATATTAAAATTATTCATAATTATTATACAAAAAAAAAAACTATATATTCAGGTATACACAAAAAAAAACAATTTAATTAATTTATGTAAAAAAAAAAATGTTTGTTGATTTTATTAGAATTTATAAGTTTTTATTTTAATAATTTTTAATTATTCTTATTAATTTTAATAATCTTAGTAATTTAGCAAACTGTAAGCTTTCGTTAACCTGTAACAAAAAATATATTTTCTATATGACTTTCTAAAAGGTCCATAATTTTTGTTTATAGTTATGTTCGCAATTGGCCGAAATTACATAATTTTGAGGACGAAAAAAACTGAATTTGTAGTAAATATCATAAAACTTTGTAATTTTTCAAAAATCAAATAATGTGGCATTCGAATGTTGAACAATTTAACCATATTCAGCTTGTCAGAAATTAATGAAAACTATTTTAAGTACGATTCAGTATATCGTACTAACGAATGTTGACTCTATCAAAAGCTATTCATCATTATTCAGCGCATCGTAATAACTATAAAAACTATTCAGCAACATTTTCCTCATAATTTTATCAATTCTTGAGACTTGCAACTCGAATTCAGCTAAATTCAGCACATCAGCTGCCAATAATGTTGAATTCGAATGTTGAACAATTTAACAATATTCAGCTTGTCAGAAATTAATGAAAACTATTTTAGTATACGATTCAGCATATCGTAATACCGAATGTTAAATCTATTCAGCGCATCGTAATAACTATAAAAACTATTCAGCAACATTTTCCACATAATTTTATCAATTCTTGAGACTTGCAAATCGAATTCAGCTAAATTCAGCACATCAGCTGCCAATAATAATTATGAATATATCAAACCAAATTAGATTTCTCAGTATAAACTTGCTTGCATTGTGAGGACCACCCACAATTACGATATTTCAGTCTATTATATTGCGAACATAATATTACAGGGTGTTTGTAAATTAAAATTCTTGTCATTATTATTTACATTTTATAATTAAAAGTTAAAATGAAAATTAAATTTTGGTCAATTACACATTACACCCTGTAAAATCAAAATTTTTATTGTTATATTTTTGTTTTAATTTTTAATTTTATTTTTTTTGGCTTTATTTATTTTATTATTTTTATTTCAAAAATTGAAGATAACCAAATTTTCTGAGTGCAAAATTTTCGAAATTTCTTATATGTAATTAAAAATGAGTGCAATTTTGTTGAAGAAATTCATGAAGAAAAAGTTTTAAAATTAATTAATTTTTTTTTTTGTAATATTTTGTTTTATTTTTTACATTTATATTTTATAATTTTAATTATTTTATTTATTTATAATTTTTTTTATATATATATTTTATTAAAATTTATTTAATTTGGCAAAAAAAAATTTTGCTTATATTTAGTTTTGTGCGTTGTTTTTTATATAGAAAAATGAACAATTTTAAAACTAAATATTGAAGCTAATTTTATTTTAATTAATTAATTAATTATTAATTATTGTTTTTTATATTATTTTTTTTTGTGTAATAAAATTTATATTTTAATCATTTTTTTATATATATTATTATAAATTATGTAATTATTGTAATAATAATTATTTTTTATTTGGAAAATTTTTCTTATTATTTTTTTTTTTTGCCATAAAAAGTTGACATTTTTTTATTATATTATTTAAATATCTTAATTATTTTCGGATACTTAAAAAAAAAGACATTTAGACAAAAAATTGAAATTTTTAAAATATTGTAAAATATACTTAATTAATTAAATAAATAAAAAAAAAATTAATTTTCTTAATTATTCATTACTTTATTATTAATTATGAATTTCTATTAAAAACGTGAAAAATAATAAATATATTAATAAATAAATATTTTTTTAATTAATTTTGTTCATAATATTTTATTGCTGAATTTGCAAAATTTAGGTGAATAATGAATTGAGGTGTAATGTAATTGTAAATTCGATTTTCCGAGTTTTTTGGTTAGTGTAATTTAGGTGAATTTGAGAACATGCTTTAGATCCTAATGATTTGCTTGAATTAATACGTTCATTGACACAAAATGTACCAGCGTCTGAAATCCAACTGGACCCACCAGGTTTTTTAAAGTTAATTTTATTTTATACTTTTTTCAATTCCTTTACTTCTTCTGTAGGAGGTCCAAGAGCATTCATATTTACAGCAAGTGTTGACCACAAAACTGGTTTACTTTCGCACGACCATTTGGCGTATTAAATAAACTACTCAATAAATCTGTGTGTCATCATCTATCTCGAGTTTGTTGCAATTTTTTAAATAATTAAAATATATTTTTACTTAATTCTTTAATAAATTTCTTCAGAAATAATTACATTAGATTTATACATAATAAAAATATGTAAAAAGTATTGGAATTGAAATTCTTTTTCATAAAACCACAAGTAAAAATATTGTTAAATTATTTGAAAATACAAAACTGGCATATAATTTACTATCGCTCAAATATTTTATAACGACTTTACGTTTTATACCATTGTCGATGAAACTTAAAAGAATACAATCGGTACGAGTACGACCTGTATGCTACCTACTACCTTAACTATTTAGTCTTATATCCTGAAACATTCTAAATATGGAGTTTACATATAGTGAGTTTGGTATTTTGAATGAAATTTATTAGAATTTCCTATTTCACTCTACAAATAACTTCAATCCAAAATTATTGCCACTAAACTCGATAAAAAACTATCACAATTAGCGAGAATGTTGCTCGCGATTAAATGTCCCCGTGATTATCTATTCTGTTAGCTGTTGTCACCAAAATCTCATATATATGTTTAATAAATACATAAATTATGCAAAAAATAAACAACATTAATAAAGATTATTGAAATTATACTAAATAGTGTAAATTAATGTATTCAAAATTAGAATGAAATATATTGAGATGTATTGACTTGTTTCAACAATATGGCATGCAATTGTTTCGAAAAATTGCTTAAGGTATAGTTCCGAAATAAAGGAAGATAGTGAAGATTTTGAGCATGGAATTAAATATATTCTTTTTATGAATTACACAAATTTTCAGAAAAAAATAAAACTATTAATTTAGGAAGCACTTCCGAAGTTCCTCACCATTAACTCCTTCCTAGTAATTGTGTTATCATAAGCATTTTGTCATCGCTATTAAAACAGTGACAAAGGTTTATGATAAACGATAAACCTCTGATATAATAGAACAAAATCGAGTAAATAACTTTAAATTTGCTTAATAAAATGGCAATTTAAGCTTTAAATTCACTCGACACTCAAATTGATTAAATTCACTCGACACTCAAAAAATTAAGGCTAGAAGAGAATCGTGATTTAATATCGCATGCAATATGAATATGATATTATATGATAGCATGCTATAAGATATCAAATAAAATCTAAATTGTAATTTTTTTGCTTATGATACTAAAGACAAAAAAAAAAAATATACAATTTATTTTAACTTTATGTCTTTAGCCAATAGTATTAAAATGACGTTTAAATTTTGATGTTTCTGAACGTATACTAGCATTATCTCAAATAACAATATGAATAATACTCGATACCCTTAAGCCATGATATATAACAGATATTATAAATTAGTTACCATTACCATAAATAAGATAATCTGTGTCGTAACTCGTAAGAACGGTTTGTTAACTGTGTAATTCATATTTAAAATAATTTATTTTTAAAAGTATATTTTTAATAATGCACAACATTATTATAATTTAGATTGCATATTTTTAGGAGTATTAATTTTGTATTTTCGTATTACACTTACCGATATGCAAAAAATAATTATTATATAGGCTTAGCAAACGTATCAGTTTCTATTTTCATGTAATATTTTTATAAAATTTTATCGATTTCTGAAAAGTCTTAAAGTGTATTTACATTATTATCAGACTGATGAAAAAGTTTGATGAAATTTTTTATGAAAATGCAATCCGTCACAGATATATCATAAAACATTGCATGCGATAATGGTTTTTTTTACCTTCTCAGTGTACGAATTTTAATTTATGTTTTATTGAAATTGAAAGTCTTAATACCAAAGTCTTAATGCAAATATTTAATACCAATAACCATACTGTAAAAAATATGGATGAAATATAAATTGGAAAATTTTTATTATCAAGGGAGAAGCTATAACTTTTAATTGGTTCTAAAAAAATGTTAACATTCAATCAACTTTTATGGAATTAAGTAAATTCGGAATCATTTCAATCACAGTTTAAGTTACATAGTTTAATACTAAATTTTTAGTATTTAATTTTCAAATTTTTCTGCAGCACCAATCCAACTACATTCATCTATGCTTTTTATCCTAACAAAAATACTAGATGTAGCGTTTTATACATCAGCGCTTCCATTTCTTATAGTTTCAATTGCTTTTTAAACCTCAGTCATGTAATTATACGTTTAAAGTTTATAATTAATAATTATAATTGTAGGAGAGATGAGCTGATTTAACTTAAGACCTGTATCAATCATACTGCTCCTTATTATATTTCAAACAAATAAATAAATTCTATTAACTAAATGTTAATTAATGAATGTTGGCAGCACGAATATTTAAACTATCTTAATCCATGCATAATGCATACACAGTCAATATTCATTATGTGCCAAAGTAAAAGTCGTTTAAGTCGAAATAAGTGAAAATTTATATATTTCCAAATTATTTTTCTTTTCTTTTAAATCTATTTTTTAAACTATTCACATTATCAATACTCGCTCTACTTTCGTAGTTATGTTTAAAAGCATTTTAACTTAAGTAATTTTGAATTAAAAATGTTTTAAAAGTAATAGCTTATGTACAGGTAAGTTCTTAGGTCCTCCTTGTGCGCAAATTCATTCATTTTGAATAGAAAGTTACTGTTTATAGTTTGCAATACTAACAATTCATCATAAGACATTATTTCATATATGCAAATTTAAAATCTTACTACTTAAGCTACTTTACTATACATTATTGGAGGAAATTAAAAATTTAATATTTTTCTAAAACATCTAAAATCGTTTAAGGTTTTCTTTAAGGGTTTTAGTAACTTTTATCCTGGTTGTAATTTCTGTAATCAAATTCGTGCCACTCCAAGGAATTTACAAAATATACGAAATTTGGTTGATATTGCAATTATGCTTTTTTGCACACCGTTTTTTTCTTTATATTGTAAATTCATTCCTGAAAATTTTATATTTTCGACATAATCTACTCTTAACGCCAATCGATTTATTTATTCCATAAATTGTATAATTTACATGACACGTGAATTAGACACACAAATTGAATTATATAAACAATTTCCAGCTCATTCAAATGCCAAATAATGTCAACTATCCATCAAATTTCGAAAATGGTCTGTAAGGTGACATAATCGAAGAGGTTAGGAAATTATTTATGTTAAACAATAAAAAAAAAACCAACACTTTAGACACACTTAATTCTGCGAAGTTTGTTCAATGAAATTTTTCGATTTCCTAGAATTTTTATATGTAATCAATTTTATGGATAACCTCTTTAGGTGGCGGCAGTAATCAATCAATTTTAATCATATCAAAGAACACAATCAAAATCGATTTTATTTGAACTTTATGGCTTTTTATGGGGGGCTATATTTAGTTGTTGTTGTTGTAACAAAATGTCATGCAAACAAGTACTACAAATGAAATTGGTTTTTTTAGAAGACTTTTTATGGTATTTGATTTGTTTTTGAATTGCTCTTTTTTGTATTTTATCGGTGGGTAAATAAAATAGAATTGTCACATTGAAAACGAAATTGTCTTTGAATATTATTCTGTAAACACATTTTGCAGGTAATAAAATTTTATTAGTTTTACTTTCTACCGCTGGGGGTTTTTTTATGTTGGAAAATTCGCTGTTGTTGCTAAAAAATTTCAGTTACATATTTATATATTTTGTTGGGTTGACAGATCATAGAATAAATTTTTTATTTTTATATATTTAAAATTAAATTGGTTTAGTATTAATAGAGTAAACCGAAAATATTGTTTTGTCATTTTTGTAAACTAATAAAAATGGGAGGTAAATTTCTTCTTTTTAAAGTAACGCCAAAGTTAGTGTAGCCGTCATTTGTAAATATTCCAATAATAGTGGAACATAATTTTAAATTCCTGAATAATTCCTGTTCAACCTGTTCGGTAAACGTTTTTTTTCGCGATTCAGCTATATCTGAAACATCGCGTATCGAAAGGATTAATGATATTTATCTTGGTTATAATGAGACTATAGTTTTGCATACCCAGTCTGACTCTAATGAATATGTAAAAAAAAAAATTGTCGAATGACTAGCTTCTCATTTTACATAGGTCAAAAATAAACTACATAGAATTGCTCGATCACGTTCTACTATCCATTTATAACGAAACATTTTACATGAACGATTGCTTATCACAAAACTTTGGTGACCTAAACAAAAAAAGGAAAATTTCGTAGGATACAAAGAGTTTTAAGTAGAAGCTAAAAAGGTGTAGAAAATTTAAAAAATATTAAAAATTTTGCAAAAATATTAGAAAAACTTAAAAAAACCGATAATTATCAAAAAAGTAAAATATTTAATATAAAAATTTATCTGTTTTGATGCAAATGCAAAATGGCTGAATATAAAAATAAAATCTTGAAATTATTATTCACAACAATACTAAAAAAAACTATTAATTTTCACTTTTATGCACATATTTTTATAAATTCAATTATGCAATTGGAAATATTTCCTTTTTATAATAATTAACACTTCATTTTAGGAAAATATAATCCATTTTTTACAAATTTTCCAACTATAATAAAAATATTTATATCAATTTTTATTGTAAGTTTAATTTTAGAATTGTGATTTCTTTTATTTGCTAATTAAATTAAAATATATTTTTAACTTCAATAAATTCAAATTATCAAAGTTATCTGTGAGAGTTTTGTGATAAGCGTTCAAGTAAAATGTTTTGTTATTAATAGATATTGATCTTGTAATCGATATTGCAATCTGTAATAAAAAAAGACTAAATTATCTAGAAAACAAGAAGAAAAGTGTTGTTAAATATTTGAAACCTTCTGTCATTCTATGATAATGTAGTTTTAAGTTAGAGGGAACCGCTTTTGAAAAATGTTTATTTTTTAACACTTATTTTGTACAAAAAATAATGCAATAAAGATTTATACTCACCTAAAAGTGAAGTTTTCATATTTTACTATATTTCGTATCAAAATGAACAGGATGATTTCAAGAACTTTCCAAAAATATTTAAATCGAAATTTAAATTCTTTTTTTTTTCTAATTGGCGCTTCTTTTTCAAATAATTTAAATTGAAACATTAAATAAATGGAAACGTTGAATCCATTATTCATCTTGATAAAAGTATTGAAACAACAAATGAACCAAACTTATATTTTTTAGTTACTTTTATACATTCCTGAATTTTGATAAATTTTTATTAATTCATATATATTTTTACGACGATCATCATTCACAGAATAATATTTATTTAATTATAATAAAATCAGTTAAGTAGGGGTTTCAGATAACACGTACTTAATTTTCAAACAGTGATTTATATCCAACACTGTCTTGTAATTAACAGTTAGGTAGTTTATAACAAACAGTATTTTAACAGAAGAACTCTTAGGACCCCCTGAAACTACCGACTCCAAACAAAAACTACATTAAATAACTAATATGTGAACTAAATTTCATTAGTATCGTATAATATTCATCAAATGAACTAGTCTAGAAAATATGAAATTTTAATCGAAAATTTTACCATGGACACTCTGGAGTTACAGACCTGTACGTGGGTACGCTTGTGCACAATCATGATACCAACCTTTGTACCAAATTTCATCTCAAGCTGAGACATGATTTTGTTTTTGAAATTTTGAAATCTAACATGATTCCAATTAAAGTATCGATCTCACCTTGTACGGACATCAGAATGAAGTGTGTATGTATGTTAAATTTCACTAAAATCAATCGAGCGGTTTTAGGAGATGTTGCTGCGCACATGAGATGTTGCAGAACATTTCTTTTAAAAGACACACCAAAATTATTTTTCAATCTCAATTTCAAAATTATGAAATATGAGTAGAGTTTCTTTCTTATTCTTACGAAAAACTTGTATTCACTCCTAAGGAACTTCTTCAATAATGATTACTCCGAGTAAACTATTATTTTTATTTGCACCACCGATAAATTATTCGATAATTAGTAAAATAATAAAAACAAATTTTAAAATGAATTTTTTATTTATTAATTTATGTTTAATTATAAAAATTAATTTAATAAAATCTTATAAAATAATTTTGAATGCCAGATATAAAGTGAAACTTAAATTGGTTATTAATAATGATGTCTATTTAACCAATTAATCTTACAATCTCTTAAATTGGGTATTTCCTTAATAGCTTCTGATTCCTTCAAAGGATTCGAAAAAATAATTAAATATTTTAATTTGCTCAACGATTTAAACATTTCTTCATTTAATTTCACTAAATTAGTTTGAATCAAAGATAAAAATTCAAGTTTTGTCATATTAACAAAATCATTTTGTATTTTGTCATAATCCAAAGGATTCTCATCTAAATACAATTCTCTTAATTCTGATCCGTCAATTTGATCAAGACGTTTTATTTTATTATGAGCTAAAAAAAGTTTTTTTACTTTTAATTCCGATAAAATGACTTCCATCAAATTATTATTTTCTAGCAATAATTCTTGAATTTCGTTCGAATTAACAGATATTGAAAATTTTGTTAAACTACAATTTGATGCTGATAATTCATCAATATTCTGAATGTTCAAAATTAATTCATCATTCATTGGATTATTACGTAAATATAAACCTTTCAGATTTGTTATCATTGTAAATAAATTTGGTGTTATGAATTTTAATTTATTATTATCCAAATAAATGATTTCCAAACGTGTCAAATTCTGAAATGTTTCAAGTTCGATTGTTTTAATTAAATTATTAGCTAAATTTAAATCTGTTAGTTTCTTTAAATTATAAAATGTTTTTGATCGCAATTCTTTAATTACATTAAATCGTAAATTTAAATGTGTCACATTTGGTACATTTCTAAAACTTTCATCAATTATATCGATAATTTTACAATTGTATGCTGAAATATATTCTAAACTTCCATAAAAATAACCAAAAAATTTCCATGTAAAAGTATCGAAATTAGAATCAGAAAAATGTATTCGTTTTATATTAACATGAATTTTATCGGGACTAAGTTTCGGAAAAGTAAATTCGTTTATATCTGCTATTGTGAAATTATGACAATTTAATATATCTTGATCTTGATCGTCGATGCTGCAGTATCCTTTCAATGATGTTGAAAGTCCATCTAGACGAATTTCACAAAATTGTACAATCGACAAAATAATTATTAAATTTAATTTCATTTTTAATTTCTATACTTAATTTTTACTTTATGATCGGAATAATTAATTAATACTGAATATTATTTTCAAAATTTGCTATTGATTTTTACATTATTTTTGCTAGTTATATCAATTTTGAAATTATCTACTGCTGCGTTTTTTTTAAAGCATCAAAAGATTAAAGATTATCTCTGTCGCGTTGATAGTTTTCTTAAAATCACAATTTTAATTATAATTTATTACGATTTCAAAACTTGAGTTATTAAAATTGTTTTATTTAATCGAATATTTTATTATCATAAATGTTAATCAATTCTACATTGAATGACCCAATGTTTCAGTAGAAAATTAAAAATAGCCTTGAATATTTAATCTTAATATTTCGAACTTTTGTGTATATCGATGCAGAAAATATATAAGTGAAATATTGAGTAGTCTTCAATTAAAATGGAGTTCGAGAGTTCACTCTTAGTTTCCATTCCATTTGAATGAAAAAAAAGTTGATTAAGTTTTTTTTAAAATACGATACATAAGTCGAAATATACTCCACATTGAAGTGAATAACGGACTTTGCACACGATAGTGTCGCGAACAGTCAAATTATTATTCGCAGTTCACTCGCATTCCACATTGTTGCGAATAAAAAAATCGCTCGTTTTTAACTTCAAATTTGTTTTTTTTATGGAATATTTACAATTAGCAGTTCGCGTTTCATGTGCAAAATCCATAAAAATTTAATAATTTTGTATTCTTCCAATAACTATATTGTGGAAGCTATCTATAGCAGCTTCAATTGATAAAGTATGCACGTTTTTGTCTAAAATAAAATCTGGATTTTGGACAGAAATTTATTAGTTATGTGCAAAGTAAAATTTCTTACTATTTTATCTAATTTTGGAGTTGCTCCATCACGTTCTTCTTCGATTTCTTCTCACATTTATTCTACTGCAAAATGAGTAATTACCCATTCCACATTAATTTAGTATAGTTATTTTATTCATCAATCACAAAAAACCTTGCCATTTAAGAGTGATTATACAAGTAAACGATCATTTTTATTACTTAACTTCACCTATAGTTAATTAGTAAAATAATAATAATAAATTTGAAAAAGAAAACTTCTTTATTAAGGTTAAGCTTACAAAATTATTTGGCATAATTAACACAATGAATTTTAATATATTGACCGTTCACAGCTCTGGTCAGCATTCAGGCTGTAGCGCTATCGCCGTTTGATATGTAAACAAAATTCTGTCTGTCTGTCGGTCTCCAATTGTAATCTTTTGAAAGATTAACAATTTATAGAATCAATATAACTTGTTAGCAGTGCAAAATCGTCAACTAGGCGGCAGGGAAGCGTTCTTCTTATTCTAATTCTTCTTGAATATCTGTTTTTAATTTGTATATTAGGTAATTTAAAATGTTTACCAAATATCGATTTTCACGAAAATTTTGATAAGTAGTCATTATTATGAAATGTATATCAAAAATTTGTCTCAGCAATTAATCGACATCAAAAATAGCCCATAAATATGAAATTAAAACTACTGTATAATAATTATGCTGTAATGAATTCTGCTGTGTGCCTTGACATTATATTGCTCTTATGTTTTCCTATTTTTCGGGATTTTTTAGATCCTTTAAATTTTCCTAATTAAAATTTTGATAGAACTTTACATTCAGGTATCAGTAACAACAACCTAGAAATCTTCCTTCTTAAATTTTGGAAACAAAAAAAATTTTTTTAAAGGATTTTAAAAATTTAAATAATTTTTTTTGATTTAATTGAATTTTTTATATTAATAGCTTAACCGTTAAAAACTATTTCCATTTTAATTAAAAAATAAAATTAATTTTGAAATATGTACTAAAATAAGGTAAATAAGGATTTCGTCCATTCGTAAAAACCCACAAGAATTAAGGATAAAAAAAATGTTGAAATTGTGGATTCCAACGAATTATTTGTGTTTTGTTTTGTGGTTGGATTAAAAGGGACTTTAAAAGGATTTTAATATATGCAAACAAAATGTTGCTAAAAAAACACGATTTTCCAAAACTACTGTACAAGGACAAAATAAGGACTCAAATGTGTAAAATAATAAATGAAGATTTAATTTAACATCCAAAATGTTGAAATGTTGAAAATGTTGAATATGATTTAATATTAGTTTTAGTAGTAGTATTAAAATAGAATTAGTGTGTAACTCAAATATAATTAATAATTGAATTTTATAATAGGAAAATTTAATTTGAAAATAAATTGAAAATAAATTTTAGTTCTAAGACCAAATTATGTAATTCTCCATTAAAAACAGAAAATTTTACTATCCATAATGAATTAAGCTCTGGTGTTACCACCACCGAACACAAACAAATGTTAATTAGACACTACTGCTTAATACAAGCATTTAAATATAAATAAAAATATAATAATTAGGAATACAAAACATTAAAGCTTAAACCAACAGCCCACCACCTTCACAAAGGTTCACAGTTCTGAAAGGAACGCTATACACTCTACGCTACGTACTTCGACACCTGCTTATTCAACCCAAAGTAGTTCTAAAAGTATGACAGGTAATACTAGCTGTCTACAAGTAAATATATACACTAAGGAAAAACTGAAATTGTAGTTCCAGCGTCACAAAACATCCGAATTAACAGGTTACAGTTCTGAAAAGAATGCTACTACTTACCTCGGATGTCGCCTGTTAATTCAAGGCTTAAAAAAATAGTACAAATAAATAAAGTTACGGAAAACACAGATTTGTAGTCCCAGCGTTGGAATATATTATAACTACAATTAAATTCAAGCGCTAAAGAGCAGACGTGTTCCATTAAAATTAATTAAGTTAATTCTATTTCAATATGAGACGGTTTGAAGTGTAGAGTATTGCATCAAGAATCATTAACCAAATCAATTAATACAAGTTCTGCGGAGTTAGAAAAAATGATCCCTTATATCGCCATTACTGTTTTTAATTGTGCTTAATGATATCCTAAGTGGTGGCATTGATGATATACGATATCAGTCTTTTGTCTATCATACTAAACATTTGGAAATGCAGGTAAAGTTAATTGCAACAAACTTGATTAGAATATGGCTTAAAAAGTAACGTATAAATAAGGCGAAAGCGATGATAATAAATTCAAAAAACGATAGTAATTTCAATCTACGTAACGTGTAATAGAAAATTTTTATAATTTTATGTAACTTGAAATCGTTACACCTGACGGAGAGTGCAAAGAAGTTGTCATATCAAAAATTAATAAAATAAAAGCCGCAACGGTTTTTATAGAGCATTTTTTTTATATAGCACTGTTTGCAAAACACTGTTGGGCATAACTACGAGTTATCTGTTCCCCCTATCTTAATTTCCATTTTCAACAAACAACAAAACAATTTGCACACTGTTAATAAAAAACATAATTTTAAATCTTTTTAATGCTAATTTGCATATTTTTAGGAGTGTGGGCTATTAAAATATTATTAATAAAGTGAACTTTTTAAAAAATGAATAATAACTTAAATATGGCAGACTGAGAGCTGTGGAATATCATCGTTCTGGAAAAATTAAATTGTACAATTTTGCAAATGTCCCTTTGCCTGGAAGTTTGTTGAATACTTTTAAATTATGTATCAACTTGTTTGTCATTAGCAGAGAAAGCTCATGAGTTGTGAATCTAGGCTATAGACCTGTTTACTTCATCGTGGTTGGTTATCAGACATTTGAAAACAAAAATGTGTATTTGATCTAACAAATAATGTTTAATTAAGTCGTAGTGCTGCATTAAGTCCAGTATCGTTCAACTCAATACAAATTCATACGCTGTCGCTCTAAATTGATTCAGTAATCAAATTACAGCGTAAGCGATAGAAAAATAAACATTAGAATAATCATATCCTTGGGAATTATTAAAAGGAGTTCATAAAAAAAAAATAAGCTTTCCTTTAAGTCCTTTTTTGTGAGTAATTACTTTTTATTAAACTATATGGGCTCATGTGATTGTAACTCATGATGCCGTATTTAAAAGAGAAATTTGACCGGATAAAATGCTAACGATTTTAATGCAGGTCAATAGCTGACAATTTTACAAGCCATTAGCTTATTGCAATTAAACTACAAAGAAACTTATTTTTGGAAATCAGTGAATTTATGTCATGAAACAAACCTTTATCATTGAGATCAGTAATCCATACATTTTTTATTTTAGATATAATTGTTTGAGTACAAATAATTTAAAAATATGGTTCAAATTAAAATTATTTGTCAAGCAAACGCTAAATTCAAAGTTTATAATTTATTATATTTTCATAAAAATTTAGTTCAATTCAAATGTCAAAGGAATTCTTAAGTCTAAACTAAACAACACTTAGGATAGTCTCATAGGGTCATTAATATTGATTTAGTGAATTCCAGACTAAATTATGTAAAATTCATATTTATAAAAATTATGAAAATTCATTTTTACTATTGATTTATTTAATTTTCATCAACCAAATTTCATCACAATTATTTTTTTTTAACCATATTGAAAAGTGTATCTGCATTAACTAATTGACCTAATTGCAAAAATGCTACAAAATTATGTACAAATATTCAAATACAAAATGAAAAAGTTTTTGGTAGAATAAGTTTTGACAATTTGATATACAAGAAAAAGGATTTCGGTTATTAGAGGTGAACAATTACATTGTACTTTCTATAAATTCATAAATTCGAATTTAAATATCTGCAACTGCAACGGATGCAATTCAGTAATGTGATATTGTGTGTATCTTTGACTGATACGCAATCAAACGTATTGTTATACAAACTGAGAGAGAGTGTATCACGTTTCTGTCACATATTAATAGATTAGAAACCAACTGCGACGGCTGGTCAGGAAGAACAACGTAGACAAGATTTAGCAATATTACATAAAAAAAATTATATATTTTATTTTTGTTACGAATCGACAGTCCGGTGCTGCTGGACTCCTCTGGCGATTATTTTCTCAAATAATTAAGTTGTTTCTGAACATTTGCCTATTTTTAAACGAAAATAATATATATAAAAACTAATCCAATTCGGACGTTGACCATTACTCTGAATAATAACTATGATCTATAAAATATTGCAGACATTTTTTTATAAATATTTGGTTCTTTTCGGAAAATCCATCATTGTTAATAGAAAAAAATGAAAAATTTTCCTTTATTTTTTTTTCTGCAAATAGTGTGATGAAAATATTTACAAAAACAAAAGCAATTTTCCTCTAGGGATAGTGTTAATACTAGTTTCCTATTTCCTTTTTATTGTTTACTCATAGCGTGCATAAAATATAGTCAATTGAACATAATTGAATTCCCCCAGCCCAGTGAGTCCATTTTTGTATAGTATTGCAATTTTCATTTAAGTAAAATTTGTTTTTTGTTTGTTTGTTAAGAGTTAATAAAGAATTTTTACATTCATTTATTTTAATATCCTTTTTTCATAGAATGTTATTCATTATTAAAAAGGATTTTTTACTTTTTTTCCAGGAATGAAAATTGTTTATAGTTCTATATATAAATTAAATAAATTACTCAACCAGAGTTTGAAGACTGAATCAAAATCGGATCATTTCTTCAACTTTACAAATCATTTATCAATGCAGTTGTCAGTCAACGAATCTGTGCGGCATTGTTTTAATGATAATGACAATCGACACTCTAATCCGAAAACCCAACAATCTATCAAGGTAACAGCATACAGCGTTTTAGTAACAATCCGCCAGCACCAGTTCGAAAGACCAAAAACCCATTGATTTATAAGATTTATTTTGGTATCAGTGCCTAATGAACTACAAAGTAAATAATCAAAATGATATTTTTGGTAAATGCCAAAAATTCTGTATTAAATTGTAGCGAAAATTTAATTCTGCTACAATTTTACATTAAATTTTAACGCTTTAATCCTTTCGTGTTAAAAAATTTCTTTGTCAGTGAATTTTATATTAAAGTAATTTAGTTTTAGAGTGTCTGGAAACTTTTCATAAGTTTAGTTGTACTAGAGAAAGTTTTAAATTACCAAAACAAAAATTGAGCTAGTAAATTATGTTAAATATTTAATAAAGGAAAATGATTACATTCTAATTTTCCGAATGGTAATTAACTAAGTATAAATATTTTGTTAAAAAAATAAATTATTTCTAAATTTACGAAGATTATAATGGAATTTATTGCAAATAATTATATGGATTATTATGAAAATTTCTGAAGGGAAATGGAAAGTTGAAAAAATTGATAAAAATTATATAATTTTTTTTTGTAAATGTTTCGGACTGTGAAGATGCCAATAAAATATTTTGTAGCTAATTAGCCGTACACAATTTTAATTCGGTTATTTCAATGATTCCATATCAAAGTATCCGAATTATATATGATATAAGCTTGAATACTCAGCTTCGTTTTCAGGTTTTCACTGACAATTTATAATTATGTACCTATAAAATTATAGATAACCTCAAAATTTTATAATTTTATAATGACTCCGTGGGTTAATGGTTGGTTAGTTGGTATCACATAGACAGAGGTGAGTGGCGAGTCCTAATAAACTGTACAGGACCGCAAGTAGTGCTTGCTTTCGCACCGTTTTACTACACAATCATGTGAATGCCATCATGGAAGAGGTTATTTTAAAAAATTGAGATCGTAGTGTTAACTAAATGTACGGTTTCCGTGTTGGTTGGTTGGTTGTTTTAAGTGGCGGACTCCATATCAGCTGACGTGGAGACCCAATTAGCGCGTTTGCGCCGTTTTGAAACCACTAACTCGCGTGACCAAATGTATTGTTGATTGTAAAGAAGGGGGTAGTTTTAGATCCACCTCGTAGCGTTCAGAAACTTGACGGTTTCCGTGGGCCACTTCTTGGCGAGATCGCTGAGGTCGTTGAGGAAAGGGCTACCAAGCGAGCAGAACCTGGCCCTAGCCAGTGTAGGGAAATTAATTGTTACAAGAAGTGGAATGTCTAAACCTGATTAGTGCTGGGAACTAAATGCTGTGCGTAATTGTTTCTTTTTCAACGACTCCTAATGAAACATTTGTGAAGTAATACATTCTGAATATTTTCTTTTTCGAAATTCTGTTTTAACCCACTCCGTGTTTTAGGCTACCCTTAGCACTTCTATCATGATATATTTTATGTATATTTTTTCTGGATATAAAACAAAACGGATGCATTTTTTATGCTTTTAAAATATAAATAAACTTCCGAATTTTTTTAAACTTTTTATTGTGTCTGCTTTCTACCATATTGCAATAAAGTCGACTCGGAAATTTATTGTTTTCGTTTATGTTGTTCTTTTAAAACATCCAGGAAATAACAAATAATTTACAAATTGTCAGCTTAAAATGTATTATTTTTGTGTTAAATGTTAATAGTTTTATTTATTAAACTTTTTAAATAAAACTTAACGAAATCGAAACTTTTTAAAAATGAAATTGTAAATACAATTTTATGAAATTTTTATTGTTTTTATGTTCAGTAAAATAATTTAAAGATTTGTATATATAAAAAAAATAATATTTGATTGATTGATTGATAATATTTGATTGATTAACATAAAAGGGAAACATTGTTTTAAATAGGATTAGATAGTAAGAAATAACAAAATTCAGTCGAATCAGTTTAGGTATCAGAATCAAAAAGGAATCCTTTAACGACTTCTGTTAAGATAGAAATCATTATTTTTATTTACTGCAATTTTTTGACCTGAATTTGTCGAAATATTTAACTCGTTAAAGAGTACAAAAATCTTATTTGTATTTTTTAGTTTTTTCAAAATTATTCTTATCCTTTGCTGAAAATTCCCACCGACCTGTAAATTCCACGAGAACATTTCTTCATCTTTTTTAGCGATCTGCCTACTACTCATTTGTTGCATCTTGTGATCCACTCTATTATTAATTTCATTTCACTATTATCCTCTAAACTTGCAACGTAACCAATTATTCCCATGGGGAAGGCTTCCAAATTACCTCTCCATCGCACTTAATTCTGTGCCATGTTCTTGTTCTGTCTGGTTCTGGATGATTCTAGTCTTCTTAGTGTGCGTCCAATCCACCTCCATTCTTTTTTACCTATTTGTGTTTCGATTGGTTCTTGTTTTGTCAAATTCCATAAATTTTCATTTCTTATTCGTTCTGGGTAGAATATTCCGCATATAATTCTTAGGCACTTGGTTATGAATACCTGGAGCTTATGTGTGTTAGATTGTGTGACTAGCCAGGTAAATAAAAAAATCTTAAAATACCTCGCTTCTGAAATTTGTTTCCTCTAATGAAATAAATCTTTTCCTAAACAATTTGCACGTTTTTACTACGTCTTTGATAAAAATAATGCAACCAGTTTACCTGTCCCGTAAACTTAACACCATTTTCAAGGGAATTTAATTACAAGAATGACAGATTGATCCATTCTATGAAGCTATGGACCAAAGATCGAACTCGAAAATGGACTCTGTTTGTAAGTGTGATTTAATCAAGTAAAAGTTTTGACAAATGTCAAGGTTTTTTTTAGTAAATCTTGTTATTTTTAGTTGTTATTTTTTAGTTTCTTCACTTAAATTAAATAAATTTCATAAGAATTCTATGTGAAAATATTTAGTGGAAACCTAACACTTTATAAAATTATCTGTAAGCATAATTTACTTTTTAAAGTGTCCTTCATTTTCACTTGTTCGTAACATAATGTTATCAACTTCCGTTTTTTTTTTTAAACTAAAAATATTATTTTAACGATATTTTTTATTATAATTTATTAAATTACTTTAGAAATTCTAAAACTCATAAAACTTTATTATACTCTCCTTAATGACAACGTAAAAATTATACATTTACTAAAACATAATGTTTACAAACATTTCCGAAAAGGATAACGACAAAGATAATACTCAAAAAAGAAAGTCAGTGTAATTTTTACACTGGGTAAATGGGAAGCATTATTGAAAAAAGCATAAATTAAGAACTTTCGAGGGAATAAATTATGAAAAAAAAGTTTTTTAGAATATAAAATTTCCTTAAATTCCATTAAATTTTATGTAGGTTAATTTTGAAATACTTTGGTGTATCTTCAAAAATATTAAAACAATGGAATTTTGTATGGAACCAAAAGTTTGAATTAAGGCATTGACACAAGTGATGACAGTAAGTGTCTACAAAAACTTATCAGGATTGTGCAAAATGACATATCAAAATAAGTAAATAATTATTATCTAAACGAAAAAGATGAAATTTATTTACTTCTAATTCTAACATACCCAAGATGACTCTCAATTTCATGTTATTCATGTCTTTGCTATTAACTAAGACTATAGTGAACTCTGAGTGCCCAGTATTGACGTATTTTCATAATAAGAACAAATGCAAGCCATTTAAATAAGTTTCATGTTATGCATGCCGCTGGCTTTAAATCATGACCCTGTAGTGACACCCTGTCCTACCATTTAAAATTTCTAAATTCTAAATTTAATTGTTAATCTACTGTATTATTTCATTATTATTATTATACTTAAAATATAAATTGTTGCTAAGTGTTATCAATACGATAACAATAGCAATCGAATGATATCGATAAAAAGTGATGATTGGTCAATCGGGTTTGTGAGATTTGCAATTGAGAAATCAATTGCACATCTCTTAAACGCGATTACAATCATCATCATCAGTCGTCAGTTAAGTCTTGAGTCGATTAGAAATCTTGAAAAAATAAAAAGCTAAAAATAAAAGTTAAAATAAAATCATCGCGATCATTAAATGGTACAATTTTATATTGAAGGTTTAAAATTGAATAAATATAAATTAAAATTGATTTTGAAACATTATAGTGAAATAAATTAATTAAATAAAAAATCATATATTAATGAAAAACAATACATAGAATAAATAAATAAATATTATAATTTAATTATTAATTGGACTAAATAAATAAATAAATAGTTAGTTAAGTAAATAAATAGTTAATAAAAAATAATAAAAAACAGACTAGTGTTTTAATAAAAAAAACTAAATTTTTTTTTTTTAACTATATAAAAGTTAATGTAAGGTCAATTCAAAGACGAACATTTTTGATCTTACAACCCTGTCTTAAACAACCTCCATGTTATTTATGTTGCTGCTATTAATTAAGGTCAGCGAACTCTCGGATACAATTACGACCAAACCAACTTCCTATATAGTAATAGTATTGAGAAAGTTGAAATAATTTTCCTGACCACATATTTCTCTATTATACAAGTCATTTTAGATAGTTATAATTAAAATTAATTATCTATAATTACGGTGCCGTGTCATAAGGCCATATATCATAACGCCGTGTACATGACACGTTAAGCAATATAATAGCATGAAATTTATAAATTAAATATTTATAGTTCCAAATAAAAATAGAATCCTCCAAAGTTTCCTTAATGAAACAAAATTAAAACTAATCGACAAATTTGTAAAAAGTATTTTGCTTCGATAAAGTTAATTAGAGACAAGCAAAAATTTAATTAAAATTTAAGTTCCCAAGTTCTAACTAATTTTATTGCCATCATTTAGTCTTCAATAATTAAAAATGTAATGATTTGAATATTCTAAACGTAACCAATTAGAGCTTACCTCACAAATTACCAATTTACTATTTACTTAATTATTCGGATAATATCCATTTTTATTGTATATCAAAAAAATTAGTTTGGTTCATTAAACTAAAACCAACAAACACATATTTTTTTTTCCAATTTTAACTTTATGGCTTTTTCCCAAAAAAAAAAATAACAATTTTTCATCCCTTAAAAATAGTATCCTTTTTTTTGTACAAATTACCTTAATTTACACATATTCCATTAGTTTTCTATTATTTTCTGTGTCAAAAGTTCTAATACTAATTAGACTGGAATGATTATCAGAAAATGTAAATTATCTTCATTTTTGTTTTTTATTTATTTTGCGCCTAATTATTCTTAAATAATTTTTAGGCCTAAAACATAGAAACAACCCAAAAAGTTACACCATTTATAACCTAAAAGTTTTTATTTTTGATAAAAATGATGACTAGGGTTTAATGTCAATTTATTTTTTATAAAAATAAATAAATAATGAAAAATAAAAGAATTTGTTGGTTGGTTTATATTGTAGAGAGTTCCATACAACACGACAGCGAACCCAATTAGCTCTGTACATTTTGATACTACTATCACTCTCACATTATGAATTGTATTGAAATATTAATCCAGGTTAAAATATTGACTTTATATCCATTCCGGAGCGTTCGAAAACCAAACCATATCGCTAAGGTTATTGAATCCGTAACTGCAAAGCGTATCCCTAATAGCCTCAGCAAGAGCTTCGTATTTTAGGTGTTTCTGCTTTGATTTCTTTCTCATTCTGTTCTTTCTTATTCTGTTGTTGGTTGAATGGGATAACTAGTCCTTGTCCGTGTACACAGCCATTAATTTTGCTATACAAATTCCGGATAGCTTAGTAGATTGACTGTGTTTTTTTCTTCTGTTGTACGACGGCCTTGTTATTTTTGGTCGTACGGTATGTAGTTATGTATCTTATATTCGCTAAGTACAAAAATTATAAATAAATATCGTTTTTTATGCTGGGTATCTACAAGGTTGGAAACACATCTTGCTATTTCATCGACAGGTTCACTTCCAAGGTTGTTCCTTTATTTCAAAAAACATGATTCCGTGGGGCTACACTGATTCCATAAGAATTCAAGCTAATCTTCCCTACGAACTTGGATGATATTTTCCATGAAGTATAATTTTTTTTGTAGCTGATGAAAAGCTATTCAAATTAATAGCATTTCGGCTTGAAATATACATGATTTATTAGGAAATCTAAAACACTGTTCTGTCTTAAGGGTTTCTATTAGACACCAGTGCCAATAACAGTTAAAAGTTAGGGTATAAAATTTTGCATTATAAAAAGTGTTGTTTTCTATTAGGCGGTCCATGATTTTACTTAATTATACGTTTTCCCAGGATTTAGTATCTTAATTATACGATTTCTCGTGATGAGGCCATTAGGGGGCTACATGATAATTGTAATTAAGAATTTATATATGTAGACAATTTATATATTAATAATGAAATTAAAATGATGATGCTTTTGATACAACAATTTCAAATTAGTCCTTCTTTAAACAAATATCCTTTGAACATTAAATAATTAATTTGTTCTCTGCCAAAGTTTGAATAATTATTTTTTATTGTGCATTCAAAAAAACAGCAAATTTTTAATTACTTATTTAATAGTTTAAGCATTCTTTAAATAGACTTTAAGTACTCGTAGTTCTATATTTTATCTATCTATCTTTGCATACTCATTTAAATATATTTTTTTTACTTAAATATTCGAAATAAAAAAAAATACTAACTAGGGGGAGTATATAACTCGTAGTTATGTTCAATAGCGACTTATTTACAACAGTGATTCGTAAAAAATAAACACTATTTTTTTTTTAAAATTTCACATCTTTTCACAACCACAACAACAAGTTTGTAACTTTAATAAGGTTAAGGACAGTGAAATTCGGATTCAGCGCACTTGGTTCCATCTTTTGACAATTTTTGGAAGCTAAGGCTTAAAATTTGAAATTTTGACAGCCGTTTCATTAGTTACAACTTTCGTTATTTTTCTGACTTTTACATGCAATAAAGTTTCTAAGGCTATTGACAAAGTTATTGCATTGACAAATTTATGGTAACATTTTTTTAATTTAAGTTATACAACATTTTTCACGTGATATGGAGTTTGTAATGCAAAATATAACTATAGAGTTACAAAGTTTTAACACATTTTAGGCTTTAAAGTTGTAGTTGTATAATGTAATATATTTGTAAATTCATTTACACACATTTTTTGTTTCACAGCATCGAGCAATAAGTTTGTAGCTCACGATACAACTGGTGTCATGTAAATATGTGCGGCTAAACGTCTGTATATTGAGTTACAAATCAACTGTAGTAAAATTACTCCAAATTAAAATTGTAATACTAAAATTTTACATTTGCCTGAAATTAAATCGATAATATTAAATTATGATTCAAATCAGTAAATAATTATTCATTTTTTTACAAAAACCCCTGTTTAGCTTACTTTTTTAGTTAAGTTTTTACAGAGCAAAAACAGTAAAACGCAACTTCTGCAAAATGACAAGTTTCAAGTTACAGGCATGTTGTTTGGACGGGTCGATTATAAAAACGTTCGTTTACACGTTCAGAGTCTTGAAGAAAACTTGAAGAAAAATATTACTTGACTTTTAAGAGTGAAATCGATTTTTGTTTCGGTTCAATCCCGTCTCAACACTCATAGAACTATTCATTTTAATAAAGTTTTTTCTTTCAAAATTTCAATCTTATAAAAATAAAAAAGAAAGCACGAAAACTTGAAAAAAAAAAAAAATCAACTTAAAGGATAAGATAAATTAGTTGTTAATCATTTAGGTGGGGATTTTGTTAATCTCAGGATAAAGGATTGGAAAATAATTAAAAGAATTTTTTTGTTTTTCTTTTTGGCAAGAAAATTGGAAAGAAAATTGAATTAAGTTCTGATTTTCATTGAAGACAATTCGACAATAAATTGAAATAAAAATTTATAAAAATTTCTAAATTTCAAGTTTTCCGTGACAATATTGAAATACAATTACCGAAAAGTTTATGAAATTTAATTAATGTTTCCGTTGTTGGCTATTTAAATTAATTTATTGTTGACCTCTTTAATATTATTAGACATTGATCCAAAGTAGAGGCAATAATGAATTGTAAATTTTATGGAATTTATTATCCACAACGTTAAATATTTTGTTGAAATCAATTTGGGTCGAATTACTATTGATATATGCTTGACAAAAAGAACAGGAACTATACAAACCATTGATAATCTTCTGAGCCTCTGAATAGCACTAACGAAACGAAAAGAAGAACGTGATTTTCAAGAATTATTCAATATGATTCAGAATTTCATGAATATCACACAATCGTTTGAGCTTTTATAGGATTTATAGCTCTCTACACTCGGTGGTCTATACAAAGTTTACGAACGCCGCTATAATCTAAAACGTAAAGTTATTATACAAATTTTTCCTAGTATAAATTAGAATTTTTATTTAATTATAAGACCAAAATGTAATGTCCTTTCATCCTTGTATAAATCTGGAGGGATTAAAATGCACTTTGGTCCTGTTTTATATTCGTTAGTTTTTGCATTTTTATATGTTAAAATCATAAATATAACAGGTAAACATTATGCAGTTAAAATAATTATGTAACATAGGCAAAATATTATGATAATGTCAAGCAGGATTTTAACCTACAGCATTTTCTATATACAACATAAAATTAATTAAATAATAATGAATTTTCTTAATTGCTAACTAAAATTCATAAATTTTCATATCAATAAATTCCATTTGAACATAGAAACTCAATTAAAATTATTTTAAAATTGATTCAAAATATTATCATATAATTAATATAAATTTAATTATTTAATATGGAAATTAATTGAAATTATATTTTATATTATAATTACAATAAAAATGTTTCATATTAAGACTTTACGTTATGCTTTTCACAGTTTTTATAAGTTTAACATTAAAACTCATCCATGATAAAATTAAAAAAAAAATGTTTTCATTATTATTTTAATTGAAATTAAAAATGTGAAAATTACCAGATGAAATTTATAATCAAATTTCAATTACAAATGCTTTCAATTTTAAGGCAATTTTATTTTGTAGGCTTCAAGGATGTTGGCAAATAAATTATTTTACAATTTATTTTAATTTATTTATTGGTTTTTTATTGTCTACTGGTCGAAATTTCAGTAATGCGTAAAAAACAATTATTTATAACAAATATATTTTTGTATTTATCAACAGTTAAAAAATACCAATCTCAAACACAGCCAAGTTTCATATCCCATAGATGACAAACTGTGCTGGAAAGTTCACATAAAAATGAAAGGGAAGTAATGGATTCTTACCAATCTGTGCTGTTGTGATTGTTATTGAAACTTCTACACTTTAAAAAATCGATCTGGAATTGACTCAACACTATTTCATCGGACTTTGCAGTCCAAAATTAAGTTTAACCATATCGTCGATGTTGAGCATTTACGTAATTTTTAACAGTAGATAATTAGAACAATCTGACAATTTTTGAAACACTGTTTTCAGTATTTTTAACATCAGAATGCACCACTGTAACGCGTTTCGTTTAAAAGATGATGCGCCTGAAATTGAATCATTATTACTGTAATATTTCTGATCGATATCACTTTCATAGGTTTATATATTTTGCATTCCCCGGAAAAATAATGCAATTTCCCGGGATTCAGTAAAAATCGCAGGATTACTATCTCGGAAATTGCTTCGGGGAAATGTAGTGGTTGTTGGAAAGGAATTCTACTTTCTCACCACAAAATAAATTATTGAACTACAAGGAAGTCCTGAAACTTCCAAGGATGTAAATATGCTAAATAATCGAGAAAAATAAATAGACAAAATCCAATACTCGGTTGCATTGGCGGCCTTCAATCGCTAAAGCTGTTATTCCGATTACATAAACTAAATAAGTATAATTAAGTAAAGGAGCATTCGGAATCTTTGATTAATAATTAAAACCATTATCGCAAGTGTTACGCATTCTTATCTAAAGTCCCACTTCCGTTTTGTTTTTATAATTCTTCTAATCAAAAAATCAACTGAAATTTACTAATTTTTGGAATATTTTATTAACTCAATTAGGGATTAAAATTAAGTTGATAATTATTATGATTATTTTAAATTATTAAATATACTAATCTTCTTAAGATGTTGCTATTAAGAGGGCCAATTAAAAGTTTTAAAATCAATTTAAATTAAATGTCAACCAGAAACTTTTGTAGATTAAATTCATATTTATTGAATTTTTTTTTCTTTTATGGCTTATCTATAGTAAATCTATGTAATTCCATAAAAATCATTTTTAATTAGCTAGCAGGTCTTTGCGATAAGCAATTATTCAGTATTGTACCTTAAATTAAAAATATTTATATATACCATAATTTACAATAATTATGGAGCATCTCTGAAGTTTGCTGATGGCGGGAATAAATCATTTTAATTGTAATCTTAAGTGCCAATTCTATACGGTGACTTGAAGAATCCTATTTAAAACCGGAAACAAAGAATATAATGTTAATAATGTCAACCCTGCCTGCATATAGTCTTACAACAAAAATGATTGTAAATTGAGGTAGGCTCCATTTAGATTTAAGATACGAAACATCCAATTTTCGGTTAACTAAATTTTCTTAAAGAATTTTTCAGATATTAAGTTATTTTCAAGACGAAAAATAATATTAACATTATTTATTTTTACCATCATTTTATGACTGACTACAAAGTTTCTGTCTACATTCTTAGCTCTAGGGATTTTACAATGTTTAAACAATTTATGAAAATGTGTTGGAATTTTTTTATCATATTCATAATGCTGTAATTTGTCATAAAAGAAAATATTTTTATACGACATCGTGTATTTGAACAAGTGAAATATTTTTAGCATCTTTTTGAAAATATTTTAATGGTATGGTAATGTAGTCACTAGTCAGTCGCAAAACGGATTTTTTATATTTATTTTTATAATTCCCAAAAGGATTTTCAAGGTACATGCAAAATAAATTCAATATTTTCATTTTGAGAGACTGTCAAATTTAATTATTACAAAAAATAACAAAAATATGTCTTAAAATTTAACTTTGTCCTTTTATCTGTTATTGCTTTATTCTCCGGATCTAAAAGGACTAGACACTTTAAAGTAAAGCAATTGGAAAGTTAAGAGTTTCGAATTGATGTAGCTAGACTTAGGTTTCCAAATGATTAATACGTAAGCTTTTTCAACGCCTACCATAATTGAGTACTAAGAGATGGAAGAATTAGATTCCATTAGAAAAATCAGGTGCTATTAGATTTCGTTGAACTATAAAATTCTACTAATATTTTGCTTCGTTCTCGATTGCTGGCTGTTGATAGATTCAACATCCTTCAAAATCGGCAGTAGCTTTTAATTCCTATGATTGTGTTGTATAGTTGTTAGCATTGTGCACTGACTTATAATATTAAAACACTGCCAGCAACCAGCGACTACCCTACATTGTACCTTACTATATTAAACATTTATTCGTCATATAAAATTTGCAGAGACAACCTTTAACTTTTAATACAAATAATAAAATTCATATTTTTTATAGCGGCTGATGCTATAATTTAATCAGATAGTTAAATTTGATATGCAGAGGATGTGGTGAGAAGGAGAACTACATTAAGCATCTCCTCTGTCCGTATGTACAGCTACAACATTCCATGTCTTCCTCTGAAACCCTAATTTAAAAAAATATTGAAATTTTTTATATTTTCATTTTCATTTTCAGTAATCAATTCTTAAATTCCAATTATTATTTTTTTTTTACTAATCATTGCAGTTTCCATTTTCCATCGTGATAAATATAACATGAATTTTTAATTTAAATATTCATAATTTATATCCTTGACTGCCCAAAAATTATATAATTTGTTTATATTTATTCTCCTGGGTACTCTGTAACTAAACGATTATAATGAATTTACTTTGAAAATGCAAATACCACCCACTATTTTGCCTTTACTTGTGTCCTTATACTTTCCTGAAACTTCAACTTTTTGTATATTAAATAATTTAACTCCATAGTCAAATAATAGTTACGGAAAAGTTTATTTAACACTGTTTGCTTTAGAAACAATCAAAATTAAATAAAGTATTTTCCAACGATAGACAGTATTCCGATGAACATAAATTGATAAGTCCTTTACCTTTGGGCGAAACAACAAATATTTGAGTCATTTAAATAACCTTGTTAAATATATTTCCTGTGATGACTGAGCTCTTAAGTACCACCTGAAATTAATTCAAAATTCTACATGTATTATTCTTAAACTAAAATAATATTGATTTTTATACGAACACTTTAACTACACTGGCGTTTAACATATTCGAAAATGATTGAGTATAATCTGTAGCAATATGACAAAAACGCTTAAGTCGGAAATCTTCAATTTAATTGAAAATTATTAACTTCTTCTATAAAATAAGACTAAATTAATTTTTAAAGATAAAAAATGGAAATTAAATAAAATATAAAATAAAATCGTAAATTCTTGAAAATTGAAGATTTCCGACTTAAGCGTTTTTGTCATATTGCTACAGATTATACTCAATCATTTTCGAATATGTTAAACGTTAGTGTGTACGTATAAAAATCAATATTATTTTAGTTTTAGAATAATAAACTGCTTTAGAACTTAAACTGTTTTGAAAAAATCAATTTGAATTCAAAGTAGCATATCAGAGCCCGTTAATTTCGTTAGACATAAGATATTGTGTAAAAATTGTAATTATGTTAAATCAACTTAAGTAACATAGTATCTAAAATTAAAATTATCTTTACTTCTTAATATAAGCTATTTTAATAAAACTTCAAAACTTATTTAATCTTCACGGTTTTATTTAACATAAGATGTTATGTCAAAATGAAAAATGTATGCTTTTTCTTAAAAATCATTGACTTAAATACGTTATTTTGTCGAATGCAAGAGTGCGAGAAAAGTCAATTAAATTCACTTGTGCTAATATGCTTGCTAAAAGGAATACATGAAAAAAAAAACTCTTAAAAAAGCAATTCTATTAATAACCAAAAATCAATATTCACTTAAGTCGACTTAAGGTTTTATGTCATATTGCATAGTATAATGTCATTTCTTGCCATATTTCAACTTGTCATACGAAAAACACAATAATAATTGTGAATTTTTTTCTAGTAAAACAAATTGATTATTTTTCTGGGAATACTGGCCTTGACGAAGGACTTAAATTCAGTATAAAAATAAAAGAACCGAGGAATTTGCTGTTTTACATTTTAAAGTTACTGCTGGGGAATTGAATTTCGTTACACTTAGGAGAAATGGTTCATTTCTTGGGTTCTATTCCATTGAGATTTTATACATATTTGTTTTTTAGTTCATTTTCCCCTTTTTAAATTATGTAATTTTTATTATGTATCAAATTTTATTCAGTCGGGGATGGTGGAGGGTTTGGAGTTAAAAAAACTAGTACATATTCCATCAACCTTGAATATAATGAAAGGAAATTGGATATTCTATAATTTTCTTTGAATATAATATGGAAATGTTACTTTTCAGTCTCCTGCTTTTAAAATAAGATCTTTGAAAAGAAATTAGCTGTACCGATTCTGAAATACACCCAATAATTAAAGCGTCCAATATCCAATGGAAGGTTTACATAATTCATCATTATTTCCACATTTATATATTGAATATTCATGGAAATTATTGTAAATTATTAAAGAATTGTGCAGAATGTTGTGAATTATTTAAATTATAATATAAAAATAAAATTTATTGACATCAGTTGAACTTGGTACTATGCCATTTCAGAGCTGTATGTGAGATTAGCTCTGTTAAATGTTGAATAAAGAGATATGTAAAAAATTTGGTAAATATTTTGTAATTTCTTACGATGATTGATTGGCGCCACTAATTTAAACTGAATGCAAGTTTGAACCGGTCAATCGACGAAGCTTTTGTAGTGTTGGGTCATCAAATAGAATTGGGTCATGGAAAATTGGTAAGTTATTTGCTGGCTATATAAAACTTAAAGTATATTAGCCTAACAATTACTACAATCATAAAAATCATTTAACAAAATTTTTAATATTTCGTTACTAAATGACATGTCATATACTTTCGATAAAATGACGATTCTATAAAATTTAATCATAATTTTGTCAATCCTATAGTAAATGATGGCCTTTACAAAATAATTTTAGTGCTGAGATATAATTCCAAAAATTAAAATTTACCAATAATTGTCGAACTATGATTTGGCAACTATGAAATTGATACATAAACCAATTTTCCGGTTGTAGTTGCGTACAGCCATTTATGTAGCTAGTCTACGTTTCGTTTCTTACTTGAACCATTTATTTTAAATAAATCATTTCAATTTTCCGGGTAGTGCAATCTTGTGTATCATTTTTCCTAGCATTATGCTCTAAAGTAAGAATCTACAAAGAAAAAATGCAATTCTTTCAACGATATTCTTCACAAGGAAATTATTAAAGTCGGCATGATATTCTCCTCCAACGCTTTTATCATGTCAAAAAATTTATTTAGAAGCATTTTTTGTTATCTTTCTTCTTTCATTTCGATTCAATCGATTTTATTCTCATAATAAATAAGGAATTTGATTTTTTTTTTTACGATTTAACAAAAAGGACAATAATATTATAGGGAAAATTGTCCTGTGATGTGAAAATAAAATTTAATCCAAATCGTTAAATTTTAATAATAATAAAATTTACGTATTGATTTTATATTTTGCTAAACAAATTTTTGAAAAAACAAATAAAAAATATAAGTTAAAAATTTATGAAGTGAAAAGGACAAAGATTCGTCATGGTTGTCCATTTCAATAAATTTCACAATTGGATAAAAATGGTTAAAAATTATAAAAAATAATTAATTTAAAAATATGATTTTTTTAACATATCTAAAAAAAAACTGTTCCTTATTATAACCAAATTTATGATAATGTTGCCAAGCTATAAGAACTTAATCTTCTTTAACATCAGCTACAAAATAAAATGTTACCAAGGAAATTACAATTCGTTTATATGAAAAAATATATAATTAAATTTAAGGAACAAACAAATTAGAAAAATATTTCTGTTTTAAAACTGAACAAATAAAATATGATGACTTTAATCATAATTTTGACTGTATAACTTCCTCCGAATTGGAACAGTTTGTATTTACAGAAAACATATTTTTGGTTCATTTACATGTAATAAAATCAAATTTTAATTTTGATAGGGATTCACTGTAACTGCCGACATTACGAACTAGATTACATAAGTGATATGTGTACCAAATTTCAGTGGATTAGGATAACAATTACTATATGATCTAGCTAGAACATATGAAATATTAATCGGAACTTTAGCAAAAACCCTCTGAAGCTACAATGTTCTGTCTGGGCAGGTACATGCACAATTACTAGCACAACCTGTATACTAAATTTAATTATAATCGGATAATAACTACATGCTCTGGAACATAATTCATATATTAAGCTGCTGATATCATAGACACCGGCAGCGGCAGTATGGTGAAAGGTGGTGCAGTTTGATAAAAATGTTAATCTTTTTATTTATTGAATAATAATTGAGTGTGGCTTCTCTGCGAACTTTTAAACTACTTCGCTTATAAAATCTTTTTTATCAATAGTTGTAAATAGTAAATAGTTGTAAATAGTTGCCCAAGTCTTCAACCTTCTCAATGTGCTAAATGAGCATTCTACAATACATAATTGTTATAAGAAGTGTGAGACCACTTTTAATAGCTTGGAAAACTGATGATTAAAAACCTTTGGTGTTTTACAATGAATTATTGTATTTAGTTTTCTATTTTGAAACAATTTTCATGTACTCTTGCTTTGTTGATAATTTCATCTCGAGGGGGTTAAGCTGGAGCTCAAAAGGAATATACCCATTTTCAGAGAAACGTTCATTAAATGATGTAATAATAGAATCTAAACAAGGAATGAATATTGATCTCCTTATAATATTCTTCCACAGAATATCCTGATTGATATGATTTGGATGTCATTGGGTTCACTAACCGGTGCCATATTCAAAAATTCGAAACAAGTTTGAAGTTCCTGAAAAATTAGGGTAAATTCTACTGCTCTGACTTTTCTTTATGATAAATTTAAAGTAAGTAAAAGATGATTTTAATAAAGTTCTGAGTATCAGCAAACCGTGATAATTTTTTTTAAATTTAATTAAAAAATTATAACAGTACGCTGTTATACTAGTGCTACATTATTGCTGTTCAAGTTTTGATAGTGACACTACCCGAATAATACAGTGTCGTTTTAAAACTCAACTATTCATTTATTCATAATCAATGTCGCGCAATTTTATAATTATTATTCGTTAAATTCCAATTCCAAATTGTGAAAAGTTGTTTGGTATTTGTTTAGTTGTGCTGGTATTAACGAGCAATTATTACCAGTGGAAATTATTATCACCAAAAATTCTAAAATTATATTAAAGTAAATTTAAATTTACTATAGAAATTAATCTATTAACAAATTAAATTTATATTCTACACAAATTAAACTACAATAAAGGCCCAATCGTAATGTGGGCGCAAACCTTTAGTGCAAATTTTGAAAATTCTTCAACATAATGGAAATCAATGAAAGCAAACACAATGCTACCGGTCACCGCTAAGGAAAAAAAAAGCTACAACCAAGATTGAACAATGTTCAATATGAAACCGCCAGCGCTAGAAAATTTTTAATAAAGGAAGCGAATTTTAAATTTGACTGACATTTTTCATAGTGACATTTTAAATAAATAATAAACATTTCACACAAAAAATATAATAATATAATAAAAGAATGTGCGGTTGTCACTGTCGTTTGTCGTCGTGAAATGTCAAAAAAAAAATCAAAAGTACAAATATCGTATTATTGAACTACAATGATGTCGTCTGTCGTTGTCGTTGTCGCTGTATTTCAATTGATATTTGATATTTTGGCTTGTCGCGGTGTTTTGACATATATTTTTAATGTTTTTTTTTTTATTGAAGAAAATTGAAGACAAATTAATAGAAGCTATTAGGAACAGAAGTTTAAAAAACTTTTAAATTATTGAAAATATAAAAAATTTTACAAACTATTACACTTTGAATTTATGACAAACTTTTTATTCGTGGCGTTCTATTGTGTTTAGTTAAGGGGCGACAACGACAGCGAAATCATCGCTGGCGAAAAACACGACGACAAACGACAGCGACAAACACACATTCTGTTTGGCTCTTAAAATATAATTTTCTCAGCCACGTTTGTACTGGATTTGTTTATTGGCGGGGGAAAAAAATTCTACAGCTAACGCTAAAGATTTGCGTCCACATTACGATTGTCCCTTTATAAATAAAATTAATCGTCAGCTAAAAAAAATGAAAATATTTTGGTTAAGAAATTTACACCGAAAAATGATAATAATTATTTACATTTTCTTATCAATATAAATTTTAAAATAAAAATATTCAATTAATTTATTTATAAATATTTATATAATTAATCAGTTTTAATTCAGAAGTTCACCAGTGTTTTTGATGTATACTTGAAATAATTTTTTATAATTTTTGTTAAAAAATGGCTACAATAGAACAAAATTGCACCAATTCTAATAATATCATCAATAATTTTGATATACTTCATAATCAATTACTTGATATTAAACAAAAAATTATCTTAAATAATCATAAAGATATTATTCTTGTTCTTGGTAATACCGGATCTGGTAAAACAACATTAACTCAACTACTTGCCAGTAATAATAATAATTTAATATCAAAAGAAACTGATATTGATTCTGGTGATTATATTATTGAAGATTTATATGATGATAAAATTAGTAAAAATTCAACAATTAAATCAAAAACAAATTATCCAGATTTAATAATTGATAATCAAACTAATTATGGTTATTATGATTGGATACTAGAAATTCAACAATTGATTTAACAAATTCATATTCAATTCGTAAAGTAATTGAACATATTGAAAAATTAAAAATAATATTTACAATTAATTATGAAACAGTTAATATGAATAATGAAAATGATTTTAATTTAAATAATTTTAATATATTAATTCATAATATTTGTAATTTTATTCAAAATATTGATAAATATCGTAATAGTTTGGCAATAGTTATAACAAAAGTTCAGAATTTTACACATCGTAAAATAAATGATAATGACATAAGAAAAATTTTAATACCAAATAATAAAATAATTGAAAAAATTGCAAATTTTTTACAATTTACTAAAGAAAATATAAATTTATTTGATAATGGAAAATTGAAAAATAATAATTTTAAAGAAAATATTATTAAATTAATTGATATTTTATTAATACAAGATGTTAATAAGAATTATATAAGAATTGGTATATTTCCTAAACCAGATGAACCTGGTCCAATAAGTCAAATTGATTCAATACAACAAAATAAAATAATTTTACTTAATATGATTCATAATAATTTAAAATATACTATTAAAAATAATAATGATTTTGGTTATGTAATATCAGAAAATACAAAATTTTATTTAAATAATTTAATTGATAAATTTAATGATGAAAATTTTATTAATTTTCAAAAAATTATTAAAATAATTTTTAATTATTATGAAAATTTAGAAAATATTTCAAATGATTTATATGATTTAAAAGAAATTACAGAAAAATTAATTATAAATATTGAAAATATTGAAAAAATTATTAAAAATCAATTAAATTATAATGATTTAATTGATATATTAAAAAATATTGATATACCAATATCAGAATTACAATTAAATCAATTTAATGAAAATCTAATTAATTTAGAATTTTTACAAAATTTTCAAATTGATAATTCTAATTATAAACAATATCAAATGAATTGGATTAAAGAATTAGAATATTTACAATATTATTTAAATAAATTACATAAAATTTATATATTTTTAATAATATTTTACGATACAATGTCCGAATATCAAATTCAACAAAATTCATATGAATTAAATTATACATATGAGAAAATTCAATATGAATTTGAAAATGGTTTAAATAATTCAATATCAATTTATGATTTAATTAAAACATTTTTAAATAAAATACAATTAAATGAAAATTGGTCTAATAATATGAAAAATTCATTTAATAATATTAAAAATTATGAATTTACAAAAAACCAAATTCAATATTTTTATAAAATTTTACAATTAACATTATTACGAGAAAAATCAATTAATTTTTTACATTCAACACTTTATATACGTGGTGATTTTATACGATTTAGTGAAATATTATATGAAATTGATAAAATTGAAAATCAAATTATTGATTATAATACAAATAATCATAATGAAAATATAATAAATTTTGAAAATGTTAAAATTATTGTAATATTTTCATATAATAAATTTTTTATTGATTATGATTTTATTAAAATTGGTAATGAAATACAATTAATTATTATATCACCAATATGGCAAATAATTGGTAATAAACGAAAAATTATTTTAAATGGTTATAATGGTGAAAATTATATAAAAATTGGTATTAAAAATCGTATAATACCAGGAATGGCTGGTGGTTGTGGTGGTACATTATTTGGTATTGGTAAAGAATTTTTGAATACCGATCAACTTATAATACAAGCAAATGGTGGTAATAGTGGTGAAAATAGTGATTATGTTAATTATAAATGTACATTATTACCAGGTGGTGAAAGTGGTGATATACAAATATTTCAAACAAATTTACCAGCTAATGAAATTGATTTTATTGCAAATCCTGGATTAGATCAGAAAATTGATAAAAATTGTCATCCTTATGAGAAATTATTATGTATTGATCGAAAACGTATTACTTTATGTTTTCATTATAATAAAAATGATTTTTATTTAACTGAAATAAAATGGCCTCAAACTAAAAAACATATTGGTACTAATATATTGGAAATTCAAAATGAATATAGAAATTATTATGAAAATTTTATTAAACCAAATTTTAATGAAATTTATTTATCAAAATTTATTCAAGAAATGAATAATAATGAAATATTTCCAATTCATAGTAAATCGAAAAAGAAACGATCATCATCATCTCAACAGTTGTTAGCGATTAATGAAAATTCATTAAATTCAACCGGATATGATTCAAAAAAACCATATTACATTGAAGGAACTAACAAAAATCATATGAAAAATGAGAAAAATTCTTCTATAATTAATTTGTCATCATTCAATTTAAATTACACTTTATTATTAGCTGATACGATTTTAAGGAAATTCACTGGAATTAAAACTAATTACTATAAAAATTCAAATGAAAATACTTATAGCTATTTTCAAACAATAATTAAATCTTTAAATATTATCGATGAATTTGAAAAAAGATTAGAATTATTAAAGAAAAAATTAGAAATCGAATCTAGTGAAAGTCAAATTGATGATGGATTTAATTTAGCTAATGATATACGTAAAAATATTTTAAATAGAAATTTTGATATAATGAAAATTTTATATGATTCAGTTAAATTTAGAAATAAACCAGTTTTACATGAATCAAAATATGGAATACAATTACAGAAAATGATTTTGGGATTGTTGGGAAATTTAGATTGGGATGATTTTTAAGATTTTATGTAAATTATAATAAAAGATTTTGTATTTTGCTAATTGAATAGCTAAAATAAATTCATTTTTGTAAAGAATTTTTATACTGGTTCAATTATTTAAATGATTCATAGTATTAAAATTTGTAAATAGAAAATGTTTCAAAGATAGGTTAAATCTCTATTAGACGTTTTCGCTCGGCGAACAGTTCTGTAATAAAATGAATTCTTCGTTATTCATTTGGCACCCATAGATCGAAAGTTAAAATGTTCCATTTAAATAATTAAAAATATTGTTTTACTGCCTGTTTGATAATAACGTTAAAGTTAAGTTTCTGTAACGAGGTTTGATCTTTATAAAGAATATGCCACAATGAAACCGATTCTAGCTGACATTATCGGTAAGAATAATAATTATATTTACAAAAAGAGATAGTAAACTGTTGCTCAAACTAACGCAATTTGTGTATTCTATTCCCATTAGCAACGCCTACGATGAAAGAGTGTTCTCAATAATGGGAAGTATTTGGACTGATGAGCGGAATAGACTAGATTTATAAGTTGTTAAAGCAGAACTTCTGCAAGTGAAATTAAATTTCGAAATGTCTTGCTCAGAATTCTATATGACTATACATAAAAACTAAACCAAAGCTTCTTGAAGTCACCAAAAGTAATAAATCAATTATCAATTTTATATTTAACATTTAATTATTATAAAATTCATTTTTTATTTCATTTTTTTTAATTGTTTTTAGGGTTCGGTTATCGGTCGAGAAAAAGGTGGGGTTAACACCAATCTATATTTTTTTTTTAAACTTAAATGTTAAAAAGGATTAAATTTAAATAAATAATCCATTTAAAAATATGAAAATAAATAAAATTAAATGAATAAATAAACACAAAATTATTCGAACTTTGTATACAGAATAACAGAACACGCTATAGCATAGATTTTCACCTACAAGCTTTGGAAATATATTTATAACTTTAAACTGTTACTATAGAAGTCACAGATACTGTCAAAAAATGAACTGACATAAATATCAACATTATATAACCATGAGCATATTTCATACCGAGTGCATTAACATCAAATATCACGCCATTTTTTACCATCATTAGCATCTGAAACTAACTCTGGAAGATCAAATTGTGGCACATTGAAATAATTGATTAATTCATCTTTTTGATTTGAATATTTCATTCTTAATGGTTTCCGCCAATCTTTATTTGGCGGACGATCAACTTCAAATTGATTAAAATTAATACGTTCAATATTTTCAACAATAACTTGAGTTCCACCAATATTTGACAAATCATATACTAAATATACTAATAATTCAGCATGTTCTGATATATTTCTTAAATAATGTTGTTTATAAATTGTTTCCATATCACTTAAATATTCATCAGTGACTGAATACTTTTGAGTTAATTTCATAATCACACACTCTTTTTGTTATACGTTCCTTAACAACTTTTGGTGAACCATCTAAGTAAATGATGAAATGCAGTCTTAATATTTCTGGTAGTGTATTATGTTTAATATCATGATAAGCATTACGTGCACCTTTTGATATATAACCATGTTTATACATTGTTTCCAAAAACACAGAGGCCGCAAAAGGGGAACGCTATAGTACAACACCAACACCTTGTCCAGTTGATAACACATGCGCCAATGCATCAACATAATTGAGAATATCGTAGCATATATTTACGTTATTTGAAATTGTGCTGTTAATGGACTTTTTGGACCCATGCCGAATATTTTTTCATCATAACTACGCCATAGTTTTGGTAATTGTGGATCTACGCGTATCATAACCATATGGATTAATATAATAAATTCATTGTTGCATCTGGCATACCGTCGCCTCTGTAATTCCAATATTTTTGCTGAACAACTTTTTTACTTTACCGCCTTGTAGTAATTTATTAATATCGGTTGGTATTGGTACCGCAGCGAGGCACATTTAAACTTATTTTGCTGTCCGGATCATTTTCTTAGTTCAGTAACGACTCAACCACTCAACTGCGAAAAAACTGAAAATAAAACGAGGTTTGCGAGGTCTTGGAATAGGAATATAGAGTTATGTCACAAAGCCAATCTTTAAACAATTATTATGTAAACTTTTTAAATTATTATTAATTGGGGATTTCCCGAAAATTGTCGATCGCATAATTTTTTTTTTAGCAATAATAAATAAAATTTAATTATATAATTTAATATAAATGCAAATAATAAAATTGTAGATTCAAAATGTTTTTTTTTTTTAAATTAGCATTGAAGGCCGTTATCAATTACATACTTTGATCTTTTTTATGTAAGGTTAAGTTTAAGATTATGAGATTTGCTTAAAATGCCATATTATGACCAATGATTAAAACTGATAACCTAAGAGTAGTTTAAAATTTGTAGTTTTTTATAACAGCGACTTTGTAAAAAACATCATAAATCTGTATTTTTCGAATGAAATTAGCCTTAATTATAAACTCTCGGAAACATAAAAAAAAACTTGAAAGCATGAGACATTTATATTTTTTCATAACCCCTCAAACAAGCTGGACGCGACGGACGCAACGGAGACGAATTCAAATGTCGAAAAAAAGTTAAAATGTATCGGAATATATGAAAGTGCGCAAAGTTAGGACGGGCGCAACAAGCAAAAGTTCAATCATTTCAACTTTCGACGGACGCGACTGATAGAAAATAGGTACTTTTAAAAATTTTGAATTCAAATAATTTTAGTTGACATTCCAAAATTTTTTTGATTGAACTATAAGTGTGAAAAATTAATTTAAAGTAAGTACATAGTTTTGTTTATAAATTGTCATTGAAGAATATGTAGTCAGTCCGTCTCAACCGTCGAGTTTGCTCCATAGAAAATTCTTATGCGTTTCTTGTCCGTCCGTTGCGTCCGTCGGCAGTCGAGCTTGTTTGAACCATAACTTAACACTTTTATATGTAAAGCTTCAATTATTCCATATCTTCTCGTAAAATTGATAATTTTTAATAAACAATTTTTCAATTGGCATACTGAAGTGTTTTAAACTGTCAAGTGACTCATTACGTAACCGGTCAAGTTATGGTACGATATTTGTGACTATTAATCATTAAAAAAAAATTGTATTACATATTTATTTTATATTATATTATCTTCGAAAATATTAATGAATTTGACATTAAACAAATGTGATAATACCAATTAGACATTTGCAAACTTACTGACATTTGACATTCTGTACTGCTCCGGACAGCTAACACTAATTCAATAGACATAACTATAGAAGGCTATCAGTTTAGTTAAATTTCGATTCGATTCGACTTGTTAAGTAGACTGAACACATAGAAATCGATTAAATCACATATTTTTATTTTGTTTTTTTCTTTTTTTTTTAAACTGTCAAATTTCATTCCTCTTAAGATTTCCTTTACTTTGGATTCGTAAAATTCCAATCGTTTCAAACTGTTTCGATTCAATTAGTTCCGATTCGACCTATATGTGTCCACTCCATCGAATTCCCATACAAAATATATGAAGATGTCAAATTTGAACTTTACTGAACGAATCGAAACTGAACCGATCCACACATAAGATATTTTTATTCCAACTGTTTGAAACGAAATAATTTCGCCTGACCTGAAATCAATTGTATTCAGATAAAGTTTCATTTTTGACTCGCTTTTTTAAGACACAGTTTGGTATATTAAGTAGGCGACACACGCTTACTTATCAAAGCAATTAAATTTATTAATGTTGTTGATATTTTCGTTCTTAATATGTGATTAAATATTTAAACGCACAAAAATCTCTTATTAATTAACTTTTATTCACTGAATAGAATTGTAAGTGAAGCAAAATTTATTGTTTATCAGTGATAGTAAAATCGTGGGTTAGAATTTTGGTATTCAATAGTACCCAGCTATGATTTTATGTTTACGAAAAATTGATGTTTATCACAATATAATCAGAATATTCGAAATTTCCCGGAATTTTCTATTACCATAATTTAAAATTAAATGAAATGCAATAAAGAAATTATAGAAAAACTGAAAACTTTACGTATAAATTTCATCAGAACAAATTTTAAACTTTAAACAAACTTTCTAAACTTAATACAAAAGATTTGTAGATACAATTTTCTTGAAATTTATATTTTCATGTTTAATTTTAAAACTATATATTTAAGAAATAAACTAAGTTATTTTGTGTAGCTATATTTGTTTAAGAGAATATTCTATTTTAGTAGCACCTGGTCTGTTGTTATAGTTTGTAATTTGTTCGAAAAAGTTTAAAAATTGTTTTTATATCATTTTCTTTTAAAGTTTTTCTTTTTTTTTTTTAAAAAAAAAATTTGTATTAAACTTAATTTATATAAGTTGTCAAAATACCAAACTGACAAATTTTTCGAATTATTTAATTTGCCTTTAATTTAATATGTTTCTGATTTAAATATAGCTCAAAGTTTAAATTAAATTAGTTAGCTTTTAAATATTATCACATTAATTTGATAAATTACGAAAAAGTTTTTTTAAATTTGTAGCTGATATAATTGAATGAAAACTGAAGTTCGTTCATATTCAAATCAGAGAGTCAAACCTGAAATTTATTACGTTACGCTCTTAGTTTTATTTTTTCGTTCCGGCGGTTAAAGGTCCAGTTTATATAATACCGAAAATATAATTAATAACTTAATTAAAAAAAAATCATGAACCGAGACATAAATGAATTAAATTAACCAATTAAAAATATTCCTCCGGTTACGGTTTTATCATATTTTCGTTTCGGTTACGGTTTTCAATTAATTAATAAAAAAAGGCGGTTATTTTCGGTAGCTTGTGTTATTCAGTTATCCGACAATATTGGACCACATTGTTGTGTTGTCAAGGAATATTCTTGCTATAGAAGATAAACTTTGGGATTCACAACACCCTCATAGGTCAAAATAGAAGACACTATTTGAGATATTTGTGTCCACAACCTGACGCAAAACTACCAATGTCTCGCGTTTAAAGAAGCCTTTATTCCCTCAGATAGAAGAAACACTATTTACATGGTTCTTAAAACAACGAGTGAAGCATAACGTTCTAAACAATGAAATGTTGAAGATGAAGGCAATAGAGCTGCATGAATTACAATATTCTTACAGTAATGGAAGAGGATATTAGTGAACTAAACAATGTTTCGCTGAATCATGAACTACACATCATTACTCAAGTTGTTGAATTTGGATCTTTTATAAAAAAGTTTTATTCTTTTTTAGTTATTTTTTTTCCCCATTTTTATCATATTAATTTATTTGTCTATTAATTTGTTCACATTTTAATTTTTCAATTTAAACAATTCTTCATTTTAAATATTCTTCTTTTGAATTTATTTATTCATATAAAAAACATTCTCAAGATAAGCAACTTTTTTTTAAAAAAATAATTGAATTATAAAAGTAGATTATCGAAAATTTCCCGTATATAAATTTGGATATACAACCAATTCTGTTTTTACACGGTTTTGATTTAATACGGTTTAGAAAAAAAATTAATTCAGTTTTTACACGATTTCATTTGGTTTAGCACGATTAAAAAAATGCTATTTGATTGAAATTTTAAAGAAAAATATTTTTATTGACCGTAATCTTTTAGAAATTTAGCTGGGAATTCCCTTTATCTAATATATTTTCATACCACTTGTACCACTTTTCAGTTCCTGAACTGCTATAATTTAATATTTATGTTACTTTTACTTAAAGATTTGAATTTTCGTTTGTTTTTATGAAATAATACATAAAAATTTAATTTCGATTTTATAGAGACAATTAATAGTGTTTTTTTGTACAGGATTGAAGGATATGGAACTAATCCCTTTTTTTCTATGTACTTCATGTCTTTTTTTACACGGTTTTTTAAACACGGTTTTCTCTGGAACGTATCTACCGTGTAAAAACAGAATTAGTGTGTTAATTTAGTATTTAGTGCTGGGTCAGTACGGCAACAGTTAGTATTTGCTAATGAATATTCAAAATTGTTTAAATTTTATTCTCGTTTTCTATACTTCAGATTAGAAACTTTGTTTTTACTTCATTTAAACGATGAATCAATTGGTAATTTCTTTTTATCTCTAAATTTTAGTTAATTTTTTGATACAAAATTATTGTACGAAAATAATCCCAAAATATCTTCAATAAATTTCTGTCAAAAGTAAAATTTATAATATCAAAAATAATTTTCTAAACTTCAATTTTATTCTTAATAATAATCTTTCTTCCATATTTTTATACCCAAATAATTCACAAAAATATAAAAATCATGGAAATTGTAATCCCAAAGAAAAATGATTACATAAAATTAGATATTATTCCAATAAAAATAAAAATGGATTCTCTTAAGTGCCATTTTGTGGATAGAAAATTTTCATCGAGTTCATAATAAATTGTAGATTTTTAGTTAAAAGAACAAAGCTAAACCTAATGAATTATTAAGGTCGTTATCTTTGTGGCGAAGAATGTTTTTCTGGGTGGACATAAAAAATCATATAAAAAAAAACTATATTTTCTAAATGATATTTTGGCGAAGATTTAAAAGGTCTTTAAGAAAATGTTAATCTTTTTTTTATTTTTTGTCCACAGAAGGTTCGCGGAATAATGGTCTAAGATAATTATACTCGAAATCTGTTATTAGCAACCTCTAAATACATTTTTATTAAATGAAATTGTAATTAATTATCTTAAAAATTCTTATTTTCTTCCTGAAAATTGCTTTTCTTTCTTTCTATTCGACTACAAGGCTTTTCAGAACTTTCCGGCTGACAAAATTTCCTTTTTCCATACTCTAACAATCGTTCGATTATCTAATTATTCAGGAATTTAATCGTAATTACTGTCACAACAAATTTCCAATTGTTTTTTGGGATTATTGCACTATGGTTTTTTACCTTTTAAATCAATATTTAAGATTTTTCGATATGCGTTCATCCGGAATACGTTATACATCTATAAGTTTGTAATGGTTAATCGTTAATGGTAGTCGACTTATTAAAATTACAAAACATAATTCAAATTTTAACAAAAAAACAAATATAAGAGGAGGAAGAATTCGGAAGTATCTTCTGTACCACACCACAAGACATAGAAACATTTAAAATGTTATTTTTTGACAAATCTGTGGAAGGCAGGTAAAGTGAAGAACGCCAATAGTAAAGTCTGTTTAAATTTGTAAGTGAAATAGGATGGTTCAATGTGCTGTTGATGTAAATAACCTTCGACTAGGTACATTTTATTAGAAAAGTTTTTTAATCCATTTTCGCGCAAACATCAACAACATTTCTTTACTCAGCTTTTCAATATCTCCAACCAAAATTAAAATAAGATTTTGAAATAAAAATCCATTAATAAAATAAAAACTTTAAATTTTAATCGTAAAACTTTTAAAATAATAAAAAAAATGTTCGCAAAAAAAAAAACTATTAACAAAAACTTTTTCTACGATTACGATATACAAAAACTTTGACAAAATATCTGAAACAAAATTTTGGTAAAATGATTCTTGTCAAAATTAGATTAAAAATGTACGAGAAAGATTTTAAAAAAGATTCATTTCAATTTCCAATTTTTCTTGAAGTTTTCAAATAAAATATTCGTTTTGTATGAATAAAAGTTGGGAATTTTTTTTTTTAAGGACATTGCTTTCTCTATCGCACCTCTACATAAATACATTTTATATCCTATTCTGTTTTTAGAATCTAAAATTGGCCATTGTGTACGCAGTCCTTAAATATGATTTTTGTAAAACTAGACTGAGAAATTTATAGAATAAATAATTTAGAATTGAATTTATAGGTTAAAAGTTATTGGATTTCAGAATTCGACGCGCTAATGGGGACTATAAATCTAATTGTTAATCAGTTTTTGAATTCTTTGTTTACCAAACATTAAAACTTTTAATCTAGTTCTGGATCAATTAATATAGAATGCTTAATATAGATTTTAGCCGCCATTCGTATCTTAATTATAATAATAATTTGTTTGTAGGGTAATTTCCTTCTCTAATCACTACTACTGTTTGGCAGCAGTTGAGCAACAGATTTGAAATCAAGGTTATGGTTAATAGGCCTCAAACGATATCGATAAAATTATGGTTGTACAAATATGAATGCTGTTGGTACGTACGTTCTACGGTAAAATAATTTAATTAAATGAATAAATAAATATAATAAATAAATAAATTTACTCACTAAGATTCAGCCAATCACCTGAGATTGCACATATAAAAAGTGCGCCACTGCTTCAATGTTGCTATTAAATTGAATTTATTTGGCTTTCAAATTTTAAATTTTGGATTGTATTTTGAATAAAATTATAAATAAATGATTTACAACTTTACTTACATTGATTGTTATTATTTTGTAGCCCTTGGTATTTTAAATTTGATTATAATTAAATTTGTTTAGCAGCGGCGGTTCATTACCAAACATAAAGTGGGCTAAAGACACCCTAAAATTCTAATTATACTATTTTCGATGTTATAGTTACTACAACTTATTTAGTGCATGTTCAGAATGAAGATATGTGCGGTGTTGAAACTGTGCTATGCTGGCAGCTTTTTATATGCCAGCTGTATACAGTGAAGCAAAGCTGTTTGGTTTTTCTTTTTTTTTTTTTGAAAGCTGAATGTTATTAAGCATTTTTGTACAGTTTTCCATGCTGAAAAATTACAAATTCTTATACATATTCATTATATAAGCATTATCGTGAAAAGTATCGCAATTTGGATTTTTTTTTTTACTACTCTGGACACTATACGCATTGATCATAGCTTTGCTCATACACCTTCCATCACCGATGATAACTTCACTCTGTAATATTGTATTTTTACTTTTTGGATGCCGAAATACGTATGAATATGAAAACAAATACCACAGCGTCGATTTTTCATTGGCCATTACCAATACACTTTTGATTCATGTAACCCCTAACATTTTAATTCATCTGTTAAACTCTTATCTACTATCAAACTCAATAATACTCTAATTCTTTTCACCTGCTTTCACACAGCTAAATTGTATTTTAACTAAACGCAATCCGTCGAACCCGGAAAGAATTATTTATCACATAAATCTGATTTCGTTTGTAAATACATCATGAAAATTCTATTTATAATTTTTTTTTTCAATAAATAATGTGACATTATGGAAAATGTCTTTGACTTCATAATTAAAATCTAAATTTTAAGTATCTATCTATACTCTATCTATAGCATATAGCTATAAACTATGACGACGACAAGAATTTCATATTATTAATTTCTTTGATCTACTCTAATTGCATGGAAATTTTGTTTATAGGGGGAAAAAAATGTTTTTGATATTTTTTTTTTATAGTTCATTCCATTAAAATATTAAAATAGATTGAAAATAAAACAATATATTTTTAATGGTGATTAAAATGATAATCATAATGTAAAATTTCCCTAAGTTGATTGGATTTCCTCATAGACACAGAATGTCCAATAAATTTGTTCTAATAAAAAGTGAAGAGGCAGCATTGCGCCCAACAATATAGAATATATGAATGGAGAATAATACCGCGATTACAATTGACGCTTTGCATTCTAGACGTATCATTTGTAAAAATAAAGTTGAAATGTATGGAGTTGTATGAAAGTGGTTACAATGCACGCAGTATAAACGTAGCCTCGGTAAAAGTTGTCCAACTTTTAATTTTTTCGCTTTCATCGCGCTTTGCAGTGTCAAAATATAGAAAAATTTAAAAAAAAATTTCAATTCAATTTACAAAATTAAATTTAGAAATAATATTTTTCTGTCAAAAAAATTGTAAACAAACAGTTGTTATTTACCACATCTACGTTTTCTATTGTGTATCTACTCTTTTTGTAGACCGCGTTGGAACGCGTTTAGAGAGCGTAATGAAAGCGACAATATAGCTCAAGCATAAAGATAAAAAATTGAAGCCACGCCGGGTATAGTAGTCTCGCTTTTTGCTCACCAACCTGTCAAAATTTAAAAATTAGTAATAAGTGACGGATTAGGTTTTTATTTTAATCCGGGCCTATGGAATTATGGAATCATTTATTACTATGTAAAACTTTTTGAAAAATAAGTTAAAAAATACTGAATATAATTTGTAGAAAAATATTAAAATGCGTTTTCCTTCTTGATGTTTAAATTATAACAAAATAACTAAAGATGCATCACATAGCTATATCTTTTACTTCCAGTGGCCCTATTCCGGTAATTCCCAGGGAATTAGGAATTGGTATTTTTTGACATATTCGCGCAGTTTGGAATTATTTTTTCCCAAAGTGTATTCCGGCGACCGGGAATAAATGTTTCCTGGGAAACTTTAATTCCCAATTCGCACAGTTTAACTTTCAAAAACTCCATAGCTATTTTGAAAAGGTAAATAATTGCATTAAAAGGAATAAAGATTTTTCTATATTTAAATACAATTATATTTCGTAAAATATTTTTTTCAATATTCTACAATTATTAAATATTATTATTACAACTTTTTTTTTAATAATTGTAAAATATTTCACGAAATATAATGTTTTTAAAAAATGTTATAATATTAATAGATTTGTATAAAATTATAATTATGTCGCAGCCAGCAGTATCCCGAGTTAGTAAAAACAATATTTTAAAGAATTCACCATAAAAATATTTTTTAAATGTGTCGTCCTTAGGGTAAAAATGTAAGTAAGGAGCTTATTTCCTTAAGAATTAATTCCTTGCCTGCTAATTCCTCCTCCTCCGTGGCACCACAGCCATAAAAAGCCTTCGCCTTCCTTTTAAACTTCTTCAATAGTTAATAAATGTGAAAATGTGAAAATTCAATAGTCAATAATGTGAAATGGTTTTTCAGAATTCGGTAGACGATTTGATTTTGACAGGTTGGTGAGCAGAAGAAAAGGAAGTAATTTTTTCACGGCTTGTTAAACATTTTTTTTATATATATGAAATTTACTATGAGTTAAAAAGAGATGGAACATTTATGCTCCTTCCATATTACATAATTATGTAATATTTTCTAATTCGTTGATTGAGCACATCTTGGAGTGTCCACTGACTGCTAATTTGACATAAGAAAATGGGATGTTTTTAAAAAAAGTGCTGGTAGCAATATAAAAAAATTCCCTTTCAATAATTTATGATTTCAAATGAATTTATTTCTACAAAATTGACAAATTATGAATGAAATTTTAAATTAAGGAACATAAATAAAATTAATAACTGTAAGTATAGTGGCATACGATTTTGAGATTATGAATACGTGCAACATTCTTCATTGCAAATTCAGGATTTTTTTTATTATTTTAATATAAAAATGCATTGAATTTAGTTCGAAAAACGTTGTAATTAATCCGAAAAATTCAATTAGAAAAATTATATAATCACGATTTTTAGCCACTTATAAATTTTCATAAGATCATTTCGAAACGGAATTTTCTAAAATAAGAAACAAATACGGTTTTAATGTTGAAACAAATGCGGTTTTAAATAACTTTCGTTTTTATATACAAATTTAAATAATTCTGAAGACATACAATTTATGAAGTTTCGTTGTACTGCATTTACAATTTGTTAGTTACGAGGTCCTCAAAATGATATTTTGTAATTAAAACAAAAGTTTCGAGTTCAAGTTTACATGTGAAGTTTGCAATAATGTGGCATTAATAATAAACAATATTTTAAAGGTTATTGAAATCGTTTTGTTTGACAGATAAGAAATGGCGCGAAATTTAAAACGGACAGCGCGCTTATTATGGCATTTGAATGATTTTTTATTGTACTGTTGGATATGGGAAATTATTAAGGATATAAATTTGAATATAATGAAAAGGACTATTTTATTAAGAGTAACAATATTTAAATTTAATTGTCAAAATAAAAATATTTTATTTAACAAACATAGAAATATCTAAATAAACAAAAAATAAAATTAAAAAAATCAAAGAAAATTCAATTATAATTTTAAATTTTTTGTATAATAATAAAAATTCATTGATGTTTTTCATAGATTTTTTTTTTTCTAATGCATCTAAAAGTAAATTTTTTTCCCAAAAAAAAAAAAAAAATATTTCCATTAATACACAATAACGTCACGTTTCATACTAACGATCCTTTAAATATCATCAAATTATTTTTTTATATAGCTATTATTTTCAAAAATATTCACAGAAGAAAAAAAGGAATAAAAAAATTGTGTAGTGAATTTTGAAATAATTATTGTCATCAAATATGTCAAGCATGGAATCCTTAAATATAAAATTGCAGTAATATTGAACTGACTAAAAAGAAAATATTAAATTATTTTGCTATTTCTTACTGACAATGTTTTTTTTTTTCAATATACTGTGATAGTCGATATACAGAAGTTGTATATATAGAAAGAGATCAAAACTCATATAAAAGTCTTTATTGTAGCAAGTAATATCAAGATTTCAAAATTAAATTCCACAACCTAAAAGCATAAAACTTTTTCAAATACACATACTTGTACAAAACCAAAAAGTACTTATATCCATAAGGTTGTAAACAGAACCAAGGCGGATGGCGATGGCGAAATGTCAAAATAAATTTCGTCCTCATATAATATTTAAATAAGTGTGAACACAACCATGTCGAATTTCGTTGTCGAATTTTTCGCTGGCGAACAATTAGAGATATTTTCTAATATTTCGTCACAAAATAGCAACAGTAGCAGATTTTTTACAAATTAGTTGCTAATGATTACTTTCGTTAACAGCTGTTTTCGACATGGTTGATTGTTGTGTTTATCAAGACGAAAATCTTTATTCGCCATCGCCATTCGCCTTGGTTCTGTTAACACAGTAAGTATTTGAAAGAAAGCTTTCATGCTTGTGAGATTTATTCTTCAAATTTGCGTTCATACAAAAAGTTTTATATAAGTTTTGATCTCTTTCTATATATAATTTTGGTTATAATACCAGGAAAGTTCTTTTTTTTTTTAATGTAAATAAACATTTTTTATTTCTTAAAGTGGAAACCGCTGAAAGTTGTTCGTTTTGAAAACATATTAATTGTAATTTTTAACATATGTGGCCATCCATCATAAACTGAAACCCTGTTACACCTCATATGGAACTGTTTACGGGCATTCACTAGCTGAACAGTTTAAACCCAGCTCTTGAATAGATCTTGAATTGTAAGTTTGCTGCAATTTTACTACATTAATTCCACTATAACCTAACCTAACATAACAACAAAACAGCAGAGACAGTTGTAACGTTAATGTTTACGGTTCAGTGTTTCTGGTATTTCAGAAGATTTTGCAACTGTAAAACTTAGGGTAGATAAATTGAGGTTATCGTAACCCGTCTCAGTTTTGTAACTTTATAAATAAATCAAAACATATAACAAAAACACAATAAAAAAGCTTAATTAAGAGTTAACATATATAGCGTTCAAAAATATTTTAAACAGCAGTGGTAATAGTGTGTTATACTGTGTGATGTATTGGGTCCAAGTTTAAACTCCAGACCGGAGCATCGATTTCGCTCTAACGCAATGATTACACTAGACATAAATTATGTTACACTTTTCTGAGGTACAGTTTATTTTGACATGTAAAAATATTATGTCATATTTTCTATCTGGTTTGTTTAAACTAGACATTTCATAGACAAAACAAATGTTCTGTCCATGAAAAATGCTGGTGTAAACCCATTGTTAATTTGACTCAGATTTAATCACCATTAAGAAAAATTTGTAATAATGTAAATGTTGATTTTAAGACTGGAAAACGGTTGATACCATTTTCTAACAATAAATATTTCATTATTAAAAAGCTATTTCTAGTTTATTGCAATTAAAAATTCCTTAACTATAAGAAATACTTATAGTTCCGGAATTCATGGTTGATCGAAATTGCAATAAAATGTCACGAAACATTTAGTCATTGAGGCTCCTTCTCTATACTAAGAGTCGAGTGTACAAGGAAAAAAAAATCTGGGAACGAATACTTACAACAAAAATTATCACAAATATTTAAATGTTGTTATAATTCATTGCAGCGCAATAGTACAGCTATGAATTGAATTTAAAACATACAGAATTTTTATATATTACAATCAAAATTTTATAATACATTCTTCTTTGGCATACTTCACAATGTCATTCATTTTGAAATTAGTGTTTGTCCCAGAAAAGTATTGAATATTAAATTATAAATTAACTGAATAAAGTTGTGTTAGCTGAAATATTTCCTTCTTATTCTTCAACTAAAATTAAACTGTCAAACTTCAACTAAACTTTAACTGTCAAACCACACCAAAAAAAAAAATCAATCTCGTTGCAAATGTCTTTGAACGTTTGAACGCATAAAATCTCAAATTTTTTGTTCTGGTCAAAGAAATTTAACATTAGTTTCCACTTCAAAAAAAAAAAAAAACGAATTTTAGTAATTCATTTTCTGAAATACAGGTGGCATATGTATAAAAAAACGTCAAATTTTTACAAATGTTATTTAAAAAAAATTATTATAGTATTCATATTATTTTATTCTTGATTTGCAAAGTGTTTTTTCTTATTAAAATAATATATAAAACATAAAATTTATTCCAATAAATGGAATAGAAATAAATGATTTTTTAATAATAATTAATTCTATTAATAATTTTTTATTCAAAACGAAACAAAATTTTAAATTTTATTGAAGAAAATGCAAATAAGTTAAAGTACATACGTAACAACAGACTTTCAAACAAACTTTGTTCAATACTTAAAGCTAAGTATCCTACAAGTACGCACCTCGGCTGGTAAAAATGATAGTAAAATATCGGACAAAATTTGGGAAATAGATGGCGGTAATTTGAAAATCAGCTGATTGTCAAAATTAAACTTGAAATGTCAAAAACGTAGAACCCAAAATGAATGTGGCAAACTGAATACGTTCTTCCGTCGTTGCTATTTATTTTAAACTGTTTGCTAACCTAACTTTTTCGAAGTTTAAATAAAAATCTGGGAACGAATATGGAGTTGGAAACATTAGAGCTAATTTATTGTACCCTGGTTACGTGTTACATAATTTTATTTCACAAATACGCATAAAAATTACTTATTTAAAAAAAAACATTTATCACATCTCATAGCTGCTTATGACATTTGAATCCGTTGTAAAATAAAAATATTAAAATTAAATCAACTTTAATACGTCGGTTCCGTCGTTGCGTTGTTTTTCCGTCGAGTTTAATTACTTTCATATGTTTTCATATATTTTAACTTTTTTTTTTTTGTCATTTCAATAAGTCGTCCGTCCGTTGCGTCCGTCGAGTTTAACTCCACTACTATAATGTCGAAAACTAAGATAAAAAATTCTATTGATTATTTACAAATCTTTTATAATTCACATTAATAAATTATATTAAATTTAATGTTGTGTTTATTAAACTGAAAATATAATTAATCCTTTAATTTTGTATATAATTGGAGTCTTAATAACAAAAAGGTTTTAAGGTCAATAAAAAATATTTACTATCTAAATATAAATTATCTATCCTATTTAAAAAAAACAAATCCATTTGGATTCTAAAGGACTCAGAGAGAAAGTGTTTTGTTAAAGTCAAAACAAGATAAAATAATTTGTTTAAAAAAATGATATTATATTTTGTAAATAACGAAATTTTATATTTACAACTATAATTCTGTGACCAAAAGGAATAACAACATAAGTCGAGATATATGCGGTTATTTCTTGTTCATCGCCATGCCGTTAGAATTTTTGACACTAATATTGACATAAAAATTGTATAACTGTACGTTCAATATTGACCAAGTTATTACAAAAATACATAACCGCATATCTTATTAACTCCACCCTCTGCATTTGGACTCCACTCTCTGCATTTGGAATGATAGCATATCTTTAAAAAAGTATTTTCAAAGAATCCAAATTATTCCTTTTGGAATAACCTATTAAGTAGACATATACTTTTATTCCTTAGCACCTTATGAACCAAAATTTAAATTTTGTAGTTAAGGGAATAACAGCATACATCCAGTTATGCGATTATTCCAAATAACTATTTTAATTGAAGAACAACGTATTCATAAATAAGTTATTATTCACAATCATATTGTGCAAGTTCTCTGGAACTTATTTAGTTTATAAGCAAATAACTGAGATATGCCATTAGAAAAACATACTTTGTAATGAGGAATAATAACATATCAATTATTTTACTTAATAACTTTTTTATTTATTGCTCTATTTACACAATTTTTTGTCAAAAGCTTCCTTATATTACTTATTGGCAGCATTCAAGATTTCGTTAACCTAGCTTTTATATATATTTTTTTTTTTCAAAAAACAATTTAAAACTTAATTTGTTCTTTCTGAAAAACTACGAAAACCGAGTTATGCGGTTATTCTTTGTGGCCACAGAATTTATTGGTGTATCTTTAAGATAAGGAAATTTTAGAAGAAAACCAAATTTACAACTGGAGACGCACAATACTCAATACTTCGAGAACTACGCAAATGTAATCTTACATGGGAAGGCGCAAAAACAGCAGCGACAAACAGAGTAAGATGGAGATGGCAAGTGAAGAGAATTTTTTACAAAAACTATTTTGGTTGTATTTCCAGAGCGACAGTTAAGAAAGGAAACTTCAAAATTAGTGCTGTAAATTGAAAAATATATTGGTATTGATAAATGGAGGGGTAAGTAAAAGAAATTTGAGCAAAATTTTTGTAGCTGGTAAAATTTTGTATGGTACTTAGCTTAAAGTCCGACATTGCATAAATTTGATAAGCAATATTAAAATTACTTTGAATAAAATTTAATTCTTATGAAAATTTTAGACATCAAATTGCCTTTTTCATATATATTGAAATTATAAATTTATAAATTAATTTAATATAAAAATATAATTCAAATGAGTAACAATGAAAAACTTTAAGTCTTTATTATTATCATCAATTTTGATATTTTGTATTGAGGAAGGGTTTACGGCAGGCGATTGTAGAAAAGGTTTTGCAGCTAATCAAAAAATTTTAGTAGTGATTTCATTTGACGGCCTTAGAAGTAATTACATTAATTCTACGGTAACACCATATTTAGCTGATATACGTGACAAAGGTGTTCATACCGAATTTGAGTCGTTAAGATTCGCTAATGCACTTAATGTACATCATACAATAGGTAATTTTAATATTAGTTGCTTGATATATAAGCAATATAACTACAATTTTCATTTTAGTAACAGGATATTATCCTGAAAATCATGGTGTTTTTTCCCACGAATGGTTTGAAAGTAAAGAAAAAGATAAGGAACGAACATTACAAAAATATGGCAGAACACAATACGAAAATAGACTTACTGTTGGCAATAAAGTTCTACCAATTTGGGTAAGTATAAATTATATTTAAGTTATTTTAATAAAAACTATGAAATAGATAGAATTCATTAGAAAACTTCATTTTTTTTTATATTTGAGATTGAGTTACACTTTTATATTGAATAGATACGTTAGATTTTACAAAAAAAAAAAAAAAAAAATCGTATAGTTAAAAATCACTAAAATATTGTTGACTTGTGCCATAATTCAATGATTAAATACAATTTCTGTTATATAAAATTTTCAGACTCTCAATGATTTAAATGGGGGCACATCCGGCTGTTGGATGTGGCCCGGCTGTGAATTTACATACGGACCAGATAAAGCAACACCAACTTATCTTAAAAATTTTGAAGAAGAGACAACTTATGAAACTCGTTTGACTGAGGTGATAAAATGGATGAACGAGTCCGTAACTTTCAATCCGCCTAATCTTGTGATGATTTATTTTCGCCAGCCTGATTTTTTTGTACATATATATGGACCGAATAGTCCAAAAGTAAGTATAGAAAATATAATTTCATTATGCCAATATAATTATATTAAACCATTGAATATAGTTAAATGATGAACTGAAAAAATTAGATGAATTCACAAAAAACTTTACAAATAAATTAAAGGAATTGCCATTTACTAGATTAAATAAGAAATTATACGGAAGTGTAAACATTGTATTTGTTAGTGATCATCGTGTAACTGAAATTTTATATCAGGATATATTAGATATAGAAGCACAAGGATTATGCACCGATCCTAAGTTTTACGGTTCAGATGTTTGGTTACAACAAGCATATACAAGTCGTGAAAATGGAACTTCTGGAACTCCATTTAATAAAACCCGTTATAATGGGGAATGGAATTATGATGGGGAAAATACACAATGTTCGCATACTTACTGTAATTTCACCAGAACTTATTGGTTGCAGGACGGTGGCTCCAGGACGAAATGGTGGGATGAGTGTGTGACTCGTTACAGTCTGTTTCACTCATGTTGGCAAAAATATTACAATCATTCCAAATGTGTAGAAAGTATGAGAGAGAAAAAACTTCCGCCAAACTATCATATTTATACTAATATGAAATATAAGGACTACCCACATCAATTATTAGCGTAAGTGTACTTCAGTAAATAATTTTAATTTCCATATATTTAATTTTTAATATATTAAATAATTATAATTTTACAAATTTATTTTAGTAATTTTACTATATTTATGGCTGATGTAAATCATACTTGGAATTTATTCATGGATAAAAATTTGACATTAGTTTTTGCAGCATATGGTAAAAAACTTTTCCCAAAAATCGAAAAATGGACCGAAGATTATACACTTGAAGGTAATATTGTTTCATGTATATAATTGGTTACTGTAATCATTTTAACTAACTTTTATTAAATATCTAATGTAAAGACATCCGTCGACCATAAATGACGTATATATAAGAGACGTTCATTTATAGCAATTTATACTTAATTCACGTGGTGCGTAGTGTAATGAATAATAGCTCAAAAACTTCTATTCTAAGCTCAACACATTTTGATTGGAGCACATAATAACTGCGATTACGTCTGGCGGTTATTGAAATACGGTTAACTGTACTACACTCCATGTGAACAAGATATTAGTAAATTGATTACATTAAATAATTAATAAATTCCATTTTGATATTTCATTCTAATAATATGCCCAAGTTATTTAGTGGAGTTCATCTATTTTAGATATTTAAATTTTATTTTTATTTTCATATCTCAGTTAATGAATGTACTACGTTCGGAGTTCATGGTTACTATCCCAAAGAAACAGGATATTTTATGGCTTCTGGACCGGCATTTATTAAAAACACATATTATGTTGTTAATGACCCTAACAATAGAATCAAAGCCGTAGATTTATATAGTTTATTTGCAAAAGTTTTGCATATACCATTAAAAAACGATAATGATGGTAAATTTTCTAGAGTAAAACCTTTATTATTGATTGATACTGAAGAAGGTGGTGGTCAAGCAATAAATTGGATACGTATGACATAATGTATTTTATAATGTATAACTGTAAAATATATATATATATTTATTTTTAGAGCATCTTAAATTGATTTGTATATGTTCGATAATTCATTGTGCTGTTTTTTTTATTGCTGTGGAAATTTATTTCGCCAGAACCAGAAGACAATAATTAAGTAAATTATGTTTTATATTTAATATTAGAGTTTTTTCGAATTTTAGCCACGTTTAATAATATTTTCAAATTTATATATTAAAACTAAATATTATTTAAATAAAATGTAAAAAAAAAAAAACATTAATTACTTTTATTTTCATTATTTTCTTCGTTAATAATCAATTAAATAATTATTAAATATGTAATTCTGGAATCACTAAGATACCATCACCGTCGCGTTAACAGCTGTGTAAAATACTCAATTACAGTACTTAACATTGACGGCAGTATAGTAGAAAATATTCTACTATCATCGATTTAAACACAGCTACGAGTTACGTATTTGCCCGTTCGGAAGGTGCATTTCATACAAATTACAAATTATATAATGGAATTAATTTGTGTTTATTTATTACAAATATCTGATAAAAAAAAAAAGATAAAATAAAATATTTATTATAAAATTGCATTAAAGTTAAAAAAATCCCTTTCGAATCATGTAAAGATGTTATGTCTGTAGTCTATTCAATCTACGCAATTTATATTATAATAGAGTTTCAGAAAATAATATTCGAATTCGGATTATTCTAATTGAGTAACACGAAACTCATAATCATAAGAGACGATAGCGATAGTCGTGTAACGTTTTAATTGAGACGATAATCGTCACTGGGTTGTCAAATTTATAATGACGTATCATGTATAAAAGGCCCCATACACTATCACACATGTTGTCCAATATGAGTTGCAGATCATGCAGATTTGATCGTATAACGTATATGGTCATGTTTGTCGGTGTGACACACAGTCCGTCAAACGGTTTGATAAAAATTAAAAAAATTTGATTTTTCGGCATTTATGACAAGATACAACCCATAAAATCCAAAAAAGGTAAAGAAATTTTACAGAAAGTGTTTGAAATTTTTTTTATACAATTATTTATTTTTTTGCCCGCGAAATCTTCAAAAGGCATGAGAAGAAAAAAAAAATAGGAAAAACAACAAAATAATAAGTAAATTGCATGGCTAACTATGTCCATTTTTGAAATTTACATCAATGCAAAATATTTTATATGTAATACAATCATAATTTACACTTGCAACGTTCATTGAATGTATGTATATGTGAAAATTTGACTATCTGATATTGTATAGAAATTGGTAATGACAGGATAATGCATAAACGATAGACAGATCGTCGGCTGATTATTGTTTTGTACCATGTCCACTTTTCACTTTTTTTGGTTTAAGTGTTATTTCTGATTAAGGGCTTCTAAACGAACCTTTTAATAATAACAACCCTTAATTTAGCTATTGGAATCTGGTATAATGAGTTTGAATTTTGTTTCCATGCCCATTCAATTTAAAAATTTGTTAATATTGTTTTGATTCATGTTCCAATATAAGTAAATATTATAGTAACAAAAGGTAAGAAAATTAATTTGAACTTAAAATATAGGTCTCGTATAAGGTTATAAAATTATAAAAAAACGTTCTTTATTTCTATACATCTATATTTTGTTAATAATACTTTTATGTAGCCGTCAAAAAGACTGTTTTTGCTTAATCAACTAAAGCGTCACGACTGTTTTTTTTTCTGTTTCGTCGCATTTGGTAGCCCCAAAAGCGATATCGACCAATTTTTTAGTCGATAACGTCAAAATTTTGGACGAGAGGTAAATAGGTGTCGCTTTTGTGTTTTTTAGTGATTTGTGAAACAAATATTTGACAATAATAATAATAATAAACAATTGCGTCCCATCGATGCATCCAATTACACCCGGCAATTTGAATTTATTGTAGAAATGAACTTTACAATTCATGAAGTTTTCTGGATCAAAATTAATCCATTTCATACAGAGACATTACTCCATTCCATTAATTGTTTCCTGAAATATTCTGGATATTATTCTCTGTGACATTCCAAATAAAAAATTACTGCCAACACAACGTTGATAGCTTCCAGTAGATAACATATTTAATGTTGCTGCTAATTTTAAAATTGGTGGAACTGCTGTGCTCTTATGCGTGGGGTTAAGATTAATTTCTTCTAATATTTTGCAGAAACTTTCTTTGTTTAATCTAAAATATTGCTGAAATCTATAAAAATAATAATTAAGTAAAACCGACATTTTCTAAGAAATATAAATTTACACTTTTTCTTTTAATCCAAGAGGGTTACTACGATCTCTTAATATACTTCTTTCAAGTGTTAAATCTACACAATCTTCATCACTGTCACTATTTTCATTAAAAAAAAAAACATTTTCTTTTAGCTTTTAATTTTATTTTAAATAAATACTTTCAAATTTCGAAACACTTTTTGTTTATTTACTAATTTTTTTGTTTACTTAATGTCACACGAAACGTCAAATTTATAAATTGTAATAGATTTTATAAAACTTTTTGAATATTCACTTTGGCAGTACTAATGAAAGTCGTTTCGTTTTTTAGGCTACCACACTGATGGTCGTCACGTTTTTGCAATCGACCAAAAAAAAAAAGCGTGACGCTTTTGAGGCTACCACCCAATAAAAAATACCTGAAATAAAATTAATCAGAACTTATTAAATTTATCGTTTCATCTTCATTGTCAGTGTCTAATTTTCATAATCATAAATTGATTTAATTATGAATGAAAAAGTATTTACTAGTTGCTGGCATTTATTTGGTAACAATTCGAATTTGTTTCTGCAAAGTAGAACAAAAATGATTTTCTTTACGTAAAGAAGATTTTTATGATTTTCAGAAAAGAGCAAAAAAAATTTGATTTTAGACCAGTGCCCTTATACACAAATTAAATATATCCAAATTGATGAAACTTGCTATTTGTATTTTAAAACGTCATTTACTGCAGAACAGCAATCTGTAAGACTAACAAAAGGAACACGTAAAAGTGAAAATTTTAATATATGTATGTACTTACAATTTACAAAAAATTTATAATTTGGGATAAATAAATATATACATAATAAAGATAAATAAATAAATTATCTAATAATTTTTTAAATTTTCCCCATTTTTATGCAATTTTTGTTATTTCTAATTGGACTTGATACAATATTATAATTTATTTGTAAAATATTTTATTTTATTTTGTACCATGTCCTTTCAAGTCATCTCATAACTCCGAAATTAACAGTTGTAGAAAGTTAAAAAAAAAATGTCCAGATTTCTGACAAATTTCCTAACTATTATCTAAAGTAATAAAAGTTTGAATATTTATACTTTTTTAAAAAAAAGAATGTAAAGTTTAAATTCCTTATTACTCCAAACTATGAAAAGTGGACATGGTACAAAACAATAATCAACCGACGAGATGTAAAAGGGTGTTTGTATTATCAGACTTTTTCGTAAAAAAATTAAGTGGTCCTATGTCTGATGGAAAATAGTACAATGTGTGAAGGTAAAAAAAATAATCGCATGCTATTTTGTATGAACAAACTGAGAGTATATGCATTTTCATAACTTTTTTCTCGTATCAACTGCTGTAAGAAAAGTCTGATAATCATAACACACCTTAAACAAATAGAGTTATTATACAATAGAAATACCAATATTTTTTAACAAGAGAAAAGCTGTTTACTTTAACATTAAAACAACAATAATGCAAAACCAGCAAATAAAAATCTCTTGGTTGGTTATTGAAAAGAGCAAACTGGTCATTGTAAAATCTTTTTTTTAAAAATATAGCTTTTCTAATAACCAGCTTAGCTGGGTTATTAAAAAAGCTATATTTTTTAAAATTCATACGATTTTTTGTTCTATACATCTCTACCTATCTCTACCAACTTGGTGTTGGTATGAATCGCTAGCAAGAAGTTAGAAACAACATGGAAGTTTCAATACAGGCGGAATTAATGTTGAAATTTGTCCTAACAATTCTAATTGTGTAGATAAAAACTTCTTTTGTGACAGGAAAACTTTTGCTAAACCGAATATAAATTGTCTTGTATATTTTGTTATAGTAAATTTTAAGTTGAAATTGAACCAATTTGCTCCTGTTCCTTAATGGTGAATTCGTTTCTAGAGAGAACATTTTGCTACAAAGCTACATTTTTACAGGTTTTGCTGTAAAAAATGCTGTCTTGTGAAAAAATGAAGAATACAACATATTATTTTAAAAATAAATTGACCATAAGTTTTTCCGTATCAATTTTTCATTAATAACTCTTTCTTCACTTTCAGAAGATGATGAAAAAAAAATCAACTGCAGTCATCATATTTAATCACAATTTATAATGTTTAACGAACAAAAAATTCGGTTATACGTAAAACTTAAACTAAACTAAAACATTATCTAAAATATAAACAATAACAATAAAAGTGACAGCTGGTCATCATTTTATATGGTGGATTTGGTAATAAATTTAATATTTTAAGTTGGTAATATTATACCAAATTAAAATTTTTCCAATTAAAAAACGATAGTAATTCTATCGTCTCTCTTGATATTAAAAATTGGAAAATAAACTTTTGACGCAATCTTAATTGCCTTATCCCTCATTTACTTTGGCAGTACTAATAGAACTAGCTGTCACCCTTCGATTCGATTTAATCGAACTGCATAATAGGAAAATAAAATCCAATCGAAGAACGATCGAAGCTTTGCGATAAAATCCAATCGAACTACATAATCGGCATAATTGTTTCGTCGTTTTTAAGTCGAACTGATATAAGGTGGATTCACTGTTTTGTCGTTTTTAAGTCGAACTGATTTCCCTCAAGGCAGTTCATCGTTTCAACTTAAAAGTGACGATTATTTAATGATAATATATCAAAAAAATAATCATAGAGTGCATATAAATAATAATTTTTAAATATTATATTTATTTACGTTTTTTGACGTTTGTTTTATTTTTATTCGATTGAAGTTTATTTTTGAATTTTCAAAAATGCGGCGCACTAAAGTTGAAATTGAACCAATTTTTACAGAGAGAGAGACAAAAAAAATCGAAAATAAATACTAAATAATAAGCGAAAATTAAATTTTCATATAAAAATATTGCGCGGACATGAGTTCATTGTAAGTCGGACGAAACAATGAATTGACCTTAAGTCAAACTGATTTCTCATTCTCAAGGTACATTCATTGTTTCGCAATTTAATACATAGGTTGATTTTATGGACCAGCACAAAGAAATGACTCAGGAATATTTAAAGTCTGTAGATGCAAGAGTTATAGGAACGATTGAACTTACAATTAAATGCAGAAGCACCTTCAGTACGAACATCTGTTTCAATGGGAAAAGTTAACTATAATGATATAATAATTTAAAATACATTATTTTAAATTTAAAAAATTTACTTTTAGTAGGTATAGGCTGATTACAAAGTCCATATTAAATCTAAAATGCGGAATAATAAACAGTCAATGTCAGGGAACTGAAGGTGGTCGAAATAAATATGTAATATTTAAACCCACAGAAGAACGCGTAATAGAAATAATGAATTTGCTAGATGAAAATTTTGGAAATACTCGAACTAGGAGTTTCGGGACATGATCAGATAACTGTTCTGCTCTGCATTAACCAATAAAAACACCCATAATAATGATATTTTTTTAATTATTTTGAAAATATTCCTATTAATGATAATGAAATTCGTCTTGATTTTGAACTACCTAATACGAATATTTTGCATAAAAATTAACACCGACCGTATGTCGTTCAACGGAATAATGATTATCTCTTTTGCATATTCCAAAAATATTACTATGTCGCCATTACCATCCAAATATGTAGAATGAATGACCAAAAGCTATATTATACATAGACTAAAAGTGACGCTGAATACAAAATTTATTATATTGTCATAGTTCATTATATAAAATTTGCATTGTGAATGCTCTTTTTGTAGACTGCTACTGCAAATTGGTACTCCAAATGCAAATTAAATGAAAAAATACTATTTGGTCATTTTACATAATGTAGATGGTAACGGCGACATAGTCAGTGGCGATCTGTCGAAGTAAGCAGGGTAAGCTCTGCTGCCCACCCAATATTTAAATTATTACAATTTATATAAAATATATTTTAAATTTAAATTTAAGTTTTAAATTTAAAAATACTATACAGGAATCCAAATGCTAGATGAAAATGATGAAACATTTTACTTTGTTGCAACATTTATGTTACTGTTATTTATCATTCATTTATAAACAAAACTGTCCCATTTATAGAAAACCAAAAATGAATGAATGAAAATCCAGAAGCAAAAGCTTTTGTCACAATATTGAAACAGTGAACACATTAGCATTGAAATTACAATGCTCAAGATCTTAACACTAGTTCCTTTAAACGTAATTATTATAGTGATTTATATAATAATTTTGATGATAAAAAAGTTAAGTCACTAGTAAAGTTTTTACAAACACAAACTATATCAATGGAGACAATAGGAACAAATACCCAGATATAATTTTCCTCATACCCAGGCTAAAGCCTGGCATCATCGGCTTAAGCTGTGGTTGGAAAATATAAATTGCGATATTATATAAAAAATTTATTTGACTGAAACTTTTTTCTATGTGATTTCGAGGTCGAGGAGTCTGAAAATGCAATAAGAAAAGTGTCCGAGTATACCTACGTGTTCGTGTACACAAAATGTGTATGGCGCCAGCAACATCACCTAGATTTTAATGAAATTTGGCAAACCGGTTCACCCTAATGCCCGTGAAATATGGATTTGATACCTTCAGTGGGACCATGTTAGAATTACCCTTTTATGTAGGAGAGCTCTGTGTTTTTTGTGTTTTTTTATATTTGATACATAAGTTGGTATCATTATTGTACCTGTAATACTTCAGTAGTTTCGCGGGTCCTTAATATAATAACCGATTAATATTTCATTATGTCCTAGAGCAAATAATAATTAGTATCTGATTTTAATGATAATAGGCAGTCATGATAGTTTCCTTATGCACTTGGTGCCTGTACAATTTAAAGTCGTTAATTAAGGGTGTCCATATTAAAATTTTCTATTAAAATTTCATAAGTTCAATATTCTATACATCATACAGCAATTAGCTAGTCAATGATCCGAAAATTTGTAGGTGATAGCTTCAATGGGTTCTGGGACAAACAGTTTTAGTTAATATGTCCAATTTCAATGAAAATAATATTTACACATATTATTTTTGTAATCTATAGTTCGTGCCTTTAAAATTTAGGGTCGGCAGTTTCAGTGGATTGCTATCAAAATTACTAATTCAATAAATTACATTATAGCTGTCTTAAAAGATGTTATATTTTTAATAGACTACTATTTCTTACAAACATACTTTTTTTTTACAAAAAACTGTTTAAAAACTAACTACGAGTTATCTGCTAAGGTACCCCTAATTACTGTGCATACTCTGTGTAATGAAATAAAATTAGATTTAAAAGTTATCCAATTTAAAGATTTTCCAGTGTGTTTTCATTACTTTGCATAAGTTTCTATTATTATTTAGTGAGGGCTATACAGTGTACCGATCAGTTCAGTTAAGTTTCGATTCGATTCGAGTGGTTAGGGTTAAGTAAACTGAACACATTGCTATCGATTACAATCAATTAAATCACATATTATTATTATTTTATGAAACTGATGTGTAGAATTTCATTTCTCTTCACATTTACTTCAGTTCGGATTCGTAAAATTCCAATAGTTCAAACTCTTTTGATTCGATTCATTCTGATTCGCACCTATTTATCCACACAATCGATTTCCCATACAAAATATATAATGAAGACGTCAAATTTGAACGCATCGAAACTGAACTGATCGAAAATATGTACCCAAGGCTTTAATGTTTTTTTGCGTACAAATTAAAATTACTTTGAATAAAATTTAATTATTATGAAAATTTTAGACATCAAATTGCCTTTTTCATATATATTGAAATTATAAATTTAGAAATAAAATTAATATAAAAATATAATTCAAATGAGTAACAATGAAAAACTTTAAGTCTTTATTATTATCATCATGAAAAACTTTAAGTCTTTATTATTATCATCAATTTTGATATTTTGTATTGAGGAAGGGTTTACGGCAGGCGATTGTAGAAAAGGTTTTGCAGCTAATCAAAAAATTTTAGTAGTGATTTCATTTGACGGCCTTAGAAGTAATTACATTAATTCTACGGTAACACCATATTTAGATGATATACGTGACAAAGGTGTTCGTACCGAATTTGAGTCGTTAAGATTCGCTAATGCACTTAATGTACATCATACAATAGGTAATTTTAATATTAGTTGCTTGATATATAAGCAATATGTATAACTATAATTATCATTCTAGCAACAGGATATTATCCTACCAAACATGGTGTCTTTTCCCATGAATGGTCCGAAACTTGGTTACCAGGTATACCACGAAAAGTTCAAAGTTATGAGAGAGCACAATACGTAAATTCACTTGGTAAGAATAATACAGTACTACCAATTTGGGTAAGAATAAATTACAATTTAGTTATTTTGTATTTTAAAATATTAAATAGATAGAATTCATTAGAAAAATTCATTTTTTTTATATTTGAGTTACATTTTTATATTGAACAGATACGTTAGATTTTACAAAAAAAAAAAAAAAAATCGTATAGTTAAAAATCACTAAAATACTGTCGACTTGTGTCATAATTCAATTCAATAATTAAATACAATTTCTGTTTTAACAAAATTTTCAGACTCTGAACGAATTACAAGGGGGCACATCCGCCTGTTGGATGTGGCCCGGCTGTGAATATGAGTACGGACCAGATCAGGCAAAGCCAACATATGTTAAAGATTTTGAAGAAGAGACAACTTATGAAACTCGTTTGACTGAGGTGATAAAATGGATGAACGAGTCCGTAACTTTCAATCCGCCTAATCTTGTGATGATTTATTTTCGCCAGCCTGATTTTTTTGCACATATATATGGACCGAATAGTCCAAAAGTAAGTATAGAAAATATAATTTCATTTTGCCAATATAATTATATTAAACCATTGAATATAGTTAAATGATGAACTGAAAAAATTAGATGAATTCACAAAAAACTTTACAAATAAATTAAAGGAATTGCCATTTACTAGATTAAATAAGAAATTATACGGAAGTGTAAACATTGTATTTGTTAGTGATCATCGTGTAACTGAAATTTTATATCAGGATATATTAGATATACCAGGACAAGGAAAATGCACCGACGTTACATTTTACGGTTCAGATGTTTGGTTACAACAAGCATATAAAAGTCGTGAAAATGGAACTGCTGGACATGCAACATTTAATAAAAGCTATTTTAATGGGGAATGGAATTATGATGGGCAAAATACAGAATGTACGAATACTTACTGTAGTAGCTGGTCTAAATGGTTCTGGTCACAGACCACGGTTTGGCGCTGTGAGACTCATTTCACTGTTTTTTACTCATGTTGGAAAAAATATTACAATAATTCCAAATGTATAGAAAGTATGTTAGAAAGAAGACTGCCGCCTAGCTATTTGATGAATCCTCGTACTCCAATCTATCAATATATCGACTACCCACATAAAAAAGTAGGGTATGTGTACTTGATTAAATAAGTTTAATTTCCATATATTTAATTTTTAATATATTAAATAATTATAATTTTACAATATTTATTTTAGTAATTTTACTATATTTATCGCTGATGTAAATCATACTTGGAATTTATTCATGGATAAAAATATGACATTAGTTTTTGCAGCATATGGTGAAAAACTTTTCCCAAAAATCAGACAATGGACCGCAGATTATAATCTTACAGGTAATATTGTCTTAAAGGTAATATTGGTCACGGTAATCAGTTTCTATAAATAGAAATAACTAATTTTAATTAAATATCTAATGTAAAGACATCCGTCGACCATAAATGACGTATATATAACAGACGTTCATTTATAGCAATTTATACTTAATTCACGTGGTGCGTAGTGTAATGAATAATAGCTCAAAAACTTCTATACTAAGCTCAAAACATTTTGATTGGAGCACATAATAACTGCGATTACATCTGGCGGTTATTGAAATACGGTTAACTGTACTACACTCCATGTGAACAAGATATTAGTAAATTGATTACATTAAATAATTAATAAATTCCATTTTGATATTTCATTCTAATAATATGCCCAAGTTATTTAGTGGAGTTCATCTATTTTAGATATTTAAATTTTATTTTTATTCTCATATCTCAGTTAATGAATGTACTACGTTCGGAGTTCATGGTTACTATCCACGGTAGTTCAACTTCGAAGAAAATAAGAAAATGGTTTATAAAATTGACATTATTTCCGATTTCAATTTCAGGGAGCGCTAGTGTCGTTTTTAGTGTCATTTTAGCAATTTTTTTATCAATTTTATATTTGAGGTTATGCTTATGATCATCAAAAAAATGAAAGTATCTAACTGCGTGCAAGTTTTAAACCAAACTGTTGCGAATATCATGTCATACGTTATTAATATGTGTAAGTTATATATAATTTTCATTTATAGATTAAAAATTTAAAATAACTATCCATTTTTTTAGCTACACCATTGAATGCTACTACTCCATGTTTAAATAAAGATGCTATGGACACGTCATTTTGTATTTTGTTCTTAGATCGTTTATTTGATTCTATGAATGAATGGATATATGCCAGCACCTCAACGTGGCAAGGGATTACGAGGACCATTTGGAAAAATTCAACAAAAATTTTGGGATGAAGAAGCAAAGCCAATTTTAAAAAGCATGCATTTTAAAAAAGGCGAAAAAACTTTCAATCCTCCATGCATAAAAATTTTTTTAAAAAACATGGACAATTTCAACGAAATTGAAAAAAGACTGCGATTGGATGGTGTAAAATATATATATTTCAGAAATTTTAACCAGGATCCGCTTGAAATTTTTTTTGGATCAGTGCGGTCATTAAATTATAGGAATGTTAATCCTAACATCTCCCAATTTATAAGTAATTATAAAACTTCCCACTCTGTGGGCGGAAATTGTATGCAAGATAATAATTTAGTCTTAATTGATAATTTAAAAAAATTTATTTTAAATGAAGTGCAAGTGCATGAAACATTAGAGTTAAAATATTTAGAAACACAAACTTTAAATACATTAAATACATCATCATTAAATACATCATCTTCATTAAACTTATCATTATCACAAGTGCAAATTACACTTGAAAAATTTTTGTAAAAAAAGGAAAATAAATAAAATAAAAAATTTGCTATAAATTATTTTCTTTATTTATTTTTATTTATAATTTTATAATTAAAAAAAAAAAAAAAAAAAAGGGTTGTGGGCATTATGGGAGAAAAAAAAAATAAAAGAATAGGGTTGGGAGTGAAAAAAATAATAATAGGGTCATGAAAAATTTAGTTCCCATTTCAATTTCTATGTAAGAGTGGCGCTGTTATTTTTATTTGAGAGTTGGCGATCTATTAAGTATATATTATCTATGTTACTATCCCAAAGAAACAGGATATTTTATGGCTTCTGGACCGGCATTTATTAAAAACACAGATTATGTTACTCATTCTGACACTAGAATCAAAGCCGTAGATTTATATAGTTTATTTGCAAAAGTGTTGCATATACCACTAAAAAACGATAATGATGGTAAATTTTCTAGAGTAAAACCTTTATTATTGATTGATACTGAAGAAGGTGGTGGTCAAGCAATAAATTGGATACGTATGACATAATGTATTTTATAATGTATAACTGTAAAATATATATATATATATTTATTTTCAGAGCATCTTAAATTGATTTGTATATGTTCGATAATTCATTGTGCTGTTTTTTATATTGCTGTGGAAATTTATTTCGCCAGAACCAGATGACAATAATTAAGTAAATTATGTTTTATATTTAATATTAGAGTTTTTTCGAATTTTAGTCACGTTTAATAATATTTTCAAATTTATATATTAAAACTAAATATTATTTAAATAAAATGTAAAAAAAAAAAAACATTAATTACTTTATTTTCATTATTTTCTTCGTCAATAATCAATTAAATAATTATTAAATATGTAATTCTTGAATCACTAAGATACCATCACCGTCGCGTTAACAGCTGTGTAAAATACTCAATTACAGTACTTAACATTGACGGCAGTATAGTAGAAAATATTCTACTATCATCGATTTAAACACAGCTACGAGTTACGTATTTGCCCGTTCGGAAGGTGCATTTCATACAAATTACAAATTATATAATGCAATTATTTTGTGTTTATTTATTACAAATATCTGATAAAAAAAAAGAGATAAAATAAAATATTTATTATAAAATTGCATTAAAGTTAAAAAAATCCCTTTCGAATCATGTAAAGATGTTATGTCTGTAGTCTATTCAATCTACGCAATTTATATTATAATAGAGTTTCGGAAAATAATATTCGAATTCGGATTATTCTAATTGATTAACGCGAAACTCATAATCATAAGAGACGATAGCGATATTCGTGTAACGTTTTAATTGATGCTAGAGATACTCTCGCCGCTGGTGCCGCGCTGACGCTTTGTCGCGCTGTCAAATAAAAGTTCAGATATATAGAAAATATATGAAACAGATAAACTCGCCGCCGAGCTGCCGCTATTGCCGCCCGTGCCGCAACAATGTTGGTTGAATTTCAACTTTTTGCGGCGGTGATGGTTTGGAATGTCAGTTTTTTATATTGTTAATCTCATAAAAAAAAATTTTTGTTAAAGAAGTAAGATGAGTTTTACAGAAAAATTAATTAGTGAAAACTAATGAAATTTAATATAACAATTTTATAAAACATAACATTTTATATAAAAAAAATAAAAATGTTTGGTTATGTTTTTGTGACGTTCTACCGCTTTGAGAGTATCTACTCAAAAATTCTACAACCATCACGGCCATCATTTGAAATTTCAAATCGGCTGATCGTCGAGTGCGGCGCGGCGAGAGTATCTCTAGCATGAGACGACAATCGTGACTGGGTTGTCAAATTTATAATGACGTATCATATATAAAAGGCCCCATACACTATCACACATGTTATCCAATATGAATTGGACAACAATGTTGTCATGCAGATTTGATCGTATAACGTATATGGTCATGTTTGTCGGTGTGACACACAGTCCATCAAACGGTTTGATAAAAATTAAATATATTACGATACTGTTTGGCACACATTCGTCATTCTTCAGAAAAATTTTGTAAGATAAACATGGCGACAGTATTAAATATTTAATTTTTGCGAGATTTTTTTAATGTATATCGCGAACATCCCAAATTGTGGAAATGTAAAAGCGATGTATATAAAAATTGAGTTTTAAAAAATATTGGATATGAAAAAATGTTAGAAAAATTTAACGATATCGAGCAAAATGCAACTTTAGAAATGCTGAAAAGGCTTAATAGTCTACGTAGTTTATATATGTAGGTAGGAATTGAACGAAATTTTAAGAAGCGAAAAATCATGTTGCCAGTACAGGTACTGAAGATATTTATGTGCCAACATTATGGTATTTCGAGTAATTAAGTTCCCTTAAAGACCAAGACACATTTATTAAACATCAATTATTGTGTGTGTCAATTATTAAAGCTCACACAAAAATGTCCGACCTTTCGCTTCGAAGTTTAATAATAAACTGGATGTTTGACAACATGTGTGACGGTGTGTGAAAAAAAAAACTTTTTTGCGTGACACACCAAGTTTGATTACATGTGTGATTGTGTATGGGGCCTCTAAAACACGAGTTCAATTTTAGACCATTTAATCAGAATCATATGAAATGTTATCGTGAAATGAGAGGAAATGAGTATCGTTTTATCTATCAAATTAACAAGATATCCTATAAGCAATCGTGAAGTTTATTAATAAGTTTAATAAATTTTTACAAACGAATATTTAAGTATAATTATGAGATTTTTATTATTATATTAATTTAAAATATTGTTTATTGTTAGATAATGTTATCAACGCAACGCACAGCAAAGTTAGCGCAAGTTAACGCGACGGTTTAATATTTTTTGAATTCACAATACATATTTATTTACAGCGTTAAATGACATTTCTAATTTGTTTACCAAAAGTCAAAATTAAAAAATTATATGTTATTAACACAATTTTATACACAATAAAATAAAATTAAATATTTTTATAATATATTTTATAATTATTATTTTACGAATTTTATCCAAACTTTTTTTATTTTATTTTACAAACATTTTGACAACCAACTATGTTGTCAAATAATAAATTTTGACATCAATCAGCGTTGCTTTGCGAAAAAGTTAAAAGTTGATCAACTTGAACTTTGCTGTGCGCTGCGCTGCGCTAAGAAATTTCCATTATGCCTGACCCAGAATGACGCGGCAAAATGTCGCGTCGCTTTTGAAATTTCGAATTTTGAAGCGTATAAAGTCAAAAGCGACGCAATGATTTTTTTCAAACCACATTGAAAAAATTGTAAACAATTTATTTAATGGAAAAAATTAAATAAATTCTAATATCTATGGATATTATGTCATTATAAATTAAAATAATTGTAAACAATATTAATTGAAATGATTGAATTTAAAAAATTTTAATAAATAAATTTATTGACACATTCGAAATTAAAATTTATACGCGGCAAGCGGCAAAAGTAGAAAGTAATTATGAATTGATAATACTATTTTCATATAGTTTAACTTTTGAACGTAGCGCTGCGCTAACTTTCTATTATGAATCCACTATTATGTAAATACTAAAATAAAAAATGACTTTTTATCAAGTTATTACGTTATTTTATATTTCTTGTCGTTTCCATTTCTTTTGTAGTTCTGAAGAGATTGTTGAAATTGTTTACTTTGCCATACCAAAGACAATCACTATAAGATGTAGGATAGTATTCTAAAACCGCGTAATAAAGGATGGATTTTTCAATAAATTATGAAAGCTTTTTTTTCAATTATGAAATGAAAAAAGCATTTTAAAAAAAAAAAAATTTTGGAATATAAAAATTAAAAATAAAAATTCTCAGCGAAATCAATAATATTTACTTAGAAGCGGGTAGTTGAGCGTTGAGACAGCGGGAACAGATTTCAAGAATTTTCAATTTTTTTTTAGACAGAAAACAGAAAAGTAATTGAATTTCTGTTTTAGGATTTATTTAAAAAATATTTTACTATATTTGGAGTTCGAGTATAGTTACACAATTACTATGTATGTTGTGCTGGACTTGAACTCTAAAAATATGAGTTAAGTTGAAATTTTTTTCTGGACACATTAGAAATTTCGATCGGGCAAATTCGAGGTATAAAAAATTTATTAACTTTTATGTTCATTTCTGATTTTTGAACAATGTTTTTATTTTTCATTTTGGTCAAGTTATAAAAAATATATTTAATATCCGTCCTCCGTCGCATGTTCAAATCGATTGAAATTACGCGTCCGTCACCTATATCGAGTACGTCTTTGCCTACTTTATATATTTTAAATTTAAAAATTTATGTGAAAAAAAAAATTTGTTCATGTTCAATTGGAGATAAAAATTTGAATAAACCAATAGAAACCCACATTATATAATTGAATACACCTCCTCGTTTGAATTGAAAAGAAACAACTTTAACAATCCGTGTTTGTAAAATTTGACTTTTAGAACAAACAGACAGAATTTAGCACATTAGCTAAAAATAAACTATACAACCCGTAAAATCCAAAAAAGGGAAAGAAATTTTACAGAAAGAGATTGAAATTTTTTTTATACCAATATTTATTTTTTTGCCCGCGAAATCTTCAAAAGGCATGAGAAAAAAAAATAAGTAAATAAGACCGGTTTCGTCACAGTTATAAATCTGTTCTGGTAAAAACCCTCCCTCCGCAATTATCCTTTTAAAATCATTTATAAACAAGGCAGATGTATTAATATCACAAGAAAGCTTTTCTCCAGAAACCATCAAAATTCGTATTCCGTAACGTTGTTTAAATTTTGTAAGCCATCCGTCGCTTGCTTGAAAAGATTCTGGTCCATTTATTGACTTATTGATATCCAGGGCTTTAATTTTTATTAATTCATTAGAAATTATATCGTGGGATTGCCGGCGCGTTAAAAACCACGAATATAATTTTTCGTCTACCACAGCATTTTTCAGAGGCTTCATACGTTTGATTTTTTTCTTACGTTTGCTTCATACGTTTGATTTTTTTCTTATTTCTTATCGACATATGTTTTGGAAGAAAACTCCTCCAAATTTTCCTTGTTGTTTTTTATTCTGGTAATTGTTGACTTATGGACGTTATAGGTCTTGCAAATGTCTTTTTGTTTCTTACCATCTTCAAGATCTTTCAAAATTGAAAGTTTATCTTTAAAAGAAATAGAAACTCTTTTTTTTTTCATTTATTAGGACTGAATGAAAAGTTAGAAATAAAAGTGACTTTCAAAATTAATTTCAAATCAATAAAAACCCACGGTTGCTAATATGAAATTTTTGGAATGAAAAAAGTTGTTTATACAAAGGTTGTTTTAATAGAATGTTGCTTTAATAGAGGTTTCTTATACAGCGCGGTTACTGTAATAGGAAAAACAACAAAATAATAAGTAAATTGCACGGCACACTATGTCCATTTTTGAAATTTACATAATGCAAAATATTTTATATGTAATGTAATCATAATTTACACTTGCAACGTTCATTGAATGTATGTATATGTGAAAATTTGACTATCTGATATTGTATAGAAATTGGTAATGACAGGATAATGCATAAACGATAGACAGATCGTCGGCTGATTATTGTTTTGTACCATGTCCACTTTTCACTTTTTTTGGTTTAAGTGTTATTTCTGATTAAGGGCTTCTAAACGAACCTTTTAATAATAAAAACCCTTAATTTAGCTATTGAAATCTGGTATAATGAGTTTGAATTTTGTTTCCATGCCCATTCAATTTAAAAATTTGTTAATATTGTTTTGATTCATGTCCCAATATAAGTAAATATTATAGTAACAAAAGGTAAGAAAATTAATTTGAACTTAAAATATAGGTCTCGTATAAGGTTATAAAATTATAAAACAACGTTCTTTATTTCTATACATCTATATTTTGTTAATAATACTTTTATGTAGCCGTCAAAAAGACTGTTTTTGCTTAATCAACTAAATATCTGTAATAAAAAATACCTGAAATAAAATTAATCAGAACAAATTGATGAAATTTGCTATTTGTATTTTAAAATGTCATTTACTGCAGAACAGCAATCTGTAAGACTAACAAAAGGAACACGTAAAACCGAAAATTTTAATATATGTATGTATACTTACAATTTACAAAAAATTAATAATTTTTTAAATTTTCCTCATTTTTTTGCAATTTTTGTTATTTCTAATTGGACTTATTTACGAGGGCTGATTGATAATTACGTGGACTGACACAGAAGACACAGTTTTTTTCAGTTTTTTTTTTTATTTTATTTATTTATTTATTTCTTTGCTTAGTTCAAACAGTTTACAATACATATATTAATTACATTATTTAAATTCAAAAAACAAAAATTATTAATTTAATAAATTAACATTAATAAATTATATTTTGAATGAAAAAAAAAAAAATTATATAAATTAAAATTAATTCTAAAAATAATAGTTAAATATATCAATTTAATTATTTAAATCAAATTTTGTCAAAAAAAATAAAAATTATATTTAATTTATTATTAAACAATACAAACATACAGTTAAAAAAAATATCAATCATTAAGTATTATTTTTTTAGGTTATTTTTAGATGTTGAGATTCTAATATAATTTTGGTACTTATTACCAAGAATTAATAACCTATTGATGGGTTCAAACATCCCATACGTTGTTCTGTGAAATTTTAAATTAAATAAATTAGGCGATCTAAACCTATATTGTCATGATTAAATTAAATTTTATTTAGTATAAACGAAGAATCAATATTTGAATTAATAATTTCATTTAAAAAAACTACATCAGCCATTTCCCGTCTTTTTTCCAAAGTCTGCATGTTTATGAGCTTAATCCTGTCTACATAAGGAGGTAATATCAAAGGATTAATCCAATGAAATTGGCGAAATGCAAATCTAATAAAATTTCTTTGAATTCCTTCTATCCTGCGAATATGTATATTAATACAATATTATAATTTATTTGTAAAATATTTTATTTTATTTTGTACCATGTCCTTTCAAGTCATCTCATAACTCCAAAATTAACAGTTGTAGAAAGTTAAAAAAAAATGTCCAGATTTCTGACAAATTTCCTAACTATTATCTAAACCTAAAGTAATAAAAGTTTTAATATTTATACTTTATTAAAAAAAAGAATGTAAAGTTTAAATTCCTTATTACTCCAAACTATGAAAAGTGGACATGGTACAAAACAATAATCAGCCGACGAGATGTAAAAGGGTGTTTGTATTATCAGACTTTTTCGTAAAAAAATTAAGTGGTCCTATGTCTGATGGAAAATAGTACAATGTGTGAAGGTTAAAAAAAATAATCGCATGCTATTTTGTATGAACAAACTGAGAGTATATGCATTTTCATAACTTTTTTCTCGTATCAACTGCTGTAAGAAAAGTCTGATAATCATAACACACCTTAAACAAATAGAGTTATTATACAATAGAAATACCAATATTTTTTAACAAGAGAAAAGCTGTTTACTTTAACATTAAAACAACAATAATGCAAAACCAGCAAATAAAAATCTCTTGGTTGGTTATTGAAAAGAGCAAACTGGTCATTGTAAAAGCTTTTTTTTTAAAAAATAAAGCTTTTCTAATAACCAGCTTAGCTGGGTTATTAAAAAAGCTATATTTTTTAAAATTCATATGATTTTTTGTTCTATATCCTACATCTCTACCTATCTCTACCAACTTGGTGTTGGTATGAATCGCTAGCAAGAAGTTAGAAACAACATGGAAGTTTCAATACAGGCGGAATTAATGTTGAAATTTGTCCTCACAATTCTAATTGTGTAGTTATAAAAACTTCTTTTGTGACAGGGAAACTTTTGCTGAACCTAATATAAATTGTCTTGTATATTTTGTTATAGTAAATTTTAAGTTGAAATTGAACCAATTTGCTCCTGTTCCTTAATGGTGAATTCGTTTCTAGAGAGAACATTTTGCTACAAAGCTACATTTTTACAGGTTTTGCTGTAAAAAATGCTGTCTTGTGAAAAAATGAAGAATACAACATATTATTTTAAAAATAAATTGACCATAAGTTTTTCCGTATCAATCTTTCATTAATAACTCTTTCTTCACTTTCAGAAGATGATGAAAAAAAAAAATCAAATGCAGTCATCATATTTAATCACAATTTATAATGTTTAACGAACAAAAAATTCGGTTATACGTAAAACTTAAACTAAACTAAAACATTATCTAAAATATAAACAATAACAATAATATTAAAAAGAAAATATCTTGAAAGTGACAGCTGGTCATCATTTTATATGGTGGATTTGGTAATAAATTTAATATTAAGTTGGTAATATTATACCAAATTAAAATTTTTCCAATTAAAAAACGATAGCAATTCTATCGTCTCTCTTGATATTAAAAATTGGAAAATAAACTTTTGACACAATCTTAATTGCCTTATCCCTCATTTACTTTGGCAGTACTAACAGAACTAGCTGTCACCCTTCGATTCGATTTAATCGAACTGCATAATAGGAAAATAAAATCCAATCGAACTACATAATCGGCATAATTGTTTCGTCGTTTTTAAGTCGAACTGATTTCTCTCAAGGCAGTTCATAGTTTCAACTTAAAAGTGACGATTATTTAATGATAATATATCAAAAAAATAATCATAGAGTGCATATAAATAATAATTTTTAAATATTATATTTATTTACGTTTTTTGACGTTTGTTTTATTTTTATTCGATTGAAGTTTATTTTTGAATTTTCAAAAATGCGGCGCACTAAAGTTGAAATTGAACCAATTTTTACAGAGAGAGAGACAAAAAAAATCGAAAATAAATACTAAATAATAAGCGAAAATTAAATTTTCATATAAAAATATTGCGCGGACATGAGTTCATTGTAAGTCGGACGAAACAATGAATTGACCTTAAGTCAAACTGATTTCTCATTCTCAAGGTACATTCATTGTTTCGCAGTTTAATACATTGGTTGATTTTATGTACCAGCACAAAGAAATGGCTCAGGAATATTTAAAGTCTGTAGATGCAAGAGTTATAGGACCGATTGAGCTTATAATTAAATGCAATGCAGAAGCACCTTCAGTACGAACATCTGTTTCAATGGAAAAAGTTAACTATAATGATATAATAATTTAAAATACATTATTTTAAATTTAAAAAATTTACTTTTACTAGGTATAGGCTGATTACAAAGTCCATATTAAATCTAAAATGCGGAATAATAAACAGTCAATGTCAGGGAACTGAAGGTGGTCGAAATAAATATGTAATATTTAAACCCACAGAAGAACGCGTAATAGAAATAATGAATTTGCTAGATGAAAATTTTGGAAATACTCGAACTAGGAGTTTCGGGACATGATCAGATAACTGTTCTGCTCTGCATTAACCAATAAAAACACCCATAATAATGATATTTTTTTAATTATTTTGAAAATATTCCTATTAATGATAATGAAATTCGTGTTGATTTTGAACTACCTAATACGAATATTTTGCATAAAAATTAACACCGACCGTATGTCGTTCAACGGAATAATGATTATCTCTTTTGCATATTCCAAAAATATTACTATGTCGCCGCCATTACCATCCAAATATGTAGAATGAATGACCAAAAGCTATATTATACATAGACTAAAAGTGACGCTGAATACAAAATTTATTATATTGTCATAGTTCATTATATAAAATTTGCATTGTGAGTGCTCTTTTTGTAGACTGCTACTCTGCTACTGCAAATTGGTACTTCAAATGCAAATTAAATGAAAAAATACTATTTGATCATTTTACATAATGTAGATTGTAACGGCGACATAGTCGTTATGATTTATGTTACTGTTATTTATCATTCATTTATAAACAAAACTGTCCCATTTATAGAAAACCAAAAATGAATGAATGAAAATCCAGAAGCAAAAGCTTTTGTCACAATATTGAAACAGTGAACACATTAGCATTGAAATTACAATGCTCAAGATCTTAACACTAGTTCCTTTAAACGTAATTATTATAGTGATTTATATAATAATTTTGATGATAAAAAAGTTAAGTCACTAGTAAAGTTTTTACAAACACAAACTATATCAATGGAGACAATAGGAACAAATACCCAGATATAATTTTCCTCATACCCAGGCTAAAGCCTGGCATCATCGGCTTAAGCTGTGGTTGGAAAATATAAATTGCGATATTATATAAAAAATTTATTTGACTGAAACTTTTTTCTATGTGATTTCGAGGTCGAGGAGTCTGAAAATGCAATAAGAAAAGTGTCCGAGTATACCTACGTGTTCGTGTACACAAAATGTGTATGGCGCCAGCAACATCACCTAGATTTTAATGAAATTTGGCAAACCGGTTCATGCAGACTTCACCCTAATGCCCGTGAAAGATGGATTTGATACCTTCAGTGGGACCATGTTAGAATTACCCTTTTATGTAGGAGAGCTCTGTGTTTTTTGTGTTTTTTGATATTTGATACATAAGTTGGTATCATTATTGTACCTGTAATAGTTCAGTAGTTTCGCGGCTCCTTAATATAATAACTGATTAATATTTCATTATGTCCTAGAGCAAATAATAATTAGTATCTGATTTTAATGATAATAGGCAGTCATGATAGTTTTCTTATGCACTTGGTGCCTGTACAATTTAAAGTCGTTAATTAAGGGTGTCCATATTAAAATTTTCTATTAAAATTTCATAAGTTCAATATTCTATACATCATACAGCAATTAGCTAGTCAATGATCCGAAAATTTGTAGGTGATAGCTTCAATGGGTTCTGGGACAAACAGTTTTAGTTAATATGTCCAATTTCAATGAAAATAATATTTACACATATTATTTTTGTAATCTATAGTTCGTGCCTTTAAAATTTAGGGTCGGCAGTTTCAGTGGATTGCTATCAAAATTACTAATTCAATAAATTACATTATAGCTGTCTTAAAAGATGTTATATTTTTTAATAGACTACTATTTCTTACAAACATACTCTTTATTACAACAAACTGTTTAAAAACTAACTACGAGTTATCTGCTAAGGTACCCCTAATTACTGTGCATACTGTGTAATGAAATAAAATTAGATTTAAAAGTTATCCAATTTAAAGATTTTCCAGTGTGTTTTCATTACTTTGCATAAGTTTCTATTATTATTTAGTAAGGGCTATACAGTGTACCGATCAGTTCAGTTAAGTTTCGATTCGATTCGAGTGGTTAGGAGGGTTGAGTAAACTGAACACATTGCTATCGATTACAATCAATTAAATCACATATTATTATTATTTTATGAAACTGATGTGTAGAATTTCATTTCTCTTCACATTTACTTCAGTTCGGATTCGTAAAATTCCAATAGTTCAAACTCTTTTGATTCGATTCATTCTGATTCGCACCTATTTATCCACACAATCGAATTCCCATACAAAATATATAATGAAGACGTCAAATTTGAACGCATCGAAACTGAACTGATCGAAAATATGTACCCAAGGCTTTAATGTTTTTTTGCGTACAAATTAAAATTACTTTGAATAAAATTTAATTCTTATGAAAATTTTAGACATCAAATTGCCTTTTTCATATATATTGAAATTATAAATTTAGAAATTAATTTAATATAAAAATATAATTCAAATGAGTAACAATGAAAAACTTTAAGTCTTTATTATTTTCATCATGAAAAACTTTAAGTCTTTATTATTATCATCATGAAAAACTTTAAGTCTTTATTATTATCATCATGAAAAACTTTAAGTCTTTATTATTATCATCAATTTTGATATTTTGTATTGAGGAAGGGTTTACGGCAGGCGATTGTAGAAAAGGTTTTGCAGCTAATCAAAAAATTTTAGTAGTGATTTCATTTGACGGCCTTAGAAGTAATTACATTAATTCTACGGTAACACCATATTTAGATGATATACGTGACAAAGGTGTTCGTACCGAATTTGAGTCGTTAAGATTCGCTAATGCACTTAATGTACATCATACAATAGGTAATTTTAATATTAGTTGCTTGATATATAAGCAATATGTATAACTATAATTATCATTCTAGCAACAGGATATTATCCTGACAAACATGGTGTCTTTTCCCATGAATGGAGCGAAACTTGGTTACCAGGTATACCACGAAAACTTCAAAGTTATGAGAGAGCACAATACGTAAATTCACTTGGTAAGAATAATACAGTACTACCAATTTGGGTAAGAATAAATTACAATTTAGTTATTTTGTATTTTAAAATATTAAATAGATAGAATTCATTAGAAAAATTCATTTTTTTTATATTTGAGTTACATTTTTATATTGAACAGATACGTTAGATTTTACAAAAAAAAAAAAAAAAATCGTATAGTTAAAAATCACTAAAATACTGTCGACTTGTGTCATAATTCAATTCAATAATTAAATACAATTTCTGTTTTAACAAAATTTTCAGACTCTGAACGAATTACAAGGGGGCACATCCGCCTGTTGGATGTGGCCCGGCTGTGAATATGAGTACGGACCAGATCAGGCAAAGCCAACATATGTTAAAGATTTTGCAGAAGAGACAACTTATGAAACTCGTTTGACTGAGGTGATAAAATGGATGAACGAGTCCGTAACTTTCAATCCGCCGAATCTTGTGATGATTTATTTTCGCCAGCCTGATTTTTTTGCACATATATATGGACCGAATAGTCCAAAAGTAAGTATAGAAAATATAATTTCATTTTGCCAATATAATTATATTAAACCATTGAATATAGTTAAATGATGAACTGAAAAAATTAGATGAATTCACAAAAAACTTTACAAATAAATTAAAGGAATTGCCATTTACTAGATTAAATAAGAAATTATACGAAAGTGTAAACATTGTATTTGTTAGTGATCATCGTGTAACTGAAATTTTATATCAGGATATATTAGATATACCAGGACAAGGAAAATGCACCGACGTTACATTTTACGGTTCAGATGTTTGGTTACAACAAGCATATAAAAGTCGTGAAAATGGAACTGCTGGACATGCAACATTTAATAAAAGCTATTTTAATGGGGAATGGAATTATGATGGGGAAAATACACAATGTTCGCATTGGTACTGTGATAAATGGACTACCAAGTGGCAGTGGGAGACTAGCGCGTGGTATTGTATGACTTGGTACAGTAAGTTTCACTCATGTTGGCAAAAATATTACAATAATTCCAAATGTATAGAAAGTATGTTAGAAAGAAGACTGCCGCCTAGCTATTTGATGAATCCTCGTACTCCAATCTATCAATATATCGACTACCCACATAAAAAAGTAGGGTATGTGTACTTGATTAAATAAGTTTAATTTCCATATATTTAATTTTTAATATATTAAATAATTATAATTTTACAATATTTATTTTAGTAATTTTACTATATTTATCGCTGATGTAAATCATACTTGGAATTTATTCATGGATAAAAATATGACATTAGTTTTTGCAGCATATGGTGAAAAACTTTTCCCAAAAATCAGACAATGGACCGCAGATTATAATCTTACAGGTAATATTGTCTTAAAGGTAATATTGGTCACGGTAATCAGTTTCTATAAATAGAAATAACTAATTTTAATTAAATATCTAATGTAAAGACATCCGTCGACCATAAATGACGTATTATATAAGAGACGTTCATTTATAGCAATTTATACTTAATTCACGTGGTGCGTAGTGTAATGAATAATAGCTCAAAAACTTCTATACTAAGCTCAACACATTTTGAGTGGAGCACATAATAACTGCGATTACATCTGGCGGTTATTGAAATACGGTTAACTGTACTATGTTCCATGTGAACAAGATATTAGTAAATTGATTACATTAAATAATTAATAAATTCCATTTTGATATTTCATTCTAATAATATGCCCAAGTTATTTAGTGGAGTTCATCTATTTTAGATATTTAAATTTTATTTTTATTCTCATATCTCAGTTAATGAATGTACTACGTTCGGAGTTCATGGTTACTATCCCAAAGAAACTGGATATTTTATGGCTTCTGGACCGGCATTTATTAAAAACACATATTATGTTACTCATTCTGACACTAGAATCAAAGCCGTAGATTTATATAGTTTATTTGCAAAAGTTTTGCATATACCACTAAAAAACGATAATGATGGTAAATTTTCTAGAGTAAAACCTTTATTATTGATTGATACTGAAGAAGGTGGTGGTCAAGCAATAAATTGGATACGTATGACATAATGTATTTTATAATGTATAACTGTAAAATATATATATATATTTATTTTCAGAGCATCTTAAATTGATTTGTATATGTTCGATAATTCATTGTGCTGTTTTTTATATTGCTGTGGAAATTTATTTCGCCAGAACGAGATGACAATAATTAAGTAAATTATGTTTTATATTAAATATTATAGTTTTTTTTCGAATTTTAGTCACGTTTAATAATATTTTCAAATTTATATATTAAAACTAAATATTATTTAAATAAAATGTAAAAAAAAAAAAAAACATTAATTACTTTATTTTCATTATTTTCTTTGTCAATAATCAATTAAATAATTATTAAATATGTAATTCTGGAATCATTGTGCCACCATCACCGTCGCGTTAACAGCTGTGTAAAATACTCAATTAAGGTGAATTCATTGTTTCGTCGCATTTAAGTCGAACTGATTTCTCTCAAGGCAGTTCATCGTTTCGTCTTAAAAGTGACGATTATTTAATGATAATCTATCAAAACAATAATCATAGAGTGTATATAAATAATAATTTTTAAATTGTTTTAATAAGTTGAAATTGAACCAATTTTTTCAGAGAGCGAGACAAAAGAATTCGAAAATAAAAACTAAAAAATGAGAGAAATTCAAATTTTCATATAAAAAATATGTGCGGACATGAGTTCATTGTAAGTCGGACGAAACAATGAATTCACCTTTACTGATTAATTGAAAATGATCGGTTAATCAGACATAAATCTGTTCTGGCTACCAGAGTTATCATACATTTTTGTGTATGATCATCATACATTTTTGTGAACCGTCCAATATCAAAATTATGAGCCATGCTTCTCAAGAATTTTTCAAAATTTTCTATTGCGATAAACTTCGCGATGAATATATCCTTGCGATGAATTGTTTACGATGTATATAGCTTGCGATGAGTTGCGGGCGATGAACTTTGCTATAAATTTGTTATTGCGATAAACTAGCCGGATACCAAAAATAATGTTTTTTTTATTCTTTTATGGATAAGCTACAAAATTTAAATACAAAGCAACAACAATTTGCAAGAATCGTGGAATACATGGAGCATCATACGATTTAGCAAAGGTATTGTTAAAAAGTTACGAAGGTAGAAATTAAGTCAAATTAACTTGTGGAAGCATGCCAATCTTGTCTAATTTGATGTTAATACCATCCGTGAGCAAGGAATTTTAAAGTAGCTGCCAACTTAATAATTTTAGGATGTTCGATATGATTCTTTTAATTCATCATTTATTTCATCCAAAACATATCGAAATGCTTCTTTAGAAAATTGATAGTTTATAATAAAACTAAAATAAAAAATTAACTTTGATCTTTATGTACTCTTCAAATTTAAATTTACCCTTGATTTCCTAATTCTAAAATATTTGAATTATCTCTAATCCACTTCCATTGATTTTTTTCAGTATTTTTTTCTTCGTCCTCAAACCATAATGCGACGGTATCCATTTTTATAAATAATTATTTTATTTTTTAGATTTTAAAATAAACTACACAACTTTTTAACAAAAAGAAAATATATTTTGTATGTGGAATTAGTAAATTATCAAATATAAATGGCAGCATTTTTGTTCGGTCCGAAAATGTTACATACACCCCTGTTCTGGATTCCACTTTTTATGAAATGAAATGCGAAAGTGAAAATTGGTGTTCTCAAATACGACGGAAATGAAAAAAATGACACTTAATGAATTGACATTTCGAAAATGAAATTTGATGTTCTGTAATTCGATTTACTCCCAATTTCAATTGAATTGAAATCACTTCAAGTTGTATTAGTTAAATTGGTGTGAATTGAATTTTGAAGTGATAAAATAAAAATGTAAGATTTGTTTTTAATAATTGTTATACAATTTAATATTTATAATATTTATTATATTTGATTATTATAGGGGAAAACATAAAAATCTTAGACAAGAAAAAATTATTGTTAATTTTATGGATGAACATCAGGATCTAGCGAGGAATTTCGTGAAAGGTGATAAGGTATATGTGGACACGTTGTGGACTGAGTTAACTAAACTTTTAAATAGTGAGGGTCCACCAAACAAAGATGCAACAGGATGGAAAAAAGTACTTTGATTTCTTTGTTCTTTTTAATACAAAATGTTATTTTTTCTTTGTTTTTTTTATAATAAAAGGTCTGGTTTGATTGGAAGTGCAATATCAGAAAAAAATTAGCACACAACAAAAATGAGACAAAATCAACTGGAGGTGGACCAAACAACGTCTTGCCCATATCATCCATAGAAGATACGATTGCGAAAATAACAGGTATATATACTGTTGTCGAAGGTTTGGGTGGTCGTTCATTTGGTACTACCACAACAGAAAATGAAGAAGAAGAAAATTCCGAAAATATTAATCTTACCAACATCCAAGAACCTTCAACATCTAGAACAAGAGCCGAAAATATTAATCTCTCCAACATCCAAGAACCTTCAACACCTACAGCAATAGAAATACCAAATCCAAAACCACGTAGACGGCAAAATAGTATCGACAAATATATGGATGCACAAATATGTAGCTTGAAAAATATTTCTGACAAATTAAATAAATATGTAGAAATTGGAAATGATAATAATAGTAATACTAAAAGAACATACCGTGGCATAGAAAAACTGTGTGATATATTAAAATCTAAAAATGATGAAAATAAACGTCATCATCTGGAAATAGAGAAGTTAAAGCTGGAGAACATTAATATTAAAAAAAGAAAGTTGGAAATTGAAGAAATGAAATTAGGTATGGAAACAACTTACGATGAAAATACTTAATTTTTTTATATAAAGCTTTATTAATTATTACTTTAATATTAAAATGAATTTTTTTATTTATTTATGTTATTTAAAATGAATTTTTTTGTTTAGTTATGTTTTTTAAAATGAATTTTTTTATTTAGTTATGTTATTCTTATTAATTAAAAAACTAAATATTTATAAAAACATTATATTTTATTTACATTGCCAATCATATAAATGTAGATTCCTAAGAAATTATTTTTTGAGCAATCTCATCCCTAACTCTTGCGCCTTCTATTAAGTGCTCTCCATAATGTTCGTCGTGAACATCGTGTTGTATTTCATCTTCTTCATCTAATTGTATATCATAGTCATCTAATTCTATATTATAATATTTACATATGTTGTGAAGAGCACAACAAACATTAATTATTTGAATTACTTTATTGGGCTTGTAGTACAACGTATTGAGCAAACATCTGAAACGAGTTTTTAAGTTCCCAATTGTCCTTTCCATAATGTTTCTGGCTTTTGCGTGTTTTTTGTTGAAGTTGTGTTGGAATGTTCCAGCTTGTACAAATTTATACGGGGTTATTATAAAGGGTTCGAGCGTAAACCCAGAATCTCCAAGCAACCAAGAACCACGCTCACCACTTTCGAATTTTTCCAAAAAATACCTTCTACTATCACCCATATACCATATCAGAGCATCATGACTAGAACCTGGCCGAGTTGCATCAACTGCTCTTATTCTCATTTTATGATCACATACCTACAATTTTTTTTTTTTTGTTAAAGCTATTTAAAAGTAGTTATCTAAAAACAAAGCACTTACAATAACAGCATTGATGCTGAAAAATCCTTTTCTGTTGAAAAAAAGGTTGTAGTCTCTATGTGGCTTTAACATTTTTATATGCGACCCATCTACACAGCCTATAACTCCAGGTATGCCAAAATTTTCAAAGAAATGTAATTTAGCCTCTTCTTTTTCTTGATTAGTCATATTTAGCTTTATCCAGATGGGACACAATTTCGTCTCTAAAACATTTAAAATTTTTGTTAACGTTTTGCTTACTGTAGATCTCCCTATAGCAACATCGAAATCTTTTCCCACAGATCTTTGGTACGCTCCTTCAGCAAAAAAACGAAGTGCTGCAGAAAGCTGCAAAACCACCGAAATTTTCGATTCTTTAATTGACGGCGTTATTATATCACCAATGTATAAAAAAGCTTCCTTATTTAATCTAAAATAATCTATAAAACTAAGCAATCAAATTGAAATTAAATTATGTTCAAACTATTTTAAAGCTCAATAAACTTACATTGCATCTGGGAGATCCAGCACATTCGATTTATCTCTTAATATTATTTTTCGAATCCTTTCTTTTCTGTTTTGTTCCCTTTTTCTATTTTCTATTTCAAACACTATTAAATCCATATTTTAGAGCCAAATAAATTTCCACAAAATATTAAATATTACTAAAAAAAATTTTAAATTGTCAAAAAAAGTATCAGCTGATATTTTGACAATTTCGAAAGTGAATTCGAAAAAAAGTAAAACGAGTGAAATTCAGAACACACATTTACAAATCGAGTGAATTTGAAATTCATTTTCGTTTCATTTTCATGCGAAATCCAGAACAGGGGTGTATGTACCAATTTTCAATCGAATCGGATTTCACTTTCTAAAATTTTTCCTGTTCGAACCGAATTACATAATAAAGGTCAAGCTCCATTTGTCTTTTAATAGTCGTGATGACATTTTTTTTTAGCAAAAATGAAAAGAGATAGCATGTAAAATTATACAGTACAGACAGAGATGAAATTGCATAACTTGTTCTTGAAAAAAGTGGTGATGACTTTTAAAAAAGCCTAATGGAGCTTCACTTTAATTCGGATTCAAATGCAGAATACTAACGCAGCAGTTGCAGACATGCCTGGGGAGTCCGACTAAAATTGATTTAGCTACCGCTTCGGCTCCTATGATACGAATTCAATTTTGGGCTCTTTTATTTATTTCCAAATAAATAAGTTTTTAAAAATGAAAATGTTTAAGAAATTCTTAAAAATGTATGTCGTTTTAAAATTTAAAGTATATTATTTCAGTTTGTGTTACGAACGGGACTGAGGAGCCGAAACGATATTGATTTAGCTCTAGCTCCGGCTCCGGCTCGGAATTATCAAAAATGTCCAGCTCCGGGGCTCCTAGCTCCAGCTCCCCAACCCTGGTTGCAGATACCTATTGCAATTGGCGATGATTGTCTGCAAAAATCAAAATGGTTGATAATAATTTTGAAGAGTAATTAATAAAATTGTTTATAAATTTAAATTAATTTAAAATATTGTTGTAGTAGGTCGTATAAATTATGCAGTCCAAATTTACTGCTTTTCAATTTTTTTGAAGCTGCATAAAATGCACAGCTCCTGAATTACGTTATATTATGGATTTAACTATATGCAGTATCCGTTTACAATACGCTTGGTCGTAACCACATATTGTAAGTTTATTTAATAACAATAATCCAACAAAAAGTGGTGCTGAATAGCTGAATACAAAATTACTACGTTTCATCCCAAGGCAAAAAATTTAAATTTCTCAAACCAAATAAAAAATGAAAAGAAAATTTACCTATAGACATGATTTTTCTTATATTTTCTTCAGCTAATTTTAATCTACCATTCCTAATTTATAAATAAAGATATTTATATAAATTTTCCTGTCACATATGAAAATTGGGGATGATGCTGTTTCTCCCTCTAATTCAAACAAAATCTTCGATACCAATAAAATTTCGTTATCTTTTTAGTAAAAAAGAGGAAAATTTATGAGAAAAAACAAATTTTCCAAAACAATTCGTAATAATATAATAAGGAAAAATTGATATCAGTGAAAGTGACAGTTGTATTATTTGTAGGAAAACTTTTTACCGGCGGTTAACCGGAAAAGTTTATTTAATATTTCATTATTTTAATTGTAAATTGCCTGGAGGAAAACTTGTTTTTAACAAAAATATAAAATTTTAAAAAATATGAAAATGAAAAATGGGATGGAAAATTGTTGGAAAATATTGACTATATAGAAGTTCATTGACATTAATATGATTATGTTCTGGTGTAACAAAATTTACGTTAACCAGAAAGGACAGAAATAGCTCTGGAAACAAAGAAGTATATTTAAAAATATATTGAACTTTTTTTATAGAAGTATTAGCACTTAGAAAAATTGCTATAATTTTTGATAGAAATTACTATAGGCGCAGTCAAGAATTTAGTCGCTGCTCAGTTTTAGCAGTTAGTCGGTCATTAATTAAGATTTGCAGCGAAAGCAGCTCAAAATTCCGAAAACAACCGCAGCAGTTGCAGATATTGCAGTCAAATTATAGTTTTTAGTGTCAAATGTTGACAATTTGCAGCCGTTCGTATAAATATGCAGTCAAAATTTTTGCATATTCGCTGCTTTTCAATATTTTGAGGCTGCATATGCTGCACAGCGGCTGAATTCTTGATCGCAACCTACTTCATTATCGAAATTTTATTTAACCAGAATTTTATGCCGGATGTAATTTGAAAGAAATCTTCAAATCTTGATGGAATAATGATTTGAACATGTCTAACAAAAATCAAGTTTTATAGTACGAACATTCCCTAAATTATTTGATATTTCTGAATATACCACAAAATGGACCGGTTGTATAGAGGCTCAGTGAGAACCAATAAATTTTTTTTTTTTGTATATGAATATTAGGTCCTAATTAATTATTTCGGAAATTCAGAATTTCGGAAATTCAGTCTTTATTATATCGAATTTTCTTTTAATTTCTTTTAATAAATTATCTCAGCTAAACATAATTTTAAGAGTTTAAATTAATGGTTCAATTAATTTAATGGTTCAATTACTTTAATGGTTCAATTAATTTATACAAAGTTTTTATTGATAATATTGTGAGAACATAAAATGCAGTTTTATGATTCTTGTTACCATAAAAATGATTCATTTTGTCAGGATTATTCATTACTTCAATTTATAATAAAACTAATAAATTGTACTTTATAATTCGTATAGCTTGTAAATCTTATGATATTATAGAAATTAGACTATTATTAGATTAATTAGATTATATTGAAAAAGTTACTTTTATTTGTTTATTCTGTTACCGGTCATTTCAACTTGTCATTGTGGATTTGAACTTTTTTGGTTGTTAAGTTTTTTCAACTTTGATAAAATGGTACCCAATAAAATGATAAAAATTGATTAATAAAATTTTTGAATATGCATTCAATTTAGCGCTGTAGATCACCAATTAATTTGACCATAAAAATTGAAATTGGACTAATTAAACTGTCAACTGTCTAAGAAGTATAGTACCAAGAAAATTGTCTTGGTGAAATTGTCGCACCACACTGAACTACAGTAGCAATCGTTTAATAGGTTTTTTTTTAACATGTTGTGTGATAATTACAAGTGAGGATTCGTGAAAAATCAGATTTTGTTTTTAATTTACAATAAAATTTCCAATTTTGATTATCAATTTGTCTGACAGCTCCTCCTGATTAAAACAGTTCTTATTAATTTCGTCAGAACTGAAGTGTATGCTTTATTAATCTATAAATTGAAGTGAACTTTTCCATTTGGAAATTATTTGGTTCTTAAAAAGGAAAATAAGTTTTCAGAAAAGTTTTCTTGAAAATATAAAATAATTTTGTTTTTTGAAAGTTGTGACATATTTTCTTAATATTCACAATTTTTCACATTTTCTTTTTTATGAAAACATTTTCAACATTTTCTTTATTTCTATGTAAAATAGCTAAAAAAAAACTTTAAGGGAAAATCATAAATAATATCCTTAAATCTAATTAGAAGGAACGTAGCAATAAAACTTCTTTCAAATAAGTTGCTGGTAAATTAAAATTAGCTTAATTTTCAGGTTTCTGGTTTAATTACTTAATAATCTTAAAACTTATTTTAATTTTTTACATTTACATCCTTGACCCATTTAGAAATTTTTGTTTAAAATTTTACTGATTCTTTCTTATATTTGATTACAATTATAGCAATTTCATTACTGCGATTCATTTAAAGCTGAATCAACTAAAACTGAATCGCAATAATATTCTGGAATCTAATGAATGACTTACCGCTACATCACAGCCACACTTCCAATAATTTATAACTTTTAAAAATATTTTTTATACTTTAACAAACTTTAACAAACTGATCGATAGTTCCCACAATTCTAAATCCTACCAAAATATTCAATGTTCAGCAGAGACCAATCACCCGAATTAGTTTATGCACATTATGGAAATATTTCAAGCATTCCGAGGTTTTGATTTATCGGTATTTTGAATTCAGTACACTGAAAACTGTCTAGCCAGTTGGTGTATAAGACTACAAAATATACAAACTAAAATTTGAAAATTATAGAAGGAAACCTTTAATTTAAGTGTTTTCGGTCTGGACTGGACTACAAGAATTAAAATACGTGGTAACGATATTGCTCGAAGTTAACACAGCTTTAAATGAGTACAATTTACTGTCAACTATCATTAAAATCCATTAGAGTATAACAAATTCAAACACTTCGGCAAATAGTTGCTAACGCTTTTCTACATACCAAATAATTGCTGGTGCTATTGATTCTTTATTTCTCTTAGAACGGATGAACGTTAATACTAATTTTTGCTCGCTTAGTTCTGTTTCTGTGTGGCTTTTTAAAATAGAATTTCATTGCACAGACTATTAGAAAAATTAGACCATATCGAGAATGTTATACATTCAGTTAATAATAGAGTGTCGCGAAAAAACGTTACAATTACAACGTTATACATTTTAAAAAAAACATTCACTTAAATTATTATATTTTTTACAGGAATTCCAGTAAATTTGAATATCTTTTATTTTTAAATTACTTTAAGGCCCAATCGTAATGTGGGCGCAAACCTTTAGCGAAAACTTTGAAAATTGTTCAACATATCGAAATCAATGAAAGCAAACACAATGCTACCGGTCACCGCTAAGGAAAAAAAAGCTACAGTTAAGATTGAACATTGTTCAATATTAACCGCCAGCACTAAAAAAAATTAATAAAGGAGGCGAATTTTAAATTTGACTGACATTTTTCATAGTGACATTTTAAATAAATAATAAAGATTTCAAAAAAAAAAATATATATTTCTCAGCCAGCGCCACCGCCCAGCATTGCGTTTGTACTGGATTTGTCTTGGCGGGAAAAAAAATCGTTAAACGTTTGCGCCCACATTACGATTGAGCCTTTATTATTTCATTTTAAAATTTAATGTATTTTTTATTTATTATTCTTGTATTTGCTGTAATATAGGAATTTCTTGGATCAAATGTTACTTTAGTGAATATAATAAAATTAAGAAATAATGAAAATATTTTGGAAATGGAAAATGGAATTTATATTTTGAAATATTTATATCGAAGAATTTAAATGAATATTTTTACTAGCTTGGATGCAACAAAACATAAAACATTAAAAAAATATATAAAAACTCATTAAAAATACAATAGAATAAAAATATATTTTGCTTGAAAAAGAAAGTTATGTAGATAAAGTTAGTCATCATGTAAAATGCAATACCTGACAAGAATTTATATAGAAATGAATTTAAATATTCCGGAGGTTTTTCATTTTTTTATCGTTTGAAATTAAATTCATTTAATACTAAAAGAATTATTTGATTAATAAGTGAACGAACAAAACTTTACCATTAACGAGAAATTTAACAATTCGAAAATAATTGTTACCTTTTCGAAAATATAATGTAAAAAGTACTTTTTAAGAAATTCGAAATTCATTGTAGTACATTTTAAGTATTTTTTTCAGCCAATTTTGTGAAGAGCATACGCAAAACGAAAAACGCTGTGGTAAGTACAAATTTATTTCGCTATTATTGTAAAAAGTTTAAAAGCGATTTTAATAAAGTTTGCGGTATTATTTAATATTGTACATCCCGAATCAATAATGAATGCTTTTAAAATATTTTACAATAATTTTGAAATCTTAGTTGACGACTGATCTAGTTTTTGATTAAATATTTAGGAGAATGAAAGTGAAAATTTATCAGGAAAAGAAATATTTGATAATCTGCGTGCATGGGGGGAGTGGTTCTCCTAGATCAGTTTATCAGCTATTATCGAGTTTTTATCCAGTCCAAGAAGTTTTGATTCCTTTATTTTCTTTTTTTACGAAAGCCAGGTATAATCATAATAAGTTCAAAGTTTTGAATCATCTATCATTATAATAAGTCCATCCCTCCAAAAACTCGATAAATGCAAAAAATTCGAACTCCAAAAATATTATTTCCTTTTTTCCATAATTCTGCATTATTAATGAATGCAACTAAACATTTTTCAATTATGCTTAAATTATGCTCAATTATGCTCAATTATACCATAAAGATAAAAATTATTGGCTTATTGCTTATTTCATAATTAAAACTATTCAACAATTTCTAAACTTGATAAAATCGTATACATTGCATCCATTTTTAAACTATATTTTAGCCACTGGCCGCAGTTTGAAACTGATATAGTGGCTAAAAAAAGTAATTATTTTTCCTATTTTTAATAAGGTTGACTTCTAACTACGGTATCATCTGCAGAAAGTTCATGTTATACATCATAAATGGATACTTCCTGAAAATTTTTAAAGGACTGTGTCAATGATACTTTCCATTAGAACACTTTTTTGCTTAATCAAAAATTCACAAAAGTGAATTACTTTTTTAATATTTATTTTTGATAACATAACTTTATTTCTTAAATATCTTTTATTTTGATTTAAGCGTCCTATTTCAAGCGCCCTATTTTGAATAGGGTCCCTAGGCTAATAAAATGTTAAATCTTGAATCTTATAATTAATTCTTACTTGTTATTTTTATATATAAATTCTGAAGTATAATTAATTTTTTTAATGGAATTTTAATTTTTCTATATTCTAAATTGCTTTGATATATTTGTGTCATGCGATATCTAATAATAAATTTAATTTAATTTTGTCAATGTTTAATTAATTATAAAGTTATTTAAATTCATACTTCTATAATTTTATTTAAATCATTCAAAAATTCTAAAATCTATGCATATTTTAAATTTTAGAACGTTGTGAAAGAATAGTTCAAAGAAATGTAATATCAATATTAATAGTAAATTGAATGGTTTGAATTAAGTTGGAACCAGTGTCGAATTTCTCTTTTTGGCACCTCCAGGCAATACTAAAGTGCCCAATAATTCTTAAGAAAATTTATGTTTCAATCAATGAATGATTTGTGTTGTTCAACAACAATCGACAAATTAATTTATATTGATTGAAATTTTAAATTAGTTGCAATTAGTTGCAACCGCAACCGATCAAAAGTGGATTTCTAAAATTTCATCATAAAAGCGAATTCGAAACGATTCATTTGAAAGATAATATTTTGAGGTTGGCTTCTAATTTGAGATGATACGGTATCATCTTCATATTGTTATAGTGTATTGGGAAATGTTTGTCACAACAATATTTGTTCTTTTTATTTTTTCTGTGACCCAATTGTGACACTTAACATCAACTAGACAGCCAGTTTTGTGACAATTATTTGTAATACAATCACAGTTTTTTTTTGTCGAACTTTTGTCACTTGTTCATTTTACAAATTTCTAATAGAAGGACATTTAGTACGGCATACTTTTTTGGTCAGAAATACTATAAAATGAATATTTCTAAAATTGTTTATCATAATTTTTGCAGGATCTAAAATATCCAAATATGACATTTATCATGGAATTAACCAAATCAACAATTTCAGCCTTCAAATAAAAATTTATATAAATTACTTTTGTCGTATTTACTCGTAATCGTAACGTAACTCGAACGTTGCTCTATGGATTCTCTCTAAAAAAAAAATACAAAATTGCGTTTGCCCACCTAAACCTAATATTAATACACATCGGCATACGAATGACGTATAGGGATACATAAATGTGAATCAATTTTTACGTAAACAAATACTAGTTTCACACATACAACCATTTATTAAGGAGTTTTTGTATTCTTTGTATGTATAGGAAGTAAATATTGAAAGATACCGGTTTTTTTCCAACTCAAAAATCTCAGATTAGTTTGTGAACAACTTTCGTTGTCGTTAGACGTGAAATTTGTTGTAGTTATTTACAATTTTTAGTTACATTTTATATATCGCAACTTCGGAACATGTTAATTTTTCGTTAAAATTATAATTTAAATTAATTATACAAAAGTTACAGATATAAGAAAAATTAACTAAATCTTTTGATTTAGCTTGACATTTTATTTACACCATTTTCAGATGGTAACTTCCATTTTCACACGTTCATTTCACATTTTTTAATGAGTACAAAATTAAATTATATTATGAAAAATTATAATAAAAAAATATATAAAAGTGAAAAGAATAGAAAACAAATTTTTATAATTAAATTTTCAACAATTATTTTCCCATGAATTTCATAGCTTATTGAATTATGTTTCGTGCTTTAAGCCCAGGTTTATGAAACAGAAACAAGTTCATAATAATTTTTTATATAAACAACAATAGTGAAAATTTGAAATAGTGAAAATGATCATACAGTAAAAGCTGATTAATAATATAATCATTATTATCAAACTAATAATCATAAATATTGTAACCATATAAAATCGTTGTGAACCAAATTTTACCATTTCAAAATTTCAAGATTATTGGTAATCAAAATCGGTAAAATGAAGTTGATAACTCAGAAAAATGTCATTTTGTATCACTTGTTAAAATCTCTTATAGTTCATATACAATATTAGATGAACGAATTTCGCCAAGTCGTATTTGACATATGGGACAAAATATATTGTGAATCGGCTCGTTATTAATTAAACACTATTATTTTAATTGGATCGAAAATTTGGAATGTTCAAAATTTTCAGAAGATGACGTTGATTATCATGACGATTTAGAGTAAATTGTGGAGTTACTCAGTCATATCGAATAGAATAATCGTTAAAAGTTGCTGACAAAAAGGTAAGCTGAAGAAAATAGAATTTAGCCTAGTTTCAAACGGCATCAATCCAAATTTACATCAAAATTTTACAGGAGAAACAAATTACTTTTTATATTTTAAAGTTTTTGGGATAAACGTTAAGAAGAATGGAAGTCAAGATTGTTCTAAATTTATTGGTTGGGTTTAGGGCCATTTAGGGCTAATTCGAAAAAATTATTTAAGATTGAGGTCATTAAAAACTAGACTAACTATATAAAAAATCTTATTATTTTTATGGTTGGGATCGATTTTAAACCAATTTAAAAAGAGGAAAATTATTAGAAACGTTGTTTTTCTTTAATGGCATTGTAAGGTTACATTTTTCTGATGGCTTTATGATTGAGTATTTAGAGTTTCCTGGTGAATCTATAGTTTTGACAACGATTTTTTATTCTTTAACCATTTTATTATTGTGATTGTATCGAGCGCGTCTTTCTAATTGTAATCTGATAATTAGTCCAATTCGTATTCGGCGAACTATGACATTAATTTATTTCCACAATTTTTTATCCAGTTCACTTTTCTTCGTTGCTGTATAATTCACAAAAATTAAATATTTATTTTTCACCCGAATTAAAGTAACAATAATAATTGGCTTTATAATGAGTCTATTTGATGCTCACTTCTAAAGTTCTTTGAAATTTATATAAGTAGAATCAAGTACATATACATCTCAGGCTGAATAGAAAATTTGAATTATCATAACAAAGTCAAGATTTTATTTTAGATTTTCAATTACTTTAATCTTGAAATTTTTTTTGTAATATAGAATTTTTGGTTATTAAAGTAATTATTATTAAATATTCGTGCAGAATTTGATAAATTTATTTGATTCCGGTTACCATAAATTAAATATATAGGCCAATATTTTATTAAAGAATTATTATAAATCTACTCTTATTCAAAGATTCTGTTTCTCATTTTATTCTCACTTATTTGTGACCTTAATTTTAGCATGACTATTTTATCAACTTTACAGTATTTGTCCATTAATTAATGATATTTGTAATAAATTGAACTTTTAACCTTCGGTAAACTGTTTCCAATTGTGATTAACAACTTTATTCATCATTTTACTATTGGTGCATACCAAAGACATCAATCAAAGATAATCTACTTAAAAATGTTATAGCTATGTAGCCAAGAATTTAATTTTTTTGCTTCTTGATTTTATATTTTCTATCCATTACGAAAATTATTATATTTCTGTTTTTCTTTGGTTAGCCATGATGGACCTTACACAGATTTTCAATATTTCATTCCAACAACAAATATAGTTCTTGGTGAAGCTTTCGTGTTCAATGATATAACTGAGATTTTTAGTAATAACCCTAAAATAGACCATTTTCAACATAAAGGGGAAATTGTATCATGAATTTACTGAAAGTACGGATCACATCATTGTCGGCCATCATGAATAACTTTCGATGAACCTCTATCCCAACATTTCATTAAAATATAACGAGCGGTTCTAGGAGATATGTATGTGAATATGTTGAAATTGTGTGTTCGAGGCCAAGTATTCGTCAAAGGATTTTTTTTTAATATATATTCGAACGTGCGAGGTGCGACCTCAGAACAAGATTTTTAGTGAAATCCAATTTTTTTGGAGAGTCAAGTCAAACCAATATTTCTATAGTTATTCTATATATACTCGTTGTACATCCCTTCACTGCATTACACCATTAATTTAAAGCAGAGGACTGAATCCGTAAGATTATCGTTCCGGTTTACGGTTCAGTTCATAAATATTTTATGTTCCGGTTCTTTATTAATTAATTTCGTTCCGGTTCAATTCGGCTCTGTTACGGGTTTAAAACTAGTTCAAACTTTTCACGCAAAAAACATAAAAAAGTCATACTACAAAGTACAAATAAAGTTACTATTATTTTTATTATTATATTGGAAAATGGCCGCCTGGATAAAAAATTAAATTGTAAAAAGTTTCAAAACTTCATAAAGAACAATGCTGCCAACATAAGGAACAATGTTGCCAAGTATATTATAAATTATGCTAGATTGAATTATAAGACAATATAGATGATTTCAAATTATACTAACGCGGTTATTTTAATTTTTTTAAAAAATTGTTCGAAAACCGGAACGATAAATACCGAAAAACCCAAAACGGTTCGGGTTGCGGTTATAAGGTTTTTTAAATATCGGTGCGGTTGGGTTATGGTTTAGGCAGAAATTATTGGTTAAACGGTTCGGTTCTGGTTCAGGTATCTGATTTAAAGTTTTGCGAGTCATATGTAAATAATTGATAAATTTTACTTTTATCATATTTTTTCAAAAAATATTTTTAAAATTACTTTAAAAAAAATATTTCGATTTCAATTATTTCTAATAAAACGTATACTAAAAATGATTGGGGTCTTTGGATGACCCTAATGGAACATTAACGTATTTTGAGATATTTTAGTATTTAAAATCATTTTACATTAATTTAAGTTTCATAATTATTATATAAACATCAAATTCCTTATCAACAAATTTACAAAGAAAACTTATCTCGATTAAAATAATATAAGAATGGAATTTTCTGTATAATTGAATTTTCCAAAAAATTACTAAAATAATACACACAGGACACAGGAACTGTCACGGGGCATTTACTATTACGTAAACATGCTGTGCGACTCAGAATGACAACTGAAACAGCTTGTAGAGGCTGTTTTGAGGATGACGAGACGGTTGAGCATCTTTTATGTCACTGTCCGTATCTGTGTAATAAAAGGTTAAACATTTTCGGTTCCTATTTTGTAGGAGATTTAATGGAATTAAGCAGTGTAAAACCTGCGAAGTTGGCCAACTTTATAAAGAAAGTGGGATGGCACGATTCGTGTTGAAAATGGTCAACGTTTCATAAGGGGGTACAACGGGCTGTACGGTCTATGTACGTGGTTTGGTCGCTTCCATTCCCACCTTCTCAAACCAAAACAATTTTTAGTATATAATTTAAATAAAAATTAATAATTTAAAATTTTACTTTAAATACCTAATGATAAATTAACAAAAATTTATATTTCATTACAGCAAATTACATAAAATAATCTTCAATAAATTTTCATTACAACAGGGATTAATATTTAAATTTTCAACCCTTGTCGTTCCGATGTCCTTGAATATTTTGTGGACAATTTATTTTAATATATTTTTCTCATTTTTTTTACAAACCATTTTCTCTGTGTCTGAGTTTTCCAATTAACACTGATATCAAAATGACTGGCATAATACCCGACCCTAGATAACATATTTATTTCATTCCCTTATACCCAAAAATTTATTTAGCTCAAATTTTATCATTAAAACGAAACGATTTAAAATTAAATTTTATTTTTGCACATCACAGGACATTATCGACCTCCCCTCCCTTCCGATAATATTATCGTCCTTTGTGCTAAATGCAAAGTAATGTAGTCAGTCAATCGATAGAATCGAAATAAAGGGAAAATGAAATTCGAAGAAGAAAATCGCAATTCCGATGTGTAACCTTTAAAAATATTTTTCTTTATGTATTAAAAGGGAAAAAAAATCGAATATCAAATGAAAGAAAATGTGCTTTTAACATGACAATTTCCACTGTTTTGTTCCTTTTTGGAAGTATATAATAATCCTTGAAAAGAAATGTATCCTTTTTCATTTTATTGGATAGTAATTGCCACTTTATATTTTTATGAAGGCATCGAATCGTTATTTTTCCACAGAAATTTTATTTATACTTTGTAATGGAATCCATTAAGTTAAAAATATTTTTTTTGTTTTTAAAGGGTCATGTTTATTGGGATAAATTATATGTTTCGATATCACAAGCACGCATTAGGTAGGTCCACAGAAGAATGGCATGTTCTAGCGAAATTACATATTATTATCATGTGAATATGCTATAAACTGACGATGAACTGTATAATTATTAATATACCGAATTTCCAGAAACAATAAAAATTCCATAAATATTGACCATTGGAGTGTGGTATCGCTTCCAGAAGTATAGAGCTTCTATTTACCTGTTAGGTTGCATAGCAAAATAACAAATAATTCTAAAAATAGATTTGAAAATTAATAATAATTTTTAGACTGCCAAAATGGACGAAATTTGATGTCCAGAGTAATCTTGATAATATTAATACCATCGCGTTTGTGAGCAGGTTTTGGAGTACGAATTTTACAACAAATTTCAATTGACAAGGTATATCACAGAGTGCTTCAGAAATGTATGCGATTCGGTTAGATTTAAAAGAAAATTATTTATTTTGTTGCCTTTAAAGTTTTAATGTATCGGTCAAATTTTAGTTTTCATAGCTCGACTTTTTATGGAATTGCGATATTAGAGTTTATAGTAATCTAAAATTACTGATTCTAACAAATGTAAAGTTAAGTTTATAACAAATGTAATAATTACCAAGTTCATCATTCAAATTCAAAGTTATACAATTATACATTCGGAAAAATTGAAATTTTAAGTGTTCTTGAAAGTAAATCTTTACTTTAGGACCATCCAAATTTTGTAAACGTTTCATAAAAATTGAATTTAACATAAAAATAGCTGGTGTTTTTGTTATTTGGCATTATTATGTAAAAGATAAAACGGAAAAGCTACAATTTTGTAATCACATTTTGTACTCACTATCAATTAACCACACTGAATATTTTAAAATTTGAAAAATTTCAAACTAGAAAAACGTTATTTAAAATTCAAACCTCAAAGTAATAAATTAAAGTATTTCAAAGTCTCGTGAATGATGTGTCAATATTACTTACTTAATTTGGGAAATATTTGCTGATACTTCCGTACTGGGAAATATGGTGTTACTACTTAGTCTGAAATTGTTTCATAATATCGAAATCACGACCAAATGAAACGTTTTTTGAACAAAATTCATTCTAAATAATATTATTTCTTTTGATAACATCATCTGGGGGGTTCAATAAAAATATTTCAATAAATTAATAATATTTCTATTTCGATACGGTAATTTTAACCCCATTAACAATCCCTTATGGTATTTATAAAAATTATCATAAAAATCGATCAACAATATTCATAAAATTCATATTGGTAACAACAAATTCTACTATTTTTCGCCTTAGGGAACGAATGTTTTTACTATGTTTTCGATATGAACTATATAGGAAATATGTTTATGATTTTTTTAATGAAAATCTTCTAATCGTCAGAGGTCCAGAGGACATGAGTTATTGGTAATTTTATTGGATAAGTTTCAGAATTGATGAGTAAAATAAAAATATTGTTCAAATATTCTCAATAAAATTGTATAGCATCTGGGAAAATATTATCAGGTATTGCTTCCACAAAGATCCTTGTTTTTTCCATTGGTTATCATTTTCATTTTTAAAGATACTGTATTTGAATAACTTTCCCGAATAAAAATTAGGGTTTTTCCCCCTTTTTTTAACAATAATAATAATTAATTATTTAAATTAAACTGTTTTATGTGGCCCTTCTTCTACCAGTAACCAAAAAACTATAGATAAATCAAGTATAATTAACGCTTAACAAAATTACATTGTTTCTAGCATAAAAAAAACTTATGACCGAACTCGATAGAATTCATGGCCAATTTAAAGTCCGAGTATTTTGCTACTTTGATGAAAGGAAAATATATTTTTTTGCACTGTTTGTGTTAAATTTTTTAGTTCTTTTGTGGTCCATTTCGGACCTTTCTGGTATAAAATTTTGTGATGATTTTTTTCATATATCCTTTCTTTGTCTGCAATTTTCTATTATGTGAGGGTCGAAAGACAAACGGAATATCAAAAGTTATTCAAGCGAATTCAATCAAAGAAGAAAAAAAGAATTTATGAAATTTATCGAAAGGGAAAGTTTATAATAATTTACCACAAAAAAAAAATATACAGATATATTTTGAGGATATCGAAAATCCTTGTAAGGAAATCCAAGATTCATTAAAAAGTTCTTAAATTAAAAAATAACTTGCAACTTTTTCGTTTTAATAAAAGTTTTTCTTTTGGGGGAAAAACTGTTGGCTATACAAAAATGTTAATTACTTAAATTTGTCAACAAATTTTTTTTTTGCTGGTAGAAATAGAAAACCAGGGAAAATCATCAAATTTAATTAAATCAAATATTTTTATTGTGATAATTAAAATTCAGAGGTAAAAAAAAACTTAAAATTGTGGAATACTGCCTATAGGAAAATTTGTTACACGACATTTTTAATGGTTATTACAGGAAAATTTTAAAGAGTTTTTTAGCAGGCCGTTTTTACATACTATTCAATACAAATATTGCACATTTCTAGCGAAATTTATTGAAGCAGTTCTCGTGAATTTGGCAGACAATATTGCACAACATTTTTAATGCTTATTGAAGTCAAATTTTGATGGACTTTTTATCGTGCGGTTACGTTCAATGCTTCACGTATTTTTGTAGGCAATTTCCTGAATTTTTTTATTATATAGTATTCACTCCGCAGACAGTATTCCATGACAAAAGTGTTAATTTCGTTGAGTGAAAATTGATGATTAGAACACGAATTTTTTAAAATTTATTATTCATAACTTACCGATCTGCTATGTATCTCAAAAGTAGCGCTCCAAATTAACAATTATTTAATGCTCACAATTATTTATTGCAATAAATTTAAAATTAACAATTTTTAATTATAATAAAATTTTATTTATTAAAATTTATAATTTAAATTTCCTATTTTTTTTTTTTTTTGCAATCAATTTACTTTGTAAAGTAAATTACAAAGTTCTAGACTATATCAGAACAAGAAAATGGTGCACCTATAAGTGCAACTGGAAAATTTTTAACATGCGTTTGCCATTGTGATGATAATTGAAAGAAATTAACACCAGTCCATTCAGTACCATCGATATAAACTAAAATTAGAAAAACAAAATTATTATAACTGCTGGGATGTATTAGGTTCCGGGGTTCCGGGTTCAACTCTAGGCTGAGGCAGCGATATCGCTCTAACTTGGCTGAGCTTTAAATGAATATACCATAGAAATAACAGAATCTAGTAATTTGTATTTGTGATTTAAAATGCTAAGGGATGACACCATTAACCGTTTGCTGATTAGACATGCCTTAAGTAGGGGTACAATGTATCGATTTGTTTAGTACCAATACCAATCGTTCAGTAAAGTTCAACGTCTTTATATATAGCCAGGGCTACATTGTTTCGATCGGTTCAGTTTCGATTCGTTTCGAAAAGTTCAAATTTGATGTCTTCATATATTTTATATGGAAAATCGATTGAGTGGACACATAGGTCGAATCGGAACGAATCGAATCGAAAGAGTTTGGAACGATTTGAATTTTGCGAATCCAAACTGAAGGAAATGACAAGAGAAATGAAATTTGACTGTTTCAAAAATAACAAAAACAAAATATATGTGGTTTAATCGATTGTGATCGGTAACTATGTGTTCAGTCTACTTAAACGTCGAATCGAATCGAATCGAATTGAAACTGAACTGAACTGATAGGAACAATGTAGCCCAGGCTTATATTTTGAAATCAAATCGGAACGCATCGATTCGAAGGAGTTTGAAACGTTGAAGGAAAACGTCAACGAAATGAAATTTGACAGAGCATTCTACAACTTTGTGTTGATGCAATCGATAATTATGTGTTCAGTCTATTTAACCAGTCGATTAGTTACTGTAAAAATCGAATCGTAACTGAACTAATCGATACATTGTAACCCATACTTTACTATTAAAATGCATTTAGGTTCTAAGTTATTGTAATTTAATGATTCTTCACAATAAAGAAACTTATTGTTCGCAATTCGAATCAAATTAGTAGATCGAAATTGCAAATAAAATATCATGAAACCTCTTCGATTAGGTTAAGGCTACATTTGGGCTATACAGAGCTGTAAAGAATATACAATAAATTAGAATAAAAATTTTACCTTTCAAAGGAATTTGATTTGATTGTTTTGGTGAACAAATTAAACGAGCAACTCCTTCTATACATTGTTCTTGATCACGATCCTTTTCTTTCTTTTTACCCAGTCTAATAACTAAAATAATAATAATAATACGAAATTATTAAATAATTATTAATTATTATTTATTATAAATATAAATATTAACTTTTTTGTTTCTTTTCTTTAGCGGCAAAAACAATTGTCATACCATTTGTAATAATATCACCAAATTGTGGTTTCGATGGTAATCGTAAAACTTTGAAATTTCTAAAATTATTCTTAATACTATTTTTACCTTGATCACCACCTTTACATATATTTTTATCTTTACCATCACATGGTCGAATAATTGGCCAATAATCAATTTGTAATTCAACATATTCTTGATTAGTTGATTGTTGTGGGGGAGTTGTTAGTATTGATGGTGAATTACGTTCATTAAATTGTAATGGTGAACTTGATAAAACACTAGAACTTATATTAGATTGTTGGTTAGTTAATGGCGAACCAGGTTTATCCAAATCCAATGAAAGATGTAAACTATCGATATAACCAATTCGAACATCCTAAAAAGCATATTTATTATACTTAAATAGTATATAAGAAATAATTCCGTATAAATTATTTACACAGACAAATGGAACGAATACTTGAGAGGAATCTTCATCTTTAAAGTTTACCATTGCCTCAGCTATTGGTATTTGTGTACAAGCACCAGATCTATGCAAATATACTTGAATACGATTTGTTAATTCTATAATATCTGGTTGTACAAGAGTTTCGTCCAAATTAGCTGCTCTATCGCATAATTGAATCCAGTTTTCATTACCAAACATTGAATAATATAATTGATCAATTGAACTTAAATGTCGTGATATTGAACTAGTAACTGAAATGTTTGTATTTTCTTTTTCACAATTCAATTAATTATAATATTTTTAGTTATTTACCAATTGGTATAATAAAAAATCTTAAATAATGAACCCAATCTGGAGTTCTTATACCCAATAAATCAACATAATGTCTTAAAACTGCACCCTGTAACCAATCGCCGCCTAATAGTAAGATTTTTATAGTAATGGGAGGTTTTGCATTAGAATTACAACTGAAAAATGAAATAAATTTAATACAAAATAATGTCCATTAAATAATTTCTATATACTATTTTTGAATTTTTGTTAATAGCGCCTGTAATACAGCTTTCACTTCAGCTGTATTTTGTGGAATAAATGTTGGTCGAAACAACGATGTAAATGTTGTATTTAATCTGGCAATTAAATTATTTCCATATAATTCGGTTGGGCTTACTATTGCCACAACATCAGGTAACATTGATGTTTCTTCTGTTGAAAAAACTTTAATCAATTGATCTAGTAATAGTTTACGTGGTTCAACATTTGTCGGCGATAAACATGTCTCTAATGCTGATTTCGTTTCAGCCGAAAAACTTAGGGATTGTTTCTTTTTGCAAGTTCCTGGGCTACTGATAGAAGTTCTAAATATTTTACTTGTTGTGTTACTCGGTGTTTTCTCACGCGATAGATTTGCAATATTCTGTGAATCTGAAATTTGTACTTCTGGATCTGTAATTGCGGTGGTGTTGCCTTCATTACCGGAACTGTCATTTCTAGAAACGGGATGATGTTCTATAATCAAAGAAAAATTAAATTATGAAAAAATCATTAAAATTTCTTTTAACTACACTAAAGATCACAAAATAAGTTTGTGAGAAATCGCGTAAATGAGGTTATGCTTACATACCTATGTTACTATCGTCAAGTATACTTTTTGAATTTGAAAAAAATGGTCTTATCGAAGGCTTCGGAGTTGATAAATTATCTAAATCAGGTCCAGAATCATCACCGCCTTCTCCACACGATAGTGATTCTAATTCCTGAAACAAAGCATCAAATTCACATTCACTTCTTAATGCTGCCGAGCTTCTAATTGCACCGCCATCTAGTTCTTCAGTAACTTTGAAACGTTTTAAGAGTGCAACAATTTTTTGTTTGAAATTTCGTTGCTGTAGGGCAATTGTCTATAAGAAAGTATGATTGATAAAATAAAAATAGAATTCATTGAAAATTATTTACTAACCCTACTAATTTTAGTACGTGATAATCTTTTATTTTTAATTTCAAATTCACTATCGCTATCACCTGGATTTCCATCTAAATGTACGCTCTCTTCAATATCATTATTTCCGGAAGATTGTTGTAATTTTCGTAATTTTCGAATTTCATGTTTTGATGGATTATAGTCACGTTTAGTGACATCCTTTTTATAGACCGACAATCCAACATCAAATCTATTTTCATTATATTCACCTGAACTGAATTCTTCATCATCATCTGAATATTCATTGATACGATCTGGCCAAAAATATAATTTTTTTATAACTAATTTTCATGCTACAAATATGAAACCTCTAATTATTGACAATGACGAAAACCATTATAGAAAATAAAAATTTAGGAAAAATATGAAAATCTTTTTACCCGTAAGTAACAGGCTATTATTATTTTTACTATCTTGATCGACTGGACTGGAAGAAACTCTATCAGCTCGTAATATGGCAACAGTCCGACCATTTTTACCAGTTGCCATTAATTCCACAGTCATGTCCATTGATTTCTGTAAAACTGCATCTATCGGGATAACACCTTCAGCTAATGTCTTATATCCTAATATTGTACGAGATTTGTATTTTTTTCGTCGTTGCAGTAAAATTACCAATCTATACGTAAATATTATACGACGTTAAAAAAGGATGTACAAGAACAGGAAAATTTTGAATGAATAGTGAATTAATTTTTCATACCTATTTCCATCTCGCTTAATAAAATGTGGATACTGTAAACTAAAATGTAAATCTAAATCGGTTTCCAATAGTTTTTGTATTGAATTATTTGTACCAATTCCACTTGCAGCTGTCCCGTCACACCCCGTAACGTATGGAAATGTACTGCCATCGATATTTTTAGTATTTGCTTGTCCTTGAACTTCTCCGTTTTCGCTGCAAATTATATTACTGTTTCCACAACTTAAATTATTGCCTTGCATTAGTTGCTGCTGTTGGGGAACTAGCAATATTTGTTGGAAAATTAGCTGTTGTTGTTGATTACAACTTAAACCGCTTCCGCCATTACCAATAGCTGAATTATTTTGTGATTGAACTGGTATTTCATGTGAACGTAGAGTGCGTTTAGAGCTTTGCATTTTAACAGCTAAATATAATGATGACAAATCAATTGGTAATGGAGTTAAAAGTGATAAACGAGTTATTTCATCCTTACAGACATAGTCTGTAAGGATGAAATAAAAATATGAGAAATAAATTTTAAAATCAATTTAAATAGAAATAGTTAAATGAAAATAAATTCATGGCACCTAGTTATTCGGAAAGACTCGATCGAATTTATCTTTTAATTTTAGAGCTGATTAGTTAATTTGAAATTTTTAGAATGTTTTAATTTAATTCCAATTTCATAGTGCCATTGCCATTAGTGCCTGTTGTTTATAATATAAGGACCATGGAAATTTGGTATTCGGTTCTTAAATAACTGACTGAAATTGTTGCTGTATAAATGTCCTTTAAATTTCGTTAGTAATTATATTTACCTTGGTATACAATTTGGTGGTGTTCGATCAACTTCCCAAGCTGCAAATAATTTCATAGGAACAGGTTTACCATCACTCAAACTGCTGGCGATTTTATCGAATTTTATTGACTTATCTGTCATTTTGAAATTATAGGTGTAAATATTTCGAAATTTTTTGAATAATAACGTTTTTTATTTTGTTGTTGATAAGCCAACTCTGTTTTTTTGTAATTATTTTACAGGGCTGGGCAATATACGGATAATATCGAATATATAGTAAGTAAAGGTTCGGTACATATTCAATAATAGTGATTTTCAAACGTAACGATAATGTACAATGTAGGCGTCAGCTTAAATAATGTTTTCCACACCGTCGATATCCTATGGGAAGTGCAACGCTGTGTAAAACTAATCATGAATATTTTTTTTAACAATACTAAGGATTTATTAATTCGTTTTCTTAATAATGTCCACTGTTTCTAAGAATTTTTCTAACAAAATAAATGATTTTTTCCTAATACGTCATATATAGATAGGTAATTATAATTTTGTTTAGTAAAAAAACGAACTCAGTATATAATTATTATATTTCCTTGTTCACTCCACATGGAAGCATAGCGCCTCCTCGAATTATGATTCGGAATTATGCCATGCTAATAAGCTAATTTTATTTTAATGTAACAATCTAATCCACCAGCGTTTCCCAAAGTGGGTTCCGTGAACTGATTAATTACTTACTTAATTACACGGAGGTGTCTGACTTTATACAAATTTGATTTCCAATTCCAACTGGCTGACACTTGGATCACCTTTTTCATACTCTTCCAAATATTTATGGAAAATACATCCCTAAGTTTTTTGAACTACTATTCAAACAGCACGTGCGCATATAAACCATGGTTCATGCTTAGAGTATTCTATGCCCTTAAAGTCTAAGGGTTCATGTGAGAAGTTATTACGGATTAAGTCATTGCTGAGAAAAATTGTTCTATTCTCTATGATCAGTTGAATTATATCACAAACTTCTGCCAAATTAATCTTCTTTAAATCGTAATTCTTTTTTTAAAAAAAAAGATAAAGATAAATGGACCTGGAAATCGCCAGACGGTAATACTAAAAATGAAATAGACTTCATACTAACTAATAAAAGAGAATACATCAACGATGTTTCGATAGTTAATAACTTCCAATTTGATTCTGACCACAGATTAGTCAGAGGAAAATTTAATTTAAATATGAAGAAAAAAAGAAAATTCACGGATCCAAAATTCTTACCGAAACAAATTCCACCGCCAATAATAAATAGATATTGTCAAACACTAGCTCACCACATTGAACCTATAACTAACTATCATTTCGAAAATATACAAAATTATTATAATTCCATAGGAAATTCATTAACACTGTCCAGTAAAATATTAAAAACAAACAAAATTAAAATTAATAAACTATCAGATGAAACAATTCATCTAATTGAAAAAAGAGAAGTATTAAGATCGAAAGAAACCTTGAATGAAAACGAAAAAATCGAATTAAAAAATTTACGTAAGAAAATTAAAAAAGCAAGCAAATACGATATAAAACATTATAAAGATAATATCATTAAAACCACTCTGAAAGATTCTGGTTCTTTTAAAAAAATAAAGACGAATTTTGATGAAGGAAAAAAATGGATAAAAGAATTATCAACAAACAACATACAACACACCAAACGTAAAGATATAATGAAAGAAGCAACTTTATTCTATAAAGAATTATACACAAGCTCATTATCAGACCATCAAAGTACGCAACTAACACCAGATTTGAACGATATCTCAGATATTCCATCATTTACCGAAGTCGAAGTAATCAAATCAATATCACAACTAAAAAATGAAAAATCAGCAGGCAATGATAACATAAACGCAGAATATTTAAAATATGGTAGCAAAGAAATAGTACCAGTATTAACAGATATATTTAACAAAATTATTGAATTAGAAGTGATACCAGAACAATGGAAACGATCAACTATTATTTTAATCCACAAAAAAGGTGATAAAAATAATATTAACAACTATCGTCCTATCAGCATAATATCAACGATATATAAAATTTTCGCAAAATGCTTATTAAGTAGAATTTCAACAAATTTAAACGAAAACAAATCAATTGACCAAGCTGGATTCAGATCTGGTTACTCAACTACAGACCATCTTCATAGCATTAATCAAATACTAGAAAAATGTTCCGAATATCAATTGCCAATTTCAATAGCTTTCGTCGATTACCAAAAAGCATTTGACAGTATAGAGCATGTTTTTATTTGGTGTGCATTAAAAAATCAAAATGTACATCACAAATATATAAAAATAATACAGAATATTTATAACAATTGCGAGGCTAAATTAATGCTAGAACAAGAAGGTAGCTACTTTAAAATAAGTAAAGGAGTTAGACAGGGCGACCCTCTCTCTCCAGATTTATTTGCGGCAGTATTAGAAGAAGTCTTTAAAAATCTATATTGGAATAATTTTGGTTTAAACTTAAATAATAACAATTTAAACAATTACAACTCAAATCTAACTAATTTACGATTCGCGGATGACATTGCCCTTTTTGGGAAAAACTTTCAAGAAGTGAAAAAAATGATAACAGAATTAAAAATAGAAAGCGAAAAAGTTGGACTGAGGATGAATAAAACAAAAACCAAAATTATATCTAACTTCGAGATGCCAGAAATTAGACTAGATGGTGAAGTAATTGAAGTTGTTGAAGATTTTTTGTATTTAGGCCAAGTCATATCTATAAGTAATCGTCAAGACAAAGAAGTTGATAGAAGAATCTCAAGTGCATGGAAACAATTCTGGAGCATTAAAAAATTATTAAATAACAGTATATCAAATGACAACATAAAATATATCTTCGACATAGCAATATTACCAATTTTAACATATGGTGCTCAAACATGGTCTCTAACAGCAAGAAATATGGAAAAATTAAAAGTATGCCAAAGATCAATGGAACGGTCAATGCTACGAGTGAGTCGATGGTCAAGAACCAGAAATACCATCGTTAGACAAAGAACAGAAGTAGTCGATGTAATTCAACGTTCTAAAGAACTAAAATGGAGTTGGGCTGGACATTTAGCGCGACTAGAAGACCAAAGATGGACGATTACAACCACAAATTGGGAACCAAATGGAAAAAGGAAAATAGGCAGACAAAGGAAAAGATGGGCCGATGAGATAAACATATTGTACAACGACTGGAGAAATCTCGCTAAAAATAAAGTAGAATGGAAAAAATTGGGGGAGGCTTTTACCTGTAGCAATACATAATTTTTATTTTAAAAATCATTTAAATTATTTATAATAAGAATAAATTGAATTTATAAGAAAAAAAAAAAAAAATCTGAAATATAAAATAAGTTTAACTTAATACTATTTGAATTAAAACTAATTTGGAACTAAAAGTAACTAAAAATAAAAATAAAAATTTATTTAAAAGAAAATTAAAATTAAATTAAAACCGTAATGTAATAATTAATTTAATTTAAGAAATTTGTAATTAGGGTGTTATAAGCTTAAAATAATAATAATAATAATAATAAATCGTGCAGCGTAGGCAAAATACTACTGGTTACTAGAAAATGCTGAAGTTTCGCGTACAAAAATATATTGAATGTTTGATCTTTCAACTAGTTCAAATTACTATACCAAATATATATAAGGATGAGTATAATAAACATCTTTTTTAATATCACTTTTGTAGCTACAGAGTTTTGCTGATAAATGTTTACAAAAGCTATACTTAAATTGTTTATTGTCACACTGTTTTTTAAGTTGTTTGTTTAACTAAAGAAAGAAGGATTCAAGTGCGAATTCGCTAATTTACTTTGAGCTGTGCATACTATCGTTCTTCGGTATCAGTGACATGTAATTTAAGTCTTCTCAGGTTGTTTTGTTTTTACCAAAATGTTGAATGACGCATAAAATGGCTGTACTGTCTTCCCCGAACATAAGAATCAGTTCTTGTCACAGGTTCTTATGAACATAAGAAGCATTTCTTCTTGTAATAGAAGAACGACTGGTTCTTTATGTTGAAAGAAAATGCATTACCAATAATTATCATTAAATAAATAAATTAGCTTAGTTTAGCTTCTGTTTTAATTAAGATCTCATTATGAAATCGGCCATTATGTTCAAAAATAATTCTAATTCAACTACACTTTCTTAAACGCCACAAATTTGCTAAACACAACTACAAATTCACTACAAAAAAAAATCAATTTAAATTTAATTGACAGTTATATATTTTGAGAAAATTCAAAAAATACATAAATTAAAAATTCTGAAATGCCGATGATAAAAAACGCTACAACGCTACATTAACTAAGTAATTCAAATTTGTTTTTATATAATTTTTTCAATTAGCCCATCGAGGATGGAAAAAAAGAAATTGCTAATTATCATATCAATTTGTATTTGTGCAATTCTTTTGATTTTGTTTTTCAATATTTTTTATATTGTTAGTAGCGATAGCGATAGCGAGTAATTCGATTCGTATTCGTACTTTATTTTTGTAACTAATATTTTATTTATAATCTAATGGTAAAACTTGTATAATTCAAAAACTTTTAATAAATAAAATAATAAGGAAAATCAGAACAGAATTTGATGAAAATTATGGTATGTACATCGAAATAAAGTTGCCAAATAGTTTTTTGGCCAATAAAATGGAAAATATTTCCATTCCAACAAAATTTGGAATAAAACATTTTTATATTATTTTTTTGTGAAATGAATGATTATCAAAATATCAACAGGTGAAAACTGAAATTGAAAAGTTAAAGAAGAAAATTATTAATATACTATAACTAAAATAATGTTCAGAATTGGTTCACATTGGTTCCTTTGGTTCACGGTTCCTGTAATTGCGTGGAAAACATGTTTTTTTTTTATAAATTTTTACAAAATTTAGTTATTATTTTATATTTAAGTTGTAATTTATTTTTAAATTTTAATTTTAATTTTTTTTTATTATATTTTAATTTAGTTAATTATGTTTTGCCTTTTGCAAGAAAAATAAAAATTATTTTGAAAATTAGTTCAGTTTGATGGTAAATTTAAATTTTATTTTATCAGCAATAAAGAATATTTATTCTTTTAATTGAATTTGGTAAAATTATTGAATGATTGAAATTAGAATAAAAATTTCCTTAAAGGACGATGAATTTCCTGATATTAACAAGAAAATTGTATAAAATTAGAGTAAAATTTCTGGGTCATTAATTTACTAGAATTAGTAAGTGCGGGACACAACTTATATAAGTCTTGGCTAACTTAATGAACATTGTAGAATTTAAGTGTGTAAAGATTTTCCTTACCAAAAAAGTATAAGTATAAAAGAATTTCTTTATAAATTTAATTGAATATATGAAACTTTCTATATAGAAAAGAAACAAATAATTATAAATTTGCAGCCAAGAAAGAAAATTATAATTGATAAATGTTAATTAAACTTTTCATCTTGATTTTTAATTTATTGGTTACATTTATCAATCCTACCAGAACAATTTCTCAATAAATGAAGTTGTTTTACGAAGAATTGAAGTGTTACGATGGAAAAATTAAGCATATAATGAAATTTTTTGTTAGTTGAGGCTGGATGTACCAAATATACAAATAGTTGTTATCCAATTTGAATGAATTTTTGCAGAAAGAAAGATTCTTTAGTTTTATGGTTGTTAAATTAATGGGTTCCTATTAAATTTCCGAATTATATATAAAAAACATTCCTGTTTCTGAAATTTTTCTGAAAAGTTCTGCAATTTTCTATAAATTTTTACAAACCAATGTTAGCTAAAAACCTTCTAAATATTAAGTGAATTAATAAAATTATCTAAAAGTTTCATAAAAGCACTAAAAACCTGATTGGTAAATCAGGTTTTCGTCAGTTTTATATTTTCTAAAAATTTTGAAAAATTACCCATTTTCAAATTTACATTTTATTGAGCGAATTTTATATTAATAAAAATTTAATATTTTACTTACAGGATTTTACAATTTCGCTTTAAACATCTCGAATGTACTACAATAATTTTTCGTCTCCCGTTTACAATACAAATGCGTTTTAGTAATTATAAACCTAAAAACCTGTTAAAAAGAACATCGCTAGGTTTATATCAAAAATCCATTGTAATTTTGTTGTATGGCTGCATAACCTTTTGATGATTAGCATTGGAATGGTTCAAATTGAGACAGTTTTGTAATAGATCCATAAAAAACAATTTAGAATAAATCATATTTATTCCATTTGGCTGGCCCGATCGATAATTGCTTTACACCATTGGTCACAGTTGAAGGTAAGCTTTTTACTAAAGTCTAAAGGCGATTTAAAATTAAATTAAATATTTAAAATATCCAATGCTAAAAAAAATGAGTTTTTTAAGGGCTTCCTGTAAAAAATAGATAATTTTTCGAATTGAGTGTCAAGGAAACTGCACATTGTCATATATAACATTTTGTTATTAAAAAGATTTTGGTAGTTTTTGAAAGTTAGGAAGTTTATTATTCAAGGAGTTTTGTTTTTATAGCAACATTTTCTGGCATGCTGGCTGATTTTAAAGTTTTCGATTAATAAATGATTTATTTAAATTAAAAACTCTGTACTATAATAACATTTCAAAAGGTCCAAATTGTTGTCATCGAAAAAAAACGTAAATGTATGTACAGACAAGTTTAATTAAATTTGTCTAGTTTCTGCCAATTGAATTTGCTTAAAAGAACCTTCAGAATTTTTGTTGTGTAGTTGTGTTAGATCTTTTACTATGTACCATTTAAATTTTGTACTGTACTACCGAAGAATTCAAATTTTTAGAGTACGATAAAGGACCTAGACCTATACACATATCACATACATATATAGAAATTATTCAGTTTACCAAATGGAAAGTTATAGATAAATTTCGTTGTGATCCAAAAAAGAAATGTAAGTTTTGTGTACGTTGAAAGAACGGACAAGCAATTTTCTGTAGGGTTATGTACCAATGACAAAAGCACGAAAATAAAATTAATTCGAATATTTGTTAACTTTTTTTTTTTTTTTTTTTTTTTTTTTTTTTTTTTTTTTTCGTAGGATGGTGGGGAAATCTTTTAGAGACGCTGAGGAAGGGTCCGCACTCCTTCAGGGTGTCGGAGTCCATGATGTTGAGATGTTATTTGGCTACCGACTAAAACCCCACCCTCCTTGTCCCACGATGAATGCCAACTCGGGACCACTTTCGTATTACTTCGAGTTGGATCGTGCTGTTCTTCCTTTTCTACTAATATTGTATCTCGTTCCTAGTTGTTGTGTTGTTGTGCTTGTGGATCTTCTGGATCTTCTAGGTGCTTCAACCTCTTCTTCTTGCGAAGTATTGTTTCAATGAATACAGCTATCGCGTTCCATTTGTATTCACTGTCTAGCATGACGCTTATGATGTTTTCAGGTGTCACGTGACCAACTTCAGCGACAAGTGCGCTTCTTTCCGTTGTAGCCATCTCACATTCGAAGAATGTATGATAGGCGGTGTCTTCTATTGTCTCGCAGTTTCGACATTGAGGGCTAGCTACTTTTCCCATTTTGTGTAGGTAGGTACGGAAATACCCATGACCTGACAAGAATTGTGTAATATAAAAATTAACCTCTCCGTGTTTTCGGTCAGCCCAATCTTGCAGCTGTGGGATCAGTCTAGCCGTCCATCTTCCTCTCTGGTCGTTGGTCCATCGTTCCTGCCATATATTTAAGCTACGCTGTCTTGCTTCTGTAGCTGCTTCTTTTCTACTTACTTCTGGAGCTCTTGTGTATATTTGTTTTCTTTCTTGTGCGAGCAAATCGATCGGGATAACGTTCGCGATTACATTTACCGCCGGGTACGAGACCGACCGATATGAGCACGCGACACGGAGAGCTCCCTTCCGTTGCACCGCTGCTACGCGCCTTCTACAGTATCCTTTATTAAGTGCGTCTGCCCAGATTTCTGCTCCATACAGTAGAATGGACTGCATTGCCATCATTATCAGTCTTCTTTTTGTTGGTGTTGGGCCACCGATGTTTGCCATAATCCTGCTTAACTGATTTGTGATTGCTGCCGCTTTGTTGGACGCTTCCTCAATCTGTCGCCGATAGTTCAGCTTGGAATCTAGCATAATTCCAAGATATTTTGTTGCCTCCTTTGTTTGTATAATTTCCGCTCCCACTTGCACCGGAATTATAGTTGGAATTCTCTTTTTTGTCAGCAAAACTATTTCAGTTTTGGCTTCCGCTAGTTCTAGCCCGTGAATATTCATCCAGTTGCTTACTCTTCTCATAACCTGGTTTAGTTTCATCTGTGCTTCTTCTGTTGTTCTCGTTACAATCATAGCTCCTAAGTCATCTGCATACCCTGATAGCCATGTATTTAGTGGCATTTCTATGCGGAGAAGGCTGTCGTACAGCGCGTTCCATAAGTCTGGTCCCAGTATTGAGCCTTGTGCTGCCCCTGCTGTTATCTCTTTTCTTCTTCTTCCGCTTTCGGTGTTATATATCAGGCTGCGATCGTTCAGGTAATCTGCTACCATTCTCAGGAGGAATTCTGGTATGCGAAAGTTGTTCTTCAGCGCTTCAATCATATCACTCCATCTTGCTGAGTTGAAAGCATTCTTGACATCTAGTGTTACGAACATGACGATTTTCCTAGAGTGATGATTACCTGATTCCGCCATATCTACTTTTTTTACCAGTACCTGGATTGCATCTAGTGTTGATCTCCCTTGCCGAAAACCGAACTGCATGTGTGACAGGTCGCCAGCTCTTCTTATTGCATCTCCCATTCTTGGCTTTATTAGTTTTTCGAGTAATTTTCCTGCTGTGTCTAGCATGCATAGTGGTCTGTAAGATGATGCTGAGAGTTGTCCTCCTTTACCTTTGTCGATTAAGACCAGGCGCGCTACCTTCCACCTTTGGCTGAAAACCCCTTCCTTCAAACACGTATTATACATGTTCAGCATCATTTGTGGGCAAGCAGCTACCGCTATTTTAATAGCCTCCGCTGGAATTCCATCAGGTCCCGGTGCCTTCCTGTTTTTCATTGACCTTGCTGCTTCATCTAGTTCCTTTTGTGTGAACTCTGGAATTTCCTCGTCTGCTTCTATCTCACTGCTGTAATTTCTTATTTGATGCGTTGGAAAGAGAGTATCAACGATATTCTGTGCTATTTCTGCTGGCATTTCGTTTGCAGCTGCTGGTGCTCTTATCTTTTTCATGACTATTTTGTATCCCAACCCCCAGGGATCGTTGTTGACGTCATTACATAGCTCCTTCCATCTGATGTTCTTACTCTTCTTAATAGCGTCGCGTAGGCTTTTCCTGGATGTTGTATACTCCGCTGATGTAGTTGCTGCTTCTGGTCTACTTCTGGATCTTTGTGCGACTCTGCGTAGGTGCAAGCATTTCCTTCTTAATTCAGCGATTTCTTCCGTCCACCAATATACTGCCGGCCTGTTTACCCTTCTACTTTTCCGCGGCATTGATGCTTCGCAAGCTTGCGTGATAGCGTTCATTGTAACTTGTACCACTGCCTCCGCTCTCGCTCTGCCTTCAACTCCTTGCATCGCTTGTGTTGTCTCGTCCAAGTTGTTTCTTAATGAATCTGCAAATTTTGTGGTGTCGAGTTTAGCTGCGTTCCATTTTGTGTTTCCTTCGATATTCTCTGCGTGTCTTCTTTCTGCGCTGCTTATCTTGAATGTAATATACTGATGATCGCTTGCTGTATAATCTTCTAGAACTGCCCACTCCTGTATGTGTTCAGCTATGTTTTCTGTGGCTAGCGAAATATCTGGTATCGTTTCTGCGTATCCCGGTCTTCTAAACGTCGTTGTGTTTCCAGTATTTAATATTATTAGGCTTTGTCTGGCTGCCATCTCTAGTATTTGTGATCCTCTGCTATTTGTTTGTGGCATACCCCACTCAACGGCTCTGGCGTTGAAGTCTCCTGCGACAATTTTGCTGCCATCTATGTCCGCTATTGTGTCCTCTAGATGCTCGATCATTTCACAATACTCTTGCGCCGTCTGATTCGGTGTGAGGTAGCAGCTTATTATGGTGAACCTGCTCCATTTAACCCAGACAAAACCTCTTGCAGCCCCGTGTCTTTCGACGTGTATCCTCCTTTGATTTGCGATCCAAATGGCTGCTGTATTTGTCTCATCCGTATACCATTTGCTATTGTCCTTATTTTTGTACTGTTCGCTAATTATCAGTATATCAATCCCTTTTTCTTGTACGACCTGCGTTAGTAGATCATCTGCTACTCTGCTTCTGTGTAAATTAACTTGCATTACTTTGATCATCTATGCCGTCTTTTGGCCTCCTCGAGAGCAATCCTGAAAGCTCTACATGACCCTGATCCAGATATGTGATCTACTTCCCTTATGTTGAGTTCGGCGCACAGTACACACTTGGCGGCTTGTGTGCAGTTCTTGACTGTGTGTCCTTTTTGTCCGCATTTATAACACAGGTCTCCTCTTTCATTTTCTTTGCAGTGTCTCTTTACATGTCCAAATTTGAGGCATCTAAAGCACCGTACCACTTCTGTTCTTCTCCTTATTCTGCTTCTTATTAGGCCGACTTTTATTTTTGCAGTCTTCAGGAGTACTCTTGCATCTGCTTCCTCCATTTCTATAATTGCCATCCTTTGCTCTCTGCCGTTTGCTTTTGTGAGAGACAGTCTGCAACTTACTTTCTTTTCTAGGTCTCTGTCCAAGGCCTCTTGCACCTCTTTCACTGTTGTGAAGCAGTCCAAGTCGCGGATTTCCACTGTTGTTTTGGCCGTTAGGTCTTTGACATTTGCTGTTGTCCCTAGCATCTCTTTTAGGTCTGAGGTGAGTTTCTCTTTATCCGCCGATTTCTTGTCAAATTCCACTAGAACATCGCCCTGCTGCGTTCTGCGAATTCCTTTTATTTCAGCTGTTGTTGTTGCTGGATCGACTCTGCCCCTAATCTCTTTAAGGATGTCCGCGTACGTTTTTCCTTCCGCTGGTTTAATAAGGATGGCCTCGGATCTTGGCTTATCCGCTCTCCCCTTTCTTCTGTTTTTTCCTCTTTTATCCTCCTGTTTGGCTGTTTTCGTACTTGCTTCACTCACTTGTCGCGCTCTTTGTGTTCTTACGCTCATTCTTCCTGCTGGTATTTGTCCACTGTTTGAACTTGTATCGTTTCTTGTACTGGCGTTAGTTCTTTTTGTGACCAGCGTCCACTCGCTTTCTCCTTCCCCTCTACCCTTCTTCTGTGCAGGCGACGTAATCGTTCCTTTGGGTGTGACCTCCTGCTCCCTGGCTCTTTTCCCTGGAGTCTTCGGTGTTACTGCCTCTCCACTTTTGTGCTCTGCTTGTCTGCCGCTTGTTGTTCCTACCTGTTTGCTGTTTACTGTTGCACGACTTCTATCTTTCTTCTCTTTTTTACATAGCCATATCACCTCTATGGCTTCCTGTAGTTTCATTAGCCCGTTCTTAATATCCACACTAGTGGTCTTTTGTTTCATTGATACCTGTATCATATTCCTAGTTATTTCTTGGATTTTCAGTAGCTCTTTTTCCTCTGTAGCATCCGGATCCTCTATTTTACGTTGAAATTTGCTACGTATCGTCTGCAAATTCCATCCTTCCTTTTCTGGCTTCTTACCTGTGTTTTTCTTCTCCGAGGTGGTTACTAGGTCAATAACCATTTCTTCGGTCTGTCTTTCTGCCTCTGCTGACGGTGTTCTAGGTATCTTTCTACTTTTCTGGAACGGGTTATCTGGTGTGTTGCAACCCTTTGTAGCTGATTCTCCTTCCGCTTGCTCTTTCCGCTGGCCGCTGGCTGTCTCGGTAACATATTTAACACTTAGAGGCCCGGATACCCCTAAGCGCCGGTTGCTAGCCGGTTCACTTGGCGATGTTATTAACTCTGCTACTAAAGGCGTAGCCCCTGGTTGCTCGTTGTTCATAAAATTTAGTAATAAACGATCCCCCCCAGAATCCGTGGGATCGGTCTCCGTAGAGAGTGGATTCTCCATACTGGATGGATTACCACCTGGGGTAATATTTTTGTTTTGTGTTACTACCATTTTTTATCTTTTGTTGTCTTTTTGTTTCGAAGTTTCCATCTCCGCCTAGCCGATAGCTAATTACGTACCCGCCGTGAACGTAAGTCCGCGCCGCGCCCGTAAGCCTAACTGATGTTCGTTTACCTAGTTATTGCGCTAGGAGTTCGCATTCACCCACTCTCGTTAGCCTTACCGAAGTAAGTTACCAGGGGGCTCCCGGCAGATAACTATGTTACCTACCTTCTAGGAGGTGAGAGTTGGATTTGTTGGCAGATCTGTAGGTGTTATCCAGAAGGCATTCCCTAGTTTTTATCAGAGTACATGTTAGGAATATACCCTGTCTAGGGCCAGTACCAACCTTTGCCCCCCAATATTTGTTAACTTAGGAATATTTATATTTTAATTAAGACGAAAATGTTTGCTTTTTAAAAAAATTGAATCAGAAAATTACTCTTTTAATAGTTTTAAAACTTTTAATAGCTGAATCTCGACTATTTCTGTAATTATTAGGTTTTTAGGAATTTCATTGATGGACCTATTTATAAATAAGATTCTATTGCTCGTCGTTAAAAAGCTTTAGTTATTAGAATTTTGAACACTAGTTAAAATTTACGTTCTGTTAATTTTAAATTTGGCACTATGCAAACTTGAAAAGTGATCGATTTATTTTTTAAATGTAGACTATAAAATTTTTAATTTTTCCTATCAACAACTATTTTCCCAATATGAACTTTTCCAAATTTAATTTACTTCATTTATGGTAGCGTGATTTTTGTAAATATTTCTTAATTTCATTAATATTAATTTAATTATTTTTGCTTCAAATTACAGTCCCAATTACATATAATCGTGTAGAGGTAATTTTACCAAGTAATGAAGTTTGAGTGATTCGTAAATAAAATGTTTTAAAATTATTTTTTTTAAAAAAAACGTTTCTAATTATTGATTGTCCCGACAAAAACAATCTTTGGTAATTTGATATTTAATATTAAGAATAAAATCTTTTAAAATACTTCAGTTATTGGTCCTCAACATATTCATTGAACCGATCACAAGATGTAGGGTACCATCTATTATTAATCACTTTCTATTATTCAAATATTTTGAATTATTTTTTATGTCATTTAATTGTAGAATTCTTAGGAAATCTAAGGTTGAGTTTCACAAAAATAAACCCAAACGTTTCGGGACAATTTTGATATAAATAAATTTGAATTCATTCAGTTTTTCTTTATTCAAATTAATATATCATATTATATTGATACTTTTGAGGAGGGGACTGTGTATCCCTGTGTTGCTGTGTAGGAGGGAACTGTGTAGTGTGGCGAACCTTTTTTTTACTGCGTGCCAATAAAAATTATTTTTATAAAATGAAAATATTTAATAAATTTAATTAAGGGTTCAAATATTTTGTAATCTTGAAATCTGTTAACCAAATTGTCTTGTATGTCACTTATAACTTTTGGCTATAAAAATTTATTTTTATAAATAATTTAATTATATTATATCGTTGAAATAAAGCCGCCAGAAATCTGTGAAAACTCTTAATTTTGGTTTTCAAAAATATCATATTTAAGGCGAATTCATAGTTGCGGATAAACACCGACGAACTCAAACCCGCGCACACTTTTATATGAAAATTTGAAATTCTCAATTTTTGTTTTTTTTATTCTCAAAAATATTTCTCTGTCTGAAAAAGTTGATTTATATTGAACTTTAGTGCGGTACTTTTTTAATTATACATAAAATTCATCGTAGTTTGCCAAATTAATGTCTCTCTATAAAGTCATAAAATATTTTTGTGTGGCTGATTTCAGCCGCAACGATGAACGTTCTATGAAGAAATCATTTCGACTGAAATCAGTTCGATTGATTTTATCCGCAACGATGAATCCACCTTAATTCATTGAATTTGAATTGAGTTCACAATTTTTTTTCAAAATCACAAATGCATTTGGATTAGTTAGTACAAATGTATGAAAAATGAAAAATATTATACGTGCCAACGAAAATTTATCTGCATGCCACTTCTGGAACGCGTGCCATAGGTTCGACATCCCTTGTTGGTTAATTTCGAGGCGAGACAAATTATTCTGTAATGTTTTATTACAAAAAGTAATTTTCAATTTTACTTTCAGGTTTCATTAAAAATTCAGTTTTATTCACATAAAACTCTGCGGGTGGAATATTAAAATGATGAAAATGACTGCATAGTCGAATCCGTCGAATCAGAGCATATATAAAATAATTGTATAGCTTTGATGTCTACTAATTTTTCTGAAATATTTTTTTGACAAATTATGCCACAAAATTTTATTTTCTATTTTCTAGTATCTATTTTCAACTAGGGGGGAAAATTTTTACATTTTTTCCAATTTTTTCCATACTTCGATAAATTTTTATATGAAAATTGATTGATTTGTTGTTATGTAAAAAGCAAAATTAATGAAGATAAAATTTAGGGAACAAAATTACTAAGACTTTTGAGTTGACTGATTTGTTTATCGAAATGAATTCTTTTTAAATTAATTTTATGTAATATCAACGCATTTTATTTAATTTTGGATGCTGGAAGAAATGCGGGCTTCAATATTACAGAAATTTGATAAAGATCGATGACGATGGAATTGATGGAAGCAAAAAAAAATCGATTCATTTACTATGTGTATAATTGAGATATGTCAAAATTATTGATTAAGTAAATTAATTTGTGTTAATAGATTGATTTTTAGAAACCATAAATTGTTATAGATTTACCGAAATGTATGGATTCAGAAATGATAAGTTTTACGAAATTTTAGAATTTTTGTTAATTAATTTACTCTTATTTTTTTATATGAATTTTGTGAAAATGACTTTGTAATTTATGAAATAGAATTTTTTTATTCGAAATAATGTCATAATATTTGTAATTTAAAAATTTTCATTTCGTAGAAGAAATTAATCAGAAGGCACTAACTCTAAAATAAATTGCTAACGAAAACTCTATGACAATTGAGATTCGTTTAGGTTTAAATTAATGGTGCGCTACAGACAGTTCTGATCACTGCAGTTATTTGGCTTATTGTAATATCATTTCTAATTATTCGTCATTTCATTTTCACTAAGCCCGTACTGTTACTGAAAACGTTTCCGAAAGGAGCGTTAAATTGAATTTGAGATGCCGAAATCGTCTAGACAACAACGCCTGTCGTTTCGTGCTCGTGTTGACAGAATCTTTACATCTAATACGATTGTTTTTAGGTGTTTTTTTAAAGTGGACGTCTACCATTGGCCCGACTTTCTTCGTATTCATTTCAAGAAGCTCTGTTCGCTTTTTTTGATCGTCAATAAATGAATAGATTCTTGTCTCTTAGCTTTTCAAACCTGTTCCAGTGTAATTTTTGAAATTAGGCAGTTTTTTTCGTTTTGCAGCGTCTTGAAATATTAGCTTCAGACACCACAAAATAGTTATGGTCCAATACGGTTCCTGATAGCTTCTTCTTTCGCCAAAGGTTCTGCCTATATTAAGTAATGTAATTTTTGTAGGCTAATGTAATTAGGGTTTTTTAACCTGATGATTTTAATTATATTTAATTAATTGTAAAACTAGCTAAGTTTTATCAGATTAAATTAATATTTAATAATTGGTTATAATAAATTAATGTAATTGAAACGTCAGTATGAAAAATTAAATTATTTAACATAAATTCTTATCCAGGATCTTTTATATGTCATAATTGATTAATTTCAAGATTGATTAATTTGGTTGTAATCAATAATCAGTTAATATTATTTATTTCAGTTTTTTTTTTTATGAAAACTTTGATCAAAATTGTTCAATTTACATGAATTATAAAATTAAATTTAGGTTAAATATTATAAATTATACTGCGTTTAATAAACACAATTTATTTTAATAATGACTTTGTATTAATTTACATAAAGTATCTTTAAACAAAAATTATTTATTTAAATAGAATTTATTATTATTTTTATATAAATATTTTTGCAATTTGCGAATAATCAATAAAACTTAACAAAATTTTCAAATTATTCAAAGGTGTGGTTTTTGTTGATTTAAAATGTTTGTGAAAATGGATCGTAAATTGTAAAATAATTTCAGTATTATTAAGATCAAAAACAGCAATAATTCTGTGGCAATATGACATAAGTCGGAAATATTCATTTTTCAGAATTCACGATGTAAAATCTCCATTTTTTTAAGTTCAAAAATAAATTTAGTCTTATTTTATAGAAGAATATGAAAATAATTAAATGTAATTTAAATTTTAAAAATATTGTGTAAGAATGACCAAAAAAATTAAATTTTAGAACTTAATCTGTTTTGAAAAAATCAGTTTGAATTAAAAGCAGATATTAAGTTACATAAGTTCTTACAAAAATTAATATTATCTGAAAATGATATTATAAAATTTTGACAAAATAACTTAAGTCGACTTAAGCAACATAATATCTGAAAATTAATTTTATTCAAATTGTCTTAACTTAACATAGGTTTTTTTAATAAAACTTATTTAATCTTCCAGACTTCATTCAACATAAGATGTTATGTCAAAACAGATAAATGTATTTTTCTTCACTTAAAAAAAATTCATTGACTTAAGTTATTTTGTCGAATGCAAATGCAGGCAAAAAAACTTAAGTATTTAGGAAAACTCATACAACTGAACTTGTGTTAGTTTGTTTGCAATAAGGAATACATGAAAAAAAAACTCTTACAAGGGCAATTCTAACAATAGCAAAAAATCAATTTTCGCTTAAGTCGACTTAAGCTTTTATGTCCTATTGCCACAGAATTATTAGTATAAATATTTTTTTTTAACAGAAAACAGTTTCAAAGTTACACAGAAGGTTTCGTTTCAGTTGGAAACGTGATAGTAAAAATTAACTTACTTAAACTGTCAAAAACTGGTTTAGAGGAATAAATTTAAGTTGCGCAGAAATTATGCAGAATTATCTTGTATTTATAACTAGACTGAATTATAAAATATATTAATACAGGGTTGGTCTAAAAGTTAATAAATTTTTACACACATACGTGACTTTTGGGCCACGCTGTATATTACTCTCAATAAATTCCATTGAAGATTATGATGAAAGTCAAGGGATATAAATGACGACCTATTAAAATTTCAGTGGAATTGATTGAGAAGAATTTTTTATGAAAAGATTCAGTTAGAGGTAATTTCAAAAGTATACAACAGATGGCCAGCCGGATAATTACCAGAGGATCTAAATGACAAGAAATGTTTTAAGTAATAAGTGACCTAAACAAAAAATAACTTGTTTCAAAAAACATGAAATTGTCATAATTCGGAATATTTCGTACATAGAACGTAGCTTAAAAAGTAAGAATGCAGCATAATCACTAGATTAGCTGTTATGTAATATTTCATCCGCGAGATGGCCGTAAAATTGAACAAAAATACGAGCAAAGTAAATTATTAAGGCATAAATACCTTGACAAAATTCAGTGCCAAAGTGAGATTTGATCAACAAATTACTAATAGAGTAATTTGTTGATCGAATTTGTTAACTTTTCACTGTTGAAAAATCTTGATTTAGGCTAAAAAGTCCTACTGGTAGTACAAATTTGAACAGTTTAATAGAAAGGTTCTAACAAATCATAAGTAATAGGGTTTGAAGAGAACTAGAATTCTGGAAGACATCGAAATTTCGTAATTCCAAGTAGAATTCCTATAAAGTCAATGCAAAACTCCAAGAGTATCTTTTCAATAAACGTGGCTTCAGAAGAAATTTCCAATTCACAAAATTTCACCAAATGAACTATCGAAGTACGTCCATTGGAGACGTTACATAATTTTAAAGAAATTTTATGACTATTTTATTTGATTGTCTATTTTCTTTAATAATATTTTTTTTTATTGTTTTTGGAACACCCTGTATCTAATTTTAAAAAAAACTGTTCAAAAGTCCAGTCACCTCTTAAAAAATATAAAAAATTTAATGAAATCATTTTTTTTTTCTTCATAATGTTAAAAGATCAAATATTCATCAAAGCCGCAATGAGTAAACAACATATACCGCCGCCCGCACTTGATTTTTATTGACCATTTTGTAGAAGTTCTTAAAGTTTGTTTACAATTTTTTATGTTTTTGATGAGTTTTAACTTTTAAGTACAATTTTTTTTTAAAAGTTTACGAGTTGAGAATTTTCACACAGAAAAAACCGAAGAAATAAACAAATTGATTTATCGCTTGTGCTTGCTTGTACTTGTACTTTTCGAAATTCTTGTATACAGATTCAATTTACAATATCGGAAATCATCTTTTGAATAATGTATAAGTAAAATAAAAATTTGATTTAATTTCAATTTCAATATTGATTTCGAAAATATTCCACCAAAAAATATGGAAAGTGGCAAAACTATTCGTAAAATTATAAAAATGTAGGTAAGTTAAGTTAAGAAAGATGCGTTAAGAACTCTCGTCAACACGCATCGGATCTAGATAAATTAACTAAATTGAGGATATTGTCGTAAGTGAGTCTTTCTTTAACATTATTTATATATCATTTATGATAAAATGAGATTGCGAGTCAGGTATTTCATAGATCAGTACTTTTTGGTTAGTGTAGACTGTAGAACTACAGACTAAAATTCAGTTTACAATTATACGAAAAGTTGTGATAAAACACTTTACTTTTTCAATTTTTTTAACCAACATTTTTCTCCCAATATTTATTACTCAGCATTTTCACATTTCCTTAAATTCAAATGAAAATCAAAATTTTTGTGTTTTCAATAGATCTAAAAAATTGATTATTTCGGTTGCATTATAAACATAAAAAATTTGATTTTCAGCTTCAAAGAAAAGTAATTTAAGTAAAATTAAGAAAATATTTTTCGAAATTGATTATTTCAGTTTCATTTTATGACAAAATTGTCGGCTAATTTTATTATTAAAAAAAATAGTTTTACTGCTTTTTATAAAGTTGTAAAATTCCTTCTTAATGGAATTTCTTTTTTATCCAATTTATATGATAAAAAAAAATTAATAAAATGAGTAATTAATATAAAAATTTGGGTAAAAATTATTATATAAATTAAATTTTATTATGAAATATAAATTTTTTATAAAGATTTCTTTCATTCTACGCGGTTTCCACAAGAATTTTCTAAATTAAATGATTGTAAATTCCCATTATTTTTATGTGAAATTGTTAAAAAGAATCCACTTTAATGTAAACTTGTTGAAATAATTTTAAAGAGAAAAAAAAAATATAATTAAATTTTAAAAGATTTTTGTTTTTTATAATAAAATTGTTATTTTTTTATAAAGATATTAAAATAAATTCTCTAAAATTTTGTTAGTTTTGAAGTTTTTATCAATTTTTTAGTTAACCAAGTCTAAGCATCAGTAATATAAGTTCAGTTTGGTTGATTCAAAATACAATCGTTCCGTTGTCAAACTAAAGATAAATTGTATTTTTTATTAGAATTCTTACGAAAAAAACAGAAAATTAACAGAAATCGAAGATGTTAATTCAATTAATTTGAAAAATAAAGTAAATTAAATAAATTTTATTAAGTAGTTGGAAACGCATAATAAAAACTATTAATAAAAACTATTTTTTTTTAATTTCATTTAATTTGGCTTTTATTCCCAATAAAATGAAATTTCCAACTGTCACATATTTGATAATTTCGAGAATAAATGAAAGAGACAAATCGCGACCTTAGGACAACAAGGTTCTATTTGCACCATGGTACGTTTTGAGTAATCAACGTTGCAACATTAACAATTATTGTACCTATATTGTTATTATTTAATTTACAAACACAAAACTTTCTTCAACGATATTTTGTAATTTTCTTGGTGATTTCTATCATTCTGAAACTTTACCAAGAAACTATACATAATTTTTAGATCTTTAATTCTACAAAAACAGATAGAACTTTGATACTCAACGTTAAGACTGTATAACGTGGAATAACAAAGTTCTAACATCCAAATAGAACTTTGTGTTATTATTAGAAAATTGTTTGGCCAATTAGAACTTTGTAGCAGTAATTTTTGAGAAAAACATTATTATTTTTAAAAAAACCTAAAATTCTTTTTTATTACATTTAGTTCATTTTATAATTAAAATAACATAAAAATATATAAGGCTATAATTCACAGTGCCTGTTTTCTTAAAATCTAATAAAATAAAAACAAAACGAATAGAGAAATAGGAAAACTTAATAATATTAATTTAGGCTTTTAATTCACAGCGCCTGCAGGCTATAACCTAATTTATTATTAATGTGTCAGTGGTTCCTGATTCGTCACCTGAAATAATATGCGAAAGAGAACAATATTAGAAGAAATAATAAGTTTTTTTTATCATTAATAATTACGTAGTTTAAGAATAACTTTGTAATAAGCTATATCAGCTGCAGTCATATAATTAAACATCGCTATTAGATGTTTTTCTTTTTCTTTGGATATTAAATTTCTTGTTGAAATACTTTCGATGTCCCCCAAAATTGGTATTGGTATTATAGTTGTCCATATATAGCCGAAAAGTTGTCCATTTTTATTTACTTAATGTGCTACTAACGAGAACGAACTACTTACTTTATTCAACTTCATTGACGAGATAATACAAACTAGCACCAACCTTAGATGGGCGTGTAGTATGAAAACTAAATCTTAAAATACACCGCCTTAATAGTTTTTCAAATTCATCGAGCTAGGGATGACTGAAAATTATAGTTTTTTTTAATTTTTCATACCACAATCTAAAGTTGTCGCAATTTTTTCTTGATTTCGATTATTTTTTAATTAAATTTATATTAAACTGAATCGATTATTGGTTTTTATATTATTAAATTAATTTACAATTTCACTTTTTACTGAGAGACATCAAATATGTGGGATTAGCTCATGTGCTCGTACAATTAGGCAATGTTAAAAATTAGTAATTTTGACTGATACTGATAAATTATTGTTCCTAAAGCCATAATTTTCAATTAAAATAGTTTTTATAAATTAAATTTCAACAATTATAATTAAATTTTATCAATTTTTTTTGTTCAATTTTTATGCAGTTTCTTTTGAATCATAAATTTCCGTGTTAAAATGTCTTTATTAACCCACAGAAACAAGAAATGACTTTAAGATACTATAAAAAAATATGTTTTTTTTGTTTCTTGTTTATCACATCTTATATAAATACAAAACATTATTTTTTTTTTAATTTAAACGAAATTTTATGTATTTTCCCTCTTACCCTTTTAAAGAATTTACGATACTCCATTAAAAAATACGATTTAACCATCAAAACAACCACAAGCAAAATGAAAAACAACGTCGTCTCTTCAGTCTTCCACTGACAAACATCAAAATTTCTTTTATCTTTCCGGATTTCTGACAAAAATATAAACAAAATTTTTAATAGTATAATTTTTTTTTTTTTGTATATTTTGGTTGTAAATAATATTTTTGTTATGGAAATCTTTTAAAGTAAAATTGTTGTAACTATAGAGAGTGAAAAAACAAGATGGCTTTATTAAAAATTTAATATTGTAACATGTTAAACTGAAAAAAATAAATAATTTTTTTTTATATATTTTTAAATGAGGTAACAAAATATTTAGGACTTTTTAGTTACTTAAGTACTGAGTTATGAAATCCATACCGAAAATTGTAACATATTCGAAAATATTTCATAAATTATAAAAATTGTTTGTGAAGGTATCGCGTGATCTAAAATGTATTGTGAAAAGGCTGGGCTACATAATTTTTATCAGTTCAGTTCAGTTTGGATTCGATTCGACTGTTAAGTAGACTGAACACAGCTATCGCTTGCAATCGATTAAATCACATATTATTGTCCTTTTGTTATTTTTTAAACTGTCAAATTTCATTACTCAGTTTGTATTCGTTAAATTCCAATTGTTTTAAACTCTTTCGATTCGATTCGTTCTGATTCGACCTATGTGTTCACTTAATCGATTTCCCATACAAAATATATGAAGACGTCAAATTTTGAACTTTACTGAACGAATCGAAACTATGTAGCCCACAATTAATTGTGATGCTTTAAATCTTTAAGTATGGGCTACATTGCATCGATCAATTTAGTACCGATTGTGTTCAGTAAAGTTCAAATTTGACGTCCATTTACATAGGTGCGATTGAAATCGAATCGAAAGAGTTTGGAACGATTGAAATCTTGCGAATTCAAACTGAAGAAAATGTCTAGATGAATGGAATTTGATTGCTTAAAAAAAAATTTAATCGAAAGAGTTTGGAACGATTGAAATCTTGCGAATTCAAACTGAAGAAAATGTCTAGATGAATGGAATTTAATTGCTTAAAAAAAAATTCGATTTAATCGATTGCATACTATGTGTTAACACTGTACGTAACCAGTTGAATCGAATCGAAATTGAACTAATCGGTAATATGTAAGCCCACCCTTTAAACTTTTAAATTATGCGAAAAATTGAAAACATCTTAGCTATTTTAAAAGAATTGATTAAAGTTATGTTTATACTTTGTACAGGTACTGGAACACCGCAATTAGGTTTATTTATTAAAATGATTTCATCCCTCAGTTACTCACAATACGCAACGGCAATTCGATACAACATACTGTCAAAAAAAATGTTCAAACCATAATAAATGTATGATAAATTAAAATCAGATAGTTCGTAAAATTTAGATTTGAACGCGTTCAAGCTGTCAACACTGAAATTTGACATTTCTCTCTAATTTTACTAAATTATTATTAGATTATTGTAATTCGGACTTTTTAAATTTTTCACAGACAATTTAACCTTAACCACGAATTAATTATTTACAAAAGTTTATTTAATAATGTGTCATTAATTAATATAACTTTGAGAGAACCTAAAACGCTGCTGTAAATGTTCGGTTGTACCGCGTTACCGTTGTGTATGTTGAAAGTAACTGGGGCATTCACTGGTTTGAATATTCCGTTCCCGTTCATCAATTTAACAATGCTGTATATCTGCATTTTCCTATTGATCTTTTCCTCTACCTCTCATTACATTTTTGACTAAATTTACTTTTGGCGGAAAATAAATGGAATGAAACTTATTAAAAGTTTTACACAATTTTAATGTTAACAGGATTTTTATATAATTCTTTTAATATTATTTACTCCAATTTACTAATAACTTGCACCGTTCCTTACCAAGCGTCTCTTCTGTAAGACAAAATTACAAAAATATCCTTTTTTCAATTTTTCCATATTTCAATGAATTGTTTTAATTTTTATTTTCATTGTTAGCTCATTTTCTTTCCTTGAATAATTCATAGTCTCGTACTGTCACTTTTAGCTAATATTTTATTCACAATTTCCTATATAAAATAATGGAAATGAATTGTCTGTTAATTTCCTTTTTTATTTCTTTTGTATAATAAATTTTTCTATTTGCGATATAAATTTTTTTTTTCTTAATGGTAAGTTAAGTTTTCCACAAAGAAAAATGTGGTTTTCTTTTGTTTACTATAGTAAAAAATAAAATATTTTTAACATCCACTTCTAAAATCCGCTTTTTTATGTTGTCTTTACGTCATAAATAATTGAATTCAATGTTGGGAAAGGTGATTTATCCACAGGGTAAGAATTACAAAGTATAGTAAGGAATTCCTTGGATGTATATCAAAAATAATTAAATTTTAGTTTAACCAAAATTAAGTTTTCTCCAATTAGAATTAGAAATCATCAAAGATGATTTGATTTTGTTAATTTATTAGTTTAATAACAAAAATTACTTCTTTACTTACTCGGCACTACAGCTCTAGTGAGCCAGGGCCTAGGAAATACTATGTTTTCATAGGACTATATCGGGCGCAGAATTCCTCCAGCTTCCGGTAATGTTGAGCATCCTCACGTCCTTCCACCGAAGATATGGTCTCCCTCTTCTGCGCCTACTTTCAGGTTTGGAATCAAAACTAGCTTTGGCTGGAGATGTATTATTCGCACAACATGACCTAGCCAGCGTAATCTTTGTATGCGGCATTTTTTGACTAGGTCAGCCTCTTGACACATCTCATATATCTCGTGATTAAAGCGAATTCTCCAAACCCCATTAACGTTGACGGGACCAAAGATACAACGAAGAATTGTACATTAGTACTGGACATTGTCCATTGACTCTACTCCGTACAGTAGTACTGGAATGATGAGTGTAAAATAACAAAAATTACTTAGTTATTACTGAATGTAATGGAATTGATATGATAAAAATTGACTATATAATTTTATGAATGCAGTAAAGATTCATGAATCTTAAGTTATCTCAGAGTTTGATACGTTTTTCAATGATTCGTACTGATGAAAGACAGATTTGATGCTGTAGAATTTCAATAATTTTATTACAAAAATCACCTATACGTAGGACCATAGCTACTGGCTTTGGCTTACAACAATTATAAAGAGAAGATTAAGTTATTTTTATTAAATTATAGCGTTCGTTAACTGGGGATACTAATTTTTTATTTTTTTAAAAATTCTTTATTTTTATTTATTCTAAGCATTTTTTTTTTTCAAATTTTTTTCAAGTCGCCTTGTTCATAGTCACGTACTCAAACAGTCAACACTAACAAGAACAAAAAAACACTTTTGAGATTGTCATCATCGTACTAGTATTTATTATTTCATCTATTCAAGTCATCATCTATTTTTCCTCAGACTTACGAGTGTTTACTAATTACAGGAATTGAAAAGTTAAAAAAAAAAAAAAAACAGTCAACGTTACGACGAACACGAGCTGAAAGTAAAGTACTTTTTTTATGTACGTAATTATGTTTACGATGTTTTTATTGTTCGATGAAATTGCTCTAAGCAATAGCTAGCATTATTCATTTGTGATTGTGATGGCGTAATGAACTTTAAATTAATGAAAAAAAAAAGGGAATGTAAAATCATAAATATTGAAAGAAAAATTATTATTTATATCATTTATTATACAACAATTTAGAATTAAAGTAATAGAATTTATAAAAAATTAAAAAATATACGAATATGGTATCCGAGTGGATGTACACTGTAACGCTATTACCGGCCCAAATTCGGTATACTAAATAGTTTTATAAACTCATAAGTTTTACTCTCTACGTAACATAAAATTTACCGAAAGTAAATCAAACAAAATTACAATTATACCGAAAGTAAAATAATCTAATGCACAATTGATCGTATTAACAATTTACGAAAGGAGAAATGCAAAAAAAAAATTATAATTTGTGCAATTTTTCCGGTGGAGTTTGCCTTGCCTTCAATCAGTTGTGTTCATATTAGCGAAATTTGCTTGCGGCACTTGCGGCCAATTTAATTGAATTCGGTCAATTCTATAAATACAATTCGATCGCTAACTATTCACACTATTAACAATCAAAATTTTTTAACTGCCGGCCAATAGTCTTACAAATTATCTCAGCTCTGATGATCACAATAAAATAATTAAATTAAATGAAAAAATTTGTGGCTTTTTGAAGTTCCAAATTGAATCAAAGAAAGAAAATATTTTTTATATTGCTCGCTATAGTAAAAAGTGACAGAATAAGCGCGAAAATAATAATTTTTAAAAAGTTGCGGTTAAAAGTTTCGGTTTAGTAAAAAAAACATTAAAATCGATGACAGTACGGCGGTCGTAAAATCAAAAATTTAATATTTTAGTTGGAATATAATTTTCCAGAATTAAGACCAGTTTTGAATAATAATAGGCTCCGTTTAAATATTTAATTCTACTTAAAAAGGTATAATTTTGACACGATCCTTCAAAGAAAATAACAATTTTTCATATTTTCTTACTATTTGTACCGATCGAATCAAATTCATTTTCATATAGTTTTCATTCCTAATATTAATAGCAATTTTCTATATTTAAATATATTCTTTATGGTAATAATGACCAATTTATTCTAGCTTTTAAGCATAAACTGGAGAACTATGGATTATTTCTTGATACTCCAGCTAGTGTTCAAATTCATTTCCATTACATTAAATTGCCCTATAACCATTTCTATCTTCTTGAACTGTAATTTTCTTTTATACTTTATAATTTGCAACTCCACAATTCCCAATATTTACATCAATTTTTTGTATTGCAGTTTATTTAACTTTTTCTGCATTTTTCATGCTAAGGATCGTTTCGTTTGATGACTTTTTACCAGCCGAAGTAATTTAGTTGTTATTATTTGTTTGTGTCCCGATTTCTCATATTCCGTAAGCGGTTAGCCAATAGCTAAATAAATTTTGCAGTATTTAAGATGTGTAGAACAAATTTCTTGTTAGTTGCTTTTGCTGGGGGGAGAATTGTATGGTAATATTTTTTACTAAAAAAGTTTATAGATTTTCCTTGAAAGGTGGAATACATTTGAACTGGACAGCAAAATTAACTTAAACGGAATCTGTAGCACAAAGGGGAGTCAAAGCTATCATGATTAAATTACCAGTATAATTAATGGGTAGTTGCTTCCCAGTATAATTAATGGGTAGTTGCTTTTTAGTTATTTGTTAGAACTATAATCTTTGATTTCAATATTGATTTATATATTTTCCTTCTGAATGTTCCTTATAGTTAAAAATTATTTGTGACAATTTGATAAGAAAATTGTTTTTACCAAAGTCTTTTCGAACATTAAATAATTAATATTTCATTAAAACATTTTTGACCTTTTTCTCTTAGGCTCGCGGATATCCATAAACCAAAATAATTATAATTTTTTTTTCCATCCGCTATAGCAATTCCATTTACGATTTATTTGATCTATTAATATTTTATATCAAACCATATAAAAAAAAGGTAATTTATCAAAAACAACAAAAAAACTGGCATTATTAGTTTTTCATTTTGCCAGATTACATACAAAAAAACATTATACAGAAAAAGTCTCATTATTTTCTACTCAATCATATGAGCTCCACCTCTCTACAATTTCAATTCCTTTTGGTATTGCTAAATTCATCATTATTTTAACTGAAAATTTCAAAAAAAAATATATGATTATAGTTCATTGTGTAGTCTATTATTTACTCATACCATACAGAATATTTTACTGACATGGATTTTTTTTTTGTATTACAAACTTATTACCGTACATCCGTACATGTCTTTTTTTTTATAAAAAAGTCAATAAATGCCAATAGAAGTCATTAATATAATTTGGTACTACACCTTTTCCAATTATTACGAAATTATAGGTTATAATTTTTTTTAGTACCATTGACTACACCTTTTGCAATTCTAATTCAGAAATCATCAGTTGTAATTCAGATTAATTAGTCAATTGTAATTCAGAAAGTCAATTTTACTTCAGAACATTTTAACATTTCAATTGGATCTTTCATTACGAAATAAATATCCTCCTAACCGCAACACACATACTGTCGTTATCTGGTAAGTTGTTTTATCTGCCGCAATCTCTAAAAATTTACTAATTGATTACCCATTTTTTGCAAGTGATTTTACCTAACATTCGCTAACTATGAAGTAAATTAACATCTTCTACGTTGCATACATAAATTTTTTGTTGTGGAAAATGCTGCAATTCGACGAATGTTGAAATGTTCTGAATTACAATTTATATTTTCTGAATTACAATTGACTAATCTGAATTACAATTATAACCTATAATTTCGTAATAATTAAAAATTATATAAGTTACATTTTTTATGTTGTAATATTTAAAAACGATTGTAATTTTAAATCAGTAATCCGGTTTCGAATTAATTCCACGTTTTTATTATTGAGCTACTTCATTTTATAATTATACAATTTCGTAATTATTACGTCTTCTATAGTCTTACAACAAAAGTGAAACTTCAATTCTCATCGTTCAATAAATGTTTTATTTATGGTTAGATCAATTCTTTTAACTATTCTGGATATACAACCATTATCAACGCTTTAACTAAGAGTTTGTAAAATTATGTAAAGAATTAAGTAATTAATGTTTAACATTAAACGTAACAAATTTTAAACGTCATTTTAGATATTTTGTGTAGACTTGTTTTCTGTACTGTCCCTGACACCCTTTAATATAGACAAATATTTGCAAGATAAGCTGTCTTGAAATTAACTTCAGTTAATTTGTACTATTTCTTCTATTCATCCGTAAAATGTCACTATTAATTTATTGTTAAACTAGGGGGAAATTATAAAAATACATGGAAAAAATATGGTTTTTATATTCATTCCGATAGAAGGCCAAGCCAATAATTGGTTTTTTCGTATTTACAGAATGTATAAAATATGATGTTGAAAGTTGAAGCAGTCGTTATGATATACTAAACATTCGTAGAAACTGGAAGAAATGCTGCTTCTATCCATCAGATTTGATGTCAAAGTTATTATTGGTTGCTCCCGAATGGATTAACATTTTGTGATCTATTCTTAATATGAATTCATTGGCGGATCTAGGAATAATTTCTGGAGGGGGCACTAATAAAATTTACACAAAAAAATTTTAGTTTTTAAATTGCGTTCTTCTATTTTTCATATTTGAGAATCGGTCAATTATTATTTTTTCAAAAAATGTTATGTATTTTACCTATGAAATATTCAAAAAAGTTATGTAATTTGTAATAAGCTCGGTGAAGGGGGGCAAATACTCCCATTGTCCCCCTTAAATTGGTTATTGTATGAATGTATAATATTTGAGTGTTGCTCACAAAGCTCATGATTATAGCGTATATTCTGTAATGCAATTAATTTAATTTTATACATTAAGTTCACATTTAGTGATATAATTACAAAAAAATTTGTTCAATTTTATTTAAAATTTCCGAAAGATTCTGTAATAAAACGTAGATAACCTTTTAGATTACCGAAATTCATATTAAAACTATTCTATAAAATATTATCACCCAATCGGCGTTATCAGAATATGAAAAATCTTCCTATTTAATTTCCTTATGTAAGGTTGAAAAGGTATAAACCACAAATTTCTAACCAATATATTTAACCCCATTATAGAAACAACCAAAATTATTTTTATTCATTTTACCTGGGTGGGTTTCTAAATTACGATATTCTAACCTGAATAAGTTTTATTTGTTGTAGATTTTGTAGAATCTACAAGAACTTCCGTAGAACTGAAAATTGTACCCAATATAAATAAATTTAACCCATTTTTGAACCTTTCGTTTTTTTTTTTTTGTAAATGATTTTCCGTAATCTTTTTTTTATACTGATTTTATGTATTTACTTTCTTTGGTTATCGAATATTTTGTAACCTAAAAAAAAGAAGCAATTTATTTTTGGACTGTCGAAATAGAAGCACATAAAAATACAAAAATACAAAAAAAACATTTAATTTTGCATATAAAAGTGAAGTTATAAAAATGCTTAAACTACAAAAAGGATTTACGAATAGTGTAATATAATCGGTAATGTTTAAATATTTAACCCTTTAAAGTTAACGTTGCGAACGATATTACGAAAAACTTATTGATAGCTCTTGAGCTCAAGCGATTATCATGGATATAACTTACATAAATGAACACTTTATATTTTTATATTTAGCTTTTTCACAAGCTCTTATGTTTTTTTCTATTTATAAAACTGAATTGTGAAAATTGACACTGTGGATTTTTAATGGTCTATGTTTCATTTTCTATAATACCACTTGATTTTCAATCAAACACTTTAGAGTTTCAGTGAAAAGTTGATAGAAAGCATAGAAATTCAATCAAATAAAAACTTATTTTTATTGAATCTCAAATGGTTAATGTCAAAAATGCTTGTAACGTTGTAACAAAAATTCTTTTGAAGTAATATGATAATTTAGATTTTAAGATTTAATGGTGAATAATGTTTAAGGGTTAAGTAATTCAGTTTTATTTTCAAATATATATTTTTATACAAAAATCCATTTAAAAAATTTCACAAAAGTATTATCGTTTTTTTTCACCCAAGTTGTAATACGTACTTAATATTAAGTTACAGAAAAGGTTTGTCATAATCTGATCCTTTATATCTTTAAAGAGTTTTCTTAAAGCACGTAAAGAAGAAATACAATAAAACTACAAGGTCTACTCCAGAAATATTATATTTTTTCAGGTTACAATTATATTGCGGAAACGATTTGTTGTTTCGAGTGACAAGCCCCATACAAAATGTTTAGTATTCCAAGCAGCCTTTTAGCACCGCTTAGCTGTCACACATTCTGTTGAACCGCTATGAAAGAGGTAATTTTAGATCCATCTTGCGGAGTTAACAAAAATGTACGTTTTCCGTAGGTTATTTACTTGCAGTTTTCTTTAGGACTAGCTAAAGAAGTGTTCAATTGTCTCTTTCATACAGGTACGGTACGATACGATTGCTTGTATTGGATGCCTAGCGATGTGACTTATATCTGATGGTAATTTCTCTAGCCCCTAAACGATAATTTTAAGATGTTTTTGGTTTTTCTTTTCGCGTGGGGAACGATAAAGATGATAGTTTCGTCCGGACACGAAATAGCTAATTGAGTACCTACTGTTTAAGCGCTTAACAATCCATTCAAAGAATATGTTACGCAGTTGTATTCGAAATTAAATTATTTATTATATGTAAAATTTGATTAAGATGATCAAAATTGAAATTTATGTTACCAATTAAAATGTTTTATGTCAAATCCAACTTTATATTTATCATTTAAAAAAAATCGGTTGATCATAAGACAATGCTGTTTCTCATACTATTGCCATACCACTTTGAAACAAAAAAGCGCAGGTGAATACCATTCAGAACATCCAAAGTTAATTGTAAATCATAAAAAAATATAAATTTAAAAACAATATTTTAAATTTCTGCAGATGTGTATAATAAAATATTCAATCTGCAAGAATTTTGTATCTCTTGGTCTTGGATGATTAAATACAGGAAAACTAAAAATGTTCTTCAGAGTCAGAGTCAATGTTCTTTCGTATTGATTAAATCTAATTTGGAAGAATTATTCAAAAATTTATTATTTTAAATAATATTTAAATCTAAAAATAATAAAATTTCACATTTAAATTTCTCCCACCCACTAATCCGAACATTTTGAAAACTTAAATCTTTCGCCCACAAAATAATATAAATTCTATAAAGTTTAACAATAAAAAAACTGCTTTAGCTTATAAATATTTTGTAATTTTTAAGTATCATTTAAAATTTATCTGTTTCCGCTATAAAATCATAAAAAAAAAATTTTTGTTTAACTTTCCTATTAACAAAAACAAATGACAATAAAAATGTGGGACAGATTTATTTTCATTGAAATTTAAATGTCATCTAATTTGGTAGAAAATATCATTTTAAGATATCGAAAGCATAAATATTTACATAATCGTGGCGGTCTGTAAAAAATATAAATCTGTCTTTTTTTTTAATAATTCGGTATAATATTTTGTCAGAAAAATTCAATGGACTTAACTTGATTTGGCTGGTGAATTTTGTGGTGGTTCCAGTCAACTCGATTTTCGAAAAATTGACCGGGAATTAAATACGCTTATATAAAAATCTAACCAACTGGCTTATACTTACAGTAAATACGACCCATACATAAAGACAATCTAAACATATTAACGATTAAAGATTTCTACCTAGAGGTAAAAATTGGTCCCGAAGAAATCGGACTGAAAATTAATAATGACGAAAAAACAAAAATACTTTTTCAGACCCGCAGAACACAGAAATCAGGGCAAAATTTTACTTTGCAAATTTTGTATACTTAGGCTCCAATATCTCAACAGCCAACAGCGAAATGACAAAAATTCAGAAACGAAATTAGTTCAGGATATAAAACATATTTTTTCCTTACAAAGCTTATAAAATTGGCCGTAGTGCATATAGAAACAAAGCTAAGATTGTATTATGATCATCATATACGTTTTGGTAGTGAAACTTCGACAAAATCAAATCCGTATAGACAAATTAATGTAAATGATTATTATTATTGGAGATTAAAATACAACCATGAAATGTATGGCACTGTTCAGGTGCCGTAGAAATTGCGCAAATACCAAAAATTAATTTGAAATGAGTTTGGCAACACTTATACACGGAATATTAATTCTGTGAGTTTATGATAGTGAATATACAAAGACCAAAAGCTTTCCCAATTCATAAAACTTAAACGGTTTCAATAGGCAGGACTTGTATAATGCACTGAAAGGTCACCAAAAGAAGAAGAACAGTAGGAAAACTGTGACTAGACAACATGAAGTAGAAAACATGAAGAGGTATACATACTAGATTCTAATAATCAGAAACTGGAAGAAAATTACGTTAAACCCTGACGACTGGCAACACATACTAAACAAGACAAACTAAGCCTGTACGAATTAAATTGAAAGGCTTATATTGTAGTGACGTATACCATTTTTTAATACTAGTACTAGTAGAATATCGTGTAGAATTAAACTTAAAAATAATTAGTAGTGTATACAAAAATATGGTGCTATTATCTAGCTCTACTATATTTCGGTTTAAATTTTCTTAATTAAATTACATTTTCTTAATTAAATGATCTCAACTATCTCGCCGCGAAGATAACGTACGTTGAGAAAAGATATAACGTCGTATTCTTCTTCTAGGCGAGGTATAGCTATTTTTTTTTTAATTATATTAAGAGCAGGTCAGATTCTATAAATACTTCTAGCTTTTCTATCTACGATTTATGTGGATATTCGATAGTATAATATAAAATTACAATTGGATAAGTTTATAACTCACAGACAGACGGGCAGAAAAGCGTGTTTTTTTATTAATTTTCCATTAAGTTCATTTTTCCCATTTTCATATTTATATATTATGTACATTGAAATTTGTTATACTGTCAATTTTTCCGACATCACATCAGATTATCTAACTTAATCTTTCTATATTTATCATTCAATTATCATTAAAAATTTATTTTCAAATATAATGCTAATGATGTTAACAAAAAGGATTCATTAAAAATATTCCCATTCAAATACATAATAATTCTGCTCCTTAAATTCAAATCAAAAATTAGATTATCAAACATAATAACAATTTATATTCTTACATGAAAAAATCATAATCCATTAATATTTTCTTCATATATTACTAATCAGAAATTGAATATTCTTTCTTATGGTAAAATAAATAAATTCTTCCTTCCATAAAATATAAAACTATAGGATAAAAAAAGGATCATTTACATTTTCAAAATTGATTTTTCTTTAATAAATTTATTATAGTCTTTTGCTTATCCATTTATTTATTTTCGTTGGCCAGAAAATATTTCCGATAAAAACTTTTTCTATAATCCACAAGGATAAATAATCCTTTTAAAATCAAATATAAATATTGGAAAAATATTCAAATTATAAGATGAAGAGTTAAGGAAATGTTACATTTTTTTACACAAATATGAAATTCCTAAGAAGATTTTGGGTTATGATGCTATGCTTCTAAATTTAATAATTTAATTCTAATTTATGGACTTAGAAATCATTATTTATATTTTTTTGGGTAGTGTGTCGAATTTATTTTGGAGCTACATTTTGATTAGAAAAGTTTACCCCGGAAATATGTAAATAAATTTTAGTTTATATGACGAAAAATCAGCCTATTTTAAAGATTTAATGAATTAAATTAATTGAAACTCTGAAAATTAAAATTCTTTTTCTGTTTTGAAATACGTTTTCATTGGTGTTGATAATTAGAAAATTTTCTTATTTATATTTCAGATAAATTAGCTGGATCCGTACTGGAAAATTCTCCATTTTGTAGAGGCCGTTTACATATATTCATTCAGATCTATAGTTCAATTTATAAAGTTTTTCCAATAATTGTGCCAACAATAATATCAAAATTTACACAATCTTTACACAATCGTGGCTACGCCGCTGCCTTAAAATCGTTTTGAAATGTAAAAAATACAGAAATATATGATAGCAGTTGAAGCGATTCCGTGGCACACTGACGGGCCGTTTATATCTCCAGAGCATAATGCTTTTTTGAAACATAAAAATCACTTATTAACGTTTGTGCAGTCTTATTGGTTGTCAGTTCGTACTTTAGGTATAGTAAATTTTTATCAAAACAGCTTTGCATTAAAAATTAATTTCTATTGAACTTTGAATTATATTTGTCATTGGAACATTCTTTTACAAAATAATATTAGACCTTACGTTGGATAATAGATGGCGCTAAATATTGATCTCAAAAATGCAATTTAATATAGTAAATAACTATAAATATTGTTAGACCTCGGGTAGTTTAAGCACTGATACAAAACATAACGAAATATTGTCCTGCAAATATTGGTACGCAACTATCGGTACTCATAAAATCACATTTCTGCTGCGCTGATTTCTTTTTTAATATTTTATTTGCTTTGCTTTTAAAGAAATCAGTGTTTACAAATTATACTCACTATTTAGAACCAATTAAATTTAATTTAACCAAAAAGTTTTACTAAAGAACCTTCAAGAAATTGCCATAAAATTAATATTAATGTTAATGGAAAATTTGTGAAAATTTTAAGGTAATTTCCACTGTTAATTTCAATTAAAACAGAAGGGAAAACAAATTTTCATCATGGCATATTATTAAATTTTGTTTTTTTGTTGGTGTACGTATTAATTAACACCAAAAAAAAATTATAAATTTTATATCAAATTGAAAATGAAAATTTTAAGGATGAATTTTTGATGGTTTTATTTATATACAAATTTTCTGTTTAATGTTAAACTAATAAACTGTGAAAAGCTAGCACAACGTGAAGTTTTAATTACTAATTTATTATTATTATTATAATTTGAATATAATTTAATTAATTTTCATATTATTTTATGGAATCTGTTTAAAAATTATGTGGTAAATTTATTAATTATGGTAATATTTAATATCAATTTCGTATATAATATCAAAATTATTTTATTTTGCTTTTATATTAAAATTGAAATTATTATTTTTTTAATATTAAATTATAATTATTTACTAATTTTACTTGTTTACTCGGTCGCTACAGTTTTAGCTAAGCTAAGAAAACAGAGTTCATTCAAATGACTGTAGCTTTAGCTTACGTCGGTCGCTACAATTTAAGTTAAGCCAAGAAAAACAGAGTTCATAGGTTTAGCTCACGTCGTGACATCTAACGTTTTCACTAGGTCAGCCTCCAGCTCATATAACTCGTGAACATAGCAAATTTTCTAAACCCTATTAACGCTGACGAGACCAAAGATCCAACAAAAGACTTTTCTCTAAGTGTTAAGAGCTGGCTCATCGGTATTCGTAATTATTCGTGACTCTATCCAATACAGCAGTACTGGGATGATGAATGTGTTGTAAAGATCGATCTTAGTCTTTCGGGTAAACAATCTTTACCTCATTAGCTTTACTTAAACCACAAATTATTTAACTATTTTAATTTTAATTTACAATTAATTTATTAATATCAAAAGAACACGCACAAATTGATTACAGTATCAACGTTCATTGCTAAATGTCACCATTATCAGCTATAAAAAAAATTCATTAATCTTAAATAGTTTTCAATCAAAAATTGAAAAACCTTTAACAATCTAATTGCACAGATAAACGTTGACACTTGACTATTACTTATTATAACCTTAACAAGTGAATAAATTTTATAAATATTTAACGATTTTTATACACTTTCAATGAAGTCATTAAAGATAACGTTCGATCAACGGTACTAAAATTGAATAAATCTATTTCACTAATCAATAATTTTCTGATAATTTTCCCATTTAACGTATAATGTTAATCACCTTGAAAGTGACAAATTTCCTATAAATTGTATTTGAAACTTGATACTGTAATCCTTTATACATAATTTCAAATCTATAATGAATTTTATGTGAAGATAACATGTCAAATGTAAATTTACAGACGAGTTTTCTTGAATTTCTATATTATTAGCAAATTACCTGAATAATTTGTAGATATTAATGTTCAAAGTATTTCGCTTTCAAGATAATTTATTACAGTATGTTTTGAGTAAATGTCTTCTTCCAAAGTAAATGATAACGTATAGCCTATCCTATAGAGTCGTTAATTTCAACGTTAATTGACCACAGTTTCAAATGTCATAATTATATTTTTTTCTAAAATTTAATTGGCAAATTAGTTTTCTATTACGAAATTCCTAATAATTTTAAATTTATTGATAAATCTCATAAGGACTATTAATAATTGATGTAATCTAATTCAGAAACGCAGAAATTCTTGTGAATTATAGTTTTATATTATCCTACTTAAAGTGTATAAGACATAGCCCAATTGATCATACATAAAGCAGAATCGATTCTCAGATACCGCAGTGCCGGAAATGCATGAACTGTATATCCGCGTACACCATACTAAGAAAAAGGGCAACAAGTGCCAAAATTTGCAAATTTTATTTAAAAGCGTATTTGAAATTGCCAAATATTTGTCCATCGATGTACGAAGTTGAAAAAATAAAATATCCCGTCGTGACTGCCTCGTGGTATTTATTAGGTACATTTACCATATGACTTATGTTTCATACAAAAAAAATCTTACTTACAATTTACTATATGATTAAAAGGATCATTTGCAAAATTAAATTCGTAAATGAACCTTTTTTGCTTGGTATTTGCAAAACTTTCTGCAATTTCTGACTTTTTTTGCTACAAATAATATCAAAAATGGGCAAGAATTTCCGGTGCCTGAACGTGTTTAAATAGAATTAGAAATACTTAAAATTTCTTACTTGTTGGCACGTTAATTCGTAATATATTTGAAATGTTGTTAATTAATTAAATAATTATGTAATCATATTTTCTTTATTCTTTTATTAAGTTTAAATTATTTCTATGTAATTATTAAGTGAAAAAGTCATATCTCCATTTTCTGTAATATTATTTTCAAGTTAATTGATTACACGTGAAAACTATAGTACAAAAACTTATTGAAAATGAATTTCTTTTTTAAAAATCAGCAAATTTGAAAAAGTTTAAAGTTAAATTATTGCAAACTACCCAAATTTGAAATACACCATTTTTTGCTACACGCATCGCAGCAAAAAATAATTTATTATGTAACTACATGCAAATGCAATCGATGTAATTTCTATTTTATTTCTAATTTTCTTGTGCAGCAACAATGTTCGCACAACACAAAACGTTTAGCAGCCTGAAAACTTACAGAAAGAAAAGTGAACAATTTCAATTTGAAAATTGAGGAGTTTGAAATTTTCAAAATCATATGAATTATGTGCATAAAGATTTGTCATTTATTTTCAGTGCAGAGAGTTAAAATTAGAAATTCTGCACATGTAAAGTATAATGAGACTAATCATTAATATAATACAAATATTGTTAGGGTTCAACAAAATTGCTGCTATGATAAAATTCAATTTAATTGAATTTCAGTCAGAAAATTGATGTCAGGAATAACATTTGTCATCAAATAAAGATTCACAATATTTCGTCAAGATTGTCTACTAAGTAAATTTTGCTCCCCAAATTATTATTAGTTCACCCTATATAAATTTTTGTATTAATTTGAATTTGTAGAAAGTCTTTATATTGATTAATAAATATGGAATTTTTGAAATTGTATTAGTGACAAGTTTCTTCCAGATTGAATTACTTAACGAATACTGAAAGCATATATAAAATATCTTTATGTAATTATTGTTACATTTATTTTGTATCTGAGTATATTTATTTGTACAATATCAGAAAATTTGTAAAACAAAGTGGGTTGATTTATCTAATTTTAAGCAATAATTCTTTGAAGTGATATTTTAGGAGGGTGAAATTGTCTGTCTGGCAAGATGATATTAAAAGACGTAGACTTTATTTTAAAAAATTTTATATTTATATTTGGGTTGAAGAGGAAATTTAGATTTACATTTATTTTATATATTTACCAACTAATGTAATGCATTGTTATAAAAGTCAATATTTGATGCTGAGTCATAAATTTTGAGTTTTGTTGTTGGAAAGTTACATAATTTAATTTCTATATTAATACTTGAGGACTTCTTCAAAACGTATATAAAGTTAAGTTTTGTAATTTAGAAATATATTGTAGATTTTCACTTCAAGATGTACAATTTGTGCATACATTTTGCAGTGCTTTTTCAAGTGTATTAGAACTGATAGTCAAAATATTATTTTCAATCTAAATCTACGAAAGAAATTTTAATCTTTCAAAGAATTTCTGTAGTTCTATCAATTATAATAGTAAAAGTAATCAATCTCAGGCAACAAAATGGTATACGTACTAGAAATTGGTGTGATGAGCTTATATACAATTATAGGCAGATTAAATGCACTATAGTCTCTTTCTCATGCGGTACTTTCCAGCTGCGGCATGATTGGTTAAATTAGTATTATTTACTCCTTAGGAGTTTCTTCAATTATTCTTATGATCCTTTTGAATCGCTTTGGCTGTCCGTAAGTCGCTTTCGATAAATAATTTTCCAAGCAATCACCGTAAAATTCGGTTATTAAATTGCTTTCTAATAACTAAATTGTATTTGTATTATCTTTAAGCTTCTAAGCAAATTGCAAATATTTATTTAAATATCATAAAACTAATCAGTCTCTCTCTGTGATCGATTAAACCTCTTCCCAGTATTTATAAATACTGCTAAATATTTTTCATAGGCTATTTTTGATTCTTAACAAATTTGTTTTCGGTAGCTTTTATCTACTTGGCTATGTATTATTATTTGTAACAATTTTGTTAGTGCCCTATTGTTTCTTATATTCACTTTGTTGATGCTATTCAAAGCTGTTTTTTTTGTTAATTCAGTAACCCAAAATTCTCTAATGATTAAATTAATTTTCGTAGATAAGTTAAGTTTACTAAGAAAGACGATTTCGTCTAGTAATGTTTGATGAGACCCTAAACTAAGACAATATTTGAGACATATAGGTAACCGAACCTAATACCCGCATAATTTTGCTAACTTTTCAGAAAACTGTCGAATGAATAATTGTGATACAGTGATAGAGTATGCTTCCGTGCCCTATATTGCCAAATAACACAATGTCTAGTTAACCTTTGCACCAACCATGAGCTATTAGATTTCTCACCATTCATAATTCTTGGATTACTCCTGTTTAGAGCTAAAAATAGCATCGTATTCATAAAATATTTTCGTACAGAAAGTCGGGTGGAAGATATGCAGTATTAAAGCTATAGTCATTAAATTTGTAAGATATTCATATATAATAGAAAATTGAAAATCGTCTGTATGAAGATTTTCACAATCGTCTGTGTGAAGCGCTCCAATTGCATATCGTAAATAAGTGCTTGCAAATTAGACAATTTTTATTTTTAGCTCTAAACTTTCAATTATCAATGAAATTAATTTTAATATGAAAATTTTTTATTTATTTTTCTATCCAACAGAAATTCTATACCATCCAGAGAATTGGACAAGAAGCAATTCCTTAACAGGTCATCCATCTATCATCCTATACGTCGAATTGGAAAACAAATTGAATTGGTAATCACTAGAAATTCAATTGGTAATCATTTGCAACTCCGTCATCTAGTACGAAATTGGTTGTGCTGATAAATTGATGATTGTATGCAAAATTTGTAACTTTTATTAAAATGATAATTTAAAAATAAAAATAAATTATTTAATATTTTATTTTATGTAATATTTTATTTATGATAAAGTCTACAATTTTTATTATTATTATTATTTTTAATAATAGCCTTGCATCCCATAATTAATAAAATTATTTAATATAAATTTCAAAAATGAAAATTACAAAAAGGAAGTCTGCTAAAAAATAATTTATATTTAATTAAAATCAGTAAATCAGTAAAGAGAATGAACTTGTGAACAATGTGAAGCCTTCAGCTCGTGGAGGAGATTATACTATGAAATTATTTTTGATAGAAAATTTATTATGCCATTAAATTTTCACTTGAATTTTTCGACTTTTTTTTATTGTTATTTTATACTTTTGTGACCTTAAAATTAATTAATTCTTTGATGGTGGCAGGATGGAAATTTAACTCTATAATATAATTATGCTTTGGTATGGTAGCATTTGGAATAAAATTTTATTAGTTTTTAACTTTAAATGTATTATACATATATTTTTTAGTAAGTATTTTAAACTTTAATTTTCAGAAGATAATTCGTCAGCCGAGAATTTGGTTGTTCTATACGCCATTCAGTTGATTTTGAGTAAAACAATTTTTGAGTTCTAACTTGAATAGCAAAATAAAAAAAAAACGGAGCTGAAGAATTTTCTTTAAGATCGCACATACAAATTTTGGTAATGAGACATATATTGGGATAATTTAGAAAGCATTTATGTATTAGTCTAGAAGTAGAGCAAAAAACTGTGGAAATGAAGTAATCAAATTCACATAAGTTTTGTAAAAAAATTATATTGTGATGTGACCCTATATTAAAATTTAGTATTCACTAATTTGAGCAGAAACACACAAAAAACATAATATAATTCATAGCTCAATAATCACATATTATTATAAATCAGGGTCTACCTAAGTGTCATAATATTGCAAAAATAGGATTGGTGTAAATACTGTAACATTTAAGAAGCATCGTTATAGAAGTATCATTTTCAGATGCATTACACTGAATTATTAACAGAAATTAATAGAACAACTTGAATATTTATTAGATAAACCTTAGAAATTGTTCAGATAAGCATGGAGATGTTACATTCACATTGAGTAAATTATTACACGATGTTTATATGGATATGGAGCTAATATGATGACTGATTTTTGAGCTTCATTCATTGCAATGCCAATGGCAATGCTGCAAACTTATTTTCGAAATATTGTTTACTTTGTTGCTCTATATCCACGTAAAAAAAAAATCTTGTACGTACATAATTTTGCTCTATAATTGAAATTTATTGTACCTCAAAAATTACAAATCAAATTTGCTCCATTTCCCAAAAAAATGACAGATGGCACAAACCAGGTTTATAAACCATTTTTGAAAAAGAATTTCGATTAAATTCCATATCATAAAATATAATTTAAAACGGATCAAATATTTGAAAAGAACATACTCCAATGTTACGAGATCAATCCCCCGACTCAAAAAATACCGAAAATGGGTTATGTAGCAATCAATTTCTCAGCCGACGAAATTTCAATTAAGAATTTATTTTTATATTTTAAAAATATAATTCTGATGATTTTTTAAATACAATTTCTATAAAAAATTATAGACTACCAGCATAAATTCAATTTATATTAAAAACATATATTTAAGTAGCTTCGATTTATAAATTAACGTTTTAAACTTTAAATACTTTGATTGCCGTTTAAACTTTTAATCAAAATAATTCCTTTTAAACCTTTTTAAAATTAGCTTCTGGACATGATAATATAATTTACTATATAATTTTTTATTCAAAAAGGGAAATCTTTTAATTATAGTTAAGTCTTTAGATTTTTTTCATAATCTTCAAATATTATTTAACTTACAATTTTACGATGAGTTATGGAATAACTATAAAGTGTTGTCATGGAAAGATTGATTGGAAGAATGTAAATTGTTCTAAACTTGGGTTTCATGTCTGGAATGATATAAAATAAATTTAAATTTTTTAACATTGCACTATTTTAATAAGCTCCCAATATTGGACTTCCCCTTGGTTTGTATAGCTTTTTATCCGTGGCGTTATATTTGTATATACTTAATAGTTTTCTCGGAAGTTAGTAATTTTTTTTCGGAATTTTCAGTTGAATAAAGAAAAATGGAAAACCCAAGAAAACGTAGACAAAAATTACTTGTTAATTACTTGAGACGAGTATATTTTTTGTTTAATTTTAGGGATGATATGAAGGATGGAAAAGTAATTAAAAGATTTATAGTAAGATTTGTTTAAGCATTATTTTGCAATTAAAAATGGTAAAAAGAAAATGTATTAAGTTGTAATTTTCTTTAAAATTTTAAATATAATTTTGAAGACTGTAATTTAATTCTTTAATACTATTAGAGTAATTAGTAATATCGCCGTGTTATGCTGAAGTTTTTTTTTTATTGTGAACTGCAATGGTAAAGATGTTCTTGAATTTAATGTTAAAGAAAAAGTACTCTGGCCGCACCAAATTTTTTGGCATTTCAAAGCGGCAGCGCGGAAAAATTCAACTAAAAAGTGAAAAACAACGCGAGATGGCGAAGCGGCGAGATTAACTACACTTTTATATTTCTATATATTACAACTTTACGCGCGGCACTGCAGCATAACGGTGTGGGAATAGTATATCAAGGGTAAGTAATTAAACTTTCAGGCAAAATAATCATACCTAATTTTGAAATATCCAAATCAGACCTGACGTTAGGCATGCTATCAAGGATATCAAATATTCCAGAATATGAAAATCATAAGAAAATATTTGTCAAGGATATCATATATCACCACAAACCATAGCAGTAGTGATAATACCCATTTCTTTGATGGCTGTAACCAAAGCCGAATATTTTCCTATTTTTGTAATAATGGCGCTGCACTCAAGCATGGCCCATAATCTCTTTCTGTGGAATCATAGTTGATATTAGATTATCTAGAAAAGCACAGAGGGCAATTCGCTCTAATTACCAGTTTCTTGTTTAGGGGTGAATTTTAATGGCTATTTCCGTTACATGTAAGTCAATTATTTTTCCTTAAGTTTTTACGAAAAAGAACGTTGGGATAATCGGTATGATTCAGAATTCCACTTGGCCCCAATTCATCCTTTGTTATACACGAAATCTGTTTACACTGAAAGACGCATCTAGCCCTAAAAACTTTCCTAGAACGATTCCATTTAAAGCTAGTTTAACGGTTTAAATTTCATACGATATTCGGTATGAACAGACTTCCCGAAACACTTAACATGATTCCTTGGCCTAGTGTTTTGTAGCAGACATTTCTGCACGGTTATGAAATTATGCTAAGATGGAGAATTTTAGTAGAGTTTAGTAGAAGTCGAAGCCATAATTGCAGACTCCTGCAATTTTTAAATAATTTTTACATAATTACAATCAATCGTTGTTAAATAATTCTCCAGTTATCAAAATATAGACTAAGAAAAATTACTTTAATATATAAATTGAAAAATGTAGAAGACATTACGATATTTTTATTATTATTTCTGATATAAATTATTTGTTAAATCGAGATGAATTAACACAAGGTCGATAAAATTCTTGATTAGCCTCTAAATGCCACACAGTAGCAACTATAAATAATTTATTATTTTTTACTATATTCAAAAGAATATCAATTTTTTTTCTACCCCATTTAGTTCCAACTAGAATTGGACAGCCAGCATGTATAGTTCTTTGATCGACTTCACCAGAAGAATATAAATTATACCAAAATAATGCAGATCCTTTTTTTGGCCAAACAGTAATATTAAGAGCAGGAAAAACTGTTGCTCCACCTTGTTCAACATTATTCATCTATAAAAAAGATGAAGTGTCATTAAAGTGTCCTTAAATAGATTCAATTAAATTTATTTAACATATATCAAAAGTGTTGATATTCTAATTCGACTTTTTGGATCAAATTCTTCATCTGGTTTCTAAAATGAAGAAATATAATAGAAATTTTAATTAATAGAAATAATAAGTAATATTTACTTTAAAACTATCAAGATGTGGTACATAATGTCCACCAATTTCATAATAATTAACATGTAAATCTTGTTTTGATGTCATATTTAATTTTGTAATATGACCAGCTCTTCTTGAAATATCTATTAAAACTTTATGATTTTCATCTTTATTGCTTGCATCAACACATGATCTTATATATAAATTCACTGATTCGTTGGCTACCAATGCCGGAATAAGTGAAGGTTTTATCAATTCTTTTACTGTTCCTATTTCTTCATCGTATAGAACATCATGAAAAATGATAAGAATTGGATCTAAATTAAGAATTTCTTTTTTTAATGGTCCAATAAATAAAAATGAAATATTATTGGTGACATAATGACAAAATAATAAACGATTTTTTCTTAAAGGATTATTTTTTTGGTGTTCTCGGCATAGTACGGTGTATTTGGTGGTAATTGATGTATTTGATAATAATTTATTTAAATCATGTTCACGTAACTGAAAGAAAATCATATTTTAATAATTTGATTTAAAAGATTATAGAGCTATTAAGTATGTAACAAACTTCATTGAATATTTCATTAAATAAAGTCATATTATTAGGACGACTCTTATAAAATTCTTCCTTTGATTCCATATCTGGAAATAATTCTTTCATTTTATTGGTATACTGAATAGCTGTTTCACTGTCACCTTTTTAAGAAAATATAATAGAAATAGAAATGTTTAGTGCATCATTCAAATTGCTTTAATGAGTAGTATGGAAAATTGTACCCGGTTGTTTAACCGCAGACCTTTTACCGCGGTAGTTCCATCTCAGAGGCTTTTCATCGTAGTGCTCATCTTCACCGGTTATCATAATAAATTTGTTTCATTTTCATATTTATCAACTATTCGTGTTACCCTGAGTGAACCAATGTGGAGATACGAGGAATTGTACTCTTTGTTCAGTTTTTCCATATCCTTCGCGGTGAATATGTGCATCATGAATCGTAGAGTAGCAAGGGAAAATATTGTCTTTAACATAAAGAATGCAAAATTATAGATTACAGTACGTCAAAATAAGTCATATGTCACAAACAATTTTATCTTCGTATAAACTTTCGAACATTTTGCTTTAAACACCAAATATTTTTCATCGAAAATACGACATTTTTAGATCGAGGAATTTTCACCGGTTAATTAATTTTCTGTGAAATGTACGTCAATAAATTGTGAATTTACATAAGGTTAAATTAAAAATATATTATTGAATTGAATTGAATAAGGTCCGCAGAACCAAGGTATCAGGACTTAGACTCTTTTCGGTGCATTGTACCATGTTATCATTCGCTAAGAAAATGGCTGAGTCGGTTTTTTTCGGTTAATCTTTTCAGAAACACCGTACTCCCCATACTCAGTCCGGCCTCATGAGTGTTTATTCGATGTTCCGGTTATCATTTTCAGAACTACCGCAGCTAGCCATCATGTCAATACTTAAAATGTAAATATTAAGAATTTTACCGAATTTTGAACGTTCTAAACTTAACTCTCAGGATTTTGAAATGTTATTAACGATATTTAATTTTGTTATCTATAATTACCTAATTTGTAATACGATTCAGCTAAAATTTGTAAAGCATTACTAAATTTATAACTCATAATTTTTTTATTGTGTTTATTCAATGTTTCATTCATCCAAAGTATTGAATGATAAAAATCATCATTTTGATATGCATTATAACCAAGAATATAACAATCTGTTAAGCTCAACGAAGTACTGTCAATAATTAATAAAAAATTAAAATAAAAAATAAATAAAAATTTCAAATCAATTTTTTAACTTATATTGAATTCCATTTATTTCGCCTCTTGCTAAACTAGAAGTTTGAAGCTTATAAACATCTTGTAGCCAAAAAAATGTTTCAATAGATTTTGACAGATTATGATGTGTTGGGAATTTTACAAAGCTCTTAACTAATGACAGTTTTTTAGATAAATCTATGAAATTATAAATATTTATATAAAATTTAAATTATTAATTATTTAATTTAATTAATTATTTCACCTTTATTGTATAAATAGTCTTCAATTTCATGCCATAATGTTAGACGTCTAATAGAACTGAATGCATTAATTGGATTTAATAAATAATTTTCATATGATTTTCCATTTTCTTCGGTATTTTTTTTTAATTTTCTATTTATATTGTAATTAAATTTAAATTAAACAAATTATAAAAAATTATTACACTTTAATAGCAGCCAAACACGATTCTTCAAATTCGATATAACGTTCCATATTTACAATAAAATCTAATTCAAATTTACGAATTCCATTTATAAAATCATCATCCACAAATGAATTTATTAATTTTAATTTTAATACAAGGATTAAGAAGAAGTAAATCTTAAAGCGTTTTGTTATAATATATTTGAAATACATAATTAAATGAAAAAAAAAAAACTAATTAATCTTTTTAAATAATAATTATCTTTAATTGAATATGCTTCAGATTGTCGCGATTTATAATGTCATATTTTTCGCGATGTTTACTTTGTGCGAATAACTTTTTTTTTGTAGGGTACTAGGTTTACAAAAAAATTATGTTGGTGTCTCTATAACGTTTTTACACGAAACATAGCTTTGCCGAAATATATTTCTTCTTTTGGTAAGAATAAATTCATTTCCAATCGCTCTACATTTGACAGTTGTCGAAATATTTCTTCTTTTTGTATATATATAGGAAGAAATTCCTTTCCAATCGCTGTACATTTGACAGTTCTTTTTGAATTATTTTAATATTTATATTGAAATTTTGTTTCGTATGGCAGCTTTTGGTGTTTAGGTCCGTACGGAGGACTTTGGTCCATATCAATAGACATAATTTATGTCAGCTTTTGTCGTATAAGCTTCGTTTCAAATAAATATTAATGTTTTCTTCTTTTGATCAAATTTTTGGCTGTACACTGTTTTCAGTTTCGATATTTTTGAAACGACTTAGAGGAGAGTGCTCACTTGTTGTTTTCCCATCTCGACTTAGAAACTCTTCTCGTATTGTTCAAATTCAGATGTTCTTTGGCTGATTGTGACTTCTTGATCCTTGATATTAGCGAAATTAATTCTATGTCGTAGTTTATTGTTTCCAACATTGGTGCAGAATGAAGCACTGATGTTCGCTCTCTAAAGAACTGACATTGCGAATTATCTTCTACAGTTTATAAACATGAAGTGACACAACTAATTCGATAAAATTTTCATATCAGATATCAAAAGCCATTCGTGAAACGAGTCGATAACGTAACTAGTTATTCTACGCTAAGGACGCTATAATCTTATTGAGTCTAGCATAAAGTAAACGAGCCGGCAACGTTTTTTTTAGTAGTGATTGCTAAATTGATTCTATATAGAAAATCGTTAAAAATACCTCTTACCATTCAAGCGGGTTAATGCTTAGAGGTGTACCGCGTATGTGTCTGGTAAGCTATACTCAATTATATAATATTTTATTTGAACTAATGAAACTTTATTTAAAAGTTTAAACGGAATAATTCTCAGAAGATCATTTAACATAAAAATAAAAATATGTTTTTATCATAGTTTTTTCCATTTATTGCTTCTTTTAGTTTTCGTTTCTATTTCACGATTAAACTAATAAATATTAATTCACAAATTGCTATATCGCATTTAAATATGGAAATAAAAATTCTCTAAGGATTTACTGAAATGTTTTATTAAATATAGGATGATATTTCCCCCATTTCCCAAAACTCAAAGTTTTTATTTAAAACAGAATTTACTTCAAAAAAATGTTCAACAAAAAAAAACTTCTAACCAAGGGTTACTTCAATACTAAGAGTTTGTTAAAATGTACAAAAATTGCAGGTATCTGTTCAATACTTTAGGCAGGGGATGAAACATGTAAGAGCCAATGTCAAATTTTTCTTTCCACTTTTTAATCACAATTTTTATAGAACGTCAAGAAAATAATTGGAAAATTTTGATATGAACGACTCTGTACTTAAAATTAACAAAATCACGAAACAAGAAGCTGTTTTGCAAATTGAATTGATACGGATAAACGAAAATAGCCACATTGTTGAGGACATGAAACCCAAATTCTGTAATTTATAGAAATGTTTATCAGCAATTTCCATTTTTACCATTACAAGTTGTAATTTTCCATTACAACTTTTTATAGTTACTCCTCGATTTTTCGTTTTATATTAATAATACTTACAAAGAGAAAACTCGGAAGGCTTTCAAGTTTGTTTGTTGAATGCAAAAAGAATTTGTAAAAATATAAAATCAGAAAAATTAAGTGCAGAATTTTTTTTTTTTTTTTTTAATATTTTTATAGAATTTTCTATTTGGTGAAAAACATCTTGATCGTCTGTGGAGTTTTTTTTCCTCTATTTTTTTTTTCAATGTATTTTCTATAGTCCTTTTTGAAATATTCAATGAAAATACTTAGTCCTTGTATAATGGAATACCCATGAGAGTGAATTTTTGCATATAAATATATTATTGTTAGAATTGGGACTTTTGTATGACCAATAGCACATGACTTTCCAAACATATTATGTTCTATTTTTTATTTTTAGAAAATTAAAATTATTTTAAATTGGATTAGGTTTGCCATTTTGACCTACTTTAGAAAAACCTTTCTGTTTTCATTATTGTAACCGTCTACTTACGTTTCCATAAATTAAATGAAATTCAATTGAATATCGCATGTCATCATGAATATTTGTTTGAAAAATATGTAAAAATATTTTTTTTCTTACCTTTTAACTATTAAGTATAAAAATTTCTAGTAAAACTGGCTAGAAATTTAATGTAATTGCATAAAAATTTGCAACCTACAAGAATGAATTTGAAAAATTTATATATTTTAATTAAATTTTACTTTTAATTGAATTTTCCACAATTTCATCTAGTTTTTCCATTTAAGAGAGTGAGAGTTTATAATGTAGAGATAGTGTTTTTCTTATGGGTTAAAAATATATTAATAAATTTTCATAATTTTATGAAAATTATTAGTTCATTTAAATTTACATTTTACATATAGCACAGCAAATGTGATGTTTGGAGTAACAAATAGTAAATTTTAGTAAAAAACAAATGAAGCAGGGCTGTTCCATCTCAAGAACTAGTGAAGTAGACCCATTACACTTCTATAATAATAAAAATGAAACAATTACCTTTACTCAAAAACAAAGAAAGAAGAGTTATTTCACTAAAGGTACAAATAAAGCATAATTCTTCTACTTCAAAAACAGATCAAATTAAAATTTATTTCATCAATACTATAGCGAAAAAGATGCATTCATTTTCAGGAGGAAAGGGAGAATAGCTGAAGAACAATAAGAGTTAGAAATATTGAAACAAAAACAAATGAAGAAGCGCTTCTCCACTTTAGGAACATACGAAGTAGGACTGTTCCATTTAAAAAAAAAAAGTGAACAAGACCTGTTACACTTCTGCAACAAGAAAAGTTAATTACTTTTATTCAAAAACAAGGGAAGAACATGTATTTCATTTAATTTACAAATGAAGAACATTGCTTCTACTTCAAAAACAGATCAAATAAATAACTTATTTGATCAAAACTAGGTGAAAAAGACCATTCATTTTCAAGATCAAACCGAGAATAGCTGCGGATCAATAAAAGTTGGAAATTTAAAAAACAAACAAGTGAAGAAGCACTTTTCTACTTCAGTAACTAAGACTGTGAAGAAGTGAAGAAGCACTTCTCTACTTTGAAAAAAGACTGTTCCATTTCAAGACAACTGGAGCTGACCTATTACTATTACACTTCTGGAACAATAAAACTTAATTACTTTTATTCGAAAATAAGAGAAGAAGAACAATTTAAGCGCAGGCGAAGAAGAGCGCTTCCACTTCAAGAACAATGCAAATTAATAACTTATATGATCAAAACTTCATTTCAAGAAGAAACATAGAATAGCCTAAGGAACATTTAACATATTTTTAGCAATTTTTCAAAAAAAAACAATTGATAAAGAACTTTTCCACTTCAGGAACATACGAAGCAAGGTTGTTCCATTTCAGGAATAAACGAAGCAGTTAATTTGTAACATTTTAATTTATTGAAATTAGTTATATAAAAAAAAACTAATTATTAGTTACAACTGCTTCAATTGAAATTTATACAATTTTAAATGTTTTCCTAAAACGATTCTTTTCTTAAGTGTATAACTATATTAAAATGTAAATTGTCCACCAGATACGTTAAAATTCTGAACAGATTTTTGATGTAAATATTATTTGTCTAAAATTAGTTATACTCATACACCAAAGCCTCACATTAAATAGACAATAAAAACCATATGGTGCTGATATTTTCACCAAAAATAAAATTTTAATAAAGCTCCCTAGAACATATAATATAAATTACTGACAATAACTGCGTGTGGTTCATTAAAATGATTACAAGCTTCCATTAGCTTCACATGGTGACAGTTGTTATATTATTTTCTATCCGGAAAATTATATCTCTTTATCAACATCAGTAAGAAAATTACATAACTACATATACATACAATCACAATATAAAGGAAAACAAGAAGAAGAAATATTCAAAGATAAAATATCATCTCATTATACCAGCAATTTACTTTTAAGGTTATGATGGTTCATTTTTTCATCATTATTAAAAATGTTTTGATATAGCTAAATATATTTGAACAAAAGAAATTATAATAAATAATTTTCCTATTAAAGATTTTCACTTCACTTCATGGTATTCAAAATAAAAAAAAAAAAGAAGAAATTGAACCGAAAAGGAAAATTCGACCACAAAAGAAAAGTAATTTGAAAAAAAAAAACGAAAATTTTCTTTTTCAATTCTACAGAAGATAAGATAATAAACAGATAATATAATAGTAGAAATTCAGTGATGCTGAAAAAAAAAAAAAAAAAACAGAATAATAAAATCATTATTCTGTTACGTTTTAGGTATTCTGACAAAAAAACCGAAATACTGAAATCACGAAAATGTAGAAAATATCGAAAAATTGTAATTAAAATAATTAAATTTTATATATACCAAGACCTTATTTTAATATAAATTCCGTCACTCAATGGATTAATGAAGCAAAAGAATCCTTCGTCATTTGGGCAAAACATATTGGCTGTTACGGAACGAAAACACCAAAAAGGCTAGAAACATGATACTGATGAATAAACCAATGACTCGATTAAATACCGGGATCGCCACTGGCCATATTCTACTCAAGATTAAGTTTAATGAAAACCTCAATATGAAGAAGATGTGGGTAAGAAGTAGAAACACTAGAACATCTTCTTTGACACTGCACTGCTGTAATATATAAAAGAATTAAACACATGGAGCATCTTTTTTGAGCGGCATGGATGAAGGTAATTGCGTTAATGAGAAAATTAAATTGGAATGCTGTTCTCTAGCATTGGAATGCTGTTCTCATGTGGTGTAGCTGCATGGAGAGGTTTTTGTATCCTTCCCTCCCATCAAAGCAACCAACCAAACAGTTAAAGAGTTAATTTCCTTTTATTTTAGATATTATTTTCTATCTGTTGTTGTTTTGAATTGAACACTGAAATACATGTGTTCCATGCAATTGAATCACATACGCGGTAAGTCTTGTATACCATATAATCAATTGAAAGATACCATATCACTAATCCGGTTAACCTCTTAAAGAACACTTCAATTAGATTTAAATGCATTTCATATCTAATTGCTGTAAATATTTATCATTCATGTAATTAACCTAGTCAGATCTATTTTAAAAAATGTGAAATTTCTAATTCACAAGCTTTTAAAATCTTTATGAAATTTATCAATTAGCCGAAATCGAAAATGACAAATTTTAATATATCAAAATAGTCTAATGGTCTATAAATATATTTATTTTCGGTATTTTCGTTGTAGGATTTATTTCCAGAAAATAAATTGATATCAAATATAGACTTTTGGATAAAGATTCTTAACTTTACTGTAAACAATATTAAAAGGCATTCAATTTGAAAGATATTTTGCACAATGTTTAGAAAATGCTCCAGTAACTTAATTGATTGTTAAAGATAATCGTTAGCAATAACAAAATAATAAATATACAAAGAATTTTTTTAAATAGAAATTATATAGCGTAGTTAGAGAAACAGTAAGTTGCTATTAGATACATTAGATTAGAGTAATAATAATGAATTAATTTAAAAAAAAGTATAATTTTAAAGTTTACTTTTTTTTATTTATTTACATAATTAATTTAAGAAGTCAAATTAAATAATAAAATTATTAATCATATAATCTTTAGTTAGATATTTAATTGAAAATTGGTATATTTCCTGCTATCTCTTAGGTAACGTCCAAACGCTAGGCGACTATTTATATCTCATTTATATTTGACTAGTCACATAATTTCACGATTAGGTTCTCAAAAAAGAAATAAATGTTTCTTCAAGTGATTCCAATTAATTTAAATTCCAATTTATTATTCTTCTTGTTGAATTCGATCTTTCGCCATAAACTCATTTTTGATCATTCTTACTCCTACCCTGTTCATATTCATCGAGTAATTCATATAAATCTACTCTATCAGACTTAAATACAAAGTTGAAATATATTTATTCAAAATAAAGATATTTAAATGTTGCAATATTTTTCAATTCAATATAAAATTGCAAACATATTTCACATAAAACATAACGTAAATGTACGTAATTTCGACATGTTTCAGTAATTTTAATCAATTTTGTTACAATAAAATATTTCAAATTTAATTGAATTTTAAATTTTAAACCTTAAAAATTTATAAATTTTCACTGTTTTCTAAGTCCAAGTTCGACCTTAATTTCTACAATATCCTTTACATATTTCAGTCCTTCGTAGCTGTACTGCTTTTCTGGAATCTGTGCATGTTTATAGCATCCCCGGTTATCCTGATGAATTCGGAGCCTTTCAGATCTTGGTATTGGCTGTATTCATATTATAGTTAGTTAACACTGTACCCGGCATTGGTTGTATTCATCGCTCGAAGACATCTACATAGCTAATTGTATGCGCCATCTCCCTGATAGCACTAATAATCATGAACTTCATTTCCATTCCATAGGTTCGTATTGTTCTGGGTGATGATTTTATAGATTGATGATCTCTTTGTGATAACTATTTTTGGTAATGATTTTTCTTCTAAATATATTTAGGACGCGCTTTGATGGTCGTATAATTTTTTCTTATTCGATGATAGAAGAAATTTTTTATATGTACAATTTACTTTTATGTGTTAAGGAAGTAGGAAATTTTATTATGGATCTATTTTCTTACTGTATAATTAGAACAAATTAAGTATAAATAAAAATAAAGATATTTACATCAAGATTGGTGCTCATGATATTTTTTGAAAATCTGAACTCAGAGTTGTGGTCAGAATTAAGAACATTTCCTTTATACTTGAATGAATTTTTTATTTATTAAAATAATTTTTCAAAAACTTTCTTGAAATGAAGAGCTATATAGCTAGTATGTGAATAACCAGATAGATAAAATTTGAATAATGTAAATATAATTTATTTTTGGCATATCTTCTCAATTTGAAGATTTATTGACAATTATTTTCTACACAAGATTTTTGGAAAATTGTTAAAAGCAATTTAAATAAAATAAAATATATTTTAATTAATAAATTGAATTAATTGCATTATAAAAATATTGTCATGTAGTTGTAGATTGAACTGTAATAGAAGAGTTTTATGAAAAATTAATGATTTTCTTTCATAAAATATAACAATGCTCAATCGCAGGTTACAATCTATATCAGCGCATTTCGTCGTATGTCCTAGTTCCCAACTGCGAAATAGAATTTGGATAAAATTTAGATTCTTTTCATTAATTTATGGAATACGATGCGAAATCTGGTACAGCGAATGAACATTATTTTGTAAGATAATATTGATTTCATGGCACAAATTCAGCAGTTTACAAGAACATTCACTGGGCCCTAAAATAATTTTGTTTTCTTTAATGATAGTAAAATAAACTATAATTTTTTTTTACGTGAATACTGTATAATTTGTGTTGATAAGAACTCGCGGTGGTCCCTCTCAATATAGGCCTTGGATAACAGCTTAAATTACTCATACGTGCTATCCGGCGTTGGTTTATATTGAAACTCTTTAAGGAATAACGTTTTTAGAAGAAAATTTCTGAAATATTATGATACGTACGGACAGACAAATAGTGAATTCTGTTTGTCACCAATTTCCACAAAATTCTGTAATTTTAGAATCATTATTTTTTGTATAGTTGCCTTTGCTTTTGTAAGGTTTAAAGGTTACAAATTCTGTAATTTTAAGATTTGGTGATTATTTTTGGAAATATTCTAATTTTTTGCTTGTTGCATTATAATTCGTCAAGCTTAATCTCATTTTATATAAAATTTTCATTAAATTTGATAATTTTTTATAATACGATTTAATCTAAACAAATTTTACAAAAGTCAGTTTTAAGTTTACATATTGATTTTCCACCAAATAAATTTTCCAAATTTTATAAAAACCTTAAAAATTTTTTTTTACGTTTAATCATAAAAATGAAAAAAAGTTACAAGTTGAGACAAATTGAGAAATCATTTTTTAACCAAACACAACAAGTTAATCCAAATTTATCGTGAATACAAATCACGTCGTAAACCATCCGCAAACTAAATATCAAATCATGAGTAACCAAAAAAACGAAAAAACAAGAAAATCAAATATATCAAGAAGGATACGCAACGGTTTTATATAAGGATATACAATCAAGATTGGGTGTACATGAGTGCATGCCTTGAATGGTTAAATTTAACTTTTTTTTTTTGTAATAAAAATCCTTTGAAATTTATTCAAGTTATTTGAACCAAACGGAATACTGTCGTAAATACTGCCGTAAAATATCCTTAAATTTTATTCTGTTTTTGTATACTTTAATGTGGTTGCAAATTTGTTTATAGCTTAAATATTTAAAGCACGTATTTGCAAAAATTTACAGAAAAAAAAATGGAAATATCGATAAGAAACTAATAACAAGGAAACGATAAATTGAAATTTATGATGAAAAAGTATTTTTACATTTTATACAGATTTTCTTAGCTTAAAGTCTAATATGGTAACAAGAGTTTTTTTCATTGAACTATATTAATCTAAAATTAGCTGAATTTGTTTAAAATTAAAGCTTATATACATAAAGCATTAAAAGTTCGTCATTTCGATAATTTTTTTATATTAGTGTGAGAGATATAGAGATAGAGGTTTGGGTAGGTACTGATTTTCCACAACTGTGGGCCAATTATTGTGATTTACTCTTAAACTATAACATCATTTTTAAAGAAGTATACAGCAAGTCTTAGAATGGATGGGACAACAGGTGCATTGGATCTATGAAGCTATGTCCCAAGATGAAGTTTGAATCGGGCTAGTGCTCCACACTCGTAGATGTTATTCTATTTATAGTTGTTTCATATCAGGAATTGAAATTTTAATTTTTGTTTCCTTCTTCAAAATTACTTCTTCATTAAATTGGACGTTAACGTTGTAATAGGTTCACTAAATTGCTCATACTAAGATCAATACTACACTCTACACAAAATTTTAGCGGTTCTCCAAAACCAACTTTGATAATAAATAAACAACTCAACCACTTCAAAAACTTTTAACTTAACCATACCAAAAAAATTTAATTAAAATTCTGAACATAATTTAATAATTTTGTTAGTAAAATTATTGAAATACCTAAACAGAAATTACGAGGAATTTCGGGAATAACTATAAAAGTTGTTGTGATGGAATTCAAAAAATGAAGTAAAAAAGAATTTGAGGTTAAATTCATTGGGTCAATATCAAATTTACCATATTATATAATGTAAATATTATAGTAAACTTAGCCGAAATCAATAATACACAACATCATTTCGTAGGCTAAGTGATGCTAGTTGGATTCACTACAGTGAGTTCTTGGTAAAAATTACAAAATAATATAAAATGCATTCTTTATTTTGTATATACAACATTTCGAAATTTTTCTACAAAACATTCTGTTTTAACAATAACCGAGGTTTGAGTGACTCCTAGGTGGTTTGGTTATACCTTTTTTTGTAAATTGTTATTATATAACTTCGATGTAATAGAAATATTTTGAAATGAAATATTATTTTTTTGGTCAATTTTAAATTATATAAAAAATAAAATATTTTCCTTTCCTCTTCGATGGAACACAATATCGTAAACTGAAATTATCGTTTTTCCTAATTTATTGAAAATTTTATATGTTTTTTTGTTTTGTTTAAGGACGACTGGAAATTTTAACCTAAAGTATGGAGTAAAATGTTTAGAGAAATATTTTTATTAATACTCAATGTTTTACATTACATTTTAATAGTGAGCTCCAAATTTATTGTAAAGAAGTTTCTAAAACAATTCATTTTCACAATTTTGAAAGCTGGAAAATTACTAATCAAATTTCACTCTGAAATTCATTAAAGTCCAGCATTTTCTTCTATATTTCCTCTCCAGTTCCATCCTTATCTTTCCTCATGTCTTTCCTATTTTTCTTTTATTTCTTTCCAAATCTCTCCTTGTAGAGATTTGTCCTCCAAATTTCCTTTTGGTTGTCTGTTCTTCTCCTTCCTTGCGGACTACACTTATAGGGCAATCCATTTCTATTTTTACGAATTTGTGTTTCAATTATTATCATTATTTTAATTAATTAAATAACCACAAAAAAAAATACATTTAAGATTTCAAAAACTTAAAACTCAGGGTCACAAAATATGAACATTGAAACTGAAAGGGTTAAAACAAATTTATTAATAAATTGATATATTATTTATAAAGGATTTTCACCGGAAATAAGTCAAAATAGACCAATCTTTACATAGTTTTTAGAATTACGAACATTTTGAAACATTTTATTGTTACTAGGCGGAGTGTATGCAAGTCACAACTTCAATAAAAAACGTTGTACAAAATTATATTAACAATTTCTGTTGTACAACAAAATGAAAATGATAAAGGAATTTTCTAACTAAAAAGGTAAAATTACAAATTTATAAAATATTTTCATTTCTGTTTTTCCTTGACAATTTTGAATACAATTTTCAAAAAAGTTTATTAAATTTATTATAGCTAGTTCGGTATAGAAAATTTCAAAATTTTCTTGTATTCATTTTTATTTTATCAAAAGTTTTAGAAATAGTAGAATTTATGGAAAAAGAGGTCACAAAAAAGAATCAATGTGAGCTGAATATAATATTCTATTCTACTATTTTATAGCTAGATTTACTCATTGGCAATAAATTACTGTATACAATGCCACTAGGCATCAATAAAAACTTTGAAAAGACATTGAATTAAAAGTTGTGGAAGTCAATTACTTAATAATTTGATTATACTCTATTCTAATCAGTAAGAATTTCAATTATTCCAATTTAAACATTTTGGAAGACTATTCACATCATCGAAAAATGAAAATTTTGAATTTCGGAAATAGAATCATTCATTTCCAACCATTGTGTTTTCAATTTATCAAAGAAAATTGCTGAATGAAACGGTTTTAGAAATTTATCATTCGGTCCATAATACTCAGTTAAGTATGAATTAGCTTCCTACTGATTTGATTACCTAAATGAGTTCCGGTACTTAATATCGACATAAATTAAATTTAATGAGCTTTAATTGACATGTCGATAATTCCCAGCACAAAATATGAATCAAGAATATTTTTTTACGAGGAGTGATAGACCTGGGCATAATGTAAACTATTTTACAGACTACGCAGAATTTTACTATTTTACTTTTACTAGTAAATGACAATTATTCAATTCGACAATTATTCTCTAGTCTGATTTTGACATATCGACGCTGAAGAATTATTGACTTTCGTTATAGTTTGTTATATTAAATTCAAAAATTAGGAAGATAATTTGTCGTAGAAAACTGAATGAAATACTTAAGAAAATGTTTCAGGTAAATTAAGTTTGAATTTATGCAGGTTTTCTAACAAGTCCAACAATTTTTTAAAAGGTTTTTCATTAATTTAATTTATTAAGTTAGTAATGTGATTAATTGGTTGAGTTTTAACATACATTTCACACACCATATTGTCAATATTTGTTTTCCATGAATATTTTACACATTGGGAGTGTCAGTAAATGTATAGCAATAGTTATACTTCGAGTCCTGTGACTTGTTAAATCATTTCTTTCCACTTTTTGGGAAAACGATATTTTATATGAATTAATATAATTATATCAGTTACGTTACGCTTCTTGGATTATTATTATTACTAACAAAATAAAGAATTATTGTAAAAAAATGAGAATTAATTTTAAAATGAAAGAAAACTTTGAAAATGCCTTAATCACAAAATTGTATACATGAAAATGGAAAATTGAAAATTGTTTAATAAATTAATTTCTTAAAGAATTTTAATATAACATTTCAATTTCAATTCCTTATTTTAATAAATTAATAAACCGACATTTTACAAGGAATATTCAGAATACTGTCGGCATTAAGGAGCACATGATGTTATTTAGTTTATATTTGACAGCTTTAGAAGGCAACCACCTGTGTCAGAAACAACAGAAACTCCAGAAAATCGTCATGAATAATGATCGTGTAAAATGCGCTTGATTTCAGACATTGGAAATATTTTCTATTCATTTTACATGAACATTTGAACATTAAGAAAAAACTATCTCAGCAAGTTGAACGGAAGAAAATATGGAAGGATGCCAGCAACATATCGTACAGCCCTCGTATATGAAATCGTAGTGTATGTATATAATTTTATTACGTAAAGTTAGTAAGTGTTATACTTTTTATTTGGAAATTGTTTATTATAAAATTTATTTTGTATAATAAATTAGAAAACTTTTCGAAGGATAATTATCAAAGTCATCCTGGTATTGTAAACATTATATTTACAATGAAAATTGTTTCAAAGAAACTATATGAAAGAGGATAACTTTATGTAATTATAATCCGGAGTAAACTTTTGTCTAACTTCTAAGTGAAAATGTTCTATATAATTTTGAATATTATAAATTTTTCTTATTAACTCTATAAAATCATTCACAATTTTCATAAAATTTTATTGTTTAATTTGTAAAAAATTTCCAAAATTATCTTGAAAGTTTTTGTTTAACATTATTATATATTTTTAAATATTCTATAGCTTTCACAAATTCATAATTTCCAGCAATTTTCAATGCAAAATTCTGTTCATTTCCGCAACGAAACCATAATTTTTTGTACCCTTTTACTATTAGATTTCGCAGTAAAACTGGAATTGTCTGGAATACAGCAAATACTTTAAAGTGAATATTCTGTTATACTGTCAATTACATTTATGTAAATGGGCATCAGTTAAAAAAATTGTTCTATTACTTTTCAAAAATACTTTTCAAACATCTTTTCTATGACATTCTGTCTGGCAGTCGATAGTATAAAAACCGAAAATTGATGAGATTTTGAAGACCGGTACAAAGTAACGTCTAACGTTCGCTGAGAGGATGAAATCTATCGATCAACCTGTTAAACAGTTTTGATACATATCCTTAATACATATCCTTAATTAAAAATTTCTGTAAATGATATTACGCAAGACTCGATGTGATGAATCAAATGCGGCCACAAAATTAATGTTCATTTCGTCGATAAAATTTCCAATTTTTGAAGGAATTTTTTTTATTAAATTTTAAATAATTTTGATTGGGTTTTAAAATTTATTTAACAATTTTGATAAAAAAAAATATTTATTATCAGAATTTCTTTTATCATTTATTTTTTAATTATAATTTTTTATCAATTTTACAGGTTTTTCATTTTACACTTATAAATTACAAACAATTATTTTTCCACAACTATAAATCCTGAAATAAAATAATTTTATATATTTTTTTTTGTACTAATTTTCCGTCATCCTTGAAAAAAAAAAATTTGGAATACGTTTTATACTTATTTAACGAACGCATAATATATCAAATCTAGATCATCACGTACAGAAATGTTCAACAACATGAAAAGGATGCATTTCAGTTTAGAAAGGATGTCATGCTATGCAAATATGTGAAATTTTGATAGTGTACTACAAGAATGAAAAAAAAAATATTATGTAAAGTCATTTTTATCATCACTAAGGATACTAAGGATAAGGAAAAGTTTTGTTATTGAACGCAGTGTGAAATTTTTTTTAAACGAATTTAAAAAAACATAAATTTTTGTTTGATTGAAGTTGTGTGCTCAGAAAGGATGTCATTTATTCCCAATAAGCAAAAAAATTCTGTTGGAAAATTCGTTTAAAATATTTTTTTTAGAAATTACGGAATTTTTTTTATCAAAGACCTAAATAAATTGGTCTAAAATCGGTTTGAAATGAAGATTTGATTATCTTTATGACTAAAACTAATTTGGAAGATATTTCGAGTTGTTCTGGTTGGATAAAATTGGAAATTTTCACCCATTAAACATTTATATAATTGTTTTTTGATAGTAAGTTGCTTGTTAAGGTTAAAGACTGGGCTACATAGTTTCTATCAGTTCAGTTCAGTTTTGATTCGATTCTATTCGACTAGTTAAGAAGATTGAACACAGCTATGAGCTATCGATAGCAATCAATTAAATCACATAATTTTTCTTTTTCTTCTTTATTTAAACTGTCAAATTCCATTCCTCTTGAGATTTCCTTCAGTTTGGATTCGTAAAATTCCAAACGTTCCAAACTCTTTCGATTCGATTCGACCTATGTATGTATGCACTCAATCGATTTCCCATACAAAATATATGAAAACATTAAATTTGAACTTTACTGAACGAATCGAAACTGAACCGATCGAAACTATGTAGCCTATCCTTAATGTTACGTACAGAGTGACGGTATGTGTATTGTGCTGATGCTGTGCTAGATAACCGGCACTTAGTTCATTACTTACTCGAATATCCAGTTTTGGTAACAATTTGATTTGAAACGTCAAATCAAATTTTTCACCTTTTAGCCGGTGATATTATGACGAATAATGACAAATTGTATAGATAAAATAACAAAAATATCAGCATCGTATTTGCATATGTCATATTTTCCTGTGCCCTCGAAACTGAATAATGAGTTTTGATTGTTTCTCATTGCCATTCATTGTGTATCACAATTACAAAGTAAAATTATCAAGTTACAATTAGTTTATTACAATAAGTATTCCGCGTACAGCTACATTTGACAGAGTCGTATTTACAAATTCATATCACGTCTCTCTCCTAGTTATGAATACACTTTTAAAATGCTTATTTTGAAAAGTAAATTTGAAATCTCGTTAAGCGTTCAAGTACTGAAAACTCTTGTTATTACTAATTATATTTTTTTTGTTATTGACATTAAGGAAAACACGTAGTTAGTGTCGTTGTCATTGAAAAGTGGGGTTATGTTAATGATTATTACTTGTCTTGTTATGGCCTTTAGGGTTTTAAGGATTTGCGAAAATATAAAAATTACATTTATTCAAGTAGTGCATACAATTTCAAGATCTTTTACTTGTCTAAGCATTATTAAAATTAACATTTTACAAGTAACTGAACAAGGCGTTAGTTCATTAAATGTAAAAAGTTGAATAATTTTGATGTTTACTTGGATGACATTATATTAAAAAAGTTATGACATCTTGACATATTTTTGATAATTTTGCTTTACATTTCATTTTCAAGCAGTGTTTATTGTTTTAAGTGTAGGACAGAGTCAAATCGTGATTTCGAATTAATGATGGTTCTGAATGACGTTCAATTTCACAATATTATTATAAATAATATTTAGTCTGACGAGATAACCTCGTTTTTTATATACATTTCGGTGACATAGAATTTAAACACTGACGAAAACATGAAAGATTAGAAGTTTCGAAGTAATGTTAGCTATTTTTAAACGTAATTCGGTAAATAGCAACTTAATTTAATAGCAATTTACTTAATTTTTTATTTATTTTGAATTATACAATAAATATTAATTTTCTATATATAGTTTAATTTCAATTAAATCAATTAATATCAAATTTTTAATAACACCAGTCATCTGTCACTGTCACTTTAGTATATAAAAAGGTGCGGGATATCGTGACTTAATAAAAACTTTTGGACATGATTTTAATAATTTTACTATTTATATAAACTTTATATTAGAAGCTTTTTATTAACAGCTCTTTAACAATGAATTTTAATTATTTCCCGCTGGACAAGTTCTTTAAACCTTGATTACTACAAGAATTTGAAAGGAAAAATCATTTGAATATTGAATTACAATAATCATTTTATCATTTAATGATTTGTAAATAAAATAAATTATAAAATTCATTAAATTTATGAAACTATTACCAAATTTGATTTCATTTTCGTTCCTGTGACTTCATTTTCTAATTATATTTTACTAAAACGATTAATAATTCAAAAGATTTCTCATCTTTCTAATCAAAACTAAATTCCCATTTTATTGAATTCTGCATTCCATATATAAAAATTAATATGCAAATTGGTCTGACCGAATAAATTTACAATTCGATATCATTTTATATACGTAATTTAGAAAGTAATTGGTTATAAAAATTTAACTTGGTCTTCATTTTATTGAATTTTTAGAATTATTATCATAAATATTTTTAAAATAAATTTTAAATTCATTTTTGAAAACTTGGACCATATTACTCTGAAATTTAGTTTAAATTGAAATTTGTGAATTCAATTTAGTAAAATTTAGTTAGAAATAAAAGTTTAGGATACACTCGAGATTTAAAAGATGCTTTTATCATTTTTCTTGAGTATTTTGAATCTTTTTAGTCTGACAACTCCTATTAAGTCAATTCAGAATTGTTGGACCTTAATATTTTGGAGGCCTACAAATTTTATTTACATTATAAATGAAAATATAAATGCCAATATTAAAAAAGAAACGTTTTATTATTAGCTCTATCATTTTAAAATAATTATTGAAATAAAAAACCTTATGAGCCCATGGCAACAATGATGAATTTCAGTCTGATTCTTTGGATAATTCTTGATTTATATTTGGTATAGAGTTTAAGTAATTCAAATTTAATATGTTAAAAATAAAATTGTTTGACTTTTCATTATTTCTGGGGGCGCTTCAATGTGTGGACCGGATTGCTTGCATCCGTGGAACTAAGTTAAAATGAATTTAATGAAAATATTATTAAAAAAACTTCTTTCACATTTATTACCCCATCCGAATCAAAACATGAACCTTCAAAATTTCCTACCTTAATTATTAGTATTTAATTCAGAATAAACTTTCAATTTTCATAAAATATAATTTATAATTAATAAATGAAGATGATTTTCTGACATTATTAACCTTTTAATCAGACATTTTTCATCAATTCAATTGCAAAATTCCAAAATTATTTTCAATAACATTAAGTACTTTTAATGGTTCGTGACTATTGGCAATGTTAACCACAAAACAAAAAAGCATTTAGAAAAATGAAATAAATCTAGCATAAAAATTAATGTTTAGTAAATGTATATTTTTTCCAAAGCTCTTTAAAGATTTTGCTTAACTGATTATGATTTAAATATCGCGAATATAGCAAGCATAAATAAATAACTATACCTCTCAGCGTGACGTTTGGTTACATAGATAATTCGTGCTATTTAAAAAATTGAATAGTAAATTTATTCAATAAAGCATAACTAAAAACTGGGCACATTAATGGTGTCAGTTTTAACTCTTTGAATTGTGCAAATAGCACGAGATTATCTGGTTTTTGGAAAGGATTTGTATATAAAAAAAAATTTAAAACATAAAATTGAAAATTGAATTAACATTTTTATAGTTTTGATATTAAAATTCATTTTTGTTTATTGAAAATTATTTTGCTTATGAATTTCGCAAATCCTCTTTCTATCCGGAATGAAAGGATAGTTCCACTGTTCATTTGAACTGTTGTATTAGTTATTGAATCCGAATTAATTGAAAATTGTATACTATCATTAGAACTACCATTAGACTCTTCCTTATGTTACATAGTCAAATAAAATTCTGTTTGTCCGATTGGTGATCTCTTATGAATGAACCCAAATGCTTTGGTCAATGCAGGATAAATAATTACCGATCGCTATTGCCGCCCTTCGTGATTGGTTTGGTAGAGTGTAGTGCAAATATTTAGCAAGTGATGGGCAAATCCATTTTAATGATAACTTTCATATGAAAATTTTGTAATATTTTTAAAGAACAATTATTTTACCAATCAATTTTGTTTAAAAAAATTGACGTTTGCCTTCTACAAACTACAATTTTTATTGGGTTTCTTAAATTATTATGGATTTTTTTTAAAAAAATTTGCATTAAACCAATAAAAATTATTTAAATTTCTCCAAAAAAGTTACAAAACTTATTAAATTTATTTATTCAAGAACTGAAAACAAATTTAATATGAAATTTGTACAAAAAGTTACACATAAGGGTAGAAAATTATTCAAAAGTTTCATCACGAATTTCCATAAATTATTCCATAATAAATATTTTAAATTCACGTATTTTTCCGATGCATTTTCTTTTAAATAAAAATAACGATTTGTAAGGATCACTTTTAGTTTAATTCTAACGAACTATTTTGAATTGATGTTTCCTTTATCTAATATAAAATGATAAATCTTGATACCAGAGGAAATATTGAGCACAATCGAGATTTAAAATGATATCCCCCAATAAATTAACTTATAAATTTTATATTCATATAAGAAAGTAGAAAAATCTTACGGAAAAAAGGTCAATTTATAATAAAAATGTTTAAATAAAAATTGGCTGTCAAGTGGAAGATTAAATTAAAATATTTTAATTTCTTAATTTACATAAAAAAGGATACCGACATAAAAAATTATATTAATAATAAAAATTAAAAGGAAAATTCGGCAAAAAAAAACATAAAAATTTAATTTATTTATATTCAAATTTTATTTTCAATTTTTCTACTTCGTTAACGAAATGAAGCATTAAAATTAATTATGTTAATTTAAAAAAAATATATTTTATATTCTAATTTTGATAGATTGATTCATTGCGTTACCGTATAATCGGAATTAAAAACCCTGGAATTTATACTAAAAGCACAACAAAACTTGTACCGTAATGTCTGTATATGCTTTAACAATATTAAGAAGAGTAAATGTGATATTCCAGCAGATCGCGGGACGTGTAGGACCTTCTGCCAAAACCAGGGATCGAGTAGCAGCCTCGATCAGTAAATCGCTAATTTCAAGTCACATATTTGAATATCCATGAAATGCTGCGGGGCATTGGACCATCATGTACGCGAGGATTAGTATTCTTTGAAATGAGTAGGAAAAGAATAAATGATGAAAGGCTTTCCTTAAGGGAAGACGAAAGTTCCTTATGAAACACTATAAACTTACAAAGCAGCTTTACCCAATTGGATCTAAAACAACGGATGAGCTGTGTTGATTTTGTAAACTTGAAGATGAAAACCAGTACTGTACTGGTTACGAACTGATCATCAAAAAAAAGCTAAATGGCTTCATAGTGATTAGACGACAGTGTGTGATCTTAATTCAAAACCTAATCTAACCTACGCGATTCAAATTCATTTCCTTTAGAAGATAGAGAGGTTAGCAACCACATTTATTGGGATTAAGAAAGAAGGTGGTCTAGTGAATGTGGTGTCCATCCCATGTTTATGGAGGCATACATTTAACAAATGTGTATACCTCTTATACATTGTATTAAAATGAACATCATTTTTGGATAACTTTTACATAGATTTCAAAACTCTTCCTCTATTTTGTTTTTTTCAGCCATAATCTTCTACCCCAAAAACAACTTAATCAAATTTTTCTTCAATAATATTTATATTTTGTTCCATTTCTATCGAATAAATTATAATTAACAATAATTTATTATTAATATTTATGTTAATAAATTTATCTTTCAGATTTGCTTTTTTTTTGTGTTAATATCATGATATCTTAACAGCTGTTGCACGATTTTTCCCTTTCATTTTCCGAATAAATAATTTATATTACATGAAAATTCTTAAATATTATTCGTTTTTCTAACTAATTATTTCAGGATTTTATATTATTAAAATAGAAATATAATTAATAAATCTTAATAAAATCATTAACACGCATATTTTTTACGAAGAGGGTTGGTATAAAAAATGAAAAGCTATTATAAATGTTGCCATGTTACTAAAAAATAAGCTTATTAAATCGTAATTTGTTTTGGTTTAAGTTTCGTAGTTATTTGTAATATAATAAGATATTTAATAAAGATGAATTGACATAGAGAAGAATCCGCGAAGGACTCATACACTTAGATGAAGAAAAGAGTTATTATCCACCTTAAAAACCCTGTATGTTAGGTAGATTTGGCGATTGACTGAACCACCTACTCTCTTGACCGAATATTTTTATTGTTAGCCACTTCTGCACACATGTCTATAATAGCTCTTTCATGATGTTATTATGTAGGTTTATTAGATAGAGAAACAGAGATTGTTCAATCGTCTCACATTCATCTTCATAATTATATCGTGATGCCATAGTATTAATTGCGGTTGCCAATTAACCCAAGCTGTTACTAACCACATAAATATTTTTTGGTAATTATGTACTCATTTCTTGTTAGGCATCGTTGGAGACCAGAATCATTGATCGCTTTGTTTAGGCATAACAGTTCAACTCTCACTGTCGTAGATATCAACTTTTCTGCTTTTCATTATAGGGGAAATTACTAGTACGATGACCAAGAACTAACAAATTTAATATGAATTCTTAAATTAATTCTCAAATTTTCAACTTTATTTTTTTCTTAACCCTTTAATGCTAAATGTCGTGTATACATGTTCAAAATATTTTTACTAATTTAAAATCAAGTCATGCAAAGCCTTTAAATAAATGAGTTCATATAAAATGTATGTGTAATTAAGGTTTCATAAAGGCTACAAAGAATTGCTCTAGTAGTGTTCCTGCTTCCTGGAATTATAGTATGTATATTTTTGTAATTCCCCGAATTGTGTATGACGTGTATTAGTGTATATGTCTATGAAAATATTGTCAACGACAGTGTAAAAAAAAGTGTCCCAATGGAAAGTCAATAAAATTTTATTGTGTTTTTTATTTTTGACCTCTACGCCAACCATTTTAATTATCGAGAATGTGATAATTGCGATACACGTCAAAATTATGTATAATAATGATGATCCGGGAATTCCAAGTTAAAAGTGTAGACCGCGAAATGGTTAACAAACAGTGTTCTGTGCTATTATATAATTACCATATCATAATTTACTTAATTTAATATTAATGAAATTCTGAAAAGAAAATTCTACTCATGTTCAATCCATTAAATTTAAGTAAACAAAAATATTATCTTCAGATTAATTTTCTATATAGTATATTTAAATAATTAAATTTTCATTTAAATTGAAAATCAAAAATTAAACTGAATGAAACTTTTCGTATCGTCATTTCTAAATGGATCTATAAAACATTAAATTGAAAATTATTTTCTAAACACGCTCGATTTTATCTCTATATACAAGATAAATGAAAATTTCAATTTAAGGATATTTAGTCCTTATGTGTGTACATAAAATTTTAAAGGATACTTTAATATAATTTATTTTTGGTTACGAAATTGAATAAGTAAAAGTAGATTTTAAATACATTTATGGTGTACAAAAATGGCAATTCATGATAAAATTGGGTTATTGCCAATATTCCATATATTATGCTAAAGGATTTTGAAAAAAAATGTTTGATCCTTTTCATAGATAAGAAAATTAAGTTTATTTTTGGTACTAAGCATAAATGCTATAGTTTTTGTAATCGAAAATGTTTTTTAATGGGAAAAGTTTCAATTGCAATGGAAATTTTGACTGAATATATTAATTCAAAAGATTTTATATTTCGATTAAGTTTCATTTGAAGAAATTATTGGTTTACGATAATAATGGCCGGTAAAAGTTTTGTAAAATACTTTACTGAAGTTTGGATTGAAGGAGAATTATTTCATTTATTATTTGATATTATTGAAAATTCAAGGGAAGGAAACTACGGATGATACTTTCGAAACTATACATATTAACATAATGTAAAAGAATCAATTAACGTTTTGGCTAAAGAATGTAACCTAACCTGGTTGTCATAGCATACACTGTTCTGTTTGATCGATTCTGTATCCCAAAAAGATGAAGAAATTCTTATAAATGAGTTGTTGCTGGGCACGATGTTAATATAATACTAATATTAACCACTATCTCAACATGCAGAGGATTTCAAGAGAAGGAGAAGTCAGTGGTGGAACTACTGTATGAAGGTTCAGGATTTTGGGAAATTTCATCGTGGACAATTTGAAAGAAGTATGTGGGATAAGTTCGGATAAAATGATTAAGTTAATTATAGAGAAGTTGAAGTATGGTTGTTTGACACGCTACAATAAGACACATGTGGTTGAGTGGTTAGTATACAACGAGTTTCTTAATAAGAATTCATAAGGGGAAAGTACTCCTCATCCTGTAAAACCAACCAACGAACTATTACTTAATATTTCTGTACGTATTTAGACAAAATTAATCTATCAAATTTTCTTTTTTAAATTTGAAATAGCCCCACCAAATTTTATTTAATGTTACGCCATTGATTATAGGTTACAAATTTGAAAGTGTGTTTTGTTAGTTAGTATGTATAATTAAATCATCTATTCAATTTGTATAAATAAAACGTATATTTCCAATTAATTAGTTAATAAAATTTTAATTTTTCTTCTATAAATACTCAACATGTGAAAATTTTTTGTGAATTCATTAATTATTTAGTTGATAATTTGTTGATATTTAGATTATATTTTTGTATTTGCAAATGTTAATCTAAATTAATTACCTTTTAAATTAATTATTTTTTTGTTTGTTTTTTATAAATCTATGGGATTTGAATCTATGGAAACTGAAATATTTTAGAATAATTAATTTCATTATATTCTCGGGTAAATTGAATTTGGTTTTTCATTTTATATTTAAAATCTAATTCAAAATAAATTACTGGTGTGCATAATATAAAATTTTCCACAAAATAAAATAATTTTTTTTCTCAATTTTATTTTTCAAACCATAGAAGTATGTCCTTAACCAACACCAATGACCAATGGACATTTTAAACAAATAACATTTCTATCAATTTTAAAATAACATTTCAACTTTTCTTGTCTGGTACTGAATACGATTTTGGTATTTGCGGGATATAGAAATAAATATTTATTAACGTTGGTTGGTTGGTTCCGTATGACATTTTATAGAAAATTCCTTTCCGCAATAATATTTTAAATTTTAAAAACCATTGGATCGAAATTCGTGGGAATAGCAATTCGCACGAATTTGGCTCCAAATTGTGGAATATACTCTACTCTATCAAAAGAAACCGAGTAACGTTGAGTATCATCTAACGTTACTTTAAAATTTTACATAATAGTAAACTCTTGGATAGGTAAACAGCTATGGACCACTTATACCAGGATTAGGCCCATTGCTCCATTTGTATCCTTCACATAATACATGGAACTGGGGAAATTGCAGTTGTGTTCAGTTGTCTAGCGTGTGCCTCCAAATCCTCTACACATGTTTACCTTGTGTCCACCGTATCTTAAAGGCATGATCCTTCAGCATTGAGTGACCTGCTTAGAACGCGATCTGTTTTTGTTTGTATAATACGTGATTATGCCACTAGAGTGCACTACTTTTGCCAAAATTTGTAATTATCATTCCAATTCTACACTACATTGTATAGTAAGTCTACAACCTAAATTAAATTATATAATTCGTGAAATATAAATAAAGAACAACAATAGAAGTATTTATCACTAGATGGCGCTGTATGTTATATTTGAAAACATAATATTATAATTGTTTAATAAAAATATTGTTAGACCCCGTATTGTAAAGAGTAGAACAAAAAAATAGAACAGATTTACAGAAGCAATATTCTTCATTACGTCCACCATGTGGCGCTACAATCTTCCATTAAATAAGTAGGGTTGCAATTGCTGCAGTTCTGAATTTTCTTATTAAGTTTAACAATATTCCATGAAAATTTTAAAATATCAACAATCAAAAGAACACCACTTGATATGAAACAATTACAGAGTAGTATTGTACCCCATTTTTTAGGGTCGTAGAGTTTCAGTTTAATTAATATCGAAAGAATTTCTTGCAAACATTTTTCGACGAATAGACATAATACCTACTCTTCAATGGTGTATTTTTCCATTTTTCATATAAAGTTTAAAGATATTTCTTCAAAAGTTTTTCACTTAATGCTGTTTTTCACAAAATATGTGTTCATGTCATTTATTTTTATTTTCATCCTATTTTTCACACTTTCCAAACACTCTATAACAAATCTATAAATACAGAACTTTAATATTTATATATTTGAAGTTTTGCCAGAAAATGGAAAATTATTGATGATCAACAACATTGTTTTGTCGATTTGTTGTCCTAATGTTTTAACCAAAAGATAAAGTTTTATTTGTGCAGAAAACTTTGAACTAGGGAGCCATTTGCTATTATAATATTAAAATAAATTATGGGTGATAAAAAATCCAACAATTTTTAAGAGTATTAAACAAGAAAACTGCATTAGTTTAATATGGAAATTTTCCATATTTTTTTTTGGTTGGAAAATTGAAAAACAAATACGAAAATATATTAAATATATTTACAGAATTGATGATACTATAATGTTATTTACATGCCAGTAATTGATTGTTTAATTCCATTTTTAGTAAGTGCCAATAGTTTTCATAGCAAGAAAATTATTACGTAAATATAATTTTAATTTAAATGTACTTTTGTGGGTGAGAGATTTTTGGAAAATTATATGATAAGTTTCGATAGTTTCAACCAAACTTTGTAAATATAAGTTTTACAAATTATATAGAAATTTCAGGGTTTTAAAGAATTGCGCCATCTAGTAGAAGATTTCAATAATTATAATATTATGTTTTCAATATAACATACAGCGCCATCTAGTGATAAATACTTTTATTGTTGTTTTTTATTTATATTTTACGAATTCTATTTTAATTATTGGTTGTAGACTTACTATACAATAAATTACATTAGTGTAGAATTGAAATGATGATTACAAATTTTCGCGAAAATAGTGCACTCTAGTGGTATAATCACGTATTATAGGAGCAGAAAGAGATCGCGTTCTAAGCAGGCCACTGAATGTTGAAGGAATACCTTTAAGATACGACGATCACAGGTAGGGCTGCCAGGTCTCCGGTTTTCGCCCGGAGTATCCGTTTTTCAAAGTCAATCTCCGGTCTCCGGCTTTGAAAACTTAATCTCCGGCTTTTGAAGTTTAATATATTATATTTTAAAAATACATTAATATAAATAATATTTATCGTATATATTTATATTACTGAGCTAAAACGTAAATACAAATGCAAAATATCGATTTTTGATATATAAAAAATCGATTCTTTATTAATCCCTTTTTCAATTGATAATGTTGCCTACAGGGATTCTGATGACTTAGATAATTTGACATTTGACTGACACATATTCATTAATATTGTGAAATTCGAAATTTAAATTTAAAGTAAACTGAAACTGATGAAGATTTTTTTTTTAAAAAAAACTGAAATTAAGGACTAATAATATATAAATTTTATGCGATTCACTATTTAAGTGTGTAAAAATTGTTTAGAAATTAAAAGTCGAGAAATATAAGGTAAGTTTATAGAATTTATATAAAAATACAAAACATTAATATATTTTTTTATATTTATGAAAATTTAAATATCCATAGAAGATGGAATTAAATGAAGAAGATGTAAATGGAAATAAAACTCCGGAGAAAAAAAAAAAGCTAAAATATGAAACTACATTCAACAATAACTGGCTGCTGAATGTAAAATATATGAAATGGTTGAGAAAAGTTGACCGTAAAACAGCAAATTGTTTATTTTGTAAAACTCAATTTACTGTAAAGTGGGATGGAGAAAAGGCTGTTGCTAGACACTTAAATAGCGAATCACATAAAAAATGTAATATTTGCATAGATAAAAATACAACGTTAACAACTTTTATACCATTTCAAAAAACAACAGATGACATAAAAGTAACTCAAATAGAATTAGCAACAATTTATCATTCAATAAACCATCACCACAGCTATTTAAGTATGGATTGCGGTACAAAACTTTATACAAAAATGTTTACAGATTCAAATCTGGCTAAAAAAGTACATTGTGGTAGAACGAAGGCAGAGTCCATTGTTAAAAACATTCTGGCACCAAAATCTATCGAAATTGTATTACACGAACTAGGTGTAGGAACTCAAAATGAAGTATATTTTTCAATATCTACAGATGCATCAAACAATGGTTCAAGAAAAATGTTTCCAATTGTCATTCGGTATTTCAGTCCAGAACAAGGAATCAGGGATAAGTTGATGGATTTTTATGAAGATCCACATGAATCTTCAGAACATATTTATCAAAACATAGTAAGTTTTTTAAAAAAATATGATTTAAACATTAAAAACGTATCAGCATATAGTGCTGATAATGCAGCTGTAAATTATGGTATCCACAATTCTGTGTACCAAAAAATTAAATCCCAAAGGCCGTCTCTTGTAAAAGCTAACTGCAACTGTCATGTAATTCATAATGCAGGTAGAAATGCTTGTAAAGTATTACCTGCGGAATATGACATAGAAAACTTACTGCTAAAAGTTTTCGCAGAATTTAAAAATAGTGCTCAACGAGTAGAAACACTTAAAGATTGCTTTATTGAATTTAATATGGAATACCAAAAAGTTGTACGCCATGGAGTAACCAGATGGTTATCTATGTTTCATGCTCTAAGCAGACTTTTACAATCTTGGCCAGCTATTAAATCATACTTTTTAAACATTGGAGAAGAAAATTGTCACCAAACTATTTGGAATTTTATTAAAGAAAATGAAAATGAACTAACTGATGATCTGCATTATGTACCTGGACAATCGGAATTAACCTACTCGGAATTTTATTTGTATTTTGTTCATCACTACATGAACATTTTAAATGAAAGTATTCTATTACTGGAAAAAAAATTAATAATGAGTACAGATTTACATGATATTATGGCTAGTTTAAAAAATAAAATTAGTAGTCGGTTGGAAAGCGAATTTTACGGAAGTAAAATAAAAAGAAATTTAAAGTATTTGCGAAAAGACGAGCAAAGAAAGTTTACAATTGCAGCAAATAATGTATATGAGCGAACAATTAAATACTTATCTCAGTATTATGATTTTTCCAATTCACCATTTAAATTATTTTCATTATTTAAATTAAATAAAAACATTGAATTAGATGATGCTATTAAAGTAGCAGACTATTTAAATTTATTATTAAATGAAGATAAGCTGTATGATGAAATTGATTTGGTAAAGTCAGTCCAACAAGAATTAACCAATAACGATGAACTTTCTGTGGATCAAAAGTGGGTGAAAGTTTTTAAAACAGGATGTTTTTCTGAGCTTCCTAAAATTGTTGGACATGTTTTATCTGTGCCTGTAAGTAACGCATTTACGGAGCGTGTTTTTTCATTGATGGGAAATTTGTGGACTGATGAAAGGAACTGCCTGTCTATAGAAATGGTTAAAGCTGAACTTTGTACCAAAATTAATTATGGTCTGTCATGCAGTGAATTTATAGAATTTTTGAAGAAAAAAGAACAAGATAGGTTAATAAAAAGCTGTCAAAAAAATAGCAAATATGATTTTACTAAAAAAAATTAATTCAAGGTTCCTAATAACCAAAGTATTTAAGTTTAACAGTATTTTAATTTATGTTATTTATTTTATTTAAACTGTTTATGGAGAATTTATTAACAAACAGTACATTATTTTATTTTTCGTTATTTTTTTATTGAGGGTCTCAGAACCATAGTGGCGTATCCCACAACTCTTCCTTTGCGCATTCATTAGAAAAATGAATTTTAGTGAAAATGAATATCATTTGATTCTAGAGATGTTTTTCTAATGAATACGAAAAAAAAAAATTGTGGGATAAGCTACTATGGTTCTGAGACCCTCATATACTGTTAAAAAGACTAAAATACTAAAAAAGAATTTCTCTATAATAAAAATATATTAAAAATTAAAGTTTTTTTATTTCTCCGGTTTTGGAGGTTGATCTCCGGCTGAAAAAATATTAACTCCGTTTTTTGTATGGATTTCACCTGGCAGCCCTAATCACAGGGTAAACATTTTCGAGCATTTGGAGGTGAACGCTAGACAACTGAACACAACTGTAATTTTCCCGGTTTCATGCATCTGCGAAAGGTGTAAAGGACGGATAATTGTTATTTAATGTTACGCTAATTCAACTTTTTATTTTGGTTGGGATGTTATACATCAAGTATGTATGATTTGTTCTGAGGAAAATTGTTTGTGAACTTTTTTGTGACAGGAGTCGTTTGATTTTCATTTAACTTACCCCTCATTTTGTACTACTCACTTTAAATATGGAATAGTTTACTGCCCGTCACCAGACATTATACATTTCAAATGTGAAGTTAGTTTAACGCTGTAATTATAATGGTGTAACACCACCACTGAGTAAGTTATTTCTGAATTCTCATGAAATCCAGTGTCTGGACGTCAGGAAATTTCTGATCTACTACAGAATCCTGAAAAATACTATTAGGATAGGCATCAATAGGATATCTTTAGAACTGATTGTAGCGAGACGGAAATTCATACCTCTGTCTTATTGACCCCATATTAATGTAATTTATCATATTTTATTGAACAATTTCAGTAGTGAACTTTAAGTTTTCGTGGACTGATTGGAGGAATCTTATTAATAAACTCAAAATAGAATTTTATTGATATGGTACACTGTGGAATTGATTTTAATGATATAATGATATAGAATAATGAACTTATGGATCGAAATTAAAATGATGAGAAAAACTTGTGAACCAAATTTGATTGGACTCGAGATAACAATTATTTATATGATTACAAATAAAATGTGGAGTTTTTTTATTACATTTTTTGGAATCTCCATAAATTCGGTAACGAACAGAAAAATTAATTCGATCTATTTATAAATTCCAGATTAGTGCAAAAAACCTGAGCATATGAGATTAAAGAAGTATAAAAATAAATATTTTTGCTGTAACTATATCAGATTTACCAAAAATCGACCAATTGCAAAAAAAAAACCAACAGAAGACAAAATTGTATTTAGTTGGTTTGCTATGGTTCAATTGCGAGATTCATTTGCAAATTTAGGTAACCAATAATCACAGTATAACTTATAATTTATCTCCATATATAGTTTTAGTTTGTAATTTAATGGTTGATTTGGTAAAGTGTACAACTTTTAAAACATTTGCTTTAGTCCATTAGCATTGCATGCTTCACGGTTGCCTTTGTTTTTTTGTATAATGACAATTAACATTTTTTTAAATTTCTTTATAGAACCATAAATTTGTAGGTGGTTTTTTATGGTTAAATAGTTTTCGATAAAATTTTATATATAATTTAGTTCAAAATAATGAAAATTTTAGATTAAGTTAAACATTAATATTTGTTCAGCTAAAACAAACTTTTTTCATTGGTAGGAGTTAGAATAATTATGAGTGTTGCGACCGGGGTGTCGTTTTCGAGGTCGACGAATTCAAATCTGCAAAAAAGGGAACGCTCGTACTTGGTTTATCCACAGGCACTTGGGTCTCTCATTGATAATATAAACTTATTATAAGTAATTATATTATTTATATTGGATTAGATTTCACGGATTCAATACATTTAAAAATGGAATTTTCATGGCACGTAAATTTTTTAGAATTCCTTTCATTAGTGTATTTAATATTTTTCAATTACTTGCTGAAGTATTAGATATAGACATCACTGATACTAAGGAATAGACGATCTAATAAAACAGATACTAAAGAAGAGAGGAAAATCCACTTCAGTGACGGCTTTAGTCGTCGAAAAATCAAAGTGAATGTATCGCCAGCCGATAAATTGGTCATGTAAAGAGAAAATATTTAAGTTTTCAGTTTATTTTTTCTTTTATATTTCAGTTCATATTACTCTGATTGCGATTATGGCCTTAATTACCTGAAGCTGTATTTATATTGCTGGGAACATTTACGAAGCAAAATTACTTCGAGACGGTCCGAGTTTCTCAAGAAGAAGGCGCAGCAACTTATAAATCAAAATAATTTCAATTCCTTTTCAGTTAGAGGTCTGCAGCTTCAGGGTGTCCATGATAAAATTTCCAATTAAAATTTGATATGCTCTAGACTAGAGCCTATAGTAAATATAATCTAATTAGCATGAACCTTGGTTTCTTATATACTTGGCGCCCCTGTACAATTTAAAGTCCATATTAAAATTCCTAATTATATTTCATAATATGCTCTACATCATACAGTAATTGTCACCCGATTTCAATGATATTTCTAACACAGGTTGATTTAGTTATCTAGTTGTAGTCGGTAGGTTTAGTTGGCTCATGAGAAATCAATATACGAGTTAAATGTACTACATATACAGTAACTGTTACCGGATTTGAATAATATATGACACACAGTTTGATTTTATCATACAGATGGTTGGGTTGAAGGGAGAAAAGTGTACCATGCACTTAGAGAGGTCGTTGTGCATTCAACGTGATGACTTATTTTTACAAACAACACATCATTCCAATTCATTTCACTCATGAACGGAATTAGTCTGAACTATCTCAATCTGCCCGTCTTCTCCATATCGATCTAAAAATTGCTCTTCAAGTATTTAACTCTTTTATATACTTAGTGCTCTTGAAATTAGGAGTCAGTGGGGTTCATGGCAAACTAATATAATGTAAAGTTTAGTTTCCTAAGTATATTTGATTATTATGTTTTAGGATAGAGCATGTAATTAATGATGTAAAACTTGGTACATGATGGGTTGATTTCGTATCAGGTTCGTTAGCTTTAATATGTCCAGTCCAGAATCAATATAAGAATTATTCATTTTGATTGAAATTTGGTTACACATATTTTTCTAATATAGTTGCTACCTACCTTGTAAATTTAAGAATTGTTAGCTTCATAAATTACTATTCAACATAACTACGAGTTATCTGTTTCCCTAGCTTAATAGCTTGTTTTTTGTCAGTATAGAAAAATGTTGTTATAATTCTACTAATAATAAATAATTATTTTTATATAAGCTAGAAATGAATGACTACAAAATTATCATATTACCGAACCTATAATTAAATTAATTATAATATTTTATTCATGGGCATGAAAATTTACGTGTAATCTTTATAGATTTTTAATTCAAATTTTCTGATTTATAATGGGATTATCGGCGTGTTATTGTTAGCTATTTAATAGAATTCTAAAAATTGGAATATTACTCAAATAATTTTCAATAATATAATTATTTATTAGTTGGTTATTAATAATATATTCATTAGATTTACTCATTAATGATTTTTAGAATTAATTTTGGAATATAAATTATAATTTGTAAATTTACCAATTTTGTGATATAAATGCGAATTTTGAAATATAAATTTCGATTTTAGTAAATTAAATTTTCTATTTCAATTCTAATGACCTCTGTATATTTATACTACGATTTGTCTATACCAAAAATTTGTCAATTAAATAAATTTGAATAATTCACTATTTTCGTATGATTAAACAATCAATTGATATTAACAAGTTCACTACTCACACATTTTTTAAGTTTCCATTTGAAGATTTAGAAAATTTGAAAGTTTCTTTCTAGAAAATCTTGAAGATGTATAGGTAAACAGAAGGGGAAGTGATCGAATCGCTGTGATAATGATACAACGTTCAACTGGATGGTACGACGGACTCACTAATAAATGGCTTCAGGTTGGTAGTATCAAGATTCTTACTCCTTTAAAATCAAAACAATTAAATATTATCAAACTTTCATAGTTTTTCTTTGATCTTACTCGTCTTTGAAACATTATGGCCTCAACGATAGAGGTTTCGTGACATTTCATTTTGAACATATTAATTGTATATGGATTCTGGAGCTATAACTTTATAGTGAAGAAACATGGTTTTTAATAGAAATTTGTTGTTAGCAAATGACCTCAACCGAATTTTTCCAAGTCTTAAAATCGCAATTACATTTAAATATTGTAAATGTTTGTTACTGGGTACATTCTTTTAAAGTTGAGTCAATGCTTCGGTTGGTAGTTGAACCCGTGACCTAATACTTCACAGTATAGATCATTACCACTACTCCAAAGCTCCATAAGAAATAAAAATATTATTCCAAATTAAATTTTTTTACGAATTCATTTGTTCAAAACATACTTTAAATTCTGTAACATCCTGCAACATTCGAGATTCGCTTAGTCATAATTCCATCTCTTTCAGAGCATATTTTCTATAAAATAAATGAAAAATCAAATTTTAATTAAGTTTTAAACAATGACAAAAGAGATTACCACAATAATAATTCATTTTTTTAGCAAAAATTATGTAATCCTTTCATGACTGTGAATGATACTATTTTCAAAAATATAATTCAAATTTATGGATATTTCATTACTGTATCATTCTAATATTCACTGACAAAGAACTATAAATTTAATAATAAATTTTGTGACAATGTTAAATCATTCAACAAATTATATTTCTACACAAATGAAAAACTATGAAAAAGATTTTATATATATGTTAAAAATGAAAGGATTTCCAAAAAAGAAGACAAATTTGTACGAAATTTATTTTAAATCCGCGGGCAAATAATACTTAATTTACATATATACAAAATGATATCATGGTTTTTGAAATGAATTATAACTAAAAAAAAAACGGATATGCAAATGTTTTTGTGGACTTGTCATTGTCTGCAGAAGACTGATGGCACTTTGTGATTTAAATGTTGTTAATGATTTATACGTTTTCTACACAAATTATATGTAATGTGTTCAAAGAAATATAATCAGGATTATCAGTTATACAGACCTCTAGAAATTAACAGGCAAGGAACATTACTTCACAAATAAAACGAAAAGAGTCATCATTATTAGAAACCCGACATCATTACAAGCATATCTGTAGTGCGGAATCATCTAGAATGAAAAAGTCGTCTTCAAGAATCAAGAAGATGAACATCTGGAGACGCATAATTCCATATGTAAAATTACACAATAATGTAAAATTACATATGGAAGGCGCACAAGCATCAGCGGTAAACAGACTAAGATGAAGATGCCAAGTGTAAGTTAAAGGATATGGCTAACAGTATTCTTTTAATTCTTTTTTTACAAAACCTGTTATTCAAAATATTGAATCTTCTAATTATTATTGAACAAAATTAATGCTTATCTTCCTCTTTTGGTATAGAACAGTCCTTGTTTCACAAGAAAGAGGACCTTCCTCCGTATCATATCATTAAATAAAAATGGTAGATTAGATTGATGGATCAACATGAAAACTCTTGTATACTTCTTTCACAATATGAAACTATCGATTCCAGAAGTTGTAACCAAAATATTTCAACGCTTATTATGTTGTCTACTAGTAAGGATGTAGTGGAAGTATGCTGTATGCTTTAGATCTCGAATTCAATTCCAGATCGAGGCATGATTTCGATCTATTGTAATTTGAAATTTTGATTTTAAGACTAGGAAAAATGGTAATGGTTCATAACAACAAATGGTTCACTATTAGAAGCCATTAACTTGTTGCACTTATGGTTCGGAATCTATTTGTAAGTCCAAAATTTTACGAAACCTCTACCATTCAAGCTCTAATACTCCCATTTTCTATACTTTTTTATCTTGTAAAAAAATTTCTCCATTAAAATTACAATTATTCTGAAGAATTAGAAGAGATTAATTGCCTTAACTACATCTCCTAAAGTTCAATTGTTCGTTTCCAATATTTTTATCTATCTTTTCGTAAATGATTTAAAAGTTACTTTTTAAATTTACTATCCTTTTCAAGATAAATACTCCAATTTCAACTGAAAAACATTAAATTTATAATAGAAATTTTTGAAAATTCATGTTAAGATTTTCAATGTTTTTCCTTATAAATATAAACCATTGAACAACATTTATAATAATTTTCCGACATAATACAAATAATAATAATAAATATCTTAAAAGTAGAAAGATAGTAAAAATGATTAGTTATACCATATTATTTTATACAGTTTTTTTATGCTGTAGCTATATAAGAACAACAGAAGCTGACAAAAAAAAAGATATATTTAGATATTATTTATGATTTAAATTTTCTTGTGTAAATTTTGTGGTACTGCTTCTGTTATGGGTACTTAAGAAAACTTATGAAAACATAAAAACGGATATTTATTATAAATTATTATCTACTTTTACAGATTTTTTTTTTTTCTTGTTGTTTTTTGTGGAAATTTGGTTTAAATTTATAGTTAATGTACCGTGGCTTAAAAAAGATTATCAGGGAAAATGCTTTTGTATAAATAAAAAAAAAAAAAATTGTAAAGAGTGAGATGTGAGATGACGGGTACATTTAACTTGATTGCCAAAAAATATGAATTAAAAGAAATTGCAGGTTAGACATAACTTCCAAATTGGTTTATTTCAATCCTTGCTACAAAAAATATCACTTTTATGTGCAACATGGCAAAACTTCATTAACTGATCGATTGACCAAAGAAGTGATCTCTGGAGTGTACTGTGCATTGGAATGCAAAAAATATTATTTTGACAAAATGAAAATTTTGATGAATAGTCAATCAAATTCTTTTCAAAGAACCGTGACGAATACTTGATTAATTATTCAATTGCTCTTTGTCCGAAGCTATTATATGACAAAGAATTGGAATTTTTAGATATTCAACAAAATTGATGACATAACAAAACTCACTGATAACTACAGTCTTATAGGTTTTTGACAAATTCAACTCTTATCCGATTCCTTGACAGCATTTTAGTAAATACCATAATTATTGGCTCTCAAAGAGTTTCATATATAAATAAAACTAACTGAATGGACCGACATTTGACATCCAACGGTCTTTTTTACCTTTAACTAAAAGGACGTTCCGTTTTGGGAAAGTCAGTCCTGTTTTGACAGCATTTTAAGGAAAAAATAATTTTTCACTATGCCTACGGTAATCGTAAATGAGTTCGCAATAAGTTTACAAAGCTAACAACATTTCGGTATGAGTTCAGAAGATCGAATTGTATTTAAAAACTATTTAAATAGTCGTCAGATTATTACTCTTAGCATAAACTCATCTCAATATAAAGAGTTATTCGTGCGTGATGACTGATGAGTTAGTTCATCAATATTATGATTACTCTGGTTAAATCTTTGTCTACAATATATCGTTAAAATTTGACGTCTTCATTATATTTGGAACCTATGGAAAATGTATTGAGTGAACACCAAACGAATGAAATCGAAAGAGTTTTGGAATGATTAAATGTCAAATTTTATTTTTTTCTTCAATAATGTCAAATTAAATTTGACAGTTTAGTTTAAACTGTCAAATATTTTGTGTAGTGCTGGAAACATGTCGGGAATTATATAAAAAACTAAATAAAAAAACGAAAACAAAACTTCAAGCCGACAAATACGATCGATTGAAATTGATATCTTTCTTTATTCTATACTTAACCTATCGATTGGCTACTATGAGAATCGATTCCTAATTGAACTGTTGGATAAATTGTAACCCAATCGAATCAAAACTGAAATGATCGATAAATTGTAGCCCAAGCTTCAGTCAGGAATTTGAATGTTTTCTAATAAATTAAAAATTGTATAAATTGAAAATGAAATGTCGTTTTTCCAACGAGTTTTTTTTTCAATATTTCAGGAGCGTTATTTTTTCAATCTAGTGCTGTAATATATAAAAAAAAGGAAAAAACTTCTTTAATTTTTGAAAAATAAATAGAACCGAACAGAATTTTTTTTATTAATATTTTTTTTTTATTTGTCTTCAGTCTTCAACATATTTTTTTATCATTTTAATTTATTCATAATTGTGTTTTATTAATTTTATTTTTATCATTTTATTTTTTTTATAATTTTTTATAAATTCCACAAATTTTCTAGAGAATAATTTCTTATAAATTGTCTACATTTTTTTTTTGTATTTTTGTATTTTAATTATACAAATTTCCTTGAAAAAGGACATTAAAACTTTTCGTAAATTAAAAAAAATAATTGTCAACTTAAAAATAACTAAATAAATTTTGATAATTGTATAATTTGGCAACAATTAATATAATAAAAAAATGGTTTTGTATAATATAAAAAATTTCAACTTAAATTTAAAACAAAAATGATTAATAATAATAAAAATTTTAATGGATTTTGTGAAATTTATTTAGGATTAATTTTATGTATTCTTTTTTTTTAATTTACAACAATTTTTTTTTTTAATTATTTATCTTAACTTTAATGCAAATAGTTGACTTCTTTGTATTTCGCTTATTGTGATTCGTATATAAACTGTGAAACATCTTAAATTCTATATTCAAAATTATAATAATTATTAATAAAAAAAATTAATTATAATTATATTTATTATTTACATGTGAATTATATCATAATTTAAAGAATTAAACATAAAATTAAACTCTAAACAGAATAGAAGAAATACAACGCCGAAAGCAAACTCTGCAAATTATGAAACTTGTCGAATTTTAAATGGATCCGGCGTTAAAGCTAATACTGCCAGAGAATATTAATGGTTTTTACGATATATTGTAAAGTTAAATGAAGCAGTACCTTAAATGAAGCAGTAACTTTGGTAACGTCGCTGCAAGGAGCACGGAAAAATTAAAATCGAACGAACTTTTCTACAGGACAAAGCGCCTCCATTAAGCAGTCTCATATATTTCTATATATTTAAATTTTTTCTTTGACATTTCAAAGAGGTCGGGCACAACGTCGTAGCGTGAGCGTGATTTCAATTAATAATTGAAAAATGTTGGTACCAATTGAACCATATCAAAATTGTTGGTTCTATTTTTAAGTTAACAAGGTGTATCTCGACAACATTTGTCCTGTAAATATGATTTATTTATTGGCGCTGTGGTTGTCGTTCAGCGTTGTATATCTCATTCTGTTTACCTCTTTAGAAATTTAATGATAAATCAGAAATGAAAATGAAAAATCAATAATTTTATTTAAATCTCTGCCGAAAATTTAAAAAAATGTCTTCTTATTAGACTATAAATTCTATTACACTGTCACAAAATTATTATTGTTTAGTCTAAAAGAAGAAATTCTACAGTTCTTTGAAATAGTGCTACACTAAAACTGACAGATTCGTATTATAGAAAAATTATTTTAATGTAAAACTTAATTATATATTTTTGATATAACATTAAATGAAAAAATAAAACAGTTTTATTATGACTATAACGTCATTAACATAATATTTCATATAGAATTTTTATTAGGGTTGCCACAATTACAGAAAACTGAAAGGAACAGGAAATTTTAAATTATATACTAATGCAATTTGATTTTTTTTTGTTAGGAAATTTTATAATTTTTAAATTACATAATTTTTTAATTTTTACACTTTTACATAAATTTTTTTCTTAAAATTTATTTCTACTTTATTTTTTTTTTTTTTTTCGTTTTTTTATTTTTTATTACATTTATTTATTTATAGGGCACATTGAAAGCTTATTTATAAAATATAATTAATTATTTTTCGCAATAATTCTATAAATATTTATTTTATTTTCAAAAACTCTTTACATTTTGTTATAAAATAATTACAAAATAATATAAAAATTGAGCAAAATTGCTAAAAAATTATAAAATTTAATAAATTTCTTTATTTTTATTATTAAATTATTGCTCAATTAAATTTTCGTTTTACAAAAATTGTCATTATTCATTTATATTCAATGATTTTGACGTTTATCATTCATTTATCACTCATTCAACATCAATCATCACTCATTCATTAACATTTATCACTCATTCGTTCTAAAATATTTCAATTTCGATTTTAAGTTTATTTTTGATTTTTTAATAATATTTATACAATAAAAATATAATTTTGGTTGTTTCACTCATTATAATTTACACTCATAAAACAACTCATATTTCTGTACTGTTGAAAATTTACAATAAAAATTCCGTATATTTTCGCTCTTACAACAAAAAAAAATAAACCATATAAAAATTAAATTCTCAACTAATACTAATATAGCTCGGGCTAAACATACGCTTGACCTCTTGTCCTCGGCTCTTTACCTTGTAATCGTTCAATAAAATTACGCCAGCTAACAACAGTTTTACCAGAATATAACCATACCGATGACGTTACACCAACCAACATTGAACATAAATATTTAACCATATAAATTTGAAATATTGGACGTGATTCATTTGTTGTAGATGCTAATTTATTTGGACATGGTATTGAAAATACTTTACACATATCACGATGCCATTGTATCATCCAATCATCAAAATAATAATATTCATAAAATAAACATCCTAAAAATCCTAATGCCGGTAATATAAATAAACCACTAAAGAAACCAATACGTAACATTAAACGTTCTAATTTATCGGTACGTTTACCATCAGTTTTCATTACAGTACGTATTCGGAATAATGATACAAATCCGGCTAATAAAAATAGAGCACCAATTGATAAATATATACAGAGTGGTAGTATTAAGAAGACACCAAGTGAATGGGTGTCCAGTTGACCAACAAAACAAACTCCGGATAGAATATCACCTGGAAAATAAAAGAAAAATAGAAAATATTATTAATATGAAATTATAATTAATTGAATAAAATTTAGTGTCAGCCTTTAGGCTATTTTGTATAGTTCACAAGCTTTCAATCAATGTTCTGATAATGATTTGATTTAATACTAAAAAATAGTCTCTTCCAGTAACTAAAATTAATTTCCTTGAAAATACTTTTCAAATAAAATGCGAAAAAAAAAATTAATTTCCCTGAAGCCTCCAACAAGTAATTCGTACTAAAGTCTAGCCAGCCAAAACTTATATAAGAAATATGAAAAATCGTTAACAAAATTTTGTAATTTATTCAAAATTATGATTTTCCTACTGATACCAACAAAGTCACTGACTTCATAACGAAAAGAACAAAAGTTTTACTAAGTTATAAATTATTTTTCTATATTATATAATAGCCTCTGGCTGTATTGATGAGCTTAAAACTTTGCACGGTACATAATTCCATGGTTCTTTTAGAAAATTTACCATATTAGCCATAGCAATTCTTGTTCGGTAATATATTGTCGCCAGTGATGTTTCTTTAGTCTTTAGTGAACAACAAACTTTTTAATGATTAATATTTTTATATTTTTAAAGTATGTACCACGAATAACAGGAATATCATCAGCTGGAGAACTATGTACATCACGAGTATAGTTTTGGTTATTATGAAACTCAATCCGATACGAACGTTATATAGCCAAGTAATATTTATAGAAATGTAATAATATAAAGAAGGCAAATTTATTGCGAAAAGTTTGAGTATAGATTTCTCCTGAAGATATTAAACTTGTTTCAAATAAGATAACTGTGTTCAACTTTATACTGTGGTGAAGCATGATGAAACGTAGGTGTATTTTTTCTTTGTCTATAATAGTACCAACGAGTATTACCAAGAAAAAAATTCAATTGAATAAAAAAAATTGTATATAGTACAAGAAATTTAGTGATGTAAATTAAAAAAAAAAAGAAATAATGATAAGGAATAATATTGAATATGATATTCAGGTATTTTTTGCAATAGTGCTATCAGCCCAAATCAAGCCATGGTCTCCTCGAAGAAGTTTTGTGATCTTTTATTGCAATTTAGATCAACTTAATTTAATATGGATTGCGATTCGCACCATAATTTTCAATCATTATCATTTTATTACTAGTACTGAACTAAGAGCGACATCGTTGGCTCTGGTATGAAGTTGAACTCAAGACTTAATGAATCATAGTACACTACGCCACCAAAACTCATGCTAGATATTTTATCATTTTTGATTAGTTTACCACAGAACTGCTTTTCAATTTCCTAGCGATAATCTCGATATTACCCTAGCGATAATTTTGATGTTCATGTGTTCGTATTATAAATTAGTTTTATTTCATTTTAACAGCTGCTGGCGACAACTCGTCTAAAACTTAAATTATAATACATTATTTTTTCAGCAAAATCGTCACCAGTAAAATCACGACGAAGTCGAATTTCACAAATTCCATATAATATTAAGATATATTTTAACATTTCAGAAATATTGCGAAGCACGTTTCAAGCTGCGAAACAACTCATGAATTATGTACTGCAAATTTTCATTGTATAGTGAATGTTGCTGTTATTTAATGTTGTCGATATTAAATGCCCGTTTAAAAAGAGTGTCGTAAATAGGTTTCCTTTCGTAAATGTTCTAAAAAGATTAGGAGAATCATTACCTAATTCATACGATACGCTGTGAATTAGCTAATTTCGATTTATTCTTTGACTAAAATCAAAATCAGATAACATTTTACTACTGACGATTTTTCCGATTTCGTATTAAATTCTGTTTCCAAAATTCTGTTCCATATTCTAAATAATGATCTAAAATTCTTGTACTACACTTTCAAAGTTTATCGGATTTTGCAAACTTGTTGTTTTCAAAAGAAAATATAAAAAATGTTTAATGTAAATTTCCATAAATGTTTAAAGTATTATAAAAATTCTATAAAATTTTAATGGAATAAATATTAAGTAAAGAGTTCATTGCATTCTCATGCCTACAAATCTCCGTATAACGATATTTGAAAATAAAAAATTTATGTAATTGAATATTCAAATTCAATTCATTTTACAGAAAGGAAACAACTTAAAATGACAAGGTTTTCAATTTTAATAAATTATTATTCAAAAATTAAAAATTTTAAGAGCCTGTCTATTAATAATTTCTAAATAGTCCATATAGACTGCTTAGCTGGCGGCGGACAAACCTTAACTAATAACTCTAAATTGTTAATTTTACACAATTTTTTTCTCTTCTGTTCTAATAGCAAAAAGAAAATTAATTATGATATTTTTCATATTTTTTTTTTTTTTTCATTTTTATGGTCTTCATTACAATTTTACAATCAACATTAAAATATTATTTTTATGCTCATCAAAGATATTATGCTTTGGTGTACATATTTTATGTTTTGAATGATGATCATATATGCGAATTGTAATATGAAACTCTTCTATAATACATAAAAGAATTTCATAAAATTAAAAATATAATTTTCATGATTATAGTAAATTTACTGGGTAAATATTAAATTAGAATTTTGTATTATATAATAGAAAATAATTACATAATTTAAAAGTTTATTTAAATACAAAAAGAATATAAATTATTTTACATTAATTTGGAATTTATAATTTAGTTATTACTATAGGCGATGCTAATGACAGGTTTGCTTGACTATCACATTTACATCCTCAATAATCTCCAAGAAAACTGACAGTTGTTGAAATAACGTAAAGCGAAAAAAATTATATATAATTAATTGAGATATTAAATTAAATTTGAATTCACTCAGCATCAGAACATTACAAGGTTCATAAACCTGCATAAACACAAAATTATTCATATCTGTCCGATGACAAAATGTAGAATGCTATAATGCATTAATTTTGGAGACTGACTGATGACTGACAGTTGACAGATATATAATGCAAATCAAAATACGCTTCCAAACTTATTGTTAGGTTGTAAACAGAACCAAGGCAGATGTCAAAATAATTTTCGCCCTCATATATTAAAATAAGTGTGAACACAAACACAACCATGTCGAATTTCGTTGTCGAATTTTTCGCTGGCGAAAAAATATAGCTATTTTCTAATTTTTCGTGAAGAAAAGGCAACAGCTGATATTGACTGATGATGTTCTTTGCAAATTACTTTCGTTGACAGCTGCTTTCGATATGGTTGTATTTATCAAGACGAAAATCGATATTCAACATCGCCAATGGCCTTGGTTCTGTTTACACAGTAAGGGCTTATTTAGGAAAGAAATGCTTTGGTGTTCGTTCCTTCATTCATTGCACAATTTTTTAAATAGAAATTTAACATATATATAGAGAAAGCATGTTGGAATTGTTGGATTATACCGCAAGGTGGCGCTTTTTGTTCTGAACATATTAATTAATAAAAACTATGAATTTAACATGATAAATATATAGCAAAATAGACGACAGGTCACGAGTTTGAAAGGTAATAAAGAATAGTAACATATAAATGTTGATACAAATCAATCGCTGCCACTAGAGGCGTTGCAATCACAAAATATTTTTATAATAAACTTGAAAACGTAATATTGCAAAAAGTATTGGTTAACTATCAATACCAAATAAAATGGCGGCATTTAGTTTTAAGTTTGGTTCGGGCAAAAGTGGCGCTACGGTAGCATTAGCATTATATTAAAATGTCGGCACTTGTAAATCAGCAGTAGCAGTTTAGGCCATGCAAATTCAAATTCACTAGGTAGTTAGTTCATTTCTATTCTAAAGTATTTTTTGTTACCATTTTAATTACTCTAATAATGATTCGAAATCTTGAACCTTATTAATTTGATCAAATTGTTCTTTTACCTTAAACTTTTAATTATAAGCCACACTCATCAAATTTAACTCAACAAACTTGAAAAGTTTTCTCTAAAAATAAAAAAAATTGTAACTACAAATTATGAAATAGAAATTAATGAAATTTTATGGTTCATTATTGTAGATAATTGGATTTTCAAAATAGAAATTTAATAGACGAGTGCCATTTGTCGTAGGAATACAATAAATTTTTGTCTATAATTTTAATGATAACAATATAAGATTAATTTAATGAAACTATATAATCATATTTGCTGAAAAGGCACTTATATTTTTGACAGAATTGCTCTTATTATTTCATTTCTAAATTTCATTCAAAAAGTGAAAAGCTATGAATAATTTTACCTTTTTTTGGGTGAAAGGAAATCATTAAAATGGAATTCGGAATATACAAAAGATAACATTGTTTTCGAGTAGATTATTAAATGAAATTATGTAGACAACTTTAATTGGTTTCCGAAATTCCAGATAATAATTTATAGTTTAGTAGTATATAATTTTAATATAACGAATAACTCCACAATCTATAATAAAAATAATGAATTCAAGAATTTTGTGCAGACTTCAAACAGAATTTTGGGTAGCATATTTTTAGAATGACATTCATTATATAGAAAGTCAAATTATCCGAAGATTTCTAGGACTTTATCTCGTTGCAAAGATTAGTTTAATTACAGATAATATCACCATACTCAATTTGCTGGTAACAAAAAACGCAAATGAACTGGTAAAGATTAAGGCGACCGTTCATAATTCACCTAATTCTTATAGTTGAGTTGATACTTCCCCTAAGTAGGTTATCCAAAATTGCTCCATCCAAAAGATTACTGACTGGAGTGTTTAAGACAAAAAAACATACCCAGGAGTGGCATAACTAGTATTGGTCCAAAGCAAACTAGAAGTATTCTAACAATGACTACTTACAGGTATAGTTTTGAGTCATATATTACTAAAAAACCATGCGGAAACGCTTAGCCTGCTACGATATTCTACATGTTTCCTTGGAGCACGTTTTGGGTCATTGCCTCGCTGTCAAACATAAAAGATTTAAATTGTTTGAGTGTCATTTTATGGCTATAGCCTAAATGAAGCAGGATAATTATTCGAAAATTGGTAAGAATGGCGGTCGTAATACCGGAGACTATTTACTCTTATACTACCAAAGAGTTTTTTTTCACCAGCTTTACTTCTGTCGCTATACAATCTCTACATTGTAGTGCTGCGGAAGGCTCGGCTATAGTTCCCAAATTGCCTTTTCAATTTATATCAATAACAATTTAATTATAAAATTTAATCAATTTCATATCCTTCTTTAATGTTTGTATATATACTTATAATAATAATTTTCTGATTTATAATTAAATTCTTTATAATATTTTCAAAATTAATTTTATTTATTTCACAAGAGTAAATACCAGACCATTAAATTTTATTTTTAAATAATTTTCCACTTTTCAATCAACATATTTTCACATCTGAATATAAAAGTTCAAAGAGAAATTCTTAAGTGTCAGTTTAATTTTAATCATTTTTTATGATTTTTATTTATGTGGCTAATTTTTTTTTTTTTAAATGAAGAATGATTTAAAACATAATTTTCTTAATTTTACTATTATAAATGAAGAAATGAAAATTTAATTTTCCCTTTTTTTATTATTAATTAAAGCAATTTTAATGTAGTAATAAATATGAAATCTTGATGAGAACCAGATTACCTTGAAAATGTGGAAGAAAAAGAAAAATGCTATAGAAAAGAAGTTGACTTTGTTGAACAACTAAAATGCAAGTGTAATTTTGTAATTAAATTAATAAAAGCAAATGATTGAAACTAGCGACATTTATATGATTCTTTGATCTGATGACTATTTTCAGTGTGTAATTGAAAATCTTGGGTAAAGAACTATTGTACAAATTATAATAGTTTCAGAGTGGAACGTTCAGAATTTTAATTTAACATGTTCATAGAAATTTTCATAATATAACAATATTTTTATTTCGGGTCAAAATTTGAAATTATTCATTATCGGGTCGATATTTTTAAAATATCGGGTCAATATCAGGTCAATATCGAGTTAAATTATTTCGGGTCAATATTTGAAATTGTTGATTATCAGGTCGATATAGGTATTTCAACGGGTCAATATTTGAAATTATTGATTATCAGGTCGATAACTCGGGTCAATATTTGAAATTATTGATTATCAGGTCACTATTATAAAATTTGTGATTTTTAGAATAAATTTCACATTTGCACCCTGAAAAACCTATTTCATTTTAATCATGATATCAAATTTACTAAGAAAACTTTAATCAATGCCTGGAAAATTAAAGTAAAATACATTAAAATTTAGAATGCTCTCAATAGCCTAGATTTTTGTTGTCTGTTTCCTGTTGTTTTCATTTTAAATATGTTTTTACCCCTTAAAAATTATAAGACTATATAATTTTATGGACGAACTTATTAAATAAAAACTACAATTAATATTTATGAAGAAGAAAATTAATGACAAGGAAAATTAAAGTTAATATTCAACATAATTTTGTGATATCATCAAATTATTTTGTATTTAAAAAAATAAATAAAAAATAAAATTATTAAATATAACTAGAATCATAAAAACAATTTTGATTTTAGTAGCACGATCCACAAAGTGTAATTAGTGAAGACAAACCGGATGAATTATACTTTTTATAACTTTTTATTTATTTATATAAAGAAATTTAATTGAAAATCAAACTAATTATAAATGATTTAATGATGAACTGGTTCAGATTCTATTTCTAAAGTTGTTCGCATTTTCCTATCGGATCAAATGTTTCTAATAAAATGAAATAAAAATTTTTTAATGTCTATAGGAAAATAATTTTATTACAGAAATTGTAATTTTTATATGATTGCTGCCAGGCAGGTGGAATATTATAAATAAATTAATATTTTTAATGACAGCAAGTGAAACCGGTCTAAATAAGACTAATTCGCTGGAGATGGACTAGTATAATTTTATAGTAATAAGGAATTTAAAATTGTTAACAGGAAATAAATACAAGAAAAATTATTTAAAATCTAAGTGTAAATTAATAAAAAAATATTTAAAATTTTAAATATAAATTTCAAATTTAATTAATTTTTAGTTTAATTTTCTGCCTTTGTCAACCCTGAATATACGAGGAATGACATTGAGTCAATTTTTGATAAAAAATATCTTTTAATATAATTTTTTTGGAACTGTTTTGAGAAAAATTCGCTGTCGTCTATGCTCTATGAAATCAGTCCGTTGTCCATTGATTCTTTGGAATCAGAAAATTTAGCTTCTTATGGAATAATATTTACTAAAATTTATGTGTAAGGAGACCAGATGGATAATTAATGGCGAATGAAGTTACTATACTCAAGCCTGTTATTAGTCAAGGGAAAAGATTTAAAGATTTACCGCAAAAGATAACCTATAGAGGTACAAACCTTAACTTCGGAATTTTCACAGGCTCTGGTTGTTCGGATACAATCTGAATAAAATTGAATACAGTAACTGGTCGCTTCTTTTTGAAACTCCGCCAGAATATTCTTTCTGATTGTAAAGCTATTGCCCGGAAAATGCAGAATATTCTTTCCGATAGTAAAGATATTGTCCGGAAAATGCTGAGTTTGGTAGGTGGTTTGGTAGGTAGTTTTTGACTACCCGGAAGTTTATGGAAACAGCGGTCAGTAAAGTTATAAGTTTCTAGAGAATTCTAGAACACGTCCATGCAACTCGGTGTGGTGAGGCTATAATGCCTATAATCGAATAGTAAAATCATTAATATAAAAATACTGTATGTAAACTAGTTCATCTTTGTGGCCTTCTTAACTTTTTCATGTCATTGTGAGTCATATATTATACTCTTCGGAAAATTGTAATTAATTTCATCTTAAATTATTATATATATTTTATTATCATGTTTCCGACAAACACTTTCATCATTTTTCAATATTATCTTTAACGTATGAATCCTTAAAAATAAATAAATCACCCCAATTTGTCTTGTAAATAATTTTGTTTTACAAATTGGAAATTGTTGGCAAATACTATAATAAAAAGTAACGCAATAACAACAAGGATAATAAAATCAATATCGTCCTTTTAAGATGCTCTGTAAAAGTGTGCATTTTCTTTCTTTAAAACAACAAAATATAAATAAAATGAAGATGGGTAGACAAATTCAATCTGCACACAGCTTTCCTAGTCTGAGAACCCTTTTGCAAAAAGTTAATTTACAAAGTCAAATTAATAGAAAAGTCTTAGGCTGACCGTATATATCCTTATTAATATTTCAGTAATTTTGGGTAAAAGAAAATGTTATTTAGGGAAAAATCATGATTAGAAAATCTTGAAGAAATTTAGGGTTCTTCAAATCGGAAGTAAATAAAAAATTTTGGGGAAAAAAGTAAATCTTGAAGAAAAAGGGGTCTGGCTTTAAATTCAATTTGGAACATTGACAAAAATTCGATGCTACTACAAATATTAATTTAGCTGACATATAGTAAATTCCATGAACGTGCGATATGAAAATCAATTATACCGAAAATTAGATTTTAGCAAAATTTCGTTCATTTATAATTGAATTTCTTGTAGTTCTGAAATCCGCATTTAAATTATTAACAAGAAAAGTATTAAATTTTTATCCTTTTTCTTGAAGGATTTTTTAAGATGATTTATTGAATCATCCTAAACAAAATTTCTTTTTCGCTGTCAGAATTTCTTTGTTGCGATGTCCTTAAATTAATTTTATTGGTTATTTTTATTGCCAGCTCAGGTTTTTTTTTTCATATTAAAAGTTTTTGAATAAAGGAAAATATTATTTCGTTTGAAAAATGCAATTTCTTCCCTATTCATTAAAATGACGTTGAGATGAAACACATTAACAATATAAATAGAGAAATCGATACGAATTCGTCCTTAAAATTGTAAATAAATCAGTTTTTCAAAAAAAAGAAGAAAAATGTTATCAAATATAAACTGAAAATTTTCAATTTATCAATGGAAAATAGATAAATTTCATAAAAAATCTTGATAGAAAATATAATTTCGATAATGGACAGAAATTAAATTGAATATAAATCGGATTTAATTAATTGATAGTTGAATACATAAAGGATATTTTCATTTATCAATTTTTTTGGATTAGATAACATTTGTGGTCATCCTAGAGCAGAATATAGTAAAATTTCATTGATATAGTTAATTAGTTCATTAATCTATAATTAATTACATTATTCCAATGAACTTAGTTTAAACTGTAATTAACATTTGTTTTTGAATTATGAATAATGCATTTTGTCTGTAATTGATTAAAAAATGAGTTTCTAATCCCAAATTAATCCAAAACAGATGTTATCATCGAAAACAGTCAAATAATAGGTTCTGGGTGAGATGAACCAATTATCTGTACTGTATGCATTAATGAGAACCAGCAGAAAGTTAGATATGTTTAGTAAAAGTATAAATATTTCTTTAAAAACGCCTTCAACGAACTATCTATACATGCTGAAAAAATTGTTCACTATCCGCAATGGATTAATTAAATAGATTAATTAATGATTATCAGCCATCTGCTTAGTACAAAGAAGTAGAGAATTTAAGAAACATGATGAAATTGTTAATGTAATTCAGAGCTTCTCAGTGCTGAAAGGAATTATACTACTGCCTTCAGTCTTCATCTATTGATTCAGTAACAACGGATGACCACCTGTTTCGAACTTCACAATTCTAAAAAGAACACTACTCTGTCCTTCAGAGTCACTTGAGTTATAGCTGAATTAAAATTATGCATAGCATGGTCAAATTAAATAAGAAAATCAACAACATACAAGATGACTCTGAAGAGTCTGAAGGAAGCAGTAGCGTAGTTCTTTAGTTTAAGCATGTACAAGCTAATTGTCAAAAACAAGAAACAGTAATATTAATAATAAACTTTACGTGTACTATGTACACCTTATTAAAGTTTGCTTTAGGGTTTACTTCAAGTATCATTCTTATTAATAACTCATATAGCCCGTGGCAATTGAATTAAAAAGCCAGACAAATTTGAGTGATCGAAAGTTAATATTTGGACACATTCTCTCTAGAAGATCAGAAGAGTAAAGGGATCGAGAGTAAAGCTGATGAACGAATACAATATCAAATTTTTATAATCCACCCGTAGTGACCGTCATAGAGCCAAACTTACGAATCTACGTTGCATTCGTAGCTGCATCGGTTTATGTGATACTGAGATGACGTGTAGGTTTTAGATTTGCTTAGACCATCGACAAAACTATGTTGTTAAAATGAGAGTAAAACTTAAGCTCTCTCTATCACAAAAGATTCATAATTGGAGTCTCGAAGGTTCGAACTCGTGAATCCGTAAATTCATTCAGGTATATGTAGAAATTTACGTGATAACCTGAAGCTGTGTTGATAATTCTTAATTTTCATTGTACAATTACAATCACAATTGTTGTTGAAATTATTAGCATAATCTCCTTGAAAAATGTTGGTCTTTATAAATAATTATCTGAATAATTAACTGACAATTTCCATTAAATCTAATTTTTATTTCAAATTTTCACCATTAAAATATTTTGTTATTTTTCGTAATTGATATTTTGTTATAATAATTATCATAAATTTCAACACAATTAACAAATTTCCCTTTAAAATAATATTAATAATTAATTAAATTTATATCCAAATTATTATAATAACAAAAATTATTATTATGAAGGCTTTTATTAACGTTTTACCCAGTTTATCAGTTTACCATTAAACATTAAAATTCGTTAAATTTGCTCTTAAAAAACTCATCCTTTTAAAAAATTTCCGTATTCAATTTACGAAAAATTTATAATTTATGGGGTGTTAATAATGTACACGATGATAAAATGATGTTTTCCTTCTGTGTTAATTAAAGTTTACTGTGAAAATTACCTGATGAAAAATTTTCACGTATTCCATTAACCAAAAAAAATAATTATATAAGTTTTAAGGTTAAATTTTCGTTGAAGGTTTTTTGTAAAGGAAAATTTGGTTTTAATTGTAATTATGCGATGCCTACAAGCGGATTATCAGTGCAGTAAAAATAATGGTAACAAACTTTTTAGGGTTCTTAAATATACATTTAGAAATATTGTTTACATGGGAATTGTTAAAATTTTAATTTTTACGAGGAGTCATGTGAACTAGAGTAAATATTGTGATCTGTAATGAACCTTAGCGAATTGTTATAGTAATGAACCTTAGCGAATTTAAGAATAAATTTAAATTCCGATCATTTTTCTGTACGTTTCTGATGAGAATGGAAATTCTAAAATAGCAAAAATTATAAAAAAAAAAAATTGACGTATGTGTCTGGAAAATTTTAGGTCTGTACGCTATCTGTAAGCTTCAAACAAACTTTCCGAATTATATTTGATGTTTCTTAACTCTTACAGATAATTAATATATTAATCGATATTATAATACAGAGTATGTTAAATGAAAATTGACAATCATTATAGCTTCGTTATCTAACAATTTGTTTTGAATCAGTAGACCGAGGTTTACTATCTATCAGAGTTGTTAAATAATGCATTCAAAAAATAATGCACTATTATTACTGAGTAATTAAAATATTTAATGCATTAAAAATTACAAGTAATTTTTACTGAAAAGTTTTAAGCACACTGCAGTAATGCATTACTTAATATGTATTAAAAGTAATGCGTTAGTTTACTGCATTCCAGTAATTTTAAAAATTCATTCTTTACTTTGAAATATTTTTTGCATTACTTCGGTACTTCAAATTTAAGTATTTCGAAGTACTAAAACAATATTTGGTAATTCAGTGAAGTACTTATAATTACAATATTTGGTAATTCAATTTAGAGTTTACTTTTAATTACCAAAAATATTGTCTTAGTACATCGAAATACTTAATTGAAGTACCGAAATAATACAAAAAAATACTTCAAAGTAAAGAATGAATTTTTAAAATTACTGGAATGCAGTAAAGTAATGCATTACTTTTAATACAAATTAAGTAATGCATTACTGCAATATTGCAAGGTATTTTTGTACTTACAACTTTTTAGTATGGCAATACTGTACTGCATAAAAGTAATTCAACTGAAGTATCTGGGTACTGCAGTAGAGGTGCTTTATTTAACAACTCTGCTATCTATCAATGTTGCCAAATTATATGAAATATATTTTTTAAGTTTTAAAATTATGGTAAATATATTTCTGAAATAACTTTTTTATTAAGGCACTGTTTTAACAAACCCCGAATTTTGTGTTACCCCTAGCAGTTTTTTTTTGATTATATATGAAATATAAATAACATATAAAAGGTTTTCCATGAAAAATTAATCAATTTATTTCAAAAGTTTTTATATCAATATTTTTAATCAACTTCAGTGCCATATCAGAGAGTATGAAAAAATTTGTCCTTTTTTTTTGTGATTCATTTTTTATGCTTTATAAATTTCATAAAATAAATTTATTATTTTTTATATTTATTTAATTTTTTTTTATGTTATTTTTTATTCCCTAGAGAAATTTGGTCAATGCTGGAAAAACTAAAAAAATAAATAATTTCTTTTATTTTGATGGTTCGCTTTTCAGCTCATAAATAATTCATTATTTTTTCATATTTTTGATTGTCCGCAGCGAAAAAGACAAAGAAATATTTGGCATTTTACTTTGATATGGCATCAAAAGTATTCTATTAAATTATTATATTTTTTATGAAGTCTCATTTTAACGAGATGATTTTTATGATTTTGGTTTTTATTTTGAAATTTAATGGTTTTAATGGTTAGAAATTTTTAAAATGTTTTCAGTTTATAAAGTTCAGATTTGTTTGCCACAGTTTTTACAGTGTGTGATTATGATTATATTCATATTTAAAGTTTTCAAAAATTTTAATTAATTTTAATGATAACATATAAAAAATTGTGAGAAAAAGTATAGTTAAAAAATAATTTCTATTCTTTTAATGATTAGACAATTTTTTTATGTGAAAATAATTGTTTTTACTTGTCGTCCCAGTGCCCAGAATGAATGGAGTACGACGTAGCGCTAAATTGAATTAATAAAATTACAGGTTTCACAAAATTTAATGAATGGTTTTTTATTAATTATTTAGTTTAATGGTGAATTTTATATGATTTCCATAGAAATGATTATTCAAATAAAAATTATTTTGGGTTAAATTTCATAAATATGAATTTTAATATGAAATTTTCATTATTTTTAAAATATTTAAATGAATTTAGTATGAAAATTGATTAAAAACAATAAAGTATTACAAGGATAGAGACTCAACTAATATAATTCTGTAAAGTTACTGGTCCAATTCATGTACACCACCACCTAAGATAAATATTCAACATATAAAAGAAAATGTTCCAATGGAAATTTAAAATACAATTTTTTCAGTTTTTTTTTGTATTATTTTATATTAAAGGACATAATTTTCCTTTCGACATGATAAATGTATTCAATGTTATTTAGATGGAGAAAGAAAATTGAGGAAAATTCTTGAAATACATTTTTAATTCTTAAAGAAAAAGCATATGTGCTTACAGACTGTGTCGAATGACGACGATGATAAATGAGAAAAATGTACTTAAAAAAACCATTTTCACTTGAATATCCTTTTTGTTAAGTGTAGTGTAAAACTTATTTTATTAACAGGTAAGAAAATGCAATTCTAAAAGGTATCAGATTTTATAGATTCAATTATGTTAATTTGAATTATGTTAAGTGAAAATTTGTATAAAATGTCCTCATTATGATGATATTAAATTTTTAGAAATCCATTGATACAAAAGACTTTTAAGGACTCTATTAGATAGTAAATCTTATTTATAAGATAATTTTAATGTATATTTAATTTAGTGAAATATTAATTCATTTTAATCTATCAATAAATTCGGTATGTTCAAAATAAACTTTAACAAATTTTCCAAAATATAATTAATGTTGATATCAAAAGGATTCATTCAATATTCATTCAAGAAATATACGAAAACATAATTTTCCAAATAATTTTGATCCTTAAATAAATTTCAATCAAAAATATTAAAAAAAAAGTTATTTAGAAAAGTAATATAAAGAAAACTAGTAAAGGACATTTTTACGATTTATATATTATGACAAGTAATCATAAATCCTTTAATATTATTATTTTTCATATTTCTGATCAAAAATTTAACCTTCTTTCTTGTAAAATGAATCCTTGTTTCCTTAAACCACAAAACATTATAAAAAAAGGATCGTGCATAGTTTAAAAATTGATTATCAAAACAAAATTTTCTATTTTCTTTCAATTTTATTTCTTTACGCCCAAAAAAAATATTTTTTAAGGATTTTTTTTCTAATCCAAAAAGGATATAAATATCCTTTTTAAATCAAATATAAAATACGAATATCTAAAAATCGAATTTTATATAATCTACATAGAAAATGTAAATGATAAAGAATGAAAATTATTTATTATTTACAAAAAAAAAAAACAGTCAGTAAAAATTCTAGCCAGGAAGCCTTTCGGCTATTTAGACATGAATTATTTGTTTACAGAAATTCAATTTTTAATCCTAATTTATAGACTTGAAAATGATTATTTATTTAATTTTTGTGTTGAGTTTTATTTATGTAATATTAGATGTTACACCATTTTACAAGTAGTTAGAGTAACACTGAATATTGCGACGGACTCGATCCTAAAAAAAAAAATACTAAAAAAAAAAAAAAAAGTAAATTTTTTATCTATACTTCACCTCCACATGTTTCTAAGACATCGGTGTATTAAATGGCACTGTCAATTACAAATCAGTGTTGGACCATAATTAACTATTGGAGATAATTACAAGATTTCTGTTCCCCTAGGTTAGACAATTTTTTTTTCTTATTATTGTTGATCAAAAATTATGTTAGAAAAAGTTTTTCCGGAAATATGAAAATAAATTATTTAGTCAAAGCAAATAAAAACCTAAAATACTTTTTTAGTTTGAAGATTTAAGGATTTTTGTAGGATAAATTTATGATTATTTAGGGATAGAAAAAATATATAAATTACAGGATTAAAATATTATTTATTGATCTTTTTTTTTTTGGAAATTTATTTCCTCATTTCTTTCTAATCAAAGTTTTGATTGTATTTTCATATTTGAATTAAAGTCTTAATAAATTATTAAGGATTAATATGTCAATAATTATTTTTAATAGGTTATTTTCATTTACAATACTTTGTAGACGGCTTTACAAATTTTGTATCAATCTATATACAGAGGCGCTTATACATTGTTGAAATGGGCGCTTAACACACCGTCAATCAAAATTTGGTATTGATTGATAAAAGGACGAAAACTACTTAAAGATTTCTATTTGTATACCTTTAACTTTGTTAAAATTTATTGACAGTTTAAACTACTGATTTCAAATCTGTTGCTGATTTGCCTCCGACCAAATAATTTAAATATATAACTAATTTATGTATATACTTACAGTAAATGTGTAAACAGCAGTCAATTCATGCATTAACTAGTAAATATATGCATTGACGTTAGACTATAGTGAAAGCATTTTTATTATTTTTGTGAAGTTTCACCACTATTATGGTTTGAACCTTGGGTTAATTCACCACACACTATTCTGAAACTTCATAATGAATATATCAATACATAAAATAACTGTTTACAATAAATTCACACTTTTCGAATTAAAATTGACTAATCTGAATTACAATTGATACTTTCTGAATTAAAATTGATACTTTCTGAATTACATTTGGAAAAGATGGAAATTATATGAGAAAGGTGAATAGATTTACTGACCGAGTTGTGAGAATGCATGTACCTACTAGTAAAAGCTTAAATTGTATTATTTATGCATAGATTTGCTAATCAAAATAGTGAGTGTATACATTATCGAGTTAGTGTACACATTTGCTAAATTAAAGGTTTTACTGTAACATATAAAAAGCAGTCAATATGCACTTAGTCATAGTTCGCCACTGTTATTTCAACATAATCTAAATAAATATATAAAATGAAGATGCAACATACAACAAATTTTCACTTAACATAAATCAAATTAACATAATTGAATTTATAAAAATCTCATAAGTTGTACACTTTAAAGGTACAAAAGTGGATATTCCGGTAAAAATGAATTTCTCATTTATCATCGTCATTTATCATTCGACACAGTCTGTAAGCACATATGTTTTTTTTCTTTAAGAATTAAAAATGTATTTCAAGAGCTTTCCTCAATTTTCTTTCTCCATCTAAATTATATTGAATACATTTATCATGTCGAAAGGAAAATTATGTCCTTTAATATAAAATAATACAAAAAAACTGAAAAAATTGTATTTTAAATTTCCATTAGAACATTTTCTTTTATATGTTGAATATTTATCTTAGGTGGTGGTGTGTACATGAATTGGACCAGTAACTTTACAGAATTATATTAGTTGAGTCTCTATCCTTGTAATACATATTGTTTTGATAGGACAAGGATATAAAGGTTTGAAAGTATTACAAATTTCAGTGAAATAAAAATGTATATCCTTTTGAGAATTTACCTTTTATAGAATAATATTTAAAATGGTGCCGACTAGATGTAAAGCAAAATTTATGTTCCTTTCATTGTAATAACGAGAAAATTAGATTTTAATATTTAATGCCCGCATTTTAAATGGACTTCTATTCTTTTGAAATTTTTGCAAAGGATATTAGGAAAATGTGTAAAATTTCAGTAACTTTTGACTAATTTTGTATTAAAAATCTGTAAAATTTTGATTTGATTTCAAAAATTTTGATGAATTTTTGAATTCGTTTGAAATTATGTAACTGAATAATCATAAAATTAATTTAATATTTTGTTAAATTAATTAAAAATGATGAATAAAATTTAATATTTCTGATTAATTCAAAAAAGTTTGTGAAATAATTTCATGCTTTGTGGTTTTGACAGACAAATTTCAATTATTTTTAAAAAGTTAATTAATAAAATATTACATTTCCAGTTTTTGTAGTAAGAAATTTTATGTTTTTATCAATTTATCAAATATTATTTTAACAAAGAAGTTCTAAATAATTTCACAGACTCTTACAAACATAAATTACGATTTATTGGAAGCAAAATGAATAAATTATCAAAAATAAAAAAAAAATTTAAATAACTTATTGCCAATTTTATGCTTTTAAATATTTTATTTTAGCCGAAAAAAAAGAAAAGAAAAAATATTTCCCTGAGAATTTTCTATTTAGAAAGAACAAACTCACCCAAAAAGGAAAAAGGATTTACTTTAAAAAAAAAATTTCATTTAATTTATAGGTGTAACTTCGATAAAAAGTGTAATAACATTTTTACTAAAATTTATTACAATACGTCGTGAAAATTACTTATGACAGAATAGTTTAATTAAGAGTCAAGGCTACAATTCACTGTAACTATTAGTAACCGGCTACGATGGCAGATGATATGATATCGAAGCAAATAAATTGAAATTATGAAAAATTTCCACAAATTATAAATCAAATTTATTGGTTAGAATTTTTCTGAAAGAATATTTTGATTTAATCATACAGAATTGGATTAATTAGATGCCGAAAAATGGCGCCAATGATGTTTCTATTTTAGAAATAGATATAAAATTGTCCCAACTTCAATTTGTCAATTTTTATATTATGAAAATTCAAAATTGAAAAGTTCAATGCCGGGAAATACATAAAAATTTTATGATACCAAACATAATTACAAAATTTTATTTATAGCTAAAAAACGTTTTATTTTGTAGGAGTTGAAGAACGAAAATTGTCGTTTTTAAAAAATAAATTATACATAAAAATAAAGTTTGGTGGATGACAAAATTCATAATTCGAATTTTGTATAACATAAATTTTATTTCACTAGTTAATCTAGTCACAGATTGAAAATAATAAAAAAATCGTGGAGGAACCATAATCGAACGACAGCAGCGGAACCAAAAAGATTATATTGGAAGGGCCATTTGAAATTTATTGTAATCAAAAAGGTCCCGGAAAAATTACTTCTTTGATATTAGTATAGTATTAATTTTACTATACTGTCTTCCGATTGACTTTGTACCATTGTTGACAATTGAAACTAATCATTCTCAAAAAATGGTTAAAGAGGTCTTCACACTTAGCAAAACCGAGCTACGAATAATAATCACTTCAGTTCACTGTTCACTTAAACAAGATGGAAAAGTCTGAAAATAGTGATTGTAGTTCTGTTCGGATGATAAAAACTCTGCCATAACGAGGCAATGTCCCGAAAAAGGCTAATGCACATAAGTTTCTACCGAAACCTGGATATTAAATCAAGTGCGGTAGACACTATCTCTTTTGGTCGCAGTGTAGGGAACCGAAATTTGGTTTTGAATATATTTGAAAATTGATTTTGACAGAGAAAAATTATCATATATACATGTTTTTAGAAATAGTAATTATTAGTGATCATTGGCACTCCATCACCACCACTTTTCATCTGCCACTGCCCAGCTATTTATAAATGCTTCTTTGTTTCAGGTAATCTTACCGATTTTACTTTACAAAATGGTCTTATACTTTAAAAACATCTGCAGAAATTTATAATATAATAATTTCATGTTTTACAGAAACTTTTGAATTTCAGGTTTTCTTTGAATCCAATTGGACAGAAAAAAAAACACCTGCTCTTCTGTTCAATTTTTGAGAAGGGATACGACACAAATAACACATAAAAATGAAATTTATTTTATTATCAAAAATGTGATCTTTTTAAAAATGATATAGTAAATAAAAAATTTGATTTGAAATCGTAATTGGTACAATAAATTTAAATTTCAATAAAATATATTAAATATTATTCTGGTGGCATTGAACCAGTCCAAAATAAATAAATGAAATTGAAGAAAATTGTATTACTTTAAATTTATAGCCAATAAAAAATCCTTGCGTGTCATCAATATAATTATTTTAAATTTCTAACTAACATTCTAAATTATATTTAAATAATCCTTGAAAACCAATTCAACCCTGAATATAAAGGTAAGTAACCCCTTTTAAAAAAAAACTTGCAGTCTATATAATAATTATCCTTTTTAAAGTTTACATGGTAAACAAAGAATTATCCTTGTAACGAAAAATATATGCAAATAATTGTCAATTAGCTTTTCGTGTCCAGACGGTATTATCCTTTTTATACATCTACTCGGTTCACAATACTATGTTACCTTCCTACAAGTACAATTTGCTTCAAGGATGAGAAGTCACGTAATAACGTTCCTGTAGTTATTTTGTTGTTATCCTTTTAAAATTTCATTTCTTTTTTGAGCCTTTACTATTTTGAGTGAAAATAAATAATGTTTTATGAAAATAGAAAATTCTAATCATAATAGACCAGACCTTTTTTGTTGTTGTTGTAATTTAATATTAAGCTGACTTGCAAGGAAAAAAGGATAATCCTTTTTCCAATATATTCGTATAGAATATTGTTTTTAGTTTTCCATTAAAAGAAAAATTGCGAAATAGTAAAAAAGGATTTGTGCTAAATAGAATTGATATATTTAACCTCTAACACTACTACTGTCAATTTTAAATGCTCAATTATAGAATTACTTGAAAAAGTCTTTTAAACTGTGAGTGAAGCCATTAAAACATTAATGATATTCTTTCTATATTTCGAGCCGATAAACTCGAAGTCTTTTGTCTCGTATTACCTAACGTTTTACTGTAAAGGGTTAAATATTTATATTTATTATTTATAATAAACAGATTACATTACACACAAACTTGAAATGCTGGAAATAAATTTTTGTAGTTTAAGCATTTTTTTTTTATTCGCCGAGTCCTTCTTTTTGGCAGCCCTATAAAAAGTAAAAATTGCTTTTTTAGTTGCGGAAATTAGAAACGAAAAAAGGGCAAAAATGAATCGGTAAGTTAAAAAAAAAGATTACAGAAAATCATTTGGAAAAATAAGGTTCAAAGTGGGTTAAATTTATTTATATTGGGAATAATGTTGTACAGAAGAAGTTCATAGAAAACATTTTTTTTAAAAATACTCTGAAGAAATATTTATAGAGGTTACAATTTGCGGTAATTTCGAAACCAAAAACAGGTAAAAAAAAAATTAAATGTTAGTTCTTTTGGTTAGAAATTTGTGGTTTAGCTTTCAACATTACACAAGATATCAATGGAATATTTTTAAATAGCTCAAAAACTGATAAACGATGAAGATGACTTGTTATTGGCCGAAGAATTCTAAGAAATTACTTTCATCTTTTAATCTATGGCTTGCCTTCATTTGAAACTCCCTCATTTTTAGTAAATTTGTTAAATTTTAAAATAAATTAGTTATAGCAAAAGCTTTGCCACTGATATGTGCTAATTGTATACTTAAAAAGGAAATGTTAACTAAAAATGTTATTAAACCGCATCGCGTTGGAAAAGAATAGCGTGGCAATCTAAAATGTCATTAACATTATTGTACATTTAATCAAGTATAGGTGGCGCTATACAATTAGTTTTTGAAATTATGTTCTCCAATATTCCAACAAAATTTAAATGATTTGACAAAAATTAAATTCGGCATCCAAAAATATCGCTTATTGATATGTAAAATATATGTTAATCAATAACGTGTAATTGGGCGTGTTGAGTTACAAATAATTGAACGTATTTCAAGTTTTTAATATTTATGATTAAATGCTGCTAAAGCTTAATACCAAACTTAAAGAAAGAAGAGAAATTAGCAGAAAGAAATATCATAATTAAGAAATCCTTGTAACTATACGAGCCATTGGTTAAGAGTTATTGGAGAGTATGAGCCATTATAAGAGCCACTAGACAGTTAAGGGACATAGCTATAGAACGTCAAGGATACAGCATTTCGATCTTAGAAGAAGTAGAAAAATATAGTTAATTATTTCTTTATTAAAGTTACTAAAGTTAATACTAAAATTCATTAAAATTTAGTATTGCTTATCTAAAACTTCATTATTGTACGTTGTAGAATTCAAAAATTCACAAATTCAGAATTAACTTTTTATATAATTGTCGATGATAACCAATTAGTTCGTAATTTTCAAACTGAGTTTATGCTAAATTAGTGAAATAGTAAATTAAGTCTCATTTCTTAAGTTATTTTCTTACATTATTACAAGTTTAAAGCTAATTTTAAATGATTATATTTACTTATCAGTTATTCACGTTTATTGCTAAACTCGTAGACAAATATAGGCTGATAAATATAAAACATTATGGCATTTTATACCAAAAACCATGAACATTTCTTAAAACACCATCAACAAGAGATCAGACAAATTAATTGCGCAAATAGAATTTCTAGATAATAAGTTATTTTTTTTTCGATTAATATAAATTATAATGACTCTCTTATCAGTTTCAACGTGACCCTCTGTACTGCAAGTTCATTTAACTAGAATTTTACTGATAATATTTCATAATATTTAAGTTATTTTTCAGAAATTATTGAAATTACTAAAAGTTTATAAAAAAATATTTACCGACATAAAAATTATTTTCAAAAGCAATTGCCAATGCCCTACAGTATTATTTCTTTTGTTCAATATCTACTTTTGTACAAGTTCTTTTTATTTTCAAAAAATACCAACATTTTTTATCGATTCTACTTTGCAGTCTGGTTCACGTTTACGCAATTGTTGTGAATATACTTTGTAAATTTACTGGCTTGGTGAATGAATAAAGTTAAAAAACCAGTTTTTTTTCTTCATATTATATTACCAAAGTTTGAACCAATAATAATGACAAGTTTACTTACTGGGGAATAGCTATAACAAAAATATATATAAAAGTTGAAAAATAATAGAAATTGACTGTAGAAATAATGATAGTAAAGTTACTAGACGGCATTTCGTTTGTAAATAATTATCTTCATTTTTTTTTTCGAATACTACAAATAAATTATTTGCAAGTTATTTTACCGGAGGATGTGATACAATTTTGGTAAGACAAGTATAAAAATATTTTTATAGTGCCATTTAAATTGGAATAATGTTAAACATTAATTGTTTACTTGTTATACAACAAAATATACTTTTCATAGAAGTGAACTAAGAGCCTATTAGTTCAAGAGCAAGCGTATAATTATCATTATAAATTAGATTATTTTTCTTATTCTTAATAATGTTTTGATATGGGAAAGCATGTTTTTCAAATACTAACCAATGCTTTCAAATACTCTAATTCAAATGAATGCTTACAGGAGTAACTTAGGGAGTACGAATTTTGGATGAAAGATTAAAGGCTATAGGAACTCCTAGAAAATTATTAAAGAATCTTTTAAATAATTAATTCAATACTTCAACATAAAGCGACTGATGAGCCACACGTACAAAAAACACAGTAAATTTTCAAAGAACGCGTCGTGGTCTGGAATCTAAGTGTAGGGACAAGTCGTGGACTTTGGAATTTGATATAATCATGGCTGTTGTTGTCGTCGAGTATAATTCAGCCGTTAAGGCTAATAAATGACAAGTTACAGAATATTAAAATCTGGAAGTTTCTGAAAGTTTAATAGTTTCACAAAATTCGAGCTGATGGGGACTCTTAAAAGCATCAATCATCAAGAAACTATAATTTTTTTCAAGTTCATTGGTTTTTATAAATTTTATATATTTACAAATAAACTCTTGACCGTATCATTAGATGCCCAATGCCCATATATTTTATGACTTTCGTAAAATTAGATAAAAAAAAAAAAAAATCAAGCTTTATATTTATGGAAGTAGAGATTGTTACGTATTATTAAAAAAAAAAATGTAACTCCCATGTCAGTAAATTATTATGTATGACCAAATAATTTACTCCACAATGAACTCCTCTGTAATCATTTTTTTTTTTTTTTTTTTTTAATTTTCAGTTAAATATGATGGATTTAGTAATAAAATACACGAAATAAACGAAATTTTAAAAAGGTGGAGTTGATGATTGAGTAGAAAATAATGAGACTTTTTTCCATGTTTTTAGAAATATACAAAATAAGATTTTTTTATTTTTGGTAAAATTACGTTTTTTATATGATTAACAACAAATATGAGAAAAAATTAATTGCTTAGTTCCATGAAATACTACAATTTATAGGAATTTCTTTAATTCCAAATGGTAGAGAAAAGGTCATTACAAATGAACTACTTATTATCAACATTTTTCAAAAGATTTCTGTATAAAAAATATTGTCCAACATTTTACCAAGTATTCCAAACCTCAAACTTTATTTTCAATTGGTAAAGAAACACCAATCGCACATTTCTTATGTCCACTACTCAAAAGTTAACTATCTGACAATAAATGTTTTTAAGCAACATTAAAATGACTGCGAATTCAACTACCACCATTAACACAGGCACGATTATCGTGTGCTCAGTAATTTAAATATGTTGGCTTTGACCCTCTCTTTTATGCAGTTCAACTTCAGTCGTACTTTTCAAGTAAAATATTTTTTCGGCAAAAAAAATACCCTATTGTCTAAATATAATTTTCACCTCAAGAGTATATAAGAAACAAGAAATTTACTTATCCACATCTTAAATAGAATTTATACTTTACGGTTTTTAAGTCCAGGTCTATACAGAATTCAAGAAAGTGGAATAAACATGCAAACAATTTCAATTGAATATAACCTTGGAATATAAAGTTAATAAAATTCTTATGCAAAATGAATTCAAAATGTTTTCTGTTCATATTATTTGTATGCTAAAAGTGATCGAACGAAACGATCGTAAGAATGGAGACAGTGTATATAAAACTGCAAGTTGAATGAACTGCAAAAGTAAAACGTATAAAATAAAAAAAACTGATGTATAAAACATTGAGTAGCAAATTATACAGAATGAAAATTATAGTACATAAGAAGGTATTAGTAACAAGAGAAGGTTTAAGGTATAGAACTAGTACCATTGAAATAAATTTAATAGTGAATATTGAAAAGTGCTTGATTGGGTAAGCTGGATATAACTTAGCATTTTAATGGTCAAAAATTTTGACCATCAATTGAAGCAATCCGAAATTTAATCGATTTTGTTGGCTGAAAAAACTCTATTTTCTTTCAAAGGTCACCAATTGAGTAAATTGGATATAAAATCCGTTGTAATGGTCGAAACTTCCAACTATTTTGATCTAATTTGATATCAAAACTGCAGAAATTCAAATGACATTTTTCGGTCATTTGAATAAAAACCAAATCCAATTTTAACTTTTTTCAAAACCTAGCGACCGAAATACAGCAAAAATACTTAAGTATTAATCGAATTTGCTTACATAATAAACCAGTAGAGCCCAAAATTCTAACCATCAATACCGATTACAATAACAAAGTCCGTCTCTGTTTTATAATACAAATACCAAAGTAATTTGAATCGACCGGTCGTGTAACCAAACAGAAGCATATATATTGAACAAAATATCACAACATTTAAAAGACTTCTTTCTTCGATGGTTCTATGGTACGCGGCAATAATATTCTCAAGAAATTTACCATTCAAACGGAGTCTATTATTATTAAAACCTCGTTGTTCTGTGTTTTTTATATTACTTATGTACAAAACGTTTCATTGCTTTAATATACTAAATCGATCAAACAAATTTCCTTGCGGTTAAATACTTGATTTTATGTCCGTCGTCGGTTTATACCAATATCCCAAGATTGTGACTCTTTTGTGGCTTTTACAAAAAATTATATACCTTTTCACGCTTATTTTCTGTCGAAAGTTTTCAACAACGTTCAATAATAACAATCAATAATAAAAAAAAAAAAATATTTTCTTCGATTTTGTCTTTTGTATATTTCGTAATTATGTTTTTCACATCGAATTTAATATTTTCAATTTGTGGTTCATATTATTATTTGTAGATAGATTCAAAGAGAGTTAGTTGAAAAGGTGTGGAGATATTTCTACATCTCACCGGTATAATAATTTTTATTGGATATTGGACTGTAAACGATTTTTATTGTCATTATCAAATTACATTCAGAGATAAAATATAATATTAAAAAATATGACAAAGTATTATTGAAAATTGGCTTTAATATTGTATAGTAAATTGAGTTGTTCAAAATGGAATTTATTTTACTTTATTGTAAGAGGATTTTGCGCAATTATACGAAAATTTATGTTTCCCAAAAAAAAAAACACAAAGTTTTACATTGTAATAAAAATTGTGGAGGTTGAGATTATAAAAAAATAATCTTAAAATTATATTAAAATGTCTTTAAAAAAGAGTTAGGTTATATAAAAAAAAAATTGTGATATTACTTGAAAATTGGTAATAAAAATTGGTTATTTACTTCGTCATTTAGGGGTCAATAAATTGTTGGATAATTAATATGATTTAAGATATTATTTACTGAGAAATTTTTCAAAATTATTTTGAAATACCTCGATGCCCTCAGCTTTTTCATACGAAATACCATAATTAACTTTAATTTCAGTTCACCGATTATTCATTTCAAGACTTAGCAATGGCGTAGGGAAGTAGGGATTACTGGGTAATTACTTAGTAAACAATCCGAATTTGAATGAATAAATGATTTGAAAACAGGAAGTAATAAATTCATCTACGGTTTGGATTATTCTTTCAGAAATTATTTCTATGTTTCTAAACGATGTCTACAACATTATGTAGACAATTGCACGATATAGACGATTACGTAGTGTAGACTACATTATTGACTACGTATATACATTAATCTATTGATTACAATTTTGTTTACGGATGTAGATATTATAATAAATAAGAAATGGTTTTAAATATTCTCTTTATTTAGATATGGTTCAAAGGAAACCCGATTTTGCAGTAGTTTACATTTGTAAATATGAACCATGGTTGACTCGGCTCCGGGAATTCGAGTCAAAAACATTTCAGTCAAAAAAAGAGGCAATTTAGTCAAAAAAAAGTTCATACAAATTTTTTGACTGAAATGCCTTTTAAAGAAGGAACTTCAGTCAAAATCAAAACAAAGGGAATTTCGGTCAGAAAAAAGTTTTACTTGAATTGCCTTTTTTGTATTTGCACTGAAAAGCCTTCCTTTTTTGACTGGAATGCCTTTTTGTCGGAAAAGGGTTTAAAGAAATCTCTTCCCGATAATAACAAAACATCAAACATTTTACTGAATACTATTCAGTTATATATTCGTACTGTCAAACTAGTCAAACTTCCAAAAGGAATCCCAGTCAAAAAAGCTTTGACTGAAATACCTTTTCAGTTTTTTGATTGAATATCCTTCTGAAAAGGGAATTCAGTCAAAAATTATTTTGACCAGGATTCCTTATTATTTGGAGTAAAATTCCCTTTTTTTGACTGGTATTCCTTGCCCCGTTGACTCGATTAACGATTATCAACATTTGATACGCAATTATTGTTAACTTTAAAGTGTAGACAATGAAAGTTTTAAGGTTTAAGCCAAAGCTTTTTAAATAATGAAAATTTAAAATTAATTAAACTTTACTTTTTCTAACCTAAAAATTATCTAACCTAAAATTCCATTTTTCTATTTAAAACAACATTTATGACTTGAACGGAAATGATAATAGAAAACAAAAACGGATATCAAGAATAAAATAGATGAGTTTTCTTTAGAAAATTATCATTATTATTTAGACAAATATAAAAGAAAAACAATTTTCTTTGTACTATAAAACTTATAAAAACCATCATAAAGAAATAAATAATTTTTATTGCATAATATATAAAAATAAAAAGTTTACAAAAGAAATAAAAGGAAAATTAGCAGCCAAGTTCAGTTGCCATTTAAAAAAGAAAACCAGAATAACAAAAAAAAAATATTAACAAAATCTGACAGCACGAGAGTATGAATGACGTAATGAATAATGCCGCAAGGAAATGAGGCAAATAAACAAAGAAATTAAGACATGGAAAATGTAAAGGATAAAAATACTTGTCTCTTTTAGTATAATTAGCACTTTTGTCATGTTTGGCCTATAGAAAGTTTTCCTCCTCGAGGGATGAAAAGTAGGAAATAATTAATAAATCATGGAATAAACATTTATTTAAGGGAAGTATTCCACAGAATTAGTTAATTAAAATTATTCATTTACATATGTTGTTAAAAATTAATTAGAAAAGTCATATTTAAAATATGTCAATCATTCTCGAGTGTTTGTTGATTGTATGGCTTGGAGCATTTATATCTGATACAAATGTTGAAAGTTCAAATAATTTTAAACGTTTTTTATATATTTATACGTAATTGAAAACATTCTGGAAGTTAAAAAAATATATATATAGAAAAATTACTTAATGATGCCATTTTGTAACCTCAAAAAGCACTTTGTAGCGGACTAGATGTATAGGTTCTGACGAAACGCACACTTTGCGACTAAGAGGTGTTTATGTCTCGGATATGTTATCGGTACTTCGGTAGCGGTTGTCAGTAATGCAAATGTACAGCTTCATTGACAGTAAGGGCTGTGTTAGTGACGAATAATTAGATGATGAGGACTGTATATAATCTAATAATTTAACCTATAACCTAATAATTCCATTTCTGATCTTCAGACTTATTTCATGGATTGCTGACAAACTCGAGTCCTTATTAAAATTAAATTGCATGTACTAAACATTTCAAATTTTGAATATAAAACTATTTCGTTGTATGTTTCGGCCGTAAAATTATTAAGTTTTAATTAGTAAAAATATTTACAAGCTAATATTTTGTAAATGTTACTTTTAAAGTATTCAGTTATTCTATAGAAAAACTAGGAATTCTATATAGAAAAACTATAGGAATTCTTAAAAATTACATGGCATTTTAATTAGATCTTAATGTAACGTTTATTGCATACTCTAGACTACGATAATGAAAGTATATTTAGTCATTCTATAGAACGACAATTATGTAGAGTTTAAGATTAAAATTCAATGGTAAACATAACCTCATTTAGTTTAGTCATTTATTTTGTCAATGTTACATTTACATTTATAGTTTTCTGTAACAGTGGTTAATAATTCCAAAAAAAAAACTCCACAATTCCCCGTACACAAAAATGACAGGAGAGGAAAGCATTCATAGTTCGGCCAGAATTGAATTTAATTCTGACAGAATTAAATCATTTCTGACGAAATTGAAGCATTTCTGACACAATTGAGATCAGTTTGGTTATTATATTGAAAATAAAAAGCTACCCATAAGGATATGACATTTGTATGCCATATATATTTATATTCATACCAATTTTTTGTGCAATCGGCCATATCACTCATCGAAATTTGCCATTACAAAAGTATTTTTTTTACTCACCTCTAAAATTGTGTTCCAGCTCCAAAAAACTGACGTATGTGACACAGAGTTTAAAGGCAAGCACTATACAATCCAAATTAAAAGCAAGTGAAGCTTATATGTCAAGATTAAGTGCAGATTAAGTCAAGTTTAAATCAAATTATAATATAATTAAGATCTACATTGGTAACAACCAATAACCAATCAAAGTACAATCAATCAGGTACAGTTTATTTCTGTATTACCTAGTCATTCTGTAAAATAAGTGAATTTATAACTCGACCAAATAATATTCCACAAGAAAATATTTTTTTAAAAAAAAATTTTTGTTTACATTTTTGGCATTACGTCTGGATCTATATAGAAAGATGAAAGAAATATTTTGATGCTGTCAGAGAAATCGTTTCTCTTTGTGGTTATTTTTGACGCGGTATTATATTTTTAACTTAAATATGGTATGGGGTGTTTAATGAAGAATCATAAAATATTTTAAAAGGGTTGTATATAGAGTGAAACATAAATTTTTGTTTAATTAAAAACTGTTTGGGTATTTAAGATGTGATTAACAGAAAACATGTTTTTTTTTTTGTATATCAATTTTAGAGTTATTTTTAGAAAAGATTGTGTCTTCAGGTTAATAAAGACATTTTTAAGATGAAATTTATGAAACCATCAGAGAAACAGACTTAATGACTAAATTTAAGATATTCTGCAATTAAATTTTTTTTTAAAAGACATAAATTTAATAGAAAATTGTCTTAAGATTTTGTTAATTCCGCAGCTGCTGCTATAATGTTGTGAATAAAAATTTCCATTTTAAAACTAATTTTGTTTTTAAAGAATCAAACTTTAAAAAGGAAACTTAAAATATATTAAATTTTCGTATAAAAATTTAAAAATGATAGCGCATGTTCATTACGACCAAAAATAAGCCAACCAGAACGATTTCGTGGCTGTTTAGTCGTTAGTCAACATAATCGCCGCCAATTTGAATACAATTTTTTTGTGGATAAAAATCAATGATGCTAAAAAGAATTTTTGGTATCATTTTAAATTAGAATTTACAAAAAAAAATAATAATAATAAAATTAGTGAAATTATTTATTTTTTAATGTCTTTATAAAAAGAATTTTAATCGAAAATTTAAACGAAAATTTAATGATTTCCTCTTTCGAAATTATTTCGTTAAAGTTGGTTTTTTTTTAATAAGTTTTCATTGAAAATAAATGAGAATTTCCAAAATTTTATTATAATATTAGTAATTAATTTTTATTTTATATATTCATTTATATTTGATTTAAGAAAATTTTCGAGGAAAACATTTCCCGACGAAATTTTTTAAAACAAACGAAATCGTTTAAAGAAATTTTTGAATAAGGAATTTTTAGTTTGTTATCTATCAGTATAAATTGTAAAATTGCTATAAAAAATAAAACTTTTACATCAAAGAGGAATTTTTGTTTACAACTCTTTATAAAAGCAAGCTATAACAATTTTTTTTATTATACTGATATTTTTATTACCGAAATTACTTATTAGCAAAGTACGTATAAATAAATGTGACTTTCAATTTAATCTTTAAAATTTTGTAATAGCAAATTTTGCTTGAGTGATGGCCGATAGATAGCACAAAAAATTGGCACTGAAAATAAATCTAGAGCAAAAAGATGTAATATTTCAGCGGTCACTTTTTTAGCTTTCAATATATGCAAACTGACCCCAATTCTGTCAGAAATGACTCAATTCTGTCAGAAATGATTCAATTTCGTCAGAAATTATTTAATTCTGTCATAATTCCACTCGATTATGTCAGAATTAAATTCAATTCTGGCAGAACTATGAATACAATACTGAATTGACTTTTGTCTAAATTTAACTCGATTTTGACAGATTGTGGTAGTAAGAGGAAATTGAAATAGGCAATTCATGTGGACAACATCTTGATAGTTAATCGTAGTATCTGTCACTCAGAATGGTCCCTGTCAATTTTCGTTAATAAAAGACTAGCCGTACTGTTTTTTAATCGATTGTACATGTCTCCGCAGTGATGCAAAGCTGTATTGCTGCTGTAATTGGGACTAGTATTGCTATTGATGGTCCTCTCTATAAAATCAAATGAAATCTAAGCTAAAGATTATTATTTTCCAATGGAATCAAATTTTCGACAATAGAATAACATGTCAATGAGTAATTAGACAATGCAGCCTCTAGCATTATTGACTTTCGTTATGGTATCAATCAATTATTATTAATTTGATATATTAGCACGTTGTTAATCAGATTTTCTCACAGAAACTTTGTCACAGAAAATGTCCAATAAATGAGCTAAACTTTTTAATAATTAAAACTTAATTATCGTCGGTCATCGTATCCGTCATATTATTCACCCACAATGACGTCGCCAGTCTTACTATTTGTCGCTGAGTTTCAATTTATATTTCATATTTTCGCTTGTCGAAATACTGGAGGCAGAAAATGAAGAAAAATTAATAGAAGCTTTTGAAGAACAGGATTTTAATTTATAATTTAAAATGTATTGTGTTTAGTTAATGGCGTGATAACGACAACGAAACCTTCACTGGCGGAAAACATGACGATAGCGACGTATAGTGGCACCAGCTATTAGCGATTTCAATTGTAAATTCTTTTTTTGAAAAAGTATATGTAATTTATTTCCCATATATTTACAATTTGGATGTTAATTTATCGTTTATTTCCACATTCCATCACAGTATTTTAAACTTGAAGAAATATAATTGAAATTAAATTTAATCTTTAAACAAACTCTTTGCACTTTTAATAGCTATACAAATAAAACTTTTTAAAAAGTACGTGAACACAAGAGTGATAAATAAAACTTGTTTATTTCTTTACTTATTTTTGTTCGGGTTGTGTTAAATTTTTGTATTTGAAAAAAATACTTAAAATTCATCAAAACTTTTAATGAATTGGTTTTTATGGTATCGCTTGCTATCCAAACTCAAAGAAACATTTTCAACTTTTTTTTTTACATTTGTATAGTTAATAAAAACAAACGCGCGGGCGGAATATTTATTATTGATTCATTGTGAATTTTGACTGATACTTCTAAAAAAAAAAATTAAAGGTTTTCATATTATTTTTTTCAATTTTTGTTAAAGAGGTGACTGTACTTGCCAGGTAATTATTTTGTAGATTACAAAATTAGATAATAAATTTTTAATATTTACGTAGAAATTTGATTTGAGGCATAGAATTCAATTTTAGTAAAAATCTGTTTCACAAGAATTTAGTGAGTCATTCTAAAACTTATCCTAAGGAATTTTTCTACGTCATTCTAAAAGTTTTCTTAACCAATTTTTACTATCTCTGACTATCCAGTTTTGAACCAGATTTGAACTTTGAAATATTTATATGTTAATGAAAAGCTACTAGAAAACTAAAATAATATGCCATTAATTCCAAGATTTTTAACCTTGTTCAAATACCGAAAAGTATTACCTAAAATCTATAGAAAATCATCACTTCACATCTTTGAATCCATATGTAAAATTCTGTAATTGATCGAATTAATCTCTAATCCGGTCATTTTTGTACTTCTATTAAACGCTTCTGACATTTAACACTAATTTTTTTTAGATATTTAAAAATTATTTGAAAAGCTTTGCTTAGGCTTCTGATTTGACATATAATTTAAGATTTTTAACAGTTTTTTGATTTCCTGAAGTTTAAATTAGCATTACAGTTCCAAATTTTTATTTAGGAAACCTTTAAAACTTCCAGGTTAAACCCTAATAATGTTCTCTTAGAATTGTACCCTACTGGGTACTACAATCGACATCATTTTTCGTTCTGTAAATTCAGCCTAGTAAATGGCTCCAATAATAACTGCAACCCATTTGGAAGGTTACAGATGGCCATTAAATTTTCATATTGAGATTTTACAACCTGACATTTTATTTTTCAATTCTTTTAACCACAATCGTAAACCTAATTCAGAAAGAAACTTCAAATCCGTTTTTTTTTTAGAAACAAAATTTTATATCCGTTTTTTAAACGATTTATTTTGATTTAATATGTTCAAAAAAAAATCTCCTTGGCTTTGTACAAAGTCACTTTTAACATCGTGTTTAGTATACGTCCTTTTATTTCAACTTGTTTTTTTTTCAAGACTGTTCCTAGATATGGAACCCAATCAGCTATTTGTCAAGGTATCTTTTTTTATACGATTTTTTCTGAAACGCATCTAACCGTGTAAAAACAGAATTGCGCGTACTATACTTAAAAGACTAGTAGGAAAAATTAATTAAATTGTTTTGATATAATAATTTCTATCTTTACGAACAAATTAGAAGATCTTTTACAAACCAATCAATTTAAAATTTATGTAATTTTGTCAATTTTATACAAGAATTCTGATAATTAGTTTTAAAGTAAATTTCCGAGTAAATCATTTATTTGATAATATACAATTTTATTAGGTAATTCTTATCTTTATTTCGTTAGTAACATTATTAATTAGTCAATCATCGAGCACATCCGGAAAATAATCGAAAATGTCAATGTTATTTTAAGATATATCGTCGGCTCAGTATTAGTTTAACGTATGAGTCATTTAGTCGAATTTTGGAAAATGCTTGCCAATATAAAAAAAATAATTGTGCGATAAAAATCTTCTATTATTGCATGAGAAATAAGCTTTTATTTATTCGTTTTTTTTTTTAAACTGTCAACTTTAGGTTCCTTAGAAATACGGCCAGCTAACTAGAAGAATTTTAATTGAACTTATGTTAACTACTGTCTATACAAAGACCATAAACCAAATTTGAACACTTTTTCGTCGTACGTATGTAAAATTGAATATACGACAAAAATGATATCCGTTTTATCTACGTAATCGTTGTAAATATTAAAAAATGGATAGAAGACATAGAAATAAGATTTCTAAAAGCCTATAGATCATCTATTAGATTAAAATTATCAATTTTGGCGTCAAAACAATACTGAGTCGATGATTATGTAAAACAAATATTATCGAAAAATTATTTCTATCATAAAAATTTTTATAGTTTGGTTTAGTTTACAATAATTTTATTGATGATTTTTAATTAAAAATTGATTTACTTTCTTAATTAATAATTTTGACATATTACAATTTTGTATATCTGAAATAAATAAATTAATTTTTCTGCTACTTCATCATTCAATTTCCATCATCATCGATCTTTATCAAATTTCTGTTACTTATATTTCTTAATTTTCAAAAAAATTGATGGTAAATAAATATAAAGACCATATTTTCCCCTCCATCTAAACATGATAACATTCAGTCAGTCTAAGTCTAAGTAATTGTTTCTTAAATTATCATTTTATCTTCATCAATTTGTATTTGAAGAAATTGATTAATTTGTAATGCTATACAAAAAGCATTACAAATTAATCAATTTCTACAAATACGAATTTTTATTTTAAAAAAAACTTTAAATTTATCAAAGTATATAGGAAAATTGTAAAAGTTGTAGAAATTTTCCTATACAAAACTTGAATATATAAAAGAAATAGTTATAAGTATCAAATCTAGTCTCTTATTTTGCATACCCTCCGCTTCGACTATGCAGACATTTTCATCATTTTTCACACTTAATATTCCACCCGCAAAATTTTACGTATACATAATTTTGAAATTTTGTTCAAACCTCAAAGTATAAACTGAAAATTACTTTTACTAATGAACCATTACAGAATAATTTGTCTCGTTTTGAAATGAACCTATACACAGTTCCCTAAAGTACTAATATAAAAAAATATTTTAAATGATTTTAAATGCAAATTGAATGAATCTATAATTCAAAATTGTCCCGAATCGGCTGGGGTTTATTTTTGTACCTCTCTACCTAGGAGGTCTACATAATATTTCCTAAGAATTCTACAATTAAACGTTTAAAAGATGACATCAAAAATTATTAATATATTCGATAAATACAAAGTAACTAAATAGGGTACCAAATTCTGATCGGTTCAATGAAGATGTTAAGATTTCTGCTATAGTGGACCAAAAATCTGAAGTATTTTAAGATTTCAATGACAAAAAAATATCAAATTTCTAAAGATATTTTCGTCGGCAATGAATTTATCCCAAAGCAAACATTTTTCGTATATATACAAAATTTTGGTTGGGTTATAAAAAATTTCAAGAATTGCGGTTAACCAAAAGGTTAAATAATATTAAATTTTCGGAAATACTGAAACTTTGTATATATAGCTATAGCAAAAGTTCATGACCCTGTAAAATTAAATCTATATTATATTATTTTAGACTAATGGTTTTTTTTACAATTCTTGAAGTTTAGAGGAAAAAAGTATTTTATATAAATCAAAAAAAAAAAAAAAAAACGAATTCTATGAAATATTTACAAATGTCACGCTATCATAAGCACAATTTTTATGTAAGACGTTTTTAGTGCTTTGCAAATACAAAATTTGGAATATTGCCTAAATCTGTTTATATAACTATAGAAATTGTTAAGTATAATGAAAGTTATTAAAAGTATTTTTATTTGAGTTCAGTGGCTGGGATGCAATTGCATTACAGTAGCCTGTGCTAAGTTGAATGAATGATAATTTTATGTTTCAGTTATATTAAAGTTTTTAATACGTTTAGGTTACCTCACGTTTTTAAGACGTTTAGTAGGAGGTCACGTCTTTAATTCTACATTTATGTTGCCGACATGATGCCTCCTGCACCGTTTTTATCACTATAGCAAATTATACCTCACGCTTTTAAAACGTTTAGTACGAGGTCACGTGTTTGTATACTGCAACTAATTCTCCATTTACGTTGCCGATACGATGCCTCCTGCACCGTTTTTATCACTATAGCAAATTATACCTCACGCTTTTAAAACGTTTAGTACGAGGTCACGTGTTTGTATACTGCAACTAATTCTCCATTTACGTTGCCGATACGATGCCTCCTGTACCGTTTTTATCACTATAGCAAATTTTACCTCACATTTTTAAAACGTTTAGTAGGAGGTCACGTCTTGTATACCGAAATTAATCGTCCATTTACGTTGCCGACATGATACATCCTGTACCGTTTTTATCACTATAGCAAATTCGACCTCACGTTTTTAAGACGTTTAGTAGGAGATCACGTCTTGTATTCTGAAATTAATTCTCCATTTACATTGCCACCACGATAGATGCCTCCTGCACCGTTTTTATCACTATAGCAAATTAAAACTCACGCTTTTAAAACGTTTAGTCGGCGGTCACGTCTTGCATACCAAAATTAATTCTACATTTACGTTACCGACACGATGCCTCTTGCACCGTTTTATCACTATAGAAAATTCGACCTCAAATTTTTAAAATGTTTAGTCGGAGTTCACGTATTGTATACCGAAATTAACTCTCCTGCACCGTTTTTATCACTATAGCAAGCAACCTCAACGTTTCTTTCTGTAGTTGTTAACGGCAACGAAAACTACAAAGTGGCCTGGTTAATAAATTAATTTCAATTTAAGTTTAAGTAGCTTTAAATGTTTAACAGAATGGGATAATAGTTGAAGATTGAAGTCGATATTGGTTATGGTAATGAATTCCAAAACTGTGAAAATAAAGTTTAGGTAGCCATCAGTTCCTGCAACAAAATGGTTCAAAGCTAAAAACGAACAATAATATTAAGAAAATTATGATACAGAATTCAATGAAAATTTATAGCTAAAATGGCTAGAAACCAATTATGTAATTTAAATTTTATTGCAATTCAGAGTTTAAATTTGAATTTTCGATTTTGTTACTTAAATGCAATTAAATTTCTGGTAAAACAAGATTTTTTTTAATGAATTTTTGCAAAAAGGAATTTTTCCCAACCTTAATATAAATATTTATTTTCCACAGATTTTTTTATTTTTTTTTAATTATATTTATTGTGGCCAAGGAAAATCTAATATTCGAAAAACAATTACAAAATTTTTTCTCACTCTCTACCTTAATTTATATAGGTCTATTTTCACTTAGATCCTGTGTGTTTCCACGTACACTAACCAGCATAAAAAAAATTGTATTTTTTCGAGATATAAAAGGGAATAAAAATAACACAAGTTTTTAACAAATAAATTTCCACTCGGTAAACACAATTTTCATACTCGTACATTATGTTTTACAATTTTCCTTTTTGTAGTCTTTTGGTAACTTAAATGTTGTTGGGGAATTTGGAAAATACAAATTAAAATGCACCATCAGAAAAATGTAGAACTAAAACAAAGAAATTGTCTAGATTTTTGTTGTTGTTGTTGTTGTAGAAAATTTAATTAGGGAAAAACGGCCAATTTTCTTTTAAAATGTCTTGTTAGTAAATAAAGTATTTTTGTTTTTTGCTGGCAATATGCCAATTGGAAATTTAAAAACAAAACTTGTTAAATTAAAGACTTAATATTTTTGGGAGGTGATTAAGATTAAGGCCAAAATTTTAAGTAATTTTTTAGCATAGTTTTATATGTAATTTCTTTAACTATTTGTTCACTGTTTCGAGTGATCAATTACATATTTTCCTTTCTATAAATTGTTAATTATGCAATTATCGCTCTAAATGAACCAATCTTGAGGACGAAGTAAAGCATTTTCAGCAGCAGGTTTCTTGTGGGGACAATTTTTAGTATAAAACTTTTTGGAGGACTTCAGGAAATAGCACAATTCTACTAGAATCAATAAGGATTTTGTGAACCTTCAAAATCCTTAATCTTTCGAATACTACTAAATATATTTGTAAAAATGACGATAATTTTCATGAAGCCATTAAATTACTTTTACTTGATGTCATTTAGTTTTAATGTAAAAATATTTAATTTAATTATAAATTTAATTTAAGAAAATAAAAACTTACCTTCAACTTTGGCTAATGCTAAAACTGATATTGTTTGTAATGCTGGTATTGCCCATGCAGCTAAATGAAATAAATGTGATTTATTTTCAATTGCTTCATGACCCCATTTTAAACCAGCTGCAAGGAACCATGCTAATGCTAAACATGACCACCAAGCAAATGCAGCCATACAACAAAAATACAATGCCATAAAAAGTATTGTACATGATGTCGACTGACGATGTCCCTATTTATTATATAAATTATTATTTTAGAATTAGAATGAAGTTAGAAAATTGTTTTTACCTGTGTAATAGTTGACATCATTTGTAGACGACCTAAACGTATTGGTGGTGGAAATGGTTCACGACATGCTACCGAATCACCAGCACCTAAACCGGCAACATATGCACAACCGACAACTAAATAACAAACTGCCAAAAATACAATTGCACGTTCGGGATAACGAAAACGAGATGAATCAATTAGGAACGTTAGAACCTGGAAGAAAAAGAATTAAATGTTTTATTATTGAAAAAGATTTGTTATTATTGTTTGAACAAGTATCAACTAGGACCTTTCATCATATGAGATCGATAATTGCACCATCTAACCATCAGAAAGAAATAATAAAAAATGGAGTGATAAGTTGATATTACAAGCAGAATTGACCTCTTTAGTTATAGAACAATTACCTATAACTCTGAATAATCAAGGACAATCTTACAGAAGGACCATCTAATCTAAACGATCATATTGTTAATCTGCGCAATTTATACGTCCATTAGGTACGTTCATAAAATGAGTTAGATACCAGCGAATATTTGTAAGAAAATCCCGATTAATTCAAAATTTCGAAAGTTTCTGGATCTTGAACGTTCGGGATGAAAATTTTTGTAAGTTTCATCAAATAATTGGTGTACAGAGTTTACAATAATTTCCCAATAAAATTTGCATAATCAAGAAAATGCTACTAGCATTTTTGTTAAGATTAATTGCTTATAAAAATGAATATAAATTTTAAACCAAATTAACAAATTTAATCATCATATAATTTTCATTTAATTTGGTGAATTATTCTTTTAATTTATTAAATTATAATTTAATTTTTAGAAATGGACAATTAAGAGACAACATTTCTTGACCTAAAACATTCATTAATTATGTAATCTTTATTATATTATACCCTTTCATCATTATGATAATTAAATATTAACTAGTTAAAGTTTTAATTACTTCGAATAAAATTGAATTAATTGTAACAAATTTTTGGGTCACATCTCTTTGTGGTCCACACTTCAGTGTTAAATGATAAATTATTAAACTCATTTTAAATAGAGAAAAATATAATTATTATCACTTCAGTATTTCAACTTTTTTCTTGGTATCATTATATATTTCATAGATTTTCCTCATTTCCATTACATAAGTTTAGATTATGCAAACAAAATGGTAGAATTTCTGTATTAAAGATATATTTCTTTGGTAACATTTAATTAAACTCTTTATAATATTACAGGATATTCCATCTTAAAACTTGAAGCTATATTAATTTTTAATACATAAATAAAAAACTAAATAAACTGATTTAAGTTATATCATCGAGTTAGTACTTTTTGTATATGCCTGCTAAAAGATAGACGAATTAATATCGCTTGCATAACTGCAGAGGTAAACCAGAAGATAAAAGAGTTTTGGTATATGCATTCATTTTCTGTGTAAACTGTGATAATCAAGAGAATATGAAAATAAGACAGAAAAATTTAGTTAAACCACATCTTCATAAAATTGTTCTAATATTTAAGAAAGCTGTAATTCATAATAATAATAAAAGCTAACAATTGTAAAAGAACCGATGCTAATTTCAATCCATCAATTTAATTATATTTGATATTCTTTTTATCATTAATTACATTCATATATAAATAAGTCAGTCAGAACTCAATGTTCATTGGCTGTAGATCCTGAATTTCTAAATGAATATACTTAATAAAAATGTATGAAAATTTTTTAAGATCGTTCAAAGGTCAACCGATTTCTAATTGAAAAGAGTTAATAAAGTCGACAATGTAGCCATCTATATTGTAGACACCATAAAATCGATATTCTTAAAATTGTCTACAACAAATTTGTTTGTTTAATATAACACTGTCCACATCTACTCTAGTGTAAAAAAATGAAAGTCTATGTCTACGAGAAGCATGAAAGCCAATCACAGAAAATTTGGTTTTATTATGATTTTGGTTGACAATTTATGTACGTTTTGACGGTCTCTTGGGATATGTAAATTTTTCATTATTTTGTAGACAATTTATAATCGTGTTAAATATTTACATTTACCAGCTATGACTTTCAGATTTTTTTTTTTTTTTGTTTACACAAGCCACAATAAATTAGACTTTTCTAAAATATACTATAAAAAATTATGTGGTTAACTAAATTAATATCTTAAAGATATTGTAAAGAGCTTGAAATGCTATAAAAATATTAAGGTTAATTTCGAAAAGACTATCAACAACAAAAATATTGATTATTTTTGTTTTTCCATTATTTTATAAATATTTTTTATATTCAAATTCCCTGCGGATACGTACGGACTCAACGTAAATAGTATATAGAGAAAAGAAAAGTCTCATAATTTTTTTTACATAAGTTTTGAAATTTGTATATACACGTCAAAGGAAAGATAGCCTAAGAGAAAAAAAATATTATAAATTTTTGTATGACACCATTGAGAATATTTTAATAATTTTCATTGACAAAGTTTTTTTATTTAAATATCTTTTCAGTGTTTATTTTAGGATATGACAGAAAAACGTTTTTTAAATTAACTCTGTATATGGAAATTAAATGAAGACCCGAAATTATTGTGTCTCTTTACTTTTTATTAACTTCTTTTTCTTTTGGGTGGTTTATATACAATAAAATTCTTTTATATTATTTATTTTTTATGTTACCGAAAAGGATTTTGAAAAGACATCAAGAAAAAGTTCATTATTTAAGTCGTAAAATTGCGTATATTATTTACATAAAAAAAACTGAATGGGTAAATTGGTTTATTATAGACTCTGAGAACTTTTGGGTTACTTTATTGTATATATTTAAATTTTTAATGGCAATATCAAAAACAAAATTTAGGCTATATTTAAATTTCAAGTTCATTGAGAAATTCATTGTTTCGCGAAATTGGGCATTAAGCTCTAGGCAATTATCAATTCGATAGTAAAATTCCCGATAATAGCTATCATCAGATTAGTGAAGTGAACAACATATGATTCCGTAGCTCAAGTTACAGTTGTTTTAATATTTTTGTAGGGATTAGTTAGTTAGTTAGTAAGGGGGGTGATATTCCCAACACTAGGTCACTAGTTGGCCCATAGGTATCCCCTTGAATAACAACAATCTTACCCTCTACTGCTCTTCAAGCCACCCCATTCTTTACAAACTTTAACAGATCCCTGACCGGGATCCCTATCAATTCCTCAAGTCCATAGGGATTAGAAATGAACTAAATAGTGGCATAGCGTCAATAGTCACATAGAAATATCGGTAATACTAAACCACGAATTCAAAATACTTAAAAATCAGCTTAACAAAATCAATGTTACATCAAGTTCTATTTAAAATACTGAAATCCGGAAATGAAAGTTAGAGTGAACGAAAATCGTAGGATGTATCAAACATGTTATGGAAATTCACCAGAATAAACGTCCAGTAATGAAGTCAATTTAGGAATTTCAAGAGCAGTGTATGGGGAATTGAGAAGTAGACCATATGGTTCTACTCCTGCTATAACTAAGTGAGTAGAAACTGTCCAAATATGCGTGAATTATTTACAGAGCTGAATTAAGATATTCTATAGGAAATAGATTTAATTTTAAAAAGACTTTTTAAACGTGAGGCATTGTCTCTACTCCATATCTGAAGCAATAGATAGAAGAAAAGTGACGTTAATATTTATACTTTATTATTATTGCTATAAATTTTAAACTTCCTACGCATCAATAAAAATTATATTACTAAGTTATTATAAACAAAGTTTGAAAACGAACCCAAAATAAATTCATTTATGTCCTTTTTTCTATACTATAAAAAATTTCCTCAATTAAATTTTTTTATACATTATTTATTATGATGGCCATTATTTCTTGTAAATCTACATAATAATAAATTTATAATGGGACTTTGAAAGTTTTGAAGTATAAAAAAAAAATATGTATTACGTATGTCCTTTTGTGGGTATAGAGAGAGCTAGCTCTATATAGACACATGATTGTCATTTAAGTTGAGTAGACTTTATTAATAATGATTATTATCTTATGTTGCCTGTGTTTATTATCCTTTTTATCTATATAATGGACATCAAATTTATTAGTATCCTAATACAAATATTTTCCTTAAAGGATTTGAAAATTATTTGGGAATGTATAAACGGAGATTGAATTCAACATTATCTAAAAAATTGTAGATTTTGGAAATTCCAATTATAAGATAGCTTATCATTTAGAAGAGTAGTCCAATGGAAAACTCAAATTTAAACGTTTACGAAACTAATTCAAATCCTTAATAATTTTCATAAAATTTACTATTTAAACTGGTAACAACAATAAAATTAATTAATCCAAAATTCTTCAATTATAAAACAATATATAAAATTGAAATTATCATGTTTTATACACTGACATTTTGTGTACAGAAACCTTTAACCCAAAGGTCAAAATATCAAAATATCATTAAAGATAATTATATTGAAACTAAAATGATTTTATATAGTAGAAATAACTCAACTAGAGTTAGAAAAATAACTCTACTAGAAATCCATTTCAGAAATTAAAACAATGTTCTTGCAATAACATAGAAATTAACAAAAGTTACTTCAAATTTAATAAAATATTACCGCATCCTGGAAATTTTAAGGTTTATTTGTAATGTTTAGTTCAGAAATTCGAAAATTTTGTTAGTGTTTTAAAATAATTTATCATTTACGTTCGTTTCTGTATATTAATTCTTTGAAAATTAGATCGTAACAATTTATTTATTCATCTATAAATGATTTGAATGCATTATTACAGCCACAAAGGAGTTTTTTTCCAATCTTAACATATGTTTGCTGTTAAAAACAGGGGGTTGTAAGTTAATTATATTAATGAAGATCCTACATCTTTAGAGTCCTTAGTCGGTATCATATACAGTTTCTATATCAGGAACTTTTGAAAATGTTATTTGAGAATGATAGTCTGGCAAGCTACATCATGGTACAAATAATTAGCATTGTACTATGGAAGATTAAAGAATGTAGAAATTTTTGTTGGAGAATTAATGGATGATTATTAGATAGTCGTAACTCTGAATTCGACTTTACAAAAAGACTAAAATTGATCCATCAAAATGTGTCGAGTTATTGGTGTATTTTTCGTGGACCACCATCTTTTATAAGTTAACCGGACAACTTCGGTAACGCTATATTTGTAAATCTACACATATTTAAATTTTTACTAAAAAAAAGCTACCAGAAGTGCTTCATATCTTGTGATCCTATACCTGTAGCATTTGTCATATTTTATTTCCAGAAAATATTATAAATTTTCGACAGTCTATAATTTTTTTTTTAGTTCAAATTTATGTTGATTTCGAAATACATTAACAGTTTTTATGCTATATTCGAAAGTGTAACTCTAGATTCTATATATAATATTATCGACTTCATGAGCAATCATGAATTTATTTTATAGTCTTGTAAATACGGCGTGGAAACTGAAGATATGGCATTGAAATTTGTGAAGAAAGTGAATAACGTATTTAGTGTTACTTGAGTTTTTAGAAAAATAGCCTTAACCAAATGTAATTTTCAATTCAAGCGTTTTTGGCTCAAAAATACAAATGCTCCAAATAAAGATAGTTCCATTCATAATTGAACTCTATATTCCGAATATTATAAAAATCTTTATGTGATATTTCACTAGAAATAGTGTGATATTTTGAATTGTATTAGGTTTCGGATACAACTTCCGATCGAGGGATCGATGTCACTTTAAGTTGATTCAGCTGATTTTAAGACCATTAAGAACTGACAAAATACGTCTCACGATTAAATAGTCACTAGTTCGCTGCAATTAAGAACGTTTCTTCACTTGGTTATTTGAATCATTCTAAAATGTCGCGAAACGTCTTTCATTGAGACCCTATCCAAGTGGAGTGAACAAATATTGAAAAAATAGAATTTTTGGACTGGGTATGAATGCCGAAGGACGGAATACACATAAAGAAACTTTTATTTACTGATCCATCAGTTCCAGTTGTTATGCTACTGAAACGTATAGAATATATTAAATCTCGAAAAGTAGATTTGAAAGCTAAATCAGTTTACATAGTTTTATCTGCAAATATTTCAGACAGCTTGTAAAATTTACCAGACATTCTGGAAAATTATATTTCATAACTGATGATCATTGTATAAATTTCCATTCTCATGAAAATTGTTATTACATAAAGTAAAAATATTTTACCACATTTTAACTCGACATTGTTTTGTTAGGTTTACCATATTGAGAATCAAATTTATAAAAGAGTTTTCTGAACTTAATTTCTATTTGTATACATAAAATGCCTTTGAACATAAATTTTATGATGTTAACTTTTGATTATTTGATTTAGTTTTCTTTTATGTTTTTTTATATAATGTTGACTTTAAAAAAATCTTTTTTTTAATTTTCTATGTTCAAATTGGTAAATATATTATTAAAAAAAAAATAATTAAAAATTACCGTAAATAAACAACTGGCAACACAAACCGCAGCCCATGAACCAACCCAATAACGTAATACGGCACGTTCATTTTCTGGAAAGAACATTGCATGACATGGTGCACCACAATCACGAGTTTCCTGTAATAAAAAAATAAAAAAATGCATTTAGTAAATATTAGAAAAATGAAAATTGTATAAATATTAAAAAAAAAAAATTGATATTGTAATTTTAATGCAGAAGATAAACACTCTAGCCTAGCCGCATGACTTGCCGTGGGTCCCGCACGGTATCGTAGTAAAGAAGTAAAGTCAAATGAATTTTTGCGCAAAACAAATCGTCATCGCTTTAACTCAATTTTTTCTTTACATTTTCAAAGCAGTTCCGCTGTACAACGGCGCGGCTAGATTATGTCTTGGGTTACGAACGAATGAAAATTTCAATTTTAAAATATAAAAAATTAAGAAGCGATTAAGTCGAGATTTATAATTTCTTTCATATTGAAAACATGTAATTTTTCTATAATTTATTTCTATTTCTAGATTATACTAATAAATATTGAACTGGATTTTACAATGTTCTAGTTTTATTAACCTAATAATCATTAAATCTGAGTGAACCAATAAATTTGATTTATTCATAGCTCATATAATAGTAAAAGTTTATAAATTCTTTTACATCTTTTCATTATCATCAATTAAAACTACTTTCTTGCTTATATATAAATTTATGAACAACATTAAAATTATTAATTAATTTAATTGAAAATTTTCTAATTTATTTAATATCGTAAATTATAAACGAATCGTATTAGTTGGAGCATAACTTTTAAAGAAAGTAATATAAAATGAATTTTTTTATAACTTGTTTAGAATTAAATTATATAATTTTAATAAATAATTAATTTTAAAAAAAATGCTAATCTAGGGGGAACATATAACTTGTAGTTATGTCGAATAGTAATCTGTATAATAAAGACAAACATTTCAATTTTGGGGCAAGGAATACCAGTCAAAAAAAGGGAATTTTAGTCAAAATAGTAAGGAATCCTAGTCAAAATAATTTTTGACTGAATTGCCTTTTCAGAAGGATATTCAATCAAAAAACTTTTTTGACTGGGATTCCCTTTGGGAGTTTGACTAGTTTGACAGTACGAATAGTATATGTCCTTCAGTAAAATGTTTGATGTTTTATTATTATCGGGAAGAGATTTCTTTACACCCTTTTCCGACAAAAAGGCACTCCAGTCAAAAAAAAGCATTCCAGTCAACAAAAAAATATGAACGAAGGCTTTTCAGTGCAAATACAAAAAAAGGCAATTCAGTCAAACTTTTTTCTGACCGAAATTCCTTTTGTTTTGACTGAAGTTCCTTCTTTAAAAGGCATTTCCGTCAAAAAATTTGTATGAACTTTTTTTTGACTGAAATGTTTTTGACTGGAATTCCCGGAGCCCATTTTTTTATAATGAAAGAAATATTACAAGCAACAATTTTCGATTATAAAACTAACCAGTTAGTCTAAAAATTTAATATAAAATGTCACAACAAAATGTTGCAGCAACATTTTATATGAAAAACACAAAATAAATGTTTCCGCAACATGTTTCAAGGTTTTCATCAACATGTTTTGGACATAACCAATATGTATATATCAAATTGCTATAAAAATAGACTATATGGAAGCTATAAAACCAAAGTGCGCCCAATGATACTATCGACCCTAACTACTGTGAGATATAGCTCAGAACAGATTCCTGTCCACAACATTTTTTTTTTTCAAATGTTTTATAAATCAAACTCTATACCCAAAAAAAATATAAAAAAAATGTATATACATTAGATCAAAATCGAAATTTTCATATCCCAGGTCCATTACAACACTCATAGTGTTTCTGTTTCGTAATATTATGAAAATTCCTGGTAGTATTTGAATTGAAAAATTGCAATTCGAGAATAGACTACAGTATTTTTGGAATCCCCACTATTGAACCCTAAAGAAAAAATACATTTAAACAAAATTAAATTTTTCGGATACTTCCAAGTCCATTACAATACTCAAAGTTATTCTCACTTATACTCATAAAATATGAGAATTTATGGTTGCAGTTAAATAGAAAAAGGCCGACCCAGATATAAACGCGAATCAGCCCATTATATCAAAAGCCGTATATCAAATGCACAACATCAAACAGTTCCGGTTAAAGTATCATGTGCTGATATGGTAAGCGAAAGAGTACACATAATTGGAAAATGCTATAACCAATAAATTGAAAATCATGGTGAACAAGTTTAATGAACAAAATTTTTTAATTATAATTTTAAATTTTAATCTTGTTGGGTGGTCAGTTCTTTTACAACTGCAAGTTTGTAATAAATTGCTTGTTCTTGCGATATCAACAAAAAATATAGAATTTTAATTATTCAATTAAATATTATGGTTTCGTGGTAACAAAGTGTATTAAATTGTACATCATTAATGTTTCTCAACTAATTTCAGTGTCATAACCATAGTTTTTATGGGCAGTATTTTATAGATATAAGAGATTGCTACAGGACCATTTTAAATATTAGGAGACAGAGAGAGAGATTCAAAGAATTATCTTACGACAGGTCATAAATTTAAAAAATAGAAGTAAGTAGAAAAATCTATCAAATTGAAAAGTGAATGAGGTGTAATTATAAAACGCTGTATAGTAAAATATTTATAAGTATATTTTAAGACAGTTCTGTTTTTCAGGTCTTCACAAAATTCCAAATTTGTAATTTGTAATATCAAATTTGTAATAAGGCTATAATTATCGAACTATTACCCTCTCCAGTATCGTCAATCAAATCAGGCCACAATTGTCTATAGAAGAAAAGATTGTATTTTTCCGTTCCGTATTCGAAAGTCATACGTTTCCTCATAGGTTTATAAATAATAAATCATCACCTTAACTTATATTGATTCATTTCTACAATTAGCGAACTATGTCCTTGTGGCGTTGGTCTGTAATCCAAGTACTTAGTAATTAGTAACTTTAGTACTTACTTGAAGATTTACCGGCACTTGCAGAACTACTTTTACGAAGGAACAGACATTTTATAAAAAGAAAGCTGAGAATCTTTAAAAAAGAAAAATTGTTAAGAATCAGGACCCAGAATATAAACCTCGTCGATATAATACCGGCGAGTTTACCTACTCTATGTTTCAATTTTTTCAAAGCGACAGCGTTACAGCGACAACGGACTATTTCCACTATTATATTATGTAAAAGTTATCATGTTTCTGACTTCTGAATCAGTGTCGCTTTGTTATACGGAAAATTTCACTAGATTTCAATTTTTCCAATTTGAAAATATACTAAAATTTTTAAATTCACTGATTTTCCTTAGATTCTCTTAAAATAATTTGTTTTTAAAACCATAAATTAAACCATTACAAATCAATTAATTTGCTGAACATAAAATGAACTATAAATTTATTATATACAACATCAAAAATAATCAATTTTAAATTAATTTTCCAATCACGTCAACAACTACGAAAGGAAATAAATTTTAACATACTTTAAAACAACTAATTTTCCACAATCATGACCACAAGCAAAAAAAAAAATGGTAATTTGTAGGAAAACAAGTTAAATGTTAAATGAAATTTTCCGCATAATAAAACCAAACAAACCAAAGAAAGAAAAACTTTGTAAAATTTTGTTACTATATAATAATTTTCTTGTTTCATATTTTTCAAATTCGTTTTCCAATAATTTCACCTGCTGATGCCAACCAAAAATAACTTTTTCTTACTGTCATATTTTTCTCAAATTGTGTCCATTTTAAATTGGAAAATTATTCTTAACATTATTTTTCTACAACTGTTCATAAAACTATTGACCATTTTACAATGAACGTTTATGAGAGTTGACTTGCATTTTTCTTAAGTTATCGATCATTTTTTTTTTTTTACTTTTGTTAGATTTTCGATAGCCTCTGTCTTTAGATAATTTGCTGGTTTGTAATCAACTGGAATTTTTTTTTTTTACAACATTGATCATGTCTCATTAAAGTGTGATTTTGTTTTTATGAAGAAATGATTACTGATTGCAATTATTTGAATGCCTCTAGTAAAAAGTGGAGAAAAAAAATTTGATTGAAATCAACTATTTTTTGTTGTAGTATTTATTTAGAAAGTTGAGATCGATTATAGGTGACTGAGGAAAAAAAACAGTTGTAAAAGTATTAAAATAATGGTTGTATATAAAAAAAAAGTTAATGTTACTGGCAAATGCTGTAGGCTATAAGATACTGTTATGTAATTTTGACACACATTGTTCAGATAAATTGATATAGGAAATATAATTTTCAAAATATTAAATTTAACAAAACTAATTTTATTTTACCGAACATTGTAATAAAGGAGCAATTTGTAGAAGTCAATAAACGTCATTCACAAAAATAATATGAAATTTTGTTGACCTGCATTTTCTGTACAATACTGAAATACAAGAGTTTTCTGCAAAATGTGATAGTATTTTACGATTGGGAATGAAATAGATTAAGGGACCAGAGACAACAGAGAATGGTTCACATAACTCTTAAAGTCCATAATTTTGCGGTTCGAGCAATAAACGAGTTTCTAAAATTTCAATGTACCTACGTTAAAAGTTAAACTCAAAGTAGTTATTTGTAAAAGTTGGTGAACCTCAGCTGCTGTTCGTATATTTTGTATAAAAGTTTTAAAAAGCAGTTTCCACCAGATATTTGTTAACTCGTTTGAGTTAGCTCAATAATGTCAAAAGTATAGGCGAAATATTCGATTAAGCATAACATTACTCAAACAATGACCATTATCTTATTTTTCTAATTATTTGTTTTGGATGTAAAGGCTATCCATTTGCTCTATGATCCAAAGAAAGTTATATTTTCATAAATGCCTCTGTCGATATTGACTATAGACTATAGTCCAAGGCATTATCAACTATAGGAGAGGCTATCAATAATCAGGATTACAAAATTATACCCAGTTTCTCCTGTAAAACTATAATCTAGTTTAGATTAGATTTATATGTTCGGGTGGAAGACCAGCCGCCTAAGTCCACTGCAGCCTAATGGCTTTATTGTGACGCCCGTTCAATTTATATCACATCGGTCACGGTCATTCCTGTATTGGATATAAAGCTGTACAGCCGATTGAGTGACAATGTTTGTGTTTCTGGCGTCACAATTGCCGATTACGTGTTCTGCCGTTTCCTCCTTAAATACACAGAAGCTACACAGACTGAAATCTGTTATGCCTAGTGTGTTCATATGCTTGCTCAATTTACAATGGCCTGTCAGGAATCCTATTATAGTTTTGTCTCATTTGCTGCTACCTTCGAACAGTTCTTTCGCCATATTTTTCGAAGGACCTAGAATGAATGGTTTTGCTTGTCGCATTCCTTCACTTCTATGCCATACATAATCTAAAATCGACTATTAGACAGAGCTATCAATATTTTTTGTAGCCTATATCTTTGATCTATAATACAACATTTTTAGAGTTAACATTATTTAACGGCCTGATATTTCAGTCTAAAGTATATACCACTTCAAAAAAAAAATATTTTAACTAATTTATCTTGTTCTTCAATATATTTTTATTGATTATACAGAACAAGATATTAGCCTATAGTTATCTAACTGAAAATGTCAACTAATATGTTGTGTTATATACTAAAACATTCTAAACATATTTCAAGATAATGAAACATATTCCAATGACTTTACATCTTTTTTTTCCACAAAATCTCCTTTTCAATCGATTCATGGTTAAAAAAAAAAAACTCTTTCTGTATCTTGATAATTTTTTTTTTTATACTTTACATGATATCCTAAAGTAGGTAAATCGATACACCATTTCAGCAGACTTTGAATAAATTAAATACATTTTTATACTTTTACATGTTTTTTTGCTAGTGAGTTTTTTCTAAAATTTTGATGATGTATTATGTATATAATTTTTTTTTCCAAGCTATTTTTTAATGCTCAGCATTACTCAATATGGTTCATTGATACTAAATATGTCTGTATATGAAATTGTGGTTTTTTTTATTCTTGCATAATCACCAACTTTTTTTTTTTGTCAGGTTAAATTTTTGTAGTATTATGAGGTTTCTGGGTGGTCCCTCTGAGAAAATAATCCTTAATTTTATGGCTTGCTTAAACATATGGTTGTGCTAGATATCAAAATAATGTTCCACTGAACCATATAATCGTACTCGTATATACTTTATCATATTTTGCATGTTTTTGGATTTTAATAGCTGAATCCCATTAGTTTTCTACCTTAGGTACAGTCGAAAGAATAGGAGGATTTGCCAACTGATAAGAAATATGTATGAGTAACATGATAAGTTCGCACGAAACTAATTGGACCAGAAGCGTTTTGCAGCAAACCAAGAGGACACCACACACCATAACCTCGCTTTATGTAGATGTATTGAACAAGAGGAGCATAAGATCTACTGGAACAATCTTCCAGGACTCTCTATATCAAAAAAACTCATAAAACCTAACAATATAAAAGTGGAAGCTATAATAACAATTAGCAGAAGGGACATAAGAACCCTGACAGGCCTATTAACAGGACATTGGTCCTGACTGATACAGACATCTGTCGCATATGCCTCAATGACAAAGAGACGACGCAACATATCCTCGGAACAGAAGTAGACTACAAATCTTAGGCAAAGGTTTCCTTACCTCTGAAGAACTGGGCTCTATTTTCTTTAGGTTTCTTTAAATCTATTAAATGGTAAGAGGGAGAGGGCTATAAACGCATAATAGATCGTTTAGGTCGCAATGCTCTCTCGCGTTTGCCTTCACAAAAAAACGTTATTATTTCAATTGGGATGAAATGGGCCTACTTTCGTAGATTTTACTTTATTCAGCCAACAATTCACAAAATCATCTAGTAAACCTAAGATAATTTGGAATTAGTGGACTATATAAATCATACTCAGCTGAAGAAATTAAGTAAATTACATAATTAATTTAAATTTGATACAGATAAAAATGGACTGATTCTACATTTCATATATTTTCTTGATCCCATATTTTATTTAAATATTAAATGCATCACTTTTTATAGATTGATGTCACATAAACTTTACAATTTTTATGAATAAATATGATGCCATGCACTTAAAAAGGTGTTAGTATTAAGGTTAACTCATTTCATTCAATATTACAGACTTAATTAATGTGTTCATTGAGGTGAAATTGAATTTTAAGTAAACAGGATTATCTTAAGTTGTAAACGCAAAAAATTTGTGGTTTCGATATTGTTTTCTGTAATTGATATTTTCTGTGGTTATATGTTCCAACAGCATTAAAACTTGTTGTTTTTTTCTGCACAACGATAATGAAGAGAAGTATACTCGTGAGAATTGTATTAAATTAGATTGGTGTACAGAAAAATTTTATTCAAAAATGGAAAAGTTGGAATTTTTAATGAAGATGCCGCCTCTGAAGTTAAATGGCTTCCAATTAAATCGACATATAGGAAAATTCAGATTTATTGAGAAGAAAGTTTATTCTAATGGAGAGAGAAATAGAACACAGAGGAAAATAATGACATTTTATAGCTTTCTTTCAAGGTCTCAGTTAGTTATTTAATTAAAATGCCATTCAATTTCCTCAAATTCATAATCAAATATTCATTTCCGATGTACGAATCTGAGAATTTCTATTATTATAATTGTCTGGCATTCTCGAGACGAAGAGATGGCCGTTCTTGTGGCCGTTTTTTCATGGTGGACCAGTCAGAACACAGACAACAACTAATAAACCATCATATTTTTCATGTTAACTTTTAGCTTTAAAGTACTTTCTTAATCAAACAAATTCATCAAATTTTTACTATATTACATGACAGGGCAAATAATAGATTGATACGATTATCCGATATTGTGTCAGAACCTTCCTTAACAAGTTGTCGTCTTGCAATAACGAGCTACCTACAATATAACTTAACAAACCGTTTGCCTATAGAAAATACAAAATTTGTATTGAAAAATACGATAGATTCAATTATAATGAAAATACCTCTGGCCCCCGCAATAACAAATTGCGGGAGCTCGTTTAACGAACTGCAACCTATAGATTCAAATTACATATTTATGTAAATTTATTTTATGAATTGTTAATTTAATATGTTCAAAAAAATATAATTTTTTACGTGTAAAATGCTCAGACGAATAGAGGATGTTTACCTCAACGATAATAAATGCAGAATTTGTTCAGTAGACCGCCACAAAAAAAAGGTGGTAATGTAAGTAAAAAATAACTAAGTAACTATAATAATGAATTGAAAATGAATGAAGCAATGTTCACTATATAAAAAAAGTATGAAATGAACACGAAGTTTCAAAAGTAAAATAATCATAAAATAATTTCCACATATACAAAAAATCCTAATGAACTTTGTTTAAAACAAATATTTCATTATAGCCAGTGCCATACTCCAAAAAAACTTAAAAAAGAACTTTGTTTTTATATGAGAAGTGATTTCGGAGGGTTTACCGAATGTGTTTATATCACAAATTATAATGAATTTCATTAATCAATTCTGCTATACTTCATTAATTCAGAAATTTAATTTTAATCAATCGATAAAATAGAGTTTACTAAGCCAAAGTCAGTTGATAATGATATCCCAAAACTGAGAGTTAGTTAAAACAGCATTTCATAAGTGATTTAAGTAATGTATCATTTCAGCAATGTGTCAATAGTGTTATAAAAAAAACTGAACTTAGTGGTCATAAATACGAGGTTACCGAACAAAAACAAAATCATAAAACAAAAGTGGATGGCATTAACTTAAAGCCACTACATTGTTTCGATCGGTTCAGTTTCGATTCGTTAGTTCACATTTGACGTCTCCATTATATTTTATATGGGAAATCGATTGAGTCGACACATAGGTCGAATCGGAACGAATCGAATCGAAAGGGTTTGGAACGATTGGAATTTTGCGAATCCAAACTGATGGAAATGTTAAGAGGAATGAAATTTGACAGTTTAAAAAGAGCCAATACAAAATAATATGTGATTTAATCGATTGCAATCGTCGATAGCTATGTGTTCAGTATACGTACCAGTCGAACCGAATCGAAACTGAACAGATAGGAACAGTGTAGTCTGGGCGATATTTTTTCTATTTTTATTTTTTGAGTGGAACTTGGAAACGTAAAGAAAAATTGATTTGAGCAATTACTAAAGTTTAGCAGTTTTTCATTCCATCACAATACTTGGTGTAGGTGTAACTTCTATACAATTATTTCTACAAGTCTTTCATAGCTCAAGCTCATACCTTTCAATGACAGTGAATTTTTTATTCTTTTTGTTTTTTTATATAATTTATTCCCATAAATTGTTAAATTTCTACGGAAAATTCATCCGTGCACCCCAAAATTTTTAGAAATTTTCATAACAATTCAACAACAACAAAAAATGGTACCAAGGACTTTACTGTATGTGTCTGGTATAAATAATATTATAAAATAGAAATTTACTTTTTATGGCGTTTGTAATTTTAAAATTCAAATAGATGAGGTAGACATGGACATTAGTAAAATTTTAATATTTATTTTTGGTTTTTCCATTCTTTTGTTATCCCTGATCCATTTTACCCCATTCTATCCTGAAATTTCATCATAGTAAACATAATATTTTTTTTGATGCGATTCCTTTTTTTTTGTCTGGAATTTTTTATTTTCTGTGGGGGTGGATAGACAACAATCGGAACGACTTTGATATTCTATCATCATCGAATATAATATAAATGTGAAAAAAGGATGTAGAGTAAAATGTAAAATTGCGTAGTATTTCTTTTCAGAATTCATAATAAAAAAGGAAAGTTTTACGATTTACCACAAAAAAAAAGTTTTTTTGTGAAAATTTGAACAAAAATAAAAAGGGAAATTTCCATAGTCCGAAATCCGTCAAAAGTTACTTATAGAAACTTTGTTGTGGAAAATTCTTTTGTATAATAATACAAAAAATGATAATAATTATTTGATTTATAATTTTTTGATTGTTACCATACCAGAAAAGGGAGGAAATTTAATTAAATCACGATTTTATATTGTAATAATTAAAATCTTGAGGGAAAACTTTTTGCATTGCCAGTTTTTTGAGGGAAATTGTCTTTGAAATTATAAATAAGAAATTTCTGCGTCGCAAATTTTCAGATGGAAAAGTTATTCCGGAAGATAATAAAAAAAATAATTGTATTAAATATAAATTGGCTTGAATAATCATATCTGAAATTTACTAATTTAGACTGACAGTCTGTAGGTAACAGGAAATATACGTATCAAATCAAAAAAAAAAGTTTGATAATTTTCCCAGTTTGTATACAAAACTTTAGTGATACTTTTTTGGACAATAATTTACCTTCATCAATTCCGAAAAGTATCCAATTAAAAAAAAAAAACAAAAAAACAACAATAATTCGCCCATAGGGACCAAAAAGGAACTAACCAAAAGGAACAAACGTTCATAAAATACGTAAACATATTTTTTATATATAAGTATAGTCAGTCCTTTTCGACAGTGAAAATACGTTAACATTTATCCCCTAAAGCAATATTAGATTTGATAATTCTTATATACGTATATACGTAACGTATACGTACAGTTTTTGTGAATATATATTTGTTTATCGATTTTATGGAAAAAAATTTTGTGGACTTTTTATTTCTTTTAGGCAGACGAAAAAAGGTGTTGAAAATGTATCGTATAAAATATTATTTATTGACAGGTTCACTAAGCTGTAGAATGAAATGGTCTTAAAGAAATATTTTTGTTTTTATCAAAAATTTCTTTACAGAATGTTAAATTAAAGTGAAGGCATTTATTACGTAAATCGGCACCTTAGCGATACAATATTCGGGAATGTTATAGGCTAACAAGAAAATGTGTCATAGTTTCAATTTTCAGGTTGAAAGATGCCATATCATCGTATTTTAGATGTGACCTAACTCTTCAAAAGCTCATCTGAAACTTTATGGACATTATGTGGACTATAGGGTTGCTTTTTGTTCCAGTTTCGTACAGTTTAATTTTACGAAGCTCAGACTACGTGAGTAACCTACAATGCTTTTCTACGGTGCCGTGTCATAACGCCATAATGGCTTTATGACTCATTTGAGTTAGTCTTAAAGCCATATTCGCCATTTTTACCTATATGGCTTTAAGACTCACTCGAAAGAGTCATAAAGCCATCTATGGTATGAGTCGTAAAGCCATATAGCGTTATGACCCATACGAGTGATTTTTTTTTTTGTACTTTGTACGGGTCCGCGTGTAACTACATTGAGAGTTTATTACAGCGAAGTATTTTTACTTAGCATTGTTGTGGGTTAGCGTTACGGCTTGTTGCTTTTGCTTAGAAAATAGCATTTCTACATTCGCAGTTCTCCATTTTGAAATTAGTACTTCTCAATTATTACTGTCATCAATTATTGAGTCACATTTCTACTATACTCTATAGAAGTATAGAGTCACATTTTCTTAAAATTCCATATTCTACGTCAATCGTACTATAAAAAAAATTATAAATCACTCTGTAAATATAACCCATATCAAAGTCTAGATCTAGATAGTGAAAACAGAATTGAAACATGTTGAAATTTATTTTTGTTAACCTTTACAACAATGATGATTCCGCAGAGTGTACCGAAATTTATACTTAAAAATCTGATGGTTTCTTTTGTTATATATAGTTTAGAAAATTTGCCGATTGTAGTTTGCTTTTATTATAGAGATGGAAAATATATTTATGAAAATAAATATTTTTCTAATCTATTTTTAGAATGAATTTTACACGCTGGGCCGCAGATTGCAGATAAACAACACTAAAAATTGCAAAATTTTATCTGATGATTATATAAAATTGATATTCATTATATCAAACCAGCCGGTCAACTATTGAAGCTTTTTCATCCTATTCGCTACAGTTCAACAGACCGGAATCGTTATTATTTCCTTTGAAAATTTTGTTAAATTACACAATGCTGTGCATCGTGTAGAGAGCATATTGCTTAACAATTTTGTTCATTTTACTTCAAAAAAATTATTATGATATAATTTGATATTTAACTGTCACATGTCAAACTGCGGACAATATGCGTGAATTGTGGCGGATATGATATAAAAATAATTTCATCAAGCCCTAATAAACATGACCATTACAAATATAATCGATATACATATAATTTCACAAGGCATAAGGACATTTTGTATATATAGTAATTCCAATTCGATATCATTTTCAAAACACACATACTTTTGAATAAAATGTAAAGTGGCAATTATTTTGTATCTAAGGATATACTTAAAAAGCCTACAACAAAAATTATATACTTTTGATGTCATGTTAAAAGGACATTTATTTACCATTGACATTGGATGTGTCGTCTTTCAATACAAATAAAATATAATACACTTTTCTTATCATTGAAAGGACATTTTTTGAAGGCTATATAGAAATTGTGACCTTCTTCCTTGTCTTAAGCTTTGTCAACCATTTTGAAGTATGAAAATTTCTATATATATTTTTCACCCTTATATTTTATTATCAATATTCTAATCGATTTTTGTTTCGTTTAATGAACAAATAATGACTATATAAGTTTAAATTCAGCACAAAGGACGAAAGGACAATAATATTTACGAAAAAAAACACATCCTGTAATGTTCAAAATTTACTTCCAAATCGTTTAGTTTTAATGATAAAATTTAAGTATTGATTTTATTTTATTTTTTTTATACAAAAATTGTTGAGTAATTGAAGATTTACGAAGTGGAAAGGCACACAGATTCGTAAAAGTTAAAGGGAATCGATAATATTTCATTAATAAAGGGACATTTCGATATCATAGTGTTAATTTTAAAAACAACGTTTTCCAAAAACAGTAAGGCAAGGAGTCGACATTAAAAAAAGGGTCAGTAAGTTGAAATTCTGTAAATTCCTTAGAAAATATGTTACGAAATTTAATAATGATCGAGAAATTAACAAATCACATTTTTAAAGCTATTTAAATTATCAAGTAAATTACGTAAAGAATTTTCTTTCCAAATTTTCTTATATACTTATACAATAAAATTCCATTTTGGCATTAATTTTGTTATAGTTTTTCTTTGGCTAACTAACTATCCTTTTTCTGACAGAAACCAAAAGCAATGATAAATTTATTGCTAAAGAAATTTTGCCTTTTTGGCAAATCATGTTACATTTTCTTTTTACCAGTTTTATGGAAATGAGATTAATGTAAAATTAATTTTATAATATAAGTATAAAAGTTAAATATATGTTTACAAAATAAATTATACAAGATTAGATGAAATTTTACTTCTGATGTTTGTATATAGTAAATAGTAGTAGTAGCAATATTGGAATGAAAAATGAAGATTTTGTTATGTTTATAGTAAAAAAGTAAACATGATTTTTGTATTAAATCAAGTATAACAAGAATTTATATCCAGATAGGATATGTAAGATTTAAGGTGGATTAGCTTTGATTGATTATATTGCTGTTAAATTAGTCGTTAAACAAGACACAACAGTCCGCAGTATAAAAAAACAATATTCTATCATAGTAAAAAAAGACATTGAATAATGTCAGTCAATTCCAAATTACATGAAATGTTAATTATAATTTTCATGAAATTTTAATGAAATGGCATAGACATGTCAATTGAACTGTCAAACAGTTAAAAATTTTAATTTTTGAAAATTCAAAATTTTTATGAATATCAATCTTCATCGTAAAATACGAATTTATACACAAGATTTTCAGTCATATTAAACTGAAGACAACGTTATAACCATCAAGAGTTGCATTAGTTTCATGAAGACCCTGATCTAGTCAAACCACTTCGCTGGTTAGATCACGTCACGATAATGAACGAAGAAGCTCCAGCAAAGACGATTTTCAATCCTACATGGAGGGCAGTTGCAGAAGAAACAGATATTGTTAAAGCTGAATTTAGGATGCTAAACATTAATGAAAGTTGGACACAAACTACGCAAGACAAAAGTCTCTAGAAGAGGAGAGTATTAAACTCGTCCACAAAAAATAATAATTTATAGTGCCAATAAAGTAAAGTAAAAATAAAGTTTTTGCAAGGAAATTTATAGAAGAAATCTTTCAAGTGTCATTTAATATCAATTTTGACATTTCGGGGAATGACGAAATAGAAAAATAAAGCTGGAGCAGTTGCTTTTTCCTATAGTTAAACAATGTTTTCACAAACACTGAAATTGAACTGTTAAGCATGGAAAAATTGAAAAAGATAATATGAAAAAATTAGTTGTTAAAGTTAAAATTTTGGATTACTTTGACAGGCTATTTAACAAAACTTTATTGATACTATAGAAAACAAATAATCACAACAAAAAAAAAACCACAAATTAACAAATTATATTTAATTTAGCTACACAGGTAAACATGAAAGCCAAATAAAACCATGGTTCCCTACACGAGTTCTAAATAATTACCAAAAATATTGACATGATAATCTTCCCACCATTTATCTCCATCTAGTATAATAATTTCAATGATAATCAAGTTTAATTTTGCCGAAAATTAAATTTAAAAGCTAATCAAATTCTCGTAAAAAACTCTAAATAACAAAGTTTTACTACCTACTGTGAACTTCGATAAGCATAAAACTTTACTACTTTCTTACTTTGTAATAATTTACTTCTTTTACATAGCAATCTTTTTCCAGCCCATTTTGTTTGTTATATGAAAATATGGTTCAATAAATTTCTCAGTTGGATAGAAAAATTGTTTTTATTGAAAATTATTAAAAACTATATAATTTGAAATAGAAAAAAATCAGAATTTCATAGAGAACAACTTGTCATTTTATAAAAACTTCTTAGCTCTCTAGCTGTTATTTAATAGTCCAAACGAAAATATTATAGCTAACCATGAAAATTAAAAACTCCTCAAAATTATATGAAAAATTTAATTAAAATTTTCTGTGACAAATTTTCTATTTTCTTTCTGCCTTAAAATGGTATCGAATAAAAAAGGAATGACTTATACAATTTACTCAGCGGGATCGGGATAAAATATACTTGAAATATATAAAATAAAATTAATGAATTTTTGTTTATTCATTTTTATTTTTTATATACAAATTGAAGGAAAATTCGTAACCAGGCCCTATTTAATTAATTTGTTTGTTTCTCTAATTTATATAAATTTTGCTGAAATTACTAATTGCTGGTATTTTACTAGGGATGGGAAAATGATGGAGTTTCTTAGTTATTTCTATATAGAAAATGAAATGAACAGAAATTTTATTGTTACTTTTAATTCCAGGGAAAACAAAATAAATTAATTCGGTATAGAAGTGAGGCTTGCTGGGTTGTATATATAAGAAAATGGGTGTTTATATTGTGATAATATAAATATTTTTGTAAAATAAATTTTCTTAATATTTGTGGTACTTAATAATAATACAGAAATGAAAATTAAACTGATAAAAATGTTGGTGTAAGAAATTTAAAGTGGCCGGAAGGAAGAACTTAATGAGAACTTATACTTTCAATTTATTTACTTTGGTATTATTTACATTTACAATATTTAAGTCTATAAGCAATAGAACCAATTGAGTTTTGGATATTTGATAATTTTATAAGTTTTATAGTCTGTTAGAAGTAACGAACATCGGAATAATGAAAATCCATTTAGATTCAGGAGGGGAACATAAATTTAGATTATAATTTCTTGTAATATTTATGATGAATAAAAGTTTTTTGTTGTTGCAACTAAAAGACTATCTGTGACCCTATTCTAGAGATATAAACAATTGGCAAACTTTTTTGACAGTTTATAACTAGTTTTTATATGAAAAACTTGGATAATCTGTTAAAAATTCTTTAGGTGACCAGAATATGAACACTGGTTATTAATATTGTTGCCTAATGTTTAGAGTCACCAGAGTAATAGCTAATGGATAACCCTATCTCCAGCTAACTAATTAATTAATATTAAAAGTTTATGGTTATTTTTCTTATGGAAGTGATTAAAGATGAAAATATTAATAAACGTAATCAATGATGTCTTCAATAAACCAAACTATTGCGGGTACTAGCAGAATAGCAGAAGCTCACAGTTACTTAGGAATTATAGGTATATATACTAAATTCAGAAGAACTAAACTGAAGCATTCGTCATCGGATATCTTATTTTTAATAATAATTTCTTACACAATTTCAATGAAATTTAGTTTAGAACTTTGATTACAACGCCAGGAAATATTTTGAATCGGAAAATTCAATGGTTACATAATAGAGATTCCGAATCATATAAAATAGCATTCCTTAGATCCTATAGAGATATGAAATTATGTAAATAAATGCTTTCTTTTGACGGAAACTTTACTATATACCCAAAATATTAAGTTATAGTTATTCGGTGCAGTTTCGGGTTTAACTCCAGATAGAGGCACTGATGCCGCTCTTATTTGTGTCTAGTTTAAATAATTACCATAGTAATAAAAGCTTATAAATTACTTAATAGTGAAACCAACTTTTGAATTCGACCAGAAAACTTTAATTATTAAAATGGCATTAGCTTGTTCCCATTAAAAAGTTTCTTCACTATAAGTCCAATAAAATTGCACGAAACCTCATTCATCAGTGAGTGAATAAGGAAAACGAAAATTACTACAGTGAGATATTCCTATAATATAATACCCAACGATTTTTTAACTATAACTCCGAATTTTGGGCTATCCCTAAGTTAACATTTTTTGCACTGGATTCAAAATAAAATAATTTTTCTCTTTAAATTCATGAAAATTTTGTAAATTTATTAAATTTTTTTTTTATGTCAAAATTTTTACGAGCTCTTCAAAAAGACAGTTTCAATTTGTAATTTATTTATGAGAAAGATGATAATAAAATAAATTAAATAAAAATAAGGAAAAAACATTTTATAGAATTCTCAAAATTTAATTCTGTATTATACTTAAAAAATACTAATTTATTTATATTCAAAAGAAATTTTTGATAGTTCTACTTTGTAAAATGGTAAATTTTCAATCAACTGCACAGCAGCAATCAGTAATGGAAGCTCGTAAATGCCATTTTCTTAAATTTCCAGGACGTCTTTTTATTTAAATGTCATATTCAATTTACACTCATGTTAAAAACCAATTTTTGATTTTTCTGAACTTTACATAATCATTTTTAATGTTATCTACAATATTGTTAGACAACATTTAGTTGTTTTTGAAGACATACAAGGTTTTCTAACTATAGTAGTAAAAGGAATGTGGTGGATACGATATATACGAAAGGTTTTCTTTTGTAAAACTATTGATATAAAATTGAAAACAAGAAAAACGTAAATCAAAATATTCATACCCTAAATTTACACAGCAAAAATCATGTATATCCATTGAAAGTTAAAAAAAATTGTTAATCTATTTAGGATAATTTACGTAACGTAAACCCTATAAATATTTCATCGAGTTGTGATAAAAAAGGATTGAATATTGCTTAATTCATCAAAATCACTTGCCACGCTACGTACATAAAGAGATTTTCAATATAAGAATTTGAGTTATGGAGATAAGAGGTTTTCATGTATGCTATTTAACCGCATTTAACGTAGCTTTTTGAAATTTCGAACATCACAAATGTTTGATTACCTTTCAAACATTATATTTTTGTTATAAAATAATTTTTGGTCTAAAGTGGATTTACAAGTTTTGCTTCCTTATAGCTGACATTTTGTCTTTTATAGTTCAAATATTATTTCTTAATATTTTTTCATCGTATCACAAAATAATAAATATAATTTTTACCGGATACAACAAATTTATAAGGAAATTCAAAATTTTAGTATTACAAAAATATTTAATTTCCTTATTTTTATTGCTATTTTGAAGGTTCTACTTTAGAAAATATCCTTTTAATTTTATATTTGTTGTCGTCAAAATTTAATTAAAATCATTCTTAAAAGAGAAATATTTTATTTGTTTCATAAAATACGGTATATTATTAAGAAATATTACTTTCGTCCTTTGACATAAATAAAATCAAAAAAATTTAGAATCTTATCCATTAATTTTTATTTTACAATTTTTTTTAGCTGATGTTTGACGATGGAATGTTAATATAATAATAATAAATTTTCATCCTCTTTTATCCTTATAGTAATTATAATAAAGAGAGAGACATACTAAAAAAAAGGACTAAGAAGGTCAAAGTAATAAAATTTAGGGATGAACGCACACTACTGCGAAACAAGTATTTTTTTTTTTTTTGTTATAGATGAATTCATAATAAAAATTATTATTGTGCAAGCAGCAGCAGGTCGAAAAAAAATTAAATATTAGGGGAAGATGGAAAGACAAGGAAAATAAATAATGTATAAGAACAGGATAAATGATATTTGAAAATGTTTTATGTATTGTTAAGGGTAACATCAGGATGAAAATTTTGTAATACAATAATCTTTATAATAAAAATTTTGTAAGGTAGAAAAAAACCCAAAAAAAAATTGAAAATATTAAAATAACATAAAATTCTAGGAAAGAAATTTTAAATCTTTTCTTTTTTAATGGAGAGTTATATTTAGTTATGGGATTGGAAAATAAATGTAGCACTTAAGTAATGCAGAAGTGAATTTATTTCAATTTTTATAAATCTATGAATTTGTATCATTCACGAGTCAAATCTCTAAATCGGAAACTCTTATATACTTCAAAAATTTTAATTCAATCATTAAGCCCCCAGATTTTTATAAAAGTAGATGCAGGTCTGATAAATCAATCAATGCTTGTCGATAACCTGTTTCAACCTAAACACACAATTGTTCATTTCACTCAAATCGAATGGAAAATAGTTTTAATATTCATCGTTGTGTGGCTCATACAGTACTAAAGACACGGAGTTGAAAATCTGGGTAGATCAAATATAGAAACTTTTAATTTACCAATTAAAGCTTTTGGTTATAAGTTTCTAGTGTAACTCAATCCATACAATAACCAAAAAAAGGTGGAAGTACAGACCGATATAATTAAACATTAAACCTTAATTTGTACTACAACATGTCAAAATGTCGTATGTCAAAGCTAAATTTTAACATAGTATTATTTTATATTTCGTTCATTAAAGAAGTGGGATGGGTCGACACGCTGTAGAACTGGTACAGTATTCGGCTGGAGGGTACAACGGGCCCGCTATTATGTGGTCTATATGCGAGGGAGGTTCGATCTTCCCACTCCTTTAAAACCAACCAACCATTATTTTATATATAATAATTCTATTATTTTTAGAATCTAATATCACTTATTTAATATGAAAAGTAAATACAATTTTGAAGAGGATGCACTTAATTATCGGAAGTAAATATGTCATATGTAAAAATTCAATTTCGTCTTTAAAAATAAATTAAAGTATTTTTGTTATAGAACTAATTTCTATCGAAATAATTTCTTATTTTCACTAATCAATTTAAAATTAACAAAATATAAACTGATGAAATCAAAAAACTACAATTTTGTAGTTAGAACATTCATACAATTAAATTGTAAAATATTTCAAATTTGAAAAAAAATGTACGATAAAAGTCGTAAAACAAAGAAATCAGCCTTCAAATAAAAAGAAAACCTTTAAAAATATCAAATATAAAAACGTTCTTGTATACCTAAATAAATAGCCTAAATGGAGAATGATTTATTATCTAATATTTTTGTTTAGTCTACCTGCTCCCAACATTTATTCTATCCCAAAAAATAATAATGATACCAGTTAGAATGAATACCGAGGTTGAAATAATATAAATTTCGTATAAGGTCTTATTTTATCCTTTCTCTTCCACATATTCAGAATACTCTACTCTAACTCTACCCACTCAAAATATCATATAAACATAATTTTCTCATCTTTGACTTGAGGTTTATATCGATCCTAATATAAAAACTAACAATTTCCTTCTTCAATTAAACAAAAACTTACCTTGCCACCAACTTTTAATGTATATCCCATTCCCGGTGGTGTTTTCAATTGTACTGGACATACAAAACCAATATTACGATGTGGCTGAATAATTCCACCGCCACCGCCATCAATACTATTCGTTAATTTCTTTCTAGATTGTATAATTTTTGGTGTATTGACACGTTCACCACCAATTCCAGATAATGATGATGATGATGATTGTGTTGTTTCTGTTGTATTTTCAGCAACACACATTTTATCACCACCATGTACTGGAAATCTTGAACATTCTAAATTCTCTGGCCAATTAAAATTATAATGTTTCATTAATGCTTCACATAATCGGGCCGATTCACATAAACTACGACATGGCGGTATTGGATCATCTAATATTGTACAAACTGGTACATACAATGAACATAAAAATAATTGTAAATCTGGACTACATGCAATTTTAACAAGTGGCGCAAATTGATGTACTTCTAAGCCAGCTTCTTCTTGTCGTGTATGACCAATTAAATTTGGCATTATTGTTTTATTGTATGGTATATCTTTGCATATTGATATTGTAATTGGTTCACAACGATTATGCGGTGGAAATAAATCACTTGTAGATGATATTGATGATGTTAAACCAATATTATTTATTGTATCCGATTGTTGTTGTTGTTGTATTGATGATGATGGTAATATTTCACTATTATGAATAAAATGTGATGAACTTGTTTCATAAATTCGTTGAACACAATTCGTTAATTTTGGAATTATTATTAATAATAACATCAATAATAATGATGGAAAATAATGGAAAATTTTATTCATGATTTTTTAAATTATATTTTCACACTTTCACTTTTCTGAATATAAATATAAATTTTCTTTTTAATTTTTTAATTTTTTCAATTTAATTTCATGGGAATATACGCAAATTAATTATTGTTGAAATTTTGAAATTTAATTTTTTATTTGCTTATTAATTTTTTTAACACTTTTTTATTGACACTTTTTTAATCACTCATTTTTTTTTTTTTTTTATTTATTTTTATTACTATTTTTAATATATTCTATTTTAAAATATATAAATTTTTTTTATTCACTTTTTTATTCCAATTTTTATTCATCATTTTTGTAAAAATGAATGAATATGAAATGAACGCCGACGTCGCGTCAAAATGGAGATTACAATCTCAAATGTGGGGAATATAAAAAAAAAAAATTTAAAATAAAAATGAACTTAAGTCAGCGATTTACAAGTGATATTTTTTGTTGTGTATAAAATTCGAATTAATTTTATTTATTTCAAATTATAAATTATATTAAAATTATCAATCTTGGTTTGAAGGTGTTTCAATTTACTGGGCTTCAAATTCAATAAAAACTGTAAAACCGAATGAATTTTATAATTAAATTATGGATATTAAAATACGTTCAGATATAAAAAAAGAAATAATAAAAAAAAAAATTTTCGAATTCTGAATTTCCAATAAAAAATATTTACGACTCACGACTACGAATGCCGCTTGCAAACTGATCTGAGAGATATTTGAATTTAAAGAAAACTGGTTTTATTTTTGTTAAATTTTTACATGATATGACATACACATAGAAATCGGGTTTATGTGGTGGTATTAGTGTAATTGTTTATGTATTTTGGTATGAGTTTTTGTTTCGATGTTTCAACGTTTCGGTCCAGTGCAAAGAACTTTTAATTTTTGTTTAGATGATTTCGGATTGTATAACTTTAAGTAGTACCACAAAATGTAAATGATACCAATTTTTTATATGTTTTGAAAGAATTGGTAATTTAATTGTTGATTTGGGTAATTCTATGATAGAAGTACAATTTCGTATTCTAATATGTTAATACAAATTTAAATTTAATAGAATTCATTAGAAATAATTATATTTATATATGCCGAAGTAGCTCTCGCAGCTTTGTAAAGTTGAATATATGAGATTATTGAAATTCGCAGCTTTGTTCTTCGAAAAAAGATTGTTTTAGTTGAACTTTTCCAATCTGTTGCTTTCTTTTGAATATAATTCTTTCCATATATTTAAAAAATCCTTTTTTGACAGTTCAAAATGGCAGCGTCAAAGGTAGGCAGTAGCATGAGTATGAATAAAATTTTGAATAGTCCAAGTTGTCATATAAAATCTGTAATATTCAAACTGGAAATTGTAATTCAAAATATAAAATGTCGTAAATTGTTGTCGACAAATTCATTATCTTAAGAAAAACTAGAATGCGTTACGGCTTGCATAACAAAATTTTTGGATTTATTTCTTAAAATTGGAAAAGTTAAGTGTAAGCAATTAATTTGCAGTTTTAATTATAATCAATTCACATTAATTTCCAACTCAATTAAATAATAATTGCGATCTAATTAATAATATTATAATTTAATGAATTTCAAATATTACTTGAATAACAAGTTTTTAAAGATTTACTAAAAATATTTATTTGGATTTTCGTTATTTTTTACTTTGTATATTAAGATTTTCTATAAAAATTATTTAATAAAGTGCATAATTTTTGAATATATTATTTAACTTAAAGGCTATTCATAATTCATATGAGATTGAAGAGTTTGTATGAACGCTTTACTCATATTTATATAGCATTTTACTGACTAAACGTATATGTACACGAGAGAATGAAGAGTATATTGTATTAGAAGTAGTAGTACTAGTATTAGTATTAGTAGTACTCGAGAGTTATAGAGAAGTACAGAACAGATACAGACAAATACAGAGAATAGATAACATAAATACGAAAAAAAGAGATTTTATTGAGTTTAATTAATTAAAGAGAATTAATAAAAGTATCTTTTATTCGAATTATATTTGGATATGTAAAGTAAACATTAAAATGACTCCAAAATTTGAGTTCACTTGATTAATTTAAAATTTGAGTAATAATTATAAAAATTTAAGTTTAACTCAAAATAAAGTTGAGTTACGATTTCTAGTTAAACTCATATTTCGAATTAAACTCAAAATTATTCTTTAAAATCGAAGTTACTCAATTTTAAAGGATACTCAATGATTTGTTTCGGTTAAGGATTTTTTTTGGTTACTCCAACGCCAAACCTTAAATTAAATAACTAAAATTTTGTCTAAAATTAAATCAATTTTAATTGATGCATTAGATAGTTAGTTAGTTAGTAAGGGGGGGTTATATCCCCAACACTAGGCCACTAGTTGGCACATAGGTATCCCCTTGAATAACAATAATCATACCCTCTACTGCTCTTCAAGCCACCCCGCATTCTTTACAAACTTTAACAGATCCCTGACCGGGATACCTACCAATTCCTCAAGTCCATCCAGTTACCCAAGATACGATATCTACTTCTGCTCAATGCAGGGCAGTCACACAGCATGATGCATTAGATAAAATTTTATATAAATCATAAAAGGATAACAAAAAGGATAAAATCTTTTGATAAACTGAAAATTAACGTTGTTTAGGTTGACTTGTAAATGGATTTAAAAAAGTTTTCTGTGAATTATTGGAGAATTTTGTCAATTTTAGTTGTGTAAAAGGATTTGAAAAATTGAAAATATTTTAAAAAGGACAAATTTGAATAAAATCTATAGGAAATTTTTGTTATATTTTATGGTAGTTTTTGTAAATTGTGAAGATTAGAATATGGAAAGATTTAATCTAGGTGTAGGTAACATTTAATGATACAATATTAAAATTCATTCACTTTCGATTACTTAACATGAAAAATACAAAAAGAAAAACTGCCTTCCACAGTAATTCCCAGAAAACGACACTTAGAGTAGGTAAAATGACCGTGTACAGTAATTCCCCGAAAATGACATTTACAAGAAAATAACAGTACCCAGTAAACATTCAAAACAAAACAAAAACAATTTCCTGTAACCAATACAATTCCTTAATATCAGTTCTAAGTGCATGTACAGAATGACGCTATTCTGTAGCACCGCTCATTGGGTTAATCTGTAGATGCACTTAGAAATGCATAATGATATGCGGGAATTGTTTTTCAGCGAATTTCTCTTTACTGGACGCTGTGTAATTTTTATATGCAAATATTCAGTTTCCAGCACAGTTTATACAATCAATCAGTTCCATATTCTAACTCCTTCAGAGAAATTAAGTTAATAATTCGTTAATTTTCCCAAAATATTTTTTTTTCATATACATTCCATTCCATTCCCTACTGCATTCACCGGGAAGTTATTTATTGGGAATTTTTTTTAGCTGGGAATTGTCATTTCAGGGAATTTTCGTTTACAGGTACTCTAACGAATAATTTATGTTGTAAACCTGGCTAGCCTAATTGTAACACTCTTAAAATTCCTACTTAGGTAACTTAGCCAGTTTATTTCGTTGCAGCTGAAATGAATTAAAAACATTTAATTTTATTAATTTTCTTCATATATTTATTTAGCTTCAAAAGTCTTCCTTTTTTGTGAGTTTGCTGTAGGCTATTCTAAAAATATTTCATAAAAGTATTAACGAAATTTTCTTTATTAAATCTTACAATACTTTAATCCAAAACCTTAAATTTATTTCTTATAATGTCCAACATTATATTATCGTTATGGCTGTCACCTTTTTGAATGAGTTTTATACTAAACTGTCAGTGTTAAACATAAAATTCTTATTATATGCAATTTTATCTCAAAATATATCACGTTCTTTTATTGTTCCTTGAGGGAATATTTTGGGGTTCCTGAATTTTGAAGAAAATGTCAAAAATTATTATTATACTTCAGGTGAAAACCTGGAATTTTATAGTATTTTCATGTAAAACAAAATTAATTACATAGGGTTGCAGTGTATACAACATTTTTGCAATCTGATTGTTTGATAGCTTCTTGTTTGATTTAGCTATAATAAAACTGGGAGGTTTAATAAAAACAAAAATATTTTGAACTTTATCAATTTCTCTGGCAAATGATAACAAATTGCGTTGAATTGTTCTTGAGGAAAAGGGTCTTCCCAAAAAAAAAAAAGTTTTGTTTGGAATAAATCAAATTTAAACACGTGCGACTGTTCTAGAGTAATAAAATACAGGGTGGGCCATAACTCATTTTAGGTTTATATACTTTTTTAATGTTATTTTTTTGTGTTTAATAACATTTTCCATGAAATTGTTTAAGGGATTATGGTAGTAGAGCTCGAATTTCTGTTTGAATATTGGACTTGAGCTCGAACATTTTCTTGGGCTTGGTGATATTCGAAAAAAAAAAATTTCAAACAGGCCTTGTCAAATCTGGCAAATACAGTGAATAATTAATTTCCAAAAAACCTGTATCAAAGATGAGCTTAATATGGGCCATTGTGGCTCGGGCAGTATGAGTTGTAGCTCCAACTAAAAAATTTCAATCATGAATAGCTACAACTCTTCAGTGTCCGTTACTGCATTTCCTTCATCATTTTCGTAAAAGTACGGCCAAATGATCATCTTAGATGTAATGCACCAGAAAAACGTACACAAGTTTTGCAATTGACACTGGTGTACTAGCTCTCTGATTGTCAGTACCACAAAATCTTGAAACGAAACCATTTAACTGAAAATTTGCTTCATCGCTCATAATCATATTTTGAATGAATCCATTTTCATTTCATTCCAATTCCCATAGTAGTTATGGCCCACCCTGTACTTTTATGCAGAATATTTAACAAACATAAAAATCTCGTGATTACATTTTTTCTATTCCTATACAATATTTAATATGACCCCAAATATTTATGTTTTCTTAAAATAGATGTTTTTGATTTAAGGTTAGCGTGATGCTATTAAGGATTCGAAGAGTTTTTTCTTTATATGAACTTAGAGGGTGAATAATAATTTTCTGAAATTTATATTATAAATATTATTTTGATGATGGAAAAAAATGAATTGAAATAGTTTTATACAAAAAAAGGGGATAAAGTTCAGTCAGTAATTTGACAGTACAATTGCTTCAAGTTATTATTATTATAGTGGCAGATATGACAAAAAAAAAATATATTATTGCTAAGAAGTATGTGCTCATTAATTCTATTCAATGATAGTTAACATATAATTTCGAGGGTTGGCGCAAATTAACTGTTAAATTGTTAAATATCTTAAATAATTCTTAATGAAATAATTATAAAAAGATTTACATAATTTTAATAATGTGGATTTCTATTGGCACAAAACAAATTTTTTTTTGTTTTATCTAGATTAAATTTCGTTTTCGATTAGATCAAAAATTTAATTTTTGTTTTGATCTACATCAATTAACTCTATCTCGATTTTAGTTCAAATTTACCTTACCATTTACTAATACCAATTTAAATTGAAATGACAAAATCATTATTTTTTTAATTTGACGTATGTATATTTAAAAACCATCGTTCAATTTCAAACTATACCAATAACAACAAATTAAAATTGATCTATATCAGATAAAACTGAAATTTTGAATCATAATTGAAAAAACCCAATAGAAAACCACATTAGATTAATAACGAAACTTATGGAATTAAAATCATTTAAGTATTAAGTTGTGATAATCAATAACGATGCCAAATTTAGAAATCTGGATGGCAAGATGCCAGTAACCAAACAGATGAATAAAATTTCTAATAAATTTAATTATTTTTACAGGGTTGATTTCTTACATTTTTCAGAGTTGTAAAATAATACATTAAAAAAGAAATGCAATAGCATTACTGAGTAATGCTAAGAAATACTGCAATATACTTTCCAAAACTAAATGCAATTAAATTTTTAATTGCTCCAGTAGAGTAGCTAAGCGGGTTCTACTATCAAGTTCCTTCGAGGACACCCTGTGCTTTAACAGACCTGTTAACTGTTCACATCAAACAGACCTGTTCACATCAAACAGACCTGTTACCTATTTAAACAGACCTGTTAGCTGTTATCTGTTCACATCAAATAGATCTGTTACCTGTTCACATCAAACAGACCTGTTACCTGTTCACATCAAACAGACCTGTTACCTGTTTACATCAAACAGACCTGTTAGCTGTTCACATCAAACAGACCTGTTACCTGTTTAAACAGACCTGTTAGCTGTTACCTGTTCACATCAAACAGACCTGTTACCTGTTCACATCAAACAGACCTGTTACCTGTTTAAACATACCTGTTAGTTGTTACCTGTTCACATCAAACAGACCTGTTACCTGTTTACATCAAACAGACCTGTTACCTGTTCACATCAAACAGACCTGTTACCTGTTCACAGGTTGTCCTCGAAGGAACTTGAAAGTATAACCCGCCTAGCTACTCTACTTACTCCACTCCATTACTATACTATTGTAATGGAATAATGCATTACACCAAATGTAATTAAATTTTTGAATTACTTTACTGTATTACAAATACTTTACATTTATATGGTGAATTACTGATTATTTCAAAGAAGTATCGTGAAGTACTTTAAAGTACCATTAATAAAATGAATAATCTATTATTGTATTTAGATTTAATATTTATTTAACCGACATAGTATTACTGTTTATATGTAATATTTAATTACAAATTACATTATTAATTTTATTCATTGTATACTTTAAAAAAATTCACAGTATGTACAACAAAGTAATTCACAGTACTTCATTAAAGTATCATAGTTTTTCTAAGTAATTCTTTGAAGTAAAAAGTACTTTAATATAATTCGAAGTATACTTCATCATAAAAATATTTAGTATTTGTAATGCAGTAAAGTAATTCAAAAATTTCAATACATTATGGTGTAATGCATTACTAAATAATCTGTATAGTAATCGGGTAATTAAATATTTAAGTACGTTGTTACAAGTAATGCAGTAAAGAAATTATAATTGAATTATTTGGTAGTGCTGTAATGCTCTGCGAATGCATTACAAAAATAATGCATTATTTTTACAACATTTGAATATGAATATAGTAAAATTACACATGGAATAATTTTAAGGATATCTAAAAATTAATAATTGTAATTCGAGTTTAGAAGTAATTAATTTGTTGGTAATAACTGACGTTTATTATGTTTAATGAATTTATATATAAACTGAATACATTTATAATTCAAAATTCAAGGATAATAAAGAAAGGATCGTTTACAAAGCTCTAACTTAATTAAATTCTAATTTACTTTATATCTATTTGAAAAATTGTCGTAAGTCTTTTTTTATGTTATATTTGGTCCATTATCATTTTGTTTAAAGTTCCACATATTGTAAAATCTTTTTTTTTTTTTAAAAAAATCCTTAATATAATATTGAAATATTGTCGATATTTATTGAAATAAATACTTTTTTATATGAAAATAATAAAAGGATCAAAAATGTTAGTGAACTAAAAAAGTAATTTGAAATTTTATGCTGATATTGCACAAAAAATACACTTTCATTTTGGTTGGTTAACTTGTAAAAGGATATAAAAAAGGATTTGTGGAAAGGACTGTAAAATTGTGATAAGTTTTTTTTTGAAAATTTATTTACTTTGTTTTAAAGGATTTTGGAATTTTGAATGAAATCTTTTAAATGAAATTTTAATATTTTACATTGAAAGTTTGTAATATAATTTCGAAAATGTAATTTTCTTGGATACCATTGGCGGATACACGATGATAGGTATGGGGACCAATGTACACCCTAAACTAATTTGTAAATTTTTACTATATTTACTTTTACTATAAACTACAAGTGATCAGAAATGAAAATGGCTATTTCCTAAAAAAATTATAAACTGCCGAATCTCGAATTAATACTGCATATTATAAGAGTTAAAAGTAAATCCAGATTGTGATGGATAATTTGTATATATAAAAAATGCATGGAAGTAAATATATAGTATAAAGAATTGGACTATAAAGTTACAGATGGAAAATAGAATTAATGATTTTCATTCTCTTTAGTAACTATAGGAATATTACTTAACAATTCAATAAAATTTGTCAAGAATGACAAATTCTTTACAACAAACCACAATTTTCTTTACAACAAAACACAATTTTCACAACAATTTTCTCAATAATCAATTCACAATATTTAAAATTAAAAAGTAATTTGTTTTTCCTTTAAAATTTAGTAAAGTGAGTTGAGGCGGATTAGGCCAATTTTTAACTGGTACTCATTTTACAGTTGAATTCGGGACCTATTGCATCACAGCATAGTTTACTAAAACTACGTAACTACATCTCTCTTTTAATTGTAATATTTATGTCTCTGTTAATATCATAATTAGGTTCATTTTTGTTTGTACATTGTAAATTTTTTTATGGTACCTTTTTTTTCAAATCACCCCTCGTTAAAGTGTTTGTTTCATCCGCCACTGTTCGTTATTGAATTGTTTATTAAATAGAAAAATTAAATTCATTTTTTATCATTTTTCTAGTTTTCTTAAGCTGTTACAATTAAGTTTATACACTTAATTGAAGTGAATCCCTCAGAAACTTAAAAAATAACTATACAATTTATATAAACTTTTAGAATATAGAAGCTTACCAAATTGTTTCATAAAATCTTATACTTAAATGAACTTTTTAAAGTTTTTTCTTGTACAAATTTTGTACAGGATTTTAAGGTATAGAGTAAACTGAGAAATATTTAGTTGAAATATTAATGTTAAAAGAATTAAAAATCTTATAGAGCAAATTAATATTCTGTTTTGGGTACACCTGCTTTTATTTTTCGTATAATTTTCTTTAAAAACTCTATATTTTTTTCAAAGAATATCTTACTTTTAATTTGTGTTTCTAAAAATATATAATCTGAAAATTTATAAGTTTAAATCTATCTTTTATGCAACTGAAAGTTTTCCCATTTTTATATATAATTTTCCGTCTAATTTTCTTTGTTTGTTCTATGGGAATTTAAAATGTAGAACATAAAATTTTTTGTCAGCTGCTGGTTTTTTTTAAGTTATTTTATAAATTTACATTTAAGAAATAAAAAGTTTTAGTAAAACAAAAATCGCATGATATAAAGTATAATCACCATTCAATATGAAAAATCGCATGATAGAAATTATAGTAAATATCATCGTGATAAGGAAAAAAACTTATTGCATAAATCATTTTTGACATATTTAATATATTTTAATTTGGTTGGTTGGTTTTAAAGGATTGGGAAGGTTTCACCTCCCTCGCACATAGACCACATAAAAAACTTCTTTAATGAACGAAATCACCTTGGCTGGCTTTAGTTTACCCGCATCTTTCATATTATCTATATAAAGAATTTACCCAATTTTCTGAACCTTTTTTGCTGGACCGAGGGCAGAACAAGTGAATCATCGTTTCATCTTCCTCCATACATCCTCGACAAATGGAAGAAGATGTGAGTTCTAATCTCATTGCATGCTTTCTGAGAATAACGTGGCCAGTGATAATTCCCGTGCACAATCCCGCTGTAGGTTTATTCATTTTTAAAATTATCTTAGACTTTTTATGGTTAGGATTACCCCCAGAACGTTTCTGTGTACTTACATTCATATTAATTTAAAATGATTTATATAAAAGTAATAAATTGTAATAACTAAATATAGAAATATTTTTTCTGACAATCTGCAATTACCATAGATTTGGCTGAAGTATGATCCAAATTAATAAATTCAATCTGTCAACTTTATAGATGAAAATTAAATAAAATAAAAGTTAATTTTAAATAAACTCTATTCATCTTTACAGTCATTTCAACCATCAATTTGTTAAAGCCATGGTAAAAATGATTTCCACACCAAATTGTAATTTTACAGAATCTTTTAATGAAGTCGAGTACAAAGAAAATATTGTAATTATTTCGAAAATGAATTAAGAATTGTCAAAAAAAATTATGATAAATTTCATGTTTTAATGTAAAATTTCGGACACTAAGAATGTTAGTAGGTAATTTATAAATGCCTTCATCAGAATTTCAATTTGCATTAATAAAATATTTGATTTTCATTTAAATTTCCCCCTTTTATAATAAAGAAATTTAATATTAGCTTATTTTATTATATCTCCAAAGCCACGCACGCATTACTAACCACTTTATTAGGACATTCAAAATACCACATACAATTTGAAATTTAGAACTTGAAGGAAACAAATTTACAGTGAATTTTTGTATATGATTTTGATATATCCTGAATTTTATCCTTAATATTTTTGTAGAGTTAATAATAGTATGACTTAAAAACGTGACAAAAATTTTGAAATTTAATCATAATTGTTGCGGGTTATAGTTCCATTCTGTACTTCCTATAGTATAGAAAGATTAATAAATGGAATTTAAATTAGGAATTTCAATGTTAACATATATATAAAATTAATTCAATAAAACATTTATGTAGGAGATAGGATTTATCAAAATGAAAATTTTATTATATTCTATTGAAATACGATTCTACTACTGAGGAGTGTTCATTTGTAAAAGTCCACCACGTTGTATAAGTCGACCATAAATCTTCTTTTTACAAAAATTTCAACATTCTAAAATAGATAATTATTGTATAATTATCATAAAGCTGGAATCACAACAGTGCCGCCAACACCGTCACGTCCACAGCTGTGTGAAATAAACAGCTTTATACCTATAAGCAATTACAATGCTCAACGTTGGCGGTGACAATGTAGTAAAAAAAATTCTACTTTCAGCTCTGAAATGCGACATTGACACAAAAAAGTATAGCAGCAGACCACATATTTTCAATTAAGGGTGGGCTACATAGTTTCGATCGGTTCAGTTTCGATTCGTTCAGTTAAGTTCAAATTTGATGTTTGCATATATTTTTTGTATGGGAAATCGATTGAGTGGACACATAGGTCGAATCGAAAGAGTTTTGGAACGATTGGAATTTTTGAATCCAAATTGAAGGAAATCTCAAGAGGAATGAAATTTGACAGTTCAAAAAATAAACAATATTATGTGATTTAATCTGTTGCAATCGATAGCTATGTGTTCAATCTTCTTAACCAGTCGAATATAGAATCGAATCCAAACTGAACTGATAGAAACTATTTGGCCAAGGCTTTAAAAAGTAGCATAAATTTCACAAAAAAGGAACACGGCAATTCCAACCCGTACAGTGTAGTTTAAAATTTATGTTCACGTTAATTGATTAAAATTAAGTTAATTTATGCAGAGTATTTACTTACGTCTGAACCTCTGAACTTAATAGAATTCAATTTTATTTCGAGATTTTGTCTTTTATATCGATTTCAGAATTCAAATATGATAAAAAAATCTTTTAAGTATAGAAATTTTCCACAATGTGTCAATGAAAACAAAAAAAATTTTAAATTTTAATTGAAATATTTATTTATATTATTATAAAAAACTAAAATAATTTTCCATTTTCATTTGCTATCATTACATCTTTGAATAAAAACTTTCATTATCCAGAAACTACACACAATCTTATATCATCATAATTACTTAAATTCAATGGAATGTTTAAATTGGACCATTTATTGGCATTAGTGTCATACTTAAATGTGCCCCAGGTTTTACTATTTTCAAATTGAAATACCCCAAATATTTCATTATTATACTCAACAATATCAGAGCATTGTGGACTGGAATGAAATTAAATTTTTATAAAAACAATAATTCTAATTTTCAATACTATACTTACAAATAATTCAATCCAATATTTCGTTCAAAAACATCAGCTACCGAATCTTTCCAAGTGTTTGTTCTTAGATCAAATATTATTCTACCTAAAAAGTGATCAAATCCGTAAACCAAATTATTTGATAAAATTACTGCTTGTGACGAGATTGGTGTATCAATTGATATTATTCTCCATTTTCCTTCTCTCGGATCATATTGCTCAACAATATTTGAACGAAATGAATTATCCGTTTTTGAATGTAATGCATTCTTAAAACCACCAAATGTATAGAGGGAATCGTCTAAAAACAAAATAAAATTTTGTCATATAATTAATAAAATATTCAATAATTTACAAACCTGAAGCTATTAATCCAAACGAATACTTATAATCATTCATTGATGGACCTTTAGTCCATTTCGATTTATCAAAATCAAAAACTTCTGTCGATCCTTTATTATTTTGACCACCACAACAATAAATTTTACCATTCAAATCAGCTAATTTATGTTGAAATCTACTTGAAATCATTTGTGGCAATACATTAATTTTATATGGTGCCGATTTATTCCATGACACAAATGTTGAATATGATTTTTGTTTTTGATCATTCCAACCACCCGACGTATAAATACTAGAATTTTTCGAAGCCACTGTTGAAAAATATTTATATTTTCTTTTAGCAAAATTATATTGTTTTGTCCATTTCCATTCATTCCAATCCAATTTATAAATTCCACTATTTGTAATTAAATTAATTCGTTTAAATTTAAAACATTTCATATTTAAACAATTTAAACAATTAATTTTTTTATCAGATGATTTTGAACTATTTAAACTATCAAATTTTTCAATTTCATTATTATCTGATTTTCGATTGCTGCTGAATTCATTTTGTATAATTTTCATTTTTTTAAATGTTATATTACAGATTTGTGTTAAAAAATTATTATTATTTTGTAAGATTTCATCAGCAAATATTTTCTTTTCAATAAAATCATCCGAAACTTTTGTAAAATCTAAATTTTTTATTAATTCCATTAAATAAATATTTCTTAATTCGAAATCTTCTTTCACCCATTTCACAACAAATTCATATAAATCTTCTTGATCAATGATCAGATTTTCTTCAGCAATAATTTGTTTAAACTGAAAATTTATTATTGATTTAGTTATTTAGTTAATTTGTTTAAAATAATATAAAAATGACTGACCTCTTCAGCAGTTAAATTTGTAAAATTCTTTTCCAAGAAATTTTCACAATTTGATTGAATAAATTTGATGCATTCAACTTTTAAGCTATTATTAAAATGTTTTGCTATTAAAATATTAAAAAGAATTTAAATTAAATTTAAAAAATAGTTTAATAAATTATATAAATTTTTTTTTTTACCAGAATTACGCCAATAATCTAAACAATTATCAATTTTGATATTTTTAATTAAAATTTTAGAACAAAATTCTTTTAATTCTGTTAATTTGAAATATTTTGATTTAATATAAAGATTTTCAGCATTTTCTAATGATACTTCAGCTTTTCCAGTATAAATATATTCAATTATGATCTCTAAATCAGAAATTGTTATATTGTCACATAATTGAATTGAATCGTCAGAAGGTTTAAGTAATTTCGCTAAAATTAAACTAAATTAATTAATAATATAACTTACAATTAAAAGCGGACTTACAATTAAACAATCTCTCGAAATAAGGACAGGCTACAGATAAAATATTTTTATGTACTTTTAGAATTTTACCATCCGTTGATTTTAATTTTAAATCCGTAAACTAAAATGATTTTAATTAAAAAATTATATATTTAAAATTATATTAATAAATCAAACCTTGCCAATTTTACGATATTCATTTAAACCTTCAAATTTTATGATATTCGAATTTTCAAAAAAATTATTTGATTCCATTTTTTTTTTTTAAGGATATAAAAATTCACTTTTTAATAAATTTTAAATATTTTTATATATATAAATAGAAATTAAATTTTACACTGATTTTTATATAATTCTTTGACTGATTACTTGAACTGACGCTGAACAGATTATGAATACGAGAGAACAAAGAACTATCCTTGCATATCGATGCCAATTTCTTAAACAAAACATTCAAACTAAAATATATACAACAAATTTATGAACCTATACAGCCTCAGATAATTGTAAAAATTACAATAACAATAATATACGTACAGATGCCATACTTTTCTAATATCATAAAGGCATCCTAGACAAAAATTTACCTAAGTTAAATATTTTATTGGATAATGTAGTGGTGTAATTTCAAACCTTCACCAACACAAATGGATTTTTTGTCTTTATATTTTTGGAATTAAATTTTATAGCTACACAGGCCATACACATGCATTTTTTATTAGTATCGGTACGGTAATGAACACATGAAATAAAGACGTAGTGATTAATTATTTATTATTATCGAAGAGGTATAGAAATTATTTCAAAAAATTACAATGACATTTTTAAGAAACTAAAAATAATAAAATTACTTCACTGGAACCCCCAGGTATACACAGTTAAATTACATGATTCCATCTTTATAATACCTCTGCATATTTAAACATTTACTGCGATTATTTTGTTTGATATTATAAATATTTAATTTAACATTAAAATTATATATAAAAATAAAATGTCCTTTTTACTAATTTTCATCTAATTCTTTAGAATTTTAAATTTATTTAATTATTTAAAAGAAGTATAAACCTCCCACTTGTTCTAATGCCATTCTAAGTTTGTTGTACACTGTAAAAAAAATCTGACTACTAGGAGGGAACAGATAACTCGTAGTTATGCTCAACAGTGTTTTAAGCTTAAAATACATTTTGGAATTAATAGTTACTTGTTAAATAGTCTCTTAAGACACCAAAAACTATTTTATACTTTGAAATTTTGATAGGGAGCCACTTAAATTACCGACTTCAAAAATTTTGCTAGATCACGAACGTAATCTGTAATCGAATATTAATTATACATGCTTTAGTAGAACATAAATCACACATTCTTCGAAAACTAAGCTGCTCATATTATAGTTTTCGATGAACCTACTTTGAATTTAATGGCTACAAATTTCAGGAGTACGAACGAGATGACAAAATCAATTTGAAATATCATTGAAATTAGATAACAATTATTATTACTAAACTAATAAAATATAATTGGGAATTTTACTGAAATACAGACATTAATTTTTGCTGGCACCAATTCCATAAGGAAAGTAATTACATACGGAAACTATAGGCTTTTCTAATACCTATATGTACGAAATTCCTTACACGCACTTTACATAACTTATCTATCGCCGTTTTCCGCTTAACTTCCAGCTACTATACTAGAGAGCTATATAGTATGATATGTCCGACATTTACCTATTTTAAATATCATTTTCAGTATTCTTTTAGTATTATTTATTCCAACAACAATAACAGCTACGGAATTATTTGCTAAGCGTAATTTAACAATGACGGGGCCAAAGATGCAATGCAGAAATTTTCTTCCAAAAGACTCTTACAAGCTGGCTCATCAGTATTGGATATTGTCCACGATTCTAGCGTAACTAAAAGAAAAGGTAAGAAAAAATCATCGATACAATAATAATATACTCATCGTACCAGTCCTGCTTTATGGAGTAGAATCGTGGACAATATCCAATACTGATGAGTCAGCTTGTAAGAGTCTTTTGGAAGAAAATTTCTGCATTGCATCTTTGGCCCCTTCATTGTTAACGGTCTTTTGGGGGAAATTTCCCTCATTGTTAATGAGGTTTAAAGAATTCAATATGATCTGTATCAGGAGGCTGATCTAGTGAAAAAGATTTCGCTGACAATTCTTAACACCAAATCTGTGGGCGGGCACAGAAGAGGGAAGGATGGCGTTGAAGTGGATGTAAATGTAAGAATGCTTAATATTAGCAAAAGCTGGAAAATTGCTATGAACAAAACAGACTTCTCTAGAGGACCTCTATTACGTTTCAATAGGCTAACTAAAGCTGTACCGCCGAATAAATAAAAGTAAATAATAATTTTAAAATTACATTAAAATTTCTTACAGTGTAACAAATTATTGTCATATTTTTTCTTATATATCTATCACTATCAAATCATCCCTTCATCTTTTTTAATTGTCTTCCTCTATTTCTATGAACATTTCTTGGGGTTATATCTGTGATACGTTTTCATCTATTTGTTGTCAGCTGTTGTTCTCATATCGAACCAAATTATTTATCTTATGTTTTTACATCTGTTGATTATAAGTTGTTATTACAAATTTACATAAAAAAAAATCAAGTTTCAGTGATGATATTTCAAATGATTAAAATTGTTAAGCAATTTTATTTTATAATTTATTTGTTTATAGTATGTGAATATCGCCATGACATAAATTACACTTCAGATCAGGAGACAGGATAGTGCGGAAAAACTTGTTTGAGTGATTAAAAATAAATTAATCACTTTTCATATCTTAAAGACACATTTTAATTTTTAATGATTTATTTAAAAACCAATTGTAATAAATTATAAAAATATTCTTACTGGTAGTTTTTCAGTTTTCTATCTTCTAGCCGTTGGGCAAAATATTGTACAGTTTATAGGAAGTTTATATGATGATCCAACTAATATTCAAACTGTCAATTTTATAGATAAAATATTAGAATATAATTATTCTATTAAAAAGTTAATTTTAAATAAACTCTATTCATCTTTACAGTCATTTCAACCATCAATTTGTTAAAGCCATGGTGAAAATGATTTCCACACCAAATTGTTATTTTAGTGAATCTTTTAATGAAGTCAAGTACAAAGAAAATATTGTAGATATTTCGAAAATGAATTAAGAATTGTCAGAAAAAATTATTATAAATTTCATGTTTTAATTTAAAATTTCGGACACTAAGAATGTTTAGTAGCTAATTTATTTTTGGTACGTCCTTATTTAAAAATGAGGAATGATAGTGGAAAAACAAGCAGTAAGTTCTTAATTATACCAAAAAAGTTAAATATAATTTATAATTTTTGAACTTTTTTTTAAATTTTAATTGTAATGTCAATTTATTAAATTTGCAGAACAAGGAATAGTATTAGAAAAAGATGATAGAATTTCAAAAATTAAATTAATGCCACGCTGTATGGAATGCATTGAAGGTACAAAAAATCAGGATATATTACAAACGGAAATTGAAGTGGAAAAACTTAAATTAAAAAGTCAATGTTATGATAAATACAATGCCAAAAAAGAAGACAAATCTGCTGATATGTTTTGTGAAATGTTGGCACTAGATATGGAAAGACATTCAACGATAGCACAGTCTAAAATTAAAATACTGCAAGTTATACGAGAAGCAAATATTAAGTATAACAATAATTTAAAAACAATTTTTATTTGAAAATTAAATTTAAGTTTTGAATTTGATCATTGAATTTTTTATTATTTAAATCGTAATCATATTTTTTTGTTGTTATTCAATTTGAAGTTTCTTTTTATAAATTTGTTTACTTTTTTCAAATCATATCCATTTGCCACTCCACTGCCCCACTCCCAACAAAATACTCAGCAAATTTAATTCTAGTCTGCTTTGCAGTTTTTTCAGAATTTTTATTTTGGGGTTCCAATTTGTCAGCTGTTTTCTCCTCCATAAACCATAAACTATCCTTCCATTTTCTTCTCTATCTACTACTCCAGGATTAACATATTTTTTGCATTTTTGTTTACGAAACTAGTTGTGCAAACAAACACTTGCAATATTCATATTTTCAACCATTTGAATCTCTCGTTTTTGGATGTTAATCCCTTAAGAGGTTCATTTGAGAAATAATTTAGCGAGGTCTGACTTCCAAGTTGATATCAGTTAAACACTTTTGTGTCATCCCAAATACACATTTGATTATTTCAGTAAAATCGGTGGAAAAATTGTTCATTTATTCATGAAAACAATTTAATATAACATTTTTAAATCCAAATTGAATCCAAAATGATTGTCGCTTTGATGCCTAGTATCATTCCCAACAAACAAATTTTTATTTCAATAAAGCTGAATAAGTAAATAGTTAAATTATTTTAAAGAATTTTGTTTTATTAATGTATTTTTAAATATTAATAAAGCAAATAAAGTAAAAAACTTTTTACATTAATTATCATGAAATAATTTATAAACTAGAAACTAAAGTAGATTAAAATGTGTCAGATATTACACACAATCTTATATCATCATAACTATTTAAATTCAATGGAATGTTTAAATTGTGCCATTTATTTGCGTTATTATCATATTTAAATGTGGCCCAGTTTTTACTGTTTTCAAATTGAAATACGCCAATTATTTCGTTATTAAACTCAACAATATCAGAGCAATGTGTACTAGAATGAAAATAAAAATATATTTTATAATTTGTAAAAAAACTATTATTCTAGTTTTTAATTCTTACAAATAATTCAATCCAATACGTTTTTCAAAAGCATCAGGTAAAGAATCTTTCCATTTGTTTGTTCTTAGATCAAATATCATTCTACCTAAAAAGTGATCGAATCCGTAAACATAATTATTTGATAAAATTACTGCTTGTGACGAGATTGGTGTATCATTTGATATTATTCTCCATTTTCCTTCTCTCGGATCATATTGCTCAACAATATTTGAACGAAATGAATTATCCGTTTTTGAATGTAATGCGTTCTTAAAACCACCAAATGTATAGAGGGAATCGTCTAAAAACAAAATAAAATTTTGTCATATTATAATTTAAAAAAAAGTACAATAATTTACAAACCTGAAGCTATTAATCCAAACGAATACTTATAATCATTCATTGGTGGACCTTTAGTCCATTTCGATTTCCCAAAATCAAAAACTTCTGTCGACCCATTATTATTTTGACCTCCACAAGAATAAATTTTACCTTTAAAATCAGCTAATTTATGTTGATACCTATTATCAATCATTTGCGGCAATATATTAATTTTATGCGTTGATGTATTCCATAATTTAAAATGTGCAGACTGTCTATTAAATTGTTCATGTACGCCTCCAGAAATAAAAATACCATGTTTAGAAGCCGCAGTTGCAAAGCATTGATATTTTCTATTTGCAAAATTATATTGTTTTGTCCATTTCCATTCATTCCAATCCAATTTATAAATGCCACTATTTGTAATCAAATTAATATTTTTTAAATTTTTCTTATTTAAGGAATTTAAATCGAATTTTGAATTATTTAAACTTTCTTGATGAAATGTCTCGGCTTTTGGAATGTATTCAATTTTAATATCTCTCATTTTTTGAAATGTAATACTGAACAGTTTTGTTAAAAAGTTTTTATTATTTTGTAAGATTTCATCAGTAATCATTTTTGTTTCAATGAAATCATCAGAAATTTTTTTGAAATCCAAATTTTCAATTAATTCTATTAAATAAATATTTCTTGTATCGAAATCTTCTTTTACCCATTTCGCTATAAATTCATATAAAATTTCTTGATCAATGATCAGATTTTTTTCAGCCATTATTTGTTTGAACTGAAAATTTTGTAAAATTTATTATTTATTTAGTTATTTTTATTATAATTTGTGTAAAATAATATAAAAATGACTGACCTCTTCAGCAGTTAAATTTGTAAAATTCTTTTCCAAGAAATTTTCACAATTTGATTGAATAAATTTGATGCATTCAACTTTTAAGCTATCATTAAAATATTTTGCTATTATATTGAAAAGAATTTAAATTAAATTTAAAAAATAGTTTAATAAATTATATAAATTTTTTTTTTTACCAGAATTACGCCAATAATCTAAACAATTATCAATTTTGATATTTTTAATTAAAATTTTAGAACAAAATTCTTGTAATTCTGTCAATTGGAAATATTGTGATTTAATATAAAGATTTTCTGCATTTTCTAATGATACTTCAGCTTTTCCAGTATAAATATATTCAATTATGATCTCTAAATCAGAAATTGTTACATTGTCAACTAATTGAATTAATTCTTGACGCGTTTCAATTAAATCAGCTAAAATAAATGAAACAGAAAATTAAGCAAAATTAATAAATAATAATTTAAAATAAATTGTTTAGCTACTTACAATTAAACAATCCTTCGAAATAAGGACAGGCTGCAGACAAAATATTTTTATGTACTTCTATAATTTGACAATCCGTTGATCTCAATTTTAAGTCGGTAAACTGAAATAATTATAAATTAGGTTACTTAATTTAATATTATTGTTGTTATTATATCAATCAAACCTTGCCAACTTTACGATATTCGTTCAACTGATTATTTTTGTGTGTTGATAATAAACAATTTTCAAAATTATAATTCAATTCCATTTTTTTTTTGTTATGATTTTCACAAAATAATTAAATACAAATTCACTTTTTTAATTAATTTACTTAACCTTAAACCTTTAAATATAAATTATTTATTTGTTATAATATAAACTTAAAGCCAATGAAATGAAGATCAATAAGATAAACATAACATAAACATTAAACAATGAAAACGAGTGTGGCTGTCAAAAAATGTAAACAAAAATTCAAAATGCAATTGGATTAGTGTAGGTTATAAGTTTTAAAGCTGCCCGTACAGTATACAACATGTTTGACATCGTGTTGACAACAACTTATCGTCAAATTTAATCGTTTGTGGACAAGTTTACAAACAAACATATTCAAGGTTGATGGACAAATCGGTTAAAGAAAAAAATATTCAAATATTTTAATTCATTTATGGCTGGAGTATGATTGATGGTTGTACCTTTTTTGTGTATGGGTAAGTTGTGTAAAATAATTACGTTTCTTGACGATTTATGTCAAAAAACACATATTTTTATATGTTCTTGTGTTTTTGTTATCAATATTTAAATAACGATTTTATTATTAATTGGATTAATATTAAATTAGATTTTACAATATCCATTCTAATTTTTTTATGTATATCACAATTTAAAAAAAAAGTAGTCTTTTAACCGTTGTGAATCAAGTTCAAATGTGTGTCGTGAAAATTTACAACCGGGTTGTATAATGTATGGGGAGTATATATGTTTAATAAATAAAAATGTCAAAAACTACCCAGCGAGAAATGGTGCCACTTTTTGTTAATATTTTTTAAACGTTGACGGTGACAGTAAATTTTAAATTTATGTCCAATTTTTAATCGATGAAAAAGGAACTTCGCAACGTTTGCGTTTCGTTAGTTTTTTTGTGAAATTAATTGCTGAGCCACGATTTGACGTTGGAACCTTAGATATAAAAACATTATGTTTTTATTATAGCCCGAAATCAACGCAGAATACATCCGCAGCCTACATAAGAAATGCCAAAAAAAGTTAAAATATATGAAAATATATGAAACCGATTATAACAAACGCAGCCTCGTCGCAGAATCGAGAAAAAAGTTAACCAACTTTTAACTTTTTCCGTAAGTACGCTGGTAAATGTCACATTAATATCAGGTAGAAAAATATTGTTAGTGTAAATTGGTAGGTTTTTCGCAGCAAAACTACTTTTGATTGTGTTCGGTAAATATTTTTTCTTATGTTGGCTGCGTACATTGGCTGCGTATGTATTTGATTCTGCTCGGGCTATTAAACTTGAATTTGGTATACAAATTAGTAAATTAATAGCGTTATGACAGTTGCTTTTTTTCAAGCTAGTTTTTAGACTTTCTATGAACTTAGAAAGAGAGAAACAAAAATCATAGAAAAATTACACTAGAGTGAGTGATGCACTATATATAGCTCTTTATCAAAGCTTTATCGTAAATAGAAGCTACAAATTTGTTGTCAATTACGGATTTATCGTAAATTGAACGCGACAAAAAAGAAAAATAATCCAAATATATTCTTTTTATCATGTAGAAACTGTTTTTTTTTTTTTTGACATTTCAGAAAATAATTACAAATTTTTGAAGGAATTGAAAAAATATAATTTTAAATAAATAATTTTTTAATTCGTTGAAAAATTTATATTTATTTAGATGCCAGAGTTTTTTATAAATATTTTTTTTATATATTAAATTTTATGAATCAAAATTATGTTATCTCTGTCTTGCGAAAACTATCTATCTCTTATATTACCGGCTAGGCTTTATCGTAAAATATTCAAAAAAGCAACTGTCATAATACCATTACTTTTTATTACCGATTATTTGTTGTAGAATAAATCCTCATTTTAATGAATAAAATTATTGTTAAATTTATCTATAGTTTAAAAACTGAGAAAGTTTATAATATTATTATTACTTTACTAATGTGTAACAAAGAATTGCCCTTACAAAAATTCCTTATTCATACTAAATATTTTTAACTTACCGAATGCCAGCGATAATAACTTATCCTCAATAAATGATAACAGTGTAACATTGCGCACATAATGTTTTTTTCGATCACTAGATGGAGCTGGAAGTAGAAAATATTTAAAACTACAAATAAATCTAAAAAAAAAATATAAATTTTATATTTAAATGATATTTAAATGTTGGTAGTGAAAAGGGTCATTAATATATAGAATTACTTTAAAATTAATATAAAATTGTATTTTTTTCAAGGTACAGAAATCACACAAAAGCTAGAATTAAATAAAACGCTTCTTAGTCTTACCTTGTTTGTTAATAATATAAAAAATGTAGCAATTTATTAAAGATTCCAGTTTAAAGATGTAATTATAATTGTGAATAACCTCCTTGTTAGTATGATAATTGGTTTTAAATTAGCTAAACGGACAAAAAATGTAAGTAACTCGCGTCTATGAAACTCAAAGGTAAAAGTAAAATAAAGAAAATTATTTAATTATTTTAAACTTCATATTTCTAAACTCTATATACAAAATAACTCAATCAAAGTCATCATTTTTCTATTAGCTATGTATAGAACACAATTCTGATTAATGGCAAAAATGGTAAATTATGATTAAAATATTAAATTACAAGAAAATTTCCAGATTTATAAAGTTATTAAAAAATAACTGCAAAAGTAGAAGTTGATGAAATTGAATTTAAAGAGTTCAGGAAATTGAAAACAACAATTTAACCTGTAAAGAGATCAACTTTCAGACATACTAAAATGTAATTATTTATAAATTAAACTGTTCAAATATGTTTAGCATAAATCAAATAAATTGTGGCTTTGAACTTGGGATAGATATTTAAAATTCTACATGCAATATAAAATTGATATTTTACAATTTATCTTCTAATTAATTTGATATTATTTAAAAGGAAAATGTTAGAAAATTATAAACTAAATAAAATTTAACTAAAAAGATTGTTTTCGCTTGTTTACAAGACTTGGTAGCATAGGGTAACAAAGAAAGAAAGAAGTTTCGTGATATTTTATTGTAATTGGGACCATTTTTTTTTAAATTCGGTACCATAACATTCCTTAGTGCAGAAAAGTCTTTTCAATTTCAACAAGCTAATAATGACTTTTAACGGTCTCAACCGTTAACATTTTTCCCTGTTTTAAAATCACAATTAATGTTGCTAATTTTTATTAAAAGGTGAGTCAACTTAGACACTTAGAGCGACATCTATATATCACGGAGTGGATTTAAACCCGGAACTTATCAAAGATGGAATTAAATTAATCAAATGGGAATTAAAGCTAAATCAACTGGGATTAAATTTGACAGAACATTATAAGGTTAAACCATAATTTCAAAAATTGGGAAGAAACTTACGTTAGGGAATATTGATTTATAATTATCGTGGCGGAGGAAAATGCAGTATCTCCTTGAAATTTTATTCTATTGGTCTCTTTATAGTTTAAAATAAAATTTTACCATTGATGATTCTGTTTTAGAGTTATTGGCGATACGCAGCATCAGTTATCCTAATTTTTAACCCGATCGTCAATGCGTCAATACTCTATACTCAGGCTGATAAATCTCCAATTGTTATTTATCTCTATACAATAATTATTAAAAAGTAATTGTAGAAATAAAAAAGTGACAAATAAATTGATGAGGACAATTAATTCCGTTTTTATTATAATTACTGACCATCAGCGGCCACAAAATTTAATTACTTAAGCCTGGGCTATTGTTTCAATCAGTTCAGTTCAGTTTATATTCGATACGATTTGATTCGACGGTTAAGTAGACTGAACACATATTTACCGATCGCAATCGATTAAACCACATATATTTTGTTTTTGTTATTTTTGAAACAGTCAAATTTTATTTCTCTTGACATTTCCTTCAGTTTGGATTCGCAAAATTCCAACAAACTCTTTCGATTCGATTCGTTCCGATTCGACCTATGTGTCCACTCAATCGATTTCCCATATAAAATATATGGAGACGTCAAATTTGTAGTTCAGGTTTTAAACTTTTTTGTTTTTGAAAAATACTGAAATGTTATAATTTATTTTGGAATTATTGTAGATGGCGATTTATAGAATCGCCATCTAGTGAGCAATATTGGTTATGATGTTTTCTGTCAAAATTTCCCATAAAACGCTAAATTTCAATTTAAATTTTTCTGTTTGTATTTCGTGACCTAAATTTTATATGGAAATTTTATCATATCATCAGGAACTGCGAATCGGCTATTAGCTTTAATCATATAATTAGTCAGAAATGACAAATATATAACCCAATTATATTTTATAATAATAATTATAAATTTCAAAACGAAACTAGGTCATTTTTTTATAAATTTAATATTATTATTTACAGGAAATTATTATAATATTATAATTTTCATTTTTTATGAAATTTTCCTTATCTTTTTAACGCTGGTTCTTGAAATTATGAAACTAAACATTTTTAATGATAGTAATTATTCAAGATAATTTTCAAATTAGTTATCTTCTTAATTTTAAATTATTCATATTTCTAGCAAATTATAATTGTAAATAATTGAATAAATATATAATTTTCCATAAATAATGAAAAGCAATTTCTAAATGCAGAAAATTTTTAATGATTGAATGTGGAGTAGAAAAATGTAAAGAAAATGTAAATATTTTAATATAATATTGTGCAATTTTTGCTGTTCGTGTAGAAAATAAATAATTTTATTAAAAATATTGACGTATTAAAATATTAAACATAAAGAAAAGTATTCACCATAAAGAAAATTACACCATAAAGAAAAGTTTTCAAATTTATTAAAGAACTTTTCAAATTTTTACCAGATTCGAATTCGAGTATATCCGAATTTAAAAAATATTTTTTGACAGATTTGACAAATGAATATTATATTTTTAAAATATCGAAAGATTGATAGTTTAGAGGTAATTTTCTATATGCGTAACTAAACTACATTAATCAGTAGCAATAATTTCAACAATATTTTCAAATTCACTTTTAGAGTTGCACTATGATAGTTATAATTAAAATATCGGAATTGTGACCTGCTTGAAGCAGAATTGTAACTTATAATTGTTAATAGATTTAGTAGCAGCGGGAGCCTAGTTGTGATTGGTTTATAGTAACATTTATGATAATTCCAGTAATTTTAGAATAGAAAATTTCATTTTAAAAAATCGTTTTCCACTGGTTCAAGTTTCACCATATCTGAATTCATAACTTATATAAGTTCAATTTCAGATCTACATAATATTAACAGTTTTATATAATATATAAATTTCGTTTATGTTTCACTTAAAATTCCAAATTCTAAAAATTGTTTAGAGGGAGATTTGAATTGAAATTTAAAAAAAAATTTTTTTCATGCTTTTCTTATAATTTTTCTTTTACAGGAGTGAATATTGACGTATTATTTTAATTTTATTAAAGAATTTATTTTATCCAGAAACGCAGAGAATTTTTTAAGAACAATTCACGGATCCAGATTGCTCAACTGATTGATTGGGAAGTCTACAAAAATGATTTGCAGTTATTCCTACCTAAGTAGAGGATGCACTATATCAAATGTTAAAGAATTAATTGGAAAAATGGACAACACGCAAGACTAGTCTTAAGTGGACTGAATCAAAGGCTGTGCGTTAACACAAATCTATTCTGTGGTACTGTACTTTAAGAAAACAAAGGACATCATTAATACGGACAAAGCAAATCATCAAGCTACAAGAATGTAGGGTACAACAAGCAATTCTTTATTTCCTTTGTAGTTCTAGTTTATCTGCGAACAAGAGTTAATATAATGATTTTGTGGGTGTCAGCTAAACAATTCAAAGTGGGTCAGCTAAACCACAAAACTTAAATATAATATTTTTCTAAAAAAATTCAGGATAATCTCCAAAAATCTACTTAATTCTCTACGAAAAATTCATATAAATTATGCTTAACTTAAACTTTTCTCTTGATTAACATTGAAATAATTTCTAGTCATAATCTTGGTATAGAAGCATACCCTAATAATTCACAATACAAAAAAAAATATGTTTGGTCATTTGTAACGTGAAATATTATGTTTATTTGTATCCAAGGAATAATTTGTTACAACCCAATTTCACTTAAGTGTCTTTCTGGGAATTAAAAATAAAAAATATTCATTGAGGTTTATATAATAAATTACATGATTTAGTTAAGAATATTTAGTTTACCTAATGACTTATTAATGTCGTTATATCGTTTGTTGGGCAAAAATATTTTTATGGTTTGTCTGATAGTCGGACAATAAAATCCTTGGTAATAAATTATTGACAAAATAACAAAAAAAAAATGAGATTAACAGATTTATATAAATTTGGTAATCTAGAAAAGAAAAATGGATTATTTTACAAAATTTTAAATATTTAATAATTGGTAAATTCAAATTTTTGGTATGCTATAAAATTGAGTATTTAGAAAATTAATAGTTTGGACAACATAGATGGACAGTTTAATAGAAAATGGTCCAGAATGACATCATCTAATTTCTATATTACCTGAAAATCTTAAGAAAGTCAGAACCTAAAAATTATAACTACCCTAATTAATCAATTACCTTACAGTGTAGTACGAATTTACAAAAAAATGTTTCTGTACTTTCAATCTCTTGGTTAAACACATTTAACCTCATAATTATTATTTATATAAAGTTATTAAACTTTGCTGGTAAAATCTAAACAATTTTATGTTTTCATCATTTTCTATTTAATTATATCTATTCCTACTCAGTTCGAGATGAACTTCTGTAAATTATTTTATAACAATCTGAAGCAGAATTACAGAATTTTACAAGATAAAAAAGAAATTGTTTAGGAAAATATTTTTTAAAATTAATGTTTGGCACGAAAGGTAAAACTACTGACAGAATTACATAAGTTTTTAATGTTTAACAAAGAAATCTTTTGCTATCATGTAAAAGTTAATGATGAAAGAAGCAGAAATTTTACAAAAATTGATTGATTTAGAAGTGGATGTCTGCATAGTTAAAATGTTCAGTTAAGAGTTAAATTGTTAATTAAACAAAATTGTTGTAAGAATTATTTTAATAATAAAGTAATTAAAATTAAAATTCATTTTAAATTATTATTTATGTTACCATTTTTTTAAAATCTTGTTATTTTGAATTAGAAAAATAATGGACATTATTAAATAATGACATCTTCCGGTTAATTACTTGCAAACTTGATAAATTACTCTTTAAGGTTAGTAGATTTGAAAGCACGCAATTAAAATTGAAGTTCTATTAAAAAAGTAATTGTAAAACAGTTTTACAACAGCAATATTCATTAACGTAGAATAACTACGAGTGTTGCATTGGACTTGTTCATAAAAAAATAAATTTATCTGAAACTTTTATCAGGGCGTTTCGAGGTCGCAGAGTCCAAAAGAAAATGTTCGTGTAGACATGCGTATATGGTGATGTGGAGCAACCATCAGTAACCTCGGATAGAACTGTTCATCGGATTTAGGCTTGTGATTTACTTGGTGTTTATAGAACTTAGCCTTTTTGCTTCCGTCCGTCCATTGTAAATTTTTCGAATTATATTATTTATATATTTCATGTATACTATAGACTTAGAGCAATCATTACCCGATCTTAATTACATTTCATACATCATGTGTCAACTTTGACATTGTTAATTACACTTTGTTAAATACATTTCACAGCCGTGTCAAAATTTGTGCTCCTGAAAAACTGTACCTTCAGTGGGTGTAAGTAGATAGGCAGTTTTAGTTCTCGAATTATATATTTGATAAATACATTCTGTAGCATTATGTAAATATTATCCGATTTCAATGATCTGAAACAGCTTAATAATTTCTACAAATTATTGCAATATTTAGATTTTTTTGATTTAATATAAATTTTAATTATATTTCCCATAAGTAAAATTTTAAATCGTTACCTTCTATTAGAAATAAATGGGAGCGTTTTATCCAATTTCAATGGCTGATGATGTATTAAAAATTACACACTATTAAAAAGTGGGCGGGACTTTAATTATGGTTTTCTAATTTTTTAAATTTTTATGGCGGCCATCATTAAAATCGTTAAATATCCAAAAAAAATATTAAAATTAGAAAATATAAAACTTATTCTTTATGTTCGCCATCAAAATGATAAACTATTAGAAAGTGGGCGGACTTTAATTATTGTATTCTAATTTATAAATTTTCATGGCGGCCATCATGAAAAGCGTTAAATATCCAAAAAAAATATTAAAATTAGAAAATATAAAACTTATTCTTTATGTTCGCCATCAAAATGATAAACTATTAGAAAGTGGGCGGACTTTAATTATTGTATTCTAATTTATAAATTTTCATGGCGGCCATCATGAAAAGCGTTAAATATCCAAAAAAAATTATTAAAATTAGAAAATATAAAACTTATTTTTGATGTTTGCCATCAAAATGATAAACTATTAGAAAGTGGGCGGACTTTAATTATTGTATTCTAATTTATTAATTTTCATGGCGGCCATCATGAAAATCGTATATCCAAAAAAATTATTAAAATTAGAAAATATAAAACTTATTCTTGATGTTCGCCATTAAAATGATAAACTATTAGAAAGTGGGCGGACTTTAATTATGGTTTTCTAATTTTTTAAATTTTTATGGCGGCCATCATTAAAATCGTTATTTATTTGAATTTGAATAAAGTATGTTAGCTTTCGTACGCTTCTAATTATAGGATGCTTTGGCTGATATATTAAAAATGATAAACTATTAAAAAGTGGGCGGACTTTAATTATTGTATTCTAATTTATTAATTTTCATGGCGGCCATCATGAAAATCGTTAAATATCTAAAAAAAATTATTAAAATTAGAAAATATAAAACTTATTCTTGATGTTCGCCATCAAAATGATAAACTATTAGAAAGTGGGCGGACTTTAATTAATGGTTTTCTAACTTTTTAAATTTTTATGGCGGCCATCATGAAAATCGTTATTTATTTGAATTTGAATTTTCTAAGTAAAATTAACTAAGGAATTTATTACAAATTACGAAAATTCTTGTTGATACTCGTCAATGATGGGTTTGGTACTTTCAGTAGACATGTTAACATTTTCTCGTTTAAGTTGAAAGCCACGTTTTTATGCTGAATGAACAAAATTAAAAAAAATATAATTTCTGATATCAGAGTTTAATTTGATACATTGCTTGGTTTCATGATTGTGCACGTTACTATACGCTGGGTAATGGTAGGTAAGTTATTTAATAGGGTGCAGCTAAAATTTCAAATACAATCAATATTCATTATGTTCTAGATCTATAGATCTATTAAGTTATTTTAATTGTCAGATTTGAAGTCGGTGATTTCAGTTGGTCTATTTTAAAGTCTCCAATTATATTTTATAAGTTATTGTTATTCGTACACAGTAAAACTAATTCTAGTTAAATTTATCTTTATTAGATCTAGTGAATTATTTAATTCAGATTTCTAATTAATTTCTTTATTAGATCAGTTATTGTAGCGAGTTTTTCTGGTAATTCAATACTTTCCAACAAATATTCCTGAATTTTCCAAATATTTCAATAACTAACTAGAATATTATTAATATTCAAGATATCATTTATTAAATTAACTGGATATTATGCTACATTAATCATTATATCTAATCATAAAAACTGTTAATCGTTAAATAAAAAAGAAACTGAATTGTTTTGTAAATAGACTACAAAATCAGTTAAGAATATTCATTTTAAATGGAAAAGCAGTGAAAATAAAAAATAGCGGTAACTCTCGAGATATTATTGAATTTTCTCAAAGAGAGAAAATTTAAAAACGACTAATTTTAAAGAAGAATTGACTGAAAGAGCAATAGAATTAACTAGTATTATGGTCATTATTAGGACTCATTCTTTTACCATATACTTATTGCACGTTGCATTATCCCTCCCTCCTTCTTGTATTAGAATTTCATTTTCGTTTAGTTTTCTAATAAGAAAGACGTGCCAGAAAATTTAAAAAAAAAAAATTTTGTTTATAATTATTATTAGTGTAATAAGTGTTTTTATAAGTGTTTTTTTATAATTATTCATAATAATTTGATAAGTGGTATTTTATAATTGGTATATTGAAAAAAAGGTGAATATAATATATTTTATTTCTCATTTAATAATAAGTTTTCTAGGATAGCGTCACAAAAATTTTTTTTTAGAATTGCGACACAAAAAAAAGCAAATTATACGAACTATCCAGTGAAAAAAACAATTTATTCTAGTGAAATCAATACAAAATACTGAAAATCTAGTGAAAAATTAATAAAAATCTAGTGAATTAAAATATATAAGTATTGAATATTACTAAAAATCTAGTGAACTAAAAATATTGTCTTGAGTATACCTATAAACAAATATTTATATCGGTCATATTCAATATATATATATATGTATTAAATAAGGCCGAAGTAAATATATTTATTTACAAATTTAATTTATAACATTTTCGAGTTCAATAGATTTATAGTGATATTCAATTCTTATATATTTTAATTCACACGAGTTTCATTAATTTTTCACTAGATTTTTAATATTTTTTATTGAGTTATCAATAAATTTTCATTAAATTTACACTAGATTTTTATTATTTTTTATTGAGTTGCAATAGGTTTTCAATTAATTTTCACTAGATTTTTAATATATTTTTTATTAAATTAGTATAAATTATGCCAAATGTTTTTTTTTACAAAGATTTTTTTTCGTTAAAAACATAAATTCAAAAAAATAACTAACAATAATTCTACATTTTACAATAAAATATTATTATTTAATTTTAGAAAATGAATAAATCTGAATTGGCTAATTTTTTAATAAATGAAGGTATCGATGAAGAAGTGGCTAATATCCTTAAAGGTTTTCATATTTTTATTTAAACAAGTAGCATCGTTGATCTTTAATATCAATTTTAATACAAATATGAAGTGTTTTATATGTATGGAAGAAATTCCTGGACTTTTACGTGGAATTAAAAACCATTTTATATATGAACACAATGTTCCCTTCAGTTATGGGGACTCAAAAGGATATTTTGTGTGTGTGGAAAATAAATGCCATCAAAATTTTTCCTCATTTCAAAGTATGACTAGACATTATATAAAAAAACATCCTTTTTGTGATTCAAGTTCAAGTCAATTTTCTGAACGAGCATTTGATTTTACAAATAATACTTTTTCTAATCAATGTCAAAATAATGAAAGTTTTGAAAATATTTCACAAGATGAAACCACAATTACTGAAGATTATATTAAGTTAATTATAAATAACTTTTTTTGTGAATTGCGATGTCACTCTAATGTACCAGAGTCAATAATAAGTATGTTCTGGGAAAAATTTGTATTTGTAATAGAAAAAATTTCGGAATACTATAAGCAAATAGTTCAAACAAATTTAACATTAATTGGGCAATCAGAAGCAGCCCAAAATTGCTTGTTTATTAAATTTAATATTTCTCATTTATTATCTGTAACAAAAAGCTTTAAAAGCCAAGTTAATTTTCTGAAGAATAAAATTGGTTACGTAATGGGAACAGAAATTCCACTTGGTTCACGAATAGATAATGTATTTAAAAATGGGATAGTTATTCAAAAACAAATTTTAGAAACATTTCAATATATTTCTATAAAGGATACGTTGGTCGTTTTGTGTCAAAATAAGAATTTCAGTACAATAATTGAAAATGAAAATTGTAGTAAAGATAGCAATATTTTGAGATCATATTTGGATTCTAATGATTTTAAAAACGATTCTTTTCTTCAAAAATATAAATTAACTTTACGTTTAAATTTATATTATGATGACTTGGAGATAGCCAATCCTTTAGGTTCTAGAAGTACATTTTACAAATTAGGTGTTTTTTATTACACAATTCAAAATATTCAAGGAAAATTTAATTCCAATATAAACAATATATTTATTTTAGCCATAGCTTATACTGAAGATTTAAAAAAATATGGATTTGATAAAATACTAAAGTCATTTACGGATGAACTTAAAGAATTAGAGAGTGAACAAGGTATACCAATTAAAATAAATGATCGAGATTTTATACTGAGAGCTACTCTTGTCCGCTGCGTTGGTGATAATTTAGCACTTAATGACATGTTGGGATTTGCAAGTCCCGCATCTAAAGTTTTTTGTCGGCAGTGCATAGTAAACAGAGATGATTTCTTAAATGATTATACGATTATGCATCCAAATCGTAATATATCTAGTCATGAAAAACATACTAAGCTGGCAAAATTAGATAATAAATATATAAAAAAATATGGAGTGAGAAGCGATTCAATTTTAAATTCCACACGTAACTTTCATGCAGCAAAGAATTTCAGCTTTGATCCATTTCATGATTTATTAGAGGGTATTGTACCCATGGAAATAAAATTAGTATTGAATTATTTTATACATGACAAAAAAAAATTTACTGTTGCAATAATAAACGAAAGAATAAATTCATTTCATTATGGGTTTACAGAAAAAAAAAATAAGCCCAGTCCAAATTTTACAAATATAATGCTACGATCAAAGTCAAATAAAATAAAACAGAAAGCTGTACAGTCATGGTTACTTCTGAGAGCTCTACCTTTTATGATAGAGGAATTTTTATCAATTGATGATTTTGATTATATAAGAATATTGACTCTTTTAGTAAAAATCTTAGAAATTGTGTTTTCAGATGCTATAACACAATATATGATATGTGAGCTTAATGATTTAATAAATATTCATCACAAATTTTTCAAAATATTATTTCCGAGTACAAGAATGATTAATAAACATCACTATGTTTTACATTATGTTCATAATATTCAAAAGTCCGGTCCATTATTATACTCATCATGCTTAAGATATGAAAGCAAGCACAGTCCTCTAAAACAACAAATAATTAATGGTAAAAATTTTAAAAATATTCCAAAAAGTATTGCCAAAAGACAATTACTTAAACAAAACTGTTACATAAATACCGCACAATTTGAAACTTATGAAGTAGTAAAACAATCTTGTAAATTTTCTCACGCCTCAAAATTTTTAAGCAAAATTTTTATTTTTGATAAGTGTAATGAATATAATATTGAACCTTATGCAATATGTATAAAATCTTTGATTTTAAATGGAATTGAATATCGTCCTAATTTAATTATAAATTTGACTGAAAAGTATTCACAAAATGAAACTTCGTTTCCATGTTTCAGTTTGATCAATGAAATTTTTGAAATTAAAAAAAATATTTATTTAAAATGTACAATTATAAATATAACTGAATTTGTTGAGGATCTTAATGCTTTTAAAGTTGATGAGATTAAAGAAACTGATGCAACTGTTATTATTGATCTGAAGGAAGTTGAGGACAGAAATCCCAACGTATTTTGGCGCATTACAGGAAAACCTACGAAATATATCGCCATTAAATACAGATATTTTTAACAGAAAAAATTATACCAGATATTTTATATTAGATTTAGATATTAGATTATTATATTTTATTAATATTTTACTTTACTTAATCATTGAACTTGTTCTTCGTTAAATTTAATAAATAATTAATACTAACTCATAAATTTATTTAACAATTAAATATATAACTAAAAATAGCCGAAGGTGTTGATGAAGCTGTTGCTAGAGATATTGAAGAAAAGGATTTAATAGCTTTAAATATAAAGCTAGGCCCACGAAAAAAATGTCTCAGAGTTTTGAAACAATTTCAGATCCATAATGATAATGATCAAAATATTATATTTATATCTCAGCCAACTATCTCTGAGCACTTACAGATACCACAATCGCCTTCAACTTCAATTGCATCAACTTTGACTTTGACAAATCAATTTTCTCAATCACCATCAACTTCAATTTCATCTTTCGGTGAACTGGAGGAGCGTAAAATATATGGCATTGTAACTATAATTTGTAAATTTATAAATTTTTTAAAATAAATATTTATTTATAGGATCGTAATTTGGTAGCTGTTCTTCAACAAAACATATTGGGAAAAAAACTAGCTGAAAAACTATTAAAAAATGAGGAGCTAGATTTAAAAGAAATTAAATCTTTTAACAAAATTGTTGTTGACGATTTAATAAATATTTGCGGATAGTAAAGTTTTTAAATGTTATAGTATAGTATCATTAAATGTTATATTTTTGAAAATTTGTAGTTATCCTTCGAGGCAGAGCAAAGAAAATCTTGCAAGGGCCATTGTTTATAATTTCAAACAGTTAGGACAATATATTAATGAAAACAGTCCAACTCATGTAAGATCTTAATATAAAAATACGATTAATATTATTAAAAAAAAATATTTACAGGCTTTATGGTTTGACGCGAGAGGATCAAAAAATGGTACAAAAGCAGCCGGAAAAATTGAATACCGTTTAGAGAACGAAAGATTAAAATTGAGTCCTTCACAAAAAAAAAATATCAGAAATCTAACAAAAGTAATTTCTAATGATGTAAGCAACAACGATAAAGTAGAGGAAATGAGCAAGCTCATACCAACTGAAGAAAATTTTGATAAAATCAAAGAGCTAATGAAAATAACAATCGGTTTCAGAAATACAATGAAATCTAATGGCGACACATTTAAAATGTTTGTGACAAAATTCCCAAGCATTATTTGCTATAAAGGAATATTAGTTAGTATATATTATAGATGTTTCTAAATTCTCATGTATACCTATGTAATTTATTTATTTTTTCATTTAATATAGATTGAGAATGACTTTGAAAAAATGGTAACAGCTAGTGGTTCTATTTCAGTTTTTTTAAATATGATAACCAATATTAATGTTGATTCTATTTATGCTGATAAATTCCAGAATGGTAATTATTTTACTTGATATTTGAATTTGCTCTTAAAGTAATATAATTGATTACAGATTTTCTTTCTGCTTTGGTGACAACATATAAGCTTCTACCAAATAGAAATTTAAAAAGGATTCATGCTCAATTGGAACCAGATTTGAGCAACTGGGAGAATAAAACGTTAGAAAATTTTCTAAAACCATTAATTCAATGGACAGATGTAAAAATATTATATATTTTTTTTAAATATTATATTAATAATATATATTTTTCTTATTTCAGAACCAGGCTGGTATCGATAATTTTATAAAAAATAATAAGCAACTTCAACCATTTATTTTGTGCTTATCAGAAAAAACATTTGGAAGTGGTCAATATTATATAATAGTTGATGGAATCTACATAGATTGTGGAATTGATATTGTTAATGCTTTCAATATCTTATATAAAATGCATCATGTTTTTAACTTACAATATGATGCAAATCTTTCAAAATTTTTTAATTTTTTCGATGTTTTTATTTATAAACTTCAAAAAATCAATCCAGTTGGTTTAGTTATGGCATTTGCCAATAAATATAAAAGTGATTAATATATTTTTTGTAAAATTATGAAATTTTTTTAACTTACTTAATTCCTATATATTTCTTATTAACTTTAATAAATACACATAAATAAATTACTATTATTTAGTAAATTTAAATTTATTTAAATATTTTTTTGATTATTTGTGTTAAAATTCATCTAAAATACCAGAGATGCTTTCAAAATAATGTCTAGAACTTCTCTAAAAATCTCGTGAATTCCAGTTGTTGAACCTATTCTTGAAAATAAATGTTAATAGAATTCTGTATTAAACAGCAAGAAATTTAATTAGAATCTATTGAAATTTATTGTATGACCAGTAGATTGGAATAGACTTCTCTATAAATTTCAATAAAATTTCTGTTAAAATCTTTATATTTTTGCTTGCAATTCCGGTAAGAAATATTGAAATTCTAGTTTTGTCAACTGTTTTTAGATTACCTTTTAAATCTAATTTCTAGTTCAGTTCTCTAGATAAAATTGCAATTCAATAGACTTCTCTATAAAATTCAATTAAATTTCTGTTAAAAACATCATATCTTCTCTTAAATTCAGGTAAGATATATTGAAATTCTAGTTTTGTCAGCTGTTTTTAGATTACCTTTTAAATCTACTTTCTAGTTCAGTGCTCTAGATGGGCTGACTTATTAAAGAGAGAGTTTCAGTCATCCCATTGGAATTATGGAACAATTTTTAATTACTAGAATAGTCAGTAAATTTTTTTAACTAGATTTTAAACTAGAAAATCTAGGAGTTGTGGTCTAGTTAAATTTCATGTAGAATCTAGTGAAAAAAATTTAGTGTGTATACGCATGTAAATGAGATACATTGAAAATATTTAGTAATTATTGTTATACTTTCATTTAATATATCAATAAATTCAAGAATTTTCCATAATGAAACAGAACTCTCTAAATTTTACATTAACTTTCTTTCTATCACGATTAGGTCTTAGAGCAACTTGCACTTTATGACACTATGTCAGTCCAAATCATTTCTTTCCAAAATTCCATGCAACTCGAATGATTTATTTACATAAATCATTGAAATAATACTTGACCTAAATTTCATCTAACAAAACTGAATTTTCATTTTGTTTTTTGACTTCGCAGATACAAAATAAATTTGACAATTTCATTTTACAATTCTTACATGAATTCTTATTTGAAAATAAAATTTTTATTACAAAAGTTCTTCAATTCAGGTTCCTTTCAACCAGAATGCCTTGATTTCTTCACAGATTTGAATCTATATAAAGTATTTGTCATTATTGCAAAACAAAAACTTTTCTATTTTTTTCGTATAGTTTGAAATTTTTGATATAAAAATCTACAAGTATAAAAAGTTCACTTTTGGAAATTTAAATCGCAAAAGTTTTAAAAATAATGAAAATAAAAAATGTCCTTACAAAAACTATATTAATATTAATAGTTTTTTTTCCACGATACGATACGATACAACACTTTTTGATGCTAATCTCAGACAAATTCTGAAAGTTTCTCATAAAACTTTATTTTTTATTATACGTAAGTTTGTGAATGAAGAAGATTTATTTTAATTTGGCTTTCCAAGTTATATTAAGGAAATGAATAATTTTATACAATTTGTATCATGATGGGACCTGGAGGGACCTGGGGTGTGAATAGAATAACTGAAAGAGATTAATTTTAATTATTTTTGCAGGATTAAAAAAATTGATTTCTTTTAAAATGATGTAAATTTTAGTAAAATTATGAGTAAATGAAAATTTAAGGGAGGAATTAAGTTGCTATTGACCTTAATATGCGTTACGTTTGTTTGAAATTTGGATTGATTCTTTGATAGGATAGTAATGTTACCAAAAATTTTGAATTTTACATCTTTTAATCGATCAAAACTATAAATATTGTAGTAACAAAATATCAATATAAAATATGTTAAGCCTTAGGTCACCTGGATGGTTTACATTTCATCAGAAAGTTGATTAAATGATTCGTAAAATCGACAACCCCCAGTTACTTCTACTTTAGTAGAGGATACTCTTTATCAAAAGCTATATCACTAAAAATGGGATACAAGCAAGGATTGACGGATTCGTAAGTTTTCGGGAATACTAAATTATTCTGGGGTATATTTATGACTCTAAGAAACCCAAGGACATCAGATGAATACCATAGATGACTTAATTTTTAACTTTGTCTTAATACATTCCCAACGTGTCGTGGATGTATGGAGGAGGAGAAGGAGACAATGGAAAATTTGTTGTGTCATTGCCCATATCACTGCAACAAAAAAAGATTTACGAAATTTGATAGTTTCTTTCTAGAAAATCTGGAGGAAGTGGGTGAGATAGAGCCGGTTAAAGAAGTTGGATGAGTCGGCATGCTGTAACTGTTATGCAGCGTTCGACTGGAGTGTACAACGCACTCACTCTTCTATGGGGGTCTCGTATTTCCCACTCCTTTAAAACCAACTAATCAAACTTTCTAATAAGAGTATAGATTCATTTTCAATCAATATTAATTTTTAACAATATTATACATTTTATTCACATAAATTAAATTTTATCACCTTCAATTATCGTTTATATTTTCAAAAGGTAAAACTCTTTTTTGTTATTTCATTTGTGGAAAACCTTTTATATTAACATGACGTTGTTTTCATATCTCATATAGCTAAATTTGGTTCAGATTTTTCAAATTAATTTTAATGATGGTAATAAAGTGATAAAACATAATTTTCTATTCATTTTTTTATAACTATTTCTATTTCCAACCACTTCTATTTCAGGTGACACTATTTTCTGACACAATGGTGATTATAATTTTATACGTAATGTCGTATATAATTTTCATCATGAAAAAGTTTTATTTTTTCACTTTTTGTCACATAAAAACTGAATTTTCATTCATTTTTAGAGAGATTATTGAGTAAAGGACCACTACAAATTCTTGGTTTACCTTACAAACTTTATGAATGCGGAATTGTTTATTTATAAAACAAAAAGCGGATAATGTATTGTCCGCTTATGTGTCAGAGAAATATTGTTGTAAACTTTTTGAAATAATATATTTGACAGTAATGTATCCCACTTGCAGCGGCGATGTCGTTGTAAGTACGATATGCTATAAAGAATTAGATTGAAATAATTACAAGTAATAAAACTTTTAATATATAATTGAAGACCATTCCTTACCAACAAATATCTTACTATATTAAAAGCCAATACGTTGTTGCACTTAATAGTTTCTTCCTATATAAAAAAGTTTATGGTTCGGAATCTAAAATTATGATTCGGAATTGCAATTAAATGTTTTGAAAGGTCTCTATAATATTCAAAGTGTTATCCGTTTTTAGGATACACTATACACAAAGTTGTGATGTTAACATTAATTCAAAAATGATCCGCTATACGGCGCTATTTATTTGTTTAATTGAACGAATTTGTAAACGAAAATTTGCATTTTAACATTGCAAATGCTCATCAGATAGAACTAATATTAAAGTACGAACTGAAAAGTTAAATGAAGTTCAAAATGAAATAGAGCAGATTTTATGTAATTGAACACATTATGACTCTTAGGAAGCACTGCCGTCTTCGTTATTAGTTTTTAAACTTTGTATTATAACATAATTTATCATAGCAAGTGCTAAGTTGGCTTCTACCATAAAAATAGTGTAAATATTGTAAATTTATTGCTACAAGATGGCGCTTTACAAAATTTATTTTAAAATATAATTAAATTAGATCAAATAGCTAATAAATATTCACTAGTATCCCGGCCATTTAATTAATGATATATACAGCAACTGCACAAAATCTAGTGAATCCGTACACAAATCATTATCAATTAACAAAATTCTTTGAAAAAGTGAAAACGGAATTTTCTTCATAAAAATTTTCTTTGTATTTTTGTTGCTGAATCACTTTTAGAAAAATCTGAAAATTTCTATTTTTAAAATTTACCCTTCTGTTTTTCAAAATAAATAATTTCATATATGGAACTTGTCTCTTTGACTTCCCAATTTAATTTTATTTTATTTTCAAATCAAAGTCTAATTTTAGTCTGTCATTTTGTCTATGATGACGGCACGATGGAAAATTTATTAATATTTCTTTTGATCTTTTATAATGACATAAAAATTGTTTTAAAGGGAATAAAAAAATCAATTTACTTAATATTTTTGATTAAAATAGAAAGCATATGCAATTTTAAAATGAAATTAATTTAGAAAATTGAACTTTTTGTTAGCCTTTAATTTGTTCTATTTGAGGACATAGCATTTGGCATCCTTATTGCGAACAAGCTAAACCACTGTCCATCATATTTGTTACATGAAATAGTTTCACACAAGCATAATCGTACTAACCAGCTCTGAAAGTAGTGTAGTATTTCTGCATTTGATATTTCCTGAAGTTTGTAGAAAATTCTACCACAAATTATGGATCCATTATTGTCTATGAAGTCACCATAATTTAACCAAACCTTAACAAAATAGTCAGCAAAATAAATCTGATTTATTTAACATTCCCGACAAACCCAAATTAGCGCATATGAGCCGTTTTATTAGCACTCATACTCATGAAACAAGAATAGGTAAAGCGATGGAAAGAGGTAGTTTTAGATCCACCTTGTGCTATTCAAGAAGCGTTCCATATCTCTAGGTTGCTATAGACTGCCGAAAGAGTTGTATCTAACTTTGGCCAGTGCAGGGCACTTGTAAATGAAGTGGACTATAGTCTCTTTCTCGTGCGACACTTTACAGTTGCGGCATTATTGGTTAAATGGAATGCCCATCAGGGATTAGTCTCTAGAAGTTTCTCTAAAAAATGATGCAAAAATAAATTTATTTATTTATTGGAATGTATAAAAATTTCACAGAGTAACTTCAACACCGGATCTAGCTGAACGGCCCAATATTATTATTTAACTGCAAAGTTAAAGTCATTTGAGTGAGCCAGTCAGTATGGGTGATGCAACTGGCTAAACCTAACTGTGGTATTGCTGAAGATTGTTACCAAAATCAATGAAAAGCTCTGATAAGCATCATATGATAAGTAAAGGTGAATTGCAAGATGGTACAATCGATCAATTTAAATCTGTGTGAGGGTGCATTATAGAAGGCATGGCGTTTACATTATGCTTTTGTGGCCTACACTATTTTACGTCAATTCCTTTCATAAAAAAATAAAATTTACCATTTTCCTTTTATTATTAAAATTATGTTTAATCAATTTACAGAAGAACTTGACAGTATCCTTCATCACTTCGTCTATAATTTAAATTATAAATTAGATACCAGTTCATTGACTAATGCTAACAATATAAAATAATTTGATCAGAGGTTGGTACTACACCCTAACTGGAAATAAAGAATTTATTTAGAATAGTGAAAAAGTATGGAAAAAATTTAAGATATTATTTTTAACTTGGCCTTGACTTTCTGATGATAACCCAAATATTTTTACTGGTCCTTTTTTAAGTATATATCGATTATTTAGGAATAATTCCACAGAAAAGTTTATTACAAAATTTCAATGTTGTATAACATTAAAACTTATTTTATGAAATTTAAAATTCCGCGAAATATTTACCAACTTTTTTTCACCGCTTCATTCTTTCCAAAAGGTCCTTGAATTCTGAATTTTTTTCGTAATTTCATATTTTATTTTTTTTGTATATAGTGTTAAAAATTCCACTCAAATCGCTCCTTATAAATGTATTATCGTTAACGTTGTTACCATTAATAAAAAAAGTAGCTATAATCTTTGTAAATCTGATATTTTATATTCGTTGACATTAAGGAGAACATAAAATGTTATGAGTTTAAGAATTTTATGAGACAATTTATTTAAATTGTGAAAAATAATATTTTTTTTGATATAGAATAAAAATTATGCCAATGAAAATGAACAACACAAAAAATTTAAATTTATTTAATTGAATTTAATCATTTCACATATAAAATTATTATTTTTTGTAATCAATTTTACTTTTTATAGTAAAAATGAATAAAGGTCAAGCTCCATTAGTTATTTAAAAGTCGTGATGACGTTTTTTTAGCAAAAATGAAAAGAGATAGCATGTAAAATTATACAGTACAGACAGAGATGAAATTTCCCACTGCTGTGAGAAATTTCGGAAACATTTTGACATTTTAATTTAATTTTAATTTATTTTCTCAGCATTAAAAAAAATAAAATTTCAAAAAAAAAAACTATGAATAACATTTTCTCTATGATTTGAGAAAATTTTCACAATCAACTTTTTTTCGGATACAACATCTTTTTTGTTGGATTCAACGACTTTTTTCGGATACAACATCTTTTTTGTTAGATTTTTCAACTTTTTTTCGGAAAAAAGTCGTTGTTCCGTCTCTACCGCACTCATGATTTTTTGTATCTTGCATAACTTCTTCTTGAAAAAAGTGATGACGACTTTTAAAAATGATTAATGGAGCTTGACCTTAAAACATATTTAATATGAATACGTTCATTTAAGTTTTATCTTACAACTTTGACGTGTGAATGTCGAATTTATCTTGTAAAATGCAATCAGGTAAAGGATAATCCTATAACAAATTCATAAATTTAATCGTAAAAATAAATTTTTCCCACAAGTGTAAATAAATTTGTTAAATTATATTAATAAAAACTTTGAATAAATTTATTTCCAGATTTAATTTCAACTAATAAATCTTTTAGTTTTAATATTTAATATATAAATTTACGTGTGGGCTGTTTGAAAAAAATATACTTCGTCAATAAAATATTTTTTTATTGTATCTGTCAAATTTAATTTAATTTTTAATTTGCTTCTGTTTGGATTCATAAAAGTTGAATTATTCCACACTCTTTCGATTCCATTCGATCCGTATTCACTTAATCGATGTTCCAATATTTGAAACCGCCAAATTTGAACTTTACTGAACAAACTGTTCGGTACATTGTAGCCCAACTTTAACGTTCAAAAAATCAAAATATTTAATTTATATATTTACCACAGAAATATCATCTCTAAAAATAGATTACGTTTAACAGAATTATACTTGAATTCATAAGGTTATCATAATACTGAATTATCAAAATTATGACAAAATAATTCTCAAGAAATAATCAGGCTACAAACTGTAAGAGTATTAAAAAAGAATTTCATAACAAATTTAAATTATTAATATAATAATTAAATCACTATAAATTCAAAGACAATTTTATAATAATTCAGTGTATTTTTGCTACTGTAACCGGGAAGTTAGCATACTTAATATTCTGAAATAGAATTGTAAAAAAAAAAATATTTATTAACTTTTCTATCTTCTCCAAACTAATTTATTATCCGATCGGGCAAGAATCTAGTAACAAAAACCAAAATAATGGAATCTAGTAATAATGATATACATGGTAATATATCTGTAATTATTCTGTAATCATGATGTTAAATATCTGTAAACTAAAATTTCGGTTAAATAGCTATTAAAATGAATTTCAATTTTCGTTCGCAGTTTTCACCCAAAGTTCAACTACTCCCGCTGGATATGTTTTTTATCCAGTATCAAAAGATAAGAAATGCTTTTCATTTCAAGTGCGTGCTACAGTTTTTCCTCATGTTATTCTTAGTGCTACACCATCGGTTGTAGAAGGTCAAAAACTTGAAGTTATTCTAGAATATAATGGACAATCTGTAATACGAACAAAAGATAATAAACACGTAGTTACTGCACCAATCAAGAACATTGTTAATGATCAGGAATTACGTGGATTCTGGATAAGATGGCTAGATGATTATTTATTAGAAGTTGGTCGTGATACAGATAATTATCCATTTTTATCTTATAGACTACCAGAAAAATTATCGGTTAATTTTATTGGAATTTTAAGTTATACAACTTGTGCCGAATGGATTCTACACAAAGGTACAATAATTTAAAGTTTTGAGTTATATGTAATAATTCTATGTTTAATAGATCCAAAATGTAATTCTGAAACAAAATGTGGAACCACAAAAAAGCTCGATTCAATAAAGAATAATATTTTACAAATATCACAACAACATATTTTAAGTCAGATTAAAAAACAACATGGAATTTTTCAAGCTAGAAAATTCCGAACTAGGGACATTTTATTAGAATATCAACAATTGGTTAAAAAGCATTTTATAAAAGCTCAAGAAAATCAAAATAAAATTTATGAATCAGAAGATAATAATGAGATTTATTGTCCACTGAAATCAATAATTTTCGATGAAATAACTGAAGTGTATTTCCAATTTTTGGAAGAACTTGAAATGGAGTTGGCAATGTTTAAACCTGTATCGGTGGAAACAAATGTTCCAAAAGAATGCGAACGTAATTGTGGCAGTTGTAACTGCAGTAAATAATAAAATTCATGTTTAATTTTTAAAAATTGTAATGGGTAGTTCAAAAGTTTGAAGTTTGAAAAAAAATATTCTTAATCTGTGACTCCAAAAGGAACTAAATATATCGATTTTCTAAAGTCCGTCTATGTTGTCTATATATAAATTTTATTCAATTTCAATAATAAAACAAGTTTTAGCCATTGGGAACTTATAGCTATACAATCTAAAGTACTAGAATAAAATCGAAAAATGAACTTTTACAAAAAGTAATAGAAACGAATTTAAACTTTTCGTAAAAGTTCACAAATATATTATTTCAATCTCAATATTAAATGAAACTTCTTGGGTGGCTTAATCATTTGTTTCATATCTGAATCTGGTATATTGTTTCATATTCATTTGTTTCATATCTGCATTGTTTCCATTCCATGTTTCGTATCTGTATAATTCCCATCGCTAAAGTTCCTTCCTTGTTTTGTATCTGTATAATTCCCATCGCTAAAGTTACTTGTTCTTTATTATAATAACTATACAAAATGTTTAATTAACCTCACCACTGTTCATATTTCAGGTTCATAGCTCAAACCGTATAAATAAAAGAATTAAATTAGCTTCCATTTAGCTTAGAGAGCGCAATGCAGCTATTTAACTATCATGAACTTTAAATAGAAGATGGTATTAAGATAATACTTTCGGAACTCAATCTTGTGTAAAACTTCTTGAAAAATCAAATTGTTGGATTATGATTGGAATTTGGAATTATTGAGTGTAGAAGGAAAAATTGTTACTTTTGTAATTTATCTTATGTGCCCAAAAAAAAAGTAATAAAAAACAAAATTGCCAACAATATTTTTTAATATTGGAAAAACCGAATTAGCACACGAAATTGTTTCATGGAGGAAATGGATCATCATTAGCGACTTCGAAATCAGTCAAAGCATTCTTTCTTATGACATTCTTCAAAGTGTGTCTTATTTGGACAAAATAATTTGGAGAAGGGTTCAAAAAGAAAATATAGCTATTAAATTTGAGAATCTTGAATCCTTTGCATTGGAATTAAGGATGATTAAAAATGTAACTTCCTGCCCCACCAAAAGAAATAAAAATTAGTTTGTTAATAATTTAAATGTGTTCTAGCATCTCAAACTTGTTGCTGCAACATTTTTTATATAAAATCCATTTAAAAATGTAGCTAAGAGATTTTAATGATTTTTCAACACTCTGTAAACATTCATTTGTATATAAATAAGTTTAAACTTGAAATTTCTAAAAAAAAAATTTTATAGGTTACACAATTCCATAGAGAAACTTTTCCAACATAAAATATTGATCAGTAATTTTAATTATACCCCAAAATAAAAAACTTGAAATTAACTAACCCGATAATAACCAAAAACTTTGACTATAAATATTTCAGCAAAGCAATTAAATGCATTTTTAATTCCAAAATTTTACAAAATTTTCGTCTACATTTCTTTTTTCATTTATTCTAAAGCTTGGGCTACAATGTATCGATCAGTTCATTCTAGAATTAATTCGTCCAATAGTCAAATTGACTTGTTAACACTTAGTTATAGATTGTAATCAATTAAATTTGTCAGTTTGACAGTTTTCTTTCTTATACAATTCCGGAATTTTTGCAGTACCGGCTATTTTTTTTAAAATCTGTCAAATTTAATTTTTAATTTGCTTCTGTTTGGATTCATAACATTTGAATCATTCCACACTCTTTCGATTCCATTCGATCCGTATGGACTTAATTGATGTACCATAACAAATTATTTGAAACGCCAAATTGAATTTTACTGAACAAACTGTTCGGTACATTGTAGCCCAACCTGAACGTCCAAAAAGGCAAAATACTAATTCAAATATTTATCAGGGAATTATCATCTCTAAAATTGTAATTTTAAACTATAAAACTCTTAAACTAAATCATTTTTTATTATCCTTGGAACATTTCCAAAACAAAATATATAGGAAGGATTAATATTTAAAATTTTATTAAAAAAAAAAAAAAGTTTTTATTATTTATTTTTTATATATAATTTTTATTTGGTTTTTCTTATTTTTTATCATTTTGATTGGTTTATTGTTGTGGGCATAAAAAGTTCTTTATAGACAAACAAATAATACTAAATAAAATTTAAAAAAAAAAATGTCCTAGTTTTTACAGATTTTATGCTTCATAAAATGTTGCTAGCTATGCAAAATAAAAATAAATATGATTTTCATTATTTACTGTGTTTATATAGCGTTGGAAATGAATATACAGTAATCCCTCCGACTGCGCGGTAGTTACGTTCCGAAAAAACAGCGCGCAATCCGAAATCGCGCACTGTGAAGCCTATTTTGTATTAAATTAGGGGGATACGTTCCAAATCCTAAAATTCTGAAGAAAAATTTAAACTTAATACATGTATACATAACTAAAATAAAGTCTTTATTCAGTGACTAGTTATAATAAATATAAATATAAATTTAAACATAAACGAGTCAAATAAAACCGCTCAAATTGGTGAAATACACGCGCATTAATAAAAATCTCTAAAATAAATGAAACTAATTTTACCTTTACTATTACTTCCTTTAAGTAAAAAATTGTTAACGTCACATCACAACTTTTACATTATATGTACATTTAATGACAATGGGGATTCACCAAATTCTAAGAGCCTCTTTACACTCAAAGATTTTTCAGACGATTTTTCAGACGACTAGTATAAATTTATACTGGTCGTATGAAAAATCGTCTGAAAATATTTTAGTGTAAAGAGGCTCTAAATCTATATTGCACGAAATATATGTAGTCCAAAAAAAAAAAACGCGCTGCTGCGAAACTTTTACCGCGCAATGCGAAATTTTAGTGGTAAAAACAAAAACGCGCAATTCCGAAACCGCGCATTCCGAAACCGCGCAGTTCGAGGGTTTACTGTACATTTATTTATAACTATAAATATGTCAGTATAGGAAAATTATTTTAAAAAAATATTTTAGGGTCCATAGAATAGTATAGACAAAAATCGAAAAAGCTTGGCAACACTCCAGTTTTTCAAATACATTTATTCAGCTGTCAGATAATTTATGATATTTTTGTTTTGAATTCACTGGTTTTTAACAGACATGTTATCTAAGAGTCGAAATTGACGGCTATAGACTTCTATACATTGAAATTTTTGACATTACATTTTTTTTTCATTTATTCTCAAGGTTGGCCTACAATGTATCGATCAGTTAATTCTAGAATTGATTCGTCCAGTAGTCAAATCGACTTTTTAAGAATTAGTTAATGATTGTAATCAATTAAATTTGTTAGTTTGACAGTTTTCTTTCTAATATAATTCCGGTTTTTTTCAGTACGGACTATTTTTGTTGAATCTGTCAAATATAATTTCATTTTTAATTTTCTTCTGTTTAGATTCGTAAATTTTGAATCATTCCACACTATTTCGATTCCATTCGATCCGTATCCACTTAATCAATGTTCCATACAAAATATTTGAAAACGCAAATTTCAACTGACTTTACTGAGCAAACTGTACGGTACATTGTAGCCGAATTTCCAGGTCCAAAAAGGTAAAATACTAATTCAAATATTTATCAAACAGTTGTTTTTGATTACGGGCGCCATACATGAAACTCTTACGTTTCTAAACATCTTAAATAAGTTTTATTTCAACTATAAAAATTCTTAAATGCACGGTTTTTGGGTCCCGGCCTTGTTTATTTTGACGTAAAAGAAAACAGGTCTATCGAATTTTGATCGTAATAACTTTTAATCGTAATTATTAATATTTTTTACTGCGATTGTGTTAAATGTATTAGGGTAATTTACTTTGCAGAATTCAGTACGTAGTTTATTGTGTTTACCATTCACTACTGTGACAAATTGCGTTGAAACAATTTGCTGCTCACAATTCCATATTTCACTGTGCTGATAATATAAGCTATGTGGTAATTACAACTCATATTGTGAACCTTTCACTTGTGTTAACGTACGAGCTTCTGCACATTGTGAATTATCACTGCAATTAACTAATGCATTCGATTGTTTGTAACGAATTGTCATCACAGTGACCGCAGAAATTCAAGTGGTGTGACAACTTTTCACTTTAGTTAATAAAATGTCATCACAGTAAACTATCAAATTATGTTGAATTGTTTACATAATGAATTGTCACCACAGTGACTTTTGTGAAATGAAATGTCATCACAATGACTGCATAAATAGTTAAAAATTGAATTAGTGGTGACAATTATTGACAACTTTTATTTGGACAACAAAATGTCATTTGTACACTGTAAATTGTTAGATACACCGAATTGTCTACAATGAATTCGTCAGTTTAATCGTTTAAGCCCAACTAGTTTAAGTTTTCTACTTAAAATAATTCACATCAAAAATTGTGTACTCGTTTCAAAAATTGTGTGATTTACTTATCATATCTGAATCCTGATCGAATTCAATAATTCAGTTAATTCTAATCAATTTATTTACATTTTAATTTCAGTATTTATTTAATTGGACAAGAATTTAAATGGAAATATTCATTTTTTTTATGAATAAATTTAGTCAAATAAAAAATCAAATTAAATTTTAGTGGAATTCATCGTGACCCAACAAAAAAATGAAAAATTATTATATTTTTATCATCGTTTCAATCTGTGAAATATTTCAAATAATAAAATATATTGATAAAAATAAGTGAATTTATTTTTCATCAATATTAATTGCACAAATATAAAAATTCCATTATTTTAAATTTATTATATATAAAATATTGAAATTGTAAATTAATATTAATTAAATTTTAAATATTTCCAAAATTCATAATTTTTTATTTTATGAAATGTGTTTAATTAAGGTCAAGCTCCATTAGTCTTTTTTAAAAGTCGTCATCACTTTTTTCAAGAAGAAGTTATACAAGATACAAAAAAGCATGAGTGCGGTAGAGGAGGAACAACGAATTTTTTCCGAAAAAAAAGTCAACAAATCCAACAAAAAAGATGTTGTCTCCGAAAAAAAGTCGATGAATCCAACAAAAATATACTGTCTCCGAAAAAAGTCGGTGAATCCAACAAAAAAGATGTTGTCTCCGAAAAAAAGTCGATGAATCCAACAAAAAAGATGTTGTATCCGAAAAAAAGTTGATTGTGAACAACTTTTTTTTACTAAAACTTGAAATTTGTCTCTTTTATTAAAATTTTCTCAAATCATAGTTGACGTTTATTTTTTTAAATGCTGAGAAAATAAATTAAAATTAAATTAAAATGTCAAAATTTTTCCGAAATTTCTTACAGTAGTGGGAAATTTCATCTCTGCCTGTACTGTATAATTTTACATGCTATCTCTTTTCATTTTTGCTAAAAAAAAGTCATCACGACTTTTAAAAGATTAATGAAGCTTGACCTTTAAAATAAAATAATTTTACTGAAAAATTTGATATTCTTAATTAAAAAACTCTGAAACGAACAATCCGAAATTTCGGTTTATAGTTTGATGAAAAATTTATTTGTTTATAGATTAGCTTCCTTTACAGTTTCTTCTTATTCGAGGTATTTGTGTCTAACTGAAATGAATGATATTTTGTGGGACTTTCCAGCTGATATTGTTGGTAAATACGAAAATAAGACTTTATTTATAAGTCGGGAAAATATTTCTTATCTTCTGTTATGGTTCAGCTTCTATTTTTAGCGTTTTGATTACATTTTTATAAGTAAATAAACGAGAGAAAAATATTAATTTATATTTACAATTAATTAAATTAAAATTACTGAAGATTGATAACCCCATCCAGATCAGAGTTTTTGGAAATTCATGATTGATTACTCATAGCTAGTTTAATAAAATTTTAAATATATATAAAAATTACTATTTCATTTTGTAATGACGAATAAATGTTGGTCTTATTTTTATAGGTCTTGATATTAACGTATACAAATTAAATTAAGTTTTTTAGATCTAATAAATTGTAATCCATGCTTTTAGATTAATTTCAAAGTAAGTAAGTGTGAGGTATCACGAGGATACATGTCAGAATACCATTATGGAGTCTACTTTTCTTTAAATTCACTAACATTTTTCAGGAGATCGAATTTCCTATCAGAAGTGATCAAAACGAATACTAAAAGATTAATTATTTCTTATACTTAAACCGAAAATGAGTTCATAGTGGTACCACTCTTAAGGTACGGGGTACTTTCTATCAAGTCGCATGTTTACATAATTTCTACAATCTGAAACATCTTTCAAAGCTCGACCAGTACGATTCTACCACAAGAGAACCTCCATGTCTAGCCTCGATGTTACAATTTACCATTATGTTTTATGACTGATTTATAGCATCATTTTATTACTAAGAAATCACATTATACAGAATAAGAATGGATTTCTCGGTTATCATAATTTTGAACCATCAAAACAATCCCAAATAATTCTGACGAAATTATTAATCTACAAATTGTAAAAGAAATTAAAAATAATTCTATAATTACTGAAAGTTCTGCTTATCAATTATTCTGTTACTCTGAAGTGATTTTTTATACACTTAATAAATTCAATATAAATTCAAAGACAATTTAATAAAAATTCAGTATATTTTTGCTACTGTAACCGGGAAGTAGTCTTAATATTGTGGAATAAATTCTGTTAAATTGTTTTTTTGTGAATTTTTCTACAATTTCAAAATTAATTTATTGTTGCACGGAACACGAATCTACAACAATAACTGGTGATTTAATAACGAATAAAAACTAAAATAATGGAATCTAGTAATAGTGATATACACGGTAACATTTTTGTAATTGATAAAAAAAATTTGTAAACTAGAATTTCAATTAAATATCTATAAAATTAATTCCAATTTTCGTTTTCAGTTTTCACTCAAAGTTCAACAACTTCCGCTGGATATGTTTTTTATCCGGCATCAAAATATAAGAAATGGTTTTCATTTCAAGTGCGTACCACAGTTTCTCCCCACTTAATGCTTAGTGCTTCTCCAACGAGTATCAATACTCCCTTCATTGAAATTATTTTAGACTGCAATGGAAATATCGTAATTCGAACAAAAGAAGGTAAGGTCGGACGAACTGCACCAATCAGTGGTATTGTAAATGCTGAAGAATTACGTGGATTCTGGATAAGATGGCTGGATGATCAATTCTTAGAAATTGGTCGTAATACAGATAATTACCCAATTATATCTTACAGAATGCCACAAAAATTATCAGTAAATTATATTGGTATTCTGAGTTACTCAAATTCTGCTGAATGGATACTACACGCAGGTAAAATTTCATACTGAAATAATATTTATTTTATATCTAATAAAAATAATTATTTTTTTAATAGATCCGCATTGTGGTGCTTACAATATAACAACGAATGTCAATACGGAAAATAACAATATTTTACAAAAATCGCAACAATCTATTTTAAATCAAATTAAAGATCAACATGGAATTTTTAAAGTAAACAAACTTCGGTCTAAGGAGATTCTACAAAAATATCAGGAAACGATTGAAGAACTTTATAATAATGCTGAAGAAAATCAGACTAAAATTTATTCGGAAGATAACGTAGTTTATTCCCCACTTAAGTCTCTAACGTTCAACGAAATAACTGAAGAGTATTTGCAATTTATGGCAGAAATTCTAATGGAAAAAACGAAGGTCAATACGGAAAATAATAAAACAGGACAAACAAAAGATAATACCGAAAATAATAAAGTTGAAAGCACTAAGGTCAATAGTGAAAATAAAAAATTTGAACCAACGAAGGATAATACTGAAAATAAAAAAGTTGGACCGACGAAGGATAATACCGAAAATAGTAAAGTTGGGACAAAGAAGGATAATACCGAAAATAGTAAAGTTGATCCAACGATTGATAATACAGAAAATAATAAAGTTGAACCAACCAAGGTCAATAGGAAAACTAATAAAGTTGGACCAACGAAGGATAATACAGAAAATAAAAAAGTTGAAACAACGAAAGTCAATACGGAAAACAATAATATTTTACAAAAAACGCAACAATCTATTTTAAATCAAATTAAAGATCAACATGGAATTTTTAAAGTAGATAAATTTCGGTCAAAAGAGATTCTACAAAAATATCAGGAAACGATTGAAGAACTTTATAATAATGCTGAAGAAAATCAGACTAAAATTTATTCAGAAGATAACGAAGTTTATTCCCCACTTAAGTCTCTAACTTTCAACGAAATAAGTGAAGAGTATTTGCAATTTATGGCAGAAATTCTAATGGAAAAAACGAAGGTCAATACACAAAATAATAAAACGGGACAAACAAAAGATAATACCGAAAATAATAAAGTTGAAAGCACTAAGGTCAATACTGAAAATAAAAAAGTTGAACCAACGAAGGATAATACCGAAAATAATAATGTTGAAACACCGAAGGATAATACCGAAAATAATAAAGTTGGAGCAAAGAAGGATAGTACCGAAAATAGTAAAGTTGAACCAACGAATGATAATACCGAAAATCAAAAAGTTGAAACAACCAAGGTCAATACGGAAAATAATAAAGTTGGACCGACGAAAGATAATAACGAAAATAAAAAAGTTGGAACAACGAAGGATAATACCGAAAATAATAAAGTTCTACCAGCAAAGGACAATACCGAAAATAAAAAAGTTGGACCAACGGAAAATAATAAAACGGTCAATACGGAAAATAATAAAACGGGACCAACGAAAGATAATACTGAAAATAAAAAAGTTGAACCAACGAAGGATAATACTGAAAATAATAATGTTGAACCAGCGAAGGTTAATACTGATAATAATAATAAAGTGGGGCCAACGAAGGATAATACCGAAAATAGTAAAGTAGGAACAATGAAGGATAATACCGAAAATAATAATATTTTACAAAAATCGCAACAATCTATTTTAAATCAAATTAAAGATCAACATGGAATTTTTAAAGTAGATAAATTTCGGTCTAAGGAGATTCTACAAAAATATCAGGAAACGATTGAAGAACTTTATAATAATGCTGAAGAAAATCAGACTAAAATTTATTCAGAAGATAACGAAGTTTATTCCCCACTGAAGGCTCTAACTTTCAACGAAATAACTGAAGAGTATTTGCAATTTATGGCAGAAATTGTAATGGAAAAAACGAAGGTCAATACGGAAAATAATAAAACGGGACAAACAAAAGATAATACCGAAAATAATAAAGTTGAAAGCACTAACGTCAATACGAAAAATAATAAAGTTGAAACAACCAAGGTCAATACCGAAAATAATAAAGTTGGACCGACGAAAGATAATAACGAAAATAAAAAAGTTGGAACAACGAAGGATAATACCGAAAATAATAAAGTTCTTCCAGCAAAGGACAATACCGAAAATAAAAAAGTTGGACCAACGAAAGATAATATCGAAAATAATAAAGTTGCAACAACCAATCTCAATACAGAAAATAATAAAGTTGAACCAATCAAGGTCAATAGGAAAACTAATAAAGTTGGACCAACGAAAGATAATGCAGAAAATAGTAAAGTTAAAACAACGAAAGTCAATACGGAAAATAATAATATTTTACAAAAATCGCAACAATCTATTTTAAATCAAATTAAAGATCAACATGGAATTTTTAAAGTAGATAAATTTCGGTCTAAGGAGATTCTACAAAAATATCAGGAAACGATTGAAGAACTTTATAATAATGCTGAAGAAAATCAGACTAAAATTTATTCAGAAGATAACGAAGTTTATTCCCCACTGAAGTCTCTAACTTTCAACGAAATAACTGAAGAGTATTTGCAATTTATGGCAGAAATTGTAATGGAAAAAACGAAGGTCAATACGGAAAATAATAAAACGGGACAAACAAAAGATAATACCGAAAATAATAAAGTTGAAAGCACTAACGTCAATACGAAAAATAATAAAGTTGAAACAACCAAGGTCAATACCGAAAATAATAAAGTTGGACCGACGAAAGATAATAACGAAAATAAAAAAGTTGGAACAACGAAGGATAATACCGAAAATAATAAAGTTCTTCCAGCAAAGGACAATACCGAAAATAAAAAAGTTGGACCAACGAAAGATAATATCGAAAATAATAAAGTTGCAACAACCAATCTCAATACAGAAAATAATAAAGTTGAACCAACCAAGGTCAATACGGAAAATAATAAAACGGGACCAACGAAAGATAATACTGAAAATAAAAAAGTTGAACCAACGAAGCATAATACTGAAAATAATAATGTTGAAACAACGAAGCATGATACAGAAAATAAAAAAGATGAACCAACGAAAGATAATACCGAAAATAAAAAAGTTGGAACAACGAAGGATAATACCGAAAATAAAAAAGTTCTACCAGCAAAGGACAATACCGAAAATAATAAAGTTGGACCGACGAAAGATAATAAGGAAAATAAACAAGTTGAAACAACGGATATTAATGCCGAAATAAGTAAAGTTGGAACAACGAAGCATGATACAGAAAATAAAAAAGATGAACCAACGAAAGATAATACCAAAAATAATAAAGATGAACCGACCAAAGATAATACCGAAAACAATAAAGTTGGAACAACGAAGGTCAATACGGAAACAAATAAAGTTGGACCAACGAAAGATAATGCAGAAAATAGTAAAGTTAAAACAACAAAGGTCAACACGGAAACTAATAAAGTTGGACCAACGAAGGATAATACAGAAAATAAAAAAGTTGAAACAACGAAAGTCAATACGGAGAATAATAATATTTTACAAAAATCGCAACAATCTATTTTAAATCAAATTAAAGATCAACATGGAATTTTTAAAGTAAACAAACTTCGGTCCAAGGAGATTCTACAAAAATATCAGGAATCGATTGAAGAACTTTATAATAGTGCTGAAGAAAATCAGACTAAAATTTATTCAGAGGATAACGAAGTTTATTCCCCACTTAAGTCTCTAATTTTCAACGAAATAAGTGAAGAGTATTTGCAATTTATGGCAGAAATTCTAATGGAAAAAACGAAGGTCAATACCGAAAATAATAAAACGGGACAAACAAAAGATAATACCGAAAATAATAAAGTTGAAAGCACTAAGGTCAATACTGAAAATAAAAAAGTTAAACCAACGAAGGATAATACCGAAAATAATAATGTTGAAACAACGAAGGATAATTCCGAACATAAAAATGTTGGACCGACGAAGGATAATACCGAAAATAGTAAAGTTGGGACAAAGAAGGATAATACCGAAAATAGTAAAGTTGAACCAAGGAATGATAATACCGAAAATAAAAAAGTTGAAACAACCAAGGTCAATACGGAGAATAATAAAGTTGGATCGACGAAGGATAATACCGAAAATAGTAAAGTTGGGACAAAGAAGGATAATACCGAAAATAAAAAAGTTGGAACAACGAAGGATAATACCGAAAATAAAAAAGTTGAACCAACGAAGGACAATACCGAAAATAAAAAAGTTGGATCAACGAAAGATAATATCGAAAATAATAAAGTTGCAACAACCAATCTCAATACAGAAAATAATAAAGTTGTACAAACCAAGGTCAATACAGAAAATAATAAAACGGGACCAACGAAAGATAATACTGAAAATAAAAAAGTTGAACCAACGAAGGATAATACCGAAAATAATAATGTTGAAACAACGAAGGATAATACCGAAAATAAAAAAGTCGGACCGACGAAAGATAATAACGAAAGTAAAAAAGTTGGAACAACGAAGGATAATACCGAAAATAAGAAAGTTGAACCAGCGAAGGTTAATACTGATAATAATAATAAAGTGGGGCCAACGAAGGATAATACCGAAAATAGTAAAGTAGGAACAATGAAGGATAATACCGAAAATAATAAAGTTGGAGCAAAGAAGGATAATACCAAAAATAGTAAAGTTGAACCATCGAATGATAATACCGAAAATAAAAAAGTTGAAACAACCAAGGTCAATACGGAAAATAATAAAGCTGGACCGACGAAAGATAATAACGAAAATAAAAAAGTTGGAACAACGAAGGATAATACCGAAAATAATAAAGTTCTACCAGCAAAGGACAATAGCGAAAATAAAAAAGTTGGACCAACGAAAGATAATATCGAAAATAATAAAGTTGCAACAACCAATCTCAATACAAAAAATAATAAAGTTGAACCAACCAAGGTCAATACGGAAAATAATAAAACGGGACCAACGAAGGATAATACCGAAAATAATAAAGTTCTACCAGCAAAGGACAATACCGAAAATAAAAAAGTTGGACCAACAAAAGATAATACTGAAAATACAAAAGGTCAGAAGGTTAATACGAAGAATAATAAGGTTGGACCAGCGGAGCATAATACCGAAAATAGTAAAGTTGGAATAACGAAAGATAATACTGAAAATAAAAAAGTTGAACTAACGAAGGATAATACCGAAAATAAAAAAGTTGAAACAATCAAGGTCAATACGGAAAATAATAACGTTGGACCGACGAAAGATAATAACGAAAATAAAAAAGTTGGAACAACGAAGGATAATACCGAAAATAGTAAAGTTGGAACACAGAAGGATAATACCGAAAATAAGAAAGTTGAAAGCGCGAAGGTTAATACTGATAATAATAATGTGGGACCAACGAAAGATAATACCGAAAATAGTAAAGTTGAAAGCACGAAGGTCAATACTGATAATAATAAAGAAGGACCAACGAAAAATAATTCCGAAAATAATAAAGTTGAAACAACCAAGGTCAATACGGAAAATAATCAAGTTGGGCCGAAGAAAGATAATAACAAAAATAAAAAAGTTGAACCAACGAAGGATAATACCGAAAATAAAAAAGATGAAACAACGAATGGCAATGCTGGAAATAATAAAGTTGGACCAACGAAGGATAATACGAAAGATAATAACGAAAATAAAAAAGTTGAAACAACGAAGCATAATACAGAAAATAAAAAAGATGAACCAACGAAAGATAATACCGAAAATAATAAAGTTGGAGCAACGAATTTCAATACAGAAAATAATAATGTTGAACCTACGAAAAATAATACCGAAAATAATAACGTTGGAACAACGAAGAACAATACGGAAAATGATAAAAAAAAAATCATGCCGCTTAATACGGAAAATAATGAACTTGAAATTGAAACCACAGAGCTCAATGAAAATAATAATAATATTTTACAAAAATTGCAACAACATTTTTTTAATCAGATTAAAAATCAACATCAAATTTTTAAAGTTAACAAACGTTCTAAGGAAATTGTACTAAGATATCAGGAATTGATCGATAAACTTTACAGAAATGCTGAAGAAAATCAAATTAAAATTTATACAGAAGATAACGAAGTTTATTCGCCACTTAAGTCACTTACTTTTAATAAAATAACTGAAGAGTATTTGCAATTTATGTCAGAACTTCAAATAGAGTTAGCCAGTTTTAAACAAACAGCGCCATCAAAAATAAATAATTTAAACGATTTTGGACGTTGCAGTGGTTGCTGTAAATGTTGTGGTTCCAGTAATCTGCAAAATTGAGAGACATTTGTATGCTATATAAAATACTGAATTATATAAAATTTAATTTTAATAAAAATAAAACTGAAAATGAATTGAAATTATTAATTAATTAAAAAACAAAATGGATTTTTTTAAGTAAACAAACTTCGATCTAAGGTAATCCTATTAGAATACCCAGCAATGAAATATTTCTAATACCTCACTTAAGTGTTTAGTTAAAGAAGAAAAATATTTAACTTACTGCGAAGTAACTAAACCCAGTCTAGTAATAGTGATATATGAAAATTATCTTTTTTATCCGGCTTCTAAAGAAAATAAATGTTTTTCATTTTAAGTAAGTTACACAGTTTTTCCTGACTTAATTTCTAATCTTTCTACAGCGTTTGTAAATGGTCAATGCATTAAAGTTATAAAGAATTTAACAGAAATCTGGTAATTTGAAAAAATGATGCACATTTAATTACAACATCATTCAAAAATATTATAAATAATCATGAATTACGTGTATTCTAGATAAGATGGCTGGGCTGGACATTACATACTAATAGAAAAATTATCTTTCAAATATTTTGGATTTTTAAGTTAATCAACTTCTGCTGAATAACAACAATTAATATAAATCAATTAAAAATCAATATTGAATTTTTATGTTGAACCAACTTCGGTTTAAGGAAATTCTTTTAGTACACCAGCAATAGGTAAAAAATTTAGCTATTAATGAAATATCTAAATTTGACATACAATATTGTTGTTAAATAAAGAAAAATTACCAAATTTTTGAATTTTTATTTTCATGAAAACTTTTTTGTTTATTATTTCATTAAATTTAAATGAGATTTCTTGTTATTTTAAAACTATTAAAAGAATACTTCGTAAAATATTGACGTCAATTGGTTGAAAATTTATCTTTCGTAAATTTCATGATATGAAAACAAATACCAGGCAGCATTGTGCTTACCAGAAACAATTGGTGAATGTCAAAAGTAATTAATTTTTATAAATTTAAATGCAACATTTATTTAGACTGTCTTCAATTTGAGATTAAGAGCCATTAGCAAATTAATTGATATGATGCTAATGTAGGTACCATAAATATTAAATAATTTTTATTTCCATTTTTATAAAAATTTATATATTTCTTTTTTTATAATTTAGTATTTTAGGATTTTAAATTTAGCTGAATTGATTTTTAGTTTTTTAAATAATTGAAAATTTATCCCCTAAATTTTACATGAAAATTCTTTATATTTCATCTGGAATAATTTAATTTACTCTGCTGAAAGAATAAATTTACTATAGCTTTCAGTCGACAATTTCATTTTCATTACATTTAGTAATTTTTTTTTTGTACTTTCTGTACGTTGCTACATTTCTAAAAGTGTAATTTCCATTTATAAAGATTTAGAAGTCTTAAAAGCTTTGTAAATTAATAGTTAATTATTATAAACACTTCATAAAACTATGTATAGCTACTTTAACTTTATATAATTACTGAACTTGGTAGTAAATTGTTATGAACTTATTGAAGCCAAATAAAAGATACCACCCTAAATAATTATTTAGGAAATATAATTACTTATTCCATTGCAAATTTTATATAAATTATTTGGGCGGTTTGAGGAAAGGGAAAGGCATTGAAAGATTTGTAATACTCTCCACATCCTGGTTAATCCTAACCACATCATTCCAATTCACATTTCTCATAAAGGCAGCTAATTTAAATGGTTTTAATCTGTTCAGCTCCTCCATTTAATTCAAAAACTGAGGTTTCAAGTGTTTAAATCTTTTAGATCTAGTAGTTGTTCTAGTAATTCCTACTCTTTCTCACATCCTCTATACATATTGGATATATTACTTTTATGTGGTTTCATGTAATCATTTAAAATAGAAGCATTTTATAGCAAGACATTTGTTTCGGAATGGAATAGAACATTCCAATCGATTATTCTTTTTGTGATATAGATATATTCAATTTAATGATAAATCAATCATTTATATAATCAAGTACATCTATCAATTGTAATGTAAACACTTGTAATTTAAATTTACTAAAAGTGTTTCTATTGAAATCCAAATTTTAATTACATAAATATCAACAAAAATGTCAGATGATAAAATGCTTACACAATTTAAAAAAAAAATCATTATCCTTTTACACACTTTATTGTCTAATCCTTTTCACACTTTAGGATATATATAGAAAACAAATACCAGGCAAGTAGTGTGCTTACCAGTATAGTTCATCTACTATTAGACATTTAGTAAATATTGATTGTGACATCTGTCGTCTCTGCCTCAACTACAAGGAGACGAGGGAACACATCCTCGGCCACTGCGAGGCACTCGCAAAAGGCAGACTTAATATCTTAGGCAAAGGTTTCCTTACTTCTGAAGAATTGGGCAATATTGCTCCCTCGAACATACTAGGTTTCTTTAAATCTATTAAATGATAGGAGGAATAGGGGCTTTAAACGTACAATAGATCGTTAAGGTCGTAGTTCTCTCACGCGTAGTTCTCTCTCCTTCTCAAAAAGAAAATTTATTGATTGTAGATGTAGACAATGTGCCTAGAGTATGATGACAATTTTGTTATTTCTCAAATTCGAGATGTTGACATTTGAACGAAGCATTTATGAAATAAATGGGTTAAATGGTGTAATATCAACTGGAGGCCATATTGTCACTATTTCAACCGCTGGGATGATTTATAATATAATGAAAAAATTATAGGATTGAAATTCACTTTCGAGTGAAAAAAGGATTTTGCTATGGGGAGGGTTAAAAGTTTAGCATCTTAGGATATGGAAAGAATTATATTGTGGAAATGGTTCACATTCTTCTTAAAGTCATTCAAATTAAATTGTACTATAATTGGTACTGTAGGTGGTACGATAGTGGTGATTTGAGCAATAAAGAAAGTTTGTACATATAAGTGTACGATAAAATTTGTACGGGCTCAACTGAATATTTGTGAGGCTGGGCTGTTTTTAGTGTATTGTTTAGAATATTCTAAATTATCTACATTCTAAATTATTGACAATTCAATAGAAAATAATTTTATGTGTTGATAAACACAGAAATAGTCCAGAAGAAATGTCAAAAATGATGTTAGTTTTACATCATGTAGCTTCCATATTTCACAACACTGAGTCAGTACTCATATTAAGGTCAAAGGATTTTTAATCTACAATAAAACTAGTTCAGTTTTCAGTCAACAAATCTGAATACTTTCCATAGTTAGTCTATAACTTTAAATATTTACCTTTTATTTTTCCATTTTCATATTTACCATAATATTTTCTATTTTCTTTATACAGTTTTCCACTTATTCTGAATGGCAAAAAGTAGAACGAACAACAAAATGTATTGAATTTCAAAATTTAAATAGGGTTTTCGTTTTCCTAGTTAACCTTAAATAATTTACAAAGCATTAAACTGTCGCTTTCAAAAAATGGATTCAATTTTTGTTATTATACCAATTTTTTTTTTTTAAATTCCTTGTAAAATTATTTTTCCATAATTTATTTTGTAAATAAAGTTGACAGTCAAAAACAATTTTTTTTTATTTGTTTGAAGCATGAAATTGGAAAAATAAATATTTACATTAAATTCTGTTTTGCCTTTAGAGCTGGAGGGCAAAGTTTTACAGATAATTTGTTTTGCCTAGCTATCAAATTTCCTTAAAGTTTAATATTCAGGAAAAGAAAAAATGTGGTTTTAAATTCAACTGCGGAAAAATTTAAAACTTTTTTCGTCTGCTAAATAATTTTTTGTTTAGATCCCTTGGGATAAAAATATCTTTTCATTCTGGTCTGAATATAATTTTGTATTACCAAATATTTGATGTTGTGTCTGGGATTATTGTTTTTGAATAAAGTTTGACATTCCTTAAAGTTTAAGGACTGAGCTCTATTAGTCAACTTTTTGATGATACTACAATTTTTTTTAAAAAAACGAATTTTTGATATAATTTGGTATATTTCTAGTTAGATTCTGGTTATCGTTCATCTTTTGAATGTATCTTCCAATTTGAATATGAAAATGTGGAACGTAAATATTAAAATTTCTTTGTTTACGTTTAATGAAGGGTTGTTTACTGTCTAATAGATCCAATTAGGAAAATAAATGAAGAGAAAGAATAGAAGAAAAAAAAGGCTGACAAATTGATAAGAGCTTGGGCTATTAGGAATTACTCTCCAATATCCCAAGTAGCACCTTCACTAGCAACAGTTCCTAGATTCTTGACAGAAAAAGAACAATAAGCGTAAAATGAACACTTCGACTTTTGGACAAACCATAATGTTACGGAATTAAAATCTTTTGGGGAGACTCAGAAAGTATGCAGAAGATTAGGTTTAACTGATACCTTATAATGTATATAAGAAGTTGCTAAGAAGAGTAAACACACCTATTCTGTTACTGTCACTGCGCTGCGGCAAGATATAAAAGATTTAAACCCTTGAGCCTAATTTTTTGGAACTGTCTACATCAATTACGTTCATATGAGAAGTAAACTGGAATGATGTGATCCATAGTAGAATAACGTATAAGCGATTATTTTACGTATAAACCGGACCTTCGTGGACTAGCTCCGTGGATGGGTTTTATTACCCCTCATTACCTTCAAACTAACCAAACAAGCTTATGCCGCAAGGGAAGCTGAATGGTCAAAATATGTTTATTATAAATTTATAAAAATATAATTTGGTAACGTGTGTAAATGACGTAACAAAGAGTATAGAATTTAAGTAAGAAAGAATATAGAATAAAAAGGAGGTAATTTAATTTATAATTTAATCCGCTATGTGGCGCTAAAGTTCTTCTATATTTAATTTTGTTTTGATAACATTTAATTTACCTTCAAAATGTCAAGAAAATAAATTTGGAAAAAGAATAACTTCATCAAAAAATCAGGGCTGGAAACCAATATGTATGGTTTTTGGTTTTGGGAGATAACATTTGGTTTTGGTTTTGGTGTAGGTTTTATATGTTTTTAAATCATGGTTTTGGTTTTATAATAATTAGGATTTGGTTTTGGTTCTGGTTTTATAAAACTGTCAAGAAAAAATACAAAAAAATACTATTCGCAGTAATTTTTTTTTTTTAAATGTTTAAAATTTAACTAACTAACCTTTATTTTTATAATATTTTCAACGATTTAATTGTAAGTTTCGGTTTTGGTTTTAGTTCTATAAATTTTTAAATCGTGTGGTTAGGGTTTCGGTTTTGGTTTCGTTAATTTTTAAATAATGGTTTAGGTTTCGGTTTTGGTTTCGTTAATTTTTTGAAGTTTTAGTTTAGAAAAACCGGTTTCCAGCCCTGCAAAAAATCGTTCCATAAAAAAGATAAACTATAATAAATGGTTATTACTAGAAAAAGGTGTTTACAAATTTTCATTAAAATTTTTTTACATGTTCGTGACATTTTTCATTTATTTATTTAAACAATAAAAAATACTACAAGAACAAATCAAAAACTAATACAAAAAAGTAATCTCCCCTATAACTCCATAACCCAATTTCGTATGCTTCATCATTTTGTAATACCAAAAAATAATCCAATGAAACCAAAAAGTTCAAATTAAAATGATTTTTTTTCTCGGTTCTTTGATATTCTTTAAATTGATTGATTTGCCACCTCACCTCGGAAGTTTTATAACAAATAACAAATAATGTCACTACTTTACAAAAATTTTCAATAAAAAATGTATTAAACTTTGAATTATGTTTTATTTTAGACTGAATCTAATGCTAAGTTATGTCACCAGAAAAATAAATCAAACTTTTTTATGTATTGACATTTTTCAGTGTCACACGCTCACCTTAAACGTAATCATGTAAATCCTGTACAATATTGTCACTATATATTTGAAATAAATAAATATTTTACTATAAATTCTTTCAGGTTCTATAAATCAAGATAAAGGTGGACCGCCCCGCTAATAGAATAAATTTGGTTGATTGAAATTTTAATGCAAAAAAAGTGAAATTAATGCAGTATGTAAATAACTAGCGAAACTATTGATTTTCAAACTAATTTAATTTTCACTTTTATTAATATATAAATTGTGTCGATCAAAATCAAAGTGTGATATATCCACTTTAAGTGATTTTACTAAAAACATCGAACACTAAACTTATATAAATGAAAGAAATTAAACATTTTAGGTGATTTTTCTGTATCTTTTACGAGAGATAGTTAAAGTTATCGTATCACAAATGAAACGAGAATGTGCCTGGTAGATCTTATATAAATTTGGATATAGCAAGTTTTGAACGTTAGTTACCAAACTTCAGTAATCAAATTACATTTTTTAAAAAAAAAAAAAAAAAATTAATAATGAATTATTTATTATATTGAAATGTAAATTATGTATTTATATTAATTCATTCTTTAGAAAAAAATTAAAATTATATAACAAAATAATTTCTTTGGATATATGACGTTTTTGTATTTAAGTGTTATTTTGTGAAAATAATGAGTTATTACGATTTCTTTTAAAAATAATCTAATAGCCTTGTAAATACGAACATTTTGACATATCATACGCAATACATCCGCAATAGTCGCATGGCAAGTTTCTGTAATAGTAAATGACACGTGACTATTCCTGTGTACAGTCTTAGCATGGGTTTGGTCATATTTAGAATATTTCTCGATTGTTTAGCGTTGTGGTTACACCAGAACAGCTTTGTGTTCAGGACAATCCATTCTAAACTATTTTGTTCTACTAGCAATATTTTAAGCAGTCTTTTAACTGGGTAACTGATTCGGCAGAACATAATAATATTGTTTAAAATTTATTCAAGGGCTCTAATGAATAAAATCAAAATGAATTAGTGAATCTGGAAAAACCTGACCGGAAAACAAATAAATAGCACAATATTGCAAACGTTTGAAGTCTGTTAATCAGTGCACTTCATCTACAGTGAAAGGAATTAGTAGTTAGTATCGTAATGAATACCACAAATTGAAGAGGTCATTATTTTTATATTGAAAGTTAACAGCACAAAGCTAAGTGGACACACAAACAAAACGATTTGAAATGGAATAAATCTAAAAATAGTTGATTTTGATACCATAAAATAAAATTTTAAAATTGTTTTTCTCTCTGATGGATAATTAAAATTTGAAATAATGAATTATTTATTAGGTTTCTGTCAAAATAATTTTTTTATGAATTTTCATATTTTTATGAATGAATAATAAAAAAGAATAAACAAATAATTCATTACTGGGGAAGGGGGTGAGTAGAGTAAATAAATTCCAAAATAAAATTCAACTAAATTATTTAATTATTTTTAAAAAAAATTGAAATTTATATGCTTTTGAAGACATATTAAAGGATTTGTATACATGGAACTGGGCTTAACTGAGCAAATATTTACAAATGTATAAGGTTTGTTAAAAAATGATAATAATTTTCATATACCCCAGTGAAAAGCCTTTTTTTTTTTTAAATTACTTCTAATCCGAAAATTTAAAATTATAATTTCTATTTATGTCATTCATTCTATAATCCTTGTAGGTATTATAATAATGCCAATTTTAATTAATTATAAATTCCACAAAAAATTACCTTGCAATATAGCAACATTCAAAATTTGTAATGAAATAAGTAAAATTTTATCATGTAAATTTTCCCATTACATTCAAAATTTCAATTAACAAAAACGATTTTATGTGCGCGTTAATTGAAATTTAATGTGGAAATTAGATGGCAAATTTTAATCGCTTATCATTATAATTTTCCTGGTTATACATTTTCCTAGAAATAAATTTTTGAATTGAATAAATATACCGAAAATTGTAAGAATAAGTTTTGGGTGGTTCTTTGTTGAATGTCAAACTTCTGATTACATGAATAAACTGAAAAGTACAACGTTAAATCTTTAGTTATTTATTATTGTAATTTTGATATTGTTTTTAGGTAAATGTGGAAAATTTAAATTTATTGTAAATAAAATTCAAAATAATTTAATTAAGTATTTCTGCGTTATATTTATAAATATTGAAAATTAAAATTTTTCAATTATTTTTCTGAATAAAGCTGGTGCCAGAATAAGTCGTTGTCGTCTGTCATCTTGTTTTTCACCAGTGATAGTGTCGCTGTTGTTGCTACTACATAACTAAACACAAGCGTTGATCCAAACTTATTATTTTCCATATTTGTTAGTTATTTAATAATTAGTTGATTAGGACACAACTGTCCTATGGCAAAACTTAATTTCCGCGGACTTGGGTCAATAAAGTGAAAACAAGAAGAGGAGAATTTACAAGAATAATATATGTAAAGCAATAAAACTTTATCGGTTAAAGATTAAAAATACTTAAGCCCGAAATTTGTCAGTTAGTAAAACAGCTGTTTTGTCTGTTAAGAAAATGTCGCACCATTTTATTTTGTTCACGGTTCTGTTTGTGGTTATACTTTATACTTAATGATATACAATAATTTCAGTTCAGTTTCGGTTTTATTAGTTAAAATATTAAATTTGAATTTTGTATAAATGTTTATTTTTAATATCGCACAAATGGCATTCCATTTTACAGAATACTGTAACTAACAGTGCAGTTCTAAACTCGTATTTGTACTATTTATTTCTGCCAATGTTTGTTTAAATGTGGCCAATTCCATTTGAAGTTCCGCCATAAATTGCAAATACTCTTGACTTATTTCGTTGAAAGTTATTGACTTAAGTGGACAATAAATCTCGCTATCTTCTGCATAAATTAGATTTTGATTTTCTTCAGAATCTCTATAAAGTTTCTCAATCAATTGCTGGTACACTAGAAGAATTTCCTTAGATCGAAGTTTGTTTCCTTTAAAAATTTCATGTTTATTTTTCATCTGATTTAAAATATGTTGTTGTAATTTTTGTAAAAAATTAATTTTGTCCGAAATGAATTTCTTTGTTGTTCCAACTTTACATTTTGTTTCAACTTTTATTTTTTTAGTTATATTGTAAGCACCACATTGTGGATCTAGATTAGTCAGAATAAGTATTTTTATTATAATTACAAAATTAAGTTATTATTATTTTATTTACCTTCATGTAGTATCCATTCGGCAGGGCCTTTGTAACTCATAATTGCGATAAAATTAACAGATAATTTTTCTTGTAGTCTATAAGATACAATTGGATAATTATCTATATCACGACCAACTTCTAATAAATGATCATCCAGCCATCTTATCCAGAATCCACGTAGATTTTGGTCATTTACAATACCATTGGGAGATGTTGTATTTACGGAGTTAAGGTTTTTTCGTATATAAGTTCCACGAATTCCTAGAGCAACATCAAGAAATTGAGTTACATTCAATACTGGAGTAGTACTAAGATGTATTTCAGGAATAAATTTAGTACGTACTTGAAATGAAAAACATTTCTTATCTTTCGATGCCGGATAAAAAACATATCCCGAGCTATATGTTGAATTTCCCGTGAAAACTAAGAAGGAAATTGACAATAATTTTAAAGATATTTAAAAAATAAATATTAATTTAAAATAAAAATAAAATTTAACCGAACTAATTACCATGAATATCATTTTTATTAGTTTGTTCTGCGATAGTTTTAATTACTTCGCAGTTCATTAAATGCCCAGTTTCTATTTTAGAATCTTGGTCTAATAATTTTTCAAGTATTAAATAATTATTTTCAGTAACATTTTGAACTGTTTCCCCAGATTTAATTAGCTTAGTAAATGTAGCAAAATAAACCAAAAAAATTGGTAATAATTTTAAGAGAAAAAATTCCATAATATTATGTCAACTTTTCGGTTGCAGTTACAAAAATTAACTGAATTATTATTGGATTTGTTTTTAAATTTATAATGATTTTATTAAGAACTTAAAAGGTTACATAATTTTATTGATAAGCCGAGAATTGCTATAGAAATATCTGATACAGAGTTTGCATATTAAAAAAAGTTAATTACATATTCTGGGAATTCTGTTTCAATATTATGATAACCTAATGAATTCAAGCATGTAACAAATTGTGCGATTTTGTTATGTACGTGGAACCATTAATTTGTCATTTACAATACCTTGGAATGGAGCAGTACTTCGAATTGTACCATTATATTTTGGAATTACTATATTTCCGTGAAATTCTAGAATCACTAAAAATTACATTAACCGGAAAGGCATTTATTATCTTTTGATGCGGCATAAAAATTTGATCCAGCGGCATTTGTTGATGAACTTTGTGTGAATTAATTACCAAGAATATTGTTAATATTAGATACTCACAAGGTTTTCATTACTTTAGAATCCATTAAATAAGACTTTATAAATTCAATATTATTGATAAGCTGAATTTGATAATAGAGTTATTAAGAAATTCAATTTTAAAATCGCTATTAAATTAATTGATGATTCAGTATGTGATGATAACCTAATAAATTCAAGTTCCATGTAATTTTTAGAAAAACAAAGTTGTTAACCAAATATGGGAGCAGTTAACTAGTAGTTATGTCCAATATTCATTTGTTAAACCTTTGTAACAAACAGTATTGGCAAAATGTTAAAAATTACACATGCTATTAGAATTAGGTTATACAAATACAATTCTCTTTATTTGAAGTTACCATAAATTAATTAAATAAGAATAAATACTAAAACAGATTGTTTTAGACTGACATCTTAATAATATGTCACACCTTCCATTTCGCCACATTCTTGACTACTAATATGAGAAATTATATTCCAAACCGTGGAAGAATTAGAATAAAAACTTCAGGGTATGCGAAGAATCAAAATAAGTGTTGGTATATAAAATAGAATCTCCTCCTCTCGCTGGGACAAAAAATTAGGTATTAAAATGTCGATCAGTTAATAGTACACCGCAAATTATAATTAAAAACAAAAATAGCGTTTCATAAAAATATAAAAATAGCTTTTTAATTGACCAGACCTTATACATTTTAATTGTAAAGTTTTAATACTTTGTCTTTTTAGTTTTTTCTTGGATTTACTTGAATTTTATTTTGAATAAATTTTAACAAATGAATTCGTGATCGTACAGTCAAAATTGCGTTTTGGTTACACCAGAACAGTTTTGTGTTCAGGACAATCCATTTTAAACTATTTTGTTCTACTAGCAATATTTTAAGCAGTCTTTTAACTGGGTAACTGATTCGGCAGAACATAATAATATTGTTTAAAATTTATTCAAGGGCTCTAATGAATAAAATCAAAATGAATTAGTGAATCTGGAAAAACCTGACCGGAAAATAAATAAATAGCACAATATTGCAAACGTTTGAAGTCTGTTAATCAGTGCACTCCATTTACAGTGAAAGGAATTAGTAGTTAGTATCGTAATGAATACCACAAATTGAAGAGGTCATTATTTTTATATTGAAAGTTAACAGCACAAAGCTAAGTGGACACACAAACAAAACGATATGAAATGGAATAAATCTAAAAATAGTTGATTTTGATACCATAAAATAAAATTTTAAAATTGTTTTTCTCTCCGATGGATAATTAAAATTTGAAATAATGAATTATTTATTAGGTTTCTGTCAAAATAATTTTTTTATGAATTTTCATATTTTTATGAATGAATAATAAAAAAGAATAAACAAATAATTCATTACTGGGGAAGGGGGTGAGTAGAGTAAATAAATTCCAAAATAAAATTCAACTAAATTATTTAATTATTTTTGGATAAAACTTGTCAATAAACAAGTTAACACAAATTATTTTCATAATTATTAATTTAATATTAATTTGAACCAGTTCAACATTAAATCATTCACGTTGTCTTTGGTTCTTACATTACTATGCGGTTGGATTGAATTACAAAATTAGATTTTTAGAAAGACTTAAGGCCGAATTAAAATTTAAGAAATACTTAAGGTCAAATTTTAAAACCCAGACTTACACAAAATTTACGAAATCTTGGCTAAGATATTGGATTTTTTTAAAAAATTATAAACCAAACTGAAATTTCTGCCAGTTAAAAAGTTGTTCGACGATGTCTCATGCTGCCTTACGAGATACTGTATTTCACTCGTGTGTCTAAATACGTCTAAAGCACGTCTTAAGAATAGCTTAAATATTTCCAACCTGATTTTTTTTTAAAAATTTCTTTAGAAATGAAATTATTATTGAACATTACAGCTCATTACTGTTCTCGTAACACAACATACCTTACCAAAAATAATGTATTCGTCCTTATTACTCATAAGACACAATGTCATGTCTCATCACAAGCTGTCCTTGTCTTATAAGTTAAAATTCTCATGCCGAATGAGATAAATTATAAATCTCATTAGATTTATCTATCCTGTTAGCCGAATTACCTTAAGAATTGATATTTCAAACATTATTAACAACTGCCCAGTTTTAAAACATAAAAGTTTCTCGGTGACTATATAATTAAGTCAAAATTAGTGAAATGAAGATTTCCATTTATTTTAAATTCTAACTTAAATGAATCTTTTTATTATTAATGCTTTGTTGATATATTACACCTGCCTTTTAATTGTTCGACCTCTTTCGTATTCTTCAATTTTTCAAGGTAATCAAGTTCTCATCAATAAATTATTTTTATTGCTTCATTAAAATTACATTAATTAAAAGTCATAAAAGAAATGGATAAAAAAATATTTTCTTTGGAGACTTAAAAGTAAACGTTTTTTTTTAATTGCGACACTTAAAAAATATTTGCCGTCAGATTTGCGAAATCGAAAATTAAAATAAAATTTAATGCTCTTGTAAATTAATGTATAGTAAATTTTGAAATTTAAAGATAGAATTAAATCAGAAAAAAACTGATGGCATTCTGAATAGTGAAAAGAGAAATTTGATCAGATTTTTCTATACTAATTAAAATACTTTAAATAAAAACGTTAAATATCCAAAGAATTTATTAAAATTAGAAAAAATAAAACTTATTTTTGATGCTCGTCATTAAAATGATAAACTATTAAAAAGTGGGCGGACTTTAATTATGGTATTCTAATTTATTAAATTTTTTTGGCGGCCATCATGAAAATCGTTAAATATGCAAAAATTTTATTAAGAAATTTTTTATTAAAATTACAAATGAAATTGAATTTGAAATAATTTAATTTTTGTAGTAATATATAAAAAAAAAAAATTACTTTATTTCATCATAATGGATTCGTTCGGAATAATTTCTCATATTATTAGTCAAGAATGTGGCGAAATGGAAGGTGTGACATATTATTAAGATGTCAGTCTAAAACAATCTGTTTTTGTATTTATTCTTATTTAATTAATTTATGGTAACCTCAGATGAAGAGAATTGAATTTTAAATTTTAATCTTCATCTGGCCACAAGTCTTGCCATGTAATTCGTATAGGCTTATAGTGTAACAAGAGTCCTGCTTCTTTGATAACCTAATAGCATGTGTAATTTTACGAATAGTATGAAATACTATGAAGTCTGGTGATGGGTTGGATGGTCAAAAAAAAAAGTTCGCTCAAAATTTTTTTCTAGGCGTTTCCGAGGTCGGGGAGTCCGAAAATGCAAAAAAAAAAAAGTGTCCGGGGGACGCGTACGCGTACGCGTACGCGTACGCTTTTTATGTGCGCAGCAACATCTCCTAGAACCGCTTGTCCGATTTTAATGAAATTTGGCACACAGGCTCTAACAGACTTCGCGCAGGTGCCGGTACAAGATGAGATCGATCCTTTCAGTGGGACCATGTTAGATTTCCCCATTTATGTGGCAACCTACGTGTTTTTGTTCTACGGGAAAATGTAAAAAAAAAATTCATGTCTCAGATTTGGATGAAATTTAAAACATGGGTTGGTATCATGATTGTCCACAAGCCTACCAAGATACAGGTCTGTAACTTCAGGGGGTCCCTGGTAAAATTTCCGATTAAAATTTCGTATACTCTAGAGCATATAGTAATTTTTATCTAATTAGCATAAATTTTGGTACATATGATAGTTTCCGTATGTACTTGGTGTCTGTAAAATTTAAAGTCGATACTTCAGTGGGTCTATGTAAAAATCCGTAATTACTTTTCATAAGTTCAACTCTCTATATCTACGGTACCTTTCACCCAATTTCAATGAAATTGAATATACAGTTTCATTTAGTTATCTACTTGATACTCCACAAATTTGTAGTTGGTAGGTATAGTACGTTCATGGTAAACTAATATATGAGCAGCTTAGTTTCCGAAGAATATTTGCTTTATGTTCTACAGCTCGTAATTATTATCCGATTTCAATGAAATTTGGTACACAGGTTGAGTTCATGATTCTGCATAGGTTGACCAAATTACAGGTTAGTAGGATTAGGGGGTCCATGTTAAATTTCCGATTTTTTTTTTTAAAAAATATTTGCCGTCAGATTTGCGAAATCGAAAATTAAAATAAAATTTAATGCTCTTGTAAATTAATGTATAGTAAATTTTGAAATTTAAAGATAGAATTAAATCAGAAAAAAACTGATGGCATTCTGAATAGTGAAAAGAGAAATTTGATCAGATTTTTCTATACTAATTAAAATACTTTAAATAAAAACGTTAAATATCCAAAGAATTTATTAAAATTAGAAAAAATAAAACTTATTTTTGATGCTCGTCATTAAAATGATAAACTATTAAAAAGTGGGCGGACTTTAATTATGGTATTCTAATTTATTAAATTTTTTTGGCGGCCATCATGAAAATCGTTAAATATGCAAAAATTTTATTAAGAAATTTTTTATTAAAATTACAAATGAAATTGAATTTGAAATAATTTAATTTTTGTAGTAATATATAAAAAAAAAAATTACTTTATTTCATCATAATGGATTCGTTCGGAATAATTTCTCATATTATTAGTCAAGAATGTGGCGAAATGGAAGGTGTGACATATTATTAAGATGTCAGTCTAAAACAATCTGTTTTTGTATTTATTCTTATTTAATTAATTTATGGTAACTTCAAATAAAGAGAATTGTATTTGTATAACCTAATTCTAATAGCATGTGTAATTTTTAACATTTTGCCAATACTGTTTGTTACAAAGGTTTAACAAATGAATATTGGACATAACTACTAGTTAACTGCTCCCATATTTGGTTAACAACTTTGTTTTTCTAAAAATTACATTACATGGAACTTGAATTTATTAGGTTATCATCATACTGAATCATCAATTAATTTAATAGCGATTTTAAAATTGAATTTCTTAATAACTCTATTATCAAATTCAGCTTATCAATAATATTGAATTTATAAAGTCTTATTTAATGGATTCTAAAGTAATGAAAACCTTGTGAGTATATAATATTAACAATATTCTTGGTTAATTCACACAAAGTTCATCAACAAATAACGCTGGATCAAATTTTTATGCCGCATCAAAAGATAATAAATGCTTTTCCGGTTAATGTAATTCTTAGTGATTCTAGAATTTCACGGAAATATAGTAATTCCAAAATATAATGGTGCACTTCGAAGTACTGCTCCATTCCAAGGAATTGTAAATGACAAATTAATGGTTCCACGGATCAGAGTTAGTAATAAGTTAGAGGTCATTGAGTTTATCGTGCTATTATATTTACAAATAAGTAAACTAAATAGAGTAGAACTGGGTTTTTGGAAATTTTTAATTACTCATAGAGCAAGTATGAACTGTATAAATGCATTGCCAATTTAGTCGTAATTTTTTTTACATAACAAAATCTCGCAATTTGTTACATGCTTGAATTCATTAGGTTATCATAATATTGAAACAGAATTCCCAGATTATGTAATTAACTTTTTTTAATATGCAAACTCTGCTGTATCAGATATTTCTATAGCAATAATATTTATGTAACCTTTTAAGTTCTTAATAAAATCATTATAAATTTAAAAACAAATCCAATAATAATTCAGTTAATTTTTGTAACTGCAACCGAAAAGTTGACATAATATTATGGAATATTTTCTGTTAAAAAAAAATTAAACAACTCTACTCCAATTTTTGTAGTGCTGGTTGTATAAATTTTCAATATTTCTCAAATTCGACTGTAGGTTTTTTCTCTCGGTCTTGGCAGTAGAATTCAGATTAGTTTACATTTTTTAAATACATTTTCGTATATTGATTTTTTTTATTTGTTGTAAAATTACAGTATTTTATGTCAGTCTTAAAACTGTATGAAAAGTTTTGACAAAATCTTTAAAAAAATTCAAAGTATTCAAATATAAAATATAATTTTTTTCGTTGGTAGAAATTATAAACCAAATTACAAATTACATTAACCGCGTAATTGTAATTTAAGTTGACTTTAATAAGATTTATAGCTATACTTTTCACTTCAAATAATTCGATTTGATTTAAATTTCTTTTATAATTTAGTTTGACTTTACCTGTACCGCCAAATGAAAAATGATAAATTTTATTAAATTAATTTCATAATTTTCATTTTGTCTATTTAAATCTTTAAAAGATTTTGATATCAAATTAAAATTAAAGATACGCTGATAAAACATTAAATTTAAATTCTTCAAAATCCAATTAATATCTACAAAAATGAAATTATAAGAGAAAACTTTCAAATAGAATTGCTAACAAAAAATTAATGAATTCGGCTTCATAAATTACGATGTCATTAAAATTGTAATTTAAGAAAAAAAAATTAGGTTACTGATCCCAAAATTAATTAAATTACATTCCAAATTTCGAATCGTTTTAGAAATCAACTATAGAGAAATTTTGGCAGAGTTTCTTTGGTAATCAATAGTAGAAATTTGGAATCTAACCTATGGTAATTTATACAATAGAAAACTCTGATTGTTGACTTTAACGTGGGATAAGCTTAGTATGTAGAAACCTTTGAAATATTGTTGGGTCGTAAGGAGAACTTAATTTATTGAAATAGATGTGGATGAAATATAATCAACATTCAGTTTCCAACCGAGATAAATTTTTAAATGGACATCTTTGAAAAAATTATACTTGCTTATTTGATTATAGTAATAACAAATACTAATAAATACTGTGCAACTGATGGGTCATCGAGATCCTTTACCTACAATACCAGAAAGTTTGTAGCAATTTGTTATAAATCTAACCTAAATAAATTAGACCTGACATTTAATATCTTTTGTGAATGAAAATGATGAAATGGACAAAAATCAATTCAATTTCTATAGGGTCTTAATGACCCATTTCAGAATATAATATTTATTGGTTAATTTTATGTATCCTTAACATCCGGTAATTTCTATATACTATTTAGAAATTTCTGACCCTGGGTCTGTCAATAAATGGCATTCATAATTCCATCATTGATCAAATTCTACAATGGCTTTACAATGGATATCATTTCTGTCAAAGTGGAAAATATTCATAAATTTGCATACAAATTTAATGTTTGGTTTAGTGACGCATAAACTGAATGTAATCCAGCAGATTTTTATAGTATCCAGGCGCATATCGTTTAAAACTGTTAATATAACAGTTATTCAAGAAAATAATAATAATTTTTATGAAATTATTATTCAAATTATGTAATTATTTATAAAAATTATATTTCATTTTATCTTTAACTATAAAAAATAATCATTATAAAAATTGTGTTTTTATTGTATCTTTAAAGTTAGCGTTATTAATGTTTTTGTGAATTCCACATTACAATCTGCATCATAAAGCAAAATTATACAGCAAAGCATTAGATAACAATAATAATATTTTAATGTTGATTGTAAAATTATGATGAAGACTATAAAGAGATAATTATTATTAAAATTAATAAGATTTCTTTGCTACAAAGCATACAATCAAAATTTATGGCTTTGTACTTGGAAATTATTAATAAATAAATTCATCATTTCAAATTTGAATAGTTAAAATTCAAAATCTTGTAAGTTGGTTGGTCTTTGTAAAATGAGTTTGAACTGTCATTTAAAAGTACTCCGAGATAGACATGATAATATTGAACTCTCTTGATTAATATTATGAAAATAATGTTCATTTTCGATGCAATCAATTATTCAAATTCGAAATTGAAAGTAGTTTAAGAACTTTATATCAGAAAAAAGTTAGAATAATCGCGAGCCGGTTTCTGAAAAGCCCTATACGCCATTTACACGTTTTTCAACTTAGTAAGTGATTTTAAGATTTTGGAACTTGATTATTCTTTAATTATTATCAATATTTCACAATCGTTGCAGAGATATTCAGTGATAATAATACGTCTCTCTAAAGTGCTCAATATACAAGGAAATTTGACCTAGGTTTATTGAAAAAGAACATGATTTCGACATGCAAAATTATCAGTAACTATTTTAATCTGATAATAAGTGTTACATTATTTGATAGTCTATCTCAGCAATACAGTTTACAGTCTTAGACATAATAATGCCGTCATGTAAATTATATCTTAATAAAATTTGTATAAATTCAAGTAAATTATTTCGGTTACCAAATTCATTTATACAAAATGGTTCAAATCACTCTTGTTTTTAAAAAATTGTAATTAAATCTATAAAAGATTGATTTCAACGCTGGGTTGATGTGGTATTATTCGAGTAATGATATTTTTGGGAAAATGTATAAGAAACCTTCCAAATATAATTAAATTTTATTTTAAGTTTATTTATATGAACCTATTTTCAATTACAAATCATATTAAAATCTGGTTAAGTTGTAATATTCTGCATCTAAATTCTAAATGATTCCGATTTTTGTGGAAATATCGAGATAACAAACTCTCGCAGATATAAGTCGTAACAAACGGCATCAGAAGTCCAATTTCCAATATAACTTGTTACTGTTACACAATCTGAGGTATTAGATTCAAATTTACATCAAAAACTTCAGAAATTTAAAAAATATTGTTTGGCATGCGAAGGCATAATACTTTACAAATATATTCCAGGCATTGCGTAAACATGTCATATTCGGTTCTAAAAAGCGGTACGCTTAGGGCGTCTTGTATAGAGAATTGACTCAATTTACATGCATGATTTTCTTATAGGGTACACATTGAGAAAATTATGACAGAATTTTTTTAAATACTTTTGGTTTCTATAAAACTTTCTCGCGGAAATTTTCAATTTTTTTCAAAGAACCAAACGGTTCCGCGGAATACAGGAGTACGAACATTGGTTTAGCAACAACAATATTATTTTATATTTATTAGATGGATGTTACCATGACCTACTGGAAATTAATCGTTCCTAAAACCACTCAATCTTTCGTTTTTCTAAACTCTCTTATGTTGAATTTGTTTTTTATTTAATCCTTTTTAAACCGCAATTTAACAAGAAGAAATCTTGTATAAATGTGAATAATAATTTATAATAAATATCTATTTTCTTTTAAAGATTCGAATATGTCATAATTTACACAACATTTTAATCACATAATCATAAATAATCTTTGTATCTTCCTTAAAGTATATTAGCTTTTATTGTTATCCTTGGTTATAAAAGGACGAACACAAACAAAATAAATGAAAAAAATATGGTAACTAATCATTTTTACTATTCACTTCTCAAGACATTTTTATTATATGAAATTTATTTCATTTTCATTGGAAAATTATGTTCAACTATAAGTAAAGAAAAAAAAAATCTTATAAACTTAAAACTAGTGACGTAAACAAAGGATCATTAAGTTAGAAATGTTAACTTTAAGAAAATAAAATTCGAAAATTAAAGTACAAACCATTATTAATAAATTATTCTTTCACAGGATTTGTTTTCTTAACCCACCAATACTTTAGTCCTTTAGTGTATACATTAATTTCATTTAAAACTTTTTGTAACAATTATTAGAAATTATATTGACAGCCATTCAATTTATAATCTTGCTATAACCACGAGCTGTGTCAGCTATAGATACAGGGAACCGAAAATGAAGAATAAATTCAACCGCTGAACTGATTTCAGTGTAGTTTATGTTTAATAATGGCAATTATTTATTGAAATAATAAAGAATTTAAATATTTTACAAAGCCTATTTTTCGCCGACTGTGACTACAATATTATTTTGAATCCAAATCCGACAGATTGCGTTACTTTTGGTGTAAATGTAAATTAATGAACGACTGACTTTGATAATTGTATAACGTTGGCTAGGTCATATCAACAGAATATAAGACAATGTTCAATCCAAAGTTAAATTTTGTTTTACACCAAATTGAAGACAGGCGAGGAATACTGAAATTGAAGAGAACATCAGAATGTTCAATATTCCCGGAAGCTGAAAAGATGCTACGGTGTAATAGGGCGCCGATTAAGTACTAATTTAAAATACTTTTAATAAAAGTAATTATTTTGAAAATTGAAATCTTATAAAACATCATGAATTTGGAGACTATATGTTCGTTTGAAGTTTCTTTCTAGAGAATAAGCGAAAACCAGACAATGGAAGTAGTTAAAATTTAAACTAGTCCAAGAGTATACCTAAAAATTTATGATTTATTTTCACAATTTATTAACGTAAATCGAGAGTTTTATGTTGATTTCTGTAATTGGCTATAAAAAATACATATAAATGGCATTACCGATTATCTAAAACCAATTTAACAAATTGTAATGTTTCTTCAGATTGTTCAATAGTTCAGAAATAATATGTAGCTTCAGATAGCACAATATTCTTAGAAATAAAATTATCCATACTTTAATTTTCATTGATATTTATTTACTTTAACTCCTACTTGTAATAACCTAATATTTTAAAAATGTATTCAAATGCTGTGTCTCTTTTAAATATCAATCAAATTCAGTTTTATAAATAGTATTCGCTACTATATAAATATTTTATGACCCTCACTGTTATATACAGTAAAACCTCTTTAATTCGGAAAGCTTGTTAATTCAGAAACAAATATTAGACAGATTTTTCAGAATTAAATGGAATCGGTTTCTATTTTATAGTTATGCAAAATTATTGAAATGTTAGTAATTCCTATTAATGACGTTTATTATTACGCTTTAATAAGTGACGTTTATTATTACGCTTTAATATTTCTGTAAATTTACGTTTAAATAATATTATTAACATCATTTTTTGTATGAAGTAAATTTTTTTCTGGGATATATGTCAATTTTTTTTTTATTTTATATTATTTCGGTTACTTTGAAATAATTTGGAAATTTTCCCTGTCATTGGCATTGGTGTAGTCAAATTAAACTCCAATTTACTAGCAGTTATTATTGCTCAAATTTTAATTTACTTTTTGTTTGAATTTACGTTTTGTTTGAATTAATAAATTTCAATAAAAATTTGGTTTTAATTGAATTTTTTCTATACTATCAAAGTCCGATCTAATACAAAAAAAAAAACTCTTTAATTCTAAAAGACCTTCCCCACCCTTCCATTCCAAATTAAAGAGATTTTACTGTAAATTGATATTTTGTTTATCTGTATTACATAATACAAGAAATTACAATTTTTACCGAAAATTTATAAAGCTCATGATGGTATGCAATATTGTATTATCAAACAGGATGTCACCATTCATTCAAGGTTCACTCAAGGAAACCTCCGACTTTCTACTAAATTTTATATATAAAAAAACTAAATTGTTAATTAAAATCAATTATAATTCAGTATTTCGTGGAAAATAAATATTATCCTTGATATTTTGTTATCTAATAGAACTTTTTAGAGTAGGTATATCACAAACTAAAACCCACTAAATCGGAAAATATATTGTGACAATGTTAAATCATTCAACAAATTGCATTTCCCCCCAAATAAACTGGAAAAGATTAATATTAAAAAAAAAAAAAAAAGGATTTACGTTAAACGACAAATCGTACATAAAATTTATTTTAAATCCGTGTATAAATAATAATAAATCGTGGAGTTTTTTAAAACTACTATGAAACGGATGTACAAATGATTTGTGAACTCTAATACTTGTTATTGTCTGCAACAGATTGATGAATCATTATTGTACGAGGTTTCGTATGTTTTTAATGACTAATGTTTATATTCATATATATTTATAATTGTGAAATAAAAAAAAAAAAAAATGATTCAAATGGTTAGAGGAACTGCAATACCAATAATAGAGTACGCCAAAATAAAAAGCAGAATAGTTGGAAAGCTTATACTTTACATTTACTTACAAATTTATCATTCTTTACGTTCCGTTGAACAGATTTCTTCTATCAAAAATTAAATTATGGCGATTATTTTCTGGTCTGGATTAGAATTAAAATTATTTTATGAACTGCGGAGCTTCGTAATTCATAATTCAGGAATCACTTTTATAACTCTATATAGAACTCAGTTGAGTTATTACCCGGGCAACAAGCCATAAAGTAATCTATGTCGTTGACGAGTTTTAAAGTAATATGCCGACGCTTAATCGACGATAAAGACTTCTAATGCGATCGAGAATGACATTTTTTTATAGATATTTATACTATGTACATCGGTAAAGAGCGATAACGAAGAATAATGAAAAGCATCGCTACGCAACGATATATAACTGATTCTGAAGACAAAGCTATATCACGAATGATTCTTTAAGGCCCCATACACTATCACACATGTTGTCCAACATGAGTTGGACAACAATGTTGTCATGCTGATTTGATCGTATGTGGGCATGTTTTTTGGTTTGTCAAGCGGGTTGTTAAAAATTAAACAAATTTGATTTTTCGGCATGTATGACAACATGTGTGACAGTACCATACACTGTCACACATTTTGTCATACATGCCGAAAAATCAAATTTGTTTAATTTTTATCAACGAACTGTTTGTCACACATTTGTCTTCAGAAAAATTATGTAAGATAAACATGGCGTCAGTATTAAATATTTAATTTTGGCGAGATTTTTTTAATTTATATCGTGAACATCCCAAATTGTGCAAATGTAAAAGCGATGTAGTATATAAAAATAGAGTTTTAAAAAATATTGGATATGAAAAAAAGTTAGAAAAATTTAACGAAATCGAGCCAAATGCAAATTTAGGAATGTTGAAAAGAAAACTTTAGCATACGTAGTTTATATAGGCGCGAATTGAACAAAGTTTTAAAAAGCAAAAAATCATGTTGCTGGGTACTGAAGATATTTATGTGCCAACATTATGGTATTTCGAGGAATTAAGTTTCCTGAAAGACCATGAAACATCAATTATTATTAAACATCAACTATTGTATATGTCAATTATTAAAGCACACACAAAAATGTCCGACATTTCGCTTCGAAGTTTAATAATAAACTGATGTTTCACAACATGTGTGACGGTGTGTGTGAGAAACAACTTTTTTGCGTGACATACCAAGTGTGATAACATGTGTGATTGTGTATGGGGCTTTTTTAACGTTCCATAACGACTTATAACTAACCATAACAATAAAGTCGAACTACGATAAATGTATTTCTACGGATCGTTTAGTCTTACAACGATATATCACTGTAAATAAAGATTACAGTTTTTGCATCTGTCACATATAAAGCCAGATAACTGTAGATCGAATTAGCTATCGAAGTTACAACGCGAATTTGTTAAAGTGTAAATTTAATTATAATTATATTTGGATTTAAATATAGAAAGTGCCATAAAATGGAATATCAATTGCATCAAATTCACTGGCCGTAATTCCATGCAGTTGGGTTTGGGTGATTGACAATCAGGTAAAAATATTTTATATTAATTGTGAGCATATTTATAAAAGTTTACATATATAGGTGAAATGGAACGAAGTTAACGCCGTGAAATATATAAAAAAAAACAATTATTCCCGAAAAATAGTTGGAAAAGTTTTAAAGTGAAGCCGATTACAAAAAGAAAATATGGTAATTCTTATAAGTTTTTTAGGCAAATTAGATGTATCAGAAGCAGCTCTTAAGAAAGCATTATTAATGAACAAAACCAACATTGAAACAGACGACTTGACTTCTGATAGAAGGACAAGATTCGATTTGCAGTTCTGTGGAAGTATCAGATGACGAAGATAATTATTTTAGGATAAATAAAAGTGTTAGAAATGAATTTGATTTTGACAATAATTACATTGTTCCAAATAGCAAAACAGATGATGAAATATCACCAATTATACTAGATATTAAAACACCAATTATACCAGATATACCAGAAATGAATCCAAATAAAACTGCTGAACAGGAAGTCATCCAGGTTAACACAGTAATACTCCTGCCAATTAGTATACTTTTAATGAAATGATGGATAAATTAAATCATTTACAAAATACGGTTGACAAATTATTAAATTTAACCGCGAGATTAACAACAAAAGATTTAAGATCTGTTACTAAAACAATTTTATCAAAAGTATGGATCCTCAAGCATGTATTAAATTTCTAAAGCTGAAGCTGAACTCATGTACCAGCTACAGCATTTTTATGATAGAGAAAGGGCAATGGACTGCCGTGCCAATCCACCAAAGAATAAAATGAAAAAAAGAAAATATGGAGAAACAGAAACTATACAGGTACTGCTGACACGTGATGATCAATTTCAAGCAGAAAGTCATATTGAACCAGAAAAATTAAATGAAATTGAATTTGAAATAATTTAATTTTTCTATAGTAATATATAAAAAAAATTACTTTATTTCATCATAATGGATTCGGAATAATTTCTCATATTATTAGTCAAGAATGTGGCGAAATGGAAGGTGTGATATATTATTAAGATGTCAGTCTAAAACAATCTGTGTTTGTATTTATTCTTATTTAATTAATTTATGGTAACCTCAGATGAAGAGAATTGAATTTTCAATTTTAATCTACATCTGGCCACAAGTCATGGCATGTAATTCGTAGGCTTATAGGGTGACAAGATTCCTGCTTCTCTGATAACCTAGCATGTGTAATTTTTAACATTTTGTAAAATACTGATTGCTACAAAGGTTTAACAAATCAATTTTGGACGTAACACATAACTACTAGTTAACTGCTCCCATATTTGGTTAACAACTTTGTTTTTCTAAAAATTACATGGAACTTGAATTTATTAGGTTATCATCATACTGAATCATCAATTTATTTAATAGCGATTTTAAAACTGAATTTCTTAGTAACTTTATTATCAAATTCAGCTTATCAATAATATTGAATTTATAAAGTCTTATTTAATGGATTCTAAAGTAATGAAAACCTTCTGAGTATATAATATTAACAATATTCTTGGTAATTAATTCACACAAAGTTCATCAACAAATAACGCTGGATCAAATTTTTATGCCGCATCAAAACATAATAAATGCTTTTCCGGTTAATGTAATTCTTAGTGATTCTAGAATTTCACGGAAATATAGTAATTCCAAAATATAATGGTACAATTCGAAGTACTGCTCCATTCCAAGGTATTGTAAATGACAAATTAATGGTTCCACGGACATAACAAAATCTCACAATAACAAAATTACATAGCAAAATCTCGCAATTTGTTACATGCTTGAATTCATTAGGTTATCATAATATTGAAACAGAATTCCCAGAATATGTAATTAACTTTTTTTAATATGCAAACTCTGCTGTATCAGATATTTCTATAGCAATTCTCGGCTTATCAATAAAATTTTTGTAACCTTTTAAGTTCTTAATAAAATCATTATAAATTTAAAAACAAATCCAATAATAATTCAGTTAATTTTTGTAACTGCAACCGAAAAGTTGACAATATTATGGAATTTTTTCTCTTAAAATTATTACCAATTTTTTTGGTATATTTTGCTACATTTACCAAGTTAATAAAATGTGGGGAAACAGTTCAAAATGTTACTGAAAATAATTATTTAATACTTGAAAACATTTTAGACCAAGATTCTAAAATTAAAACTGGGGATTTAATGAACTGTGAAGTAGTGAAAACTAACTCAGCAGAAACTAATAAAAATGATACTCATGGTAATTAGTTCGGTTAAATTTTGTTTTTATTTTAAATTATATGTAAATTAATATTTATTTTTTAAATATCTTTAAAATTATTGTCAATTTACTTCTTAGTTTTCACAAAAAATGCAACATATACCTCGGAATATGTTTTTTATCCGGCATCGAAAGATAAGAAATGTTTTTCTTTTCAAGTACGTACTAAATTTATTCCTCAAATACTTCTTAGTACTACTCCAGTGTTGAATGTAACTCAATTACTTGATGTTGTTCTAGCAATTAATGGAACTTCGATAATTCGAACAAACCATAAATCCGTAAATGAAACAACTACCAATGGTTTTGTAAATGACAATGAACTACGTGGATTCTGGATAAGATGGCTGGAAGATCATTTATTGGAAGTTGGTCGTGATACAGACAATTATCCATTTTTATCTTATAGACTACCAAAAAAGTTATCTGTTAATTTTATCGCAATTCTAAGTTACAAAGGCCCTGCCGAATGGATACTACATGAAGGTAAACAAAATAATAATAACTTAATTCTGAAATTGTAATAAAAATACTTATTCTGACTAATCTAGATCCACAATGTGGTGCTTACAATATAACTAAAAAAATAAAAGTTGAGACAAAATGTAAAGTTGGAACAACAACGAAATTCATTTCGGACAAAATTAATTTTTTACAAAAATTACAACAACATATTTTAAATCAGATGAAAAATAAACATGAAATTTTTAAAGGAAACAAGCTTCGATCTAAGGAAATTCTTCTAGTATACCAGCAATTGATTGAGAAACTTTATAGAGATTCTGAAGAAAATCAAAATCTAATTTATGCAGAAGATAGCGAGATTTATTGTCCACTTAAGTCAATAACTTTCAACGAAATAAGTCAAGAGTATTTGCAATTTATGGCGGAACTTCAAATGGAGTTGGCCACATTTAAACAAACATTGGCAGAAATAAATAGTACAAATACGAGTTTAGAACTGCACTGTAGTAGTTACAGTATTCTGTAAAATTGAATGTCATATTTGTGCGATATTAAAAAGAAACATTTCTACAAAATTCAAATTTAATAGTTTAACTAATAAAACCGAAACTTAACTGAAATTATTGTATATCATTAAGTATAAAGTATAATCACAAACAGAACCGTGAACAAAATAAAATGGTGCAACATTTTCTTAACAGACAAAAAAGCTGTTTCATTAACTGACAAATTTCGGGCTTAAGTATTTTTAATCATTAACCGATAAAGTTTTATTGCTTTACATATTATTTTTGTAAATTCCCTTCTTGTTGTTTTCACTTTATTGAGCCAAGGCCGCGGAAATTAAGTTTTGCCATAGGACAGTTGTGTCTATCTCTCCGTATTGTGTCCTTCTTCGTGAAGAATGATGGAAGATTTTTTTTTTCTACGCAAAACGTAGATATATTATAACAATTATAAGTCAGTATAACAACATAAATTTTGCGTAGAACCTAATACCTTAAAATATTTTTCTAGTAATTGGATATAATTCATGATTCTGCATTGGTTTTCTATTCCAAATTTTCGACTTTCAAAATATCACTGACTTAATGATTGTAAAGCCATCGGTAGCTCAACTGTCAGCGGGTTGAGTAGTATTGTACCACCGATGGGGTCCGCGGTTCAAATCCGCGACAAAACGGCGATATTTTTCACGGAAAATTACCTATGTATATAGCTATAGAATTCTCATTCAAACACGCGGTTTACCTAATTCGCCGTCAACTGATAATATCAATGTCATAACAACAGAAAGCTGTCATAGGAAATTGGGTTGGTTCTGAAGAAACTGAAAATATAAATTGTAGCGCCATCTATAAGTCAGATAAGAAGAATTAACACGAATGACGGCGTTACGCTGCTTTAACATTAACGTTGGCAACAATGATGTAGCTAGCTACAGCAGGCTAATCACCTAGCTTAGTGAATAAAATCGATTCACGAAACTGAAGGGAGTGAATATGGATAATAAAAAAAAAAAATTATTGTAAGAGGCTCTTCATTATGTATTTTGAATTAACTAATCCACGAAGTTATACAACATCTTTTACCACTTGTAGTTCGCAAGACGTCGATGGAAGAATATTTTTTTGTAGCCACCTTGTTTCGCGGGATTAAATTCATTTGGCTTATATTATTATTACCAAATATTTTGAATGATCTTTTTTAAATAGATATAAATTTTATGATTAATATTTATTATGTAAATTCCATACTTTTCAAGTATACAGAAAGAAAAATATTCATTTAAATTTAATTTTAACCATCTACACATTTTCATGAATTATACAATTTTGTAGTTGATATAAATATTCCAGTCCAGTAACTATGAAATATTTTGTAAAAACATTGTAAATGAAATATTTCGTTATGACGGCATAATGTTGAATTTATGGTGAATAAACAATGTTTCCATCAGGTCATTATTAATATAAGATAACAAATTTATCAACCGACAACCAATATTTTATATGACTTATGTAATTATTGTCAGTTACATAAGCTACACTCGTCACAGTAGACAATAGGCGGCCTAAGCCCACTCTGATATTTAACTCTATATAATTGTTCTTCAACAAAAATATTGTTTTCCTTTTATATTCTTTATAAAGAAAAATTAGCCTACTCAGAGGCTGCGATGACAATACTCAAACTAAAGCTAGCTATTTTACTGCAAACCTGAGTTTTTACTATTACTATCACTATCACGACAGAATTCTAGTCAGAATATACGCAGAAGCTGGAGATATGGACACAACTGTCCTATGGCAAAACTTAATTTCCGCGGCCTTGGCTCAATAAAGTGAAAACAACAAGAAGGGAAATTACAAAAATAATATATTTAAATAAAGCAATAAAATATTATCGGTTAAAGATTAAATACTTAAGCCCGAAATTTGTCAGTTAACATAAAGCAGCTTTTTTGTCTGTTAAGAGTAAATAACATCTTGCACCATTTTATTTTGTTCACGGTTCTGGTTGTGGTTATACTTTATACTTAATGATATACAATAATTTCAATTAAGTTTCGGTTTTATTAGTTAAAATATTAAATTCGAATTTTGTAGAAATGTTTCTTTTTAATATCGCACAAATGACATTCCATTTTACAGAATACTGTAACTAGTACAGTGCAGTTCTAAACTCGTATTTGTACTATTTATTTCTGCCAATGTTTGTTTAAACGATGCCAATTCCATTTGAAGTTCCGCCATAAATTGCAAATACTCTTGACTTATTTCGTTGAAAGTTATTGACTTAAGTGGACAATAAATCTCCCTATCTTCTGCATAAATTAGATTTTGATTTTCTTCAGAATCTCTATAAAGTTTCTCAATCAATTGCTGGTATACTAGAAGAATTTCCTTAGATCGAAGTTTGTTTCCTTTGAAAATTTCATGTTTATTTTTCATCTGATTTAAAATATGTTGTTGTAATTTTTGTAAAAAATTAATTTTGTCCGAAATGAATTTCGTTGTTGTTCCAACTTTACATTTTGTTTCAACTTTAATTTTTTTAGTTATATTGTAAGCACCACATTGTGGATCTAGATTAGTCAGAATAAGTATTTTTTTTACAATTACAAAATTAATTTATTATTATTTTGTTTACCTTCATGTAGTATCCATTCGGCAGGGCCATTGTAACTCAGAATTGCGATAAAATTAACAGATAATTTTTCTGGTAGTCTATAAGATACAATTGGATAATTATCTGTATCACGACCAACTTCTAATAAATGATCATCCAGCCATCTTATCCAGAATCCACGTAGTTCTTTGTCATTTACAATACCATTGGGAGTTGTTGTATTTACGTTAATATTGTTTTTTCGTATATAAGTTCCATAAATTCCTAGAACAACATCAAGTAATTCACTTTCATTCAACACTGGAATAGTACTAAGATGTATTTGAGGAACAAATTTAGTACGTACTTGAAATGAAAAACATTTCTTATCTTTCGATGCCGGATAAAAAACATATCCCGAGTTATATGTTGAATTTTTTGTGAAAACTAAAAAGGAAATTCACAATAATTTTAAAGATATTTAAAAAATAAATATTAATTTCCATATAATTTAAGACAAAAATAAAATTTAACCGAACTAATTACCATGAGTATCATTTTTATTAGTTTCAGCTGAGTTAGTTTTCACTACTTCACAGTTCATTAAATCCCCAGTTTTTATTTTAGAATCTTGGTCTAAAATGTTTTCAAGTATTAAATAATTATTTTCAGTAACATTTTGAACTGTTTCCCCAGATTTAATTAGCTTGGTAAATGTAGCAAAATAAACCAAAAAAAATGGTAATAATTTTAACAGAAAAAATTCCATAATATTGTCAACTTTTCGGTTGCAGTTACAAAAATTAACTGAATTATTATTGGATTTGTTTTTAAATTTATAATGATTTTATTAAGAACTTAAAAGGTAAGCTTATTGATAAGCCGAGAATTGCTATAGAAATATCTGATACAGCAGAGTTTGCATATTAAAACAAGTTAATTACATATTCTGGGAATTCTGTTTCAATATTATGATAACCTAATGAATTCAAGCATGTAACAAATTGTGAGATTTTGTTATGTAAAAAAAAAATAACGACTAAATTGGCAATGCATTTATACAGTTCATACTTGCTCTATGAGTAATTCAAAATTTCCAAAAACCCAGTTCTGTGTTACAAATTCAAGATTTCGTATTATTATTCCTAAAATGTTAATTCGATATACTTTACAGGATTTCTCGATAAATTTTAAATTATTCTGTGATTCTACAATAGAATACTAAAATTTAGTACTAATATAAATTGAAATTGAAATTAAAAAGTGTTTTAAATACACATAATAAAACGTTCAAATTACATTTAATTAAGTATCAGTAGCGGTCCTTGATTTTAAATTTTGACTGGGCTAAACTCTCAGAAATGCTTACTGTTGGGGTACAATTATATAAAGTTTAATATCAGTTTGGGTTTACCCACCTAGTCTACTGTCACGATCAGCTCTTGCTATTCACCAAAAAAAAAAGTTCTGGACAGCTCAGAAATCTAGAAAATTAAAGAAAAAAAAAGTCAATTTTCTCTGTGCGATCACGAATGCATTTGTTTAAACTTATTGAAAATAAAATTAAAGTAAAGCCAAGAAAAAAGTTAAAAGACAAAGTATTAAAACCTTGCAATTAAAATGAACAAGGCCCGGTCAATAAATTAAAATTACAAAACATTTAAATTTAATTAGAAAAGGTAAAATTACATTCAAATATTTAAGGAAATTAGAACCAAAATTTTGAAAAGATGTCCTGTACCATAAATTATAATTATTGGCAACAACAAGCAGTATAAAAAATACTAGCGATAGGAATACAGTGACGTTACTCCAAAATGCTGCGCGCAACGCCACTGATATAAATTGCTATAATAAATAAATTTGGTGGATTTAATTATTTACTAATATTTTGGTGAGTCTGTACATTTTTATTTACAATATTAAGTAACATTCATAAACTAAAATTAAATAATAGCCTGAAATTCTTAGGCTACACTGTAATCAGTACAGAAATATTAATTTATTTTAATTATTATAAACGATTTGTATGATACAGGGTGCATTTGATAAATAATTGATTGAATATAAATTTTGAATGTTTATGAAGTAGCTATTTTAATATTTTTATGAAACGCTATTTTTTTTAAATTATAATTTGCTGTGTACTAGCAACTGATCAGAAATTAAATACATACCTAATTATTTGACCCAGCGGGAGGTCTATTTATACCAATAGTTATTTTGATTCTTCGCATACCCTGAAGTTTTTATTCTAATTCTTCCAGTGTTTGGAATATAATTTTTCATATTATTAGTCAAGAATGTGACGAAATGGAAAGTGAGACATATTATTAAGATGTCAGTCTAAAACAATCTGTTTTTGTATTCATTCTTATTTAATTAATTTATGGTAACCTCAAATGAAGAGAATTGAATTTTCAATTTTAATCTTCATCTGGCCACAATTCATGCCATGTAATTCGTAGGCTTATATGGTGACAAGATTAGATTCCTGCTTCTCTGATAACCTAAGCATGTGTAATTTTTAACATTTTGTAAAATACTGATTGCTACAAAGGTTTAACAAATGAATATTGGACTTAACTACTAGTTAACTGCTCCTTTAATTAGTAATCGAGTATCTAATCCTCATCAATCTCAGACCCAAGCTCCATCTTCTCGTAACCAAGAAAATGGGGCCCGAAAAAGTGACCGATAATTTGTTTGGATCAGCGAAAACAAGCATAAGGAGAGATAATGTTAGTATTTTATGTTAAAGAGAAACATATATATAGAGAGAAATTATCTTTTTATCTTTAAGCTTGATTTCTTGCACTTTCTCACATGCTGAGAAATATTTTACTATCCGCAATGGATTAAGCTCTGATGTTTCCACCACCGAAAACAAAGCAGATATTACTAGATTAGACACTTACTGCTTAATACAAACAGTTAAATAGATTAAATAAATAAAATAAAAAATAAATATATAAAAATTAAAGCAACAAAACATTAAAATTTGAATTAACAAGCTACCACTTACATAGGGCTTCACAATTCTGAAAAAAAAGCTACTACTTCTCTATGTCGTCACCTGCTAATTCAAATCATTAAAAAATTAAAAAAAATAAAATTGTTAGAACTAAAGTAGTTCTAAAACTATAAGTATATAAAAATAAAAATAATTCGCTAAGGAAGAACTGAAATATCGTACCAGCGTCAAAAACCAAACAAATTAACAAGTTACCACTATAGTTTTAGGCTTCGCAATTCAGTAAAGAACGCTACTACTTCCCTCCACTGTCACCCATTAATTTGAGGCTTTAAAAATTATCAATTAAATATATAATAATAAATCATGCGAATTGCAAACAGCATTTAGTTATAAAAATCGAAATTTATGGAATCGGAAATCTATATTTACTATATATTTATCTTTTTATTTTAAACATAAAAATAACATAAACATACTTACAATTTAAGTAAACATATAATATAGATTTTCATATAACACATATAAGACAAATACATAAATTCGTAATTAACAGGTTACCACTAGCTTTAGACTTCACAGTTCTGAAAAGAACGTTACTTTCCTTCTGCTGTCACCTGTTAATTCGAAGAAATAAAAAAAGAAAAAAAATCAAATTAAAGCATGCTAAAAGCAGTTAGTCATAAATCATGCAAAAACCACTTGTCAAGTTATTAACACAAATATAAATTTACATAAAATACAAAAAATATACATAAATATCTCATTCACTCTTTAATAACTTTTTAAGTTGAAGTTTGCTATAGTTAAAATCAAACTTGTCAGCACTATTATTAACTGCACGAAGCATTCTGGTAATAGGCTCGTTTTTCCCGTAATCGGTACGATGAAATTGTAACTTAAACAGCGCTACAGATCTCAGTGAACGTACATTAATATTAAAACTCATACGATCTAAAATAAAAGGAGATTCGATCATGCCAGAAATAACTTGATGTACAAATACTATGTCAGCTATTTCCCGTCGCCTTTCTAGAGTTTGAAGATCAATAAGTTTGAGGCGGTCGACATATGGCGGTAAGTTGTATGAATCGACCCAAGGAAGCCCACGAAGAGCAAACCTTACAAATCTTCGCTGGACCGATTCAATCCTTTGGATATGTACCTGTTGATATGGAGACCAGACCTGGCGGGCATATTCAAGAATTGGTCTTACAAACGTCATATAAAGCGTCCTAGTGACATAAGGGTCAGAAAACTCTTTTGACCAACGTTTAACGAAACCTAGCATAGAGTTAGCCCTACTAACTAAATTATCAAAATGTGAGTGAAAGTTTAATTCACTATCACAAAGAACACCTAAATCCCGAAATAGCCTCAACTCTAGGAACCAGTTCCTATTTGGTTAACAGCTCCCATTTGGTTAACAACTTTGTTTTTCTAAAAAATTACATTATACGGAACTTGAATTTATTAGGTTATCATCAAATACTGACTTATCAATTTTTTAATAGCCATTTTGCAAACTTTAGCAGAAATTCAAAAGAATAACTTTATATCAAGTTCAGCTTATCAATATTGAATTTATAAAGTCTTAACTGACCTTTTCTGTACTTAATAAATTTAATTTACCAACAATTTTTTTAGTTTATTTTTCCACATTTTCCAAACTAATTCATTGTGAATGTTGTGAAACAATTAATAATGTTGCTGTAAATAATTATTTAATGTTTGGAAAATTTTATACCAAGATTGTCAAATAAAAACTGGTGATTTAATGGATTCTGAAGTAATGAAAACCTTTTGACTATCTAAAATTAACAATATTCTTCACGGAAATATAGTAATTCCAAAATATAATGGTGCAATTCGAAGTACTGCTCTATTCCAAGGAATTGTAAATGACAAATTAATGGTTCTACGGATCAGAGTTAGTAATAAGTTAGAGGTCATTGAGTTTATCGTGCTATTATATTTACAAATAAGTAAACTAAATTGATTAGAACTGGGTTTTTGGAAATTTTTAATTACTCATAGAGCAAGTATGAACTGTATAAATGCATTGCCGATTTAATCAACATTTTTTTTTACATAACAAAATCTCACAATTTGTTACATGCTTGAATTCATTAGGTTATCATAATATTGAAACAGAATTCCCAGAATATGTAATTAACTTTTTTTAATATGCAAACTCTGCTGTATCAGATATTTCTATAGCAATTCTCGGCTTATCAATAAAATTTTTGTAACCTTTTAAGTTCTTAATAAAATCATTATAAATTTAAAAACAAATCCAATAATAATTCAGTTAATTTTTGTAACTGCAACCGAAAAGTTGACAATATTATGGAATTTTTTCTGTTAAAATTATTACCAATTTTTTTGGTTTATTTTGCTACATTTACCAAGCTAATTAAATGTGGGGAAACAGTTCAAAATGTTACTGAAAATAATTATTTAATACTTGAAAACATTTTAGACCAAGATTCTAAAATAGAAACTGGGAATGTAATGAACTGTGAAGTTATTAAAACTAACTCAGCAGAAACTAATAAAACTGATATTCATGGTAATTAGTTCGGTTAAATGTTGTTGTTCTCTTAAATTATATGTAAATTAATATTTATTTTTTAAATATCTTTAAAATTATTGTCAATTTACTTCTTAGTTTTTACGGGAAATTCAACATTAAGCTCGGGATATGCTTTTTATCCGGCATCGAAAGATAAGAAATGTTTTTCATTTCAAGTACGTTCTAAAGTTACTCCTCAAATACTTCTTAGTACTACTCCAGTGTTGAATGTAAATCAATTACTTGATGTTGTTCTATCAAATAATGTATCTTGGAATTCGATAATTCGAATAAACTACAAGACCGTAAATAGAACAACTCCCAATCGTATTGTAAATGACAAAGAACTACGTGGATTCTGGATAAGATGGCTAGATGATCATTTATTAGAAGTTGGTCGTGATACAGATAATTATCCATTTCTATCTTACAGACTACCAGAAAAATTATCTGTTAATTTTATCGCAATTCTAAGTTACAAAGGCCCTGCCGAATGGATACTACATGAAGGTAAAGAAAATATAATAACTTAATTTTGTAATTGTAAAAAAAATATTTATTCTGACTAATCTAGATCCACAATGTGGTGCTTACAATATAACTAAAAAAATAAAAGTTGAAACAAAATGTAAAGTTGGAACAACAACGAAATTCATTTCGGACAAAATTAATTTTTTACAAAAATTACAACAACATATTTTAAATCAGATGAAAAATAAACATGAAATTTTTAAAGGAAACAAACTTCGATCTAAGGAAATTCTTCTAGTATACCAGCAATTGATTGAGAAACTTTATAGAGATTCTGAAGAAAATCAAAATCTAATTTATGCAGAAGATAGCGAGATTTATTGTCCACTTAAGTCAATAACTTTCAACGAAATAAGTCAAGAGTATTTGCAATTTATGGCTGAACTTCAAATGGAATTGGCCACATTTAAACAAACATTGGCAGAAATAAATAGTACAAATACGAATTTAGAACTATACTGTAGTACGAGCCCATCACCATATATTATCGGCTACTAATTTTTTTTCTGATTTTAGCGAAAAAAGATCTTGTAATTCTGTTACCAGTTGTGATAATCTCCTGCTTTCCTTTTTTTTTTTAAATGGAAACTAAATATTTTTTGTCTAATTCTAGAAATTTATTGTTAATTCATTTTATACCAAACAGTTCTTTAAAATAAAAGAAATTTTTAAATAAAGGCCTAATGTAAATTCTCTGCAATTAGAACACTTTTTTGTATACCAAACACTTTCTATAGCAAGCAATTAATAATCACTTAGCAATTTATAATTTCGGTGATTAATGACATAATATTTTAAAAATGCAACACGGAAAAGAATTATCGAACGATTTGAGAGAAGTTATAATAAATAACTTTAAAAACGGAAAATTGACTTATAAAATTGCAAAAGAAATGGAATTATCGGGTTCTACTGTAAGTCATATTTGCGAAAAATTCAACTGGGTTGACTACAACTGCTAAACTACGACGAGGTAGGCCACCGAAATTTTCTGAAAGAGATTTACGTGTATTGTCGAAAATGGTCAAGAAAAAGTATCGATATAGATGCTCGGAATTGACTAAAAAGTGGTCCGAGGAAATCAGAAAATCCATTTCAATATCGATAACAAATCGGGCATTAAAAACAATTTGTTTTGGATTTTATAAAGTAAATCAATTTGTCTATTGTAATTAGTTTTATTAAGAAAAATAATGTAAAAAAATTACAAGCAAAATCAAAACATTTACTGACAGATATTCAGAAAAAAACTATTAAGACTTAGGTTGGCCAAGGAACGAAAAAATTCGTTAAAACTTGATTGATATTCCATCATATCGAGTGATGAATCACGTTTTGAAAAAAGCGTAGATGATACAAGACGGCGAATATTACGAAGAAGAAAAAACAGAACAATTTCATAAAGATTGTTTAGTAAAAAAGGTTAAGTTTCCAGCCTCCGGTATGATGTGGGGCTATATGTAGAGGAGTAGTATACGTTTTATAGATGGAATTGTAAACTCTGAAAAATATCAGAAAATACTTGAAAATGATCTGTTACTATCAATTCCACTTTTAAAAAGAGACGATGACGAATTTGTGTTCCAACAAGATGGAGCAACATGTCATACTTCCAAGAAAAGTATGGCTTGGATAGCTCAAAATAAAATTCTGGTACTAACTTGGGTATCCTCCAGTCCAAACCTGTCTCCAAAAGAATCTCTCTATGGGGATGTATGAAGAAGGAATTGTGGGGAGAACCAGTCAAGACGAAAGTGGAATTAAAAAGCAAATTACGACAAATAATATGGAATTCATCTACACCAAGTTTTTGTCAAAATTTAGTGGTTTCAATGCCTAACAGACTTGCTGCACTTATTTCGTCCAAAGGTGAAGCCACGCCATATTAATTTATAATAAAAGCTTTGTTTTATTTTAAAGAACTATAATTATATTTTTTTTGAATAAAATGAATTAACAATAAATTTCTAGAATTAGACAAAAAATGTTTAGTTTCCACTTAAAAAAAAGGAAAGAAGGAGATTATCACAACTGGTAACAGAATTACAAGATCTTTTTTCGCTAAAATCAGAAAAAAAATAGTAGGCCCTAATATATGGTTTTCGGCTCGTATTTACAGTGTAGTTCTAAGCTCGTATTTGTACTATTTATTTCTTCCAATGTTTGTTTAAATGTGGTCAACTCCATTTGTAGTTCCGCCATAAATTGCAAATACTCTTGACTTATTTCGTTGAAAGTTATTGACTTAAGTGGACTATAAATCTCGCTATCTTCTGCATAAATTAGATTTTGATTTTCTTCAGAATCTCTATAAAGTTTCTCAATCAATTGCTGGTATACTAGAAGAATTTCCTTAGATCGAAGTTTGTTTCCTTTAAAAATTTCATGTTTATTTTTCATCTGATTTAAAATATGTTGTTGTAATTTTTGTAAAAAATTAATTTTGTCCGAAATGAATTTCGTTGTTGTTCCAACTTTACATTTTGTCTCAACTTTTATTTTTTTAGTTATATTGTAAGCACCACATTGTGGATCTAGATTAGTCAGAATAAATATTTTTTTTACAATTACAAAATTAAGTTATTATTATTTTGTTTACCTTCATGTAGTATCCATTCGGCAGGGCCTTTGTAACTTAGAATTGCGATAAAATTAACAGATAATTTTTCTGGTAGTCTGTAAGATAGAAATGGATAATTATCTGTATCACGACCAACTTCTAATAAATGATCATCTAGCCATCTTATCCAGAATCCACGTAGTTCTTTGTCATTTACAATACGATTGGGAGTTGTTCTATTTACGGTCTTGTAGTTTATTCGAATTATCGAATTCCAAGATACATTATTTGATAGAACAACATCAAGTAATTGATTTACATTCAACACTGGAGTAGTACTAAGAAGTATTTGAGGAGTAACTTTAGAACGTACTTGAAATGAAAAACATTTCTTATCTTTCGATGCCGGATAAAAAGCATATCCCGAGCTTAATGTTGAATTTCCCGTAAAAACTAAGAAGTAAATTGACAATAATTTTAAAGATATTTAAAAAATAAATATTAATTTCCATATAATTTAAAATAAAAATAAAATTTAACCGAATTAATTACCATGAGTATCATTTTTATTAGTTTCTTCTGCGATAGTTTTAATTACTTCACAGTTCATTAAATCCCCAGTTTTAATTTTAGAATCTTGGTCTAAAATGTTTTCAAGTATTAAATAATTATTTTCAGTAACATTTTGAACTGTTTCTCCAGATTCAATTAGCTTGGTAAATGTAGCAAAATAAACCAAAAAAATTGGTAATAATTTTAAGAGAAAAAATTCCATAATATTGTCAACTTTTCGGTTGCAGTTACAAAAATTAACTGAATTATTATTGGATTTGTTTTTAAATTTATAATGATTTATTAAGAACCTAAAAGGTTACATCAATTTTATTGATAAGCCGAGAATTGCTATAGAAATATCTGATACAGCAGAGTTTGCATATTAAAAAAAGTTAATTACATAATCTGGGAATTCTGTTTCAATATTATGATAACCTAATGAATTCAAGCATGTAACAAATTGTGAGATTTAGGTTAAAAAAAAGACGACTTAATCTGAATCCATTAAATCACCAGTTTTTACTGGGCAATCTTGGTTTTTCCAAACATTAAATAATTATTTACACTTTACAGCAACATTATTAATTGTTTCATTCACAATGAATTAGTTTGGAAAATGTGGAAAAATAAACTAAAAAATTTATAGTAAATTAAATTTATTAAGTACAGAAAAGGTCAGTTAAGACTTTATAAATTCAATATTGATAAGCTGAACTTGATATAAAGTTATTCTTTTGAATTTCTGCTACAGTTTGTAAATCGCTATTAAATAAATTGATAATTCAGTATTTGATGATAACCTAATATAAATTCAAGTTCCAAATAATTTAATTTTTGTTTTGATAAACAAAGTTATTAAACAAATAGGAGCAGTTAAGGCGGATTCATCGTTGCGGATAAAATCAGTCTAACTGATTTTAGTCGAACTGATTTCATTCTAGGACGTCCATCGTTGCGGCTGGAATCAGCCACACAAAAATATTTTATGACTATACATAGAATAAGTAGATTGACATTTAAGTATTTGACAAAAAAGTTTTATTTATTTGGCAAGCTAATTAAAAAAAAATTCTATTTTTGATGTCTCGATTGACTTTTTCAATAATGTGCCTTACTAAAGTTCAATATAAATCAACTTTTTCAGATAGAGAAATATTTTCGAAAATAAAAAATTCAAAAATTGAGAATTTCAAATTTTCATATAAAAAATGTGCGCGCGTTTGAGTTCGTCGGTTTTTATCCGCAACAATGAATCCGCCTTTAACTAGTAGTTATGTCCTATTTAATATATGTAGAAATAATGTAAATAAATTTAATTTTACTGAAAGGTATTTCAGGTATAATGAAATTTTTTATAATTATATGAAATTCCTGGTCCACCACAAACACAAATTACGCGAAAATTTCATATAAAAAATTGAAAATTTATTTTGGAAGATTATTACGAGTATTTATGAATTTTCCTAGCTATCAATAATTTTATACGTTAATTTTATAAATTAAAGAACATTGTAGACTTCTCTAAACAAAGTTCTATATCAAGTGCAAAAAGAATAATTCGCTGCGTTAATTAATATATTATGCAGTTCTTTTTCTGATGTCTACCTACTTCTGGTTATTAACGATTACATAGCTAATATTAATATTAACATTAGCTAGAATTTCCATCCTATAATACGTCAACCTTCGATTTTGTCTTGCACAATCAGTTTGACAATATTTCATATTTTGGTACTTTCTTTAAATGGGTAAAATAAGAAGTTTTAAGTTGTTTTTTATAATTACTTTATCTTTTTGTAATCTACTCTTATAGGTTTCTGACGTGTTCTGTCCAATATATTTTTAGTGGACGTATAGAAGTTCACATTTCAAATGCTTCTAACTGGTCAACATCCAAGATATTTGAAACTTTCAAAAGATCGATTTGTTGATTATCAACTGTAATTGGATAATTGTTGTACGATTGTGTCAATCTCTACTAATAATTATGAAATTGCTTTTATAAATTTCGATGTTATAAGAGCATAAAATTCACTAGTTTTTTAGAATAAAATTATTAATTAATTAAATAAAAAAACTTAAATAATTAAATCCGAGATAAGCCAGTGAATAAAATGTCAAATTTTATTAAAACAATTATTCCACCAAAAAATAGTAATTCCTTTAACAATACTAACACATTTTCTATTTTCAATTATTTTTAAATTTTCCTTTTTCCATAATAAACTAATGCAATTTTCTTGTACAAAATTCAATATTAGATTTTATCCACCCTCCGTACATTTAATAATAGAAAATGCCCCCCTATAGTTCAAAGTTTTCTGTATAAACAAAGTTTTCATTTAAAAAAAAAAATTAGAACGAATAAAATCGACAAAACAATATTGATGATCAATAATTTTCTCTATTTTCCTAGGAAAAACTTTTTCAAGTTAAGTATAAAAAATACATATTTTTTGAAATGGTTTTTCCAATTTTCTATATATAAAGAAGTGTGAAAAATGTTATGAAAATTAGGATTTAAATACAAATGTATGTTAAAAAAAAAGCCACTAAGTGAAAAACTTTCAGAAAATATCGTTTCCTTCAATGAAAATTGATTTTGTTTTTTTTTGCGTAGAAAATTCACAATTTTCATTAAACATATTATATTTTTCAGAAAAAAGAAAATATTTATTCAATGAAAAAAAAAATAATAACAGGTGGAAATGATTTATTTAAATTGTGAAAATTTGGTATTTTATCACTAAATTGAAAATTTCAATTACGTTGATTAAAGGACGATATTTTTGTGGACTTGTAAAACCAATTTTTATGGAACTCAACACGGTTTCGATGAACACAGGTGGAAGAACACTGTAATAGAATTAGATTATTAATTAGATTATTTGCCAATAGATAGAGCGAAAGGTAATCGTATAAATATCAAGAAATTATCAACTGAATAATTCATCAAATCTTAAAAATGTTCGTGATTATTTTGAAGGTAAATTCATTATTTTATATAACCTTATTAGGTTAGGTTAGATAAGGTTATGAAAGGTATGGAAAAAAAAGAAAATTTCAATATTTTGTCTCATGATTCCTATAATAATTCTGCAAGTGTCAATAAATCTTAGAGCAATACTGTCAAATTCAGCGCCATTGTAAGTTTTACCAACAAATTTTTGTAACCTTAATTGTAAAGGACGCAATATTAATTCCATCCATCAAAAATGAAGAGTAACAGCAAACGTAATTAATGTGTAACGTCCAGGTAATAGAAATATTAAAATTCGATTTAATTATCGAAAACGTTTGAAGAATTTGTACTCTGATTTGATTATTAAACAGGATTTATCACACTTAACATAAATAATAATTTGGAATGTTAATGTTAAGTGTGATATGTTTCCTTTTGCTGAAAATCCTTCTCTATAAACATAATAATACCAATAATTTCTCTTATAAATAATGAACTTAATCTAAATATGAATTCTATTTTATGTAATTATATTCGTTCCAGTTCAAAGATTAATTAAAACTTTTTCCATTAAATAATATTTTCAATTACAAAACGATTTTCAACAGTTAATTATATAGTTTCCAAAATATTCAACACCAAAAATTTAATTTTTGTTTTTGATAATGATTAACCCAATTTTATCATGATTTGAAATTGAACTTCAAAATTGATTCAATCCTCGTTCGAATTCAACCAAAATAAACAAAATTATATTAAAATATCCTTTAAAATTTTCTATATTTGTATACAAACATTTAAGAATTTTAAATATCCTTGAATTGAAATTTTCATTTATCTATGTATATATAAGAAAGATAACAATATTTTGAACGTGTTTAGAAAATAATTTTCAATTTAATATATATAAAATCATTTATAGAGAGATTTCCATTTAGAAAATTGATGATAAACGTAATATTTTCATTCAGTTAATTTCGATTTTTGTGTATATAAATTAAATTACATTTATATTTAAATAGGAAAAATTATCTAAAGAAAATCTTTGTTTTACTTAAATTTAATGGATTGAAACTTGAAGAGAATATAAATTTTTGATTTTACTGATTATAATATTAAGGAAAACTTTAAGAATTTTGTTTTAAGGACTTTAAATAAACATTTACAAAAGTAAATAATTTCAATCGAAATAATTTTAGGCTAAACAAACAGCGAATAAGAAAGGGGAATAGAAGATTGTCAAAAAAATTGTTAACCAGTAAATCAGAAATGGAGTGACCGAGGAAGACCTAGAATAGGATGGCAATTACAAATTGGAAGGATTGCTGTGATGGACTAATATAAACTGGAGAAAAATTGCACTGGAAAACACCGACCTGTACAGCTTGTCATGATAATGAAATAATTTTAATCGATTTTATTTGTCACAATTGGCATAATAAGTAAAATATTTTATGAAATAGTGAAATCGTGCAACAGCATCTCAACAGTTAAAAAGATATGAAGAATTTCTAATTTATGATGAATTTGAAAGCAGATCTTACTCGGTTGTTGTACGTAAAGAAGAAAGTTTCTAACAGCACTTGCTCACAAATCGATCAGAAAAATGCAGCTACATAAAAGCATAAAGTATCAGCGATCTAAACCGAAGTTTTATATTGTTTCTACGGAGAGGTTGTGCGCGCAAATTATTTATAACATTCAATAACATAAAAAAACAAGTTTTGTAATTTATTATTTACAGCTCATTAAGGCCGAATTACATTAATTCTTAACGCCACTTCTTAGCATCTCCATTAATTTTGTTAAAACTGCTACCCAATATTTGTTATACGTTACAGAGTACGCCAGATTATTCTTGCTAACTACAAACACAAAATTGTTAATCCGAATACGTAAAAAATTTTCGTAACGCTACAAACTAAATGACGCTAATGTCCGGTTATAGAAGCTTTGATTTATAGATGTATTTTACACAATACATTAAAGCACAGCGTACAGCAACACTTACAGCGTCATTCTGTACGTCCATTGTATGTAAGGTTCTCTAAGATTAGATTTTGCACTGTTGATTTATCATGGCCGCACGTCGGCTAGAAATGCCACTAAACAATTTGTTCTCGTACTAAGAATGCAATTATATTAAAAGTAGAAATATTTGATAGATTGTAGTCACGAAACTTTATAAAATTATGATTTATAAATTTTTTGATTATATTTATTATAAATATTAACAAGAATTTGAATTGCTAAAATTAAAAACCAACAAAAATTTTATAATCTTTATTATATTTGAAAAATAACAAATTTTCGTTTCGGTTTAACAAATTTTCCTTCCTCATGAAAATATATTAACTATATGACTTAAAGTCATTTATTTTCATAAGCATAGAAAATTTAAATTTTCTATGGTTATGAAAACAAAATATAAAAAATTTTAAATACAAATTTTTAATCATCAATTTAAAATTGTTGTTCTTTTTGATGGCTTTGCATTTTCCATTTTATTTTCATCATTTTCTTTGGCAAAAAAGATAAAGTTAAATTTTCCATTTTAATCGTCCTCTTAAAAAATATCTCCTTTTTTTTTTTTAACAAAATTGAAAATGTCCTTTTACTACTTAACAAAAAAATAAAATTTGAAAAACATTTAAATTTAATACAATATAAAAAAAAAACTAAAAATATTTCTACGAGTATAAATTCATTTTTAATCTGAATTTTCTTTTTTGAAGAAAATACTTTATTTAAATTTTTATTCAGAATTTTTATCCTTTTTTTTTTTCTTTTCATATAAAAAGGAAATATCAATTCATAATATTTAAGCTAGTAAAAGTGATCCTTTTCCAGAAAAAATGTATTTATAATATTTTACATAAAATTTGAAAATGCAATGAAGAAAAATACGATTTTTAAAAGTTTTATAGAAGAAAATTATTCATTTACATAAAAATTATCTGTGTGATATAAAAAAATGTAAATATTAACATTAAATTTGTCTACAAATCCTTGAATAAATAGTTCAATAAAAATTATCGTAGTGGATATTTCAAAAAGGAAAAAAATCTTGTTGTTGGTGAAAGGAAATTTAATGTAAATTTTGTAACAAGTTTATGGGGAAATTACATTTGAAAATTACAGAGTTTAAGAAAGTAGACAAACAAATTATTTTCAAAAAGTTAAATCATAAAAGTAGACTAAAAAAAGGACTGGCAATGATGGAAATTTGAAGAAAAAGAATTGACAGGAATATGAATTGGAAGGGGTCAAAATAAGGAGAATAAATCGTTAAAATGTAATTTTAAGAGTTCCAAGAGATATTTTATTATAGGAATTGCGAAAAAAACATATTTGCGAAGACGGAAGTGTTTGGTTGGTACCAGAAAAGAATAACAGATTGGAATATTAATATTTTAAATGGTCATAGACACGTACTGATGAAAGAATTAGGTTAATCTCGGTCAGAACCAGTAATTATATCACTTATAAAAGTTATTAGCAAACGTTACAAGTTAACAAGAAGTAAGAACCAGGAATTAATTACATAAAATTAAAGATGGACTATTTAGAGAATATTGAGAATCAGGAGTTAATGCTACCGTTTGAAGCAAAGAACTGCTTCTAACCATCAGAAAACTTAAACATATTATTTTGGTCACATTAATACGATCCTGAAGTATGAATAATTGTTGTAATTAATCATCCAATGAAGATTTGAAAGTCAATACGATATCAAAAGAAAAAAGATACCGGGGCTGAGAAATAGTTTAAGAATGATTGAAGAACTGGTTCATACGGCGAAATCTCGAAAAGAATAAGCCAATGTCGTTACTAATATAAAGTCAGTTGAATGCAATCATGAAAATCTATAGTAGTTAATGGAGAGTCAGAGTAATTAGAAGAATTTAAAATTACATGTAAATTTCTTATAAACAAATCCTATCACAAACCATTGCAATCTCGTCAGATTTGTACATTTCAAAGAGTTAATACTGTTGCGCCCAGTTTTAGTTATGCTTCATAGAATAAAATTAACTATTTAATTTTTGAATTTCACGAATTTTCAATGTACCAAAACGTCAAGATAAGAAATTTTTGTTTTTTTTACCTATAGGCGATATTTAATTCATATTTTATAATCAGTTAAGCGGAATCTTTAAAGAGGTTTGAAAATTAAAATAGATTTACTAACATTAATTGTTATACTAGCTTCATTTCATTTATCTAAATGCTTTTTTGTGGTTACCATTGCCAATAGTCACGAACCATTAAAAATAAATACTTAAAATTATTGAAAATATTTTTGTATTTTGCATTTGAATTGATAAAAAACGTCTGATTAAAAGGTTAATAATGTCAAAAATCATCTTCGTTTCGTTGACATTCAATATATTTTATTTTGAAAATTGAAAGTTTATTCTGAATTAGTGTTTATAAACTTATTAATTCAGGTAGGAAGTTTTGAAGGCTAATTTTTTGATTTGGATGGGTAATAAAATGTGAAAGAAGTTTTTCTTATAATATTTTTATTAACTTAATTTTACTTTATCGTAATTCTATTTTGAGGGAAAAAAATCCAAAGAATCATACAGAAATTCATCATTGATGCCATGGGGCTGTGATATAAGGAATTTTATATTCAAAATCAAAACACTCTATAGCCAAAGTGTTTATGTAAGTATCGTGCAGACGTTTATATGGAATCAGTTATAGAAAAGTCCAATCTGGAACGTATCTAGAGCTCTCTTGAAAGATTACGGCACTGTTTTAACATTGCTATACAAAATTTATAGATTTTGTAATTAAATTCATAGAAATTATTACAATATGAAATTTTTAAAACTTATTTCTAACAAATTTTACTAAATTGAATAAATAAATTTCAATTTATAAACTATTTTCAGAGTTATGTGGACTAAGTTTTCAAAATTGAATTTAAAATTTATCTCAAAATATTTATATGACAAATAATTCTAAAATTGCAGAAAATGAAGACCAAGTTAAATTTTTATAACCAATTACTTTCTAAATTACCTAGAAATGATAGCATTTTGGCAATAAATATAATTTAATTGTAAATTTATTCTGTCAGCATTTGAATTTTCATATAAATAGAATTGAATTCTGTTAAATTGGCAATTAGTTTTAGTTAGTAAGTTTATACAATTTTAAATCGTTTTAGAAAATGTTTATAAAAATAATTAATTTATATCAACATGATATGAAAATTATGGTCGAATATTTCCTTATTCAGTGATTAGAATTAAGAAATTGCTTTAAAAATTACTGTAGATCGTATAGCATAGTTTAAATTTGAACTAAAGGTTTCTAAGTGTCCTTTATTAAATATTAAAGGCATCATATTCAAATAAATGAATAATAACATAGTAATTTCATAGAAATATCTAACAATTTTTTAATAAAAATATTAAGAAAATGAAATATTAAATAATTTCTGTCTAAATAAAATCACGCCAACGAAAATGTTCCCTATAGTGAAGCGTAAAGTGTAGGATAAAATCTGACGTATAAGTGGAATCTCTGCAACAGTTTCAATTTATATTAGTATTATTTCAGGAAATTGATGAAAGAATAATATAAATATATAATATTACCAATAATATTAAATCTAACGTAAAGTTATACATATTTCAAGCCGAGTTGAAGTCATAATTGAAACGTAAAGGAGCCAAAACTATTTTGATTTAACTACACAATTGGTAAATGTCAACCACAAATGTTATCCTAAAACCGCATAATGAGAAATCTGGTGGTAAACTCACGAATAGGGAAAACGGCCTCTTTTGGTAAAAAATTGAAAGTGTTCTAGATATAAAAAATTTCTGACAGATGATATTTTGTTCGCTTGCGCCATATAAAATGATAAACAAACCTTCTAAATGTAAAGTATTACAATATTAATTAATTAAAATGTTAATATTTTAACTTAGTATATGATCTATTAATTTTACATAATTTATGAAAGCGCCATTTATTAACAATCGATTTAGCTGAAATTTTGTGAAGTTTACTATCAAAAAACCTATACTATTTCACAATACAAAATATTTATAATTGTCACCCTATACAATTGTATATATCTGATAATTTTGTGATTATGGCTCTGTACAGTTTTGAAAATTTAATCCTTACAAATAAAGTTTGTTAATCCTTAAACACAAAATAATTATTTCGTATAGTGTATAGTGAAAACAATAACAACTTGAAAATGATGTGGTGAAATATAATAATGAGAAAAATTTTCAAAAGGATGTAATATCCTTTTTATAGATGAATCAAGTTTATACACGATTAATATTAGCAGAACAAACGCATTTTTGATCAGTTGCTGTAAAAAATATTAATTGTTCTTTCATAGCTACTAAAAGTCCTTGAGCGGTGAAAAAGAAGAGGCTTTCTTTAATATTGTACAATGCCATAATCCTAAAGGCCAAAATACTTAAATATACAATACAGAAAAATCATTGTCTATAGAAAAAATGTAGTAGTAATGAATCAATTTTAATTTAAGCCCACTTTTATGTAAAAGACACTCTAATAAAATGAATTTACTGACGACAGTAACAAGTGGAAGTTGTTGTTGAGTAGAGTATCAATTTATTTATAAGTTATTTGTCAACAAAACAATTCATTTAATTAGTAAATAGCTAATTGATAATGATAACAAAACTCGCAATTTAATTCATTATATAATATAATATCAAACAATCAAAGAAACTGTCTACTTAGCTCTATTATTTAGCTGTCATCGATTCTTTATTAGCTAATTTTCAACATAATATATGAAAAAATTATTTATATATTTTTTATTTCATTTTATTTCTTGAGTAAATAATAATTAATGATAATATCTTATTTAATCAGAAACAGTCCAAATGTGGAGAAAACGAAATGGAAAAATAATTTCGAAGATTATTATTTAGCTTGTATATTTTAATTGTAGCATTTATCGTGATAGTTAATGAATAATTATTATAACTAAATTAGTAGAAATACAGAATGTTTTAAAATTTATAAGGATTGCAGTGTGTCCACGTGGATCAAAAATCAACGTTTTGGTTAGATCGAACCCATTTTTATGGTAACTCACTAATTGTTTAAAAGTGCACCACAGTAGGAGACAGAAATATATCAAGGACCTAAGCAAGATGGTACGATAAAAAGATTTTAAAAACTGAATTTAACAGACTGCACAGTAACTGACAGATACTAAGGAAGGCTAAGGATTTTGACGGATTGTAGCGCCACGCAATAATTTTTTTATGGCTTCAATTGAAATGGTTTCTGGCCAGGACATTATTTTAGATGGAAATTGGTCTAAGGACGCAAACATTATATTGCAGCGAATATTTTCAAATTCGGATGATATAAAATTTAGTAAGTAGTTTTAATTTACATGCTCTGTGAATCTGATTTTGTCCATTAAGTATAAACTGAGAGCTTCATAAGTTTCTCGGTAAACAAAAAAAGAAATGTTCTTCGTTGGTTAGTAAAATTATTGCAAAACTAAGATTTCTCCTACATTTACACTGAGAAAATCATACAGCAAATTTATTCCAAATTTAAATTTTAACTTAATCTATAAATTTAAATTTCTTCTATAAAGTTTTCAATAAATTTTTGAAAAAAGTTTTTAATCAAATAATTTAAATGTAATTTTTTTTTAACTTTATTTCTTTTCTTGTATTTTTGCCAAACAACTTTTTCAATGTACAATGTAACATTTTTGCATAAACATTTTTAAACAGATAAAATTACCCCCAACAAAATTAATGAAATTTTTCTATAAAATTTATTGCAATCATTTTTATCCTTTCATAAAAATTGCAATGTGAAATATTTCCATTTTAAATTCTCAACTATATTTAGCTATACATAAATTTTCCATAACATTTAAAGTACAAATAAATATTTCTCTTTACTGTGATAAAATTATTAATATAAAAGACATTTTTCTTTATACAACTTTATACAAAATTCTTTCATCCTGACAGAGTATAGTTAGCATAAATATAGTCAGTTCATATATAAATGACATCGTTTCCAACTAAAAATAAATCGTTGTTGTTTTTTAAAACATTTTATGTTCGTGATGATCTAAATGCGTTTCTGTATCTGATATTTATTTGCACGTATTTACCAAAAACAAAAAAATTGCAATTGTTTCTAGGATGACGGAAAGTTAGGATAAAAACAAACATAAATTTATTTCATCATCAATTGTGGAAAAAATAATTTGTAAAAAATTTGATAGAAGAAAAACGTGTAAAAATAATAATTTCAGGATATTTTTCAATATTGAAATTTTACGAGGAATATTTGTCGTCCGGGAAGCATACAAAATTTTGTTCACAATTTCGATACCTCTGAAGCTAGTGATAACCTGAATCTAGTGATAACTATACAACACATTTCAGTTTTTAATTGTATAGAGAATGGTAGAACCTCTCATATTATTAGAACTACTATTTCATCCTTTTCCAATTGAATTACCAGGTGAGGTCTTAGGGCAGTAATAGCGTTTGTCTAATTTATTTCAATTTATTTGGTGATGGGAACATTTAAACTTAATCCATTTCGGATAGTAAAATTATTCTTCAGCATATGAGAAAGTTTAAGGATAAAAAGATTATTTCTTTATGCTTGTCTTTGCTAATCCAAACAAATAATCGATTTCTTTCTCAGGTCTCCATTCTCTTGATAGCGGCAAGGTGGAGCCAATTCAAACAAATAATCGATTTCTTTCTCAGGTTTCCATTTTCCTGATAGCGGAAAGATGGAGCTTGTGTCCGAGATTGATGAGGACTAAATACTCGATTACTAATTTAACCATAAAATTTAAATATCCAGTGATAGTATGAGAAAGAAGTGATTATCAGCTCTGTATTCGAAAAAAAAAAATCGGAATTCATTTTCCGGCAGTAATAAATCTATACAATAATTCAACAAATCTCTTAAAAATATTGAGTTATGTCAGGATGTAATAATTTCATAATCCTGCAAATTATTCTAAATTTTTGTTTTCAATATTCTACGGCTCCAGGTTTTCCATCAAACGTTAAATTCCATGTTTAATGCGTTCATCACGAGTATAAGTTTCAAAAACAGCATCTTAGTCTATAAAGCATTGTCAAAAATAAATGCCACATTATTTTCTTTTCCAACTTAAAACCAAGAAATCATTTTACTTTTGTAAGACAAACTTTTTATATGAATATAATAATTTAATTAAAGTGTCGGTCCTTGTTGCCAAATATTTTGTTGAAGTTAACAAGATTGAAATTTTGGTTATCTTAGTAATAACAAATTTGATTATAAACTTTTTCATTAAAATTTCCAAACATTATAGACGGAAAATATATAAGAAGAATTGAAGCAAATGGAGAAACTTAAAATGCTCTTATGTAATTAGTATATTGTTAATATTTTAGTATAATTTAATTTAGGTTTTAAGGAATTTATATATAGAAAATTGTAATTATCTTTACTTTGTAACCATTTCAATTATCCAATATCCAGTGAGATTATAATTTAAGTTTTTTCATCTGTAAAGCAAATATATTAAATATATTGAAATAATTATTTTATATAACATGTTAAGATTAGTATACAGACAGAATTATCATCTTAAGACACACGACGGTTGATAAGGTTTTCAGCAAAATATTTTCTACTTAATAATTTAATATTTATGAGGTTTGCAACAATAATTCGATGCCAAGTTTACCTAGTTTCATCGTTAACTTGTACTTAACTAAAACTTAAATTTAGAGTTATAGTTAGAGTTAGTCCTAGACATTAGACCTAGACGTAACCCAACCGAATATTTATATTTTTTGAATTAATTATAATTCATTAAACTCATGGTGTCTTACGCTTCTACTTCAAGGCGCTACAAAAGGAATATACTGTCCACTCTCTAGAATTATACTCTGAAACATGCATGAAGGGCTGAGACATTCGAAACCTTTCATACCTGGACCATCAAAAAGGCAAGCAACAGAACATCCTGAAATGAACAGAAACAAAGAGAGAACAATGGTAGGCTACAGGTCATACTACAATCATAAATACATAATTGGAGGCGACCAAGTGTGGTAGATTCTGTGAACATGAAGACGCAACGGCGGAATATATACTAAGTGGTTATGAAGCTTGATTTACATGTACGCCGAAAAACCCGTGATGCTCGACAAATTCTGCGACTGTTTTTATAAAGCAATTTACGGTTTTAAGCGATGTACACTAAATGTGCCATATGCCAATAAAAAAATAATATTTTATAAACAAATTTCATAGCAAAAGATAACTTAAGCTTAAGTGCACGAACAGAGTGACGCTATGAGCGGTGCTGGAAACTGTGCTGTAATGTATTTTTATATAAAAAGCAACAACAACCACACTACAGCACAGCTTCCAGCACCGCTGAATATTTTTTAATTAGAAAGGATATCACAATAAGCCATAATTGATTCAGTAATCAGGTATATGGCGCTTCCTTACTCTCAACCCCTATCCCAATCCCAACTTATTTTCATTATCTAAATATCTAATTCCAGTTCAGTATTAAATTCTAAAATAAATGAATAAAAAACTTTATAATTTAATTACAAATTGTTCATGACAATAAATTGATCAAAGTTATGCAAATATTGATTTCCTAATCAAATATTTCCTTTATGTTAAGTACAAAGTAAAATTATTGAAAATTTATATAACAAATTACAAATTATCTTTAGTCCTTTAAATATTTTTTAAACTACTTAACCTTCTACACACCATCCGAATAGAATTTATTTTAATAAAGTTTACTATGAGACTTTCAAAATTTATATTGCACACTTGTGAATTACCAAAATCTTATATAACATAAATTTAACATTCAGTCTTAATTACATTTTCTTATTCTGATACTTTATTTTTGTACTTATATAGTCGACACTTCTTAGTACTCCCAAAACTTTCATACAATGATAATGTATAACAAAAAACTTTTTGTTCAGAATTTCTAAGGAAACTTATAAATGAAACTTTTCTATAAATAATATATATAATAATTTTACCTTAGAGTACAATACTGTGTCAAAATGTAATAGTATCCTAAGTCGAAATAAAGCTGAAATGAAATTATTTTTATTTTACTTTTCTTCAACTTCTAACCTTTAATTTTTGCTGTTACGAAGTTAGAAGGCTTTATATTTTCTGTTTTATTCAAAAAATACATAATACCTTAAGTTATTTTTAAATAGTCATGGCACTTGTAATAGTGTTTATGTATGTCAATATTATATCATGTCTAGATAAGGTTTAAAAAATTAGTCGTAAGATTATCTTAAATCAAAAATTACAAATTTGTGTACACTTAGAGAAAAAAAAAATGAACTCAACATAAGATGTTGTTGCCAAATATGAAATTTACCTATCTTAAGTTTACATAAGCGAAATTACTATATTTTAATTTGCCTAAATATTAATATTTTTTTAATTTTACAAAATATGTCAAGTGATTTATTTGATTTAACCTTATAGAATACGGTAATATTATTTTCGAAAAATATCTTAAGTCTTTTAATTGAATTTCTATTAAAGACCTTAATTACTTTTATCCTATAGTTATTATTATATTTTTAAGGTTCTGCAAAACTTTTTGATGTATATTTAAATGTTCGTTAACATTGCATGAATAGCTACTTCTTTTCAGAGTTTTTTTTTTAAATTTTGTTTATTAATTCCTGAATATTGTCAATTTTCGACATAAGCTAATCTGACATGTTGCAACAAAATAATTCTATGTTATTTATGATTTTCAATTCAAAAATGCAATTGGGAAATTTTATTTAATTCATAAATTATGTTCAAGGATTTTGTTGATCAAATAATATTGGACAATAAGATACTTTGAAATATAATTTTGTACAAAATTGTAAGTATATTAGAAAATGTACGAATAATGAAAAATTTGTGGTTCTTCTTGAGTTTCCGGATGAAAATTATTGTCGATTTACGATTTGTTAATAAAGTTTCTACTATTTTCCTTTCAGTTATAAAGTTTACATCTTTTGTTGAAAGTTTTTAAAATTATAAAGGATATTTTTAGTATAATTAAATATTTTATGCTAAAAATTTACATTTTTTTTGTTAAAAGGAATTTATTAGTATACGTGTTTTAGTCTGTTCGTTGTAAACGATTGAGTAAATCCAAGATTCTGAATTTTAAAAATATACAACAATTTGGTATCATTATTTGCTAGTTTGTATTAATATTTAACGAAAATTTTGACTTTTAACAATATTTCAGAGACTTTAAACAAATGTAAGATAATCTTTATAAATATCAATGTCCCCGGTCTGTATTATCTCAAGTCAAGTTAGAAAACTGAACATTCTGTACTGTTTTTCAATTATCCATACTATAATTGAATTTCGGTAAAATTTCAATTTCGGTAAAATTTTGAAGCTCTCAGGCTAATAGGAAAAAAATAAAGCTCATGGTTGAAAATCGTCAAGTATTCTATTTTTACTTAATAATTTCTAAGGTTTATGTATTATTTTCTAACAAAAGCAATTTTTTTTATGAACTAGGACTGAAATAAAACAGTATTTATGCTATCCTGAAAAGTGAACTAGTTAGAATAGTATGAACCGTATTCAAAAAATTTCAATAAAATATCCTTTATTACAACTTCTAAAACTTTACAATTGCATGAGAAAAGCTGACATAATATTTTCTATAAAAAATAATAATATAATTACTTTATATAAAAACTCGGTTTTAAGCTTTTAAGTTATAAAAAGTATATCAAATATTTCATGCAGGATAATTGAAAAGTTTTGAAAATTTTAATGAAATTGGTAATATTTTTTTGTCAAGATGATTTTCTTATAAACGTTTTTTCAATATGTTTCCGAATCTGTACTTAAATTATTCAGTTATTTTTAAGAATTTAAAACAGAAATTATTTAAATAGTAAATATTTCTATTTTTTGTGCAGATGTTTGGACGGTACTCAGACGTGTTGGCGATGGATTTTAAAGAAATAAAAGGGTCCAGCTTACCTCATGAGTAATATGTTTGATAACTCAGTATGTGTTTAACCATCAACAAGTGCAGAAGTATCGGCGGAGCCCAGACGTGTCGGTGATACGATCTTTCAAAAGGTTTGTTAACATTTATTAAATTCTCAACTATTTAACATATTATTTTTAGCTGGTAACATACAAATCTTTAAATACAGAATTTAAAACTGCTCCAATTTATCATTAATTGTAGATAATAGATTTTAACAATCTGGATGAAGAATTTGTTGAAACATTAGTAAAATAAGATAAAACTTATTTTCGCGTTTACATAATTTATTTAATATGAGTAAATATGATATTTTACACTTTAAAATTTATGACGGGTTATTTGTTTTTTACATTATATAAAAATTTAGAAAATAATAAATATTAAAAACATTTAAGAATTTTTAGGAAAATATGTTAAAAATATAATAAACCTTAAAAATATCATGAACAAAAATCTAGAATTCATAAAGTAATATAAGAAAATATAAAAAAAAATTAAAATTTTTACATACTTAGTAATCACAAAAAAACTGATTCAAAATGGTTGACTGTATATAAAAAAAAAAAATATTTTTAATTTCACAACCACACTAACAAAAAAACACAATTAATTTTCATTTTTAAATATAATATTTTAAAATTTTCAATATTTTAATTATTTAAATGGATTTTTTTTCTATTTTTTTATAATTAACACTAAAAATTTTAACACTTTTTTTTTTAATTTAAATTTTATTCTACATTTTTTCAAAACCGAATCACCTGCAAATTATCAATTTAATTGCAAAATTTAACAAACGATTACGCGAACAACATGGAAAAATTAAGATTTATTATAATTTTTTAATCGAATATTATTTAAAAATAATTAATTTATAATTTTATTAATGTTATTTTTTAGAATATTAAATTATTTTATTTGATAACAAATACCGAAACGCAACACGTCTGTCCACACTGGCAATTACATTTTAACTGAGCAAAAATTGGGCGTGACTAATTAATTGAATTAAAAATTTAGTGCAAAAATTTTTATTTTATTTTAGCGCGCGATATTTGAATTTGTAAATATTGTTAGATTTAAATGGATGAAAATAAAAATGAATAAAAATATTAATTTAAATTATATAATTTAAATTTATATAATGTTTTAACAAATTAAATTAAATTTCTATTTTCTATTGTATAAAATCTTTTGATAAAAAATTTATTTTTAATTGTTTTAATTACATTAAATAATTAAGTTTAAATATTTAAACTGTAAGTTTGATATGTCAATGTCAGTCAGTATGTGTTTCATCATCATCCTATGCAGTGTGTCGACTGTACTCAGACGTATTGACGATACACTACATCTCTTATAGTTGTTAAGGATTTTAAAAAAATAATATGGTCCAGCTTAGCTCATGAGTAATATACAAGTGCAGAAGTATCGGCTATTGACAATTTAATAATTATTCAGATGAAAAATACATCAATGCTGTTCCATTTTGCGTCATACCACTAAGCTACAGCTAAAATTGTGATTAAGAAATGGATGAACTCACAAATAATGAAATATAGTTAATGATTTTTTTTTTTGTATGCAATCCTGAGTTTCTGTGTATGAACAGGAATAATGTCACTAACTGGTTTGCTTACAGGACAATGTAATGCAATCAAATATCTTCAAGTTGGACTGGTTACGAACCAGTTAAAGCAACGGCTGATAATATATTACGTGAATACGAGGGCCTCACGTATTCTAAACTTCATCTTCTCTAGAACTTGGCTTCAAAGATTCTGTTTGACCTTTTGCAGTTCCCATTTTGTATATTATTTTAAGTATAGTATGCCAAAACACAAGAAGAGAGGGTTTTAATAAGCTCATCAGTAGACGCCGTAAATAATAACGTTGAGAACCAGTTCAGTGTATCCTCTAAGCTCATTAATTGTAAAATATAATCACCTGCCAAATAATCACCTGCTTTTTAAATAAATAAAAGGTTAAAAAAAAAATTCTTGAAATTAAAATTTTTATTTTTTATAAATAATATCGATTTAAATAAAATTATTTACAACAATTTTTTATCTATTTCGATCATTGCTACGAAAATGATGAATTATTATTAAACAAGTTTGGTACCAAATTTGAAATTTATATTAAAATTTGCAGTAAAATTATAATTGTAATATGGGAAACTAGTAGACTAACCTAGTAAATAATAGGTATTTTTCCATCAATTCCTTTCTGATAGTCAATATATAAAATTTATAATATTCTGTGTAATATTTCATTATTAGAAAGTAAAACGCTCTTTCCTATTTGCTTGATGTACTTACTATATTTGTCCATAATATTTAAAACATCCTCTATCACAATTTCAAGAATTTAATTGCTTCATCTTTTGTGTGCTACAAGTAATCGTTGTTACTATAATGTTCTTGGATTATAAACCGCACTAAGAAGTGTTGAAGGTTTCCAAGATAAGTCCATCAATCAAATGGCATTACCAACCTTAAACATTTATATAATTAAAATAACTCTATACTATATATAAAAAAAATTTACTTCATGTTTTTGTTTCCTTTTGACTAAGTTACGAAAATATCAGGTTAATTTCTGTAAGATTGAAAAAAAAATGTCATCATGACACAAGATACGGACAGCAACAAAAAAAAAAGTAGAATTTCTTGTTTTAATAAATTCATTTTAAATTTTTTTAAATAAATATTGTAGGTCGTATAATATTTGTTGTTGCATCAACATGTTCAATTTGAAAACAGTTGGAACTTGAAAGGCATTTACAGAGGAAGATACTTAATCAAAATTCGAGAGTACACCGAGAAAAAAAACTATAGGAGAATTATTATACAAAAACCTAGTATAAGATACAGAAGGCTTCGGAAGTTTTCAGCGTAGCAAGTACATGTATGTATACAACAAATAAGTTTATTTGAATGTTTCAATAAAGTTAACCTATGTTAAATCAACTTAGTTTTTTGTATAAAATATTGAAATATGCTTTTTACTATGGTAATTTATCGAAGTGACTTAGGTAATTCGATTTTCAGCTTCCTAGCTTTATTAAGTTAGAAAAAATCAAAAATAAATGGGTGTTCCTTATTAGGCACTTTTCATTTAGGGGCCCCATTTCCCAGATATTGCCCCCTAAAAAATAAAAAACGGAAATTTTCACCGGTGAATTACAGCTAAACGCCTACAACTAGAGATCTGCAATTTGGAGCAGTCATTGATATTGAATGTGCCAACATTCTGTCCCATTTTCAGATTCCTAGCTTTATTAAGTTAGAAAAAGACATTTTCAATTATAATTTTTAAAAAGTGATTTCGTGGAGTTCAGAAAATATCTGGAAAATTTTCAAAGTTCAGATTTTTTTCTAATTTTCTATACGGATAAGCTATGAATCTGAAATTTGGACAGATGATCCAAATTCAAAAATAAATGGGAGTTCTTTATTAGGCACTTTTCATTTAGGGGCCCCATTTCCCAGATATTGCTCCCTAAAAAATAAAAAACGGAAATTTTCACCGGTGTATTACAGCTAAACGCCTACAACTAGAGATCTGCAATTTGGAGCAGTCATTGATATTGAATGTGCCAACATTCTGTCCCATTTTCAGATTCCTAGCTTTATTAAGTTAGAAAAAGACATTTTCAATTATAATTTTTAAAAAGTGATTTCGTGGAGTTCAGAAAATATCTGGAAAATTTTCAAAGTTCAGATTTTTTTCTAATTTTCTATACGGATAAGCTATGAATCTGAAATTTGGACAGATGATCCAAATTCAAAAATAAATGGGAGTTCTTTATTAGGCACTTTTCATTTAGGGGCCCCATTTCCCAGATATTGCTCCCTAAAAAATAAAAAACGGAAATTTTCACCGGTGTATTACAGCTAAACGCCTACAACTAGAGATCTGAAATTTAGAGCAGTCATTGATATTCAATGTGCCAACATTCTGTCCCATTTTCAGATTCCTAGATTTATTAAGTTAGAAAAAAACATTTTCAATTATAATTTTTAAAAAGTGATTTCGTCGAGTTCAGAAAATATCTGGAAAATTTTCAAAGTTCAGATTTTTTTTTAATTTTCTATACGGATAAGCTATGAATCTGAAATTTGGACAGATGATGCAAATTGAAAAATAAATGGGTGTTCCATATTAGGCAGTTTTCATTTAGGGGCCCCATTTCCCAGATATTGCCCCCTAAAAAATAAAAAACGGAAATTTTCCCCGATGAATTACAGCTAAACACCTACAACTAGAGATCTGAAATTTAGAGCAGTCATTGATATTCAATGTGCCAACATTCTGTCCCATTTTCAGATTCCTAGCTTTATTAAGTTAGAAAAAAACATTTTCAATTATAATTTTTAAAAAGTGATTTCGTGGAGTTCAGAAAATATCTGGAAAATTTTCAAAGTTCAGATTTTTTTTAATTTTCTATACGGATCAGCTATGAATCTGAAATTTGGACAGATGATGCAAATTGAAAAATAAATGGGGGTTCCTTATTAGGCACTTTTCATTTAGGGGACCCATTTCCCAGATATTGCCCCCTAAAATATAAAAAACGGAAATTTTCACCGGTGAATTACAGCTAAACGCCTACACCTAGAGATCTACAATTTGGAGCAGTCATTGATATTCAATGTGCCAACATTCTGTCCTATTTTCAGATTCCTAACTTTATTAAGTTAGAAAAAAACATTTTCAATTATAATTTTTAAAAAGTGATTTCGTGGAGTTCAGAAAATATCTGGAAAATTTTCAAAGTTCAGATTTTTTTTAAATTTTCTATACGGATCAGCTATGAATCTGAAATTTGGACAGATGATGCAAATTGAAAAATAAATGGGGGTTCCTTATTAGGCACTTTTCATTTAGGGGACCCATTTCCCAGATATTGCCCCCTAAAATATAAAAAACGGAAATTTTCACCGGTGAATTACAGCTAAACGCCTACAACTAGAGATCTGAAATTTAGAGCAGTCATTGATATTCAATGTGCCAACATTCTGTCCCATTTTCAGATTCCTAACTTTATTAAGTTAGAAAAAAAGATTTTCAATTATAATTTTTAAAAAGTGATTTCGTGGAGTTCAGAAAATATCTGGAAAATTTTCAAAGTTCAGATTTTTTTTTAATTTTCTGTACGGATCAGCTATGAATCTGAAATTTGGACAGATGATGCAAATTGAAAAATAAATGGGGGTTCCTTATTAGGCACTTTTCATTTAGGGGCCCCATTTCCCAGATATTGCCCCCCAAAAAATAAAAAACGGAAATTTTCACCGGTGAATTACAGATAAACGCCAACAACTAGAGATCTGAAATTTAGAGCAGTCATTGATATTCAATGTGCCAACATTCTGTCCTATTTTCAGATTCCTAGCTTTATTAAGTTAGAAAAAAACATTTTCAATTATAATTTTTAAAAAATGATTTCGTGGAGTTCAGAAAATATCTGGAAAATTTTCAAAGTTCAGATTTTTTTTTAATTTTCTATACGGATCAGCTATGAATCTGAAATTTGGACAGATGATGCAAATTGAAAAATAAATGGGGGTTCCTTATTAGGCACTTTTCATTTAGGGGACCCATTTCCCAGATATTGCCCCCTAAAATATAAAAAACGGAAATTTTCACCGGTGAATTACAGCTAAACGCCTACAACTAGAGATCTACAATTTGGAGCAGTCATTGATATTCAATGTGCCAACATTCTGTCCTATTTTCAGATTCCTAGCTTTATTAAGTTAGAAAAAAACATTTTCAATTATAATTTTTAAAAAGTGATTTCGTGGAGTTCAGAAAATATCTGGAAAATTTTCAAAGTTCAGATTTTTTTTAAATTTTCTATACGGATCAGCTATGAATCTGAAATTTGGACAGATGATGCAAATTGAAAAATAAATGGGGGTTCCTTATTAGGCACTTTTCATTTAGGGGACCCATTTCCCAGATATTGCCCCCTAAAATATAAAAAACGGAAATTTTCACCGGTGAATTACAGCTAAACGCCTACAACTAGAGATCTGAAATTTAGAGCAGTCATTGATATTCAATGTGCCAACATTCTGTCCCATTTTCAGATTCCTAGCTTTATTAAGTTAGAAAAAAACATTTTCAATTATAATTTTTAAAAAGTGATTTCGTGGAGTTCAGAAAATATCTGGAAAATTTTCAAAGTTCAGATTTTTTTTTAATTTTCTGTACGGATCAGCTATGAATCTGAAATTTGGACAGATGATGCAAATTGAAAAATAAATGGGGGTTCCTTATTAGGCACTTTTCATTTAGGGGACCCATTTCCCAGATATTGCCCCCCAAAAAATAAAAAACGGAAATTTTCACCGGTGAATTACAGATAAACGCCTACAACTAGAGATCTGAAATTTAGAGCAGTCATTGATATTCAATGTGCCAACATTCTGTCCTATTTTCAGATTCCTAGCTTTATTAAGTTAGAAAAAAACATTTTCAATTATAATTTTTAAAAAGTGATTTCGTGGAGTTCAGAAAATATCTGGAAAATTTTCAAAGTTCAGATTTTTTTTTAATTTTCTATACGGATCAGCTATGAATCTGAAATTTGGACAGATGATGCAAATTGAAAAATAAATGGGTGTTCCTTATTAGGCACTTTCCATTTAGGGGACCCATTTCCCAGATATTGCCCCCTAAATATAAAAAACGGAAATTTTCACCGGTGAATTACAGATAAACGCCTACAACTAGAGATCTGAAATTTAGAGCAGTCATTGATATTCAATGTGCCAACATTCTGTCCCATTTTAGATTCCTAGCTTTATTAAGTTAGAAAAAAACATTTTCAATTATAATTTTTAAAAAGTGATTTCGTGGAGTTCAGAAAATATCTGGAAAATTTTCAAAGTTCAGATTTTTTTTAATTTTCTATACGGATCAGCTATGAATCTGAAATTTGGACAGATGATGCAAATTGAAAAATAAATGGGGGTTCCTTATTAGGCACTTTTCATTTAGGGGACCCATTTCCCAGATATTGCCCCCTAAATATAAAAAACGGAAATTTTCACCGGTGAATTACAGCTAAACGCCTACAACTAGAGATCTGAAATTTAGAGCAGTCGTTGATATTCAATGTGCCAACATTCTGTCCAATTTTCAGCTTATTAGCTTTATTAAGTTAGAAGAAAACATTTTCAATTATAATTTTTAAAAAGTGATTTCGTGGAGTTCAGAAAATATCTGGAAAATTTTCAAAGTTCAGATTTTTTTTAATTTTCTATACGGATCAGCTATGAATCTGAAATTTGGACAGATGATGCATATTGAAAAATAAATGGGGGTTCCTTATTAGGCACTTTTCATTTAGGGGACCCATTTCCCAGATATTGCCCCCCAAAAAATAAAAAACGGAAATTTTCACCGGTGAATTACAGCTAAACGCCTACAACTAGAGATTTGAAATTTAGAGCAGTCATTGATATTCAATGTGCCAACATTCTGTCCTATTTTCAGATACCTAGCTTTATTAAGTTAGAAAAAAACATTTTCAATTATAATTTTTAAAAAGTGATTTCGTGGAGTTCAGAAAATATCTGGAGAATTTTCAAAGTTCAGATTTCTTTTTAATTTTCTATACGGATCAGCTATGAATCTGAAATTTGGACAGATGATGCATATTGAAAAATAAATGGGGGTTCCTTATTAGGCACTTTTCATTTAGGGGACCCATTTCCCAGATATTGCCCCCCAAAAAATAAAAAACGGAAATTTTCACCGGTGAATTACAGCTAAACGCCATACAACTAGAGATCTGAAATTTAGAGCAGTCGTTGATATTCAATGTGCCAACATTCTGTCCAATTTTCAGCTTATTAGCTTTATTAAGTTAGAAGAAAACATTTTCAATTATAATTTTTAAAAAGTGATTTCGTGGAGTTCAGAAAATATCTGGAAAATTTTCAAAGTTCAGATTTTTTTTAATTTTCTATACGGATCAGCTATGAATCTGAAATTTGGACAGATGATGCAAATTGAAAAATAAATGGGGGTTCCTTATTAGGCACTTTTCATTTAGGGGACCCATTTCCCAGATATTGCCCCCCAAAAAATAAAAAACGGAAATTTTCACCGGTGAATTACAGCTAAACGCCTACAACTAGAGATCTGAAATTTAGAGCAGTCGTTGATATTCAATGTGCCAACATTCTGTCCTATTTTCAGATTCCTAGCTTTATTAAGTTAGAAAAAAACATTTTCAATTATAATTTTTAAAAAGTGATTTCGTGGAGTTCAGAAAATATCTGGAAAATTTTCAAAGTTCAGATTTCTTTTTAATTTTCTATACGGATCAGCTATGAATCTGAAATTTGGACAGATGATGCAAATTGAAAAATAAATGGGGGTTCCTTATTAGGCACTTTTCATTTAGGGGACCCATTTCCCAGATATTGCCCCCCAAAAAATAAAAAACGGAAATTTTCACCGGTGAATTACAGATAAACGCCTACAACTAGAGATCTGAAATTTAGAGCAGTCATTGATATTCAATGTGCCAACATTCTGTCCTATTTTCAGATTCCTAGCTTTATTAAGTTAGAAAAAAACATTTTCAATTATAATTTTTAAAAAGTGATTTCGTGGAGTTCAGAAAATATCTGGAAAATTTTCAAAGTTCAGATTTTTTTTTAATTTTCTATACGGATCAGCTATGAATCTGAAATTTGGACAGATGATGCAAATTGAAAAATAAATGGGGGTTCCTTATTAGGCACTTTTCATTTAGGGGACCCATTTCCCAGATATTGCCCCCTAAAATATAAAAAACGGAAATTTTCACCGGTGAATTACAGCTAAACGCCTACAACTAGAGATCTACAATTTGTAGCAGTCATTGATATTCAATGTGCCAACATTCTGTCCTATTTCCAGATTCCTAGCTTTATTAAGTTAGAAAAAAACATTTTCAATTATAATTTTTAAAAAGTGATTTCGTGGAGTTCAGAAAATATCTGGAAAATTTTCAAAGTTCAGATTTTTTTTAAATTTTCTATACGGATCAGCTATGAATCTGAAATTCGGACAGATGATGCAAGTTGAAAAATAAATGGGGTTTCCTTATTAGGCACTTTTCATTTAGAGGCACCATTTCCCAGATATTGCCCACTAAAAAATAAAAAACGGAAATTTTCACCGGTGAATTACAGCTAAACGCCATACAACTAGAGATCTGAAATTAATAGCAGTCGTTGATATTCAATGTGCCAACATTCTGTCCAATTTTCAGCTTATTAGCTTTATTAAGTTAGAAGAAAACATTTTCAATTATAATTTTTAAAAAGTGATTTCGTGGAGTTCAGAAAATATCTGGAAAATTTTCAAAGTTCAGATTTTTTTAAATTTTCTATACGGATCAGCTATGAATCTGAAATTTGGACAGATGATGCAAATTGAAAAATAAATGGGGGTTCCTTATTAGGCACTTTTCATTTAGAGGCACCATTTCCCAGATATTGCCCCCTAAAATATAAAAAACGGAAATTTTCACCGGTGAATTACAGCTAAACGCCTACAACTAGAGATCTGAAATTTAGAGCAGTCATTGATATTCAATGTGCCAACATTCTGTCCAATTTTCAGCTTATTAGCTTTATTAAGTTAGAAGAAAACATTTTCAATTATAATTTTTAAAAAGTGATTTCGTGGAGTTCAGAAAATATCTGGAAAATTTTCAAAGTTCAGATTTTTTTTAAATTTTCTATACGGATCAGCTATGAATCTGAAATTTGGACAGATGATGCAAGTTGAAAAATAAATGGGGTTTCCTTATTAGGCACTTTTCATTTAGAGGCACCATTTCCCAGATATTGCCCCCTAAAAAATAAAAAACGGAAATTTTCACCGGTGAATTACAGCTAAACGCCATACAACTAGAGATCTGAAATTAATAGCAGTCGTTGATATTCAATGTGCCAACATTCTGTCCTATTTTCAGATTCCTAGCTTTATTAAGTTAGAAAAAAACATTTTCAATTATAATTTTTAAAAAGTGATTTCGTGGAGTTCAGAAAATATCTGGAAAATTTTCAAAGTTCAGATTTTTTTAAATTTTCTATACGGATCAGCTATGAATCTGAAATTTGGACAGATGATGCAAATTGAAAAATAAATGGGGGTTCCTTATTAGGCACTTTTCATTTAGAGGCACCATTTCCCAGATATTGCCCCCTAAAATATAAAAAACGGAAATTTTCACCGGTGAATTACAGCTAAACGCCTACAACTAGAGATCTGAAATTTAGAGCAGTCATTGATATTCAATGTGCCAACATTCTGTCCAATTTTCAGCTTATTAGCTTTATTAAGTTAGAAGAAAACATTTTCAATTATAATTTTTAAAAAGTGATTTCGTGGAGTTCAGAAAATATCTGGAAAATTTTCAAAGTTCAGATTTTTTTAAATTTTCTATACGGATCAGCTATGAATCTGAAATTTGGACAGATGATGCAAATTGAAAAATAAATGGGGTTTCCTTATTAGGCACTTTTCATTTAGAGGCACCATTTCCCAGATATTGCCCCCTAAAATATAAAAAACGGAAATTTTCACCGGTGAATTACAGCTAAACGCCTACAACTAGAGATCTGAAATTTAGAGCAGTCATTGATATTCAATGTGCCAACATTCTGTCCAATTTTCAGATTCCTAGCTTTATTAAGTTAGAAAAAAACATTTTCAATTATAAATTTTAAAGTGATTTCGTCGAGTTCAGAAAATATCTGGAAAATTTTCAAAGTTCAGATTTTTTTTTAATTTTCTATACGGATCAGCTATGAATCTGAAATTTGGACAGATGATGCAAATTGAAAAATAAATGGGGTTTCCTTATAGGCACTTTTCATTTAGAGGCACCATTTCCCAGATATTGCCCCCTAAAATATAAAAAACGGAAATTTTCACCGGTGAATTACAGCTAAACGCCTACAACTAGAGATCTGAAATTTAGAGCAGTCATTGATATTCAATGTGCCAACATTCTGTCCTATTTCCAGATTCCTAGCTTTATTAAGTTAGAAAAAAACATTTTCAATTATAATTTTTAAAAAGTGATTTCGTGGAGTTCAGAAAATATCTGGAAAATTTTCAAAGTTCAGATTTTTTTTAAATTTTCTATACGGATCAGCTATGAATCTGAAATTTGGACAGATGATGCAAGTTGAAAAATAAATGGGGTTTCCTTATTAGGCACTTTTCATTTAGAGGCACCATTTCCCAGATATTGCCCCCTAAAAAATAAAAAACGGAAATTTTCACCGGTGAATTACAGCTAAACGCCATACAACTAGAGATCTGAAATTAATAGCAGTCGTTGATATTCAATGTGCCAACATTCTGTCCAATTTTCAGCTTATTAGCTTTATTAAGTTAGAAGAAAACATTTTCAAATTTTAATTTTTAAAAAGTGATTTCGTGGAGTTCAGAAAATATCTGGAAAATTTTCAAAGTTCAGATTTTTTTTAAATTTTCTATACGGATCAGCTATGAATCTGAAATTTGGACAGATGATGCAAGTTGAAAAATAAATGGGGTTTCCTTATTAGGCACTTTTCATTTAGGGGCACCATTTCCCAGATATTGCCCCCTAAAAAATAAAAAACGGAAATTTTCACCGGTGAATTACAGCTAAACGCCATACAACTAGAGATCTGAAATTAATAGCAGTCGTTGATATTCAATGTGCCAACATTCTGTCCTATTTTCAGATTCCTAGCTTTATTAAGTTAGAAAAAAACATTTTCAATTATAATTTTTAAAAAGTGATTTCGTGGAGTTCAGAAAATATCTGGAAAATTTTCAAAGTTCAGATTTTTTTAAATTTTCTATACGGATCAGCTATGAATCTGAAATTTGGACAGATGATGCAAATTGAAAAATAAATGGGGGTTCCTTATTAGGCACTTTTCATTTAGAGGCACCATTTCCCAGATATTGCCCCCTAAAATATAAAAAACGGAAATTTTCACCGGTGAATTACAGCTAAACGCCTACAACTAGAGATCTGAAATTTAGAGCAGTCATTGATATTCAATGTGCCAACATTCTGTCCAATTTTCAGCTTATTAGCTTTATTAAGTTAGAAGAAAACATTTTCAAATTTTAATTTTTAAAAAGTGATTTCGTGGAGTTCAGAAAATATCTGGAAAATTTTCAAAGTTCAGATTTTTTTTAAATTTTCTATACGGATCAGCTATGAATCTGAAATTTGGACAGATGATGCAAGTTGAAAAATAAATGGGGTTTCCTTATTAGGCACTTTTCATTTAGGGGCACCATTTCCCAGATATTGCCCCCTAAAAAATAAAAAACGGAAATTTTCACCGGTGAATTACAGCTAAACGCCATACAACTAGAGATCTGAAATTAATAGCAGTCGTTGATATTCAATGTGCCAACATTCTGTCCTATTTTCAGATTCCTAGCTTTATTAAGTTAGAAAAAAACATTTTCAATTATAATTTTTAAAAAGTGATTTCGTGGAGTTCAGAAAATATCTGGAAAATTTTCAAAGTTCAGATTTTTTTAAATTTTCTATACGGATCAGCTATGAATCTGAAATTTGGACAGATGATGCAAATTGAAAAATAAATGGGGGTTCCTTATTAGGCACTTTTCATTTAGGGGCCCCATTTCCCAGATATTGCCCCCTAAAAAATAAAAAACTGAAACCTTTCGTATCCTAAAACTTGTAAATATAAAAATACTTCCAAATTTAGTAAATTTTTTTTTACACAAGCCAACTTGTATAATATTACTATAGTTTTTTTTCTCAGTGTAGAACCAGTTTTGATATATAAAATAATTATAACTTCTGTAATTTGTAAGAGGCATCCAGATTAATATGATTTTTGTAAAGCCTAGTCCAATATTTCTTCTGAATTTCTATAGATACAAATCCAATAGATGTAGAAAAATAACATTACTGAGATAGCTTATACTTATGTAGGCTATTTATATTTCTTCAGGTGGTCGTATTTTCTTAAGTTCGCTGAGCACGCATTTTGGACTGAAGTAAATTAAAACCCCTATATAATAAAGAATAAGCTCACGGGTTCTATTCCACACTATATTCGCTTGGATGTTACTGCAAGTAAACTTGACTTTTTAATAATAAGAACTAGTCCGCAAAGTACTAAAATTTTCAGTACGGTCTTGTAATTTCAAGAATTGTAGAAATGATAAACTTAATATGCCGATATCATAATATTTCCCATATTATGAGCCATTAGATTGTTACAATTTTTTTTTGACACTTCAAAGAACTGAACTATATGTTTCTTTTGGTGAAGTTTCTTCTCTATATATAAAAAAACATATAGTTCGGATTTTATATTATCATGAAGTTAGTCTCATTAAAATATGATGGCAAAATTAAACCATAATCGTAAAAAAGTTAATTGCTCCTTGGTATGATGAAACCATATTTTATTTCAGAATTATTTTTTGTTGCCTTCTGTATAATTTCTGTAATGATATTTCATAAAAAGCTAATATTTTTGGGTATATAAGATGATAATAAAAGTGTGTCAGCATGTGGACTTAATGGAATTTTTGTAATGATTTTCAATGAACCAAATTTTCAATGTCGTATTCTCGTTTTCAGCTCAATTATAATTTAAATTTTTGATGAAAACAATATTGGTGCTCTAAGGTTCATGTACGATTTGTTATATAATATAGGAATAGGATAAAAACTATAAATTTTGTAAACCTTATTAAGATTAACACCTGATGTTCAACCTAATATTTCTATAGATTATTATATATATTTTCTTTATTCATATTTTTATAAAGCTTTGCTTCGATTGTTATTAATGGCATCCAGAAAAGCAGAATACCAGAAATTTACCTCCCAAAAAGTTGATCCAAAATATCTAATGTATAAGTGCAACGGCAGCGGTGGTGTAGTGGAAGTATTCTATGATTTAATGCATTAGGTCGTGCGTTCAAGTTCTGATCGAGGCATTGATGTCGTTCTAAGTTGATTTGGCTTAAAAGGTTGAGCTATATGCTGACAACAAATATTAGCTGGTTGCAATTAAGCAAGTTTTTCGAAATAAAACAATTTTATGGTTTGAAATTCATTTGAAAGAAGTGGGTCCACATTGTATAAAAAAATGTAAAAAAATTTAGGCGCTATGCTCTTATTCAAAAAAGAAAGAAAACGTGTATTCGCTGTTCATTTAAAGTTGATATATGTTCAAACTTAAAAGAATCAAAACTCGCAAACGGCTGTGGTCTTGCCCTTTTCCAAGAATTTCAGCATTCGCAAAGAATATTCGCAGTTTATTCGTCATCTGAATAGAATTGATAGTCTATACTTTCGGATTTTTTAATTTTTTTATATATAAAGACTTGTGAAATTACCAGAAAACTCAAGAAGCATAGTTTTTCTAAGTGTAAGTACCATATTTTTAAAGAAATCTATAAACTTTTGCTTTCATTGACGTATATAAATTCATAACTCTTCATTTATTGATTCCTTCCATTTGATCACTTCAAAAAATTATGAATTTAAAATATATTCTTTAGAGGGACGATTATTTATATGAAAAAAGAAATTTTTTGATATTGTCCCTATAATTAGCTCAATTACGTTGATCACTGTGATTGGTATTAAACTACATTATTTAAATCCTTTTCTACTGAAAATTATCTAATATTTTCATTAAATTAATTGTAAGATTTCTTCAAGAAAAATTAATTTTTCCATTTTCTAAACTTCATAATTCTTAATTCTTACCATCTTTCGTAGAACAAAAACTTTAATACTCTCTTATATAATTACATTTCCGCAATCCTTCTTCTTATTCCAGAAATTCGTTATAAAAATTTTCAGTTTTAAGATTTAAGTAATTAACAATTAATTTATCTTATCATTTTGGATCATTTTTGGTATAAGAAATGTTGTTGCGAAAAAACTACAGAATGAAAAGGATAAAAAAAAGAACTTTACTTAAGGACTAAACTATTAAAGCTTAAAGTATTGAACTAATTAAAAAAAGTTTTTTTTTTTTTTTATATTTTCTAAAAAGATTAAAAACTTATATCAAATTTCTTTGTGTCAGAATTAAGTTAATTAGTGTTTCTTAAAAAGAATTACATTTGGATCTAAAATTATAGAATTAAATTTCTCATCATATTTTTTAGGGTTATCCAAGACAACATCAAATATAAATGTGTATTTTGAAGAAGAAGACCACCCACGTTCATCCATTAATTTTTGTATAATGAGTTATAATTTGAAAAAGCAGGTCCCGAGAATTCAAAGTTTAGAATTCAGCAAGTTTTCTTATGAGTATTCTATATTCTTAGCATAACCTTCAAAATAAAAACTTACAGTTGGGAAAATCTTCTGATGAGTAGCATTATATGAGACAGCCTCGATGTTATGATAAATGAACTTTGACAAATTATTTTTATAAATTCATTTTCCATTAAAATATTAATTATCAAATGTAATTTTTCCAGATTAATTTATTAAATTTAATTAAATTGGTACCTAAATTCAGATAAATTTTTAGTTAATATACAAAGTAAATTCATGTAAAAGTTTGGTATACAAAAATTACTGATTGTAAATCAGTTTTCATTACTGAAATTAATTAAATCTTGCACATAAATTCAGGAAATCCTATACAAAATCACAAATTAGATTAAAAATTCCACTTTAAATTTAAAATCGTGGCTGCCTTTTCAGTGATTTTATCATGCATTCAAACATAACTTAATTAAAATTGTTTCTTCTATGGATGGGGAATCAAAGACCAAAAACGTTTTCATAAAAATTCAATTATAAATTAAAAAATTTTATAGCACGAAATAAATCTTTTTTACATAGCCTGTCAGAATGTTAAACTTTATTCAAAAGTACGTGGAAAATGAATTGGAAAATTTTTTGAGCAAAAAAAAAAAAAACTCCTTTAAAAGATGAAGTGATTCTTCACTATATTCTAATGTTAAATTCCGATTTACTTCATTTTTTTTAATGAATTTATTTATGTTGGTAACTGTATGACTTTTTCGGAAAACCTTACATCGATTTCTGGATGTTCTGATGTGGGTAATATTAGCTTCACTGCAATCGACTATTTTTCCCATATTTATCCTAAAGATGCGAATCTTGGTACACCATCAAATATAATCTATATTGACGTTTCGGTTACAATACAAACCGTTCAAATTGGAGCGAATATATTCAGCCTAATCACCTAAAGAGTTAAAAATAGGTACTCACATAGCCAAATCCAATAGGAATTCCATCTAGAAGTATTTCCAAGTTAATGCTTGCGAAGAAGTAGAGAAAAAAGGTGGCAAAAGTGAAATAACGACAGGGAAAGGTTTACGAATCGTTGCTGAAATTATAATCAATTAAATAAATAATAAAACTTTTCTTTATTTTTTTATATTATCGTTTTTATTTTAATTAATTTTACAACGTTTTCTAATTTCATTGTTACAAAATTCAATATCCGAAAATTTGCTACACCAAATTTTTGCTAGGTAGTTGATACCAAAATGTTGTCATGGTTTGAGGCTTCAATTATTGGTATTCCAATTAAGATTGTCTTGTCCAATACTTTGGATATAGAAAGCAGTTACTGTTAAAAATAAAATAAATGAAAAATTTCAATATTATTAAAAACAAATTTTCTATTTAAATTAATTTAAATTCTTCAAAATTATTGAGTAAAATTTTATATCAAAAAACTATAATTTATTATTTTGTACGACTTAGAAGAACTTTTTTCAATTCATTATTTCATATTGAATTGGACCGTGTACCCTTCACTACTAATTGGATATACAAACTATACTTCAAGTAAAAAATGTTGAATAGAAAATTATTTTCATATTTATATTTTTTATTTGAAGCATCTCTGGAAAATTTAAACTGAATTTTCATGGTGCATTAATTAAATAGAAAATAAAACCTCTGTATCCTCTGTATCGTTATTTCTATTAGACTTCATTTTGCAGGATATAGAGAAGAACATTTTGGTCCATATATATATACACTTTTGTTTGAGAAATTATGTCGCCACGACGGTTTCTTAATAATGATGACACGAATGTGAATCTTTAATATTATAATTACTAATATTAAATCGTTACATTTAGATGCATACCAACATTTTTAAATATATATGTCAGCCTCAGCACATTTTGATTCTAAATGCTTGTAGCTTTAAAACACAACTTCTACCAAGAGTTTGAGTATTTTATTAAATAGCTGTTTCAAAGGGTTAATATTTCGCAGCAGAAAGAATTAAGTTTCCGTTCACAAAAGCCTTTAAAAATTTTATAAGAATAATGTATACAAAATTTATCAATTACCTTAATTTTACAAGCGGGTTCTTTAGGTTGGAACCTCCAATATGAAATATTTTCATAAATTATGGTCATCATGGCTCACAAATTGCAATATTTTTATGATTCGTCATTACTTTTTAATGATGATGACGAAATTCTGACAAAGTTTTCAATCATTTTTAATCTGAAATAAATTTTTTTTTTTTCAATTACTTCTTAAATCATTTATTAATGATAAATTCTTAAATCATTCAATTAAGAAAATTGTTATTTTTCATAATTTTTTTTTTAATTTTCATATTTTCTTTTAATAATAAAATCCTTGGCAATATTTTTCTAAATTTTAGACGGAAAATGGATAAAACGAAACCTAATTAAATTAATTAAATCGATTCAAAACCAGAAATTAGATAAATAAATTCATAAATTATAGAATTAGTGATTAATTATACAAAACATTAGTTTTATCTGTAGAGCCTTTAACTAAAGGGTTACTAGGATTTTCATATCCTTTCATAGAGTGTTAAATAAAATAATATTTTTCCAATAATATTTTTGTGTGTGATGGATTTATATTTAATTTAAAAAAAAAAGGATATAAATCCTTGAATAATAAAAAAAAAAAATATTCTTAAAGGATATTTTGGGCAACAAATAAAATATTGGAATTTGTATTGAAGAATAATCAATTTGAAACTGTACGCAATCCTTTTTATCCTTTTTTTTTTTGTATTTTGTGGATTATCAGAATCAAAAATTTATTTCTTTTACAAGACAGAAGGTCCAAAAACAATTTTATTAGAAATATGAAGAAAGATTAAAGGATTATGATTTTTTTTTTATATTAAGAATACAAATTGTTGAATCCTTTTAATATTTATCATATTTTTTTTGGTCCATAATCATATTTCATATCAATTTTTGATTGAAATTTATTAAAGGATCAACAACAAAAAAATGGATTATTTTATCGAATGGATATATTTTTTTGGGTTTGATTATTTTGTTATCCTTAAAATGTTAATAAGAATCCTTTTGATATCATCATTAATAAAATTTTTGTGAAAAATTATTAAAATTGATAGATATTTTAGATAAGATTAATTTGGATTAATAATGTTGGAAAATATGACAGTATAGTTTATAGATATATGGGAAAAAGGATGTAATTATGTTAATTTTGATATTAATTACATAAATTTTACAAATGGGATGAATTGATAGAGGCGAATCCGTATATGATTCATGAATTCAGATAATTGTATAATTTTTTATCTAATGTAATCTCATTAATGTTTTGCTGATCCCCTTTTTTTCACAACTGAATCCTTGAATCACGACTAAATCTACCTCTAAAGTTGTGAAACATAGAATTTATTCCAGAAAGAAGAATTGCAATATGAATTTTTGTTCCACTCCAATTTGTATTACATAAATTTTTAAATTTATAACATTAAATTATTAGATTGTAACCCAGACATGGATCATACTTATGCTGTATTCAGATGGATACTTCAATTCAAAAGCGCTTGCTGGCTTGTAACATACAAATTGTCTACTCTGGATTAATTTGTACCTACAAAGTTTATAATACCGAAATTTTGGTTAGGACCGAATAAGAAGCAAAGCGTGATAATCATGAATGTATTTTCCATTTAAATTCGATCAAAAAAAATCCAACTAAAACTAATAGTTTTCCTTGTCCATCTGAATAAACGCAATAACCTTCTTAGGTGGACACCACAGAACAGTTGGTAAAACGGACATTTATTGTAGGGAAACCCAAAATACTATAAAGACAAGGAATTTGTTAAAAATTTAATTATCAGAAAGTGTCCAGCAAGGTTAAGATTGACCACTAAATGAATATGCAGAAGATATTAGGTGGAACAACATTATCCCTCGGATCAACATTTCTAATGGAAAACTTAAAGGAAACAGATGGAAGAAGTCCGATTAAATGATTAAGTTCATTAGAGAATAGTGTAGTTCAACAGCCGTTTTAATAATGTTTGATTACGTGGCGGAAGGTTGGTTCTTATTGCCATCTTTCTATAACTTTCAGAAATATCAATTCCACATTAGATAACATTTATATCTATCAATCAGCCAATTTTGTCTTATTTTAATATTAAATAATTTTCTGTTAGTTACACTAGTTCCAATCTAAATAAAACTCTCCGAAACTCCTTGTTTTTGTCATGTTCACATGTCATTTATTGATTTTGACATTTTGGATGAGTAAAAATGACAAAATGACATTTTGGATGAATAAAAATGACAATTATTATAGTCTGAAAATTGAACATTTTTATTTACTTAAGGCAATTTTGGAGTATAATTATTCTATGGGCCAACATAATTCGTTTATTGACTTATATAACTACTCGCTTCTATTTACTAACTTGTAGGATTATGACTTGTAGGGTTATAGGATCTGTGACATTGACATTATAACAATTTTCACTGATTATAATTCAAGTTAATATCATGAAAAATGAAACCTTAGAGGTCAAAAGGATATTCAGAATGAATGAATTTAGGATAGTATATTTATCATAATGTCATTCTGGTCGATTCAGTCCTGTAACCACATCTGTTTTTCTTACAAATAATTTTACAAATGAATTTTCCTTAAATTTTCTTTCTCTATTTTGAGTATATTTATTATGTGGACAGGAAATATTCGTCTAAATTCTTATTATGAATATTAAACTGAACTAGATTTGTTTTGTAAGTATTCTAAAAACATATTTTTACAATAATTTCTAAACCAGGAATAAAAAACATTACAAATATTATGTCCTTCTATAAAATATCCTTTTTTTTTAGAATAAATATTTCCATAGTAATAAAAAAAATGGTGTGGAAATATAGAAAGCTTAACAAAAATTATGACCTTATGAGATTTTAATATTTAATGCCACAAATATTTTTAAATTTATTTTTTTCTTTTCAAGGATATACAAGGATTAAGGATAATATATGAAAGTATTATAAAATTTATCAAATTGACATGAGTTTTTATATTAAACCTAAAATTTATATATGAATATTTTGAATTGATTTAAAAATTTAATGGATTTTTCGACTTTAAAATTGTACTTTCTGGAAGACAAAATTTGATATTTTTAAATAAATTTACATAATTTACAGATCGTTTCTAGAAATTCATTATTTTAATATTCATTATTAATTATTATTATCAGCCAAAATATGGTACAATATCAGCAGCAAACCTATGAACAATTTGCGAATAAATATTAAAGGATTATGAATAAATTATAATTCATGGCAATTAAAACAAAAACTCTGTTATAATGAAAAAATGAACTCATAGTGCAAGTCAGATTCTTTCTGAGAATGAGAATTAGCCAAATAAAATGATAAAAATATTCTATGGTAAGGTAAACTTGGAAAATATGCAGTGTAAGGTGGCCAAGATTGAATCCAATAAAGACTATAAAATGTTTCCCTAATTAGCTTTTATATTATCTGAATTATATAACAGATAGCGAAAATTTTAAGATTCGTATTGCATACCATTAGCCTAGTTTCAAATGGTCTCAAACCTACATTTTCCGAATTTGATTTTATTATTAATTATATAATAAATAAGCTTATTCTTCACCACAGTACAAAAAATTTCGTGTTTGTCAGTAAAAAACGCAAATGGCCATAAATCCAAGTGATTGTGCAAAATGCCTTATGTCATTTAATTTTAGAACAGTTTTGCTTAATTGTTGTTAACACTTTACATCAAATGTTAAAAATTTAAAAGTATGTCCTCTAAAATTTGGTGAATGTGAGTTAAGGCAAACAAACTTTTTCTCATTACTGAAGCATAAGCCCAACCGTATGCGTTATGACTAGACTACCTTACTTCTACTACACTGAATCAAAACATTTATTATGTGAAAAAAGCGAACGTTAAAAAGTGATAAGAAAACTGATTTTATTTAAAAAAAATACTCTTCATTTTGTGGAAAACTTAAAAACCGTATAAATAAAAAATCTTTATTATACAGCAAATAAAATGGAGAAATAAATAAAATGGAAATCGCCAGGCAATTCAATTTCCATTTAAAATAGCAATCTCAGAATAAAATATTTATAAAAAATATCAAAATACGATGCAGGACACTATTAATTATTAACTATGAAGTACGGCACGAAAATGAGACAACAAGAAATTTGAACGTATCCCAAACCAAAATTTCATTATTGATTTTCTTAGTAAAAATTATAAATATACTTTAAAAACCTTTAAACCCATAACCAAATAAATCGTATCATATATTCACAGTAATATAAAAATAATTAACCCTCTCTTTCCTAAAAATATTTTATATAAATATCATTCTTGTATTTATTATTCTATCTAAACAACAGCATTTCAAAACGTTTACAGTCTAAACAAAGAATTATTTTTGTAACTAAATATGTGAATATAAAATTTCATGTAAATTATCGACAATTAGCCTTTTCGTGTCCAGACGGAATTATCTTTTTTAGAACACACGTACTTCGTTTATAATATAAACAGAATTTTTACTCATGGAATGGGAGTCGCCAAACGTTTTTAAATGTTTATCCCTTCTGAACCATTAGTATTTGCAAATTAATATTTTACGAATAATTGTATAGCAAAATGCAATGGGGTTAGAATATATTTCAGAGACATAGGCTAATTTTTGTTTGTAATTTAATACGAAACACACTTGAAAAAAATTAATCTTTTTCCTATAAATTCGTACACAATTTATTCTTGTTTGTTTCCATTAGAAAAACAAAATTGAGAAAGTCTGATATAATAGATTTTTGTAATAATTAACCCTTTAAGGTCATAATTTTTTTGTTATAAATTTTCAGTTGACATTACTGCATAAGAATTTAAGCTTTTATGGCATTGTGATATTAAATGTTTATTCGATTGATACTCTGTTAACTAAATCGTCTGGTAATAAAGTATTCCAGGTAAAGAAAGAGTATAATGAATAGAGCATTTCTGAAAGTTCTGAAAAGACGAAGAACCAATTTGCGAGATATAATATAAAAGCAAAATCATTATAATTAAAATGGATTACAACCGATCGACTAAAGTAATGACAGCATAGATAGATGAATCAAGAAAAGTGGGAGGTCAATCTAAAAGATGGAAAGCCGATTTGAATGAATCTTTTAAAACCCGAAACATAACAGAATTAATTGACTTATTTTCCTGTAGGCTTATTACCATGGTAATGGTTAAAATTTAATAATACATAACAATAATAATAACTAATTCGTTTCGTATTTTATTCCCAGTATTACTTTTACGGTTTAAATAAGCTTCGTCTTTTATTTTCTAACATTGTTATTCAAGGGTTAATTATTTAAATTTATTATTCAAAATATCCGATAACATTATACAATATAAATCCGGAAAAAATCAGGTTCTTTGTAGTTTGAGCAATTTTTATTAAAACCTTCCCTTAACTGAAATAATCTTGTTTTATATGCTTCTCTAGAAACCTTAAAAATGAAATTGCTTTTGACTTGGGAAATATTCGATAACCAAAGAAAATACATACAAAAATCAGTAGATAAAAGAAAAAGATTGCGGAAAATTATTTTGCCCTAAAGGGTCAATATGGGTTAATTTTATTTATATTGGTAACAACTTTCTATTATTTTTAAAATATTTATTTTGAATAAAATTGAGGTTAAATGTGGTAAATTTAGATACCCTACACAGGTAAAAAGTATAAAAATTATTATGGCTTTATGTTGTAGGTGGTTTAATTTTTGGTTAGAAATTTATGGGTTAAATTGTTCACCATTTTAATACTAAAAATTGATTTTATGCAGATTCGTTTTTAATTTTAGTGCTGACTTAAAAGTAAATTGTTTTATTAAATTATGTAATTCTTTAGTTACAAGTTACATAGAGATTCAAAGTTATTAAAATTATTCGAAGAGCCGACAAAATTTGAACGGGGTTTTTCCACAATTGATGAGGCAGAAATGAGATTTATATTTAGAAAACATTGTTTCCAAGATGTTATACAGAGACGAAATTCTGTTAAATACACGATGAAGAATAAATAAATGTGTAGTTCAGTTCCAGCGTAAACCTGGATAGATTGAGTCTTCAATGACAAAATGTCGTATCATTAAATTGTAATGCGTCGTTTAAGCTATACAGTTCCACTGTCACCGTAGCATTTTAAAATACACAGCTCTATACCTAGGCAAACACAATGCTCAATATTGACGGTGACGGTGGTGTATAGTCTGTAGTAGAAAAGTTTCTACTATTTGCGCTGAAATACGAATTTGAGACGAATTAACTGCGTTGCTAAAAATTTAGTAGAAAACTTATTTTAATTTAAGGTCACTGTCAACGATCGTTCACGGTGATGATAAGGGTGGCATTATGAAATCGGAATTATATATATTTGAGCAATAAATAATAATTTTTCTTCAATATTTTCATTATTTTGTAATGTTTCACTCTCATTCCATACGTAAATTACTCAAAATAAATTTCTTTGATTATTTCTATCTCAAATTGAACAAAACTTGTCTAACTCTGAATAGGGAAAATTTAATTTTCATATGAATCTTCATTCCATCTTACTTCATATTTCCAACAACACACATTTACCCACTCTTACTTCTACAACACCGAATCACAGCATTTATGTCATGAAAGAAAAGCGGATGCTAACAAATTGATAAGAAAATTATTATTTTTATTTGGAAAACAAAAGAAAAACACTTTTCTTTGTGTGGAAAACTTAAAAACTATAAAGAAAATACTTTTATTATCAAATATAAACATTTATAAAAGAAATAAAATGAAAATTATCAGGTAATTTCCTCATTTTTATAAACCAAATCCAGAATAAAATATTAATTTTATTCAGGCTGAGGGCCATCAGACTGGGGACTGATATGAATGGCGAAATAAAGTACAATACGAAAATTGGATAAGAAAATATAAAATAATGAAAATAAGGATAAAAAATTATGAGAAATTGAATAAGGATTTTGCCAACTTTATTTAAATTTTACGAAGTTACTTAAATTTTTCATCATCTTTTGATAGTGAAGATTTAAAATGATGCACTTTCCTGAGTTTTGCAAAAAAGTTTACTTGGACTTGTCGTACTAACGGATGTACTACAAAACAATACAAAAAGGCATGTTTTTATGAGGATATACGACAAAATTGATATCAGTTATCTCCGTAATCTTTGCAAATATTTGAAAACGGATATCAGAAATATAAAGAGGATGCCCAAAAACCCAAAAACCTATTGATCACCTATTAATTTAAAATTGCCAATTTGGCGTATACGACAAACCAATAATAATCTGACGATATAATGAAATTATTAGATATATAAGTAATTATAACTCTTTAGCCAAATAGTAATTTAGCAATGCTGAAATATGAAAAATACTAAATATCTGCTGATTGCACATTGCAGGTTCAAGTAATTTTCTGTTTTTGCTTTATATTGCTGTACGCTGTGTAAGCATGCGACTTCGGGTATGCAAATTATCAGAACGAAACTGTGGCAACACCGATTTTTTTTTTACGAAAATTATGTTGAAAATTAAATTATTTTCTAATTAGACTATCTCGTTAATCAAATTAATCTTTTCAAACTTAAAGTATGTTAAATATCTTAAAGTTATAAAAAATATTAAGGTTTAGAAGACCAACTAAAAATATTGATTTTTATTTTTGTCATTATTTTTTCTATATGAACAGTTTCTATCTAAATTTCATGGCCGTTGGGGATTTTGGCATTTTGGAAAGACTGACAAAAATAATTTCAGACTTTTTAAAAAATATTTGCAATATTTTTCCGGTTCCAAAATTTTGTTGTCAAAGCGAAAAAAAGCCTTAAGAAAAAAATATAAATTTTTGTATGACACCATTGAGAATATTTTAATATAATTTCGTTGACAAAGTTTTATTTAAATATCTTTTAGAGAACCTTACGGAAGTTATCAAAAAAAGAAAAATTTACGAATGGAAATTAAATGAAGACCGAAAAAAGTTGTCTCTTTTATGAACTTCGTTTCTTTGGTGTAAAACATATTATAATAAAATTCTACATTATTTTTATGGTTCCCAAAAGGATACAGAAAAAGTTCATTATTTTCGTCGTAAAATTGTATTTGAAATGGTTTTTTTTTGTTGTGATAGACTAAGAATTTTCGGTATAGTATTTAAATTTTATGGCAAAAATTTTAAGTTACATTTTCAAGTTAATTTAACAATTTTAAGCAGAGCTCTTTAAAAATTTATTTGATTAGGGATTATGAAATAATTACAATACTTATAAACACAAAACTGAATTATTGTTAACCCTTTAATATCATTTGTCTTGAGCTAGGTATACTTATGGACCACCACGTGAAGGTGAAGTAACCTCAAAATTTTCAAATGCAATTACGATAATTATTATGATCATATATCAAGTCGTAAAATCAGATTTTGTAATTCTTTTAATTTTGATATTTAGAATGTTTAGAAGAAAAATTGTTGTACCTCAAAATGAAGCCGTATTGCAGATAAATATTCTAATTATGTTTACCTAGTAATCAGTGTTTTTGACTGGGTTAAACATTGCCAGAACCAAATAATTCTAAACTCAAGCAGAATATCGGATCATTATTGCAATACAGACTTAGCTTTAGTTCTTAAACTAGATTTAAAGAATGGTTTAAAAAGATGCCGGCGCATTTAATGATTCTATTGGGTAGGTCACATCGTTAACGCTGTTGTACCGATTAAGAAAGTAATTAAAAATGACACTTGGAAAACAGTTTTTTTGTAAAGTCAACATTTTATTTCTTTCGCCACCAATAAATTTTACTGCAAAGAAATTTTCCAATTAAAATTTAAATATTTTACGAGATGATTAAGGACATTACAAAATTTTAAAATTACATTTATGTCCTTTTGTGTTTAGCTTGACAAAATGACATGGTTGTCATATAAAGTATTAAACATCTCACTTTGCTGACATCATCTTCTTTTTACTCATGATAAGTTTAATATCTAAAGTTCATTATTATCTCGTTGTCACCACTTGTCAGCAAGTTAACAATAATGAAATTTTTTTTTGTGGGTTAAAAACATTTTCTTATAGATTTTAGTGTCTGGCCACTGAGTTTAAAATGTTCCTTTAAGTTAATTATTCAACCTGAATACTAACTCAAAGAATTTGAAATCAAAATAATATTTAGAAAATGATTAAAGCGAAATTGATGAAATATTTTAACCATAAATCTTAATTATAATTTGTGGATAATTTTGGCAACCGAAAATTGATCGAATACATAACTGACAGAATTCATAATTTACCGAATATAAACACAATTGATAATTCGTTTTTCGATATTTAAGAAAACAAATTACACGTGCCGTTCCCCTTGGACAGTGATTTCCTTCAGAAAAAATCACGAAAATTTTCAGCTGTGGCTTTACAGTGGGCTACCGATGTGATTTTTCATTTGGTTAATTGTATTTTAAGTAAATTCTATATTTGATATTTAATTTATGATCGATTAATTCAGTTTTCAGTTAATTGTCAATTTGTTCATTCGGTAAATGAACTGCATACTTATAAATATATTAGATTTTGTTTTTTCTAAAAATGTTTATGAAATATAAAATTAATATGACAAAATAGCCTCTATGACTTTTATAGTATTTCGACAATAAATATTCAAATCAACTTTAAATTATCAACATAAATATAAAATCAGATTTGACCATATTGGATTAAAAGTTCCAATATGAACAAAACAAGAACAGAATTAAAAAATTGTTTATTTAAAAATTCCGAAACTATGAAATTGAAACTGTCCTTAAATAACATTTAATGTTATGTACCGAAATCCTTAATCAAATATCAAAATATTTTATTTGAAATTATTATGATAAAAGCCAAATAGATTTTGTTTATATTCATTATTTAAGAACTGGAACATTTATCATGGCTGGATGATGCCATACCAAAATATAAACGAAATTATTTCACATTCTATTTAACAAAATACTTTAGCCATAAAGACAAACTGGAAATTGTTTCAAATATTCGGAGAAAATGTTAAAAACTATTCTGCATATCAATTTTGTTTGTAATTGTTTGCATACATTTCTGTATTCCTTTGAAAATTTATAGTTATTAATAATTAATTTATGCTTCTATGATTTTGTATACAGCCCAATAAAGAATATCCAATTCCTCATACTTTTCATACAGGGTTAAGCCAACGATAAGTGAGTATAATGAACCTACCAAGTGGCTCATTAAATCGTAACTTAAATCTTATACTTAAAAAAAGCCTTTTGACTATTACGTGAATTAAGTCTGTCATTAAAATAGATTTTGAGATGAGTTAGTAGCTTAACGTAGCCTAAATCTAGGATTAAAACTGTTTTTTTTAGACGTCATCTTTAATAAAATATTATTTCTACTCTTCAGTATTTGCTGGGTCCACGGGTACTGCGGCATTGAAAGGAATATGACTGGATTTGCTTGTAAAAGAGTTAATCTCTCAAGATTAATGGTAAACTTTGCGTAATTATGTTAACGAAATGTAGGAAAATTACCTTCATTATCATCAAACTAAAATTTTCTGGTCATGATCTTCTAAGAAAAAATCAGAGTTAATCGTATTCATGATTAGGAAGGCTCTTTATTAGAGAGAAGAGAATGATAAAAACGGATTTATGCTTGTAAAAGAGTTAATCTCTTCATACTTACAGAATGGTAGACTTACCGTAATAAAAGTTAACGAAATGGAGGAAAATTACCCTCAGTATCGTCAAACCAAAATTTTCTGGTCATATTGTCTAAGAAAAGATCAGAGTTAATCGTATCCAGACATTGACAAATTGTCAACAGGTCCAAATCTACAAAAATTATTAATCCAGTAAATTTAATTTAGAATCAATATTTAAATTTACCCGAAAGTTTCTGTGGCAGGCTGTAGCTCTACAAATAAATAATATTCATATGATGATGTTTATAGCATGTGTGTTCATAAAATTAGGTTATTAAAAGCATCATCACGTTTCATATATTTATAGTATTTGGCATTGAGAACCTTATGTTAACAAGTTGTTTGGATATACTAAAAATAACCACAATTTATTTTATATTGAAAACAATAATATTTGAAAAGTTTATAAATTTAACAAAATATTTGTACAAATAAAATTTATTTTATATTTTATGTTTGGCTTCAGCATTTTTCTTTTTATATGTATGATAAAATGTATGAACCTTTAAACTATTACGTAGTACGGTACGAAATTCTCATATTTTAGGAAAAACATTGCTTTAGCTTGATACACTCGACTCGCGAATATTATGGAAAATTATAATTAGTTAAAATTTTCTGAATTGTTTAATTAGAACGGTGGCTTCAGTCCTTCAGTGGTAACAGTAATACATTTCATAAAGATAAAGAACTAATTTCATTTTGCTTATTAAAAAGGGTCATCGAATAAAAGCCATAAGTAAAATATAGATGCATACGAAGCACATATATATCAAAGAAAACTGCGTGTGAATAACCTATACCTCCATCAAAAAATACTGTTGGGAGTAGCTGTTATTATGCAGATGTTATTTTTTTTTTAAATTATGATGCTACAGAATTTCCATTAAAATTTTATAAATGACCAGTACCGATACAAATGATTAGCAAACTGGTCTGCACTCCAAAATTTTAGGTCATGTTATGTCACTATTTTAATAAGTGTTATATCTTCATATTTTTTTTTTTTTTTTTGAAAAGGGGAACGCGAGAGAGCACCACGACCTACGATCTATTGTGATTTTAAAGCCCCATTTAATAGATTTACAGAAACTTATGTTTGAGGGGGCAATATTGACCAGTTCTTCAGCAGTAAGGAATCCTTTGACTAAATCTTGCGTGTGCCTCGCAGTGGCAGAGAATGTCTTCCGTCGTCTCTTTGTCGTTAAGGCAGAGGCGACAGATGTCTGTATCAGCCAGGCGCATTCTACTGAGGTAGTAGTTCAAAGGACTGTGTCCTGTCAAGAAGCCTGTTAGTGTTCTTATGTCCTTTTTGCTGAGTGTTATTATATCTTCCACTTTAATGAATTTTTTTGATATAGAGAGTCCTGGTTATTTGTACCAATTGGTTTTATATATCTTCAAATTAAATGTGATTTCCTTTAGGTCTATTTGAAAACAAATGGAATTCGATAACAATTCATGAATTAGAGATTGATTTTAATCCAATTCACGAATTAGAAATCGAAATGCTAAAACGGTATTATTAGAAAGTCATTGAACATTTCGTTAACAAAATTATATTTTATTGGACGATTGACATAATTTGGGCCATTTTTCAAATATTATCTTCCATATATACTGAACCATTTCGATATAGTATCGCTGTATCTAAACACTTCCCGAAGTGATTACGTGAAAACTTCAAATTTAATGGTAATTTCAATAAAATCAATGATTTTTTCAATTATTTTATATAATCATTCATAAATTGATTTATTTTATCGAATCTAAACAATAATTTTCTCTAAAGTCTTGCTCCTATTCAAAATTCTAGAAAAAAATTGTTTTTTTTTTTTTAGAATTAATTTCAACAACTTTTTATCTGTAATTTTACATCGTAATATTAATTATTTTATTTGAAAATTTCTAATTTATTATTTTCAATTTAAATTTTATTGGATACGTTTTTTTTTAAACTAATAAAATTCAACGTTTTCTATACGTATATAAAAATATTATAAATTCTGTTAGTAAGATGAGTTTGCATTTGAAAATTCTATATATATATAACCATTTAATTAAAAATCATGATGAAAAGTTTCACAAATTTTTATGTAATTATAAATTTTTAATTATACTTTTTTTAATGTTGAAAATTGTATAGAAAACTTGTTGGGTGGGCTCGGTTTTTTTCTCATTTCTATATGCTTGTTAATATAGAAAAATTCTATTTTTAATATTCAATTAATATTTATAGTTTCGTGATAGCAAACTTTTATTAATTAAATTAATATTTCTGAGTAATGATAAGCCTTCGAGCTCAATATTAAATTTTTGTATATAATACTAATTGCTATTACCGAAGGTATACACTATTCAGAATTATTATCAGAAGTTTTTCATAATTTTAATAATAATGGCTCTGTCATTGTCCATCCTTCAGATGTAAACTTTTTCAAAAATAATTTTTAATATAGTAAATGTCAATCTAAATAAATAGTAAAAAGCAGATTTGTTAAAATTGAACGATTTGGTAGCAGATTACGTAGACAAAAATTTAAAAATTTCCGCTTTAGGTGACGATATTCATTGCCACAAGAAAATGTATGAATAAAGCGATAATGACTGGGGCGATAATGAACTGCACCATTGAAAACTTGTTAAAGGAGACGAAATTTTAATGAATTATTGCGTTATTGTTAGAAACATACTGCTATGATTGATGTTGTCAAACAATATTAACAAAATTTCAATATTAGGCAGTTTTTTCGGTTGTGCAGAGTCCTTAGACGTTAAAGCAATTTATTGTCACTACTGTCCTGCATCGCAACATATGATTACGAAATATAGAATATTAATTTGTTAATATTTGTGAAGCCAACCAATATGATCATATTCATTAAGGAGGTTTAATGTTTCGATTTACAGAATGTTCATAATTATGTTATCAACGGGATAGGATAGCCCAAATGATTCTATAAATAACTTTTAGTAAAAATTAGTAACCAAACAACCAACATATAATTAAAAAGCTAAATGGCAACCATGAATAATATAAAGAGTAAATTAAAATGGCATAAGTTTAAATTTAAGTTTTATTTGGTATCTGGCGCTACTGAATAATATTTGTACTACATATTAATATATTTTTTTTTTTCAAATTTATCAAATTAAATGAAACTTGAAACTACAATCTTTGAGTATTTATCTAATCAAAACGAAACCGCATTAATAAATTAATTTGTTAAATATAAAATAACTAAATGTCAATTTGTAAATAAAATTTAAGAAAAAATTTTTTAACAAATTATTAAACAATTAATTTTCCAAAATCACAACCAGCACAAAATGATTTGTAAAGAAAACAAAGTTAATTGATTTTCCGTATAAACGAAACCAAGAAAAACCAAGAAAAAATTTATTGGTTCGATTTGTTACTAATAATTTTCTTGGTTCATATATGTTCAAATTTTTTTTTTCCAATCATTTCACCTGTTGAGTGCCAACCACAAAAACTTATTTTTTTACTGTCATTATATTTTCAAGTTTATTGGATAAAAATATTATTCTAAAGAAATGTTCATAAAACTATTTTGAAAACTGACAATTTTTTATGGAACGTTTTAAGAGTTTTTCTTTATACAATTTATATCGAAACTGACTTGCATTTCATAAGTTATCAATATTTTGTTTAAGTTGATGGTTAGATTTAATATGTGATTTTCTGTAGAAAATATATTTACTTATAATGTCTTCCATTATTCAAGTTGCAAAAGGGAATTTCATATTCTATGTTTGACCACAAAAATTCGTTTTATCTGGTTGAATTATGATTTCTGGGTGTTAGTTAATAGTGTTTTATATTACCGAATGTTTTTCCGGCTTGTTATAATAAGATAATCTAAAAGTTAGCAAATAAGTATGGTTATAATAAGTTAATATAGATACGGCATACCGAATACCAGCAAATACGAAGTTGCTATTTGAACAATAATCACTTTATGTAAAAAAACTTTTACGCTAATCTTAGATGGAATTAGTTTGCTTGAAGAATTTTATATGAATTCAATAAGTTTTTCGTAACCTTACAGATCTCTACGAACGAAGCTAACGAAGCCTTAAAAAGAAATCCAAAACGAACCTAAAGTACATGATGATTAATGTTATTTAAAACAGCCATGATTGGACATTCCCGACACAGATTTATTGAGATAAGGCGCAATCTATATTAGACATCGTACCTAATAGACAGTCTCTGTCTGAATTTATAACATCAAACGAAATTTAAAAGAAGATTTGTAATTGCATTGTAATTGTAAATGCAACTAGATCCTCCCAATTAATGTCACAAACTGTACAGCATTAACAATTGAACGCTTTAATTGATTTGTGTTTCCTATCATTTCGATTCAAATTCAGTTGAAAGGATACCACTTCAGAATAATTGAAGTTCATAATAAAATTCAATATAAAATTATAGCTATCGATTAACCCAAGTATGGCAACTAAAACATATTCCCACCTTTTTATATCTTAGTTGTTCCCTAAAAAACTCTTTTTATGTTTCTATCAATTTATGGTAAAATATACTTTTTTTTTAACTATGGTATAAATTACCCAAACTAGGTAAATTGATATACCATTCAACAGACTCTGAATAAATTAAAGACATACGTTGTGTAAGTTTTTTTTTTCTGTAGAGTAAATTTTCTAAGGTTTTTACCGACGCATGTGCAAATATTATTTTTTTACAAGCTTACGTTATGTTCAGTCTTGTTCATTGATAGAGTCAGGATTAATCAATGTTAGTAATATTGTGGTTAACACCAACCGCTTCGTAATATCACAGCTACAATTTCTGTTAAATTTTTAAATGTACACTGTAAAAGATGGTCCTGACAAAGTGATTCAAATATTGTGGTTGATATCGACATATACCTTCAATGAAATGTTAATATATGGATCTGTAAACTGAACGGAATTAATCAGTTTTTAGGACTCTATATCAATTATATTTTTGTAAAGTGTTTTATTCAGTTACAGCTGTTCCACTTATTAACCAAACTTTACTTTCATTAATTAACTGGACCCAATTTTTCATTTACATTTGTGGAAAACTTTTTTTAATTAAAACTTCATAGTCTGAATATGTAAAACCTTCTTAAGAAATTTGAAAAATTTATGAATTCACAACGTAGAAGAGTTAACACGTTTCATTCAATCTCAAATATTGCTTGTTCATTGAAATGAAATTCATAGTGAACAGGATTTTTCGGTATTTAGCTTAGTTAATTTTAAAATAAATATTTGTTAATGTAAAAGTATCGATACTTGTAATAATTTTGTTTAAGTAATTGATACTTTCGGCGTTTATCATTTAAGCCTGCTTTTTTCGTACACAGGCAATACTCGTGAGAAATGTGGCACGTAAAATTTTTGATTCAGATAATGTTAAAAGTTGAAATTTGTTCATATAATATTTTGATAATTTGGATAATTAAGATCATAGAATTCTTGTGAAAATGAAAGATGATGATATTTTGAACAGCTCAAATAATTCATTAAATTATACAAACTATGGAATTTGTAACGTTCAATAAAATTACCTTACTCTATAGTTAATAAAATTGAACTTAATTCACTTATAGTTCATATCATTTTACTGAACGAAATGGAATATCGATCCAATTCCGAAAGCTGTTCAGAATACGTTTGTTATTTAAATTGAACTTATGATCATTCTGCAATAAAAACAACCATAAAGAAGCTCTCGACCGGTATCAGAAGAGTTTTATTTTCTGTTTTAAAGTCGTACAAATTAACATGAAAGTTTTTCGAAGACAGATATGGTAAATGAACTAGAAGAGCATAGTATTTATTACTTTGTCAATATGAATTGTTAGTTAAATATTCAAAATCCAATAAATTTGTATGCCATTTAATAAATTTCAGTGGCAGACCGGTATAAAGAAGTAGTATAGCAATTCAAATAATATTCTATAGAATTGTGTACTTTACATCTATTTCTACTAAACACTTTTACCTTTTTTATTTAACTATTCATTGCCACAACCCAAGCAATAAGGTTTAAAAAGAAAAAAGTTTATTTAACACTGTGTAACTTCAGAAAAACAAGCACGAAATTTCAAAATTTGAAAAAAATATCATAAAATATATTTTCCACTCAAAAATTCAATGGATTTTTTGTTTTTGTTTGGAAGAAGAATATTGTTGTTGTATTTTTCTGCCACCCTTCACAAATTGTTATATTTTTAAAGGGGTTTGTCAATATTTCAACAGATTAAAGCAACTATTTGAAAAGCAAAATATAATTTTCATTTTTAGGTCAGCGTATAATAAAATAGATTTAAAATATGTGGAAGTTCTTATGAAAATTCTTACGAAATGAATGGATTGGATAGATAGATAGGAATCCGTAAATGATTCATTGAAACTCGGTCCAAAAATAAGTCTATTTTTGATCCTAAATAGCCTACAGATATCGCCCTATCTTGTGCTCAACGATAAAGTAATTATGAAGCAGCTGCATTAGACAGCACAAATGACTTTAAAGTATTCTCGATTATCATAAATTCACCGATCGCCGTATTTTAAAATCATAATTCCGTATAGCATTTTGACTGTTCTCGGATGAGTACGAATTCCAAAGAAACCGCAGAGATTCTTTTATGAACAACTTCACTAAGTACGACCAATCTATCAGAAGTTTTACATCTTTCACAAGTTGCTGAAATTTTGGAAATGATAATAATTAGAACATTTCTTTTTCAGGTTCAATTTAAAGGTTTGCAATAAAACAATTTACTTTTTCTTTGCAAAGGATATCCCTAAAATACTAACCCTTAAAATAATATTTAATCTATATAATAACTACAAATCCCTTTACAGTACAAAACGAATAATTTTCAATGACAGTGAATTTTTTGTCATGTAATTTATTCCAACAAAAGAGTTAAATTTTCAGGAAAAACTCCGCTTTACGTGAGTCTTTTAACCTGAAATTTAAGGAATTTCCATTACATAATAAAAAAAAGAAAACGTTCATTACAATAAGCAAAGGACATTTTACTCTGGTTGTCTGGCATAAATAATAAATATAAAACAAAATTTTTATAACCAAAATTTTTATATCCTATCATTTTTAAGGATCGTTTTTTTGCTATTCACTAAATACAAATTTGAAATTTTCCTTTTCTTTTTAGTTTTTCCATTCATTTTTTTTTTCACCTTTGTAGTCAGTCCATTTTCCCCACAACAAAACATCATAATGATGATTTTTGCTGTCGGGGAAATTGGTATGGGAAAGATGGACCAACACAAGCGGAATGAATGATATTATATTCCATCATCATCCAATTTATGGAGAAACAAAAGGATAAATATATACTTTAAAAATGTCTATGGTTTTTCCTTTTTATGGATTCCTTAAAAAAGGGAAAGTTTTTAACAAAACCCGAGCTATAATTTTCACAAAACATTTTTTTTATTACTCCTGTTTATATAGCCTAACATTAAGGAAATCACACTGTAGTGTGGAAATTCTAAAATTTTCATCAAACAAATTACCATTCATTTTTACGGGGGGTAATTTGTTGGGTGGGGGAATTAAAATAAATTGTCTCGGAAATATAATAATTAATTAAAATTACGATTTTTATTGTGAATAATTAAAATTTTGAAAGGAAAATTAATTTTACTTTGTCAATTTTTGGCAGAGAGAAGTGGAAATGGCGCGAGGAAATTTACTTTGAAAATAATGAGATAATAATTTTATGTCAAACAATTTTTAATTTAAATTGTGTGGATTAATTGAATAAGAAACTTTTTAATTAAAGCTAAATGGTAATAACCAGGAAAATTAAATATTTTCTTTCTATAGTTCAATAATCAAATTAGTTGTCTGGATATTATTCACAATATTCTTTAATTTCATCGCAAAGAGATCGTTTTTGTGTACAATGAATGTATTATAACCAATTCAATAGAAATAGAAAAGAGCCAATAATATGCCCTCAAGAACAAGAGGGCGTCCATAAAATTGGTAAACATATTTTCTTTATCAGACTTTTTCAACAATGAAAATATATGGTAAAGATTTCAAAGCCTTAAGTGATTTTTTTTTAGAATTCAATAAAAGGACGACATAAATTTTTATTCAATACATACAAAGAAATGTTGTAAATATATTGGTTTATTGATTTTATGGTAAATTTATTGGTGTTTGTTAAGGGAAATAGTTCAATAAGTGTTAAAATTACCATGCAATTTATTGACAGGTTACATGGTTCCATATTTATAGAGAAAATGTATTTTTGTGTGAACCAGTTTGTTAAAAAGTGTGTTCAATTTGATTATGATTTTTCAAAAGAGCTTGTCCTAGTCTGTAACAACTGAAAACAGCTGTTCCTGTTTAGGAACAAACAGAAAAAACGTATTCCTGTTCATGAATAAAGGAAAAATCTGTTTTGCTCTTTGTTTTTCTGTTCAGTAACAAGGGAAGAAGGGAAACAGCACTTGCTCTCCTCGGACAAGTAGAAAGTAGTTGTTCCCTTTGAAGAACAAGCTTAAAATAACAATTTAATGTCATGAATTATTAGCAGAAATGGTTTTCAACTTCAGCAGTTTCATTTAAGGAACAAACAGAAAGCATTTGGTGCCTAACTATGAGATTCTTAATGAAATTACTCTTAAACTCCCATTCTATAAAGTTAGTCATTTTGGGCTATTAAATATCATTAAAGATTCAAATAACAAAATTAAAGTATCCTTTTTTCACAGAAAATTCATTGAAATTGATATAATATAGTAAAACTATAATTCCACTTAACAATATTGTGAGTTACTTTTTGTAATATAACTTATGCAAAATGTCGTTTCAATAAAACGAGGAATTGAAACATATTGGAAAATTCCAATAAAAAAAAAACCTTATATTCAGTGTACAGAAATTTCTACCAAAAAAACAAAAAACAAACGTGATAGTAAAACGTGATTTATGCGAACATTGAAATTACATTTTATTTTATGTAAATCTATTTTTAGATATTCATGCTCCGCCAGATGAATTAATGATGTCCAAAATTTTACCTATTTATGTCAAATCGTTTTAAATTGGAATGGTAACCAATCACAACAATCAGAATTAATTGAATAGCATTGAAGTACAATATAGAAATTTGCATTACAACGTTAGGTTATTTTGATGAAGTAAAATCGAAATTATTTTGATATAATTTTGATATTGGATTAGCATATGTGCCACATTGAGCATTGAACGTTCCAATAAAAATATGTGACCGTAACACAAAATAAATTTTACATCGGATGATAAAAAAAAAACCATCACATTTATCTCTAAAACACAATATCAATTTCAAGATACATCCTTAAACAAAATGTAAAGTGCCAATTTTTAGCTATAAAAAATATTACTTCAATGATAGCTACATAAAAAAAACAAGCTTTAGTGATTAAATGTTGCTTTTAAAACATTTTTTTCCATTTAAATATTTGATGTGTCTCCTTTCAATACAAATAAAGCAATAATACTATAAGAACTTTGTGAAGGACATGCTGTTATCCTTCTCTTCGTCCTCTCAACCACCATTGATTTTAAAAAGCAAGAACTTCTGTCTTTCTTATTTCTATTGACTATTTAACTTTGTATTTAGCAGCAAGGACAATAAATATTAGCTAAAAATATCCTGTACAAATAATATTTTTATTTCCAAAACATTTAATTTTAATGATAAAATTTAAATATCGATTTTATATTCAAATTTCACATAATTTATGAAGTGTGAAAAAGTCTGTTTTCTGTGAAAGTGTAAATAATATTGTGAAGGGTCGGGTCGGTTATTATATTGAATTCTGAAATAATGTTAATTGGAAAATGGACGGAGAATTACAGCTGTAATAAAATATTGAAAAATATTGAAGGATTGGGTAAAAATGGGGTTGAGAATTTAAAGTTTAAATCGTGAGTAATGAAAATTTGTTTTTTAATTATATAGTAACGAAAATTTCGTAATGGAAAAGGGAAATTTTGATAAATTTAAATAACTTATCAGATGTACAAAGTAAAATTTAAATTTTCTTGGGAAAATGAGATATTCATGAGACTAAAGCCATTTACGGAGTATGACCAAATTTAAGTCACTTCAAAAAAACTAAAATGCGGAATTCCAACGAAATTATTGGTATAAAAATAAGAGTTACAGAATGCATGGAGTGAACAGGATGAATATAAAAAAACGTGATAGACATAGATTATTGGAAGACCGAGAGTATTTGATTATGAGAAAGACATGAATTTTATGTAAATGCGAAACGCTATTTGTTTAACAGCTACGATACTTCGGTAGTTACATAATTGTACTCTCAGGATCGTAGTTCCTGTCACTTAAGCAGCAGTAATATTTGAAAATTAATTAACAGTATACGGATATGAGCAGTGACGTATAATTCAGAAAGAGTAATCCCAATAAACCACATGGCTGTAGTGAAGAGGTGTAATAGTGGTTCTACCCGTAAATAAAATATAATCTTATCTTTTGATTTAATCAAACAAGTGCCTCAGAATCATATGCAGAATATTCTGGTCAAACACTAAATGTAGATCTCTGGAACTTAACCAATGAAGACCCCATACTAAAGCAGATAAAACGTAGAAAATTGAGGTGGATCGGCCATACCAACAGAAAGAAGCCCGAAAGGAGTGGAATCCTCAAGGATCAAGAAATCGTGGTCGTCTAAAGAACACATGGAGACGCACGATACTCCAAGAACTAGGAAGGTGCAATCTTACATGGGAAGGTGCAAAAACAATAGCAGCAAACCGAGTAAGATGGAGATACTTTGTGGAAGCCATATGCTCCCATGAGAGGTAATGCAAAAAAAAACTCCTGGTATAGAATTACAAATTATCATTTTTATAATTCTGACAACTTTTGTTTCTAAAAGATGATAAATTAAATGAAATTTCAATAAAATAAAAAAAAAATATATTTAATTTGGAGACAGATAAACTACTGATGCTCTCCCTACACGAGTTCTTAATAAATACCCCAAAATATTAACATAATAATCTTTTATTCATTGAACCATCAAAGATAATCAAGTTTAATGTTGTCACAATTAAAATTTAATAGCTAATCAAACGCTCGTAAAAACTAAAATATTTATTTTAATAACAAATTTTACTTTCCACTGTGAACTTTGATTTATTTCAGTCAATATTTTATTTGTACAGAAAATTAAAATATTAAATTGAAAATTTGCCCACTTTAAAAAATTATTAAAAAAATCTTTAATAAATTTCACAGTTGGATAGAAAATTATTAAAAACAATAAAAATTTCTTATAGAATCTGAGCTGATTTTAGAAATTTTCTATAGTTTTGTCATCATTTTCATCTTCTCTTAGTTGCGGTGCTGTTTTGTTTAAGAGTCAACGAAAATTATGTATGGAAAATTTAATTATAAATAAATAAATGCCAAATTGTACAAATTTCTGCTTTAAAATGTATTGAATTAAATGCTATTGCTCAGCATGATTCAAGATTTAGTTCAAGCGGTTAATTTTTATTTCTCAGTTATGAAAAAATCGTAATCCAAACCCAGAATAATTTTTATAATCTACATAAATTAAAATTTCCGGAAAGTACTAACTTACTGGGCAGTAATGGAATGGTAATAATGAAAGTTTTTTAGAAATTACAAAGAAATTTAATTGAGCAGAAAAGTTAGTGTTATAGAGCCAATATAAAATGATCATATAAATTGAAGAAAGTTTAGTTATAAATAAATTTTCTTAATTATAACCAACAATTTTAGAGAATTAATTGAACTGGGTGGGAAGTAAATAGTTGGTAGAAGAGCATTTCAAAGTGTCCGGAAGGATATAGTAATTTATCGAAAATTTAAAAAAAAATGTTGCCAGGCAGAAATATCATTAAACAAATGCAGATGGAATATAGAATTAGCAAGGGTGAAGAAATCGTATGTCAACTAAGTAATCAACATTATTCTTAACTTACCATTCTACCAAATTTTATCAAGTATTCCATTCCCAGCGTTGTTTGTACTGGAAATACATAAACAAATTCAATATTATTTCAATGCTGCTGTCCGCCGGCATCATCAATAAATCTATTTCCATAGGGAGTTAATTTTTTTGACTGTCGATGTGTTTAAGTTTTGGTGCATTTATTTATCAGTTATACTTTTCCATCTTGGCACTATCATATTCTTCACTTTTCCGGTAAATTGAAATTATAGCGTTTCATGCTTTTTACATATTCCATCCAATAGAGGCACATACAAAACGACATTGTGGTATTTTGGTTCATCTAATACTTGTAAACCAGCTTTTTATTTCCGAGAATGACCAATTAATATTAGCCTAATTGATTTATTATATTACGAAATTATATTTGGATATTGAAATGCTTGCTGGTTAAGAACGATTATATGATGTTGTGCAAATCAATCACTGATGGTAAGTGTGGTTAATTCACTGTTACTGGAATCATCATCCAATTATTGTATATTGATGATTGCAGAGTTTCACTGTTTTCACTATATTTGTAAATTTCAAATTTGATGAAATTTGACTATTGTGAATAGTAAATTAATTAAATTTGAAATTGTCTTTTTGTTTGTATAAATTTTGTATCATTTTCACTTAACGCTTGTTATAGCTTAGTACAATTTTAATCACTACTTTTTATAATAAACTTTTCAAAAAATTTCTTTATTCACTTTTGCTTCAATATCCATCAAATTATGGAATTATTGAATGTGTCAAAATTTAAATTACAATTATTTAAAGTAAAACCATGTATAAATTAAGTGATTAAATTAATTAAATTATTGTAAAAAATTAATTAATTTATTTTTCATTTCAAAAACGATACAAAATGAAAATTAAAATTCGATAGGAAAATCAAATTTATTCAATATAAAAAATTACAAGGCACACAACCTACGAATACGAATATCGCTTTCGCTAGTCGCTTATAAACTGAACTACTGAACTGAGTGAGAATTGAGAAGAATTTTTTTAATAATAATTTGTTATTTCTTGCAAACCAATACTAGTTAAGTTAGTGAGGGATTAGTAATTAGTTTATGAGAAATCTACCATTCACTAATACCAGTTACAAATTTTGTACCACATTTATTTATGTATAGGTGTATAATTTGTATGTGTTAGTAATTATAAAAATGAGTTAATGTTTCGGTTGAATGCAAGGAATTTTTGTATTTATTTACAGAATTTTAGTACCACAAAATAAACTATATAAGAAAAAAATTTAATATTGAAAATTGTTGATTCGGGTAATTCTGTGATAAAGTGTCCACATCAATTTTTAATGTAATAATAAAGATATTTTTTATGAAAGTATTATTTTTTATAAATTTCATTGCAATTTATGTAATTTCTAATTAATTGAGTTTTGGTAATGATGGTGGAAAATGTGAAAATGTGGAAAATTCGGAACTAGAAAAATTTCCGAAAAATATTAATTTTTTGTACTTATCGGTCTAATATCTATTAAAACAGCATTAAATAATGTAATTTGAAGCGTTTTTAAAGTTTGATTTTTATTTAATTTGATTTTGATACTTACGTGGTCTCAGATCTTCATTGCTGATTTGGAGTTATTATTTGCGCCGCCTCCGGTTTTCGCTATAGTCCTTATTTGTTTTTCAATTTATATTCCATTGAATATTTAGTATAATTTCTTACAAACTACAATTCTTTAGTCTTATGGAGGGTTTTACGAGATCACAAAACACAAATCTTCTTATTATATTGAAAAAAATATTTTAATTTATTTGGACTACATTTATTCATTAGTTTTATTCATTAGAATTAGATTGATCAATTAGTTAAGTTTTAATTAGCAATTCTCATGAATTGTATAATAATTTTCTTATGATATGCTTCGAAAATTACTTGAAAATGTAGTTGGATTAGCGGGGTGGAGATGGTTTTAGAAGATTGTATATAGATTTTAAAAAATAAGTCTAAGTAAATGCATAAACTTAACTCATTTTAGACTGCACAAATTTCCAGTTTCTGAAGATTTTTTTTTTACATTATGAAATAATTTTGAATGAATTGTTTTGTTTACAAATTTACTGAGTTTGCGTACAGTGAAGGGTTACAGAAACAGCATTTGTTTTAGAGTTTTTTTACGTTTAGTACTAGAGAATATTAAAAATTAAGAGCGGTAGATTACTAACCAATATACAGAAGAAGTTAATGAACCTACATTTTGGTAATATTTGAAAAGGTAAGGTATTCTCTTAATCAACAGAAAGAAACTCAAATAAGTAGTATTTATAAATTTGAGTTCAACTCAAAATTTGAGTTTTATTCAAAATTTGAGTTCGACATATTTGAGTTTAAAATTCCACTTAAGATTAACTCAAATAAGTAACTCAAAATTAGAGTATACAACTCAAAAATTGTGAATTTAACTCAAGTAAGTAGTTTTATTATTTTACATAACAGTGGTAAACAAGGGAGAAATATAATATTTATAAATTTGTCAACCTCTGCTATCTAATGACCATCAAGTTCTAAGAACACACCTCAAATATTCTTAATTTTATATATGGGCAATATATTAATTTGAAAAATTCCATAGTTTAGTTACTTCAAATAAAAAGAGTTGAAGAGTTCGACGCATTTCATATAGTTATTGATTTTCATAAACCCCCCGTGTTTTATAGGGTTAGATGCAATGTCCTTAGGAATCCCTTTTTAAACTGTTTTATACTGTTAAGAGAAAACCTTCAACATTCACATAATATGAGTTTGGAGGTTTCGTAGTGCACACAGCAGATTCTGCAGAGGGGTGAGTGTGATGTGTCCATCTTATTTACATGGTAGTTAAGCCGGCAGTAGCTTGTTAACAAGCCAGTTATTAGACGGATTTGGTTGATTTTGAAGCTTAGAAGCTTCGTCGTACTTTTTCTAGAGATTGCAGGGATGAATTTTTTGGACATAGAACAACCTAGACTGGTGTTCCAGAGGTTTAACCATATCTCAATCAACCAGTTTTTGATGATTAATTTAGCTGTGCTGAACGAAATAAAATGTCATGCAAATTTACTTTTGATGTTTCTTTAACAAAATTCCAGGGATTTTGGAATTTATTTATGTTATGTAGGAACATGTAAAATAGAAACAATTATTATGTTTATCAGGTAGATGATAAAATTTGATTTTACAGGTAATCATAATTTTAATAAAATGAATTATAGACTCATTTTTTATAAACAGTTTCCTCTGAATTGAATTTGTATATTACTTGAAACCTTCATGTCTGGATTCAATAATGAATGAAAAATGTGGAAGGAGTGTAAAGAATATTATATCATAAATATTGACCCAATTACATTCTCATACGGCTTAGCTTAAAAAAGCATGCAAAAATTAGGTTCACCAATGTTCAATTTTCTAGATATAGCATTTTTATTGTAGTTAAATTTACCAAAAGTTTTAACTATACCAATTATTAGCGTGATAAAACTAAAATAGTAGAAGAAAACATCTAAGATTTTGATGACAAAAACACTGAATTCATGTTTTATCATTTTACATACATGAAATGACAAACGATTGCGTTGAATTGTTCTTGAAGAATATCATTAAAAAAAAATATTCCCTATTCATTTTTCTTTTTAAATAATCCAAATTCATGCACGTGCCACTGTGGCGGAAATAATACTATATATAATTTTATACCCCAAAAAAATCTTATGAATGCGATTTCTCCCCTATTTATATATGCCACCAAATATTTATATTTTCTTGAAATTGATGTTTTTGATTTAAAGTTGCCGTGACTCTATCAAGGATTCGAAGAGTTTTTTATTTTATGATTTAGGAAGGGTGACTAATAAAATTATATCTGAAATTTATATAAATTATTTTGACTGAAGAAGATATTATTAAGATTGAATTATTGTTTATACAAAAAGGGAATAAACTTAAGACAGTCAGGATATAAAGAATAGAGTAAAATTTGCTTAAGGTGGATTATGTTTACATAGTGTCGCAGATATGATAAAAAATATTATTGGAATGTAAATTTCGAACCCTCGAAATTATAAGTTTAACATTATAATTTCAAGGGTTCGTAACATCGTAATAATTATCGCTGAATTTCGATTGATAATTTTAGATCGTTAAGATATTTTGAATTAATGATCGCTGAGCTGGCAAACGGGTTTACTTTGGCTAAGTTAGCAGTCAAGGAAATGAGCTTGCAGCATGAACTTCTTAAACAAGGAATTTAAGAACTCTGTTCTATTTCATTGAATTAGGAATAACTGGATCATTGCCTGCTTCTTTGCATACAATACGTACAACAAATGATAGTTCTTATATGGTAGTCTATATCTTGTACATTATGTATTCGTCACATATTGGACCAATTTGATGTCTCTATTCTTGAAAAATTGAATGTGGAACAACAGGACGAAAACAGGATGAAGGGTTTCATATCTTTGAATCGTAAAAACTCCGTTGAATTAAAAAAGATGTATACTAAAATAATTTATAAAAAGTTAATAACTTTACCGAAACAAATTCAATTCACAGTGTCCATGTCTATTATTAATGTTTTACACATCAATGTTGTGGCACATTGGACATGAATACTGTGTTGATAATTGTATATGTCTTAGAGTATATTAGTGGCAGAATTTCTTTAAATTTATTCACCATCCTTCGAAAATCATAAATAACTCTTCCGATCCTTGATAGAGACACGTTTACATTTCTATAATTTTGTCATAACTAATTTCGAGAATCATCTAGGTATTTGAAAAGCTTCTAATTATAACAGATTGGACACATCTAAAAACTTATTTAGTATGGATTAACAAAAAAAATCTTAATCATAATTCTTATCATAATTCTTAGACCTAATGATCTAATTTAATTAAACATAATTAACAATCTTGTTAACCTTTACCGACCTTATTTATTACACACGATAAGAATTTATTTTTATTTGAAATTTTATTAAACTGTAGCTATAATTAATTATGAGTTAACACTTTAATCTATGGGTGAAGAGGTTTTATAATTCTCCAGCAATTTTAATTTAATTAAAATTTATAATTGATAATAATTATTTTCATAATAAAATAATATTTTTAATATTTTCCAATCTAAATGTATGTGATTTAGAAAAAAATAATAATAAAAACAACTAAAAATAGAAGCTACTATGACAGTAGATCAGATTTATGTGGACGTCATTTATTAGCTTTGATGTATCGACCTTTAATTTATTACCAGTTCTGATAAGGAAAATGGAAATAATTATTTGAATATTTCAAATTCTATAAAATAATTTAAAATTACTTAAGGAAAATAAATTAATTTAAAACGATTTAAGGTCGCTTCACAATGTGTGCCGATGGCTGATCTGATGGTAGTAAATTAAAAAAAAAAGTTAATTTATGAAAATGTATATAAAAACTTAGAGTATAATTCTATGTTAAGCTACCGTACTTAATTGTTGTTATTCAACAGGAGACGTTATAGTAAATAATTGATGACAGATCATTTTATGGGGGAAAAAGAGGAAAAAAAAACTCTTTCTAAATTGGAAGCATCTGTGACACTTAATGATAGCTTAATGACAGAGCATCTACGATTTTTAAAACTACCACAGCTTTTATACACAAAACTATATTAACGTCTTCTGTTATTTTATATAATAATCTTGGTAACGAGAAGATGGAGCTTGGCTCTGAGATTGATAAGGATTAGATACTCAATTACAAGTAAATGTGTAAAAATCTTCGGGCTACTGTCAGGAAATAAAAAGTTACGATCAGGTAGTTTGAGGAATATTGAAAATCAGCAGCCAGAGCACTAGGAAAAAATATTAAATACTTGTAGTTATTTACTTTCCAATAGATGGCGTGTTAACAAATTAGTAGGAGTTCAGAAATTTGGAATTATGAAGAAAAAATTTGAATTTTGGCTTAGAATCTTAATAACAGATGCCGTCCACATTGTGCGTCCACCCTTAGACTTCCATTGTTGCTGATTTGTGATTTTTGTATGACAGGCTAGTCGGAAAACTTGCAATTAAAATTAATATTCAGTCAATATTAGAAAAAAGAAATAAAATCTGATAATAATTATGTTACTAGAAAGTAACTTTTAGGCAACCACTTGCTTTAGACTTTTTTCTTTAATTTGTATATATTTTTATGAAATGATTAACGAAATTATTAATTAATCATTAATTTTATTATTTCTTTTAATTTTGCAGCATATTGCAACAACAATTGCCACTTCTATTTAGTTCGAAATCTTTTGGAGTATTTGTTTCCTCCGGTAAATGTTGAAACATGGTCAATTCGATTTGAAGTTCTTCCAAAAATTGAAAATACTCTTCAGTTATTTCATCGAAAGTTACTGACTTAAGTGGGCAATAAATCTCATTATCTTCAGCAGTATAAATTTTATTTTGATTATCGTTAGCATTTCTAAAATATTCTCCAATCAATTGTTGATATACTTCTAGAATTTCCTTTGATCGAAATTTGCTAGCTTTAAAAATTCCATGTTGTTTTTTAATTTGTTTTAAAATATGTTGCTGTGATATTTGTAAAATATTATTCTTTATCGGATCGAACTTTGTTGTTACAACTTTACATTTTGTTTCAGCTCCTAATTTTTTAGTTATTTTGTAAGCACCACATTGCGGATCTAGATTAGTCAGAATAAATATTTTTATTACAAATAAAACAAATATTATTTCATTATAAATTTTTACCTGCGTGTAGGATCCATTCAGCAGTGGTTGTGTAACTTAAAATTCCAATAAAATTAACTGATAATTTTTCTGGTAATCTATAAGATAAAATCGGATAATTATCTGTATCACGACCAACTTCTAATAAATGATCATCCAGCTATCGTATCCAGAATCCACGTAATTCCTGATCATTAACAATATTTTTGATTGGTGCAGTAACTGCGAGTTTATTATCTTTTGTTCGTATTACTGAATTTTCGTTATATTCTAGAATAACTTCAAGTTTCTGACCATACACAACCGATGGTGTAGCACTAAGAAGTATATGAGGAAGATATTTAGTACGCACTTGAAATGAAAAGCATTTCTTATTTTTAGAAAACTAAGAAAAAGATGGAAAATATATTTAAAAGATAAATTAAAAAATTAACAAAAATATTTACCATGAGTATTGTTTTTGGTAAATCCTTCTGAATTCGTATTTATTACTTCACATTCAATTACATCACCAGTTTTTATAGTAGATTCTTGATCGAAAATATTTCCAAATATTAAATAATCTTCGTTTTTTGCTGCAGAGTTAACAGGAACATTTCGTCCTGTTGCCCCGCATTCACAATTAGTTTGCTTCGTAAATGTAGAAAAATAAATCAAAAATATTGATAATAATTTGAAAAGAAAATATTCCATAATTATTCAGTCAACTTTCCGGTTACAGAGGCAAAAATAAACTAAATTCTTATTATAGATTGTCTTTTAATTTATAATGATTTTATTAAGAATATGAAAGGTCACAAATGGAACAAAATTGATAAAATATCAAAATTGGTGAAGAATTTATTAAGAATTTCTGATATAGTTCAATATTATGATAACCTAAATGAGTTCAATCATAACAAATTGTTTGACTTTTTTTTTATAGTTATCAATTCCATATCAATTTCCAGTAATTTTAATTTAATATAAAAAAATTGTTTACTGTAGAACTGGAGGCATACCGTGCGTGACCATTCGTCCCATTTTCAAGGGACAATGTTCGTAGATTAATTTGAGTAAAGCATCCCTGAAATTTAAAATTTTATAAAGAGACGCAATATGTTAGCTTTTTTTGTATCCTTCCCCTTAATGTCCCATGTCCCGTACAGTCCAAAATTATAATAACATTCTCTTGTATATCTGAAATTTAAATCACATATTTATTCACATGAAAGTCAATCATTTAGGTGATAACGTAAACTGCAATATTTTTAAATGTAAGCTAAGGTAACCCGAGATTCAGAATATAAATTGTCCAGCTGAAGAAAAATTCTTTTTCAGACTTTACGCTACGCTAGTAGGCTTTATAGTCATTAAATAGGAGAATGTTCTTTCTAAGTAATCACCATGTCTACCTCCATTTTCAAAAAGTGACATTTCTTTTTGAATTTTTGATGACAGAGTGGTCTCAAATCTAATTGGCTGCAATGGTGTACAAATAGATTCAATTATTGAATCAGAATCTGAATCAATTTCAAAATTCTAATAATTTTCATTAAAAAAATATAATTTGTTTTTTTGAGAATTGAATTTTTAGAAAATTTTGATGAGAAAACTTCCTCAAAATAGAATTCAGAAAAAAAAAATGAATCCCATCAGGATTAGTTATTTCAAATCCCGGGATTTTAGGATTGGCAAAAACACTGTGACCGTACAGTGCAACATAATAAATCATTTCTTTCACTGATTTTACGTCAAAGTTATTTAAGAAATACTTCAATATTATAAATTCCTTTGTGCCAGGAATTAGTGAACCAAGGATGTTAAAATCAGGTTAATAAAAAAGCTATGTAAAGCTACGTAATAAATTACGAGGTGTAGCTGCAAAAGTCGAAATTTCTTATAAAACATAGCTTGGTTAAAAAATTATGAAATTTGTATAATAATTGACATCTCTTTTATTTAAAATTAATTTTAAATAATTCTGAAATTTTTATAATGACCCTACTGCACAGCATCTAACCAATATTCAAAAATTTTAATTTAGATGTTTACCCTGGCAATAGTAGAGATAAATTTTTATTTGGAAAATTTTCATTTTTATCGATTGATCTTTCTATTTCAATACTTCATAACTCTTCGTAATATTGTCGATTTTCGTGATTATAAGATTTCTTAAGTGGGAGATACTTTACAATTATATACAACAATTTTGTTTTTTACAGAGTGTTTTTTACACGATTTTTTCTGGTACTACCGTGTAAAAACGAAATTGACTGTACATATATAATTATATAATGTAGAAAAATTAATTTATAATATATTTACATTTTAATATTTCATAAATTTTTCCAATTAGTATAAAACTTACAACATAAAACTGACCATAAAATAATTTAATCGCGAGATACAAGTTATTTAAATTAATTTCGAATGAATATTTCATATTACATATAACAAAAATTAATTATAGCTTCGAGAAAACTTGATCAATTTTGTATAATATTAAATATGTTTTTTTTGATAGACGTATCATAAATTGGTCTTCATTTTTATATTAGCTATAAAAAATTCTAAATAAACAATGTAACAATTTATTACATCCAGTTTTATTATGTCGAGTAACTAAATCAGTATATAAATTATCTATAGGTAAATATTGCATCTACTCATTTTGGTAAAGATGATTGAAGATTAATGTAAAAAATTGAAGTAATTTTGCCTATCAATGAAAGTTCAATGCAAATTTTTTTGTTGACAGGAAACATAATTAATTATTGTATGATTCTATGTTTAAAAAACAGTAATTATAGAATTGTGAATCCTCCTTGTTACAATGATGAATAATATAAAATAGAGTAACTATGAAATAAATTGGACTATACAATTTTCGATGTTTCTGATCTTTCATATCGATGGTAATAATTCATAACCTCGTAAGTCGAAAAATAGAATTTTTATGTGCAAATCGACTATTTTATTCTGTTGAGATCACATTTGTTGAAAAGTTTATTAAATACGTACCAAAATAAAACTGTAGCTCGTAATTATAGTATTAATAACATTTTGAGAACCTCGTAATTACAAATTTTAGATACTGAATCAGGACCTTGTAATGTATTCAGAAAAATGTATTTATAGTTTAATTCTCATTTTTTTGTATTTTAAATTTTGTAGGTCTATATAACACCTGGGCCAGTATCGGGGAAAACGTAAAGTTTTTCAAAACATTTCGAATTGGATTTACGTTCGTTTGAAAACGGTTAATCGGGGAAGACGAACGTAAACGCTATACAGTTTTGCCAACACAACTAAAGAAATCTTGAGTTTCGATGTCAAAACTATTGCTATGTTGACACATTTAAATAATAAATCAGTTGTTTATTTTTTAAAAATATAATTTTGAAAAAGTTGTATTAAAAATGGAAATAAAAGTCATAGTTTTAAAACGATTAAATTTTTAAATTATTTTATAATAGCAATGCTGTCAAGCATGCAATTATTTTTTAGTAGCAGCAGCGAGGATGAAGAAAGTACTACAAATTTACTTACATTTTTTTTTTTTGTTAAATTAATCAACATAGCACAGACAGCGACGATAACAAAGTACATACGACATACGATTACAAATTAGTTGACGTTAAAATTTTCGATTAAAACGTTAAAAAAAAAGACAAGTTACATGATACATCGATTCGATTAGAAATCGAAACGTTTTTAATGAAACGTTTTCAGCGATACCGAAGTGACAATTTCAATTCGTTTTTCAAACGCTAACGTTTTCCCCGATACACGTGCAGTAAATGTTACAAAAGTTACATATGAGGTTGTGAATTTTTGCCATTTTTATTCAAAAGTAATTTATGTTTCTTGTAAAACTTAGAAAAATCACATAAGGTATTATGAATTGTTACCATTAATATAGTGAATCAGCATAGAGGAAATAATTTTACAAGTCATTTCAATTAAAAATATAATTACATAATTTTCAATACAAAGTTTACAAAATTACTTAATTTTTGTATTCCGTTTTTAACGTCCACACTTTATATAATTAATGATGAAAATAATATGCAATTTTTATTTAAAGAAAGTAAAAAATAATAAAAATAATTGAAAATAACAGAAATAGAATTTTAAATATTCAGAAAATTGAAAATATACAAAAAGTCATTAAAATTAGCCTGTTCATTTTAACAAAATTGATTAAAGCTTTTGTTATTTTATCAATAAATTCTTTAACAAATTAATTGAAATAGTATATATAAAAAATCATGTAAAATTAATTGCAATAATGTTTATTGCTACTAAATCTTGAAGAGGAATCTAGAAATTTGTTAATATATACTAAATTCTAAAAATAAATCAATTAGTAGATGTCGGACATAGACTTCAGACTAGAGAAATAAATAATGATGACAAATTATGACTGTCAGAAAAAAAAAAATCATCTGAACAATTTATCAAATACGCATAATAAAAATGTAATTATGTTTTAGTGGTTTGACGTTCTTAGAATCCACTGAATTTCTTCTAATCGTTAACAATATTTTTGATTGGTGTACTGATTAATTGATTGCTATCAATTTTTCCATTTTCTGGTTCTCTTCGATTGTCTTTCCACAACGTATAGAGTAATCCATCTAAGTTTTTTCTCAAACATTTCGTAGAAACAAAAATTTGATGATTATTTTGAAATTCATCTCTCAGTTGTTTTAAAGTTATTCTATAGGATTTTCCTCAACATAACTTTCAATAAATACTTGATGTTCATTAGTTATTTTTATGTTCCTCAGTTCCTCTTGTTTATTCACCCATTGATAGTCAGTTGATTGCTTTACGATTAAAGTTTTTGCAACTTCAATCTTCTTTTTTAAGAATGAACATATTTGCTTCCTTATATTATCTCCTTCAACTTTCTTCATGTTTAAGGATGAATTAATTAAGAATGACACTATTAACAAGGAATGCTTTCTTTTATTTAAAATTGTTATAATATTTGTTGAATAAAATATTTATTCTTTATTCCCATTTTGAAATGGTTTAGTTTCAATTGGCAATTGTTTAGTCTCCATTAGAAGTTGGTATAGTTTTCTAGATATTTATATCTTTTCGATATCAAATATAGTTTACTTATTAAATAATAATTTATTATCCTAATTATTATGTCATTGAAGATAGAAGCACGTGCAATTTCCAAGAAAGAGAAAAGAAAAAAAAAAGAAAAATAATATTTATATGATTCATTTTCTTTCACTTATTCATTTTCCTTATATATTGGAATGGTCACTTGATAAGATAAATTGGTTTGAAAAAAACCAGCGATAAGCTTTCTCAGATAAATCCATATTATCAAATCATTAATATGGCAAACCACCACTTCTTATTCAAAAAAGAACCCTAATTTAGTTAAGATGTAATAAATAAATTGTTAAAAAATTAAAAAAACTTAGTTATTCTAATTCAAATAATAAAATTGTAAATATTTTAGAGGTTATTCCATCAGGTCGATGTCTCCTGTCAATTCAGGGCAGCTTTAAATTTAATTAATTCAGTAAAAGTATAAAATAAAACTTAAAGAGCTTGGAAAGTCCACTTGTCAAGAAGAGCACTTGTGCTGTGCAAATATTATTTTGAACCCAAAAAAACTGAATCACAATTTTGAATCACTAAGATATCTAAAAATCATAATTTAATTAGAAAGGTTAATATCGTTTTGTTCACAAGACGTAAATAAAGAATTTATTAGCCAGATAAGAAAGAAAGAATTTCCAAAAACTTGGGGTTATCAATCTCCCAGCAATTTAATTTAAATAATATAATTGATAATAATTGTAATAATAAATATAAATTAATATTTTTAATTAAAAATTTAATTAAAACGCTAAAAATAGAAGCTGAACCACAACAGAAGATAAGAGTTATTTGCGCGTTTAATGTACATAATTATTCATAATTTGGAATTTCCAGAAAAATTGGTAATTTCTAAAAAGATAACTTTCATATCAGTTACCCGCAATAACCTCTAAATTATTACCAATTCGGATTGTTGAACTTGTTTGAATGTTTAAATTTTAAATTCTGTAAAATGTTTTAACTTTACTTAAGAAAATATTGAAAATGAAAATGATTTGTTTAGAAATTAATTATTCCAAATCAATTATCGCCGATTTTTAGCTTTAGTTATACGTAGCTATAGTCAGCAGACTGGACCACTTGAAATCTAGGTAGTAAAAAATGAATACTAAATTTTGCAATTGGCGACAAAATTTTTGGGGTGGTTAAGGTACACACGAATTTTACATTAATGTTACATTTAGAATTGTACGAAGCTATAGAATTATTTTATTTAATTATTGCTTATTACATTTCTATTTTCATATACCATTTTCAGATTGAATTCAACATTTTTCAGATAAAATTAGTAATTTTATAAATTGAAATGATCATTTTTCAAAAAATTTTAATCATTTTTCAAAGAATTTCTATTTAAACACCGATTTATTCTATTTGGAAAACGATTCATAATTTTTTGAAAAATGATTAAAATATTTTGAAAAAGGACTAACTTAATCTGAAAATGGTATATAAAATGAACAATTTTTACAAAAGTTACAATAAAAATCTATCTAGAATATAAAACAGAGTCGATTTAGGGTAAATTTTTTCTCATGTTATTTGGTTTTTTAATATTTTAATTAAATTTTAGTCAAAATTATCTCTGGCGTTGACTATAATATCGGTATATGTAAAAAGGTGAGGTCCTTAATCTTTACACCAAACTTAAATGATTTCAGTAATGCATGAAATTTAACATATGACATAGTATTATAATTTTGCAGTTGAGTTTTGATTGACACATTTAAAAATAATTATGTTAAAAGTTAAAATGCATCGTCGTGATCGTGATGAACTGTAATGTTAATATTTTTCGTTAAAATGAACTTAACAATCATAATAAATACAACAATTTCAGTTAAATGTCAGTTTTATTATTAAAAATATTAAATTTAAATGTTGTTTAAATGTTTGTTTTTTGAACGTCTTTCAATTTTGCAGAATACTCTAACTACTACACTGTATTACCAAATTCGTGTTTTCACCATTTATTTCCGCTGGTATTGTTTTAAACATGGCCAACTCCATTTGAAGTTCTTCCAAAAATTGGAAATATACTTCAGTTATTTCATCAAAAGTTATTGACTTCAAGGGACAATAAATCTCGTTATCTTCTGCATAAATTTTATTTTGGTTTTCTGATGCATTTCTAAAATATGTTTTTATCAATTCCTGATGTTCTAGTAGAATTTCCTTAGATCGAAATTTGCTAACTTTAAAAATTCCATGTTGTTTTTTAATCTGATTTAAAATATGTTGTTGAGATTTTTGTAAAATATTATTCTTTATCGGATCGAAGTTCGTTGTTACAACTTTACATTTTGTTTCAGCTTCTAATTTTTTAGTTATATTGTAGGCACCACATTGCGGATCTAGATTGGTCAGAATAAATATTTTTATTACAAATAAAACAAACATTATTTCATTATAAATTTTTACCTGCGTGTAGAATCCATTCAGCAGTGGTTGTGTAACTTAAAATTCCAATAAAATTAACTGATAATTTTTCTGGTAATCTGTAAGATAAAATTGGATAATTATCTGTTTCACGACCAACTTCTAATAAATGATCATCCAGCCATCTTATCCAGAATCCACGTAATTCTTGATCATTAACAATACCATTTATTTGTGTAGTGACTGCGTGTTTGGCATCTTTTGTTCGAATTACCGAATTTCCATTATAGTCTAGAATAACTTCTAGTTTTTGATTTGTCACAACCGATGGTGTAGCACTAAGAAGTATATGAGGGAAAAGTTTGGTACGCACTTGAAATGAAAAGCATTTCTTATCTTTTGATACCGAATAAAAAACATATCCAGCGGGAGTTGTTGAACTTTGTGTGAAAACTGAAAAGGAAAATTGAAATTCATTTTAAATGAATATTAATAATAGTTTACACTTGCTTCAGAGAAAAAAACAAATTCAAGATAATTATTACCATGTATATCACTAGTACTAGATTCAATTGACTTCATTTTAGTTACTTCACAATTCATGCTATCGCCAGTTTTAATTTTAGATTTAGAGTCGAACAAATTTTCGACAATTAAATAACTTTCTTCATTGATTACAGATTTAATAGTATTTACAGGAACATTATTTATTGGTTCTCCACATTGACAATAAATTTCTTTGGAAAACGTGGCAAAAACAACCAATAAAATTGGTAGTAATTTTAACCGAACATATTCCATAATTGTATTTATTAAAGAAAATTTAAAGAAAATTGAACTTTCCAGTTTCAGTTGCGAAAATATACTGAATTATTATTAAATTGTGTTTGCATTTAAAATGATTTTATTAAGGTCATTTATGACCTTATCAATACAATATTATTGTATTGATAAGATGAATTTCATATAAATAACGCTGTTAAGAAATTGTTTTAAATTTATGTTACAGTTTGCAGATTAGTATAAAGAAAATAATTATTTCTTGAGAATTATTTTAGCATATTTTTGATAGTTCATTCTTATGATAACCTAACGAATTCAAGCATAGTAAAATTCGATTTTGCTATACTATATAAAAATTAACACAAAATTATCAATGCTTTTATTTTTATTTAAATTCAATAAATCCCTTTGGTCCCAAATAACTAACTGTGTCATTAGCGTTATTTCCATTATTTCTTGATAAGTATATGGGTATCAAAGCTAATTTTTACTATAAAAATAATTTATTTAATTTTTGCATCTTCTTTGATTTCTTCATATTCTGAAAGGAGTGACAATCGGTAATAATGACGGCACTCAGATAAGACGAACCATATTTTGATCAAAATTGTCTACTACCGCCGACTATTATGTCGGTAATGCGAGGTCGGTAAGTTTTACAACAAACTTAAATGATTTCGAAAAGTCTTCAAACTTGAAAAATAGAACTCAATATTATCAACTTTAAAGAAATGCCACAGTTGTCGAATCAATATGCAACTGGAATGTAAATTAAACCGGATACAACACTTTTTATTATCTGTATTTAATTAATATAATGTAAATAGACGCCATCTGAGCTTGTTCTCAGTCAAAACGTGAGAGGTAGTGAGAAATTTATAAATATAAACAGTTATAAGTATTTAACAAATTTTAATTGCACATTTACTAATTAATAATCCTATATTAAAGTAAATGGCTGGATTTGATAAAACACCTAGCTCAAAACTTCTTTTTTATACAGCATTTGTTGGGGAAACAAACCAAATGTTCAAAACTTATTTTCTGATAGTTAAACCCCAATTAATTTGTGCAATTGCACCATCTTTTCTAATTACTGAGTGATAATTGGTTAACTCAGAAGTTCTTATTTGAATTTTCGATGATAACAAACATTCTGTTCTTACAGCTACACCTACTGTGGCACTGCCGAAACTCGTTTGGAGTACACTTTTCATTCTAAAATAACCGTACTACTTAAATCTGAAATACCTTTCAAAATTATGTAATTTAGAAAATACGAAATTCTACAAATTACGAAATCCTACAATTACGAACGTCGTCGACTTACTAGAAACCAAACCACCTCAATACCAACTTAGAGTTAGAAATCCATAGAAGTGGTAGCACTATGAACCTATTATATTCTGTATGAGGTTCAACCTTTTAAAAATGTAATATTTTCATGGTCATTTAATAATTAACCAAGTTATTCTAAAATAAAACGGTGATCGGATAAATATGTGCACACGAAAAATACGCACACGGAAAAATGCGCACACAGAAAAATAGATAAACAAAAAAATTATTTAAATTTTGGACTTTTATTACAGCAAAAAATTAATATTATTTTTTGATTTATTCATGATTAACACAATTACAGAAAAAAAATATAAGCTTTACACCCAGCTTTCCATATATATAGTTGCAAAATGTGTAAGAACATGCTATGTAAATTCGGCCAAAACTATGGCCGAATTTGCATAAGATTTCCCGAAAATGTTGTCATGTTAACAGTATTGAAGTATTGTGGGTCTGAAGTAATTTCAATAAAATTCCAGTTAACAAAAATTTAACTTATTTTTGTAAACTAAATGCAATGGAAAATTTGTATTAAATGGAATTACAATACATTTATAATTCAATAGCAATAAATTAATTGTATTTGGAATTAGATTAGCTTAAAATTATCCTGATATCAAAATGAACTCCTGAGATCCATATCGGGACCCCTGGAGTCGTTTACAGAATTAATTTGTTTAAAACTGGCCAACTCCATTTGAATTTCTGACAGAAATTCCAAATATTCTTCAGTTATTTTATTGAAAGTTATTGACTTAAGAGGGCAATAAAGTACATTCCCTTCACCATAAATTTTATTTTGATTTTCTTCTGCGTTTCTAAAAAGTTTGTCTATCATTTGCTGGTATACTAGAAGAATTTCCTTAGATCGAAGTTTGTTTGCTTTAAAAATTCTATGTCGATTATTAATCTGATTTAAAATATGTAGTTGTAATTTTTGTAAAATATTTTGATCTTCCGAATTGAGATCCGTTGTTCCAACGTCACAGTTTAGCTTCTTCGTAATAAATTGATTATTTTCCGCATTAACATTCGTTGTTGTAACTTTACTATTTTCCACAGTTTGATCCGTTGTTAAAACTTTATTATTTTCGCAATTTAGCTTCGTCGTTTCAACTTTATTATTTTCAGCATTAACATTCGTTGTTGTAACTTTACTATTTTCAGCAGTAACGCTCGTTGTTTGAACTGTACTATTTTCCATAGTTTCATTCGTTGTTGTAACTTTATTATTTTCTGTATTAACTTTCGTTGTTGTAGCTATATTATTTTCTGGAACCTTCGTTGTTGTAATTTTATTAACTTCCGTTGTTGTAGCCGGAACCTTCGTAGTTGTAGCCGGATCCTTAGTTGTTGTAGCCGGAACGCTCGTTGTTGTAGTCGGGGCCTTAGTTGTTGTAGCCGGAATCCTCGTTGTTGTAGTTGGAATACTCGTTGTTGTAGTCGGAATACTCGTTGTTGTAGCCGGAACCTTCGTTGTTGTAGCCGGAACCCTCGTTGTTGTAGCCGGAACCTTCGTTGTTGTAGCCGGAATTTTCGTGGTTGTAGCCGGAATTTTCGTTGTTGTAACTGGAATCATCGTTGTTGTAACCGGAATCTTCGTTGTTGTAGTCGGAACCTTCGTTGTTGTAGCCGGAATTTTCGTGGTTGTAGCCGGAATTTTCGTTGTTGTAACTGGAATCATCGTTGTTGTAACCGGAATCTTCGTTGTTGTAGTCGGAACCTTCGGTATTACAACTTTACATTTTGATTCAACTTGTGTTTTTTTAGGTATATTGTAGGCACCACAGTGTGGATCTATTATACAGAATAATTATTTTTATTGCAAAAAAACCATTCACTTATAAATTCTTACCATCATGAATTATCCATTCAGCAGTGTCTGTGTAACTTAAGAATGAAAAATACTTAATAGATAATTTTCTTGGAAGTCTATAAGACACAATTGGACTATGATCTGTATTACGGCCAACTTCTATTAATTGATCGTCTAGCCATCTTATCCAAAATCCTCGTAAATCTTGTCTATTTACAATATCTTTGAATGGAGTAGTACTAACATGTACAAAATCTTTTCGAAGTACTATATTTCCGACATATTCCAAAATAACTTCAATGTGTTCACCATTTATAGCCCACAGTGGAGTTTCACTCAACGATAAACAAGGATAAACTGTGGTACGTAATTGAAATGAAAAACATTTTTTAGTTTTTGAGGTCTCATAAAAAAAATCATATCCTATTGAACTCGTTGTCAAAGCTGCGCAGAAGAATAATAATTAAATTTAAGGTATTTAACAGAAAAATCTTTATACAAAATTTACCATGTAAGTCATTTTTATTATATTCATGTGAATTGACTTTAGTTACTTCACATTCTAGTAAATCACCAGATTTGATAAAAGATCCTTGGTCGAAACTATTTCCAAGCATTAATGTTGTTCCAACCTTGTTATTCGTTGTTTCAACTTTACATTTTGATTCAACTTGTGTTTTTTTAGGTATATTGTAGGCACCACAGTGTGGATCTATTATACAGAATAATTATTTTTGTTGCAAAACAAAAACATTCATTTATAAATTCTTACCATCATGAATTATCCATTCAGCAGTGTCTGTGTAACTTAAGAATGAGAAATACTTAATAGATAATTTTCTTGGAAGTCTATAAGACACAATTGGACTATGATCTGTATTACGGCCAACTTCTATTAATTGATCGTCTAGCCATCTTATCCAAAATCCTCGCAAATCTTGTCTATTTACAATATCTTTGAAAGGGGTGGTACTAACATGAACAAAATCTTTTCGAAGTACTATATTTCCAGTATATTCCAAAATAACTTCAATGTGTTCACCATTTATAGCCCACAGTGGAGTTTCACTCAACGATAAACAAGGATAAACTGTGGTACGTAATTGAAATGAAAAGCATTTTTTAGTTTTTGAGGTCTCATAAAAAAAATCATATCCTATTGAACTCGTTGTCAAAGCTGCGCAGAAGAATAATAATTAAATTTAAGGTATTTAATAGAAACATTATACAAAATTTACCATGTAAGTCATTTTTATTATATTCTTGTGATTTGCTTTCAGTTACTTGACAGTCCATTACATCACCAGTTTTTATTATAGATCCTTGGTCGATAGTATTTCCAAACATCAAATAATTGTCTTCATTTGGAATTGTCTCCCCATATTGACAATAATAAACCAAAAAAATTGGTAGTAATTTTAACACAACATATTCCATAATATTTAAAAAAAAAATAAAGAAAATTGAACTTTCCAGTTTCAGTAGCGAAAATAGACTGAATTATTATTAAATTGTCTTGGAATTTATAATGATTTTATTAAGGTCACTTAAGACCTTATCAATACAATATTATTGTATTGATAAGCTGAATTTCATACAAATAACGGGCTGTTAAGAAATTGTTTTAAATTTATGTTACAGTTTGTAGAAAAGTAGAAAAAAAATAATTTATTCTTCAGAATTTTTGGTAGTTCATTCTTATGATAACCTAACGAATTCAAACATAAAATAATTAGATTTTGCTATATATAGAAAAATTAATACAAAATTTTCAATGCTTTTATTCCATTCATAATCACTTTGATGAAAATAATTTTGTCGCAATCTCTTGGACGAAATCACTTATTATTTATCGATATCTGGTGCATCGGCATTGGATACATGAATTCTACTTTATTCCTTGAAGTGAAAAAATTGTAAATATTGTAAAATTATCAGCTGATTAATGATTTCTTGCGACACTATTCTCAGTATAATTATATTTACAGATACCCAAAAAACCTGGATCCTAATTCATAATCAAGAAGATCTAAAAATCTGAGGACTCCTATTAGCCAGATAAGAAGTAAATTATTTTTATTAGTTACATTGAAATTTTATTAAAGTTGCTATCAGTATTCATCAACTTCCCAAAACTTTGACTTGATTGTGGTTATCAATCTCCAACAATTTTAATTATATTAACTGGAAATATTAATTAATATTCCCAATCTGGTTTATTTTTTAAAAAAAAGTAATAAAACGCTTTAAATAGAAGTTGAACAATAACAGAAGATAAGAGATATTTGGAATACTAATAAATATTCTTATAATTCGTATTTCCAAACGATATCAGTTCAAAAGTCCTAAAAAAATATCTTTCATATCAGGTAGACCCAAAGACCTCTGTAATTACAAACTCTGATTATAGGAGCCACTAACATGTTTGAGTGCTTCCAAAATGTTTGAACGATTTAAGAAAATAATTTCAACTTAATGATTTGTTAAGAAATCAATTTTTATCGCAGATTTAACGAGCCAACGTCTAAAATGCACATTTACAATTTGAATTAATGCTTTGTCAAACTTTGAAATAAAAAATAAATTTTAAAACACCTAATGTTTTGAAAGCAATTTAAATTAAGAAATCACGGGTGGTAACTAATGAAGGATATATGTGGAGCAATATACTTCGAAGAAAAAACTTGAGAGAAACTTTCCTAGAGTCCGGTTGTGTTTTGAGTTTGCTGCATAGAAATTTTACAAAATTTACAAGTTATTACATAAAATAATAAGAATAAAAATATTATAATTAGATAAATTTGGAAACTAGATAATACCGATGTGTTTTATTGTTAAAATATATTGATAGAAGCAATAGTGAAAAGATCAAATAATAATAATAACTTATCTGAGAGAATTCGATCGCCATCAAAGGTATTAAAAAGTGATTGCACAAAGGTCAGTAATTAATTTTTAATAAGAAAAATAGAAAAAAGAAGCCGTGCTATTTACCATTAATATATGCAATCCAATCATAAGAATATACAATCTAATCATAAATATATACAATACTTGGTGCGTTGAAAAATTATATTAAAAAACTGAAAGTTCTCGAATTTGATTTATTATTGTTACTACATTCAATTATATTGTACTTCCACATCATCATTACCGCTGTCAAACAATAAACAATAAAATAATAATATTAATATTATATTCAGCATACACAAACTTACCATAAGAAAAATAAATAAATATCTAAGTTAAAAAGTCTACAATTCTCAATAATCATAACTTAACTTTAATTGCATATTGTTAGGCACTAATTTTATTCTAGTAGATGCAAAAACCAAACAGCAAGAAAAATAAAATAAATATTATTCCAGCAACAAATTTGAACCAGAAATAGAAAAGAATAATTATATATAAACATCATAATTATTATAGATTCTAAAAATAATATAATTGCTATTTCATCCTTCACCAAAACATATAATTTAGAAAGAAAACGATTGGTTGTTTAAAAGATATAAAAAGAACAATAATTTATCTAAAACTATACATTGTTGTTGTAGACCGTACAAAAAATGTCTGAATCCGAGAAAAGAATTATAGAAGCCATAATGGGTGTAAAAGAGGAAATAAAAATATTAAATCAAAAGCTGGATGACAACTTGAATCAATATAGCAAAGAATTAAACGAAATAAAAGAAAAACAGAATACACTAGAGAATAGAATAATATACAACGAGAAAATTAGCAAACAAAATAATATATTGATACATAATTTGCATGAAAATGAAAAATCAAACGAAGATTTGGTTGCAACTATTTTGGACATTGTCAACCATACCTTAGGTGTAGAACTTGCAGATTTCGAAATAGATTTTCTATATCGGATTGGAAAAAAGAATGAGAAAGCAAGACCGGTTTTACTAAGGCTCATCACAAAGAGAAAAAAAGATCGAATTATGAGTGAAAAACACAAACTGAAAGAATATCCTACAAAAATTTTCTTTGCCGATGACCTACCAAAAGAAATATCTACTCATAGAAAAGAAATTAGAGCTGCCATGTACAACCTTAAAAACAATGGAATAGATGCAAAAATAGTTAGAGGTGAGATAATTTCAAATGGAAAAACACTAAGTAAAGATGAAGTAAAAGCCTTAAATATCCAAGAGAATAAGAAGCGTAACAGATCAGAAGATGAAACAGCAATTAATTATCAGCAAACTAGTTCATCAAATCAAAATAATAATATTCAACCTGATAAAAAACATCGCCAAACTCCTATTTTACACAAGAATAAAGAAAACAATTCAAACTCTTTTTTAGGTTAACAAATAATAAACTAACTCAAAACTACACAATCAGACCCGGAAATGTATTTAAGGACAATGAATATGTACACACGAAAACAACTTTCTCAACCCGGTTGGCTACCGTGAGAAAGTATAGCCAAAACCCCCCGAATCATATTACACTGAATAAAGAATCTTATATAAAAACTACACAACCTAAAATTCAAAATGTTATAAAAATACATGAAAAACAACTATATAAAAACGATATAAATACTCGTACTTCACTAAACAAATCTAATAAATTTCTAAATATATGCACATACAATGCTAGATCACTATTATCTGAACAAAAACAAACAGAATTTGAAAACGCTCTAATTGATATAAAATGGGATATTATTGGTATAAGTGAAACGAAACTATACGGCGAAACTATCATTGAACAGCTCAACGGAAATATATTTGCGTATAAAGGCGAAACTAAAGGTTTTAACGGCGTAGGTTTTTTAATACACCATCGATGGAGAAGTAGTATAATCGAAATTGATCTTTATAGTGAAAGAATCATAGCGTTAGAACTCAAAATCAAAAATCAGTCGTTAACAATAATTCAAGCTTATGCTCCCACTTCAACATCATCCGATCAAGCTTTAGAAAGATTCTATACAGATCTAGATAAAGTACTATCGAAACATAAGTCAACCACAACAATTGTTATGGGAGACTTTAATGCTAAAATTGGTAAGAAAATAACAGGTGAAGATAGCATAATGGGTGATTATGGATATGGAAGTCGAAACAGCAGAGGTGAAAGGCTAATACAATGGGTCTGGCAACAATCCATGGTTATAGGAAACACACTATTTAATAAAAAACCACAATATAAGTGGACTTGGCTAGCACCAGACAGCATCACGAAAAATGAAATAGATTTTATAATGGTAAATAATAAGAAAATAGTTAAAGATGTATCTGTGCTTAATAACTTCAAACACGATTCAGACCATAGGCTAGTACGCGCGAAAATAGAAATTAATCACAACACAAGAAACTGGCACACAGTAAAAAGATCAAAAATTATACCACAAAATTTAACAGAATTCGAAATAAATAATTACAAGTTAGCTTTGATAAACCAAATTAATACAATTGACTTGTCATTGCCATTGCAGGAATATTACAATCAATTTGAAATGTCATTATTGTCCTCAGCGAATAGTTCTATAATGAAGTTTAAATCTAGAAAAAATGAAAAAATTACCACGCAAACAAAAATGTTGATTGAAGAAAGAGAAATACTTAGAAATATTACCAACAAAACACAAGATCAACTGAACAAATTGAAATATTTAAGGAAAACCATCAAAAAGGATATAAAAAATGATATAAAAAAATACAACGAGAGAAACTTAAAAAATATAATAGATACTACGAAATCAATTAAAAAAGCGAAAAGAAACCTATCATTAGGAAAAAATTGGATACCAAATTTGGATAAAAATGGTCAAAAATCTCGAAATAGAATAGAAATCAACCGAGATGCTACAGCTTTCTTTCAACAATTGTATACCTCTCAACTACCAGAAACAACAAGAAATGAAGAAATTATTTTACAAAATTACATTGATATACCAGCATTTTTAAAATCCGAAATAAGTTTATCAATTGACGAGCTCCAAAATGAAAAAAGCGCTGGTAGCGACGGTATCTGGGCCGAAATGTTAAAACTAGCAAAAGATGAAATAATACCAAGCCTAATAAAAATATTTAATGAAGTTTTAAACACCGAACAAATACCAACACAATGGTCAAAATCAACAATTATCTTACTGCACAAAAAAGGAAGCAAAAGTAATGTAAATAATTATCGTCCTATTAGTTTGATATCGACAATTTATAAAATATTTGCGAAATGTATCTTAAGGCGAATCAAAAACCAACTAAATGAAAATCAGCCGAGAGATCAAGCAGGTTTCAGATCAGGATTTTCAACAACCGATCACCTACACACTATCAATCAGCTAATGGAAAAATGTAATGAATATCAAATTAATATATACTTTGCATTTATAGATTTTAGAAAGGCGTTCGATACTGTTGAACACTATGCTATATGGAATGCACTAAAAGAACAAGGCATACAAGATAATTATATTAGAATTATACAGGCATTATACAAAGAAAACGAAGCATCCATTCTATTAGAATCGAAAGGGCAGCCATTTAAGCTGCACAGAGGTGTGAGGCAAGGCGATCCGTTATCAGCAGCACTTTTTATAGCAGTCCTAGAATCGGTTTTTAGACTACTTGATTGGGAAGAAAAGGGAATACTTATTGACGGAGAAAATTTAAACAACCTAAGATTTGCAGACGATATTACATTAATCTCGGAATCTCATGACGATCTAGAAATTATGATAAACCAATTGAAATTAAAATGCTCAACAGTGGGACTCGATCTAAATAATGAAAAAACGAAATTAATGACGAATAGTACTAATAAAGCGGATATCTTAGTCGACTCTGAAAAACTAGAATATGTAGATAGCTATATATATCTCGGACAAAATCTAACTTTCGTAAAGCGAGGTGAAAAAGAAATAGATCGTCGAATAACAAATGGGTGGAACAAATTTCGTAGCGTAAAAGAAATAATTGACTCAAACTCAGATATGAAAAATAAGAAATACATATTTGATGCAGCAATACTGCCAACGCTAACATATGGTGCACAGACATGGAGCATAACAGAAAATGAGAAAAGGAAACTACAGGTATGTCAACGAGCAATGGAAAGATCTATTCTGAAAATTAGTCGCAGAGATAGAATTAGGAATGAAAACATCAGACAAAGAACCAGAATAGTAGATGTATTAAAAAAGTCGAAAGAGCTAAAATGGAGATGGGCAGGTCATGTATGCAGAATGACAGATAATAGATGGACACAACGTTTAACAACATGGGTGCCTAGAGGCAAAAAAAGAAGAGCCGGACGTCAGTTCAAACGATGGAGAGATGAAATTCAAACCTTCGACAGCCGATGGATGATAACAGCCAAAAATAAATCTGAGTGGAAATCTAAGGGGGAGGCTTTTACTAAATTATACTAACAAAAATGAATTTCGATACTAACAAAAATAATATATATATTTTTGAATTTGAATTTATTAATCAACTAATCATAGTATGTAGATAACAATTATAATCTATAAATTGTAATTTAGTATGTAAAGCTTGAAATAATAATAATACTTCGAATATCGAAAATATAACCGACTAAACAATTTTTTGTTTTAATGATGAAAATGATATCCATCGCAACATAAACGGACCCAAAAGTTAGAAGATTTCTATAATTTATATTTTTTCGATCAACCTTTCCACTTCTACATAGTTAGTTAAAAATAACCTCCTTTGATCCCGATCAGGCCGGCACGTTTCTTTTCACCCGCCTCTAACAGGTTATTTAGAAAATAATAATCTAAGTGCGTTAATATCGCTTGTTGCAGTGCAGGGAAATGAAATAGGAGATGCTCCAGGGATTCCTCTTCCTCTTCACAACCTCCGCATGTCGAAACCGTAGTCAGTCCCAAACGTGCAGCATGTTTCCATAGGAGGATAAGTCCCGTGACAATACCTATATACAATCTGGCTGTTACCTCATTCATTGATAAAATAATTCTTTTTTTTTGTTAGCGTCCGGAGTGCTCCAGAACATTTTATAGTGCTAAGACAACCGTTCAGATCAGTCCATATCCATAAAAGTTTTGGCGTTAGCCAAAGGATAACCTATTAAGTAAGATTCCAGGGAATTTCCACTAGCTCCGTGACTGGAACCTAAGCAAAACTATTTGATTTATATGTTTGTTATTCGATCAAACCTCTTGTATGGTATCAATGAAAAGTTGTAAAGGTCTATGAAAAGCAAAGGCAATGCTGTTTAGGAAAAACTCGGGCAGTGAGAATCTTGAAAAACTAAGTATTTTATAAGCAGAATACTGGAATAGCAATAACCACAGTAAAATACAATGTAGAGATTTCTTAAAGCATTTTAATCGAAGAACCCTTAATGGATTCAAAATATTACCAGAACCTTTACTTACTAATTGTTTCAAAAATATAATGAATAATGTATTTAAATTTAAATAATGGGGCCTATTTTCAAATAAGTTGTGGGGGTATCAAGTTACAGATATTGATGAGTACATCTCGTTGGAAAGTGTTTGGACATCGAGGGCTATGTGGATGTCTGTTCGTCCTTGTGTCGGTTAAAAAAAGGAACAGTCGCTTTGCATCGGTCGTTCTTTATGGGTCGATGATTTTTTATATTGTTTGGGTTATATATATATATATATATATATATAAATATATGTATATATATACATTTATATATATATATATATATATAAATCGAGTTATAAGCCGTTTTCGCTCTTGTGGCTCATTAAATACAATACATGGAAGTGGTAGACCGCACAAAACAACCAATTGCAAAAAAGGATCCTTTTATATCAACAAGTTCTATTGTAAGTGAATTGGACTTAGAATTTTCCTACATGACCATCCAACGCCGAACTGTAGAGGGGTTGTAGCAACATACAAAAGCATTAAAGAGCCATTTATTTCGAAAAAGAATCGACGGGCAATGTTAGAATTTGCAAAGACCCATATAAACTGGACTGTTGCCAAATGGAGAACAATGCTTTTTTCTGATGAATCAAAGTTCAACATGATGGGTTCCGACGGATTGAGATTAGTGCGCATACCAAATGGACACTGCATTGGAGGCAACGTAATAGTATGGGAATGTTTTTCATAAAATTCCTGGCATAATGGACAGTTTCGCGTACAAAGATATTCTTATATTATATATATTATAGTAAATATGCATATATAAACAATATAAAAATTTTACAGTTTCTGACTAAAACTTAAAATATTTGACCGACTAAAAAGTATGAAATTAAAAATAAATAAAAAAAAACATTTTTTAAAAATACTTTCCTTTATAAATAGTAATTTGCGACTAAAAACTAATAAATAAGAATACTAAAATTATATAATCTTACTTTCTTCTATATAGGGTTTCAGTAATGGTCAATTGTAGTAGTGTTAACTGCAAACGTACTAGATTAGAGATTCAGTAAAGGTAAAGTATAGCAAAAGGGAAATAGACCTTTTATAAATATCATTGATTCTGATAAATTCTATTAATTCTCATAAGATCTCTTTATATATTATTAATTTTGATCAGATTTCCTACCATTTAATTTTGGTCAGTTCTACTTCCCTTTATAAGGGGTCTATTTCCCTTGGAATTACAATACAATATGGAATTACAATACATTTATAATTCAATAGCAAATTAATTGTATTTGGAATTAGATTAGCTTAAAATTATCCTGATATCAAAATGAACTCCTGAGATCCATATCGGGACCCCTGGAGTCGTTTACAGAATTAATTTGTTTAAAACTGGCCAACTCCATTTGAATTTCTGATAGAAATTCCAAATATTCTTCAGTTATTTTATTGAAAGTTATTGACTTAAGAGGGCAATAAAGTACATTCCCTTCAGCATAAATTTTATTTTGATTTTCTTCAGCGTTTCTAAAAAGTTTGTCTATCATTTGCTGGTATGCTAGAAGAATTTCCTTAGATCGAAGTTTGTTTGCCTTAAAAATTCTATGTCGATTATTAATTTGGTTTAAAATATGTAGTTGTAGGTTTTGTAAAATATTATGTTCTTCCGAATTGAGATTCGTTGTTCCAACGTCACAATTTAGCTTCGTCGTTGTAGCCAGAACCTTCGTTGTTGTAGTCGGAACCTTTGCTGCTGTAGTCGGAACCTTCGTTGTTGTAGCCGGAACCTTTGTTGTTGTAGTCGGAACCTCCGTTGTTGTAGTCGGAACCTTCGTTGTTGTAGTCGGAACCTTTGCTGCTGTAGTCCGAACCTTCGTTGTTGTAGCCGGAACCTTCGTTGTTGTATCCGGAACCTTCGCTATTCCAACTTTACATTTTGATTCAACTTGTGTTTTTTTAGTTATATTGTAGGCTCCACAGTATGGATCTATTATAAAAAATAATAATTTTTATTACAAAAAAAACATTCATTTATAAATTCTTACCATCATGAATTATCCATTCAGCAGTGTCATTGAAACTTAAGAATGAAAAATACTTAATAGATAATTTTCTTGGAAGTTTATAAGATACAATTGGATTATGATCTGTATTACGGCCAACTTCTATTAGTTGGTCATCCAGCCATCTTATCCAAAATCCTCGTAAATCTTGTCTATTTACAATATCTTTGAAAGGGGTAGTACTAACATGCACAAAATCTTTTCGAAGTACTATATTTCCGACATATTCCAAAATAACTTCAATGTGTTCGCCGTTTCTAGCCCACAGTGGAGTTTCACTCAACGATAAACAAGGATAAACTGTGGTACGCAATTGAAATGAAAAACATTTTTTAGTTTTTGAGGTCTGATAAAAAAAATTATATAGTAATGAACTTGTTGTCAAAGCTGCGAAAGAGAACAAAATTAAAATTTACAGATATTTAATAGACATAAAATATAACACAGAAATTACCATGCAAATCATTTTTATTATATTCTTGTGAATTGGCTTCGGTTACTTTACATTCCATTAAATCATCAGTTTTTATTGCAGATTCTTCGTCGAAACTATTTCCAAGCATTATCGTTGTTCCAACCTTGTTATTCGTTGTTTTAACTTTACATTTTGATTCAACTTGTATTTTTTTAGTTATATTGTAGGCACCACAGTGTGGATCTATTATACAAAATAATTATTTTTATTGCAAAAAAACCATTCACTTATAAATTCTTACCATCATGAATTATCCATTCAGCAGTGTCTGTGTAACTTAAGAATGAAAAATACTTAATAGATAATTTTCTTGGAAGTCTATAAGATACAATTGGATTATGATCTGTATTACGGCCAACTTCTATTAATTGATCGTCCAACCATCTTATCCAAAATCCTCGTAAATCTTGTCTATTTACAATATCTTTGAAAGGGGTGGTACTAACATGTACAAAATCTTTTCGAAGTACTATATTTCCGACATATTCCAAAATAACTTCAATGTGTTCACCATTTATAGCCCACAGTGGAGTTTCACTCAATAATAAACAAGGATAAACTGTGGTACGCAATTGAAATGAAAAACATTTTTTAGTTTTTGAGGTCTCATAAAAAAAATCATATGCTATTGAACTCGTTGTCAAAGCTGCGCAGAAGAATCATTATTAAATTTACAGATATTTAACAGAAAAAACTTAAACAAAATTTACCATGCAAGTCATTTTTATTATATTCTTGCGATTTGCTTTCAGTTACTTGACAGTCCATTACATCACCAGTTTTAATTATAGATCCTTGGTCGATAGTATTTCCAAACATCATATAATTGTCTTCCTTTGGAATAAACCAAAAAAATTAGTAATAATTTTAACACAACATATTCCATAATATTTAAAAAAAAATAATACACATAATTGAACTTTCCAGTTTCAGTAGCGAAACTATACTGAATTATTATTAAATTGTCTAATGAATTTATTAAGGTTGCTTAAGACCTTATCAATACAATATTATTGTATTGATAAGCTGAATTTAATATTAAGAAATTGTTTTAAATTTATGTTACAGTTTGCAGAAAAGTATAAAAAAAAAATTTATTTCCTGAGAATTATTTTGGAATATTTTTGATAGTTCATTCTTTTGATAACCTAACGAATTCAAACATAGAAAAATTCGTTAGTTCATTCTTTTGTACTACCCCTTTCAATAGTTCATTCTTTTGATAACCTAACGAATTCAAGCATAGAAAAATTCGTTTTTAGTATATATAAAAATTAACACAAAATTACTTTAAATTCAAAAAATCCCTTTGGTCCTCAATAACTAACCGTGTCATTAGCGTTATTTCAATTATTTCTCGATAAGTATATAGGCATCAAAGCTAATTTTTACAATAAAAATAATTTATTTAATTATTGCTATTAGTTTTTATTTTCATACAAAATGAATAATTTTTTTCAAAAACCTACAGTAAAAATCTTTTATATTGTCCTAGGTCCTAGGTTATAACGAAGAACCGATTAAAAAGTATTTTTTTTTTTTACATCTTCTTTGATTTCCTTAATATTCTGAAAGGAGTGACAATCGGTTATAATGACGGCACTGAGATAAAGCGAACCACATTTTGATCAAAATTATCTGCTATCGCCGACAATATGTCGGTATATGCGAGGTCGGTAAGTTTTACAACAAACTTAAATGATTTCGAAAAGTCTTCAAACTTGAAAAATAGAACTCAATATTATCAACTTTAAAGAAATGCCACAGTTGTCGAATCAATATGCAACTGGAATGTAAATTAAACCGGATACAACACTTTTTATTATCTGTATTTAATTAATATAATGTAAATAGACGCCATCTGAGCTTGTTCTCAATCAAAACATGAGAGGTAGTGACAAATTTATAAACATAAACAGTTATATTTAACAAATTTTAATTGCACATTTACTAATTAATAATCCTATATTAAAGTAAACGGCTGGATTTGATAAAACACCTAGCTCAAAATTTCGTTTTTATACAGCATTTGTTGGGAAAACAAACCAAATGTTCAAAACTTATTTTCTGATAGTTAAACCCCAATTAATTTGTACAATTGCACCATCTTTTCTAATTACTGAGTGATAATTGGTTACCTCAGTAGTTCTAGTTGATTAATTTTGGATTAGAAACTCAATTATTATCACACTATTAGTGTAAAAACTGAAAAGGCAAACTGTGTAACTGCCGGAACTCGTTTGACGTACACGTTTCATTCTAAAATAACCGTACTACTTAAATCTGAAATACCTTTCAAAATTATGTAATTTAGAAATTACGAAATTCTACAAATTACGAAATCCTACAATTACGAATATCTTCGACTTACTAGAAACCGCATCGGTACCAACTCAGAGTTAGGAATCCATGGCAGTGGTAGCAACATGAACCAGTTATATTCTATATGAGGCTCAACCTTTTAAAGATGTAATATTTTTCTGGTCATTTAATAATTAACCAAGTTATTCTTAAATAAAACAATAGATAAACAAAAATAATATTTATTCTTTAATACACGTGGCTTGGTCCGAATCATGAATCTGTATTCAGAAATAAAATTTTAGTTAGGTCTGAGATAATTTCCATTAAAGTTTTATACTCTGAACTAAAAAAATGGATCTAATTTTACTGGTATCTGAAAAGGATTTTAAGGTAACTATTATTGTTGTAGTTAGATGTTAGATATTATGTACATTAGGCCCGACAAATGTAAGCTGCATCGTAAGGCATGTTAGAACATAAAGATTCGATTTAGATATCGATTTTAATTATCGATTATGATTTATGTTTGTATGAAATTTATAAAAATAGGCTATATTTTCACATTTTACGAGTAGTTATGGAATAACTATGAAGTCTGGTAATAAGTTGGATGGTCGAAAAAAAAAGTTCACTCAAATTTTTTTTCTAGGCGTTTCCGAGGTCGGGGAGTCCGAAAATTCAAAAAAAAGTGCATGTAATTATTATCCGATTTCAATTAAATTTGGCACACAGGTTGAGTTCGTGATTATGCATAGGTTGACTAAGGTAGAAGTTAGTAGCCTGAGGAGGTACAGTTATTTCAAGGAAAGTTATTGACCTACACATATTTATACTTATTATATTTATTTTAATTATATTATTTATTATTTTCGTTATAATTAAATATAAAAGAAATAAAAATATAAAATTATTAATTTTTAATTCAATAAATAATAAAGATGTGCAATTTTGAACAAAGCACTGTTTGTTACAAAGGTAATGTTAAATACAAAAAAAACTTTTGGACATAAATAATTGCTCTTAGACATAACTACGAGTTATCTGCACCCCCTAGGTAGCAGCTTTCTTTTAAAGTAGCCACTAAACAATTGAAGTACAAATTTTGATATTTTACTATTATCAATTAACTTTTATTTATTTAATTTCAATTGGTTTAATTTTCTTCAATTTCCTTTAAATCAATAAATTTCATTCTTTATTAAAGATTTAACTGAATTTACAGGAATATTTATTTTTGTTTGGCACATTGACAATGAATTACTTTGGAAAATGTGGAAAAATATATTAAAATGTACTAATATTAACAAAAAATGGAATATAAAAAATAATGATTTTATTAAGTACATAGGAAGAAAATATTAATAGGAAGAAAATATTATATTACTTATTAATGATTAAATGAACTTCGATTAGATATTAGTAGTATTTTGAGAAACTTGAATAACTTACTATTATTATAAGAGCACGTGTTGTTGTAGTCGGAACCTTCGTTGTTGTAGTCGGAACCTTTGTTGTTGTAGTCGGAACCTTTGTTGTTGTAGTCGGAACCTTTGTTGTTGTAGCCGGAATCTTTGTTATTGTAGCCGGAACCTTCGTTGTTGTAGTCGGAATCATCATTGTTGTAGCCGGAACCTTTGTTGTCGTAGTCGGAACCTTTGTTGTTGTAGTCGGAACCTTTGTTGTAGTCGGAACCTTTGTTGTTGTAGTTGTTGTTGTTCTAGAGAGTACAGGCCTGAAAATTTATTAAGTGAGACTCCTCCCTCATTACAAAGTTACGATCTATATATTTGTTTGTCGCAAAATTACTATTTAAAGCAGCTAATTCTAAAGCAAACTACTAAGCACTAACTACAATAAGCACTAATTAAGCAACTAAAACTACCTTACTTACTATAGGCGGATTTTGTAAGTTTTAGTTTGTCGAGTCAAGTCAAGAGGTACAGAAATTTGGCCACTTTGATGGGCTGTGATCACAGGTCGGAAGCTACAAGATCTTTAGGCTTCGCAGAGCAATTAAATAATAGTGGATAGTATCATGAGTGCCTTGGTTACATTCAGCACAGAGATCGTCTGTGCCAGGGATAATTTGTGCCTTGTAGCTTTGCAGCAAATTGCACCAACCCGATCTTAATTTGGCCAAAGTGGTTCTTGTTTTTCTTGGCAGCGATCTCTCACTGTTACTGATGGCAGGAGGCTTTGATCCAAGAACCATGTTTACCTCACTCGAAGAGATGGAATTTGTAACAGTATTGGTAAGGATGACTTTGTGTGCTGCACGAATGGTTTCAGTGTACCATGTGATCGGAACAACTGGTGCAACATTATCCTTGAATGACCTGAGATCCTGGCGGACACTACGAAAAGGCAACTCGTTGAGGATGATATCGTGGACGGGACCATCCTGATCTCAGTTGGGCCAAGGTGGATCTTGTTTCCCGTGGCAACGTTTTTTCACTGACATCGACGATAGCAGGCCTTGCACCTAGGACCCAATTTGGTTTGCTTGTTGAAATGGCCGTCGAGACAGTGTCCGTATGGAGGTGTTTATGTGCTGCACGAATTGAAACAACATTCCAGGTGCTCGGAATAGCCGGTGCAACTTCGGATTCAAACGTCCTGAGATCTTTCCGTATGTTACGGTAGGGCAACCCAGTGAGGGGTGGTATCGTGGACGGGATGTGAGAGATTGTGAAAAGGATAGCAAGAATTGCTTTCATAAGAATTCGTTATGCTGCCTTACGGGGAGAAGAGAGGTTTCGTGGTGGAGGTGATCTGGGCAGGAAATGGAGTGACACATGGTGGCTATGCGTAAGGCAATATTTTGTCGTGATTGAAGTTTGTTTCATTGAGTGTCGCTAACGTATGACGTCCAGACTGGAGCGGCATAACTGATGATAGAGCGACCAATTGCTTTATAAGTCGTGGTGAAAACTTCTTTGTCCTCCCCTCAATTCGTGCCGGCAAGGGCTCTAAAAACCCGGTTTTTACTACTTACTTTGTTGCAGATCGACTTTGAATGTTTGGAGAAAGCCAAGAGGTTGTCGAATGTGACACCCACAATATTACGATTATTCACTTTCGGGATGAGTTCCCCATTTATGTGAATATTCAGTGGGAGTTTTACTTCCTTAGTCCAAGATGTGAATAGCGTGGCAGACGTTTTGTGCGAGGCAAGCTGAAGATTCCTCGAATTGAAATTTTTTTTGATAGGGGTTAATTCTATCTGTGATCTCATTTACGTCTACCCCGGTAGCTGCAACAGAGCAGTCATCGGCATATGTTATTAATTTTACGCCAGTAGATGGTGTTGGCATAATTAATAAATATAAATTGAAGAGAATTGGAGAAAGAACACCGCCTTGTGGTACCCCCATTTTCAATTTTCTATAATTTGAACGTGAGTTTCTAAACTCAACATATGCTGTCCTGCCATGGATGTAGGCTTACAGGAATCTTTTGTTGGAATTGGGTAACGTTGAGTTCAGTCTATCGTTGAGAAGAACCGAATGAGACCGTGTCGAAAGCTTTGGATAAATCAAGTGCAACGATACCGGGAGGTAGAAAAAATTGGTGCCGGTGCATTGGTAGTGCACGGTGTGGGGAAAGGGAAGGGGAGGGGAGGGGAGATAAGGTGCTTGCTCTATGAGCATAACAACTACCTAGAAAGGAAGTTGAGTAGTCGTTTGTGCTGCGAAGTCCGGAACACTGCAGGAAATGGCACTAGTTGTTACAGCCATTGCAGCGAACCGACGTACTCGTTTAGGCAGACTACAGACCCAGCATAACCATATTCTGGGACCAGGATTAGGCTCTATACCGGCTCTTAAAAGTAGTCTTAAGAGCAGAATTTCCGGTATGATCTGCTCTAGTAAACAAAATAATAGGTCAGGAACAGTGTCTGAAAAAGAAAACTCAAATAATCTAAGCTCAAACCTGGAACGATCCTTGGGCTGGTGTCCAACTGAAGTTGAGTGCCAGCGTCTCTCCGGTACGTTGAACAAATGGTCGTGGGAGAGTGGTGTCGTTGTAGCGAATGCAGGCCTGAAAATAGATTAAAAGAATCTCCCCTTCATTACAATGTTATGACCCATTATATTTTTATATTGAAAAATTATTAATTAAAGCAGTTATTTCTATTTGGTTTGCTTGTTGAAATGGCCGTCGAGACAGTGTCTGTATGGAGGTGTTTATGTGCTGCACGAATTGAAACAGCATTCCAGGTGCTCGGAATAGCTGGTGCAACTTCGGATTCAAACGTCCTGAGATCTTTCCGTATGCTACGGTAGGGCAACTCAGTGAGGGGTGATATCGTGGACGGGATGTGAGAGATTGTGACAGGATAGCAAGAATTGCTTTCATAGGAATTCGTTATGCTGCCTTACGGGGAGAAGAGAGGTTTCGTGGTGGAGGTGATCTGGGCAGGAAATGGAGTGACACCCGGTGGCTATGCGTAAGGCAATATTTTGTCGTGATTGAAGTTTGTTCCATTGAGTGTCGCTAACGTATGACGTCCAGACTGGAGCGGCATAACTGATGATAGAGCGACCAATTGCTTTATAAGTCGTGGTGAAAACTTCTTTGTCCTCCCCTCAATTCGTGCCGGCAAGGGCTCTAAAAACCCGGTTTTTACTACTTACTTTGTTGCAGATCGACTTTGAATGTTTGGAGAAAGTCAAGAGGTTGTCGAATGTGACACCCAGAATATTACGATTATTCACTTTCGGGATGAGTTCCCCATTTAAGTTTTACTTCCTTAGTCCAAGATGTGAATAGCGTGGCAGACGTTTTGTGCGAGGCAAGCTGAAGATTCCTCGAATTGAAAAATTGTTTGATAGGGGTTAATTCTATCTGTGATCTCATTTACGTCTACCCCGGTAGCTGCAACAGAGCAGTCATCGGCATATGTTATTAATTTTACGCCAGTAGATGGTGTTGGCATAATTAATAAATATAAATTGAAGAGAATTGGAGAAAGAACACCGCCTTGTGGTACCCCCATTTTCAATTTTCTATAATTTGAACGTGAGTTTCTAAACTCAACATATGCTGTCCTGCCATGGATGTAGGCTGACAGGAATCTTTTGTTGGAATTGGGCAACGTTGAGTTCAGTATATCGTTGAGAAGAACCGAATGAGACCGTGTCGAAAGCTTTGGATAAATCAAGTGCAACGATACCGGGAGGTAGAAAAAATTGGTGCCGGTGCATTGGTAGTGCACGGTGTGGGGAAAGGGAAGGGGAGGGGAGGGGAGATAAGGTGCTTGCTCTATGAGCATAACAACTACCTAGAAAGGAAGTTGAGTAGTCGTTTGTGCTGCGAAGTCCGGAACACTGCAGGAAATGGCACTAGTTGTTACAGCCATTGCAGCGACCCGACGTACTCGTTTAGGCAGACTACAGACCCAGCATAACCATATTCTGGGACCAGGATTAGGCTCTATACCGGCTCTTAAAAGTAGTGTTAAGAGCAGAATTGCCGGTATGATCTGCTCTAGTAAACAAAATAATAGGTCAGGAACAGTGTCTGAAAAAGAAAACTCAAATAATCTAAGCTCAAACCTGGAACGATCCTTGGGCTGGTGTCCAACTGAAGTTGAGTGCCAGGGTCTCTCCGGTACGTTTAACAAATGGTCGTGGGAGAGTGGTGTTGTTGTAGCGAATGCAGGCCTGAAAATAGATTAAAAGAATCTCCCCTTCATTACAATGTTATGACCCATTACATTTTCATATTGAAAAATTATTAATTAAAGCAGTTATTTCTATTTGGTTTGCTTGTTGAAATGGCCGTCGAGACAGTGTCCGTATGGAGGTGTTTATGTGCTGCACGAATTGAAAAAGCATTCCAGGTGCTCGGAATAGCTGGTGCAACTTCGGATTCAAACGTCCTGAGATCTTTCCGTATGCTACGGTAGGGCAACTCAGTGAGGGGTGATATCGTGGACGGGATGTGAGAGATTGTGACAGGATAGCAAGAATTGCTTTCATAGGAATTCGTTATACTGCCTTACGGGGAGAAGAGAGGTTTCGTGGTGGAGGTGATCTGGGTAGGAAATGGAGTGACACCCGGTGGCTATGCGTAAGTCAATATTTCGTGATTGAAGTTTGTTCCATTGAGTGTCGCTAACGTATGACGTCCAGACTGGAGCGGCATAACTGATGATAGAGCGACCAATTGCTTTATAAGTCGTGGTGATAACTTCTTTGTCCTTTCCCCAATGCGTGCCGGCAAGGGCTCTAAGAACCCTGTTTTTACTACTTACTTTGTTGCAGATCGACTTCGAATGTTTGGAGAAAGTCAAGAGGTTGTCGAATGTGACACCCAGAATATTACGATTATTCACTTTCGGGATGAGTTCCCCATTTATGTGAATATTCAGTGGGAGTTTTACTTCCTTAGTCCAAGATGTGAATAGCGTGGCAGACGTTTTGTGCGAGGCAAGCTGAAGATTCCTCGAATTGAAAAATTGTTTGATAGGGGTTAATTCTATCTGTGATCTCATTTACGTCTACCCCGGTAGCTGCAACAGAGCAGTCATCGGCATATGTTATCAATTTTATGTCAGTAGATGGAGTTGGCATCATTGATAAATATAAACTGAAGAGAATTGGAGAAAGAACACCGCCTTGTGGTACCCCCATTTTCAATTTTCTATAATTTGAACGTGAGTTTCTAAACTCAACATATGCTGTCCTGCCATGGATGTAGGCTGACGGGAATCTGTTGGTGGATTTGGGCAACGTTGAATTCAGTATATCGTTGAGAAGAACCGAATGAGACCGTGTCGAAAGCTTTGGATAAATCAAGTGCAACGATACCGGGAGGAAGAAACAATTGGTGCCGGTGCGTTGTTGGTGCACGGTGTGGGGAAAGGGAAGGAGAGGGGGAGATAAGGTGCTTGCTCTATGAGCACAACAAATTCCTAGTTAGGAAGTTGAGTAGTCGTTTGTGCTGCGAAGTCCGGAACACTGCAGGAAATGGCACCAGTTGTTACAGCCATTGCAGCGAACCGACGTAGTCGTTTTCGTAATAGGCAGACTACAGACCGAGCATAACCATATTCTGCGACCCGAATTAGGCTCGATACCGGCTCTTAAAAGTAGTGTTAAGAGAAGAATCGCCGGTATGATCTGCTCTAGTAAACAAAATAATAGGTCAGGAACAGTGTCTGAAAAAGAAAACTCAAATAATCTAAGCTCAAACCTGTAACGATCCTTGGGCTGGTGTCCAACTGAAATTGAGTGCCAGGGTCTCTCCGGTACGTTGAACAAATGGTCGTGGGAGAGTGGTGTTGTTGTAGCGAATGCAGGCCTGAAAATAGATTAAAAGAATCTCCCCTTTATTACAATGTTATGACCCATTATATTTTTATATTGCAAAATTATTAATTAAAGCAGCTATTTCTACAGAATCACTAACTACAATAAGCAATAGATTAAGCAACTAATACTACCTTACTTACTGAAGATGTAGACTGTAGAGTGTAAGTTAAAGAGATGGTCGAGTCAAGTCGGGAGGCGTAGAAAGATGACCACTTTGGTAGGGTGCGTTCACAGGTCAAATGCTACGAGGTCTGTAGGATTCGCTGAGCAGTTGAATAGGTGGTTGGAGTCTTTATGCGTGCTTTATAGCACTGTAGCATATTGCACCATCCTGATCTCAGTTGGGCCAGGGTGGCAACGTTTTTTCACTGACATCGACGATAGGAGGCCTTGCACCTAGGACCCTATTTGGTTTGCTTGTTGAAATGGCCGTCGAAGCAGTGTCCGTATGGAGGTGTTTATGTGCTGCACGAATTGAAACAGCATTCCAGGTGCTCGGAATAGCTGGTGCAACTTCGGTTTCAAACGTTCTGAGATCTTTCCGTATTCTACGGTAGGGCAACTCACTGAGGGATGACATCGTGGACGGGATGCGGGGGATTATGAGATGATAGCAAGAATTGCTATCATGCTGCCTGACGGGGAGAAGAGAGATTTCGTGGTGAAGGTGGTCTATGCGTAATGCAGTATTTGGTCTGGCCTGGAGTTTGTTCCATTGAGTGTCGCTAACTATGACGTCCAAACAGGAGCGGCATAATTTATGATGGAGCGATCAATCGCTTTATAAGTGCCGGTGCCGCCAAAAGATTCATTCCTATGGGTAGAATCGCTATGATTCTACCTATAGGAATAAATCTTATGGCGCCACTTACGACTGCTTCACGAAAAGCTTTCTCACCAGAAATTGCATTAGTTGGAACAGGTGGTGAAACAAGTTTGTCGTCAACGAAGTTCGCGAACTCAGACCAATTGGCTTTGTTGTTGTTCAAATATGTTCGCTGTTCAGAGACGATGAAATTGTCAGGTTTTTCCACCGTTACAATCACTGGAATGTGATCCGAACTTAATGCAGGTTCGGCTCGCCATTAAACTTTACTCAGTAAAGATGTGCTAACTAGGCGTGATGTCAGGTGAGCTTGAACAGTGGTAGTGATTCTGGTGGGAAAGTCTTCATTCATGGTAATGTAGTCGGTAGATTCAATTTGTTCGACAAAGCAGTTTCCACGGTTATCATCCGGTAGAGCAGGATACCAAAGTGGGTGGTGTCCATTAAAATCACCTAGCACAACTATATTGTCACCATGAAGGCATGAAGGAGGTGCTCAATAGAGGGTTGATATTGTTAGCCAACACTGTTTACTGGTGGTATGTAAACATTTGTTATAGGGATCTCCAAGTCACCAGACTTTACGGCAATACTCATGGTTTCTAGGTGGGGATCTGGGAAAGTTGGTTGTGGTGACATGACGAGTCTAAATGAGACATCTTGATGGAGGATGAAAGAAAGACCGCCTCCTCTGTCAGACCTATCGCATCGGATGATTTGATATCCAGCAAAGAAAGATATTGGTCTTCTTTACAGCAGCAGGATGATATTAGCAGCAGCAGGATATCATTGCGGAACATGTGGAGGGAGTTGGGGATGTAAAGGGAGTTGGGGATGTGGAGGGTATGGGGATGTGAAGGGGAAGGCGGTGCATTGTTAGCTCTAGGAGCGCAGCAACTACCCACGTATGAAGGTAAGTAGTCACCAGTGCTGTGGAGCCCGGAACACGGCTGCAGTTGTTACAGCCGTTGCAGAGAACCGAAAAAACCGTTTCCTGATAGGAAGATTACAGACCGAGCATGACCAGATTCTAGAACCCGGGTTAGACTCGATGCCGGCTATTAAAGGTAGTATTGAGAGCAGATCAGCCGGATGGATCCACTCCACTATAGAAAAGAATAAGTCAGGAACAGTGTCTGAAAAGGAAAACTCAAATAATCTAAAATCAAACCTGTTTTCGATGTGTCGATCCTTGGCCTGGTGTCCAACAGTTGTTGTGTACAGTTGTTGTGTACCAGTTGTTGTGTACCAGGGTGTACCAGTTACGTAGAACCGATCGGCGTAGGACAGTGTTGTTGTAGCCGGAACCTTCGCTGTTGTAGCCGGAACCTTCGTTATTCCAACTTTACATTTTGATTCAACTTGTGTTTTTTTAGGTATATTGTAGGCACCACAGTGTGGATCTATTATATAGAATAATTATTTTTATTGCAAAACAAACATACATTTACAAATTTTTACCATCATGAATTATCCATTCAGCAGTGTCTGTGTAACTTAAGAATGAAAAATATTTTATAGATAATTTTCTTGGAAGTCTATAAGATACAATTGGATTATGATCTGTATTGCGGCCAACTTCTATTAATTGATCGTCCAGCCATCTTATCCAAAATCCTCGTAAATCTTGTCTATTTACAATATCTTTGAAAGGGGTAGTACTAACATGTACAAAATCTTTTCGAAGTACTATATTTCCGACATATTCCAAAATAACTTCAATGTGTTCACCATTTATAGCCCACAGTGGAGTCTCACTCAACGATAAACAAGGATACACTGTGGTACGCAATTGAAATGAAAAACATTTTTTAGTTTTTGAGGTCTCATAAAAGAAATCATATCCTATTGAACTCGTTGTCAAAGCTGCGCAGAAGAAGAATAATTAAATTTAAGGTATTTAACAGACAAATCTTAATACAAAATTACCATGCAAGTCATTTTTATTATATTCATGTGAATTGATTTTTGTTACTTCACATTCTAGTAAATCACCAGATTTTATTGAAGATCCTTGGTCGAAACTATTTCCAAGCATTATTGTTGTTCCAACGTTGTTATTCGTTGTTTCAACTTTACATTTTGATGCAACTTGTATTTTTTTAGTTATATTGTAGGCACCACAGTGTGGATCTATTATACAGAATAATTATTTTTATTGCAAAAAAAAACCATTCATTTATAAATTCTTACCATCATGAATTATCCATTCAGCAGTGTCTGTGTAACTTAAGAATGAAAAATACTTAATATATAATTTTCTTGGAAGTCTATAAGATACAATTGGATTATGATCTGTATTACGGCCAACTTCTATTAATTGATCGTCCAGCCATCTTATCCAAAATCCTCGTAAATCTTGTCTATTTACAATATTTTTGAAAGGGGTAGTACTAACATGTACAAAATCTTTTCGAAGTACTATATTTCCGACATATTCCAAAATAACTTCAATATGTTCACCATTTATAGCCCACAGTGGAGTTTCACTCAACGATAAACAAGGATAAACTGTGGTACGCAATTGAAATGAAAAACATTTTTTAGTTTTTGAGGTCTCATAAAAGAAATCATATCCTATTGAACTCGTTGTCAAAGCTGCGCAGAAGAATAATAATTAAATTAACAGATATTTAACAGAAAAAGCTTTAAACAAAATTTACCATGCAAGTCATTTTTATTATATTCTTGCGAATTGCTTTCAGTTACTTGACAGTCCATTACATCACCAGTTTTTATTATAGATCCTTGGTCGAAAGTATTTCCAAACATCAAATAATTTTCTTCCGTTGGCATGGTCTCCCCATATTGACAATAATTAACCAAAAAAATTGATAGTAATTTTAACACAACATATTCCATAATATTTTTAAAAAAATAAAGAAAATTGAACTTTACAGTTTTAGTAGCGAAAATATACTGAATTATTATTAAATTGTCTTGGAATTTATAATGATTTTATTAAGGTCGCTTAAGACCTTATCAATACAATATTATTAAGAAATTGTTTTAAATTTGTGTTACAGTTTGCAGAAAAGTATAAAAAAATAATTTATTCTTGAGAATTATTTTAGCTTATTTTTGGTATTTCATTCTTATGATAACCTTATGAATTCAAGCACAAAATAATTTAATTATGCTATAGAAGAATTATTACTAAATTTTTTAATGCTTTTATTCCATTCATGATCACTTCGCCGATAATCACTTTGGATGAAAATAACTTTGTCGCAATTTTTTGGACTAAATTACTTATTATTTATCGATATCTAACTTATAAGTTATGTTTCAAGTTAATTTTACTAAAGTAAAAAGCCTACTAACTTCATCAAAAAGTGTCAGATGCGACACTATTGTCAGTATAATTAGTGTTACAGATAACCAAAAAAATTGGATCCTAATTCATAATCAATAAGATCTAAAAATCTTTAAAGAGAACTCCCAATTTATTATTAGCCAGATAAGAAATAAATTATTTTTATTACGTAGTTATATTGAAATTTTATTAAATTAGCTATCAGTATTCATCAACTTACCAAAACTTTGATTTGGTTGTGGTTATCAATCTCCAACAATTTTAATTATATTAACTGGAAATATTAATTAATATTCCCAATCTGGTTTATTTTTTAAAAAAAGTAATAAAACGCTTTAAATAGAAGTTGAACAATAACAGAAGATAAGAGATTTGGAATACTAATAAATATTCTTATAATTCGTATTTCCAAATGATATCAGTTCAAAAGTCCTAAAAAAACATCTTTCATATCAGGTAGACCCAAAGACCTCTGTAATTACAAACTCTGATTATTGAAGCTACTAACTTGTTTAAATGTTTTCGAAAATGATTGAACGATTTAAGAAAATAATTTCAACTTAATGATTTGTTAAGAAATTAATTTTTATCGCAGATTTAACGAGCCAACGTCTAAAATGCACATTTACAATTTGAATTAATGTTTAAAGCAAATTAAATTAAGAAATCACGGGTAGTAACTAATGAAGGATATATGTGGAGGGAAATGGCGACATGGCAATATACTTCGAATATCGAAAAGATAACCGACTAAAGCAATTTTTTGATTTAATGACAGAAATGAATTCCATCGCAACATAACCGGACCCAAAAGTTAGAAGATTTTTTGTCGCTTAAATTATTTTTGTTGGGAAGAAAATTGCTACTGCTGCAAACGAGCTATCACTCTGGACTTTTTTTTAGCATGAGGTACTTCTTCTTGTTCTGAACATATGGGCTAAAAACTAAATTGTAAACATAATCTGCAAGAGAAAGCCGAGAAGTCAATCATGGTTTTCTGGGCATGCAGATGTACTATGGCTAACAGTGGGCACTGGCACCGAAGCAAATCTATTGGATTTATACGTGTGTTATTCGACCAATCCTCTTGTATGGTGCAATAGTGTGGTGGACGTCACTACTAGTTGTATCAAATTTAAAGATCTATGAAAAACAACGCCAATTCTGTTTAGGTATCACTCGGGCAGTGAAAATCTTGAAAAACTAAGTATTTTATAAGCAGAATACTGGAATCGCAATAACCACAGTAAAATACAATGTCAAGATTTGCTAAAGTATTTTAACCAAAGAACCCTTAATGCATTAAAAATACTACCGGAACTTTTACTTACTGATTGTTTCAAAAAATATAATGAATAATGTATTTAAATTTAAATAAATTAAAATTAACGAAAATTTTAACATAACAATAATTAATAATTATTTATTCATTCATTATTTACACAATTACAGAAAAATACGAAATTCTTACATTTTTAGAAACGATAACTGATGTTGTCGTTGGTCCTCGGAAATCCTTGGTATATTCATTTTTATTGCGGAAAGCTAAATACACATTTTTGATAAACAATTTAAGCGATTTCTATAGTTTTTTTTAGTAACTGTTTAATACGAAAACTATAATTCACATATAAGTATGTTGTAGCAAAAGGTATAAGAACATGTGCTCTGCAAACTAGGTCAAAACTGTGTATTCATAAATCATATTTCCCTAAAATATTGTCAAATGAACAGTATTGAAATTTATTTTAACTGTCTGCGTCTGAGGTTGGTAATTTCATTTAAACTCTAGTTAACAAAATTATAACTATTTTTGCATACTAAATGCAAAGAAAATAACTTTGGAATTTTTAATTAGATTACTTAAGATTAATCATTAATCCAGATTCGCTGAACATCTTATATCAAATTTCGCAGCCATAGACTGGTTCTCACAATTTATTTGGTTACATTTGGCCAACTCCATTTGAATTTCTGACAGAAATTCCAAATATTCTTCAGTTATTTTATTGAAAGTAACTGACTTAAGTGGGGAAAAAATTTGGTTTCCTTCACTATAAATTTTATTTTGATTTTCTCCAGCATTTATATAAACTTTTTCTATCATTTCCTGATACTTTAGAAGAATTTCCTTAGATCGAAGTTTGTTTGCTTTAAAAATTCTATGTTGCATTTTAATCTGGTTTAAATTATGTAGTTGTAAATTTTGTAAATAATTATTATCCCCCGAATTGGGATTCATCGTGTCCACCATATTATTTTGCTCAATAATCTTCGTTGTCGTAGTTGTACTATTTTCCACATTAAAAATGATTCCTATAATTTTACTTGTTTCAATAGTTTGATTCGTAATTGTAACTTTATTATTTCCTGTATTAACTTCCGTTGTTAATAACGGAATCTTCATTGTTGTAGTCGGAACCTTCGTTGTTGTAGTCGGAACCCTCGTAGTTGTAGCCGGAACCTTTGTTGTTGTAACCGGAACCTTTGTTGTTGTAACCGGAACCTTCGGTATTACAACTTTACATTTTGATTCAACTTGTATTTTTTTAGTTATATTGTAGGCACCACAGTGTGGATCTATTATACAGAATAATTATTTTTAATGCAAAAAAAAGCATTCATTTATAAATTCTTACCATCATGAATTATCACTTCAGCAGTGTCTGTGTAACTTAAGAATGAAAAATATTTTATAGATAATTTTCTTGGAAGTCTATAAGATACAATTGGATTATGATCTGTATTGCGGCCAACTTCTATTAATTGATCGTCCAGCCATCTTATCCAAAATCCTCGTAAATCTTGTCTATTTACAATATCTTTGAAAGGGGTAGTACTAACATGAACAAAATCTTTTCGAAGTACTATATTTCCGACATATTCCAAAATAACTTCAATGTGTTCACCATTTATAGCCCACAGTGGAGTTTCACTCAACGATAAACAAAGATAAACTGTGGTACGCAATTGAAATGAAAAACATTTTTTAGTTTTTGAGGTCTCATAAAAAAAATCATATCCTATTGAACTTGTCAAAGCTGCGTAGAAGAATAATAATAAAATTTAAGGTATTTAACAGACAAATCTTTAGACAAAATTTACCATGTAAGTCATTTTTATTATATTCATGTGAATTGACTTTAGTTACTTCACATTCTAGTAAATCACCAGATTTGATTGAAGATCCTTGGTTGAAACTATTTTCAAGTATTATTGTTTGGCTATCTTTATTATTTTCTGCCATGAGGTTTGTTGTTTCAGCTTTACATTTTGTTTCAACTTGTATTTTTTTAGTTATATTGTAGGCACCACAGTGTGGATCTATTAAACAGCATAATTATTTTTATTGCGAAAAAAAAACATTCATTTATAAATTCTTACCATCATGAATTATCCATTCAGCAGTGTCTGTGTAACTTAAAAATGCAAAATACTTTATAGATAATTTTCTTGGAAGTCTATAAGATACAATTGGATTATGATCTGTATTACGGCCAATTTCAATTAATTGATCGTCCAGCCATCTTATCCAAAATCCTCGTAAATCTTGTCTATTTACAATATCTTTGAAAGGGGTAGTACTAACATGAACAGAATCTTTTCGAAGTACTATATTTCCGACATATTCCAAAATAACTTCAATGTGTTCACCATTTATAGCCCACAGTGGAGTTTCACTCAACGATAAACAAGGATAAACTGTGGTACGCAATTGAAATGAAAAGCATTTTTTAGTTTTTGAGGTTTCATAAAAAAAATCATATCCTATTGAACTCGTTGTCAAAGCTGTGCAAAAGAATAATAATTAAATTAACAGATATTTAACAGAAAAAGCTTTAAACAAAATTTACCATGCAAATCATTTTTATTATATTCTTGCGGTTTGCTTTCAGTTACTTGACAGTCCATTACATCACCAGTTTTTATTATAGATCCTTGATCGATAGTATTTCCAAACATCAAATAATTGTCTTCCTTTGGCATTGTCTCCCCATATTGACAATAATAAACCAAAAAAATTGGTAGTAATTTTAACACAACATATTCCATAATATTTAAAAAAAAATAACGAAAATTGAACTTTCCAGTTTCAGTAGCGAAAATAGACTGAATTATTATTAAATTGTCTTTGAATTTATAATGATTTTATTAAGGTCGCTTAAGACCTTATCAATACAATATTATTGTATTGATAAGCTTAATATAAGAGGGGCAATTTTTTGTCATGTTATTAAAATTAAAGCATTTATTCAAGTTAATCCTTCTATAACAGTTGAGAATCAGAAGTGAAAAGGGGCTGTACCACTTTTTAAAAGCAAAGTTGAAACAATAATTATATTAATAAATATATTAATTTCTTGATAATTAGAAATTAAATTAAATTTTAATATATTTATAATAATAGCAAATAATAAAACTGAAGAAGCTAGTGCTTGGGTTAAAAAATATTTTAGCGATGATTCGGTAGATATTAAATTAGAAGTATCATTTATTAGGGGGTTAAATGATAATAAATTTATTTCTAAACCTATTCAAGCTCCTAATCATGAATTTGATGAGACTGTAATTAGGGTTCCAAGCATTAAAATTAAATAAAATAAAATTTTAGATGAATTTTTAAAAATTAAAAAGAAAAGGACTATAACCTTTATAAATGGGGTATGAGCCCAGTAGCTTTATTAGCTTATCTTTTTATAATTAATTAATGATATATTTTAGTGTATGATGCACATAAGTTTTTGATACTTTTAGAAATAGTTTAATTCTATTAAATATAAAATTATTTTACATTTAGTTACTGAATGTAATATCGATTACATGATCTATCCTATCAAGATAGCTCTTTTGTCAGGCAATTCATTTTAAATTAAGTTGACGTTCAAAATAAAATTATAGTTTTATTTATATATAAATATTAGTTTTGTTAATATTAAATTTATGAATAAATTATAAGCTATATACTTAAATAAGGACGTTAAGAAATTGTTTTAAATTTATGTTACAGTTTGCAGAAAAGTATAAACAATAAAATTTATTCTTGAAAATATTTTGGCTTATTTTTGGTAGTGCATTCTTATGATAACCTTATGAATTCAAGCATAAAATAATTTGATTTTGCTATATAGAAGAATTAATACAAAATTTTCAAGGCTTTTATTTATTCCATTCGTTATCACTTCGGTAATAATTACTTGGATGAAAATAACGTTGTCGACTTAATCACTTTATCGAATATTATCTTTGATATCGCATACTTTATCCTACCATCTAACATTATCTATCGAAATTTGTAAGATTCTTTTCGTTATAATTATTTACTAATAATTTTGTATTCTCTCCAAAATTGGCAAACGTAGTAATAGTTAAATTATAAAGTAATTACCTTAGGATTAGGAATAATAGGGTCGTTCAGGCAGAGGATAATCCACCGCCTCTCTACACTGCGACCTAGACAGATCTATTGTGCATACCCAACTATTGATATTCAGTTGATATCCAGGCTCCTATAGAAGCCCAGAATCTTCCTGACGGCCAGACCTTTGGTGTCGTTAGGACATAGAAACCCTTTACCAAGGTGCGTGAGCCTTTTACGGGCCACAGCCGCGCAGTTGCACAGGATGTGTTCCGCAGTTTTATTATCATCCGAACAGAAGCGGCAGTCTCTGTTTTCAGACTTTCCGATTTTGTTCAGGTGATATCTTAGAGGGCAATGACCTGTAAACAGGCCAGTAATGATACGTAAATCATTTTTGTTGAGTGTGAGGACTTCTTTAGCTCTCTTTTTTGAAAAATCAAGGAACCGCTTCCCTTGGCGTAAGCCTGGGATATTGTTCCAATAGGTAGATTTCGCATTATATTCCCATTCTCTTATTTCCTCCAGCAGGTGGCTTTTGGATATGCCACAGAAGGGTTTTATTTAGAAATAAAAAATAAATTTTAAAACACCTAATGTTTTGAAAGCAAATTAAATTAAGAAATCCTACCCGTGACTAATGAAGGATATATGTGGAGGGAAATGGCGACATGGCAATATACTTCGAATATCGAAGTATATCGGTTACTAAAGCAATTTTTTGATTTAATGACGGAAATGATTTCCATCGCAACATAACCGGACCCAAAAGTTAGAAGATTTTTTGTCGCTTAAATTATTTTTGTTGGGAAGAAAATTGCTACTGCTGCAAACGAGCTATCACTCTGGACTTTTTTTTAGCATGAGGTACTTCTTCTTGTTCTGAACATATGGGCTAAAAACTAAATTGTAAACATAATCTGCAAAAGAAAGCCGAGAAGTCAATCATGGTTTTCTGGGCATGCAGATATACTATGGCTAACAGTGGGCACTGGCACCGAAGCAAATCTATTGGATTTATACGTGTGTTATTCGACCAATCCTCTTGTATGGCGCAATAGTATGGTGGACGTCACTACTAGTTGTATCAAATTTAAAATTTCTGTAAATTTTAAAGATTTAAAGATCTATGAAAAACAATGCCAATTCTGTTTAGGTATCACTCGGGCAGTGAAAATCTTGAAAAACTAAGTATTTTATAAGCAGAATACTGGAATCGCAATAACCACAGTAAAATACAATGTCAAGATTTGCTAAAGTATTTTAACCAAAGAACCCTTAATGCATTAAAAATACTACCGGAACTTTTACTTACTGATTGTTTCAAAAAATATAATGAATAATGTATTTAAATTTAAATAAATTAAAATTAACGAAAATTTTAACATAACAATAATTAATAATTATTTATTCATTCATTATTTACACAATTACAGAAAAATACGAAATTCTTACATTTTTAGAAACGATAACTGATGTTGTCGTTGGTCCTCGGAAATCCTTGGTATATTCATTTTTATTGCGGAAAGCTAAATACACATTTTTGATAAACAATTTAAGCGATTTCTATAGTTTTTTTTAGTAACTGTTTAATACGAAAACTATAATTCACAAGTATGTTGTAGCAAAAGGTATAAGAACATGTGCTCTGCAAACTAGGTCAAAACTGTGTATTCATAAATCATATTTCCCTAAAATATTGTCAAATGAACAGTATTGAAATTTATTTTAACTGTCTGCGTCTGAGGTTGGTAATTTCATTTAAACTCTAGTTAACAAAATTATAACTATTTTTGCATACTAAATGCAAAGAAAATAAGTTTTATAATTATAATAATGGAATTTTTAATTAGATTACTTAAGATTAATCCAGATTCGCTGAACCTCTTATATCAAATTGCGCAGCCATAGACTGGTTCTCACAATTTATTTGGTTACATTTGGCCAACTCCATTTGAATTTCTGACAGAAATTCCAAATATTCTTCAGTTATTTTATTGAAAGTAACTGACTTAAGTGGGGAAAAAATTTGGTTTCCTTCACTATAAATTTTATTTTGATTTTCTCCAGCATTTATATAAACTTTTTCTATCATTTCCTGATACTTTAGAAGAATTTCCTTAGATCGAAGTTTGTTTGCTTTAAAAATTCTATGTTGCATTTTAATCTGGTTTAAATTATGTAGTTGTAAATTTTGTAAATAATTATTATCCCCCGAATTGGGATTCATCGTGTCCACCATATTATTTTGCTCAATAATCTTCGTTGTCGTAGTTGTACTATTTTCCACATTAAAAATCATTCCTATAATTTTACTTGTTTCAATAGTTTGATTCGTAATTGTAACTTTATTATTTCCTGTATTAACTTCCGTTGTTAATAACGGAATCTTCATTGTTGTAGTCGGAACCTTCGTTGTTGTAGTCGGAACCCTCGTTGTTGTAGTCGGAACCTTCGTTGTTGTAACCGGAACCTTTGTTGTTGTAACCGGAACCTTCGCTATTCCAACTTTACATTTTGATTCAACTTGTATTTTTTTAGTTATATTGTAGGCACCACAGTGTGGATCTATTATACAGAATAATTATTTTTAATGCAAAAAAAACATTCATTTATAAATTCTTACCATCATGAATTATCACTTCAGCAGTGTCTGTGTAACTTAAGAATGAAAAATACTTAATAGATAATTTTCTTGGAAGTCTATAAGATACAATTGGATTATGATCTGTATTACGGCCAACTTCTATTAATTGATCGTCCAGCCATCTTATCCAAAATCCTCGTAAATCTTGTCTATTTACAATATCTTTGAAAGGGGTAGTACTAACATGTACAAAATCTTTTCGAAGTACTATATTTCCGACATATTCCAAAATAACTTCAATGTGTTCACCATTTATAGCCCACAGTGGAGTTTCACTCAACGATAAACAAGGATAAACTGTGGTACGCAATTGAAATGAAAAGCATTTTTTAGTTTTTGAGGTCTCATAAAAAAAATCATATCCTATTGAACTTGTTGTCAAAGCTGCGCAGAAGAATAATAATAAAATTTAAGGTATTTAACAGACAAATCTTTATACAAAACTTACCATGTAAGTCATTTTTATTATATTCTTGTGAATTGATTTTAGTTACTTCACATTCTAGTAAATCACCAGATTTGATTGAAGATCCTTGGTTGAAACTATTTTCAAGTATTATTGTTTGGCTATCTTTATTATTTTCTGCCATGAGGTTTGTTGTTTCAGCTTTACATTTTGTTTCAACTTGTATTTTTTTAGTTATATTGTAGGCACCACAGTGTGGATCTATTAAACAGCATAATTATTTTTATTGCGAAAAAAAAACATTCATTTATAAATTCTTACCATCATGAATTATCCATTCAGCAGTGTCTGTGTAACTTAAAAATGCAAAATACTTAATATATAATTTTCTTGGAAGTCTATAAGATACAATTGGATTATGATCTGTATTACGGCCAACTTCTATTAATTGATCGTCCAGCCATCTTATCCAAAATCCTCGTAAATCTTGTCTATTTACAATATCTTTGAAAGGGGTAGTACTAACATGAACAAAATCTTTTCGAAGTACTATATTTCCGACATATTCCAAAATAACTTCAATGTGTTCACCATTTATAGCCCACAGTGGAGTTTCACTCAACGATAAACAAGGATAAACTGTGGTACGCAATTGAAATGAAAAGCATTTTTTAGTTTTTGAGGTCTCATAAAAAAAATCATATCCTATTGTACTCGTTGTCAAAGCTGCGCAGAAGAATAATAATTAAATTAACAGATATTTAACAGAAAAAGTTTTAAACAAAATTTACCATGCAAGTCATTTTTATTATATTCTTGCGATTTGCTTTCAGTTACTTGACAGTCCATTACATCACCAGTTTTTATTATAGATCCTTGGTCGATAGTATTTCCAAACATCAAATAATTCTCTTCATTTGGAATTGTCTCCCCATATTGACAATAATAAACCAAAAAAATTGGTAGTAATTTTAACACAACATATTCCATAATATTTAAAAAAAAATAAAGAAAATTGAACTTTCCAGTTTCAGTAGCGAAAATATACTGAATTATTATTAAATTGTCTTGGAATTTATAATGATTTTAAGGTCACTTAAGACCTTATCAATACAATATTATTGTATTGATAAGCTGAATTTCATATGAATAACGACGTTAAAAAATTGTTTTAAATTTATATTACAGTTTGCAGAAAAGTATAAAAAAAAAATTATTCTTGAAAATATTTTGGCTTATTTTTGATAGTGCATTCTTATGATAACCTTATGAATTCAAGCATAAAATAATTTGATTTTGCTATATAGAAGAATTAATACAACGTTAATGTTAATGTATTAATGTTTCATTAAAATTAGATTTCTTGCTCATTATATCTTTGATATCGCAACCTAGACAGATCTTTTGTGCATAACCAACTATTGATAGTCAGTTGATATCCAGGCTCCTATAGAAGCCCAGACCTTTGGTGTCGTTAGGACATAGAAACCGTTTACCAAGGTGTGTGAGCCTTTTGCGGGCCACAGCCTCGCAGCTGCAGAGGATGTGTTCCGCAGTTTTATTATCATCCGAACAGAAGCGACAGTCTCTGTTTTCAGACTTTCCGATCTTGTTCAGGTGATATCTTAGAGGGCAATGACCTGTAAACAGGCCAGTAATGATACGTAAATAATTTTTGTTGAGTGTGAGGACTTTTTTAGCTCTCTTTTTTGAGAAATGAAGGAACCGCTTTCCTTGGCGTAAGCCTGGGATATTTTTCCAATAGGTAGATTTCGCATTATATTCCCATTCTCGTATTTCCTGCAGCAGGTGGCTTTTGGATATTCCACAGAGTTGTTCGGGACTAATGAAGGGTTGGCTAGCCCCTGTTCTGGCTAGTTCATCGGCAATCTCGTTGCCGTGAATTCCCTCATGCCCTGGCACCCACATCAGAGAGACTCTGTTGTTCATAGCCAGTTGCTTGAGCGAGGATGAGCATTCCCATACAAGCTTAGATTCAAAAGAGTATGAATCCAAAGCTTTCAGAGTTGCCTGACTATCCGACATAATGACTATGTTTGCACTACGAATGCGTTTCTTGATACATTATTTAGCACAAAGCTCTATCGCGTGTGTTTGCGCTTGGAAAATTGTTGGCGATTTGCCTAAGTATTTTGATAGACGTAACCGAGGTCCGAAAACGCCCGCTCCCACTCCGTCAATTGTTTTGGAACCATCTGTATACCAAACCATTGATCCCCTATTAAGTATGGGCCCCCCAGAGCTCTACGTACTGCGGTCCGTAATGACCACTTTGTAGGGTTTATCAAAAGTTAGTCTTTTTTCCATAAAATCTGACATGTTCATAGTGTCTTGAGACTTTTGAAATTCTGTCAGATGTCCAACCAGATTACCCGGTTTCAGTTGAGTTGTCCGCTGCAGTGTGAGTGCCCCTAAGAGAACCTCCCTCTTTATCTGCAAGTGCAGTGGAGTGAGGTCCAACAGGACTTCCATGGCAGCTGTGGGACAGGTTTTCATGGCACCAGTGATGCCAAGGCAAGCAAGTCGTTGCACTTTTTGCAACAAAGCTTATGCGATTTTTTCAGTGGTTTTTGGCCACCATACCAATGAGGCGTAAGTAAGAATGGGTCTGACGATAGCACTATATGACCAATACCAATGTATCATTTTAGGTTTCATCCCCCATGTTTTCCCAATAAGACAGTTGCACGCCCATAGCGCCCTAAAGTAATTACCTTACAAATTATCAAATTGTTATGTCATTTAAATTGATCAAATAAAGTAATTTATTTGATCATTTTTGAATTCTTTATATTTTGTTCAATTATAAAATAATATTATGGTAAGTTTGTTCACAAGCACCAGCCATAAGATTTCTTTATTTTCAGTAAATTTAGAAAATTAATAAAAGCCCACTAGAACTTGAAATTACAAATTAGTGTCTATTTCAAAAAAAAAAAAAATGCTACTAATTCCCTACAACGCTATTTATTTGAGATTAATATATAACGTCGTATTTGTGTAGCAACTTAAAATAAAAAAAGTAAATGACTTGTTTAAATTGTAAGTTGGTGCCAATTTAAGCAACTTTATAATCTAAACAAATAAATTCTTTATGAGAACATGTAAAAAAATAAATAAAATATAACCACAATTTACGGGATAAATACTAGCCATGAGTTTCTACATTTTTTTTATATTGGTGGGGTTATCAATTTCCAAAAATTTTAATTTAATTAAAATTTATAATTGACAATAATTTAAATAAATAAATATAAATTAAAATTTCTTAATCTGATTTATTTTTTTAAAAAAAAGTAATTAAGAAGCTAAAAGTAGTCACTGAAGCATAACAGCGATAAGCGATATTTGCGCGACTAATAAATATTTTCTTATTTTGGAATTTCCCAACAATATCACTTGGAATTTCCTAAAATATATCTTTCATTCTTTCATATCAGTTAGCTCAAAAGACCTCTAAAGTTATAAACAACTTTTGGAATCATTTATTTCCAACCTCTTAAATACACTTTTTATGATTTTATTATGTTTTGTGTACAATATTTAGTTTATAAAGAAATACACATTGCTAATTTATAGCAAAATTACTCATGGTATCAGAGGTACATCCAGAAAATATTGATCTTAATCTTCTTCGCCATATAGCGAAGAAGTAAATACGCGTAGCTAATTAACAATTAATTTAACAGCTATACACAGCCCCATGAAAACAGGCCACAGAAAGTTAGCTATTGTACAGTCCAGTTGAACGCTGCATCACATATACAGCGCGTCGATCCATCTCACTTTTTTAACGAACGATATCATCTTGGCCGGTTTTATTTCACCTGCTTCCTCGAGGTTTTCTAGAAAGAAATTACCAAATTCTCTAAATCTTTTTTGTTACACTGATGGGCAATGACAAAACAAATGTTCCATTGTCTCCTCGTCGTCCTCCATACACAAAAGACACGTGGTGGATGTAGTAAGATCAAATGGTTTTTAAGAATCTCATGTCCCGTTGTAATTGCCGTATATAATCTGGCTGTTGCCTTGTTCATTTTTAAAATTATGTTGGACTTCTTGTGGTTAGGAATACCACAGAACATTTTTGTATATACCTTCTAGCAAACAATGGCCGGATAATCATAGAAGTTTAACATTATTATAGTCTGCTATTAGATTAAGATTAGCTTTACATAAATTTACCAATTCCGAGTATGTTGGCATATTAGCCAAGGATTTTAAGCCCGCTTGGCTATCTGAACATAATACTTAACCTCTTATATCTTAAGTTGTTTAATAACATGATTTCTGCCGCATAATTTATGGCAGCTATTTCAGCCTTAAATATAGTGGTGTAGGAGTTCAATATTAAACGTTTAGTTTAACTATAAATCAGCCAAAAAGATACCAAAAGATAGGATTTATTAAAAAAAGATAAAATTTCAAAATCATTCTTAATGTGTAAAAAAATTATTTTGAGTTGTTTCAGTTGTAGTCTAGTGAGTCAGTTGATATGTGAATGTGATATATTTTTTTGTGATCTTCGTAAAATATTATTCTATTCCTCATTTAACTTCCTTGTTGTTACAACTTTACATTTTATACCAGTATTTATTTTTTTAGTTATATTATAACCACCACACTGTGCATCTATTATAAAAAATAATTATTTTTACTTTAAATTTATAAAATATTCAATTATTATAAATATTTACCATCGTGCAGTATCCACTCAGCAGACGTTAAATCGCTTAAAATTCCAATAAAATTAACTGATAATTTTTCTTGTAGCCTATGACATAAAATTGGATTATTATCGGTATCACGACCAACTTCTATTAACTGATCATCCAGCCATCTTATCCATAATCTACGCAATTTGCTATCACGGTATGGTATTTCTATATATCTAATTCGTTTTGTATCTTGTATTATAACAACTTCACCATGATCGAGATTGTCAAAAATAACTTCAAGTTTTTGACCTTGTACAGCCGCTGGCGTAGCGCTAAGAAGGATTTTGGCATTAGCTCCTCTGGACACTTCAAATGAAAAGCATTTTTTATCTTTTGACGCCGGATAAAAAATATATTCAGGAGTCATTAATCTTTGTGTGAACACTGACAGGGAATAATTTTTTTTTGTTTTTAATATTGTAAAAAAAAAAAATTAACCAAAATTTTAGTTACCATGAACATCGTTATTATTAAATTCTTGTAATTTAGTTTCAGTAACTTCGCATTCAATTAATTCACCAGTTTTTATTGTAGATTCTTGGTCGATAATATTTCCAAATATTGAATAATTCTCATCTTTAGTTAAAGAGTTTTGTGAATTATTTACAGAAGGATTTGGAATTTCTATCCTACATTGACAATGTATTTGTTTGGTAAGTGAAGAAAAAAAAACCATTAAAATTGGTAGAAATTTTGACAGGAAATATTTCATAATGTCAAATCAACTTTCCGGTTACACTGGCAAAAATATACTGAATTATTATTAAATTTTATTAAATTTTATAATGATTTGATGAAGAGTATAAAATGGTAACTTAAAGTAAATAAAATATTGATAAACAGACATAAAGTTATTGTTAACACCAAACTAGTTATCATCGTACGGTCCAAGCAATATGATGATAACTCGAAAAACCTAACTTTTCATGATAGTGAAAACACGGAAAAAATTTAATTACTTCCTTACCAAGTCGAACTTTAAAGTGTTATATATCAAATCGATATAAACACTTTAGAGCACACTTCAACATTTTGATCTAAAATAATCAGAGACGGTAGATAATATTTTCTATAGCATAAGAACGTTGTTGTTTTTTTTCTTTATCAATTTTAGTGGCTTGCTTATCAATAGCTTTAGAATATTTTAATTTAAAATTCTACTGTTCTTTTTACAGCCAATTTTCCAGAATCATTCGAATAATATATTTTGGTTCTCTACAGAAAGAAAAGTTGAATTTTTAGCTATCCAGAATTACAATTTGTCTTAATTTGATTTCTTATCCATTCGGCAGTGCTTTTCTTTTTTTACCGAGATTGTTTCTTGGACTTCGGTGTCTAAGAAACAATGGGACTAAATGTAGGACAAGCTTTCATCACTTATCGGACAGTTATTTGATGCTTTTTCTGAAGATTCAATATCAGTTTGTAGTTTATATTCTGAATAATCAATCGATTGATTGCTTTGAATTGTAAAAATTATCATATATGAAGAGTTATTGTATCATGAATTTCATCAGGTTTTGGTTTTGATATGCTTAATTCAAATTAAGAAAAAAGAAATAGTAATTAATTAACAGAACAGTAAAACCAATTTACTGGTCATTTGCGTTAGTAAGTTAGTTTTAATTTAATTTGTATGATAGACTTTATATATTTTTGAAAATAATATAATGAAAATCGTTCTTAAATATTGAAAATTGTTCGAAAAAAAATAGTAACTTTAAAAAAAGTGCTTGCAATAATTACCAACAACTGATTGGAGTTTTTTTTTTCAAATATCAAAAATTGACAACTACTTAAAACGCTGTCAAACCCGTAATTTTTTAGTTACGGAAATGAAAAATTGACAGCATATGTAACTCGAAGAGCTCAATTGAAATATCTATGTCTGGCATAAAGTTAGTAAGTTGAGTTATCAACATTTTGCTTGGACGGTACGATTTATATTTTTGATGGTTCAATATTATGATAACCTTATGAATTTATACTAAAAAGAAATTTTGTATATTGTGATTTTTTTTAAGTAAAATTAATACAAAATTAGCAATGCTTTCATTTCGTTCTTAATCGCTTGATCGTAAGTCTTTTTAAAACTGTAAAAACTATTAACATAATTTCCAGCCTACTAAATAAAAATAATTAGTAGTGTTTTATTGGCCCACATTGTGTGTTAACCTTTATTTTTAATGGGTTTATGAATGATTCTTCCACCTTTTGATTTTTTTTTAATTAATTATTGGGCTATTTTCAATTTAAGGAGTACAGAAAAAGATCTTTAAATTTTATGGCAATTTGTGTAATCTTAACTTTCCGAATTCCATAAAAAATATTCGCTATAAGAAATTGAATCAAAAAAGGACGAAAAATCATTATTACATTTTGTCATTCATCATTTTTATCAGTTTTTTCCAGATGCTTTCTTTTCGTCCTATAAAGTAAAATTCAAATACAACACTAATTCAGCCTATACAAATCTTAGGACGATTTTTTTGTTTTTTTCCGCTCTCATGTAGTTTGACCTAAAAATTATCTAAAAATTATTTTATTTTCCTTTATTTATACACAAATTCCAATTAAACGTAACATAAATTTTCAAACAAATTGGGAATTTTATAATTCCCGGTCTAATTAACCTGATACCAGAAGGTCATAAAAATAAATTGTATTTTTTTGTAAATTTAGGTAATTTTTGTTTATAAAAAAGGACATTTTGTTAAAAGGGATAATAAAATAAAAGAAGGCATAAAGTTAAATTAGGAGAACAAATAGTATATATTAAATGAACTAAATTAATTTTTCGTTACAAAAAAAAGGATATTTTCAGGATGTATAATTAAGTATTAATTGGTAATCGTGTGGAAATCTTTATTATTTTTATTTTTGGTCAAGAAAATAATTTTGGTAAATTAAAATTACATTTTGATTTGTTGAGGACTAACTGAACGATAACAATCAGAAATTAAAGTGAAGTATGAAAAATATAAAGAACTAATTGAAAAGGCCTTTTATATTTCTAAATAATTCAATTTGTAAACTGAATGAAGTTGATTTAAAATTTTGGGTATTTTATAGAGATCTGTTTGGCTGGCACTACAGTGAGCCGATTATTCTTGGATATCCTTGCATTATGGGTCAGTTGATTTTAAAGTGTTTCTACCAAATTATTAATTAAACTAAATTATAAGGAGACTTACTACTTCAGATATACTAGCAGTATTCGAGAATCGCATCCCTAAATTTAGTTTATTTAATGAATGCTTCTATTGCAATTTATTATGCCCTTTGCCCTGAATACTCAACGGGATTTATACTGTGAAATCAACCGAAAAATTGGCTTTCGAATGTTGCAATGACCTAAAACGTTCTGTGCATTGTGGAAACAGCCGAAAAATTAACATTTAATAGTGATGGCAACAACCGAAAATTGAGTTTACACTATTTGAAAAACAGAAAATAGGAATTTCTACGGTAGAAAACCGCACTTTCTAACAGTGGAACAGCCGAAAAACTTACTCTAATATTGGAACAACCAAAAAACGGGATTTTGATTAGTGAATTAACCGAATAACGATCTTTCCAGTGATTGTACAGTGCTACAATCGTAAAACAGGCTTTGTACCTGGCACCACTGGATCAATCAAAAAACAGTTTTTGAATTGTAGAAAATTATTATATTTGCAATAGTTCCATTTTTATAAAGCTACCAATAAAATGTTGAATGTCTAAACGTTATAGCTTTTCTGAAATACATAAAATATTTTGATTATTGTTCTTTCTTTCTTTCTTTTGGAAAAACCTTGAATAAAATTGTATAAATGAAAACTCTTTAAAGAGGAAATTTCAAAAAATTAAATCTTATATTTAAATATTAAATAAATAACATAAAAATAAAAATTTCTCTAATTAAAATTTATTATTCTAGATTCGGTGAGCTCTAATAGAAAATGTTCAATTTGAATAATTGCTAACATAATCCTAACAAATTGATTTAAATTAGTTTCACTTATAATTTAAGTTGTAAGAAGTTTATTTATTTGAAATTATTTTTAAATATTTTTACGATTTACATATCAAAGTTATCAAAAATGTTTACACAAAAATTTAATCTTCAAAATTCTGCAACGCAAAATTTCTTGGAAAAAACGTTCAGATTATAATATTTTCATGTTGTTTTTAAACTGATCGGAATATTATTGTCGGATACATTAATGAATACCGAAATTAAGATTTTAATAATTTAAACATATTCTTCATTTAATAATCAAATAGAAAAAACATTATAAAAATATACAATAGTTGTCACCTGGTTCAATAATTGGCACCCAAAAAAAGCACAATTGTTGACATCTGAAAATGCTATTAAAATTTAGGTCAAAAATTTAAGTTTTCAAATAAATAAAAGACTGCAATTTTTTAAAGTAGTTTTTTAATTAATTACACCATTGCTAGCTAGCTAGTTAACAAATAAACAAGTTCAGCAATAACTATACATTATAATTAAAATAAAACCAGCAATTTTTAGCCAATCCTCTATCAATTTCGTATATGTTTTTTGCTCCTTTAGCTGCCAATACATTTTTTGTCTTTGGGCAAAGAAGAAAATTAGTTTCATCACCATTAAAAACTCGATTTGGATCACTCAAAATATAAAAAAAAAATGTTTTCTTCAAATAAGTTTTAATTCCATCAAACCAACAATGAATATCTGAAACAGCTACATTGGCACTAGCGGATGACACAGGATTGGTGGCTCTAAGTGTTAAGCTAGGATGTCTTTTCATAAAGGATTTGAACCACCATCCAGTACCTGGAATTATTTCTGGACCAAATGGATGATTTCTATCTGTTTGTAACAAAAACTCTGGAACAGATTCTTCCTCTGGACATCTTCCTTTCTTTTTATGAAACCTTTTCTTTCAGAGACTTTTATCCATTCAACAATAATAAGTTCCTCAGTTTCTGTTAAAACAGTTGCTGGTCCATGATGTATTTTTGTAAATTTATCTCCTAAACGAAACTGTAATGTTGCTCTCGGTATTCTTAATACACAGCAGCTTTCTTTTTGGACAAATTACCAGCTCTTATTTCGGAGAGCGATTTTTGTAACTGATTTTCATCATACATTTTCTTTTTTTCGTTCATTTTGCAAAATCTGTAACCAAATTAACGTATAAGTACAATAATTGGCCCCTGAGATCTATATAACAATTGGCAATGCCTATTATTGTATTTACATATAATACATTTATTGGCACCATGATGCCAATAATAAAATCATATGTAAATTTGGCATTACTTTTTTTTTCAATGTTTTACGTTAAATTGTATATATTTTCTACAAATTAGCACTTTAATAAAATATAAAAAATTTAGCGTGTACTTACCAACTATCTCGAGAAATTGTAAAAACTGAAATTTTAATCGACAAAGTTACTATGAAAAACACACCAAAATAAGTTAAAACCACGAGTGGCGCGTTGGATATTTCCTTATTGGTAATACACTTGGAACTGGTATATGACATAAAAAACAATTGAAAGCAGTAGCGGCATAGAATTAAGTACTTGAAGACAAAACTAATTGAATACTCGAAAAGAAAATAATAAAATCGTAAATACCTAAATTTCGCAGGGGTGCCAATAATTACATCAAAATTTGCGGGTGCCAATAATTATACTCGTTACATAAATTACTTAAAATAAATAATTAAAGGATTAATATTTAAATTCAAATCCTAAAAATGGTATTTTTTATTTAGTTGGTTCACTTGTGTATAAATAGTTTTTTGAAAATAACTAAAAGTACTTAAGAAATTTAAAAAGAACATAAATGATGTCCTACCTGATTTTATTTATATTTAATATTCGTAAATATTTTCATTCTATAGCTTCTATCTATACTACATTATAAATTTTCGGTATTTATTGGTCTATTTTTTGAAAATATAAAATTCCATTAAAATATAGTATTTATATATCAGAAAATGTGTTTGAAGATGCCTGGCACTTTCAACATTCAATCCCAATTTTCAACTTCCAAAATGCAATTCCTTTTTTTGCTAAGAGGGTCATGATCTGAACGCAGTTGAAAAGTGCTGGAAGGACTTATTCATACGTGTTCTCTGTAACTAAAACTATGTGCGATCTACTGTACTCGCGTTGCAAGACAACAGGCGCAATCGTTAGTTCTCACTGATTGATCGGAAATCATTCTCATCGGTTTACACTTAACGGAAGCGATCCATATGGCATGATGAAACCATGTAACACCTCTTATTCCATTGCCCGGTATTCGCTAATCGTATAGAGTCTACAAGAGAACCTTAAATATCCTAAAAAAAATTATTTAGATAGCATTACACATTTATATTTGTAATTGAATATAACCACTGTCAATCATTATTAGAATCGTAAGTGTTGTTGGTTCTAATATCTTTTACTTTTCTTAACTGTCAAAATTAAAATAGTCCTAATTAATCAGGACAATTCTTTGATTCTATAATTATTTTTGGCACATAATCATTTCCTATCCATTTCTGTCAAAAGAAATTATAATTGTCAAATTGTCACCTTTTTCATCGCTAATATATTACTCAAAACTCCAACAAATCAAAATCCGGGAATAACATTTGCTTAGGTTTTACAATATTTTACAGAAATTATAATGTCATTGCAATTAAATAAATATAATTATCAAATTTATTAAATACTGTACCTTAGAAAAATATAAAAATCTGCGGTGTTGCCAAAATTCTTAAATTTTTAAACCTCTGTTGCATATACAGTGTTCGCCCGATATAATCACATTTGATATTAAGAAACTTTCGATATAAGCAACTCCTGATATATTAGTCATCATTTTCGATATTAGTATGTTCGTTATAAGAAATTTTTGGTAATCTTGGTTTGAATGAACAAAATTAAGAGAAAATCGTTGACAATACAGCAGAATTTGGTAATTTTAAAATATGTTTAAAATGGCGTAAAAATAAATAACATGATTATTTACCTATAGCAACCCTTTTCAACTCAATATTACCTGAAAATAGTGCAAGTTTAACTGATATCATAGTATGGGACTGGTGGAACATTCTGCCATCAAAATTCCGCTAATTATTTGAAATTAATTATTTCAAAATACTTAATACAATAAAAGCAACTATTTTACAAAAGCAACTTTTTTACAAATTTTAAATCAGCTTAGCAGGTGATTATATCGAATGAACACTGTAATTATTTAATAATAATATTCACAGATGCCTCTACTGTAGTATGAATATTTATACAGTTTAACTATACGAATTCCATTAATAACTCTGAAAATCTTCACAATAACTCTCAATTCATATGGTACCTATCAAAATACCATTATTTATACAAATTTATATCCTGTTTCCTGCTATAAACCTTCACAACAAAATAATTTATTTATAATAGTGGATAAATATTTTATATACAAGAAATAAACAATATTTCGCTTAAAATTTATAAATGTCATGATGGCATTTACACAACACATGCAATATTCAGAAATAGGATGTCACTATTCGAGGTTCATTCAGGTAAAATTCCCATTTTCAAGGAAATGTATATAATATGAATGAATTAAATGAAAATTTTGATTTTAATTAAATTTTTATTTCTAATTATTATGATATTTAGGGAATCGTAATTTACTATATTGAAAATGTCGTATTTTAAGGATATTTATTTAGTGTATCATTCCCTAAAACGAACTAAATGGGAAATTAAATTGTGACAATGATAAATCATTTAACAAATTGCATTTTCCTACTCAAAATAAACTGAAAATGAAATATTATAAAAAAAGTAGGATTTACGTAGAGGATAAAAAAACAATTTTTTTATCATTACATATTTAATATGCTTTTAAATCAGTAATATTTAATATGTCATGATATATTTACATAAAATATATTCATGGTCTTTGGTAAATACTTTAAATTAAAATAAATGAAGTTGTCTGTATATGACATTGTTAAGTATGATAAAGGATAAAGCCAGTTGATTCGATTATTAACTATCTGATTTTATAAATAGTAAAAGTCACTTTGCATCCTACCAAAATTGAAGTTTCTGGTCAATTCTCAACTTAACCGAAGCTTTAAACGAATAGCAAGAATTGAAATTTTCATAAGGAAATTATTTGATTTTGATTGCCTTCTACTAAGCATAAGTGACGATGGCGTATTGTGAATATATGAAAATCAATGTGCGTTATATCCACTTTTCGTGTGATAGTCAAAATTTTTCGCTTTCGAAGGCCTATTGCCATATTTAAAAAGGAATCGCCAAAACTCCTTTTTTTTCATCATTATTCAAACTACAAAATACGAATTTTTTATCTCAACCCATTTAGATGTGGGAAGTTGTTGTTTTCTCCAAATGATTTAAAGTGGATATAACGCACTTTGATTTTTATCGAAACAATTTCCATATATTCACAATACGCCATCGTCACTCATGCTTAGTAGAAGGCAATCATAATCAATCAGATCAATCAGAAAGATGAGGCTTTAGAGGCTTACATAAATGAGCTATTTTTAATTTTAAGTTTGTCCTAAAAACGAACTCATTAAAACAAAGCTCAAAACGAACTCATTGAAATCCAGCTACAAATTCAATATTGCGTCATGTGTCATTGTTTTAATAGATGTTTTTGGATATACGACATTCTGTTTTTTTTTCGGTTATTTAAAATACTATTTTAAATAATGACATTTACATTTTATTTGTAACTGATTAATTGAAATTAATTTTTCAATCTGAAGATAAGTAAATAAATAAATTATTATGAAAAGTTGTAAATGAAATATTTCATTTATAATTACATTTTACATGATAATTTAAATTGATTTAAAAATTTACATATGTCGAGGAAACATAATAAAATTTACATTAATGTTGAGGTGGCAGAATAATAATAAAGATAACCAATTTGTTGACCAACACTTAAATGATATTCGATTACATGTAGTTACATTATTAATAGCTTTTTGTGGACTGGTTTGTTTTGGTTAGACATAGTTTTGGTTAGAAAAAACTATCGAGACCAATTAGATTAGCTTCTATTTTTCCTAGACACACCTAGTTAATTTCAGGAATAGTACTGTGCATGTAAATCTTCTTGCTGCTTATTTTTAAGTTAATTGAAGCAGAGGTTTACCGAAGAGAAATGTCTAGGAAAAAGAAGGATTTAATTGGAGGATGAAGTGTTTAAATTATCCTCTTTATCACGTTTTTCTCTACCGAATGTGATTGTTCGTTACGATATGATTGGTACCCAGTCTGTCCATTATTAACCCAGACTTGTAGTCAGTAAATGATAAAAAAACAACTTTTAATATTATTAAGGTTTTTATACATAGTTTAAGGAAAATTAAGTTAAATTTTTGATACAAATTCAAAATGATATTCAAAAAACCAAAACCAAAATTTTATTAAATTTGAAAAAGTTTTGTTAATTACATACCAAAATAATATTTATTTAAGAATTAACATAATACATTTTGCTAAAGGACAAAGTTTCTACGGAAGTCCTTTTCACAAAATATTCGTTATTTTTCTATTAAACTTATATATAATAAGAAAAATAGTAAAATGCAACTTTTGATGGCATACGAATTTTTAGAAAATCTTAAAAGAAAATATCCTTTAAGGATAATTCAAATTTTGTTCGTTCAAATAAAGTTTTCAAAGTTACAAATAATCTAATTATAAACTTTTTAATTTAAATTTCAAAACTAACATAGAAAAATTACATTTTGTTAACATTTTAAAAGGAATTTAAGAATACAGAGGCAAATATTCATGCTCTAAGAATGTTTTAATAATTTTTGTTGATCCTTGCAAATTTTCCATTCATTTTTTTTTTCCAATTTGTTAGCGAAGACTTTTACAAGTTTATTCGTCCTTAAACCAGTCGGTGATAATTGTGAATTATAAATTACATTACTATTATTATAGTCACTTAAATATAGCCAGGAAGAATAATTATATATTACAGAAAGTAACAAATATTCATAAGAATTATTAGCCAGCCACAAGAAAATTTGGATATATTTAGAGAAAGATTCCATGTAACCAATAGACCATAGAAATATAATTTTAAAATATTGTTTTGTGATACTTCAAGGATTAAGAAAGTTTTATATGCTGCCAAAATTAAAAATCCATTAAATTAAAAATGGCCGAAGGATTTGAAAAAAAGTTTAAAAGAATATTTAAAATAAAAAAAAACTCGTAAATCTACTTTCGACCAAAAATTATATTAAAGCATCAAAATTATCTTTGAAAGATAATCAACCATTCCGTAATGATTAAAATTTCAGAAAGCTTCATTAAATTCGGTTAAATAGCATTAAAGAAAATTAATCGATAACATCGAAAATCTCTTAGTTCCGTAGCCTGACAAGTGATTTTGGTGAATTGTAGTGTAAGGAAGGCAATTTTTGTTGATAGTTATATTCACGTAACATTTATCAATAAAATATTTATAGTTTTTATGTAAATTATTGCAAATAATTAAAATCATTTTAATTTGCCAGGGACATACATGATTTTGCTGTACAAATTTAGGGTACAAATATTTGGATTTATATGATTAAATCTGTTTTTAATTATATTTATGTATTTTTAAAAAGGTTTGCAAAATAAAACCTTTCATATCAACGATTTTTTTGTGACTTATATAGTGAGAAAACCTCGTATGTGTTAACAAATAACTGAAACCTTTTAATTTGAATTTTTGTATAACAATATTGTAAATAGCATTAAAAATTATTTGATAAATTTAACAAAATCAATAATTGGTTATCAATAGTAAATTGAATATGAAATTTTAAAATAATCGCACCGAGAATATTTCAAAATGGCACTTACGAGTTTTTTCCATCTGATTAAATGCAACAATTTAGGAATTTTCAGTTCTTGTGTTTTAATCATAGATTTATACAAGGATTTGATAGAAATTCTATTGTAGAATTTCTGTATTAATAAAATGTTTTGAAATATTGTAAGTAACTAAATTACATTGAAACGTATAAGAAAGTGATTGGAAAGTCAAGAAAGACTTTGTTATTTCTGGTAAAACTTCTTATAATTATATAAGATAGAATCATAATTTTAATAGTTTTTCATTAATATAATTAATATTAGTGTGATATGTTAATTGTGGATCTAAATTTCTTTAAATTATTGGAAACGTATTCGAAAATATATAGAAACATTAAGAAGACTTTTTCTAAACTAACTGAAAATTAAATTAACTGAAAATTAATTAATTTGAAATAAAATTTATTAAAAATTATTGATTTTCTAGGATAATATTCTTTAAAATACAATTTATTGTTTTGATTACAACCATTTGGTAGATTACAATTCAAAATGAAACTGCAAATAAAAATTGATTTTATTATGCATATTAAAAAATATTTCCATTTTATTATTTTCATAAATTTCGGTTGTATATTCAACAAGCATTTTAAAATTAAAAGCCTCTACTAAAAGCTAACGTTTAAGTGGATAAAATAATGTAAATAGATAAAAAAAAATATTCAAGTGTTAAATAAATTCGAAATGGAAGCGAATTTTTGTGTTTGGGCATCATTATTTAACGGAATGTTTAATTTTCTACTTAACTTTTAAAAATTGTATTATTTAATCAATTTTTATTTAAACAAAATGAAAAATAATTTTTGTATTAATATTAGCTTGTGAAGTGTTAACGAAAAGAATAAAAAAGTAGCTGCTGCTAACCTTCTAACGTAGCCAAAGACTCGTTTAATACAGATTTGTAAAACAATTTACAAATTGGCAACTTTTCGACATGTAAACTTTACAGACCTAAAGTTTGATTGGTTAGCATAAAATGAAGCTAGTGGCATAAAGAATTTGTAATCTCTATTATGACATTCGGAATGCATTTTTTTATATAATTTTGAATTTGTGCAAATGGACCTTAAAATTTATTCTCTACATAACGTGAAAAGCATCAGTTTATCAAATTTTATTTAATCCCACTAATTACTATAATGATCTCATGGATATAGACATCAAATATATATATATATATATATCGGATTTCTTGATGTAGACGTCCAACTGATTCTTTGATATGAACTAAACAAATTCTTATTTTTTGAGATTTATGTAAAGCAGCAATAAAGAACCTATACTCAGCAACATGATTGATATTTTATTATATGAAATTTTGTATATTGGGAAATATAAAATTAGCATCATTTCTTATTTCGTTATTTGTAAATTTAACTATACTAAATTATTGATTATCCTCTACTTTATCTCAGATTATATCAAGTTTTCAATTATTTAAAACTTTTTTACTGACTAGCTTAAATAGAAATTTAATGAAAAAATAAATCCTTTAAATTCTTGAGTTTTATCTAAATTCTTCTTTTTACAATTTATAATTACTATTTTAATTGCTGTTCCATCCTTCGTAAATTATCCTCTGAACTATAAAAAAAAATCCTTTTTTAAGTAATTAACAACTAATTTAACTTATCCTTTTGGTGCATTTGCATATTTAAATCATTTTTTTTTTGAGAATTTGAAAATTCCAGAATTTTTTTAAACTTCCGAGAAAAACTATTAAATTTTCATAAAAAGTTTTTTTTTATAGATATTTAATAACTAATTAAAAGTTTACCCTTTTGGAATAAAAAACTATATAAGAATATGCTAAATATAATTACTGTATTTGGAAAACAGTTCAAAGGATATTTTTAAAAAGGCTTACATACAATATTTTAAATCCTTAAAGAAGAAAGGATCATTTTTACATTTTATTGCTTTAAATCTGTATTTCATATAAATATCATGAGAATAAATTCCCATAATCGTGTAGAATTTATTTCGAGGGACGAATTCGAGCGAAATTACTTTCATATATTCTGCATTAGATTGTCCTTGTTTTAGTTTTTTTTCGATATAAGAGAAAGTAAACTTGAAAAAGGATTTTTATGAAACCATTAAATTACAAATAATATTTGTGAATAAATTTTTGAATTCGATTATTCCCAAATAACATAATCATCTGTAATAGAAGCAAAACTCGTAAGTATCATTTTCAAAAATTTCGATTGCGATTAGTTTAAAATTTCATATTTAATTTACCATTGATAACCAATTATTGATTTTGTTAAATTTTTAATGCTATCTACAATATTGTTATACAAAAATTCAAATTAAAAGGTTTCAGTTATTTGTTAACACATACGAGGTTTTTTAACTACATAGTACTAAAAGAAAAATGGTTGATATGAAAGGTTTTTTTTGGAAACATTTTGAAAATACATAAATGTTATTAAAAACAGATTTAATCATATAAATTCAAATATTTTTACCCTAAATTTACACAGCAAAATCATGTATGTCCCTGGCAAATTAAAAAGATTTTTATTATTTCCGATAATTTACAAAATAATTATAAATATTTTATTGAAATGAGATAAATACTGTTACTTACGTGGCATTACAATTCACCAAAATCACTTGACAGGCTACGGATCTAAGAGATTTTCGATGTAAGATATTGACCTATGGATTTAAACGGTTTTGTTTTATGTCATTTAACCGAATTTAATCGAGTATTCGGAAGTTTTGATAATTTCCAATGTTTGATTGCAATTCAAACATATTTTTTTCCCTGTAAAATGATTATTCATCGGAATTGGATTTACAATTTCTGCTTTCGTAACTGACGCTAAATCTTAAATTTTTAAATATTGGTTTTCTGGAAATAATTACAAAATCAAGGATTGTTTATGTTACAAAGAGCAATGTCAATGTCTATAATATTAATATTTTCATATTAAATTTAAATGACTACTTCTTAAGATATTGTCGACAATATAAATTCTGTAAGCAAATAATCTTCTCAACTATTTACAAATTTAATGGCATATAGAAGTAAATTACTTTGGTGTTATACTTAATTTCTTGAAATTTGATTTATATCATAATAACATTATACAAAATGAAACGTTTTATTTAAATCTACGAAAATTCTAAGGATATCAAGCTCAAAATTTAGATTTTTTATTAAATATTGATCTAAATGAGAGCCTAGCTAAGCTCATTGATACAAGTGACAATGTGTATGTATTCACTATTCACATTGAAAATCGATAAAGTAAAGTGTTAATCGAATGTGCAGTTTGGCAACCACATTTGCCTAATAATGGTGGAAAATAAATAAGAACCGCTTAGATAATAATTAGCTTGTGTATTTAACTGAAAAATATTAAAGTATTTATTAAAAAAAAAAAATGATTTATTTAATAAAACTTTAATTTTACAATAATTTGTAACAACACTCAAAATTCAATAAAATTAATTAATTAATAAAACACTTTTAAATGATGATCCAATAATTTAATTATAATTTTCTGCAATCTGATTCCCAATTTTGTTCTTTTTTCAATTGGCTTCTTGTTAATTTTAACTGAATCATACAAAATTTTATTAATTTCTGAAAATTTACCATTTTCAATAAGTTTTTCAATTTTTCCAACCAAAACTGATCCATCAATATTAATTTCTATTGAAATTTTCATATTTTTTGAAATATTTACTAGCAATTTGTTGAACTCATCAACAATATTCAAAGCTAATGCTAAATTATCATAATATGATTGATTCTCAATAGTATCATCAGCTGTGATACTTTTTGTATTTCGAAAATATTTTCTAGTAAATAAATCAATTAATGCCAGAGTAGAATTAAAATCATGATTAGAAAAATCTACAATATTTTGTTTCGGTAAAGTTTGATTTTGTGAATTAATTGACGGATACTTCGAATACTGATCTAATAATGGAATCGTGCTTGATGTTATTATAGATTTGTAATTATATTGTTTGGAGGATAAGCTTCTCTTAAATCTGTTTTTTGTATCTTTTGGTATAATCGTACAATTATTTAATTGATTACTAAAATTTGTAACTTTACTTCTAATAAAATTATTTATTTTATTTCTTTTACAATAACTTTGATATTTTCTTATAATTAACTGTCTATTATTCATTTTATATTCTGGTGTTCGATAAACTTTAGCAAAATTAATAAATTCCAAATTATTAAAATCATATTCATCAGAAGAATCTGTACCAAAAAAACCATAATTTTGTTCATATTTTAAATATAATTTTTTATTACCATGCCACGAATTTATTCCATATAATTCAATATTACCAGGCCGTCCGCCAATTGTCCGTAAAGCTTTTAAAATTGATTTAGTTTTTTTTTCTAGTTTACCACCGACACCACCATTTGCCGATATAAATAAATTTTCCAGATTCACAAATTTCTCACCAATACCAAAAAATTTACCACCAGTACCGCCCGGCATATAATATGATTTTTTTGTAATTTTATCAGATGTATTTCGTCCATCTAATATAATTTTTCTATTATCAATTATTTGCCATGTTGGTGCTATTAAAACTAATTCAATTTCATCTTTACAATTCGTATAATTCATATAATTAAAATCTTCATCAATGAAAATTTGATCTAATGCAAATATTTCAATAATTCGTATTTCATTATTTCGAATTTTCGCAATTTCACAATTAACATCACTAATTCGTATAAAATTACCATGAACTTGCAGAATATCATAAAAAAAATCAACAGTTATAGTGTTATTTAATGTATTATCTAAAATTTCATATAAAAATTTCGCTTTATTATCATCAATTATGACATTTTCAATGCTTTCGAATAAATGTTTTAAATTTTGTGGCCATTTATCAATTGAATCGATAGTATCTAAAAATGGTTTAATTATAACACTAAACTGATCCGAATTATTTAAACCAATTTGAATTTCATTTTTTAGATCACTAACTAAATCATTATCATTTAAATATAATTGTATTTCATAATTTGATAATTTTACATATAATATTATTAAAAAATTATAAATTTCTTTGAAATTATTAAGTAAACTTTCAATTTTAATTATTTCATTAATCCAATCATTTATTTGATATTTGAATTTTTTATTATCACTAACTTTTTGTAAAATATCAAAATATTCTTCATAATTTTGAATATCTTGTAAATAATTTTTTGATATTGGTATATTTAAAATTTTCAATTTTTCAATTAATTCTTTTGGTAACATTTGATTTGGTTTTATATTTCTAATTAATATATTTAAATTTGTAATTTCTATATCAAATTTATCTTTTAATTTATATATATCATTTGTTAAATTCTCTTCATTTCGATAATATTGAATAATTTCTTCACAAATTTGTTTAACACTTAATGTTATATGAAAATTTATATCTTCAATTAAATAATTTATATAAAGTTTTGTTTCTTCGGATATTATATAACCAAAATCTTCTTTATATATTTTACTAAATTGTAATGAATTATAAATAATTTTATTTATATTATTTTTACAATTTTGTATCAATTCAATATCAATTAATTTACCAGGACGATCAGGACGTCGAAATAATGCAATTCGAGATAATTCATTATTTTTTTTTAATAACAATATATCAATTAATTGTAAAATTTCGGAATATTGTTCTTTATTGAAATTTTCATGATTTTGTAAAATTAATTGTAAATCATTTTTAGTACTCAACAAAAATTTTTCAATATTTTCTAATAATTTTTTATCTGGTATTAAATTTATAATACCATCGTTATTTTTATATGAATTTTCAACTTTCATAACAACAATTCCAATACTTTCTTTATATTTATGAATATTTTTAATTAATTTTGTTGCATATTTCATTAATTTAATGAAATCTAATTTATCAGTATCCATTTTAACAAAATTATAATTCACAGTAAATATTAATTTAATTTTTTTAGCATGATTTATGACTTTTCGAATAAAATATGTATTGGCAATATCTAATGATGAATTACGTGTATCACTGAATCCGGGACAATCATAAAATCCTGTATCTGTTATTTGATCAATTATCAATTCTGGATATATTGTTTTTGATAAAATTGTTGAGTTTTTACTAATTTTATCATTTAAATCTTCAATTATATATTCACCAGAACTTAATTCTTTTGATATCATATTATTATTATCGCCAGCAATTAAATGTGTCAATGCACTTTGACCCGAACCAGTATTACCAAGAATAAGGATTACATCTTTATGATTATCTAATACAATTTTTAAATCACCTTGTTGGATCAAATTTTTAATATATTCAAAATTGTTTTTAATATTAGAATTTTTAATTTGTCTTATTATTGACATTATTTTATTATTTATAAAACTTTCGTTCCGAATTATGAAAATAAGACTGATATTAAAAATGAAATTTTAATTAAATTTATATAAAGAAATTTTAAAAAACAATTTTATAAATTGTTATAATTTTGTTTAGTTTATAATAATGATAACCTTTTAAATGAAAAATAAATAATTTGTTATCATTGAAAGCTTCAATTTCCTTAATCTTTTCATATAACTGAAATAGTATCAACAAGAACTGAAATGACCTCAAGTTTCTATAGAAATAGAATTTGTATAACAATTGAAAAAAAGGGAAAGGAATAATAGTGCCAATGACCACCATCACAAATATTAGAATTAATGAATAGAAATTCATTATTTTTTAATAAACTGTTAACAGGAAGTTATATTTTACATATTCAATCTGGTATCAAAATTACGAGGTGCTGGTTTACTGATAACCTATTCTTTATGAGGTGATACATAACGTGATTATGAACTGTGGAGCAAAAAGATGCGTAGAAAGAATTGTTGATCATTAATTTCATACTTATAAGAATTTTATGTGTTGACAGTATAAAAATTTGTGCCATCTTTTATTTGTAGCGCCATCTATCAGCTATCAGATATAATAACTTGAAGATAAGCTATAATTGCAATATTAAGACCTTAGCCGCTACACAGTAAATTTAAATTTAGTATCTATAATTTTTGACCTAATGCAAATTGTTTGACACTTAATTAATAATTTTTCTAATGTAAAAGATTTTTAGAGACCATTTTGAATGAAATATACAACGAACATGAAAAAAAGTTACAATTGTCGACTTCGGCTCTGTGCTAAAAATGAAAGCTGCGTTTTTGATTCTAAATTTTTAATCTGACAGATTGCGCTAGGTTTGCGCTGTAAATTTAAATTAATTGAAAACTGCGTCAACTGCACATCGGCTAAATTCTTAGACGCCGGCAGTGTGGCACAAGGTGGTACAACTGCACCAACTTTGTTTGAAAAATATAAAGTCATCGTTTTATTTATTGAAGCATTAAAAATTAAAACATAAATATTTATTTTTCCGCTTAGAAAATCTTCATTATCAATCAAGAGTTAGTTTTTATGGAGACTCATCATACTCATACGTAAACCCGACACTAGTTGTTTGCAAATATTTGATCTTGTTCAACTCTTCAAGCTTCTCAATGAAGCGTTCTACCATACATGTTGTTTAGGAAGAATGTGGCCACTTTTAATAGCTTGGAAAAATTACGATTAAAACACATTGGCGCGACGTTTTTCAATAAATTAATGTATTCAATTTTTGATGTAGCTAAGCTTTTGGGGCCAAGTTTCATACTATTTTGTGGCTTCAACAATAAATATTTTCCAAACAAGATCGTCCATATAGGAATTTTCAATTTTTGAAACATTTTTTAGGAACTTTGTTAACAATTTCATTTCGAGGAGGTTGATTCGCTAATAGTAGAATCTAAATTGATATTCTATAATATTCCTCTACATAATATGCTGGTTGAGTTAACTTGTCTGTAATTCGCTTTAAATAAGGCCAAAATTAAATAAGTCGTAAACAAGTTCAAATTTCATGAAGAATTAAGGCAAATTTTTCTTCTGACTTTACTTTATGATGATTTTAAAGTAAAAGATCATTTTAATAAAGTTCTGAGCACCAGCAAACTGTGATGCTTTTTTCGAGATTTATAGAGGTGGCTGGACCTTTTGTAACCCGTGATGAATTCGTAATATGTCACACATTTCGTGAAATCAATAATTTATTTCCACATGCTCCATCTTACACAAAATTTTTTAGCATGACCGCAAGCGCAACCTATCTATATTTACAAAAAATATCAAAAGAATCCACGAGCAAATATTTAAAATATTTACAATAGTGACATCTGTCGGGTTTTTATTTTATAGCGTCGGATTTATGGTTTATTTCATTTTCTCTATTAATTTTCTAAATCGAGGATTAATGTAATTTTGGGGACCATTTATCTTATTAATGTAATACAAATTTCAAAACTGAATAATAAATATAATTTTCCGATGCAGGATGCAGTACAACACCACCTATTGGCAAACATATGAAAACTCAGTATTATAATTTTTTTTTTGTGATTTGCTATAAAAGTAATAATTATTTAGCTTATAAATCTTGTAACTTGATAATGTAAAGGTTCAGAATTTGATTTATACATACATTAAGTATTTTAATTAATTCGGAAATTTTGATGTACACCTACAAAAGATACTGACCTGAATTACTTTATCAAATCATTTTTATGTGCGCAATAATACCAATTATTTTTATGTGCGCATATGACTAATGATTACCGAATCTGGAAATATGCTTCAATTTATATGTAAACTGAATCTTTTAAATAAACAAACAACTAAACAGAATTTCAAAATTATTTTATTAAATTAAAAAAATATTCTTTTAAACAACATTGATTCAGAAAAGATTAAAAAAAAAAACTTTAAATCCATTTTGTTTTCTCAATTCTATTATATAATTCAGTGTTAAAGTCCTTTAATATTTTGACATCACTTATAAAGTTGTACAAAATTTTTGCAATTCCCTTGTAATTATTATTAATAATTTGATATTTGATTGGTCTAATTAAAATAGTTGAATCAATTTCATCATATTTTAATGTTATTTTTTTCTTTTTGGCAAAATCATTAATTAATTTTTCAAAATTTTCCAAAATTTCCATAGTTTTGATCAATGAATCTGAATAAATGTTGTTATCAAAAATGTTACCATAATAATTCTCTTTGATACCAGTAAATTTTCGTATCAAATAATTAGTTAATGCTAAAGTATTAGTAAAATTAAATGTACTTAGATCAAGATAATTATTCAATCTTCCGAAAGTTTCATTCTTACTGAATTTAATTGAATCTAATGATTCCGATTTATTTATATTTTCTTTATGATAATTATTAATCCAATATGGACTAATCTGATTATCAGTATTATCTGTAGTTCGATTGTTGGGATAAATTAAAAGGTTTCTTGAATTAGATATAAGATTATCATTATTTATCTCATTTATATCTCGTTTTACAAGTTTTCTATAATTAAAATCATTATTTTCGATATTTTTAATTGATGATTTCCCAAAAACTTGTAATTCATAATATGTTTCCAAATTCGTATTACATACATTAACATTTGATTCAATATAATTACCATAACCAGATAATTCCAAATCAATATAATTACCATATTTTTTCAATACTCTAAATCCATTACCTTTAATATCAATTAATTTTATTTTCCACATTGTATATGGACTTAATAAAAAATCCGAATTTTTAAGTTTATCATAAACTGAATTTGTAATTGATGGTTTATCATTTGTATAATTTGCAAAACTATATATAATTGTTTGACTTTCACTTGGTATCATATAAATTTTATTGTCACATTGATAATACGAATTACCTAAATGGGTTAAACTGATTTCATAATTTGATAGATCACGTTGTAATTCATTCAATAATAATAATTGATTTTTTATTGTAAATATTAAATTGATTATTTTAAATTTTACAGCATTCTTATTTGTTGTTGCTGATGTAATATCAGCATTTAATATAACTTCATCACCAGCTAATATATTTACAATAATTTTATTATAATTTTCATTACGCCAGATATAGAATGGACCCAACGGTTCTGTATTATAAAAATAACCAATTTTTTTATATTGATTATTTGGATTCATTGTTGCAGCTGATTCTAATAATTTATTTTGTAAAATTTTCAATTTTTCTGATATTACTGATACCAATTGTTTTAAATTATTATTTGATGTTATAATTAGATTATTTGGTAAATTAAATTCATCAAAATATAGTCCAGCAAATGGAAATATAAATTGTTTTAAACTAACAACAGTATTTTCATATTGATTCAATATAATATTTGATTTTATTTGCATTTCGAAATTATTGATTTCATTATTAAGTTGTTGATTATTTAAAATAATATTTTTTGAATCAATTGTATTTATATTGAATATATAATCAGCAAATATTTTCTGTTCATAATATTCTTGAATTCTTTGATAAATTTGTATCATAATATTTAATGTTTCATCTAATTTTTCAATTGCATTACCGAAATCAACTTGTACAGCAAAACCATCTGTAAATTTATGTAAATCTTTTTTAATATTACTAAGTTCATTATGAATTTTCCATTTTGTTATATCCAAATCAATAATTGTTTTATTTTTAGCTAATTCTGAATTATGTTTAATGTATACTTCTAAATCTGTTAGCATTGGTTTAATAAATTTATATATTTTTTGTTCATATAATTTAAGCTGTTGAATTTGTTGATGATTTTGTTCAATTACATTATCAATTTCATTTAATTTACGATTATCATGTTTGAATTGATTAAACAGATCTATAGATGTTTGTCCAATTTTAGCTATTTTATCAGCTTTTTTCAATACAGATTTTACAATTTTACCACTTTCAGTATTTCCAAATTTTTTAGCTTTATCACGAATAATTTTCTGAACTTTATTAAATTTCTTTTTTATAGATGAATCATTACTTTCAGCTGATTGTATTTCAACTAAAATATCAATAATATCATTAGATTGTTCGGGATTATCTTTTTTACATTTTTCTAATAATTGAATTTGTTCAGCAAGAAGTTTTTTCTTATTATTATTTTCTATTTCCATGAAATTATTACATGCTGTAAATAAATTTTGTATTCCATCTGGTATTGAATCTAAATTATTTATATTATCATTATCGTATAATATTAATGATTCAGTTACACTAACAGCAACAAAAATTGTTGAACCTAGTATTGTACCTAAACCAGCAAGAAAACCTAAAGCAGTTGAAAATCCTTTAATAATTCCAAATGTTATACGTAATTTTGTAGTATTTTCCAATTCTTTCTTTTTTTCAATTAATTCTTTAGATTTTGTTTTGGCTTGTTTTTGTAATTCCAATACTTCGTCAATTAACTTGTCAATAGTTTCATTCAAATCTTTAATTATATTATCTATTTCTGGTAAAATATATTTTTTAATAATATCACTTGCATCATTTATTTTCAAATCAATACCATCTTTATATTTGGTATTGTAATCAATTAGAAGATTTAAATTTGAGAATTCTTGAAATTTATCAATATTATCAAGTACCAATTTTATATATAGCTTAATATCTATTATTAAATTATTATTTAAACCATACTTTAATCTAGATATTTTACTTAAAACAGCTGTATACAAATAATTCAATACTTTCTTATGATCATCTGGAATTATATTCAAATCTTTGTTAACAAATTTCAATATTTCATCTGAAAATAATTGATAGATTGGTTGAAAATCAATTGATTTTTTTAATTTGAAATATTGATCTTCCATACTGGTAAATACTTTAATATATCCAAATATATTTCTATTTTTATATAATATAAATTTATATGTTAATTTTTCATGAAACTTATACAAATTTTCATAATCTTTACCAAAATTCATATTCTCTCTTAGATAAATTGTAAAATTAATTGCTTTTTCTATAACATTATTATCGATCTGTTGCTCATTTAAATTTATTATTGTAATATTTTCATCTGGTTTTTCATTAGTTTGAATTGTACCACTAATTTTTAATTTTTTTGGTATACTCTGACCTATTCCCAAAAATTTTCCATTATTCAAATTAATCATTTGATTATCAATTACTTCCCAAATTGGTGCTATAATGAAAATTTGAAAATTTTCATCATTTCGAATCAAATCAATATCAATGAAAATTTTATTTAATGCATATATTGTTATATTATCAATTTTACTAGAACATTTAGATTCCATCACCTCACTAAGTTTAACATGAATTCCACGTACTAAAAGTTCATTACCAATTTGATTACAAATAATTTCTGTTTTGGTATCAAGACCATACCTAAGAATATCATAAAATATTTCTAGTTTTTGTTCATCAATTTGTAAATTTTTGATTTTATTGTAAGCGGTGATAGTGTAACCTTTTGCCAGATCATTGAAATAAATTTGATTTAAAAATTCTATAAAATTACTTGCATAAATATTGTTTTGCTGGTGCTGTTGTTGTTCTTCAATTACTTTAATCTGTAATGCTTTCATATCAAATATATTTGTATTTTTTTGTATATCATATTCTGATAATTTCTCTTTTAATGCTATTAAGAATTGATACCAATTCTTATTATCATTTAATTTTTTCATAATATTTTCAAATGGTCTTTTCCAATCAGTAATTTCAATTTTTAATTTTTCCAATGTAATCGTTTCCAATATATTAATATATTTTTCCAATTTAACAATACAACGAATATCATATTTTGAAAAACTTATACTATAATCGTTAATAGCTCTTTGTAATGATATTATAATATGATTTGGACTAATCATATCATTCACTATATCTGTCATATATTTGTGACAATTGTCAAAATGTTGTTGTGATAATAACAAATCATTAAATTTATGTTCATTGAAAATTTTAAACATATCATTAGCTAAATTATTTGTATTTTCTGTAGCGTTTTTATTAATTTCATCAACCAAATTGTATATAGCATTTTTCGATTCAACCGAAATTGTATAACTAAAATCATTATTAATATTCGTTTCAATAAACTTAATATTATTTTGTATAATCTTTATTAATTTCTGTTTATTAATTTGCATACCAGAAATTTCATTTAATAGTCCAGGTTCATCTGGCCGCCGGAATAGTCCAATTTTTGTATAATTATTATCTTTTTTCTGTATCAAAATATCAATAAATTTCAAAGCATTTTCATAAAATATTTTATTTTCATTATTATTTGTATTTAGTTGTGATTTAATTGCATTTGTTGTATGATCCAAATAATTAACAATATTTTGTATTAATTTATTATCCGGTATAAATTCAATTTTCTGACCTTTTTGTATATAATTATCAACTTTTGTTGCTATCATAATTATACTATCTGTATATTTATCAATATTTTTAATTAAACTTGTAGCATTAATTTCATAAAATTATGTCTATCACCGCCAGTTTTAACAGATTGATGATTAACAATAAATATAAATTTAATATTTTTAATATTTTCAATTAATTTATTTATAAAAAATGTACTTAATATATCAAATAATGGATTTTGATTATCACTAAAACTGGGACAATCATAATAAGCAGTATCATTTTGTGTAGTATCAATATATAATTTTGGTAAATAGTTATCAATTATAGATGATATTAAATTATTATTAGTTTGATTTTGATCTTCAATATAAAATTCACCAATTTCATTGCCAATTTCTTTTGATATTAAATTTGTATTATTGCTAGCAATAAATTGTGTTAATGTTGTTTTACCAGCACCATAGCCACCTAAAACTAATACAATATTTTTGTATTCACTTAATTCAAATTTTCGATTTATCATCCGTTCTAGCAGTTCAAGAGTAGACTCCATTTTTTTTTATTTTTTTTTTAAATTAAACTTTGTATTTTTTTTAACCGAGAATATTAGCTTAAATTTCGGAAGCTGTTCAATTTACAACTAAATTATTTTTCATCGTTTCAAAATTTATTATCAAAATTTTTGATATAGTATAATTAAAATTAATATTATAAAAAAAATTATTAATTAAATTTCATAATGTAAACAAACTTTTTGAATCAAGGAGTTTGTTTAAAGGTAATTTTATTTAAAATTTTGTATTTTTCAGGAGTTATGGTCATACAGCAGTTATTATCCTCAATGAAAGAGGTTTAGTGACATTTATCACTCACAAGGCATAATTTATTATATCAAAATTACTAAGTTTTTGAGTTTTACTAAAATTAGGGCAAGACGTAATTCAAATACCCAAAACTGGGAGCTCATATCAAAAAATAATATTTTTGCTGAAGATATTAAGCATAATTTGAAATATCTTTTTGGTCCTATCTTACTTAAAATTATATTTTCCAACAGCTTCTGTTACATACGTTATTTTCCAAATACATTTTTATAAATTTAAGAAATTTTAAAAATGAATTATTAACCAAGACTACATCTTAAATATAGAAACTGGATAGTTTGGAAGCTCTCTTTATTAAGTTAGGTTAGATTAGAAGTGGCGGTCGAAACTTGAAAGACCACGCATAGACCACCACGGGTCCTAAGCGATACTACTGTTAACGGCTATTGAACATTTGACATGTTGTCTCCCATCGGATCTAGGAAATTGGTGACCTCCGCGAATTTGAGAAGAGCTCTCACTCCACATTTGGCCGCCTCATCCAGATCTGTGAGGAATCCGCGATCTAGCATTAGCTACCTTCAACGAACATACGATGAATTGATATTGGTTATGTCATAAGAACCATTACAGATAGAACTCTTCAGAGTCAGACCTAACATAAGATAATATTTTCGTAAATTCAATATTTAATAGTTATTTAAGCTGTTTCAACTTAAAGAGGCATTGATGCCTTGATCTAGAGTAGAACTCTAAAGTTGCATACGGGATCAAACAGTAGAAACCTACTACTACACCACATCTGCTTTTACAGTATTGTCACTTAAATCAAATAGACATATTTAAATTAATAAAAGCATTTTCATTGAAGCTATTTTAGAACTGATAACAAATATATTATTTTTATTTCGATGTCACAAAACAGACAAAATAAATATTTGAATTATCAGCATTTTTCTTAGAAATAATAATGTAGATTGTAGAAAATAAAAAATATTTTTATAATTATCTTTAACTGGGGGAATACCCGCAATTATAATTATTAAGTAAATATTTATAATAACAACTGGACTTGATGCGTATTTTAAGTTTCTATAAATAACCAAAATTTGATTATTTTTTAAATTAGTGTTATAGGTGACCTAATCCAAGGTCCTAAATATTTATATAGTCAGAGTATGATTATAAAACTAATTAAATAATTAATCTTATAAATAGTCAGTCATGTATTTACGAATAGCCACTTTTAGGCAGCTCTTTATAATAGTAAAGATAGCAAAAATTTTATAATATTAAATAAATTCGTACCCGAAATTGTTACCCTTAATTAATTCATGGTAATACTATGTAGGATCTATTAAGTAGCAGAAAAGTTAGTGTATTTTGAAATCTTCGAATATTTTATTCCTCCACCTTCTCTAGAGGAGGCTCATCTAAAATTATAATCGATTGTATAAATCACAAAGGAGATATAAAAGAATCTTTAATTATTAGCAAGGAGTATGACATGTGAAAATGAACGGCCTTGAAACAGCACATGTGTAATTCCGACACTGCTTGTAGTAAATTTAAATGTTATATTCTTCTTCAAAAATTTTATGTTATATGGAAAAATCTAATACAAAAATTTGATTTGGTTATTTACCCTGAACTTTGTTATCTTTAAATTAGATTATCACAATAAAATAACAACATTAATAATAACTAATATGGATTAAAATTTTAAGCAGAACGAACTATTGGAAAATACAGTGGATCACAAGTAGCATATTAAGAACCAATTTTATAAAAATCTTATAAATAAATCCAATAAAACAAACGATTATAGTCTAAGAACATTTTTATTATTATAAACTAATTATTTAAATTGAAATAACATAAAACTTTCCAAAATTTCATCAATCAAAACTAATATTTCAATGGCCTCAATTGCGATGAAAATTCAAAATGAAAATTTTAATTTCACAAAATTAATTTCTTATTTTCATGATACATTTTTGACAATAATAGAGACTGATTTTTTAAATCAAATGCTTCTGCATCATGTAAATCTGATTTGATTACAATATCATTTCTATAAATTCCGGAATCATTATTTTCATAATTATTTAAAAAATTCTTCTCAATTATTGATTTTAATTCATAATCAATTTTACTATTAATTTTAATTAATTGATATTCGCTCAAAATATTATATAAAATATTATAAATTTCATCATAATTATTTTTAATAATTTCATTTTGTATTTTTCCAACTAATTCTGAATAATTAATATCAACATTTTCTTTTAATATATGTTTTTCATAAAAGATTTTTTCAATCATTTCCTCAAAATTTGAAATAATATTCAAAGAAATCGTTAAATCATTTAAATTTTCCAATTTCTCATTATTTTTATATCTTTTAGGTTTAATTCCTGTAAACTTTCGTATTAAAAGATCAGTTAATAATAATGTACTGTTCAAATTTGTCGAATTATAGCTCAAAGTATCGAAATGCATATCAGAATTATTAGTAGATGAAATATTTTGTAAAGGAGCCTGCTCACTTATTATACCACTATTATTATATGAAAACCAACTAAAAATATTTGAAAATCTATTACTAATCCAATCAACTACTCTAGTTCTAGTCGAACTTAGTTTATCAATATTTGCATCCCGAATTTTTCTAGTCACTGGATCATCATTAATTTCATTTTCTTCATCACTTGTTTCATTATAATTTTCTGGAATCGGACTATAATTGAAATTGAATTGTAAATTTGAATCATTTCCAATTTCATCTGCTTCAGATATCATATTTTCAAATTCATAATATTTTCCTAAATTTGTACTACAGATTTTTGAATTTGGTCTCATGTATTGTCCATGACCTTCCAATTCCAAATCAATTAATTTACTATATTTTGATTTCAGTTCCACAAATTTCGATTCATCGTCATTAAGTAATTGAAATTCCCACATAGCATATGGACTTAACATATAATTAGAATTTTTTAATTTATCATAAACGATATTTTTTGTATTTGGTACACCAGCAGTATTATTTGCAAAGCTATATTCAATAACAGTCTGATTATTCGACTGAATCAAATAGACTTTGTCGTCACAACGATAATATGAATTACCAAAATGTGTTAATTTAATCTCAAATGTATTTAAAAAATTGTCTAATTTATTTTGTAGTACTTCATTATGTACATTGAAATATAATCTTAATATATTAAATTTAACAGCATTTTTTAGATTTTTATTAACATCAGCTTTAAAATAAACCGCTTTGCCAGCTAAAAGATTTGTTATAGCATTTTCATGTTCTTCAATTTTCCACACATAAAATGAATTAACTGGATTTCTAAAACGATTAAATATACCACGTAGTAAGTAACGATCATGTTGACGATCAACTGTTGCTCCAGCTTCAGTAATTTTTTCTAACATTTTCTCTACCCGACTAGCAGCTATAATAACGAATTGTTTTAGATCATTATTGGTATTCAATATAAGTTCATTTGGTAAACTTAATTCATCCATATATGTACTAGCAAATGGAAATAAATATTGTTTTAAACCATTTATAGCACTTTCATATTTTAATAATATAATATTAGCCTGTATCGCTAGATTTAATTTATTTACAGCTCTTTGTAATTCAGGATTTGAAATTGATATTTTATTTGATTGAGCTGAATTTATGTCAGCTATATATGTAGCTAATTTTGATTGATCTTTATAACTTTCAATACGATCAAATAAACTAATCATTATAGTCATACCTTCTTCTAGTTTTTCAATGCAACGTGCTAAATCTTCTTGAACTTTGAAACCTTTAGTCATTTGTTGAAATTGCAATTTGACATCGCGCAATGAACTTTGTATACGCCATTTGGATACGTCAAGGGCAACATGTGTTTGTTTTTCTAAGCCTGCTTCAACAGCTGCAATATTTTTACCAACATTTTTTGTTACTGGTATCAAAAAATCATGAATTTTTTTTTCATAATCTTTCATTGCTTTAATATTTTTTTCAGCTTCGTCAATTGCCTTAGCTGCTTTGGAGATTTTTTCTTTATCCTTCATTAGTGTATTATATAATTCAATGCCCGAATTCATAACTTTGACAGCACCTTGAACATTTTCAATTATATCAAGTTTTGGTTGAATAACTTTATCATTTAAATCATTTTTTGCAACTTCTAAAAGTTTCTTCTTTTCTTTTAGCTTGTCATTTACATCTTTTCTTAATTTCTCGACATCAGTTTCATTTTCAGTTGTTTTAATTTTCTCTTGTATATCTTTAATTTCTTTGGTAAGTTCCGGTAATGGTTTATCTTTCAAATCAATTAACCTAACAACCTCTTTCAATTGATCTTCTAAATCATCTTTAGCTTCTTTAAATTTATCACCTATTTTATCTAATGCATCTTTAACTCCACTTGGTATTGTTGGGAATGGATCCATTTCACCCGGAGGATTAATATATAAGTTTTCAGCTAAATCTAAACCTGCACCGAAACCAGCATTTGCTGCAGCACCCAGTGGTCCAAGAAAATTTAAAAAATTTAGAGCAATTTTTATTCCTCCAAAAATTGCCTTTAATTTAAAACCTCTTTCTAATTCTTTTTTTTGTTTCTCAGCTTCAATTTTCTTCTTCTCAAATTCTTCACGTTTTTCAATTGTTTCATCAATCAGATGTACGATCTGTGTATCAATTGTATTTAATGCAGTTGTAATTGCTGGTTTAATCTCATTTGTAACAAAAGTTGTAGCTTCTTTAATTTTACTATTAACTTCGTCCTTATAATTCTTTTGATGATCTTCAATTGTATCGATGACCGAATATTTTTCAAATTTTTCTATTCTCTGCTTTACAAGCTCTAAATATATTTTTATATCAATAATAATATTTTTATCGAAATCATTATTTATACTACAGATTTTTGTTAGAGTTGCCGTGTATAAATAAACTAAAACTTTATTTTCATCTGGGATGTTAACAAGATCTTTTCGTTTCTTAGCATATTCAACGATACGTTCTAGTAAATCTTGATAAAATGGTAGAAAATCAATATGATCTTTTAATTTTAGATAATGTTTTTCTAAACCTTCTAATTCATCGACTAATCCCAATGTATTATAATTTGCTTTAATTTTTTCATTATTTAATTCGTTGTAATGTTTAATTAAAATAATCTTTTGAATTGCATTATTTTTCATGCTTTCTCTCAAATAACTTTTGTAATTATTTATTGTTTTCCATGGATTTTCAATTTTCACACCAAAATTTTGTTTCTCTTGTTCTCTATCATTTATACCCGATTTACCTATACCACCTGGAAATGTTTCATATTCCTCACATTTGACTATCGGTTTAACGCGAATATTACAATTAATCGTATACCATTTATAAACTGGTGATCTGGAACCAGCGTAGAAGGCATCAAGCATTTTAGCTTCACAATAATCACCAGTTTCACCAGCATTACCTCCAATACCACCATTACCAATATTACCAATAGTACCATTTTGAATTTTCTGTTGTATGTAATTTCTTGTATCTGGTAAATGTAAAATTTTTATTTGACCAGCTACACCAAAATGACCAGCAACTCCACCTTCACCACCAATTGAGCCATTTTTACCACCTAGACCACAAATGTGATAAAAGTTATATCCTTTTAGTGCTGAAATTGTTTCATATTTCAGAAACTTAAAGTCATCAAAGTCTACATCAACACATTTTATACCCCTTGCCTTACCTCTTCCTTCATTTATTTTTTTACACGATGCATTATTACCTTTTTTGCCATGAGCTCCTTGCCCACCAATTTGACCAGCACCGCCATTACCACCATTAACAAGTATCTCTAATTTTTTGCCATTTATTACTGTACCACTCAATCCAAAAAATCCACCACCACCACCACCAGATTTACCAGGTAAACCTTTTTTACCCGGCATACTAGGAGCATCACCAGGTTTAGCCGGATTTTTATATTCTTCGGCATGTTCAGCTGACAAATTTATTGTGGAATTTCCAATAATTTCCCATTTCGAAGCAAAAATTTCTAATTTAAATTGATTTGAATTTGTTAAATTTGCATCAAAATAAATATTATTTGAAGCGAAAATTTCAATTGATGTTAAATTCGTTGAATATTTTTCATTTTTTATAATATTACTTAATTTTATGAAGTCACCAGTAATTTTTAATTTTAGCGGATTTACAAATTCAGTTTGAATTTTTTTTTGCAATGTTATTTCTAAAATATTATAAAAAAAAGCCAATTTTTTTTCATTAAAATTATAATTTTCGATTTGTTTGTAACTATCTAAAATGTTACCATCAACTAAATTCAAATTCATTAATAATTTTTTTGGTGTCAGTTCATTACTTTTTAAATTTGATATGTTTTTTTTTCAATTGAAACATATTAAAATTTTCTTTATTTTTTTGATATTTATATTTTCCTAATTCCTCTAATAAATTTGTTAACACATTATAACAATAACGAATTTTATCTAACTCACCAGGTAGTGACACAAATTTCTCAGACCAATCGTTTATTTTGTAATTTAATTTCTTTTCACCAATTATTTCAAGAATTTCAAAATAATTAGCTAATTGTAAGATCATTCCAACATTTAATTTATTTAATGGAATATTTAACAAGTACATTGTATTTGATAGTTCGTTTAAAAACTCTTTTGGATTTTCTGTATTCTTTAAACGTTCAATCAAATTTGCAATTTCTTTGAATCCTTCAGATAATATATTTTGTATTTCATAAATATCATTATAATTTAGTTCAATTTTATTAAAATCTTTAATTAATTTATCACTTAAATGTGATGCTTCAGTAGTTAATTCTACATTAATCTCATTAGAAATATCAGTAATATCATTTTTTGTTTTTGGTGCTACAGTATAACCAAAATCAGTTTGTGTTTTACTTGTAAAATGTAAATTTTTATCAATAATTTTTTTAATAGCTTCTTTATTTTTTTGTAGTAACATTATTTTACTAAGTTCTCCTTCCATATTTGGACGTCGAAATATGCCTAGTTGTTGATAAACTCCATCACTTTTCGTTAATAAAATATTAATCATTGCTATAGCATTTAAATTAAATGTATTATCTTTATCTGTTTTCATTTTTTCTTCAAATGATGATTTGGCGTCTGTTAAAAATTTTGCAGTACCATTTATTACTTTATAATCTTCCGGTATTTTCCATTTACCATCCACTCGAATTGGACGATTTTTAACTTTTGTAGCAATCAGTGCAATACTATTTTTAAATTTATTGATATCTTTAACAAGCGTTGTAGCATGTTTTAATAAATCTTGTAAATCATCACGATAATTACCACCTTTCATAGATGAATAATTTATTACAAATATTAATTTAAGACTTTTTGCATGATCAATTACTTTACGTATAAAATATGTTGAGGCAATATCCATTATTGATGATCGGGTGTCACCAAAACCAGGACAATCATAATAACCAATACCAGTTTTATCATCAATAACCAAATAAGGAAATATTGTTTTTGATACTAATGCTTCGCTATCATTTATTTTATCATTTTCATCGATTATTAAAAATTCACCCGGTTTTGAAATTAATTTAGTATTATTACCAGCAATAAATTGTGTAAATGTACTTTTACCAGAACCAGGATTACCCAATACTAAAACAATATCTCGATGCTGTTCATCAAGTACAATTTTTTCAGCACCTTCTTTAAGTAATGCAATTGTTTGTTGCATCCTGCTAGCATTTTGTATATGATGCGTAATATTTCCTGGTTCAATTAAATCAGTAATATTTTGTGATTCAATTATTGTAGATGTGTCTTCCATATTGTATTTTCTTGGAATCCAAATAAATGTAAACTATAAAAAAAAAATTTATGTATGTAATTATTTTTATATTAAATTTCTAAGAATTACTGATAGCTTGAATTGTTTAAAGCAAACTGAAATTAATCTTATTGATTAAGTTAGAAAGAAAACATTAAGTTTAACATTTTTGCATTAGGGGTGAAATTAAAAATTACGATTACTATTTTATAGATAACATAATTATAAAAAGGACAAATAAACGACAAATTTTTTTAAAATAAGGGAAGCAGATAACTCGTAGTTAGGTTTTTAACAATGATTTCTATCTAACAATTTAGATATTTGAGTTTTGGGAATTCTTCTTTTAAAACATTTATATTATTTCAATGTTCTAAAAGAATTCTTCCGTAGAATTCAACTTTTTACTATCTCAGAAGTAATAACTCAAGATTAGCTTGTATACCTCCGCATTATGTGCAGCATTTTTTTTAACTCCTTTTTGATTCTTCCTCTTTTCAAGGGAAATTATTAATTTGAATTACTGCCCCAGGCTTCTTAAGAAAATAAAGTTTGATTCTATTTTCATTCCATTGATGTGGCTTGTTTTAGAAAACCTGGGTAGGCATGTGCAAAATCATGATACGATAAATATGAGAGATAAATTAAAAAGCCCAGAATATTAAATTATAAAATTTCGTCTACCTTAAAAAGGTCATAAATTTGTTTTCACCAAATTCCAATTTTTGTACCATCAAGTCCAAAGCAACACTCATAGTTATTTTAACTATGAAACTATTAAATGTATAAACATTTTTTCATTACGAGATCTGAAGTCCAAACACTTAAATAGTTTATTATTCCTAATTGAACCCTTAACTAATGGAGATAATGCAGTTCTTATCAAAATCATTGCTGTGCTAACCTTTTAGAAACTGAAATTAAATTTTTGTTATTATAACTTTTTAGAAACATTGTATCAGAATTTCAAATGAAATCAATAATTACTTGAACTAGTTTATAAATTCAACTGAAAAAAGATTAAAACAAAACTTAAAATTTGCATCTAGTAGATTATTATCAATTTTATTAAATGAAAAAATTAAATAGTTCTTTAATTATTATTAAATAATAATTAAGTTAGGGTAATTCTGTTAATGTCTTACTTCAGACATTAATTTCGAAATAATTTTGTTCTACCGTAGTCAGTTTTGGTACTTTACGCATACAGTAGCTTCTAATACAGTTATTTAAATAAGTGTAAACAACAAGCAAAGAAAGTTCAGTTCTGTAAACAACTGTGAAGAACACAGTAAAATACTATTAATTTAACAGAACCTAAAATTTATTAGTTCGTAGGCCGTAGTGTTGGTATCTTCAATATTTTATCTAGTGAAATGAGTGATTTTTAAAGAATAAAGAGGTGAGCTGATAATGATGATGCAGATGGAAGACAAATTAAAAACAAATATTATGAAAATGGTTTCACTTTTTTACGTGTAAACAAGTGTGTTGTAATTTACTTGGCCAATACTGATCGTTGTACCTTACTAAGATCAGAAAATATATTGATTTTCTTATAATTCAATAAACTGTTTGTTCAAAAGATCAATTTCTTATCAGAAACACTTAAAATAAAATAGTTGTTATTATAAATCATTGCAATACTGAACCACTTTCGAATGTTATCAATTAATATTATAAATTATTTATAATAAATTCGTACTAAATTAAAATTAAATTTTAGGCAAATTTATCAAGAAATTAATAGATTAGTAATGAATATTGATTGTATTCAATTTTGGTTGATTTGTTCGTACGGAAGAAAGGGATCAATTACCAATGACTAAGAGCCACCATTATACACTAGCATAGATGGCTAACATTTATATATATCGTTAACCATCCTCATTCTTAAGAAAATTATTATGAAAATGGTGAAAAAAGAAATTGAAGAAAAATTCAATAATCTAAAAATGATGAAAATGAAAAATCAACTTAATGAAATTAATTTTACTCATATCGCAAATAATGATATCATAAAAACTGATCAATTTATAGATCAACAATCTGCACAGTTAATTAATTAAAATTATGAATTGCAAGTTTTGGAAATATAATTTCGTTGCGAAACTTACAGAGTTAATGTAACATTATTCAAATATAATTTCCAGTACTGTACTGTGTAAATCAACTTATCTATGGGAAATAAAAATTTATACAATAATTTTATTTTTAAAAATAATACATTTTATTATAAATATCGTTCAATAAATTGTTTAATAAAAAATTGAAATTATCGCATGAATTTTGTTATGAAACATGAACAGATAACTTGGCTTGGCTATCATATTCGTCAATTTGTGGTTTTGTAAGTTTTTTTTAGATAAACACATTTTAATTTTTCATAATATAAACAGCTCAGCTAGTATAGAAGCTAAATATAATAATGAGAATAGTAATTTCGTGAATAGCTTGTATACCCGTATAATATTGTGGGAACATTCCATTTAAGATCCCATATTAAACCGATTTCGATTAAGAATTTGGAACTTTTTAACAAATACTCTCCTTCATGTTCACTTAGTCCAACGTTTTTCTCTCAATTCTATACCACGTTTAGAAATGCTTTATATTCAGACTGCAAAATTTCAGAAATGATTTTTTTCGTATTAGGAAGGAACTAAATCTGGTGAATACGGTAGTTGATAAAGTAATTTGTACTTCAATTCGTTGATTTTTGCCATAGAAAATGAAGAATCATCTTCGCATGAAATTCTTTTGTTGATAAACCTTTCAAAATATTTTGAAAAAACGACACAGTAACAACAAATTAATTGACAGATTTAAATGAAATTTGATTTATTTTCCTGTGGAAGATAGAAATATTAAAAGAGTTAGAAAGTTTTGCTTTACGACTGGATTTACGGTGTCGCTTTCAAAAGTTCTTAAGAAAGATTCTCGTAGCCTTAAATAATTTATATAATTTTTGAGAATAAAATATTCTGTACACGAACCAACAACTAAGCAAATTGTAATTTAGGTATTTCGGTAATAATTTCCTGTATAAATATAATTTTGGTGCCAACGTGATAAAGGTGAACTAATTTTCAATTTCAACTATTATAAATATCTAACAACTGGGTTTAAGTATCGACTAGAGTTTTCTATACAAAAATGTTGTCTTATTTTAGACCAGAATAAAATGTTTGATATATTTATTTTGTAATAGTAAAATTATCATCTTAACAAAAATAAAAAACAGTGCAACTAATACAAGTTTTCCGAAGCATTTTTAAGTCACTAAATAAATAATTTGTATGATTCCAATTATCTTCAAGATTTAAATCGCTTTTCAATGTTGTGTCGTTCTAATTGTCTTAAACTTAATGTAGCAAATATGCGCAATAATGACATTTTCGCCCCAACATTATACGTGTCAGTTCGATTACCGTTTAAATTATGAAATCGTTCCACGAGTTGATTCATTTAGGTGTATATCTAGATCAAAAACTTAATTTTAAGTTACATTATTGTTACAAAGCGAACTCATTAAATGTTAGGTTTTATAAAAGGATTATCAAAAGAATTTTTGGATCCTTATAGTCTGAAATTCCTTTTTACTTGCCTTGTTCGTCCTAATCTGGAATATGCTAGTCACGAATGCAATCGTTATTTCGATGTAGACATTCGTCGAATTGAATCTATCCAAAGAAACTTCATTATAGGTTTGCATTTCGTCGACTTCCTTGTTTAAACTCTTTAGCTTTACCACCTTATGTAAATAGATTAAATTTAATTCACTTAAATCCCTTTTATTGAGAAGACGTGAAATGGCTGACGTGGTTTTTTTGACTGAAGTATTTGGCTTAAAAATTGATTATTTATTTATATTAAGTAAAATTGAATTTTATGACAATTTTCGAAGCAGATCGCCTGCTTTTTTTAAAGTAGTCTTTCATAGAACGACTTATGGGAAGTTTGACCCTATTAATACGATGTTGATTTTATTACATATCTATGATTAACAAACTATTTGACATTATGAAACACTTATAATGATGCAGACGGATATTCTAAGAGTAAAAATTACAGATATAGAATAACATTTTAAACTTTTTAAATTCTAAGTTAACTAATTTGTCAAATTTCTGACAAGATTTTCAACAGATTAATTGAAATTTGTAAATTAAAACGCTAATAGAATCCGGCTTATGCTAAATATGATCAAGAATATTATAGAATAAGCAAAGCAGTAACTATTGGATAATGATGCATAAAGGGGGAATGCACCTAGTAATATTGCCAAATTTTTGGTTTAGACAACATTTGAAATTTTCGACAACACTTTTAAGAATATTTTTACAAAAATTTATATGATTTGATAATGTGAAAAGCACCCTGACCTACATAGACACATAGAATTATAACAAATTTACAAGATCTTATCTGAAATATTCTGCCATTAAATTATACATACAAAAATTTCAAATTTAATTTATGAAATATTAATGTGCATAGTATTTTGACAGATAGAGTTTATCAATATTGTCTGACAGACTCAAACTCCGAATAATATAAAATATAAATATAATTTATAAGATTTTTACAAAATATTATAAGAATTTTTCTGAATAATTTCTTAAATATAATCATTTTTATATGTAATTTATGAACTTCAATGTCCAATTCATAAATTATGTTTCGATTGTTCTTTAGAATAATTAAAAATATTCTCTTCTTCAAAATAATATAATAAGTTTCAAATTTTATTCATTTCTTTAACACATTGAGTGCCACACTTCTGATATATAATGTCTGACAATCATTTATGCTTATAAATAATTTGCACATATTTGCAGTTGGTTATTGAAGTTAGTTGGTAAGACATTTTAGCATACTTAGTTTATGACAGTCGAAAGTGTAGGACATTGAATTTCGAAAGGTAAGTTCTTAATTTTAATTTTCCGTCAGCCGATTAAGTGTGACCGGTGATATTTTAATTTACAAATGAATAATATAGAAATTGAAACTATATAAATAATGAATTGCTGAGTTCTGAAGATGAGGACGGTTTCGATTAAGATGATTTTATAGGTGATCCTGATGTTAATATTATAGATTCAGAAAAAGATTATTGAATTCTCTATTATTCGGCCAGTGTGATGTCTTACAATACCAACAAAATCTATTAAAAAATGCTCAAAATTTTATACAATGTCTCTGACACACAGCAATTTTTATAAACACTTCTTTCAGACATTTTTGGCTGATATGTCCAAATTAAAAACTGTCTAACAGATTGTTAATAAAAATCCTTTAAAATAAAAGATTTATAAATTTTAATTGTTGATTTTCAATTTACGTATGAAAATTATTTTGTAAGTTTCTATGAGTGTTCTTTAGTATAAATACTTAAAGTATGCATAATGGAAGCATAGAAACAACATATTTTAAATGACCCTAAAGATAATAAAGATTTGAATGTATAATTTTTGGTTATGTCTGATTAATTGTTGTATAATATTATTTGTAAATTTTATGTATTTAAAATGATTTTTGAAGTTTTCAATTTTGTATTTCAACATTTTAAATATCATAATTTAAAGTTTTGTCTTTGTAAATTGAAGTTTATAAGTTTTTAGATAAAACATTTTTAACAATTTTAGTATATTATTAAAATTTCATGATTTTATTATTTAAATAAATGTACACATACGAATTTAAAAAAAAAAATCTCATATTTAAGTTTCCGTAAATTTTGAATAATAGTCTTAATATGGACGTTAGTGTAATTTGACAATTAGTGGCCGATACTTAAGCTAACATAGATTTCGAAGCATATGACAATGTCCTGTACTTTGACCAACGCTCCTCAAATGTTATATATTGTTAAATACAAAATAAATGAGAAATAGTAAAATTGTTTATACATTGGGCATGGGAGACAACAAGGATAATATTTTGTTGTTCCATTTAGAGATGAATACGTATTGGCCAAGTAAAATAATGCCTTAGTTTTTTATGTCATATGGTAATAGTTGGTGACAACCACACTTCCCGACAAACTAATTAAAATTCACTAGATTAGTATTAATTTTACACGACTAAAGTACATATTTATTTGAATATATCATGTTTTAAATAATTAATTCAGGATTATAATAAGTTTATAGTTACACAAAATCTATTCAATAATTGCTGCATAATTGACCTAATACAAATTATATATAAACACTGTCATACTAACAATTTAATTGCTTGTATAATACTAAGTATCAAGTACCATAGGTCACTAGGACTGATTATTGATATTATATATAATCCATATTGACACAATTTCAAGAATAATAAAATTAAGAAAATAAATTAATTTTTCTTATCATTATAAATGCTCTGCTAACATTTTCCTATCAATAAAAACTAATTGCATTTAGCGAAAACTATTAACATATTAAACTGCAAAAATTTAAATGTTTAAAAAATAGGGTAATTAATGCAATAGTTTTCTTTAATAAAACGAAATGTAATATTCATAAAAAAAAAATCTCATGGTGATGTATTAATTCCGTGGATTCTATTATCTATCTTTAAATTGATATACAGTAAATGTTAATATTTGTTTTAAACAAAAAATTATGAATTTGTCAAAAGAATGTAAGTGATGCGTGATCTTTGAAATTTAAGATATATATGTTACAGTAAAACCGTTAATATAGCAAATGTGTACACTGACTCGATAATGTATATAATCACTATTTTGATTGGGAAATCTATGCATAAATAGTACAATTTAAGCTTTTAGTAGTAGGTACATGCATTCTCACAACTCGGTCAGTAAATCTATTCACAAAAAAACTTTATTTCGAAATATTTCTAATAATTTATTAAATATCCAAACCTTTCTCATATAATTTTCACCTTTTCCAAGTGTAATTCTAATAATTTATTAAATATCCAAACCTTTCTCTTATAATTTCCACCTTTTCCAAGTGTAATTCAAAAAGTATCAATTGTAATTCAGAAAGTATGAATTGTAATTCAGATTAATCAGTTTTAATTCCCATAAATTTTTTAACATACTAATAATAAAACAGTTATTTTATGTATATGTTACAGTTAAAGTGTACACAGCAGTCAATGTGTACACTGAATTATATTCAAACCTTTCCCATATAAAATTTCATAAAATTTTCACCTTTTCCAATATAATTTATTAAATATTCAAACCATTTACTAGTTAATGCATGAATTGACTTCTGTGTACACTTTAACTGTAACATATATATTAATTTTGAAGTTTTAAAATAGTGTGTGGTGAATTAACCCAAGGTTCAAACCATAATAGTGGTGAAACTTCACAAAAGTCATTATTATGCTTTGACTAATGTATTGTTGTGACTGTATGCATTGTCTAGTAAATGAATGAATACATTTATATCCATTTTTATATTTAAAAATGCTTTCACTAAAGTCTAACGTCAATGCATATTTTTACTAGTTAATGCATGAATTTACTGCTGTTTACACATTTACTGTAACATATACACAATTTATATATATTATTCCAGTATTTAAAACCTTTTCTATATAAATCAAGGATTAATATTACTGCAATCTGCAGTCCACATAATATTAAAATATTCTGTGAACTACATTCACAGAATATTTTAAAAATTGTTTTTTTTTTTCTAATTCTTAACTGTGTCGTTTATTGAATAATTAAGCCTATTAAACCCAGACTTTGATTTTAATTAAAATAATTGTAAATTAGGACAGGGAAAAAAGAATATTATTCAAAAACTAAATAAAATTTTAAATTATTAATTTTATAAAGTTACAGTTTACTATTGCAACTCAGTGTGTCAACTAGTAATTTAGTAAAACTAAAGTTTTTTAAAACTATTAAGTAGAAAACAATATATTGAAACATGACAGAAAATAAGGATTCAGTTTTGTTAGATATAAAACGAATATTCGCTGAAGGTGACAAACACATCGTTCTTAGTGAAAGTAAACAAATAGTTCTAGTTCTTGGTAATAGTGGCGCCGGAAAAAGTACACTTGTACAACTTTTAGCTGGCGACAATAATAGTTTAATAGCTGAAGAAAAAATAGAAGGTTTAGGTGATTACTGGATCTATGATGAAAATAATAAAATCAGCAAAAATGACACATTATTATCGAAAACAATATTTCCCGAGTTAGTTGTCGATTCGAAAACAAAAACCGCTTTCTATGATTGCCCTGGCTTCAATGATAATCGTAATTCTTCCATTGATATTGGTGGAACATATTTTATACGAAAGATTATTAATCATGCTGAAGAAATAAAAATAATTCTGACTGTAAATTATGATTCATTACAGAAAGCAGAAAATCTTGTCGATTTACCGGCTTTGCTAACACATTCCACTACTCTGATAAAAAATATAGACAAATTTAATAAAAGTATTCTTCTTGTAGCATCGAAAGTCGACAGAGATCCAGATTTTGATCCAGTTACAAATGAATACATTCCTGTTAAAGATGAAAAGATTGTAAATGAAATTGCTAGCTTCTTGGCGCAAGCTAAGATAACATTGGGGCAGAAGGCTATTGATTCACAATCTGCTAAAGATCGAAAGACGAATGAGGATTCTGTTAAATTATTAGATGTATTCTTAGCAAAACAAGGTACAGATTATACAAATATCGCATTATTTCATAAATCGAATATGCCAGGTAAAGTAAGCGAGATTCCTTTGCTACAACAAAATAAGGTAACACTAAATAATAAGATTCATAATAATCTGAAGTTTACACGTCGAAATGACAACGATTTCGGTTACACAATTTCACCGACCTCACAAATATTTATTAGTGATTTAGTAGATCAAATAAATAAAGAACTAAGCAAAACTTTAAATGTTGTTGCCAAAGAAATAACTACTTTAAATCGTGAAAAGGAAAAAAATATCCGTGACATTTACGATTTGAAAGGAGAGTTAATGGCAGATCACAAAAAAATTTCTAATTTTATGAATAAAATGAAAGGAAAAGACCAAGTAAAAACTTTAATTGTCGAAATAACAAAAGGTTTGGCTGAATGGAATATTAAAGTATCGAAAAGTAATGAAATTAAAAATATTGCTAACCAATATGACCATTTAGACTTTCTGCAGAAAGTAGCCAACAAAGACCTTAAGTTAACAACACAACAAATAATACAACCATTTCAAGAAGCGTTAGACAGCATTCGAGATACTGCACATTGGTATGAATTCTTTGTACTTTTTTATAACAAATTATTTTCATATGAAGTTCAAGAAGATGGCAGAAAGTATGATAAATTTGTTGATGCTGTTAGTGAATGGAAACAAAAAAAATCTAAAGTTTTTGGGTTTTCTATAAAAGACTATATGAAAGAAATTGTAATCAAAGTACCTGGATTCGATTCTATTGAAAATCTAGAAATGGATGAATTAAAATTAGAAGTTTTAAGTGATTTAGTGGAATCAGCGTTGAAAAACAATGTGATCAGTACTTGTGTTGATGGCACTAAATTGGAATTTAGAGGTACATGGATAAAAACTAGTGACATGGATAATAGTGATTATGATAAATGTCAATATGCTGTTGAATCTGTAGAAGTGTTTGCTTTGAGAAGATTTATTGTTGATTCGGATTACTATAGACGTAGCAGTAAGCAAAAGGTTGTAGTTATTGCTCCAATTTGGCATATAATGAAAGATAGTGAGATAAATATCTCAGGACATGATGGTAGGAAATATCCAAAGGCTAAAAATGGAGCATTTCCTAGTGGAATAGGAGAAGATGGTGTTCCTGGTCGGCGAGGTGTTAGCGGCGGATCTTTCTTGGGTATTGGTAGTAGATTTATTAATGGATCAAAATTAAAAATAGTTGCAAGTGCTGGAACGGGTGGAGATGGTCAAGAGGGTGGTGATGGAGGTAAAGGCATGGATGGAGAAAATAATTCATGTACATGGCACTATGGCTGGCCTCATGTTTTTAGAAAAGGATTACAATGTACTGTTAGTAGTCCAGACAAAGATAATAGCATTTATAAAATAGGAGATGATTCTGATGGAGAACATTATAGATTGGAAGGAGGACTCGGTAAATCAGGAGGGAAAAGTGGTTATGGTGGAGATGGTGCTGTAGACGGAAGAATGGGCGAGATATCGATTTTGCAACTAAAGGGAAAATCGAACATACAAACTGAAGTGAAATTTGGATATCCTGGTAACAGTGGTAAGGCAGGTACTCCTGGTGCTCCCGGACATGATGGAAATGCATGTACTGCTTATTTTTTTGCAAACTGGGCTGGTACTGTAAAATATTGGCATAAGGTTATATGCAAAATACCATTTGGTAAATTTGCTAGACCTGCTGGGTGGAAAAATCGATCTTATAAAGAAGGCGAAAAGCAAGATGAAGATATCTATGTAGCTGATTCTACTGAAATGATTAATAAATATAAAAACTATATTAAACAGAATTTTAACGATCGCTTTAATTTGAAAGAGTACCCCAAATTTTATAGAGAACTTCAAGCAAAACCAACAATTCTTAGATCTGAAGGGAAATTAGATCACACAAGAGAAACTCGAAGCATTATGACTAATGAAACTGTACCATTTTTAGGAGACGAAAAACTTTACTATCCAAATTTAATTAACAGTCAAGAATATCTTTATAATGATAGCAACAGTACAATTAACTTGAATTCTGCTGGATTTACTCTTAACAATACGTTACTACTAATGGATGTAGTAATTAGAAAGCTGACTGGTTCAAAGCCAATTCAAACTACTTCATATGATACAAACCAAAAACCAATGGAAATAATGGCTAAATCACTAAATATTATAGAAAAATTTGAAAATTTATTAGGAAAATTCTCAAAATCAGAAATGATAAGAAAAAAATATTTAACAACTGATTTTAGTAGTTTAGTTGGTAAAGTACAAACTGAACTAAGGAAAGGTTACAATGTCGAAGAAATTACAAAAATTCTTTATGATTCTGTTGCCAAAAATAATTGTTACCAATTAAACGATATTGAAGTTTCTGATAAATTCAAGAAAATTATTATGAAAATGGTGAAAAAAGAAATTGAAGAAAAATTTATTAATCCGAAAATGATGAAAATGAAAAATCAACTTAATGAAATTAATTTTACTCATATCGTAGATAATGATATCACAAAAACTGATCAATTTATAGATCAACAATCTGCACAGTTAATTAATTAAAATTATGAATTACAAGTTTTGAAAATATAATTTCGTTGCGAAACTTACAGAGTTAATGTAACATTATAATTTCCAGTACTGTGTTATCTATGGGAAATAAAAATTTAAACAATAATTTTATTTTTAAAAATAATACATTTTATTATAAATATCGTTCAATAAATTGTTTAATAAAAAATTGAAATTATCGCATGAATTTTGATATGAAAGTTTATTCAAGAGATAACTTGGCTTGGCTAACATATTCGTCAAATTGTAGTTTTATAAGTTTTTTTTGATACACAGATTTTAATTTTTCACAATATTAACAGCTCAGCTAGTATCGAAGCTAAATATATAATGAGAATAGTAATTTCGATTAAGACTTGAGAACTTTTTAAAAAATACTATCCTTCAGGTTCACTCCAACGTTTTTCTCTCAATTCTATACCAGGTTTAGAAATTAGAACTGATTAATAATTTGTATCAATATTGCAAAATTTCAGAAATGATTTTTTTCGTATGGGGAATAGGTGGAACTAAATCTGGTGAAAACAGTTGAAGTTGATCAAGTAATTTGTACTTCAATTAGTTGATTTTTGCCATGGAAAATGTAGAACTATCTTCGCATGAAATTCTTTTGTTGATAAACCTTTCAAAATATTTTGAAAAAACGACACAGTAAGAATAAATTAATTGACGGATTTAAATGAAATTTATTTATATTCCTGTGGCAGATAGAAATATTAAAAGAGTTAGAAAGTTTTGCTTTACGACTGGATTTACGGAGTCGCTTTCAAAGTTCTCAAACAATTCTGATTCTCGTAGCCTCTTAAATAATTTATATAATTTTTGAGAATAAAATATTCTGTACACGAACCAACCACTAAGTAAATTGTAATTTCGGTATTTCGGTAATAATTTCCTGTATAAATATAATTTTGGTGCCAACGTGATAAAGGTGAACTAATTTTCAATTTCAACTATTATAAATATCTAACAACTGGGTTTAAGTATCGACTAGAGTTTTCTATACAAAAATGTTGTCTTATTTTAGACCAGAATATAATGTTTGATATATTTCTTTTATAATACAGAGTTTTTTATCTTTATAACGCAAATTTTCATTTGTATAAATCGAGTTCTCATTTAAAATGAAAATAAAATGAAAATTTATAAAAATGAAAACTCGATTTATACAAATGAAAACTTGTGTTATAAAGATGAAAAACTCTGTAGTAAAATTATCTGTTGACAGAGTGGAACATCTTAACAAAAATTAAAAACAATGCAACTAATACAAGTTTTCCGAAATTTTGATTATGCCGAATGTTTGATTGCCTTACAAACAAAATATTTTTGCTATGATTTAATTTTTGGTCGGAAGTGGATTTCATTCAAATGTTTTTTTATTATTTAAATTATTATAATAGTGAAGTGATTTCATTATATTGAACTGGTATGGCTATATAAACTATAAAGTATAATGTGGGTATGAAATCTTTTTAGGCGTTGTACTTAAATTATGCCACAGGCAGTAGAGGAGGAGGGCCTAACAGAGTGTTAATTAAAATCCTTTAAAATAAAAGATTTATAAATTTTAATTGTTCATTTTCAATTTAAATATGTATGAAAGTTATTTTGTAAGTTTCTATAAGTGTTCTTTATAGTATAAATACTTAAAGTATGCATAATGGAAGCATAGAAACAACATATTTTAAATGACCCTAAAGATAATAAAGATTTTAATGTAAAATTTTTGGTTATGTCTGATTAATTGTTGTATAATATTATTTGTAAATTTGATGTATTTAAAATGATTTTTGAAGTTTTCAATTTTGTATTTCAACTTTTTAAATATCATAATTTAAAGTTTTGTGTTTGTTAATTGTAATTTATAAGTTCTTAAATAAAATATTTAATAATTTTAGTATATTATTAAAATTTCATTATTTTATTATTTAAATAAATGTATACAAATACGAATTTTATTACCAGTAATTTTATTTATATTTAAAAAAACTCATATTTAAGTTTCCGTAAATTTTGGATAATAGTCTTAATATGGACATTAGTGTAATTTGACAATTAGTGGCCGATACTTAAGCTAACATAGATTTCGAAGCATATGACAATGTCCTGTACTTTGACCAACGCTCCCCAAATATTATATTGTTAAATACAAAATAAATGAGAAATAGTAAAATTGTTTATACATTGGGCATGGGAGACAACAAGGATAATATTTTGTTGTTCATTTATAGATGAATACATATTGGCCAAGTAAAAGAATGCCTTAGTTTTTTATGTCATATAGTAATAGTTGGTGACAACCACACTTTCTAACAAACTAATTAAATTTCACTAGATTAATATTATTTTACACGACTAAAGTACATATTTATTTGAATATTATTGTGTTTTAAATAATTAATTCAGGATTAAATAGTCAAACAAAATCTATTCAATAATTGCTGCATAATTGGCTAAATATAATTTATATATAAACATAGACACTGTCATACTAACAGTGATAACACTGTCATCATTTTGAAATTTAGGAAAATCACTATTAAAATATATTAATAATTAATTCATAATTCACTTCCCGCAATCGCATTCGCATATACATTATATTCTATCTTTTAGTTGGTTTTAATGTATATAAATATTTCGAAAAATTATTAAATTATGTTAATCTAATTATTACGAAAGAGGAGCCTATTTTTCAGAATACATCGTGCCATAATATAGTCTGGAAAATTAGATTTTAATTATAGTAAACTTCAACTTAAAAAGCCCTTAAAAGCTAAGTGTTAGCTTCATTTGTTATTAATTTTGACGAATGGTTTTTAAATGATTTATGACTAAATGCTATTAGCATGATTCTTTTTTTTTTTAATATTCAATCTAATTTTACAGATGACGGCGAAGAGAAGAAGTAGGAACGTTATTTTCAGAACTGTGGACCTTTATTCTAGTGTACTTAACTAGAAACAAAATTTGTAAGTTTATAATTATAAATATATTATTTACCGGATCAGGCCCGGTTTTAAGCGTAGACGACGTTTCGATGGCGGCATTTTCTATTTTTTTTTTTTACTTCTGTTCTACTCCATTATAATAATTGCAACTTCATTTATATTTTTTTTTAAAATAACGAATAACGAAGCGATGAGTTTTCCGGGAACGTTGTAATTTTTATACATCATAAATATACCGTCGTTATGTAAATAGAAGCGTTGGTATATGTATTAAGTAAAGATATTTTTCTATTTTTCTTCAATTTAAAAATTACAACATTTTTAATTTTTGCGCCGGAAAATTCGCATCGCGCTTACACAAAGAAAACTACTAGAACCGGGCCTGTACCGGATTCTAGTTTTACAACAGAGATAAACTGAAATATCAGTTTAAAATATTCATGTCAACTTGAACAGAAAATTAATACTACAAGCTAGAATCTACACCTTTTCCAATTGTAATTCAGAAAGTATCAATTTGACTTCAGAAAGTATCAATTGTAATTCAGAACATTTTAACATTTCAATTGGATGTTTCATTACCAAATAAATATCCTCCTAACCGCAACACACAAACTGTCGTCTCATTTATTACTACATATTTCAATGGTAAGTTGTGTTATCTGCCGCAATTTCTAAAAATTTACCAATTGATTGTCCATTTTTTGTAAGTGATTTTACCTAACATTCGCTAACTATGAAGTAAATTAACATCTTCTACGTTCCATACATAAAATTTTTGTTGTGGAAAATGCTGCAATTCGACGAATGTTGAAATGTTCTGAATTACAATTGATACTTTCTGAATTACAATTGACTAATCTGAATTACAACTGATGATTTCTGAATTACAATTGGAAAAGGTGTAGTACTACTTAACAGTAAATCAAAATTTCATTATAGAAACTCAGCTGTAACATCTTTTTTTCTAGTAAATGATAAATCTATTAAAATTATGATCAGAACTAAATCAAAACTATCGGCAATCTAGCCAATTTTGGTTTAGAGACTATGACACTGATTTGGATTATATCCTCGATTACTTTATACGATTCAAACCATCACACTTTCATTGGACGTAGGTGTAGATAAGGAAGCATATTTTAGTTACATTGATGAATACAATTGAAACGTGAATCTCTTAATGTTCAAAAACTCTAGGAACCAATATATGAAACAACCATCAAGGCCGGAAATTCTATTAACTAGAAAATATTAAAATAAATCCTAGAAAGTATCACCACTAGTGACTCTTCCTTCCAAGAGAAGAAATATTTATAAACTGCACAAAATGTCAATCAGTAATAGAAAAACTGTTAATAATTTCATCCATTTTTATAAAGAAAGAAAAAATCTGATTTTCTGTGTCTCGACTAGTACGTGTGCTATCTTGTCTTCAGGATAAATCTCATCACTTTGTAAATTATTTATATAGGCGTCAAGTTGTCGGTAATATTACAATAAGGTTTATAAATTTTCTTCTACGTTGATATCTAATAGTCAAAATAATAAATAAATTCTATCTTATGCCAACCAAAAAAAAACTTTACTTCATTTTTAGATTTTATAACATTTTCAATGATTTTTCTGAATTTTTTCAATAGCTCTCACTATGGTTAAGACCAAAATCCTTATTATATCATAAAAATTATGATTATATATAAGGGGACTAAATAAATTGACTTTTTTTTTGTGTAGTTTACCAACCAACGATGATAATACGTTTATACAGTAAATTGTAGGTTTTATTGAAAAAGTCCTTTTTAAGAAAAAAAAAAAATGTCCTTTCAATATGAAATTTTAATTTTTTTTTTGTTGTTGCTCTGTGCAATACGAAGAAAAGTTTTAAATTTTTTATTCATTCTTTTTTACACTTTTCAGTAAGAAACCGCACATTGAATTAGAGAGGAGAAAGAAAAGGACTTTATAACAATGTTATACAAGGAAGACTTTTTCTTAGGTACTGTTTTCTTTTTTATCAATTTCAAACTTTAGTTAATTATTTTTATATTTAGAAAAAGTTTTTAAAGAACAATATTTTTTTTTGTAAATCGCGATAAATTTGTTTTTAAATATCGAAAGAAGGAGTTGGTTAGAATGTAAAAAGAATTATGTTCTTGGTTCTAGCGATGCTCGTTGTACCACTTAATCGAAGCCTGCTTGTATATACAGCAAATCGATACATGCCACTTCTCTCATGATAATCTAAGGCTTCGCTTTACCTGCCTCCTACATATTTGTCTTGAATTCGAAAATTAATTATTCTATTTTTTATTTTGTTAATACAGAAGTGCTACGTACACAGTGAGCGGTGCTGACGCTATGATATGAAAATAGAAATAAATAAGATTGGTAGCATATCGTTACGCTGTACGGTGATCAAGGTTAAAGAGAAACGTTTTGAACCACGAGTTCTTATTTGTATTGTCAAAAAACCATAGCGTTTAAGTTTTTTTTTAAATATCTGCAGGGCTGTTCTAAATACTGTTTTTCCTTGAACTGCCATCTGGCGTAATTTTAATAAACTTGAAAAGTACAAATTCAAAACGAAGCTTTGTAAAATATCCGCCATTGAATTAGTATACGTGGTTAACGATATTTCCTTTTCTGGATATATTCAATAACCTCCAGCCTGTAAATAGTAAATTTCTTACTCAGCATGTGGCGAAGCGAAAGTGCAAGAATCAAAGCTTAATGTTTAAAAATATTATCTTCTACTTTTATCTTTCTTTAAGCTTGTTTTCGCTGATTCAAACAAATAATCAGTTTCAAGAAGTTGGTGCTTGTGTCTAAGACTGATTGGATTAGATACTCGATTACTAATTAAACGAAATGAAAATCATTCAAGTTTTTCGAAGTTTAATTTACAAACAAATGGCGTTCCATAATTTGTAATGATAAATAAAAACTCAACAGAGGTCGCGTTATTTGAATAAGGAATTTAAATTTCTCACTATTGAACTGACCAAGTATATAATCATCAAGCTATTACATTCAATTAACAGGGTATAAACAATATCGAGTGGCCTCAATATTTTATTAATCATCAGGTGTCGTTGTTTACAGTTTGAATTTAATAATAAAATTTTTGTTTTTTTATTAAAATCAATCTTTAAAAATATACGGAAAAGTTTACAAAAATTATTATTATTTGAATTTATTTATTATAATATTCATTTTACATTTGTTATTATTATCCTTATGCCTCAGAAAAACAAACCATCGCCAGGTTAAATTTTCCAACAAATCAATAAATAAAAAATTAATCTTTTTTTTGTTAAGTTCAATCACATTCCCCCGTTCTATACAAAAACCAACAAAATTTTCATATAAATTATGAAAGAAAAACTCAGTTTTTCTTTAGTTCAGTTTTTACACGTTCAGTTTTTTATTGAGTTTAATTGGAAAGTTTATTTAAAAGTTTAAAGGAAAAGTATCGAATCTTTTGTTATAGTTTTTATCGAGATTTTGATAAAGTTTTTTTTGTGTTCATAAAAAGTCCTTAAAAAATTACGAATCCACGTGCTAAGATTAAAAAGTATAAATTTTTAATTGGATATTATCCAAACAAAAATAAAAATTAATTATTTTTTACTTACGAAAAGAATTCGTTACTTTTAAAATGAAGCAATTGAAATTAAAATTTAATGAATTTCGATAAAAATTCATGATTTCAATTTAAATTTCATTCTTTATAGTTGGATACCAAAAATATTGAATAAAAATAATGGAAAAAAATTTACAATATATTTTGTGGTAACTAATTAGTATAAAGATCAGAGGAGAAAGAAACTAAAAAAAAACTATTTCCAGCTTAAGGATAATAATGACGTAAGAAGGACATTTTTTTTTAAAGAAAAAAACTTTTCTTTTTTTATTTTTAACATTAAATATATGAAAATTTTCTTAAAGAATTTTTTTCATCATGATTTCTGAACAAGGACACAATAAAAAAAAAATTAAAAATAAGGAAAAATATTTTCAAATCTGTTTAGAAAAAAAATGGAAATTAAATGAAAAATGAAGACAGACAAGAGTAGACAGAATTACAATAAATTATTCATAATCTTTTTTTTAAAAAAATAAAATAAACAAATTTGATACGGAAAAAAAGGATATTTTAAAAATGATTATAAATTGTCCTTTGAGAATATAAAAGAATTTTCTTTTCTTTTTCTTCAGTTTTTTATTTTTGGAAGGAAAATTGAAAATAAATAAAAAAACGATTTATTTATTTAAAGTATGTATCACATTTTACTGATCAATTAAATAGTGTCAATTGGCTGGCTGAGCGTTTTAATTGTTAATAAACAATTCCCTGTGATGCTAAGCGAAATGAATCGAAAGAGATCTAAACCCTGACCGATTCAAATTAATCGAAAACAGCAAAATCACATTTTGAGGCTGAGAGTATTAATTCATTTGAACCTGTGGTTTTCCACATTTTGCGATTTTTGAAACCTTTCACTTTTTCAAAAACCCTAGTTTTGCAAACTCTAATATTAGATGGAAACTTCAATAATAATGTTTGTTGTTAATGGAATTTCCCTATGGCTTAATTATTGAATTAATCCTTATTGATGATAAAATTAAAATTTGTATTTTAAACGTTGGTTCACAACCCAGTTTGAAGAATCCTGATTTAGAATAATATTTTCAATTATATAGTTTTTTTTTTTTTTAATATGGCTGACAGCTCTCAAAAAGTGGTTATTAATAATAATAATCAATCTTATAAGGATAAAATTGGATATATATTTAATTTCTTGTACGGACATATCCAAATTTCAATTTGACAGGACATCAAAACCAGAATAAAATGTCAATGAAAATTTGAATTATATTTTGGTAAACAATAGAAAATTATTGTTAAATTTCATAGTAATTTAAATTCGTATTAAATTTTGTTAATAATATATTATTAATATTGCGTAACAATTTGTAATTTAATAATTTATATAGTAATAGAATAAACGATAAAAACAATTTGTATTAAATTTTGTAATTCAACAGGAAAATTAAATTAAAATGGAGGCAGTTTTATTGAGTTTTATTCACGCACAATTTATTATTTTCTATATTATTTCTCTTTAATATATAATATTATTTAATAGACCAAAATAAGAATTGATTCCAAATGACTGATATAATCAAGCTACTTTTACATAATCAAGCTTCTAATCGACTGATATAATCAAGCTAGTGAATGTTTGTTTGTACTGTTCTGGTAACACTACTAAAACCATCGATTTTACATAATCAAACAATTTTTATTTATTTTTATTCCTTAAATCTGTTATGGTTGTTCGATTTGAATTAATTAAATCCGAGGCGAATTCACTCAATTCAAAGCGAATTCATTTAATACGGGGCGATTTTGTTCAGTTCGAGGCGAAATCGATAATTTTTTTTAAACGCTTTAAAACAAATATTCACATAATATGAATGTGTATTATAAATGAAAACAGTAGTAATAACATTATTACTGCATAGATAATGTCATTCGCATTTAGAACTATGAAGTCAAATTTATTGATGTGAGCTAAATTAGATTGGATTCGATTTTACAGGGAGGCCAATACTTGCCCCAATCACTGCATTTATTCGGCTTATTGTGATTTCCCTTTTTTATGATATGTCACTGCCCAGACCTGTAAGTCAGTAAGACAGTATAGTTGCTTACGTAACATCGACCACAATTCTGAGTGTGTAATTAAAACTATCGAGGTGTGGTATGTATTTTCTCGCTAGCGCAACGGCTCGTCTAAGTCTACGTAGATGGTTTTTTCCTTTCCAGTATCCTGATTTTCTTACTGTGCATTACAAGCATTTCCGTAGCTCGTGCACAAAGACGGTTATAACTCAAAGTCACAGCAAATTACCCTAATTTTATGATAACTAATACCAATTCAAATAATTTGCTTTAAAATGTAATTACATCAAAAAATGTAATTTTAAAACTAAATATATTTTATTTAATAATATTCACTAATTTTCAATTTATTTTCTTCCAAAAAAAGGCAAATCATTTTCCTCTTTGAGAAAACAAAAAAAGGACAATTTTTATATAAAAAATTCTACAATTTACAATTTAATATCCTTTTTTTTTATTATTTAAAAAAGATTATGAATAATTTATTGTAATTCTGTCTACTCTTGTCTGTCTTCATTTTTTCTTACTCTACTATACATTCACCGAGATTAGAAATAATTTTTTTGCCCTACAAAAACGTTTTTATTACATAATACCATGCTGAAAAAAAAAATCCTTATGGAAATTATATATTCGAATTCAAAAAAGAAAGAAATCCTTAAAAAGTCCTTCTGATATCATAATATTATTTTCAGTATTTTTATCCTTATAAGCTGAATTTCTTGTCTCTTTCTGTTATTCTCTTCAAATATTACCGCACAAATTGTTGTTAAAAGTATATTTCTATATTTTGTCCAAAGGCCAAAACTCTGAGGATATAAAGAGGACACTTTAAGTGCACTTAAAAATTTGGATAAATAAAAGCAAGAGCTACAAAAAAAAAGAAGAAAAAATAGATGAAATTACTATAATTTAAAATGTAAAAAATAAAGTACAAAATTATTAAGAATTTTATATTTTATTTTTTTATATATTTTATTTTGAAATCATCAATAATTGTTCATAGTATTTCGTTTCCTAAAGGATCATCAAATATGATTTGAGACATTATACATAAAAATTATATGTAATCAGAAATTACCATAAAGTAAAATCATATTTATAATCATATTAGAAAATGTAATGACATATTGAAATTGGAAAATATGATGTTACCACAGTTTTTTGATGTAAGGATAATGATAAAACTTAGAATTAGAAATATTTTGATTTATATTTAATGTCGAGTCTCTAAAAGTTATTCAAAAAGATTTCCGGTTTTCCGGATTCACTATTATATAAACTAATACTCTCAATTTCATTCAACTAAGTGATGAAAATTTGAGAATATTAATTTATATAATACTGAATACCGGAAAACCGGAAATCGTTCTGAATACTTTTAGAAACTCGAAAAGTCGGCCTAAAATTAATATGCAATTATTTCTAATGTTACTTAATTTCTTATACATTTTAATCGATATACAATTTATATTCCTTATACTTTAACGACCATTAATTGCATTGTAAATAGAAAATAATCGTATAAAGCATATTCAAAGGTAACACAATATCAAAGGGGACCAATATGAAATTCCCGTATGAAACGTAAATATCAAACGTATTTCTAATCAAAGAAGAGTTTAGAAGAGTATTAAAAAATAATTTTAAACTAAAATCGGTTTACGATTTTTCGGTGAACAAATATTTAACCGCAAAACCGGTATACAGAATTTTAATTCAATTAAATAGAAAATTGAAGCTTAAATAGAAAATCGAAGCTGAATCGATATAGCAATCCCTTAATTGCTATCAAATTCATGCAAAGTATCTTGGAAACTCTCACAATCTGAAACTGGTAAGTTTTTGTTACTATTAAATCGTTTAGATCATTTTTTAAAAATGTTTAAATTTTGATATGAATTAGTTTTAGACTGAAACATGCTAAAGCTGATTTTCAATAATTTAAATTTAAACTTAAATATTTAAAGAATTTTTCTCACCGACCAAACTGGAGGCTATTAGAATGACAAATTAGTTTTATTTTGTATATGGAAAAGACTCAAATATAGCAGGAAAGCAAATTATTATTTATAAGAACCAACAGAAAATGTTGCACAACAACAAAAAACCAAAGTCATTTTCTAATCTTAAGTGCAAAATTGTCAAGAAATATCCGTTTTTCAATGAAATATTTTTTTTTTATATAATTTCTTCAAAAGTCTTCGTATTATTTGTCTCTGTTTCTGGCATATACCTAACTAAAAAGTTGAAAGTTTTTCGACAAGTTCTTGATTAAAGTATAAAATTGAAGTGCAAAAACAAAATCAACAAATTTTTTTCTATATACCTTCTTAAATATTCATCTACAACTGCACTCGTCTTTCTCTTATTCACTTATAAAAAACAATTTTTTTTTTATATAAAAAATGTAAATTTCTGCATGCTTTTTTCTTTAAAATGACTTTTTTATAAGGATTTTTTGTATATTATTCCGGTGCATTTCGTGAATTTTCCAATATGCTAGCACTCAGCATGTCAATATTTTCCAATTTTCTCAATACGACAATATTTTTATACACATATCTATTTAAGATAATTCACCTTCTTTTTATTTCAATACGATGAAACAGGACACTATAGAGTGTTGGTGCACATTTTCAAATGCAGGAAAATTTGAAGAAAAAAAGTTGTAGTTAGATGCCAGCCAACTAAATATATATACAGTTTTGAAAAGGATTGTCTATATACAAAAAAAAAACAATCACCAAAAGAATGAAAAGAAAATCGTGTCAATTTTATCAACATATTTTTCAATGTTATAGTTTTTCTTTATTATTATTTTCACTTCTTTTAATTTAAATTGATTTTTGTATATTTAGAAATCTTTGTTTGTATATATGACAGACGACATCCTTCAAGGATTTTTACTTTTTTTAAGATTTTTTTATTTCTCGTTAGACATACTAGATAATTTTTACTAGCTATATAAGAAAAGTTAAATTGAAATGGAAAATTTTGTATAATTTCTTTTTGAAAAAATAGGAAGAATTTATGTGAAATTTCACTTAGAATAGAATTAAATGTATTGCAATATTTTATTAGAAGCTATCGAAAAAGTACGAAGTATTGATTCAATGAAAAGTTGAAAGTATGAAAATTGGTTAATTTAGTATAAAAATTGCGTTCCTGGGCTTTGGAAATATATGTTATAGAAAATTGTTATCCGATTTTTAAGTTAAATGGGAATGATCAGAAAATTAACTTTTAATATACTTAAAATGGCCTATGTGAAAACCTTAAGAAATCGCAAGACAATGATAAATATATGTAAAAGATTAAATGATATCATGATAATCAAAAACTGATTCACAAGGCTGAATATTATAAAGACCGAGAAATATTCAGAAGATACGCTAAAAACTTTTTATTAATTTGTATAATTTTCATTAATTTTTTTTAATTACTAAGTACCGAAATGTCTTATCACCTCAGGACCGGAAATTAAATTGTAACTATTAAAAACAAAGCGTACTGATAAAGAAATTGTAGCAAAAATTAAAATTTAAATTTGATTTACTAATGAGACTAAATATAGCTAAATATTAAAACGTAATTAAATAAATGGAATTCCTAATTTTGAATACCTAATTTTGACATTATCTCTCCCTAGGCTTACAGTACCCAATTGAACTGAGCTTCCCACATATTTCAAGATTCTAATCCCACATATTCATAGGTTCCTTTCTACCCCATCAATCCATTAGTAGTCATCCTGCCATTCTTCTATCTTCTGGTTTCATATTTTCATTCATATACGTTGTATGTTAATATGATCTGATCCATCTTGTTCTTTGCGTCTTTATGAGTTATAACTTCACCATTTACAATTGTATTTAACTCATAGTTTGATATCCTCTTCTTCATTCTTTTTGGCCAGTTCTCACTGCACCGGAAGCTTTTTCGAAAATTTCAAGGTAGTTTTTATATGATGTAGCAGTTAATGTCCAGCATGAAACAACCTGGTCTAATAATTATCATTTTATATAATCTAATTTACATCTTAGATATAATTCGTGACTTAAAAGTAAGGGTTATAATGATCCAACCTTTAGATTTTAAAGTCCATCCAATATTTTAATTACATTTACTTATCTTTTCTGACCAGCTCTATTTTAATTTTTGAAAGTGAACCAGTTTCGGCATTATAATAAGAATAAAATTTAGATGAGTAAATTGAACAAACATAAAAATTCATTATAATTAAAAAAACACACAATATCTTTTTATTATTCATCTTTTACAATTCAATATTTTCCATTTTCCATGTTAATTTTTTATGTTTCTTTTTAAATTTATTTCAATAAAATTCTTTGTCATGTAATCATTATTATTATTATTATTGTTTTTTTTTTATTTTAAAAGAGTTTTCCCCTTTTTATTATTCAACTGCCGCAAAATATACAGAATTTTCATCATTTTCTTTGTGATGATGTGCGGTTGTAAAATTAATGGAAAAGCATGTTTTATAGTCTGAAATTATTTAAAATGGAAATAATTTTTTTTTCTACTTACCTTTAAATACAAAATTTTATATTTTATTTTTGTTGTTTATTGTTTTATATATAAAAAAAAAAAACAGAAAAAATTTTCATCAGAAAAAAAAGGACTTTTAAATTTTTTATAGACATTTAAAAAAATGTTTAAATGAATTTTCAACCGTGTTTTTTTTACTACTGTCATAGCTTTTATATATCATCTAAATATTTAGTAGCCGAGAAAATTGTAATGCATTGCGTGTAATAAGGAAAAAATAAATTTTATGATAAGTTATAAAAATAAAATAAAAAATTGAAATAAGTCTTCAGAAAATTCAATGAATAAAATTCTTATATTACCGGGTTATGTAGAAGAACTGTCGCATATCTTTCCAAAACGTATTTTGAATAGGTAAGTTATGTCTTATTGAAAAATGAATGAAGAAGCGGATTCGCTTATAAAAGATAGTGTGGAGGAAGCTAACGAAATTACGGATCTAAACGCCTGTAAGTCTGGGAATATTCAATCATCAAATTAAAATTTGCTGACCACGAAAACGATTGTCTAAGAAAAGATGAAGTCGATCGGTCTTTGAATTGGACGAATTTCAGGAAATTAACAGCCCATTAAGTAATCTGTAGACACGGTCCTTACCTAAGAGTTATAAAGAGAGATCTATGTCTATGTTATGGATCATTGGATATCGATATACACGGTATTTACATCGGAGTTCCAAATAGTGATTCATGTCTGTGTGGTGACGAGACCAAAGAAATTATACTAGAATATTTGTTATCTTAATGTGACAGTCTTACAATGACCCATGAAGAATCAATTAAATAATTGGACAGAGTAGTATTTTAAGATTTATCGACATTTACGAAACTAATTTTATAGAAAGGATCAGACACTTTATTAAAGAAAGCTTAATCTTTAATAATTGTTAGGAATTAGACCGCGGAGTATAAAATTCGATGCAGAAGCTGTAATTCATCCATTTGTGATGAATGATCTCTTGTGTCGTTGCGGCATTAGCTTTTTTCACATCCCTTCTTAACCTAAATTAACCCAAACCAACTTATCGCTTGGCGTTTACCGGATTAAATGTTCAATATTCTTATTCCTACAAAAATTGATTCAAAATTCAAAAACGTGTTTTAAGTCAAAATCATAAATTTAATGATATTAACAATTTCCTATATATTTTTTCATTTACATAAATTTCTTCAAAATTATAAATCCAATATATTTGTATCCTTTATCCTTCAAATTGATTAACCAAACAATTTGTTTTTCTTAAAAGCAAAAACAAAATATATTCATTTTATTGTCCAAAGATACAAAGATATGATTTTATCATATATAAACTTAATTTAATCTTCTCAAAATCTTTCAAATCCTAAATAGTTTCCTTTTGATTCATTGACTTATGGTCACGCAAAATGAAATATATAAAAAAAAAACTTTATTTTTACGTGAGCCTAAAACAGACGGAAATCCATACAAATATTCTAAATATTATTGTAAATATATTTTCTATTACAGAAAAATATCTACAATTATCCTTTTATTAATTGGCCAACTTGTATAACAGTCACGTTTTTATATTATATTTTTTTTTTTCATATATAGAAAAATATTTATATAGATTTCATCTTCCCACTCTCTCGAGTAATCTATATTTGGTTATCGTCCTTAGAAAAACTATAATGCTATACATAATTTGTATCTATTTTATGTAAAGAATTATTTGTGAAAAGGAAAAAAAAAGAAAAAAAAAATTGGAAATAAAAATGGCAATACAATTCTATTACAACTAATTGAAAATTAGGCGAATTACAAAAACTATACTATTCCAAATAAACATCTACATTTACATTTTTATTTCATATATTAATCTTGGTGTTGGGAATGGAATTCCGTAAATCAAAATCTAGAAATTCATAGTTTCGTACACAAAATGTGGTAACACAAATTCCAGTCAAATAGCTCAGAACCTAGTAACTCAATATCATGTAACCCACCAAAAATGTCGTAACTTAAGTATTATAAAATTACGTAATCGAAATCAAAATCAGTTACGCGATTCTCGTTATCTTAAAATCACAGTAACTTGAAATTTCGTATTTTTAAAACTCGTAATTTTTAAACTCGTATTTCGTAGCCTATCGTAACGCAACATCTCGTAATTCATCGTTTTATAGCTTCGTAACTAAAAATCTCAAATTTAAAAGTATGTCGTAATTTAAAAACTTGTAATTCCCAGCTTCATAATCGTAAATCTGCTATATAATTATAAAATCTCGTAATTTACGGTCTGGAATTTAAAAATCTCATAATTCATTCAGTATCGTATCGTAAAATTTCGAAATTCCACTGCTTATATAAAGAAGGGGTTTGAATTGTTTCGTTTTATTTATAAGCTCACGGGGTAATTCTATCATCCTTGGACATATCATTTAAGCCAATCGTCACAAACAGTACTGTGGAGTCGGAGTCGTGGAGTCTTAGTATGAGTCGGAGTCGGTAGTAATATTTATTGGTAAGAGTCTGAGTCGGAGTCGGTAGTTTTTATCACCGACTCCACCCACAGCCCTGCAAATACGGTTATTCTTTTCAGGACTACAGGACGGAGTTAGGTTTAACATTATTGGAATAATCCAATACCAAGCCGATTACATAATTTTATTTTCTGGTATCCTTAAATTTTGATTAGATCAACTTTCTTCAATTTGGTTAGATAATTGACGACATATTGCCTACTGTAAGCTTCTATGACATATGGACTTTTAGTGTACGGAATTAATTTAATTAAGTTAATATGAAATTCGTTATTTGGTTTGACTTTTAATTCAATATTTACAATAATTAGCAACTATTAGTTTACGAAGTGTACAAACGAGATTATATTTTACGATATTTTGTTAGCAATACCTTTAATTAATAACAAAAAAAAAATATTGATTCATTTTCTTTTTATTGTAATTTTCGCCTATTGTAGATTATACGAACCAATTAGTTACAGAAAAAAAAAATTGACCAATAATTTTACAAAAAGATTTCTTTCAGTTTTTCCTTTATATTTTAGTTCCAGGACAAATAAAAATGGATATTCCTATATTAATACAAAATATTTCGTATGCAAGGAGTTTTTCGGAAAAAAAGGATACATATAAAATGGATAACAGTTAATAGTTTGGTGTTAAAAGAGAAATAAAAGAAACTTTTTCGTATCCTTTTTTTATATTAAAATCCAAACATTTCCGGTTTTCTTTATTATTATTATATTCATTTTGTGTTAGATACGTAGCTATAGTAAAATTCCTTATTGATTGTTGTTCCTTATTAGTGGTGGTTTTTATATGGATTAAAATAAGAACAAGGATTAATTTAGAAAATCATAAAATAGATTTTACTGAAAATATATAATTTAATTTATATATTGGAAATTTTCTTGTGTAGGATTTGGAAGTCTGTACACAAATGTGGCTTTTTAAATTTTACTTTTTGTGGAAGAGTGGAACCTGCAAAAACATTCACTGATTCATAAAAATGGAACCAACTTTAGAACATTTTAAACCAAATCACACATTTTGAAGTCGTGTGTCGCAGTTACTCATGAATGATGTCTCGCTATTCTCCAGTTCTAACCAAAGATATTTAAAAGTTACACGCCTTTAGTATTAATTACAGCCTTTTTTAAAAGTTACAAGCCTTTAATATTTGAAAACTTTTAATTTTCAGCACAAATGTCATTTTTAAATTTATTTTAGTAGTCATGCCGAATGAAGAAACACAGTGAAGAAGACCAAGGTTCAAATCGAGGGGTTGCTCCACAAAATGCTGATGATAACTTTACAGTTCCGGAATTAAAGCTTTACCCGTCAATCTAATCTTAAATTTTTATTTACGTATTATTTATTTATCGTATAACAATTTAAAACAATTGATCTTAAATTTTAAAGGACGAGTAATGATCCGAAATGTTGGTCACCACCAATTTTTAATTAAAATTAATTTTTGAAATTGCTATGAAATATTTTGTTTTATTAAAATTATTGGAAAATGATTTTTGTGAATATGCTTACTCCTTTTACATAGAATTATCGCAAAAATTACAAAATATTCAATCGTTTTTAATGTTTCGTTCTTGGCATAAGTAAACAAAAAAATATGTAACAAAAAAAAAGGATATACGTATAAAATAACATAAAGAAATTGATTTGTAAACAATATTTGAAAATAAATTGATAAAAACATAAATTTATTCCTGACGTAAATTTACAATCGACTGAATGCAAAATGATTTTCTCGACGTTGCCAAATTTCTGTACAAATAAAAAATGACAAAAATATTGTATTGGTAACAATCGTCTTTTCAGATAGCACCTATTTCTATTTTTAAAAATGAGAAATGTTAGCTCCCAGAGAACGCATTCCATATTTCATTAACGTTTTCTAGGTTAGAAGGTATAAAAAGCTGATAGGATCACGATTTCTTACACAACAGAAACAAACTATAACTCATAAAAATTTCAAAAACAATACTTAGAATATTCAACAATTTTTGTTGTACGCTTTTAGGATTTCATTTAAAATCCTTGAAAGGTCAAGGATTTTTCCACAATTACACTTTATTTTTTTTTTAAAGTATATAAATTTATAATATTAAATTTTTTTATGGAAAATTTACGCTTCATATAAAAATAAAGTTTCTCTTTAAATTAAAAAGTTACTTAAATATAAATAAAAAAGAAAAAAAAAAATATCGTCCTTTCAAAATGATACGTTTTTTTTTGTATATCTTTCCGTATTTCTTTTTTATGCTGTATTTGATATTCCAGGGTTAATTGAAATTCCTGGGAAAAACTTTACCAATTAAACTTTTTTTTTTTTTTAAAGTTAACTGAAAATTGTTATTTTGTTCAGAAAATAATTATTAGGAGTTTTTTTTAGTTTGAAAGAAACAAACAAACGCTTATGTTTACATTGTACTGATGCCTATTTGTTTATATATGTTTATGGCCAATCTTCAGTATTAAGCTATTTAAAATGATTGTTATTTAACACAGTATAAGTTAAAATCCTTAAAAGTTTAAAAGAAAAATATTCACTTAAAAAAATCATCTAGGATATAATGCTTGAAACAGACGTGCGTTTTTTTGCCGCACGGCAACGCATGCGTTGACTGATAGTCAATTAGATGTGCATATTTCTTGCGCGTCCGGCGATGCAGCGAATTATGACATTTTTAAATTTGTTGTGAAATAAAACAAAATATTAGTGTTTATTGTATTTATAAAATTGTGATAATAATAAACACAAAATATTAATATCAATAATAGACACAAAATCTGATGATACAATACAATTAAAAAAAAATATGTTGACAAAACAGCAAAAATCTATTGTCAAATTGTTTTTTTTTATTTTCAAGTTGGTGAATTTAACTCCTGTGTTGTGGCAACATTGCCGCCGCACGGCAAAATTAGAATTAGAGATATCATGCGGCAACGCACCGCATGCGTTAACGTAGTGCGTTGTCATCTAATCGGTTACATAAGAATCTATGGTTTCTAATTTTGCCGCACGGCAAAACGCACTAAAAAACGCACGTCTGTTTCGAGCATAAAGATGGGTAACAGAAGGGAAGCAGAGGTAATAAAACGCTCCTCGGACTTAGACCTGGGGGGTATATAAGTCATACTTTCCTCATGATGGCTTATTCTCTCCAAGAGCACATTGACCTCTCTCATGAATGAATTTAGTCTAGACAGTTTTAACCTGTGACGATGCTTATTACATCTTACAATAACAGAGGAGATTTTCCAGTGGATTTCTTCTTTTCCCAACGTTCTTTACATATAGACTTTCGTTAAACCTAATCATATTGCTGCTTCCGTAGGGAAATATGACGTTAACGCTTAATTACTTTATTCATCAGAAGAAATATTTTAGACCCAAAAGGTTTACATCCCGTTCCCGTAACAACTCTTATAGTTTGTCCAATAGTATTCTTTTTTCCTACACTTTGCCAAGGATGTTTTAGTGGTTGCTACTTGGTGTGTGTATCGTCGGTAGGCTATTCCTGATAACCGCATATCTTACCAATTTGTTAGCTTCACTGTAACTATCAATTCCACTATGTCCTAACAAGTTTTTTCTCTTATTGTATACGAGTGTCAGTTCAAATTTCCTGGTTTTTATTAAAGTATCATTAATTTAAATATTAAATTGGTAATTTTTATTTACTTTTAAATATCATTTTTTCTTTAAAAAATAACAATAAGAATTATTAAATTTATTTATAAATTATAATTGCAGGATATAATTTTGAAAAAGAAAGAAAAAATTACTTTTTTTTACTTCTTCTTAGCAATGGAAATGTAAAAAAGGAAAAGAAAATTTGTATAAATTTATTAGATAGAAATTGCATTAAAATTATTTTTCTTAAAAATGGTCTTCTTTGTCAATCGATGCGAAGGTAAACTTTTCTGTTAAAAATTTCCAAAGTTTTCTTTCATCAGAAAATTATAGTTTTTCTTTAGTGAATTTATATTTTAATAAGTTTTATTAAAAGTTTAACGATTTTTTTTTTTTTATAGAAAAAAAAAACTTTTTAATTGGCTACTTTTAATTTTCTATTTTCCAAAAATTTTTCTTCATATTAAATTATTATGATATTTTCTGTAAAAATTAATTTTTTTGTGATTAAATTTACAAATCATTTTTGTTTTCTATTTGAAAAATGTCCTTGTTTTTAAATCTCGTCTTCCTTATTTTTTTTATAAAATATTTTCAGAATTTCAATTAAAAAAAATAATTAATTTACAAAATTAATTTATAATAAATTATAATTTGACTAGCTACTTATTAAGAAGAACTATTCAATCAGCAAGAAAACGATTTTATTATTTCAGTAACAAATAAAAATGTCATGTTCCACTACTGGAACAAATAAAAAACTGCTGTTCCTATTAAAAAATAGACGAAAAACTGTTATTCCGCTTAAAGAACAAGTAATTTCTGTAGTTCCACTTTAGGAATAAGCAAAAATATGAAATTACTATTCAAGAACAATCAAGAATTTATTATTTTACTTCAAACCCATTAAGATAAAATAAGCTGTTCCACTTTAGGAACAAGGGAAAATCTGATTTTTCAGTTAAAGTACGAACTAAAAACATATCGTTCATTTCAACAACAAGATAAAACCAAGTGTTCCACTTTAACTAGAAACCGAAACGAAAATATGTTGCTCCACTTAATCAACAAACTAAAACCAGCTTTTGCATTGCAGGTTCAAGCGAAAACCTGATATTTGAATTCAGGAATAAATAAAAATATGATGTGCTATTTGAAGAACAATATTAAAACATCTGTTTCACTGCAAGATCAAACTAAAATAGCTGTTCCATTTCATAAATAAACTATATACTGTTACAACATCCAATTTGAAAATTAACACCATTAAAGCATTGGTCCTATTAAATATATATGAAACCTTATGTTCCACTTCAATAAGAAATTAAAAACTGCTCTACCACTTAAGGAAGAAGAAATTTCTGTAGTTCCACTTCAGGAACAAGCTAAAATCTGTTATTCCAAATCAGGAGGAAGCAAAATTATGAAATTACTATTCAAGAACAATCGAAAATTTGTTATTTTATATCAAAATCATTAAGATAAAAACAACTGTTCCACTTTGGGAAGAAACGACAATGTGATTTTTCACTTAAGGTATAAACTACAATAAGTTCTTCCACTTCAACAACAAGACCAAGTGTTCCAGTTTAATTATAAGCAAAAACGAAAATCTGTTGTCCTACTTCAGGAAACCTGATGTCCCAATTCATGAATAATCGATATACTGTATCACAACATTAACAATTAGCGAATTGACACCGTTAAGGATTAACCCTATTACATATACTACCGATAACTTCAACATTCACCAAATAATCTTGCATTATTGAACGAAATATTCGCATTCTAATAGTATAAACACACTTCATAATAAAATGTGTCATCCAACTTTCATTAGTTATCAATTCTGTTTGATGGGTAAAAATATGGATCATATTTTAAATCAGTATAATCTCTTAACATCCTCAGTAGAACTCAAATAGTAGAGTAAATTAAAACTATTATTTATCGAAAATACTATCCAAAAATTTATAAAAATATAAATAACAAAATATTTACGAAATAAATTACGTGATAAATCTAGTGAAATTTGATCGTTTTATGCATTTTCTAACCTCACTTCTTTTTTTTTTTTTGAGTAGCTAAAGTCAAATATATTTTTTAATAAATTTTTTTATTGAATTCAATCTGAATATTATTTTGTATTGTGCATTTATGATATCGTAGCTGCTAGAATAAACTGAAAATATTTATTGAAAATTCTTTTGATAGTGTCAGTTCATTATAGCTATATAAAGTTTAAGTGAATATTACGTGACAAGGTGACATCATTGTCATATTATTTGTAATATAATATATTTTCATTTTATAGTTATCAAAATCATTTAGAATGATTGTCATCATCATCAAAATATCAGACAACAAAAGATTTTGAAAACGACTAAAAGAAAATTTTTATTATATTTTCAATATTTAAGAAAATTGTACAATATTGGATAGAAAATAAAAAATATTTTCTGTAATGGTAATAACCGCAATATTGGTATCAATATATAGTCTTAAACCATCTTTACACTATCTGAGCAAATCATATATGAGAAGTCATATTAGTTGTCACTGCTGAGATAGTGTAAAAGTCCTAATTCAACTGAAAACTCATATAAATTAAAAAGAATAAAAACACTAACATTTTTTGTGCTTCCTGTGGAAACTCCACGATCACAAAAATAATATGTTCCATTTATATGACATTTTTGTCACTCATGTGACTTGATTAGTGCAACATTATAATTTGACATAAAATAAAGTAGAAATATTAAAATTTAATTATTTCAAAGTAAACCAAAAAAGCTGAACTTGACTTTTCCATAGACCTCCATTAAGTGAAAAGTACAACAAAATTACTTACCATAAGCTACCGCAACATTGTAGCTAATCTTATTTCTGATAAAATGGAACTCATTTTGTGTGGCGTGAGTCTCAGAGAAAAAACTAATCTAACATTTACGTGACATTGACTGGCGAACGTATGTTAAAACTCGAAACTTTGATGCTTTTAAAATAAAGTTTTTACATTTTTTTCAACACCATTTTAGATTTTACTTAAACAAAGTAAAAATACAGCGCAGAGATAAAATTTTGAACTCTATGACTCATATGAGTTGCTCATATAATGTAAAGGTTACTTTAGCGTACTTAACTCTGAGTTCAAAATATAAATTTAAGAAATTAAAGAAAAATATCAGGAAATATTTTTTTTCTATTATACAAGTTTAAGTAATTGCATACTTTTAGGATCATAATTAAAATTGATATTGTAATTTGCCATGATATAAATTTATACCATTTCCGAGATTAACGCGAAACGCGACTAATTTAATATGAAAATTTTATTTATATGAAAATAAATTTAATTGAAGACCTAAAGTTATGCAACTTTAAAATTTTATTTCAAGAATTTTATGTGAATCAAAGAAACTGATTAGGTTTAGTAAATTTATTTCATTGAGTCTATTGGTTCACCAATTTGAAAGTTTACGTAATTCTAATTCAGAATATTTAATTAAATCAGAATTTTTATATTTATTTTCCTTTACATAATCAGTTTTAAGTCGTAAAATATAGGGTAAAATTTCAATAATTGACTTGTTTCGGTAATGATTCGTTTATACAAACTTCTGTAAATGAAATAATTTTTATGCTGCATTTTTAATATCATAAAATCATTCATTGCCTAATGAGAATAATATTTCCTCTTTTTTCGTAATGAAGAATGATGGGAGGTCGCTTATAATTATATATTCATTCAGAAATGTTATAAAGATTGGACGGAATCTTGAAATTCTTTATTCCTTCAGAACTTTTTGTGTTCGGAAAAAGAAAGTCGTTCACAGATTTTCATCAGTTTATTCGGAAAAAGAACGGATCGTAAATATTAATTACACTATATAAGTAAAATAAAAAGATTGACATAAAGCCAATAACTGATTCTGTCTGTTGTGGTCAAAGAATGAAGTATTTTTTAAAAGATGATTTATATTTGTAACCAGAGTTTTCTCTTAACAAAGCTAATTATTGATTATTTACCTTAACGTTAGCGCGTAGTATAATCAACTATTTAGACAATATTTCTAACCTCTTTCTTGTACATCTACACTTTAAAGGCAGAATTTACTTATAATTTAAATTCTTCAAGATTTTTTTTTGTGCTTTACACATTTTTTGGTAAACAAATAAACATTTTCACCTATTTTACCACCTTTTTCCTTCCATCATTTTTTGTCTGATGGAATATTAAAGCAACATTTTTTTTTGACAATTTCTTCCATATAAAAGATAGCAAATTGAATAACAAGTTTCCGGTATCATCGTACGCACTTTTTAAGGATTTTTTTCTAAGGATATCATGTTTTATTGTATACAATATTTTTCAATTGATTGTTTGTTATTACTTTCAGTTGACGGAAAAAGAAAATAAATAATAATAAAAAAGAAAATTTGAAAATTAAATTTTATGTTCGAAATAATAATAACAAACATAAAGCAAAAAAAAAAAAAAAAATCATAGACTTTCACAATTTTCATTGTTATACGAAATTTTCATCATTTGTCTGGCAAACTGTTGTGTTTGCATGTTTTATACATTATTGTAACAGATGGAAGGAAATATAAAATTTGTTTAACGCAAAAACAGAAAAAAATGTTAAAGTTTTGAAGAATTTCATTTTTTATTTTTACAATAAAGTATGGAAAACATAAAAATCAATTTATCATAATATGTGTCTATAAGATGGAAAGTATTAGAACAACGTAAAATATTAAAATGTAAAGTGACAGGGAAAATTTGTTTTTCTTTAATATAAATATGAAATACAGGTTGTTCAGTACGAATTCAAGTTTTTACCTTAACCATTTCAAGGTTTTCCACGATATTCAGTTATGCATGAACACGTGATCAGTGAGATAATTGTGATAAGCGCGATAATTATCTGCATGAACTAATGACCTAGTATACTTTCCAGTCTAAATGTATTAAATCACACTATCTTGTTAAGAAATTGATGGGTCGAAAATGAGATAAAAACGAATCATTAAATTTACCACGGAATAAATCGATTATTTTCAATGCAGTACGACACGTACTTGTTGAAACACCGTAAATCTTGTTGAAAACATTTTCTTCAATTTTCGAAGAATAAAAAATTATTCACCATATTTATCCCAAATACGGAAATTTTGTTAATTAACGTATACCATTAAATTTACCATACATAATTCACGAAGTGCTCTTTGAGTTTCAATAATTCAATAGGCAAAGCCAACTCAATGTTGGATTTCGTTAAGAGATGGTAAAATGAATTTGATGATTCATATATCTTTAAAGCCTTATACACATCACTGGTACGATCTAAGCTTGATTATGCAATTCAATTTTGGTCTCCTTTCTGTACGACCATAGCTAGAATTGAATCAATTCAAAAAGATATGCTTTACGAAATTTACATTAGTCAAATCCACTAATTTAATTAATCTGTTCCATACAGGAACAGATTAATTAATTTACAAATTAAAACTTTGGAATTAAGTAGATTAGTAGCTGATATTCATATTAAAGGTTCTTAAACGAACAAATTACCTCATATTTCCAAGCCAATACGCATTTTGATCGTTGAACACGGTTTCGGTCGGAAATTTTGAGAAACTTGACACCATATAAATTATGGAAAAGTTGAACCCCTGAATAAAATGTTTATAGCAGTGAAATATATGTCAGACATCCTTATCGGACACAATCCCTAATAATAAATGAATGACAGCTATTGGCTATTGCAAGACCCAAAGAATCAAAAGAACTTTGCCGTTTTTGGGATGGTAAAAAGTATTTCAAGTTTAAATACTACGTCAAGTTCAAAGACGGTCAACTAATTTATGTTTAATTTTTATTTCTATCAAATGCACCTGCATCAAAAATGTATTAGTTCATATTTGTTGAACGAACTGTTGGAGTTCAACATAGGAAATCAATCGTAAAATTTGGTCGAGAGAAAGGATGGCTCAAAAAACCGCCAGCGTTGATATATAGTTTAAATATCTAAAGAAAGATACCAATCGTATAAACCAATATTCAGCAATGGTGAAGTTTTGAATTTTATTTCTTGTTTCGCAGTTAACTAGATCGAAATTTCGACTAATGATGACCATTTTCAAAGTTTTCTCATATTTTTAAAGTAATAAATTGCAAAATTTAATTAAATCTAATGCAATAACGTGTGCCAAAAATATAAATTCTTCTGCATATCCTTAAATTACACTCTTTAAAAATTTATTTGATATTTGATGGAATGAAAACAAAATATTTTCCTCAATCTATATAATTATATCCTTTTCACACACACATCAAATAGAATTCATAACCTCAAGTAACATTACTGATGAAGAATTTATTTTCCTCTAAATTGAATTTCTATATGCTGTACAGTATAACTAAAATCCTTTAATATCCTTTTTCATATATATAACATTATAATAATCCGCAATGGAACATAAAATACAGAAATTTATGACTAACTTGTTGTAATTATACTTGACACAAATTATATTTGAACATTGTATTTTTAACCATTTCTCTCTATTTATCTCCAGTCGGACTCATTTCGTTAATGAGTAGTTTTATTTGTAGTTCAGAATTCCCATATGTCACTAACACTGACAGCGGTTGAGAAATAACAACAATAATACCAAAAAAAACAAAAATATTAAACACATTGACAGAAATAAATGAATATGGTATAATGGTTGATGAATGATGAATAGTGTTCATCTCTTGGACGAATAGGGATATATTTTGTATGCTGGACTTATATGCAATATTTATAATGACACGTTCATAATATTTATTACCCTTAAAATAACAAAATCAAGTCCGTATAAAACGTGGACGAGTCAAATGCGATGAATGAAATGAAATTGTAACTATCACACATACAAGAATTGTGTTTACTAATTAGAAGTGTGGAATTTACGTGAAATTAAGTATTTTATACAAAAACGACTCGTAAACGATTCAGTTATGTACACTCTAAAAGAACTACGAATATGTTTACAGACTTTGATAGGATTTTAAGTACAAAATGACTAATAAATCAAAAATTGCGTAAATCTACGAATTACAGAAACGATTACTTTACGACGATCTGTATAGGGAAGATAGTTCACTTTCGAACAGTCTACAGGGTATGAACCTAAGAATAAGAACGGACAATTTGGAATACTTTTACTACAAAAAGATAAAACTTAAATTCTTCATTTTTACATGAATTAGTTCCGATTATAATAATTGATTTACAGCAAAGATAAATGAACCAATCTATTATTTATAACGATTTTTTTTTAATTTGTGAACCTTTGCAGCAATAACTATAACGTATTTCAATTCTAGATTGCATTGAGAATAGTTCAAATCGTAGCAGTTCATTATTACATTTGATTATAAATAAAATAATGAACTTTTGATTATAAATATTATTTTCTTTATGGGAAGGAGACTAATATGAAGCTTCTTCACGCAATTTATAAAAGCAAATTGAATTGAAAAAACAAAAATATTTCTACATAAATAGTTCAATTTAAAAGTTTAACTGAACTCCTTACATTATCAAAAATATAGCAGCATTTTTCGTTGAATTGAAGCAGCTTCTTTAATGCAGTATTAATAAAATTGTTTTTATTGATTTCTGTTACGTAAAGATTTTGTATGAGATGAAGTCCTTCAATAAATTTCAATAATTTTAGGTTAAAAACTATATAATAAATTCTTAATAAATTACTAGTTTAACTGCCACGATTTTATTTTAATGGTCCCTTTTTTATATAAGTGCAGCTTCTTACATTTATGTAATGACCCAAAACTGTTAATTATCAATTAACAAACATCAAACCCACCCATTAAGTCATGATATAATTTGTTACTATTATTATTATGGTGATGTTAGCTGTCCACATTATTTTAAGTTCTAGTTTTAATTCTCTTTCTGTTGTTGGTCCTCCTTTACATGTCAGATTTTAAAAGGATATACAACAATAACAAAAATACAATTTCAATGGTTTGAACATTATAATAAAATGTTACCCACAATGTGGAAAAGTCGATAGAATAATTAGAGTTTTATAAATATGAACTGAATCACTTCATTAAAGTGAATCGCTTCATTTTTATGAATCGCTTTATAAAACTTCTTTAGTTAACGATTAAATTTTACAGCAGAATTGTGCCTAGTAATATTGAAAGCTTTAAAAGTTTTCAAGAACATATACTATTAAAAATTTGATACGCGTTGCAATTTGATACCGGCGGTTCATATTAGAAAATGAATTTGGCCTTTCTTAATATTAGTTACTGTTTCGTGCAGCTACTCTGTCATGTCTGACTTTTATCTCAGCCTTTCATTGAATTTTATGTGGCCTTGTTCTGTCCACCAAGAAAGAGCCAAAAACCCAGATAATTTTATTCTTTTACTCTCCACATTAATTCTATTTTGAACATTTTGATTACGTCAACAAAATTTGTACGATTATATCACTGTCTCCGGACTCTGGCTTTCTCTTTTGTCGAACACAACAATTTTGAGCAAGTTTTTGCACTAAATATCAATTCAATTAAATGGTACATATGAACTAGCTACGTTTGGACATTTAATTATTTACTTTGCTCTTGAATATAAACTAGTTAGTTAAAATAAATTTACTAGTTGTTTAGCTGGGTGACGGTGGTTTAGTGGTAGTGTATTATGCTGTGATGTATTTAGTCTCGGGGTTAAAATCTAGATCGAGACATTGATGTCGCTCTTAAGTTGAATATCAGCTTTAAATGAGTACCAGTAATAAAATTTGTAGCATAATATGTAATTGTCATTTTAAGACTGGGAAAAATGCTAACAGTTGAGACCATTTGCTGACATCAAATGGCGCACTATTAAAGGCCAATTAATTTGGAGCAATTATATTCGGAAATCCTTATTAAAATTAGTAGGTCCAAATTGTAATAAAATGTCAATAAACTTCAAAACTCGATTTCCAAAAGCTCGAGTTCTGCTGTCACTTTGCTCTTAGAAATGAACTAGTTAGTTAGGATATAAACTAGTGAAATTCGGACATTAGTGGTAACATATTTTTCTTATATTGTTTTTTTTTTTTTTTTGTATTTTTACATATAATATTTTTGATGTACCCACAAAATTTGATCTTGATATATTACAGCTTCAACCAGGATTCTTTTCTTCTTCTACTTTGTTTTTGTAATAATAAAAATAATGGATTGCTTAAATAATATTGGTCATAAAAATGGTTCTATTTTTTTCAAATTTTCCACACACATCCAGAAAACATTACCAACAAGAACAACATCACAAAAAGGTTTTTTAAGGTTAAATTAGAACAAAAATTTATCTTAAGTTGTTAAGTGAGAAAAGTGCTAATAAATATAAAATAAAAAAAAGGATATAAAAACCGTAATTGTACAAAAAAAAATATCCTTTTTTTTTATTTTATGTATGATATTTTTATGGTTTTTGTTAATTGCAATAATATGTAATGTAATAAGATTTATGAGATGAAATTATATAAAAATAACAATTTAAGATTATTATGTTGGGTAAGGATTCCACAAGGATCCGAAACAACAAAAGTTGTATAAAATAAATTGTATAATATTAAAAATTATATATATAAATAATTTCGTAGGAAAATATTAAAAATTTATTTATGTTATTTGTAATTTTTTTGTTTTTGCAGTCCTTGTTTTCATTTCAGATTTCATTTCGGAATAAGAGGATAATCTGTTATATAAATAAAATGAAATGATTATGATCAAAAATTATTACAGCATAAAAATAACATAAAATATTATGTATATAGCCATTTTTTTTTTCATATTTAATTTATGATTGGTCATTTAAAAATTACGCTAAAACAATAACGAAAACAAATCAGCTACAATGAAAATTATATTGCTGATCGTCTGGTGCTATAATGCCATATTAAATATTTTAATTTGATTATTTGAAATCAATTGATTTATGTTAACAAATGTAGGTTTATTTATAAACCGAATCCATAATCAATTTAATTATTTTGGAACATCCTATATTATATTTGAACTGCTTCGAATACCAAAGTGACACAATTTATGATTTGAAATTTGAAATTTGAAGTATGATTATTACATTAATGTTTTTTTAATTGAATTGAATAGGATCAATTATAAAAATATTCAGAAAATTGTAAATTCAATAAAAGGAAAGTAAAAATATACTAAAATTTGTGATTGACGAAATCTGAGTATAATTTATTATTGATTGCATACTTTTAGGTGTATTTAAAAAAGTTATTAAAGTTTTTTATAATAATGTTTGTATCTTAAAGGCATAAATTATCAGTGATGAGCTCAAGGCGTAAGGTGAATAGGTAGTTATTGATTGAAATGCACCAATCATGTACCAATTATTATCACTAAAAATGTTAATTCTTTTGACTGATATTGAAAGCCCCGCAAAGTTAATATTTAAAAAAAAACGCGAAGTGTCAAACCAATTAAAATTACCCGCAAAATTAATTTCAATGCTGGATGGAATCAAGTTTATCAATGACGATGACATTTTATGTTTCGGTCTGTTACCGGAATTTGTTATATATATAATAATGATCCCTCAGTATTAAGGGTCTTGTTAAGAGCCCGGCAAATATGTTGACCTCCTACTTTCACTTACTTCTTGGTAACTAGTTTCCTGAAACTATTTAAATTGTATTTAAATCATAATTTAATTACAGAATTCAAAGATTAATTTCAAATTTAGTTTTTACAATGTTCATTACAGTTTAAATTTTATATAAAGTAACTTTACACAATATTAAAGCCGGTTTAAAGCTTCTGAACGAAATGACGGAAGACATACTCTATGTGACTGTGACGCATTGATCTTTGATGGTTTTGTTGTCGCTTAACAGTAAGGATATCACAATAAACCAAATTACTGCATTTGATTATGACATTCTGTTGCCCACTCTTACTCTATCTAAACCTAACATATTCTAAGTAATTCGGTAACAATAGTGATAAAAATTAAATTTTTCTTTTTGATTAATTGATTTATTCTATGCATTAAAATTAGTTTTTAATGTCCAAAATAACATTAAAATTTATCTTTTAATTGCTAATAATAAATAATAAAAAAATTAATATATAAAAATGAATTGTTTTTCAGAAAATATATATAAAAAAATATCCTTTTTTATTATATTTTTTATGGTTTTTGTTAATTACAATAATATGTAATGTAATAAAATTTATTAGAAGTATAATAATAAAAATAACAAATTCAAAATTATTATCTATATAGGATTCACCAAAAAGGATCACAATTAAAAAAATGGAAAAAAATGTGTTTTTCGTTTTAGAAGATATATTACAAAAAAAATATTAATTTATGAATTTGTAATTTTTACAAAAAAATATTTTCAAAGTTTTGTTTATACAATGAAAAGGATAACGATTATCCTTTAAATAAACAAAACAAAACCAGAAAAAAAAAATTGGAAAATTTATAAATTAATGTAATCTTCTAAAAATAAATTAAATGAAAATCTTTAAAAATGATTATTATTATAGCACCATAAACCGTGATATTAACATATAGTATCCTTTTTTTTTGTAAATATAATCGTATATAATTTATGATTGGTCATTTTGTTGAATTAATTAATACCAATCCATTTTAGGGCTCCATCGCTTAATATTAATGTTTTGTCGGTCAGTCTGTTGAAATCTTGTTTCTAATGATTATTTAAAATAGAATTGTCAACGTAAAGTATTATAAAACTTTGAGTTTTAATAAAATTTGGTATTAGACTAAGATGGTGTCAATTCTACTCTACTGGGGTACTCCAAATGAAAAAAAAAGACTAGATTAAACAATCATGTATATTATACACTGCAGTCGCTACTGGGCACATCTTTCTGAGGAAACATGCCTCACGGCTTAATATATCAGACGAATCCATCTGTATAGGCGCGGTGATGAGGAGGAAACGGTGGAGAATCTGCACTGCAGGTGTCCAGTGTTAGAATTAGAAGACTGAAACATTTCGGTAACCATTTCTTACCTGATCTATCGGAGGCTTGTATATTTAAGCCGGCAAGAGTTATTTCTTTCAATTGGGTGGGTCGACGCGATGTAAAGTGAAATTGTATTCAGCCGCTAATGAGGGTGTAGAATGGGCTTCTTTTGGTCTTCTCAGAAAGATAGTTTTCTCGGATTAATTAAAAAAATGTATAGCTATTTCCTTATCTGTTGATGAAGTATATATTGAGTAACTCATTAAAATACTTATAATATAATCATTTCAACATTAGGAATATTGACCTGTAGCTGATAGAACCGGAATAAACAAAATTTTGTAAGATTTTGACTCCTTTTAATGTAAATTTATCTAAAAACTTTATATGGAGGCTTACCTGTCAGTATACGACCCAAGTATGGTAATATTAGTGAAACCGTTCTGCCTTTTTGCCGAGATCAAAATTTCTAGTTTCTCTGGTGCAAAAAGTTTCTGGAACAATTTAGAAAAGCCTTAAACGTTCAGAAAATACAAAATAATACTATAAAACATCCCTGAAGATAAAGTCAATTTTTATGTTGTCTTGCAAATTGAAATCGTTGAGATTAATATAAAGTTTTTAATCATCGTGAAAATTCTCTAACAAAATAAATAATTACTTTTCCGTGTAATCTATTAATAAGTTAACAGCTTTTAATGAAACTGACAAGGACAAATAAGTTATTAATAAAAAAAAAATATTTAAAAATTCAAATACCGAATTCCTATTTCGTTCACCAGTAAAAGGATAATGAACTTTCTAAACAATAAGGAAATTAAAATGTTAAATTGCTTAAAGACAAAAATAAAATTTCTAAAAAATGCTACTCAAAAACAGGTAAAATAATACTAAAAAAAAGGGTCAAAAAATAAATAAGAAATAAGATACGATATGAAATACAGAGTCAAAAGTTTAAAGAAGGAAATTTTGTTTAATAATAAAAACTAGGGCATATAAAAAATATTTTCTTGGGCAATAAAGCCAATTAAAAGTTTTCAATTTTAATAGAACTTAATAAATATCAACATTAAAGGCTAACAAAAATATGAAAAGTTTTCATATTACTTTAAAAAAAAATAGTGTTTTAGACAGGATCATAAAATTCCTCTTTGTATAATTACAATTATTTTCATTGTGGAATTATTATTAAATTAACTTTATGTGAACAGAAAAATTATGTTGATTGGAATTTCAAAAAAAAACTTTTAATCAGAAATTGTTGAACATAATTTTTTAATTTAGTATAACGCAATTAAATGAAGTGAACTTCTAAAACTGGACCATTTCGGTTTTTCAGTTTATCTATTGAAAGAATTTGTTTGATGAGAGTTGATCCCTGGTCCAAAATTAATAATTGTTTTATTCCTTACAGACTGTAAGATTTCATTATACAGTCGACCATATTTCCGACCTGCTGTCGAAATAATTCAAAGTTCACATCTCTTCTTGACATTTCAATAATCAAAATATAATTTTTAATTAGAAGTATGCGGAGAAGAAGTCCACGTATCACCTCTGATTTTATACTTTCAACAGAAGTTATAATTATTCCGAATTCAATAATTCTTATAAATATTCGGATCTAGTAGAGTTTTATGGGTTCCATAATATAAATTTCTTTAAAAATTTAATAACTTTTACATTATGATAAGCTAATTTTCGGTATTTTTTGTTAATATAGAGAAATTCAAAATATAAGTGTACTGATTTTAAGCTGAATCGTCTTATAATTCGGTATAGTCCCTGAAACTTAATGATTTTGAAATTCGGTTTTTCAATAACAACCTTCGTCGAAAACTAATAAATTTCTGTTAAATTCGTCATTTACTCGATTAACTTTCCCACCTGCTTAACAATTTTTATATACCAATTCCATCGAGAGGTTCCAGTTTGTAGGCCTCAGATAATTTTTAATAAATTAACATTACCACAAATTTGTAAGAAAATTATTTATAAATTTTAAAAATGAGATATTATGTAATTGGTCATCAGTGTACAATTGATTACTTCTATATATACAGAAGTAAGAATTTGTTGTCCAGCTCTTATAGCAACAAAGATTTTATATTTTGGGTTGAAATCAAACCCTTGATAATAATACCGCCCACAACTTTACCCTAACGACACTTTTTGTTAATTTTTTTGGCATTATTGAATATTGATTCCTAAATTATTAAAATTATAGGGAGTACTTCAAACATTTGTGAGTGATTAAAACATGAATTATAAACGCAGATTAATTTCATCATAGTTCCATAGTCTTTAATAAGATTCGGCTGGTGTAATCTGACACGATCTTATAATAAATATTTATTATAAAATTATAAAAATTGAATTTTTATATATTCAGTAATTTTAAGCTTCGTCTTGCTACCATCAGCAGATCATAACTCTAAAAATACCTAAATTAATTATTCAAAAACTATTTCAATGCTAATGCTAATAATAATAATAATAATTCTTTTTAATTAAATTAAAAACTTTTATCTTGTAAACTTTTGATGCGATTTTGAATCTTAGCACGAATTTTACAATCTAGCACGGAATATTCATTTCAATAATTTTGCAAAAGTTTTCCTTAGCAAAAAATTAACTTTTTCTTTATAGTTTTTTGTTTTATTTTTGTTATTTGCGATGCCCTCTCCAGAATAAAAAAAAATATTTTCGAAAAAACTTAATACAAATATACAATTTCATAAATAATCATTAAAGTATGGAAATTATTTTCCTTCTTGAAGTAGAAAAACATATAGAAAATCTCGTTTATTAGAAACATTACTAAAATTATTTCGTTTTTGGCTTCCATACTTTTTGTTTTAAAAGTGTATTTTCTCATTTAAATTATTTTATATTTAATTTTATTAAAATTATAATAATAAACAAAAATAACAAAGAAAGAAAAATGGGAAAATTTTGTTAAATTCAATTTAAATAAATTAAAATGATTAAAACCAAAACAGGCTATAAAATTAGCCAATGTCGTCTTACTATTTTTTGATTTAATTCCACTTAAACAAAATTCCAGTAATTGCAGAATATTGAAAATGGTGAGAATATTGAGTTGTAATTAATATGAAGCACTCTCTGTCTCTATAGCAGGAGAAATTGTACAGAACAATTTGAGGATGAAAATATTTCGGCATCATTTCACGAAACTATCAAAAATATGTATTGCTATTTCTTTAACTGTCTTGTGAGCGAATAGTGTAGAGCTCATGTGTTTGGTCATCCTATTATGTTGATGGTGACGGCGATATAGCTATTTTTTAGGAACATGAATTAATTATTACTGGTTACTGTTGCCATAGTTGCCAGTTGAATCTATTATATTTGCAGAGAACCGAGAAGCAGACGTATAAATTCACTCTTATTTCCAATATAGTATTTTCCCAAAGGGCTGAAGAAGAGGGTTAATCTCTAATAGACATTCTGAGTATAGATACAATTCGTATATTAACTTATAATGAATTCCGATGCCGATTTAATTATATTTAAATATTGTGGATATTGCTGTCATTAAAATTTTAGTTTAGTTTTTCCTTGTTCAATCCACTTGCGAGGGAGTATAAGGGCTTCATTGATAGATAGATAAAAATAGGCTTTATGACATTTTTATTAAAATTAGAACCTAATAATTTTAGTGCAGAAACATTTTAATTTATTTTGACATTGAGACGTTTCTTGCCAGCAAATGTAACCAATTTTAAAATCAAAATTAAAATTTGTAACTTTTTATTACTGCGGTACTCATTAAAGCTCAGTCTTTTTAGATTGAAACCGGGACCTGCACTTGGGATCGAATGTAATTTAGAATTTTACATTGTCACTACGCTACCAAAGCTCTAAAATTAACATTTTATGGTTTAAAAACTGCTCTGTTTTAATTACAAAATATTTACATTAGAGTTAGATAGAAGAGGTTTCAAATTCATAAAATTAATTATTTAAACTATGCAATTAAATTATTTTCATATACAAAGTTTTCAATTACTTTTTTTCCATTAAATTCTCGTTATTTTTAGATCATTAATGCTGCAAAAAAAGTTCTCTTTACAAAATTAGTTTCGGTTTTTATTTAGGATTAAATAAATAAAATACATATAAAAATTTGTTTTCATTTATTTTAATTTTCGCGAAAACTTTAATTTTTCCATCATGCCGACAAGAATTATTACTATTTATTTTGGTGAGGAAAATTTTGTTTCCACTTTTGCTGAAATGCGTAATTAGGTCAGGGTAAACATATCCACCTAGGATATAAAAAAAAATGTAGATAGTGAAAATTTAGTATTATTTTTATACAAAAACATCCCAACGAAGTCCTTCAAAGTGAACTACTGAAAAAAGTTTTTAAAAAATATACAGGTTGTCCTGGGTTTAGGGTGCAAATATTTTAAAAATTGATTTCCTGATAATTTTTTAGAAAAACAAATATCTTTCCTTTAGGGTTGTAACTTTAAACTTCTAATACATATATCGATTCTGGTGTACAGCAGAAACTGAGCTGCTTCTTTACATAGGCAATTTATATTTTAGTACTTTTGACTTTGTACAGGAAATAGGACTAAAAACTGTGGAAATTAAACACAAATTTTCTGGTTAATCGCCATTACCTATCAAATAAGTAAAATTTATTTTCTTTGGAATCAGTATTATATTGGTTAAGAAGGGGGAAACGGAAAGGGCCAATCCTCGTACCTAGACCATACGGTGCGTTGTACCCTATTACGAAACTTTATAAACTTTATCAGATTAGCAGGTTTTTCCTTGTTTATTTCTATTAAACCTCCTGCAAATTAAAAACCGAAATTGTTTAATCTTTTATTACACAGAGAAAGACATAAAAGATGTTCAATTGTTTCGTCATCTTCAGCACAGCCTCTTCAAGCTGTTTCCGTTCTCCGTCTTTGTCGCACGGCATGTTTACGTAATAGTAAATGCCTCGTGACTATTCCTGTGTACAGTCTTATCATGGGTTTGGTCATATTCAGAACACTTCTCATTGTTTAGCGTTGGGGTTACTCCAGAACAGCTTTGTGTGGCGACAACTGTTAAGGACGACCCATTCTAACCTATTTTGTTCTACTAGCCATAGTTTAAGCAGTCTTTTAATCAAGCTGACTTGGTAACCAGTCAAATTGGGAGGCTGGCATAAGTCAATATTAATGATGTTACAATCTTAAAATTACTTTGTTAAAGTAAAGGAATCACTTTTCAAATAATTTACACCATAAACCGGACCGCCTTGTAACCTGTTTATCTACTTTTGTATAATAATTACTAAATTTCGGACTCATCATTTACAACTGAAAAAAAAACAGCAGTTCATTAAAATTAACAGGCTCTGAAATAAGAAGATCAACATAAAAAAAAACTCTAGACAGGATAATAATAATGATGTTGATGAAAGGTGATGATGATAATGAGAAAGACTTAATAAAAATTTCATGAAAAGCATAAATAATATAATAAATAAGTATTTTCAGTTGATTAATTATAAATAAAAATGATGTGAAAATAGAAGAATATTCAACAACAAAGAAGAACAAGAAAATGAATAGAAACGATGTTTATGATGAAAATTATTAGGATGAAAGTTTGAAAAGTTAGAATTAGTTTAAAAAAATATATAAAAAACTTTATATAATGCGGTATTTTGAATATATTGTTGGAAAAGGCAATGAATTTGAGGTGTTGATTATTTAATTATTTACAGGAAATAACACGAGAAACTAAAAAAAATAAATAAATAAATTCTGATTTGTTTGCGTCCTGTAACAGATAATCATCAGTAAATTGAAAATAATAATTACTTTAATTAAACATATTTGTCTCACTCGTACATAAAGGAATACATTGAAATAACAGTTACATGGATTTCCGTTAGGGGGCGTTGGTGTAGATTGTGAATATGTGTAAGGAATACGAGCGTGTCCATATTATGAAGATGTCGATATAAAGAACTGTTGGAATTTTTATTGTCTTCCCTATGAACGGATCGATGTAGTAGTATTATCCCTTGAACTGCGATGTGTTGAGAGATGTACTGGCCGAATGTGTAGAGATGTACTGGTCTCTTCAAGTTTACTAAATAATTAAAGTTTGAGTAATTTCAAATTTTATAGAAACTATAGGAAAAATATTTACATTAGCCTGCTAACATTTTTAGATCAAAGTTCCCTTACTCTTACAATTGAAAACAATTATCTACAAATCTAGACCTTTGTCAATTAAAATGTACAGTATGTAAACTCCACTATTATTATGCACTTTTAATAATCAACATAACGAACGTCTCAAGGAAAAGTAAGTTATTAGAAGAGTAATGTTGATGAAGGATTTATCAACGCGATAAATATGGCATTTAAGGGTAATGGTCTAGTGGGCATTCAAAGTGAACTATTATGTATATAAGAAAGCACCTATTCATATTGCTACAAGTACTGTATCCATATAACTATCTATATGCACAAAACATAGATTACTCCAAATTACATCAAAACTTATATGGGATTGTCTTCAGGCCTTAATACATAGCCTTAAGGAGTGAAAACAAGGTAACACTATCCTGGATTCCAGACCATACAGGCTTTGAAGGAAATGAAGAAGCGGAACTTTTGACGAAAGAAAGACAAGCTGAGATATTCACCTCAGAACCGTTCTGTGGAGTAAAGATGTCATCTCAAGTCACTTCAGAAGTACCAAATAAAACGAGACCAACAAAACCATTGGAATAGGTGAGTGGGTATGACACATTCAAAAATGTTTATACCTGGCCCATTTAAAATATAATGTGTGAATTCGAGGCGCTAGCGAGAAAACGTACGGGTCTAGGTAGTGACGCATAATTATAAAAGGGAAATCACAATAAGCCGTATGGCTGCAGTGATTGGGGCTAGTAGTGGTCGTCCCTGTAAAATCGAATCTAATTTAATCGAAATTACTCTCCAAACCCATAGCGATATTTATACAAGTTGTAAAAGTGTTTCTACAGAACAGGGAATTACCTATTAGTTTAATAAAATTCCGTAGGAATATTTATTTTTCAATGCAACTGGTATTGTAAAGAATCTATATTAGTTTCGTCACCAAAATAAAATTAATAAAATGTCTTCAAAAATGAAACTATTTAATTAATTTAATAAAATACTGAAGAAAAACTTAATATAAATTTGCATTAAAGTTTACTCTTTGTCGCCCCCTTTTTACATTAAAATCTCTTTAAAATCAAAACAAAACCTAACCTTACAATATAACAAAATTCTTAATGATAAATTGCATGTCAAAATCAATCCCATTAGTCACCTTTATGTCATTTATATGTCCTTAATATTACTTAAACATTATAAAAAGATAATCAACCCTTACCATTTTATACATGAATTTTTTTTTTTTTTTTTTTTTTTTTTCAATTATCATCGGTCATTCCTACATTAAAGATTAAAGCTGTCAAAGTGTTCCCATAAAATGTACATTTTGTATATGATATCATTAAATTAAACATTTTCTTGCATTTAATCACTTCATAAAAGTTTTCCATTTCAAAATACAAATTTTAATTCTATACCAACAAATCCGATTTGCGATAATATTTGATTTTCTTGAAATTGGCAGTATTAGTGTGAACGTATGGCACACTGAATTTGAAAGTATTTTTCCAGAATGATTTTATAAATAATTGATTAATTTGCAGGAAAAAGAAAGAAAAATATTTTGTAATTTTATTATTTATTATATCATTTAATTTTCTTTATACTATGTAGTAAAAATAATATATATTACCATTAATTTCTTCAAATTATATTCTAAATATTGTGTACATGTAAAAATAAATTATCCATAACCTCACACATTATCATCAGACCTACTTTTATCCTCTAACCATTTATTACAAATTTCTGTAATATATGGCAAAAATATAGAAAGTTATTTTCTTTTAGGAAATTTTGAAGAAAAATCAACGCTTTTCTTTACGGCTGTTCTGTTTGTGTATCCGTTTTTCTGTAAGTCCGTTTGTTCAAAAGTTTAATACGTATTTCAATATTTTGTTCAAAGTATTAAACTTCCACATTAATCGTTCAAAATTGACACCTTGCAACTTTGAATAATATTTAGTATAAAACACTGTCAACTGTAATTGAAAATTCGATCACTAGATGTCGTTATTTCCCATTTTTCGGCTCAATATTTAATATTATTAACCATATAAAATAATCGCCAAAAATGATAATAAATCTCATTTTGACAAGTTAATAAATATTACAATAAATTACCGATAGAGGCTCTGCAATAGCAAAATAACATTATAATTTTAATATTAATGCCTGAAATCTTCATTTGTAAGTTCTCAGCGCTGGCTAGGACCAGGTTCTGTTGGCTTGGTAACTTTTTCTGCAAGTATATCAGCGATCATGCCGCGAAGTGGCTTACGGAAACGTCAAGTTTCTGGACGCCACTAGGTAGATCTAAAACTACCACACCTCTACTCAATAACAATATCTGTGATCATGGGTGTGAGTGGTTTAAAAATGGCGCAAACTTGCTAATTGGGACTACATGTTAGCTGATGTGTAGTTCGCCACTTATACCAACCAACCAAATTCTGTATGTTACATGCTTTGAAGAATATAATAAATCAGCAGTATACAATTTTTACCACTAGATGGTGCGGTGTATATATTAGACTTTAATATATAATTTAATATTATGCATGGATAAACAAAGATGACAGGAAGTGAAATCAAAACCATTCTTGTTATAATTATGTCGTGATGTTTGTGTGAGCTATCCGTAAACTTGTTAGCTATATCTTGCCACTCTATTATCTCGCACAGCTAATTTATGAATAGTAAAATCGATTTTTTTATTAATATCGATCTTAACCAAAAATTATATTTAGACGGTGCTGTTTTTTTCCGATAGGTGGCTTTTGACGTTCTAAATGGAACGTCAAAAATCTATTTCTTAAAACAAATATCTCCATTTAAAAGAGCCCATAAGTATGAAACTAATGCTTCCCTATACGTTATCGGTTGTGAGGAGTTTTTTGAGATTATATAATTTGTCATGTATATTTTAACAGGGTGGTTATTTTCATTATTTTTCATGTTATTTGAATAAAGAAATTTATATATTAATTTTTCTTGATATTTTGGTTATTTATATAATGTTCATGGTAATTTAAGAAATTCCTGAAAATATTGTGCTATGCTTTTGGCAGTAATTAATTCATATATTTATAAATTATATTTGGTATATATCGCAAAATGGTTAATATGACAAAAACAAAACTAAAGGGTAGTAGGAGTTGTTCACTTGCTATATGTGTGCCATCACATTAATTAATTATTTCAATTTCAAACCAGAACCAAACATGAAAAAAAAACTCTTTAATCATTTCATGCCGCATTATTGCTTAACTTCTGGTTCACTTTAAAGGGCTTGAAAAGGAAAGAGAAGTAGTCAATATATTTTTTTTATCCAATTTTAGTTACAGTTCATATTATTTCCATGCTTTTATTACTCTATGAAATCTTTTCCAAAAGAAATAATTATTAATTAAAGCTATCTAACGACTGGGTATTATGTGCTGTATAGTAAAAGTTTTTCCAGATTATCACCATACCGAAAAAAAAGTATTTAAATTAAGCAATTTATTTAGATTGAAAGTTATTTTAAGAGGGAAAGTTTATTGTATAAAATAATGGAGACAAATAATATTCAGAAATAACAAAAAAAAATGTGCTGCTTGACATAAATGACATTTGGTGTAAGAAAACTGTAGAAAATGTAAATAATACCATTTGCATTTTCTATGATAACTCTTCACCTTGAACTCTCGTGATGGAAATATTGAATAACTAACAAATCATGTAATGGAATCTTGTAATTATTCTAATTAGTTTTGCTTTACACATCCCAGGATATAGAATTTTTCTAAAATGGTATTAATAACAAATCCTGAATTATTTAATTGCTAATTACTAAGTTATATAAAAATAAAAAATTGTTTTTTTTTTTTTTTAATTATGAAAAGCCAAATTACCACATCTTTAACGTAACAAATTATGAATAGAAAACTACTACATCCAAGCTAATGTCGCAAATCTAAAATAATAATCAAGAAAATACTAATTCTACCTTTTATAATAACGATTGTGAGGTTTGGATTATGTAAGCTGATAATAAAATTTCAGTTTGAATGGTTATATAAGTGAGCAGCTTCATTTATATAACCATTTATCAATTTCGCCAATAGTCATTGATTAGTAAACGAAAGATTAAGCACAAGATTAATCATTCCATTACAAGTGTGGTAGCTTCAGATCATGAGTTTAACCACAGAATATCCAAAATTACTTTGCAATTTAGTTATTGGATAAGAAAAGCGGACATGGTTAATCTAATTGGAAGATCATCACAGATATAGCCAAACCTTAAACAGAGTTACAAAGATGATACAAGACAAGAACTTTAGAGATACCATTATGTGTGATTCCATTTTCTTTGCATCATTTTATGTTGTTTTCAACAAATTTCGTTACTGGGAAATGAAGTATAATATTTGAAAAATCCTAAATCACAAATAGACACTCCAAATTATAAGATTTGTCCAATAGAATTGAATTTTTCTAAAATTCAAAAACGAAATTTAGTTAAATTCCAAAAAATGATGAAATTTAATATCACAATTTTTTCAAAAATTAAAAACCTAAGAAAAAACCACTAAATTCAAAATGTAATTAAATAAAATTTTTACATAATTTTATTCATCCATGAGTAAAAGTTACCGAAAAAATGAATTTTTCTTAAAAAATAAATAAATTGAATAATCATTTTTGTAGTGAACGCTGAACGTGACACAAAGATGAATGGATTTTATTTTCTTTTTCTATTTAGTTAAAACCACAAAATATTTTCAATTTGTCTTAATTTTCAATAAATCTATTATACATAAAATATAAAGAAGGATTTTTCTCATACTTTCTTCGTCCTTTATTGGCGCCATACTGAACAAAAAAAAAAAAATACTGAACATATTTTCTTATTTTTTACCCATCGTATTATAGAAATTTATATAACCATTTCGTTTTCTATAATATAAAATTAATGATAAATAATAATAATAATAAATTTATTATTTATAATTTATTTTCTATTACTCTGGCTGTCTAATACAAAAGAACAAAAATAATTGAATTTAATTTTAATAAATGGTTTTTCCTTATTATAATAAATAAATAAATATATAATTATAATTTATAATAATATTTTTTAAATATTTTGGTAAAGAGATGGAAAGTTTTCGAAAATTCGGTAATTTAATAAAATTGTAGCCTAAATCTAATAGTCAATGGTAATTGTAATAGTTAAAGATTCACTAATAAACTTACTGAGAGACTGTTCAATTGTTGGTTCAAGAAATCTATATCTAAGAAGTTAGAAACATGTTGAAATAATGTACGTAAAACGATCAAGAGTTAAGGACGTAATTAAAACGAGTACTATACCTTCCAGAGTTAAATCATTATGTTACTCGCTGAACCACTTTTAGTATCAATGGCTATAAATTTTCTATGTTTTGTCGTTGTTGCGTCACAGTATAGTCAACAGTTCAGTTGGTTGGTATGTTGATTGATTGATTGATTTCATGAGGGCAACCGCTAGGGTTCATGCACTTAGGTCGAAGTAGACCCAGTGTACGTACCGAAAACTTCATGGTACAAATCCCATGGTGGTTGGCAGAACCAACAACTTTTTCGACCGACCTAGAGAATTAGTTTCCAACCCAAAAACCCTGCTTCATGTAGTTCGTTCATGTAATAGGAACCAAAACATCATAAGACAGGGGCAGTGACATTGGTTGGAAAAAGACGAAGAATCCAATTAGCATGATATCACCGTTGTTTTTTTTACCATTGCTACGATAGTGATTTTAGATCCACTTCGTGTTATTCAGAAACCATACCATATAATCCGTAGGTTTCTTAACCGTTAGATTGGTAAAAGGTTGTTGAATTCATACACTCCAAGTGTATCTTTTCAATTGGTTGACATGTGATGTTGATTATAATTTCTTATTCAGTTCTACTAAACTACGACATGATTGGTTGAATGGTATGTCTAGTCTGGTCTCATGTTCGCCAATTGTCTAGTGCCCCGTGAACACAGCTGCTGATCTGGATATATCCCTTCGGTTTAGTTTTATTATGTCTTCTTGGTCGTACGTCAAGTTATATGTGTTCCCACCTGGTGTTCGCCAAGGGAGAAAGTAGAGATATAAAACCTTTTTTGGTCGTACAACATGTAGTTAAGTTTAATTTAAAAACGTGTTAAATTTCATTGAGTATTGAACATTTTATTAGGTATACCTTTAATATAAAACAAAAATATGTTAAAAAGCATTACTAGAAATCATAACCACTGCACTACAATTCGATCAAATCAAATGGTTTTCTTTTACTTCTATCCGTTTTGAATAAATTAAAGATGGGCTATACCAATATCTTAAAACCTAAGATAAACGATTCGAATACGATTAAAATTAACGATTCCTCGGTTTGAAAACCTTAATTTAAAAAAGTAACCTTTAGGCGAAATATTATAAATTTAATGTATTTAACTAAAAAAAAAATATTTTTCTTAATAAGATAAATTCTCTTTTACCTACAAAGTCTTTTATTTACCCCCAAAATTCATCCCTCTACCGACAAAATATAAATATTAATAATAATATTAATGTACTTTAAAAATAACCACCCAATGAAAATAAAAACGCCTTTTTCACTAACTACAAGGTTGATTTACATTTTCCTTCCTTTTCCGGTTGTACAAATATAAATAAATGAACATAAAAAAAAATCTTAGAAAATTTTTCTTTAAGGAACGATTCAGTCTCGTCTTGTATATATACAGGATCTGTTAAAAAGGATATAAACCCAAATAAAAATGTATATCTATATTTATTTATATTAAATCCTTTTAATTTTGTCACACAAATCCTATTTTAGTTGCTTGTCTTTCTGGTTATATTGCTTTGAAAATTTCATAAATTTTACGAACGGAAAAAAAGGATATTTTAAGAAAAACCTTAAAAATGTTATTTAAAAAAAAAAAAAATGTTTTGTAGTTGTGTAAATTGTAGACTTGTCTAGAATGAAAATTATGAATCTTTAAGTATATTAGTTTCTATTCTACGTTATATGCTATACTCTCTTGTATCAAGGAAAAAGGATCTATAAAAATATTGATTTCTTGTATAGACCAAAATATTTTTTGAATAGAAGTAAATTTTTTTAAAATATTATATTAAATTTCTGTTTGTATAAAAACAGGACCAAAAAAAAAATGTCCTTTATTCAAAAGCTTTTAGATTTCATAAAAAAAATATTGTTCAGAAAAACATTAAATATTTTTAAGAGAATTTCTTTCTTTCTCGATGGATTGAATTGCAATTTTTGAAAATTATGGGGTTCAAGAAATTTGTGTAAAAAATTACAAAAATACAAAATCCTTGGAAAAGGGATCCTTTTTATTGATATAAAGAAGTACAAAAAAATTAATTTTTTGAATAGAAAAACTTTCCCTAAAAAAAAAATATTGAATGACAAATGAATATTCTTTGATAAATGAAAATGTATGAAAATTTTGGTGGTTTCTTTAATGTGTTCCTGGTTTTTTTATTGTTGAATTGAATAAAATGGATGCAATTTTGTATTTTGAGAAAAATGTGTAATTAATCATGTAATTTTGTGTGTGTTTTCTTTTAAAAAGGATTTTGAAATTGACGAGAAAATTGTGAATATATCACAGGTGGTGAAAATTTTGGATTTGTATTTATACAATAGAAGAATTTATTCCATTTGACAAGTACAATTTTTTTTGTATTATTAATGGATTTTAAAATTTACAATAATATATTAGAAAACAAATTTGAAAATTTTGTAATAGATCACTTTAATTATCTGTGGTATATTGAAGATGGAATGGATAAATGATATCATTTGAAAATATTTAACATATCAATGTCTGTACAAATTTAATGGAGCTGGCGAATGTATTAGATTACTGGGAGTTTAGGTCATTAAAAAATTTGATTAAAACACATTGGTCACCAGATAGATTGACCTTACTGGTTAAAAGTAAAAGTTCTCAGAAATTTTGGCGTAATAATTGTAAACGAAACCAAACTTTACAGAATGTCTTACAGAATGCATTCTGAAATTTAAAATCTTATGCGTTCGATTACGTATGGAAAAAGTGAACTATTAATAATGACGACAAGAATTTATTATAATTAATTTATTAACCTATTTATTGTTTCGGTAAGTACCGATGTCCAATATTCACTGCAGACACTGCGAACCTATTGTTATATACCCTTAAGTTATTACACCGTCCTAAAACTAGTATTTTTAAAGAAATACAGTAAGTCTTTGAGTGGTTACGACTAGGGGTCTAATGTATCTACGACGACATATCATTCGCCCATGTTTAGCTCATTCCTTTTCATCTTCGCGCATTCTACATACATTCTTCAGAGCTAGTCCTATTTTATGTAAACGCGGTTTATTCAGGCTACATTGTCCAGTTATTGTACGTCTTCTATTATTATTTAATACTTTTATAAATTTCCGATGACTGCGTGTCTTATAAAATACGATGCCATGCATTGAAAAATGATTAGTAAGACCTAAGAATGGTATTCAAATTAATGGAGAGTTCAAGAATTCTTTTGCACATTTGGAATCACTTATCTTCTGTAGTCTCCAATTAACTAATATATCCAATGAATTCATTCCTTTTTAAAGAATTTATAATCACTAAAATCAGTCATTTCCCAGCTTTAAAACATTGCTTTTATTATAGCAATAAATCATTTAATATTTTCAAATATTTATCAATTTTTTTACTATTAAATTTCTTTAATTTGATTTCTCCAAAAAAGAACAATAATTTTTCTTCTAATGAAAGTGCATTTTATTAGTATTAATTTATCAACAACACTTTTCTTTTTACCCTCTTGAGACTGACAACTAGAATATCTACTGCCAAGAACCAAAAAAAAAAAGAAAGAGAAAAAACCTACTTAAAATTAATGATATCATTTCAAAGAAAAGTAAAAAAAGATTCATCAGTCAAAATGACCCTCTTTCGGATATAAATATAAAAAAACCGGAGACAACTGAGATCAATTTATCCTTATCCCCTTTTTGGTCATAAATATAAATTTTCATTTTAATAATCATTATTGAAAAAACAAAAAACTAAGAAAAGACGAAATAATTTTTTTCGTCATTACAATACGGCACTAGCCCGCAATTTTCTCTTAATGGTCAAAATCTGTTTTTTTGGAAATTCTTAAATATATTATCGCATTTACGATAATATATTCAGGTAAAATTTTATATTGCATTACAGAATTCTCTTCTATGTTGCCTGTAAAATGTAAAAATCACAAAATTATGAAGTGATCTATTTAAAATATATCTTACTCCCCAAATTTAAATTTAAATAGATGGAAGCCGGCATGAATATACAATTTTATACCCTTGTCAATATAGTCATAAGAACTACAAAAAAATATGTTTAAGGATAATTTAAGTGTGGACAGTAATTGTGGATAATGAAAAAAAGTTATGTAGTTTTTTTTTTGTTTTGTTTGTTTGTTATATTCTTAAATTCGACATACTGACACATTCTTTGATGACATTTTTTTTTTAGGTATGGTGGACGGACCAGACTGTCCTCAATGGAAATATAGAATAAATAAATCAAATTATACTTAAGGATGATTTTGAAAAATGATTTTCAAGAATATATAATAAAATTGGAATAATAATAAAATGAGAAATGGATGCTTAAAAGAACATATTGTGTTTGTAAACTATATTTTATTTAAGATGAATAGTACGGAATGCTGGATGCGTTCTAATATTTGGGGGAAAGTTTTACAAAAACTTCAGGACATTTAAATCTAAAGGAGCAGAATATATTTGACAATTAATGGATGACTGTCCCATGTCTCCAAAATCAAAAACAAATTTCAACTTACTTTATAAATATATAATTTAGAAGACGTAGGGTGTAAAGAAAAATGTGGCTGCGGTCACTTATAATTTTTGATAAATCGTATCAGTTTGGAAAAGTTTTTTTAAATATGGTTAACGTCGAAATTTGTATAATTTTTCAATTTTTGGGTATATTTAATATAATTTTGGGCATCCATGTTTCTACCCTCATTTTAATTTTCTTTATCTACCCTATTACCCTCTTCTGTATTCTGTCTATAGACCAAACGAATAATGTAAAAATTAGCACAATTTTGCAATTGTGGTCCCTATGCAAGGTTAAAAAATTAAGCACCAATTCAATCAAAAATTCTACTTACCTTTATGAAGAGAATAATTCTGAACAAAGGCAGTCTTGAAAGGGTCAACCAACCGTGCAGTACGTCACGTCTTAAGCATTGAAACCTGGAGCGCGCAAGTCTTCCGCAATCCCACACTACATGGTCCAGTGTAGTCTTTAAAGTTTCATCTCAACAGTTGTCCATAGGAATCCTAAGGTGAGTACCATACAAGACTTTACATCCACAACTCCAGATCTACGTTATGGCCATGTTCAGCAATAATCTGTGCTTGATTCAGAACACCGATTTTTATTTATGTTAAGAGTATGTCATCGTTCTCGTATTTTTTATGTTCGGCATTGAACAAAGTAGCTTCGCAGCATCAGACATTAGCCAGTCATATTTTTCAAAGTGTCTATTCTGCCTAACACCACTCAGTTTTCTTGGATAACCTGCGTTTCGTTGTTACAGGTTTTAGAATTTGAATGGTATACATGGACTTTTCCCTACAGCACGTAAGATTCATTCCACTTTTCCGGTCAGATTGTATAGAAGGAGACATTCCAACTTCTTCAAAGCTTTATATACATAAACTTTTCTCTGCACAAACTTTTAAGTGTGCAAATTTAATACAGTATTTTTCATTTTAGACACCATTTTGATGACATATATATTCTAATAATGCCAATTCTTCTTTAACCAAAAGTTTGTTCCGAAAAAAAAAATGATTTTTTCTATATTTTTCCTCTATCTATGACTTTAAAATTGTCATATACTTGACACGTTTTCTGTTTATAGGTAATTTTCATATATGACAGTAAAAATGATAAAATTTTCAAAACAAAAACATAATTTCCATATGGAAATTTCCTTGTTTTTTTCTTTTTTTCTGGTGCTAGAACATTTCCTGCATAAATAATTATTATGTATGCGGTTTATTCAACTTTTATCGTTTGTACAAATACTCTACAAAATGTAATGACGATAAAAAGCTAATTTTTTTTCTTTTTTTTTTTGGTTCACCATGTCACCATTATGGGTTTTATCATTTTCACTATACTATAACGGTAATTCTTCAGGTATTTTATGTGCCACAAGGAGTACTTCTTGAAAATGTGCTTAAGGCTATTTGTATAGTTGTTCATTTGAGAATTTCTTTTTTTTTTGTTAAGCATTAAAAAATTTGCCACCGACTACAAAGATATTTATAAGCTTTTAGATGAGGGAAGATTCGTTTCTTTTTTTTTTTTGAATGGAGATAAATTCAGCTTGAGGCATAAACATATGTTTTCCTTGATATTAAATTCAAGTAGCTGTGTGTTCACTTAAACCAATTTAATTGCAAATTGAAGTATTCAACCCTAAGGATATTTTTACATTATATAATGATGAGAATATAATTTTGAATTGTATAAACAATTTTCTTTTTGGCACGATAATGTGAGACTAAGGACAAATTTTCTTTATTAATGGGTTAATGGTGTTTAGCGAAATAGATCTAGAAAATTTAATTTTCGGTTAATAAAATCATTAAAATTTAATAAAAATATAAAATAATTTAATTTTGATTTTGAAAATATTGAAGGGGTTTTTTAATTATGATGTAGTTAAAGTAAAGGCTATGAAAACTGCAAAGAATTTTATAATAGCTCCTTTCACCTTCTTTTACATTTCGATATGTTCTAATGGTTTCTTGTGTATATGAGATCCAAAGTTTGTTTACTTGAATTTGGATCGATTATTATCCTAAAATTAAATTAATTTTATCAAATCTTAATCTATTATTCTTAAATACTGAAGTCCAATTGTAATAATTGCAAGTTAACTAAAAGACTAAGCCAACTAAAACAGCTCGAAATGTATAGATAGTTCATGTTTGGTACCATCATTTTTAGATTTTTTCTTAATAAGTTGGAATTCTTTATTGTGTTTTAGGCAATACCACCACAAAATTCTGATTTGAATATTTCAGAAACTCTTTATATCGCTGTATAGAGTAGAGAACTCAAGCTTACAAAAAACTCCGAAAGAAATAATACGTCCCGAGAAACATTATAAGGAGTTAAACTTCGGTAAACAATTTAAATATTTTAAGAGTACTTATTTTAAAATTTTCGAGTTTTTAAGCTTCCAATTTTCATTAGCTTAATATATCTGAAGTGTTTGACTTGGAATGGAATGATAATTAGAGAATGGATATAGCGCGCCATAAAAACGGCAACTAGGAAAGAATTACTGAATTCCTGCAAATAAGAGAATTTATTATTAGTTTTTCATTTTGCTCATTATTAAACTGATTTTAATTGATGTAAAATAAGTTTTGGTTCTTTGTGACCCATTTTGATAATTGCTTTTATTATTTTCTGTTACTATATTACACAAAATCTTCTTATTTGTACAAATTAATTTAACTAGCTAACCAACTAAATAAAGAAAATTTTATAATTCCATATTTTATGATAAAGAAAATTTTGTTAAATTGCATTTTCTTAGTTTTTTATAATGATCTGATTTATATCATAACTAGAAAAAGAGAAAATCGCGATTTATTTATTAACTTTAATTTTCTTCATTATTAAATTTTTTTATTTTTCCAATTGTCATTATCAAAGCTTTTCAATTTTCCATATAGTAATAAATAAGGAAAAAACATAAAAATGTACATTTTAATGGTGAAAATTTTGTAATATTTGGAACAAAATTTATTTTCCATTAAAAGTTCATTTAAAATAACACGATGACAATTACAAAAAAAAATTAAAGGAAAATGGGAAAATAAGAAAGAAAACTATACTTTTTACACCGTAACAGTTTTTTTGTGTGAATATTTTTTTTATAGAATACCAATTATAAAGGTTTGTTTAAAAATACTTAAAAGGACGAAAAAGACGCGCGAAGGAATTAAAAAACTAACAGTTTTACATTAATAGGCTTTTTTTGAATATAGTAATGATTGAGGTTAGGTTAGGATAGCTTGTAGTGGCTGCATATCTTCACATAGACCACACTAGATTCATAGTGTTGCCATTTTTATGGATAAGTAACTCTGAGTGGGTATTGAGTTACTAAAGTACTTTTTTACTTGATTGGTTGGTTGTTTGATTCGAGTCCATACAGACTATCCAGGATTCCAAGAAATGCTTTAGTGCTGTATTGCTACCATTATCATGAACCCTAGCATGAATGTATAATTCATTGAGGTGTCTAGAGAGCAATACCTGGCCCTAAGAGGGCAATAATTGCAAAAGAAGTTGTCAATTGTTTCATTTTCATTGGAATCCATACAGCTATGAAATGATTGGTTGTATTATGGAATGCCTATCAGCGCAGCATGCTCAGAGATCGGCGAATATCCTGCACACAGCCAGTCCTATATATTTCCTAATTTCAGAATAGTTTCTATTTTATTCTTCTTCAAGAGTTTGATAGTATACTGTAATTCCAAACCTAAATGAAACCTCTAAGTGTATTGAAGTCCGGGTAGTGGCATAGGCGACCCCGGCCTATAAATTTAAACATTTTTTGACTATTAATGTCATATATCGTGTGAATTTGAAGCTAAACCATTTCCATTTTATTTTTACTCCTTAGTCCTTTTCAAATTCTGGACTTTCGTAATATTTGAAGTAATGTAATTTATAAAGATATTTTGGTCACGAGCGAAACTTCGAGATGTATGAAGGTGTACGAGCGAAACTATACAAGGATATTGATTTAATCCAAATATGTCATATTCAGATACTGCGATAGCTAAGTAATATCGATAGAATGGATAATAATGCTTCAGATAAAGCTAGCTTTGATGCCAGACCAGAGGTCAGTTCGGTAAACCAAATCTCCGAGTTAACGGACATCAGATAGATGTTTAACATTAGCAGAAGCTGGAGAGATACTGCATAGGACATAGTTCTATGACGAAATTTGTTTTCTTGGCATTCGTTCAATGGAGCTGTTGTGCCGATTAAGGTAAGGTAATGTATTTTGGTGCTGACAGCTGTCAAATTGCTGAATAAAGCAAATATTTCTGAATAGAAAGTTATTTAATAAATCTTTTAGTACATTTTTATCCAAATTATTTTTTACCATCACAAAATGAAAATATAATTTTCTGAAATACAAGGATATAATATTTTGCAAAGTCATAGGCTCATAATAAAAAGTTCGACAAAAGAAGTTTTCATTTTTGTAATACTATATAAAAAATAATGAAAATGATATTAAAATCCTTATTGTTATACTTTAGTAAAGGACGAAGTCAGCAGAGAATTTTATCCAGAAAGCTGATTTGATGATGTTTTTTTTAAAAAAAAAATGGAAAGACAATAAAACCAGCCATGTAATTCTCTGGATTGGTTTGGTTTTTAGTTGGTTTTTTTTTTTTATTTTATAACATGATTTTTCATTTTTCATTGAAACTTTTTACTTCCAAAGGCAAAGTAAATTAAAGAGTTTTATAGTTAATTTTTTGTATTTTAATGTATAGAAGATGACGAGGCCATTAACCGGTATATAATTATGTGGTCGAAAGATTAAAGAAAAGAAGGTTTTTTTTTTACGAAAAGTTGATAATTTTCTTTTTATTATAATTTTTATTATAATAACTAAAAAGTTGGTAATTTTATCCTGAAATATCGAATTTCTAAAAAAAGAAAATGTTTTTAAATTGAATTTTCAACGATAATTTTTTTAAGGGTTATGGAAATTTTGAGGTCATCGAATTTATTATAACGATAAATTAATTAAAATTTAATTTACGTATTTATTTGGCAGCTTAGTTAAAAATGGTTGAAGAAGTTAATTGAAATCGGTACATTACTCTCTGCTCTGTTACTAACAAACCAAAGAAAACTAGCAAAAGATAAAGGATGAGCGAATTCCGAATAGACTAAATATAGACCAAGTTAGTAGTTTCGTTAGTATTTTTATATTATTCCGCACTTTTTTAAACAAATTTTCTTGAATTATTTGTTATAATCTTGCCTCAATTATCTCTAGACTTCTTCTTCTGATGCTAGACTTTTCCAGTTTACAAAAAAATTAATATCATCTTTGTAGCTCTTGTTAGATTGTCTCTTCATCTGCATACAAATTTTTCTTGTAGAATCTTTTCGAATACATTCAATTTTGTGCACCTTCCATCTTCTAAACTGGTGATATAACAAACCAATTACAATTGGTGATTTGACCATTCCATCATCTACTCTACATCTTTAAAATTTGTCAAATAACTATAAGAACAATACGTAAGACCAAATTTCCAGGAATAAAAATTAAATGAACAGGATTGACTTTTCCACTTACAATTTGAATTTTGACAGGCCATTTTCAACTGGATAAAATTGCTGCTTTTCACATCTTAAATCAGATCAAAATTCGTATTTGTAAAAGATTTGGGATTCTAGATTAATCAGTAAATTAATAGTTTGAAGGTTTTTAATGAAAATAATGGAAATACAGTGAACCATTCTGGTTATTAGATGAATTTGCAGTAAAAAATATACATTTCTTTAATTAATAGTTTCCAGGTGAATAAATATAAGAAACTTTAAAAGTTCTGAAATCTTCTTGGGTATCTATAAATTACAAAGCCATTTCGAAGCTTAAAATATTATTTTAAAATTACCCAACAAATTAATTTAATTATCTTTTCTTTAATTATTATTTTCAAAAAAAAAAAAAAAGACACTTTTAAAACTACTATTTAATTTCTAAGCTAAAATAATCTACGCCATGACGAATTTTAATATATATTTCCATAAAAGATATGATAATGATATAGAAAGATTATTACAGATTATCCTTAAAACGTTTTCCTATAAAACTTTTCGATTGCAAAAAATTCATTCCTACATTTTTCCATTTTATTGTTTAACGTTTCTGTTTTAACTATATACGAGAAATGAAAATCCATGAAAAATAAAATTTTAATCTCATCGGAATAAAAATTTACACTATTCCATTTTTTTTCCATAGAAAATAGAAATAAGGATATACGGTATAAGGATACAATAAAAATTGTATAGTTGAAATTAAACGATATATAAAAAATAAAATAGTCTAACAAACTTGATCATAAATCACATGGTAAGAATTGGTATTACCACGAACTGTCAAGAAGAATCTCTGTCAGAATAACAACTAATATTAAAAATGAATATATAGAAAAAGCTATAACCGTACAAATTTTTATATTATAGTCCTTATCATAATTTACAATCTGGTATTTAAAAAGGACGAAGGTAAATAGGAAAATAGCAAAACTAAAATCCATTTTCCACAAGAAAGTTTCTTTCATAAATAACAATTTATAGCATCGTATTACATTTCACTAAAAAGGATGAGAGAAATAATTTTCCAAGTATTACCAAAACAGCAGACACAAATAGGATGTCGACCAATGAAAAAAAAAATAGCTCAGCCTCTTTAGTATCTTGACAAGTCATTGTCCTGTTAGAGGTATTTAATTAAAAAAAAAAATTTATAGCAGAGGAAAAGAGAAGAGAATCGTAACCAAGTTAATATTTATGGCCTGTTAACGATTCATTATTATGAATAATTAAAAATTGTCTATACGAATTTTTTTTTGTACTAATTTGCGTCCATTTTTGATAGTTTTTGCGGTTAAATTATTTTTGTTTATTATGCAAATTTAAAATTTAGAATTTCGGCGATGAAACTTAATTTTAGAGATTTAAAATTGAAAAGGTTAAGTTCGTAAATTACCTAAATTGGAGTAAGTTCTTAAAATAAACATTTCCTCCCCAAATATCACTAGAACCCAAATATTCTGTCAATTGCTTCTAGAACCGCTGAATATTCTGTCAATGGCTTTCAGTCCTCTAATAAATGTTCTTGGATTTATCAACAAACTATCGTTTGTAATGGAGCTATAATTCTCCAGGACACTACAATAGGTCTTTTAGCCGCAGTGGTTTTCATGAGTATTTTCTTCCTAGCGCTTCACAAAATCTTAATTTTAATCTTAAATTCTTAACGACAAGAATATATAAAATCAATTTCTACTTGATTGGTCGCAAAAGACTCTAATTTATGTTTCAGTATACAAAAAATTTAAGTCTGAAATTTCTTATTAGTCTGACAATAAAATTTACTTTCATTATTCCCCATAACAAAAAATCCTTTAATGTTGAAAATTCATTTTGTTACAAGTTAAATTGACCATCTCAATAAAATCTTTAACACAATAATTACCACTATAATTACCAAAGTCTCAATTACAAAATAAAATTACTTCAAAACTTTTTCTCTTTCCAAAAACAACAAAAATACAAAAAAAAAACTTTGGAAAAACTATTAAAAATCTTTACGCCTTGTAAAAATATCCTTGACAATCAAAACATTTTTGTCTACAAAACAAAAAAACAGAACAAAAAAAAAACCTTGTCTCAGCATGTTGTGTCCGTACTTACATCTAATAAATTTATTTTCTAACCACTTTATAGAAAAATATGTCCTAAATTAAAAGAAATATTACATATTTAAACCACCACCTACAAAAGGACACTACACTGGTAAAATATAATGCATTTTACACATATGCCTCGAAATGATAATGACACGTATAATAATATATGAAAAGGAAAATGAAAATACTATTCAACTTTATTATTATTACTACTAATACTATAGTCAATCTATTCTACCTCCCCAGTCCACCTTATAAATTTATAACTCTTAAGGGTACTATAAATTGATACAAACTGCCGCAATACTATTGTAAACAATGATAAAAATATCCAGCTGAATTAAATGAAATATTTTCCCATAGAACTAAAAAAAAAAACAAATAATGCAAGGACAATGAAAAATGTGCAAAGAAAAATTATTTTCATTTTTCCTACTACTAATACTACTCCATTTTAAACTAATACTAATACAAAACCATTGAATTTTCTATAGAAAAATTAAATTAAGAAAAGTTTCTTTTCCTTAATACCAACAATAACAAAACTTGACAACAATACAACTAGTTTTGGTACATCATCATTGTCGCCGCGATATGACTACTTACTGCATAGACTGACTATTTTACTTCATTTTGTTTTTTTTTTTGTTCATAAATCCTTAAAAGTATAAAAACAAGTCCTTTTTCATACCTTCATCACTTATAGAGATAGTAAAACAACAATAATACAAAAAAATGAAATAAAAATATCCTTGTGAAAAAATACAGTTGAGTAAACTTTGAAAAATGTTTCTATGGTGTAATAATGTCCTTAAGCGGTTGCACTTCTTTACACTTTGTCAATTTTTGTTTTAAGAATTTTTTTTTTTTTTGGAAAATGTGAATATAAAAAGAAAATTGGTAAAAAAACAAAAACAGAAAATGAAAAATTATTGTATACTAGCAGACATAGTGTAAAAAATAAATGATGAAAAATTATCCTTAGTTACTACACAGTTTTGGTAAGTGTATTATAGAAGTGTTAACATATCTAACACAGACAGTAGATCATAAAATATTATAGAATGGCAAAGGAGTACGAAGAAATAATTTTTATCCTGATTATGATGATGTACGATGGATGGTATATATATAAATATAAATGTGAATGACTTACTACTCTTTAAAGGATAGGAAAGAATATTTTGTGTATATTGCTAAAGAGTCTGGTTAAGGAATTACTTGAAGTAAAAAAAATATTGCAAAAACAGATAGAAAGCAAATAAAGTTATTGAAATCATATTGTTAGGGAAAAAATATAAAACGATCCAGAGAAAAACCTTCAGGATGGAAAGGTATATTGACAATTTATTTAAATAAAAATTCAATAATAAAAAGTTAGTGTATGTGTCATAAAAGATCAAAGAATTAAGAATTGCGATAAATATTTAACTTAATACTTAAGATTTGGTAGTTACAAGCATTCTAAAAATTTGGTGACCATGTTTACATCATAACTAAAAAAGTTACCTTGTATTATGTTAAACAAGAATTAGCAATTTTTGAGAATATTTAATATAATTCAAATATAATTGGTAATTAAACTTACATTTAGTATATCAAATAATTTGTAATATCGTTAATTTGAATGTCACTTACCTGAAAATAAACAGAAAATATTAATTAATATAAATATTTAACATATTTCTTATAAAAGTGACAATAAATTTTTTTACTAATATTGTTTCAGGGGCGAGACACATTATAAATGGCTCAGTGAGGAAGAGCGAGAAATAAAAATAATTTCTTATACATTTATAATACAATACAATATAGAACATCAAAGCTCTTACAAGAAAGTAATGATATAACCCATCTAACTCTTTTATCCTACTAGAATTACCTAATGAAACAAAATGAAAGATAGTTGATTAATATTGGATAACTGAGAACTAATAAATTTGAAGGTATATTTCTAAATTTTGCTGATATAATTACAAATAGAAGTGTCTTGGAAGGAGTTAACGTAATAATATTAAAGACACAATGTGAAAAAAGAACTACTTTCAATATATTCCAGTTTCTATATATAAATATGAACTGTGTATTGCTGATGGATATGCTGATTTCGGTTAATAAAATAAATGTGAACTGGTAAAAAACATATAAAAAGAGTTAACTAACAAAAACTCTGCAAATTAACATTACTTATAGAAAACCTTCTATAATTCCTATTTGAGGTTTGTATATTAAAGATTTATCAAGAGATTTAAATTGTATCTTAAAATAGCTTAATTATATAATTATTCGTTCTCATAGCCATTTACTTTTCGTGGACTATGATAACAGGACATGAATTACATGCCGTCTTATAATTATCTATATTTTTTCTACTGATTTAGTATTTTTCTTAATTTTTTTTTACTCGATTGCACAAAAGAAACTGAAAATCTTAAATTTTCTCTATTGTCTTAATTTCTATATATATTTTCAATTTTGTGCCCAAAAACAAACTAAAAGTTCATTTTTATCGTTCTATATTTTCTAAATAGTATACAAAACAAAAAATACAGAAATTAAATAAAAAAAATAAAATTTAATTCAATATGATCAATCGACCAAGACTATTAAATACTTTACAAAATGGTCCACTAATTAAATGAAACAGATTGTACACAGTTGTGTAGAGATATAGAGTAAGTATATCTTTTCGTAATATAAAAATCAACAATTTATTGTAGTATATTTACAATTTTCCTTAATTTTCTTATTCTGTATAGTAAGAATGGACAAAAATATTTCTACTAAATTAATGTCTATGTATATTTGTTGTATTACTGTTATATAGTATGTCTTAAAACAATTGATTTAATGTTGTTATATATTGAGATATTATATAAATATATGTATATATATATTAAAATGTTCAGTTAAAAAGGGAAGACAGGAAGGAAATTAAGAGCTTAAGAAGCTTATAAGATGAAGATTAAAATTGTATATATAAAAGGATATAAATAATATAAGGATAAATATATAGATATATGTTGATTATAAATCTGGGTGTAAATTTAGTGACATTAAATGTCTGCAGGATAAATAATATATAATTTTAAAGGGATATAAAATTTATTAAATTGAAGAATATTTTTTGAATATATAATATTTAAATTGAATTTGTTTAAAAGTCTAGCATAAAATTCTTTAATTATAATACATATATTTATAAAAATAAAATAATTTTCTAATCTAATTTTTGAAAATTATATGCTTCTTTACTTTTATAATCAGCAGTAATTAACGAAGTCAAAATATATTAGATTTTCTGCTTATTTATAGAATCTTCTTCAAATTGACATTATTTTTAAAATATCAATTAAAACCGGATTAATTTTAATAATAATAATAATAATAATAATAATAATAATTTATATTGTAGTATGTTAAAAGAAAATCCTAATTTTATAATCTTTAATGAAAATTGAAAATTTTATTAAGTATGTAAATTTAATTTATTCCTTAAATTTAATATATTTTGAAAAAAACAAATTTATTTATACCTTTTATTAGAAAAACTCTTGCAAACCTCTCCCCTTCACTCCAAAAAATATAAATTTTTTTAAAATTTTATTTATTTTTATAATTTTCCTGAATTAATTTATTAATTTTATTACTTTATTACACGAAAATATTTTAAAAAAATGCAATAATGTTTAACTGCAATTAAAAATTAATTTAACTACTGACATTTTTTATTAAGAATTTGTTAATTATTTAATTATAATTTCGAAATATTCATTTAATTTATAAATACGTAAATTTAAAACGATATTTTTATTAATTGTAATTTAATTAAATTGTTTTATATTTCACTCATGTCACGCTCACGCACAACTTGTTTCTGTGACTGCCGATGATAAACTAAAGAAATTTAATTTCAAAATGGGAGGAGTTATTTGCTTAGGTGCAATTAGTTTAAATGATACAAAAAGTCGTTAAAATTTAAAATTTAAATTATTGAAATATAAAGAAAATTTAATTTTTATAATATAATTGCATTGGCCAGTCAGTTATATTTTATTAAATTTTTCAAATTTAAATGCTTTAACTAATTATTTAAAGCTCTTTAATTTATTTAAAATATTATTTTTCTAATTTAATTTTGGATAATTTGTTTCATGTCAAAACTAGTCTTATTTTCTACTTGGTTGTTTGATTGATTTTCAGAGAGTTAGTGATAAAACCTTCCTCATCTAGCTAGAGTACTCTTGAAAGTAGTTTGCATGGACGGACGGTATTAGGCTGCCCATGTATGTACATCCTCTTAGGCTGCTGGTGTGCATACTATACTAATTAAGGTATTCCTAATAGCCTGAGTAAAATGTGTTGAATGGCAATTCCGGTATACAATCGCGCTATTAGTTTAGGCACCAGGATAATTTTTCTAGGCGTTTACGTTCTTCCAAAAGCTTTTCGTTTCATTGCACAAATGTTTGTTATCTTTCTTCCATGTAAATGGTCTTCATAAAAGTATTAGAGCTTATAAAACGTAATTTTAATTATTATTTTAAACTGTACAGGACCAAATGTTTTTAAATCCAAAATCAAAATTTTGTGTCATTCATTACACATTTTTATTTAAAAGTAATCATGTCTACTGTAAAACTGGTAAAAATCACATACGAAATTATTGTTGTCCTATATTACCAATATCAGATTAACAAAATTCAAATTTTCTATTTTTATCTTTCACAATTTTTCTTTCCTTTGAACTCTTCCATAAGACGCTATATTACAACAAAAAAATCAATTTATTTTTAATTAAAAATTATCCTTGAAAAATTAATTACCCTAAAAATAATACAAAATTTCGTTTTGCTCTTCTCTATTTTGAAGTTAAGATTTTTCCACTCTTGTAAGTTTTTCAGATTTTCCACTTTTAATTCTACTCTATATACAAAAACTCAATAAATATCCTTCAGTAAACATTGATAATAGACGCAACAACAGCAAAAAAAAAAACCATCCAGAAGCAAAACAACAATTTAAAAATACTTCAAACTTTATTTAGTAATGAGTTGGAAATTTTTTCTCTTGTTATAACCATAATAAACTGAAAGTTAGAGGCTTTTTTCCTTAACTAAGCAAGCATCAGTCAGGAAAATCGAAAATATATTATCCAACTGAAAAAAAATCCTTAGACACTAATACTTCGATGAGTCTTCTTTCCTGAAGAAAATCAAAAAATTGAAAATTGTTTAAGGAAATTGCCGAAATTTAACTCTTTTTTGTAGTAGGGTTTATGAATTTTTGTTAAATTGACGAAGTTTTTGTAGCAATATAAGAAAGCTTTTAAAGAAAACACGTTTTATGTATGGTAAATTAAAGATTGGAGTATTAAGGATGAATGTAATGACTTTTAAAGTTTGAAAAGTTTTCAATGATGGGAAATGGAATGTTACGCCGAAAATCATCCTGGTAGCTTCATCTTTTTTTTTATAAAGTTATATCAAAAACATCAGTTTTTTTTTTTGCTTGTTGGTTTTTCGGATCCCAGGAAAAAAAAAATCCTTGAAAATAAAAAAAAATATTGCAAAACTCTTCAAACTTTTTTCATTAAATTCGCTTTTGTTGGTGCGGATCTAATATATTATTTGTGGTTATTATGCAGAATCAAACTTTTCAAAAAACGATATACGGCGTGCGGAGCGGTATGCAAATAAATTGCAAAAAAAAAAAAGTTGTACAGAATTTATTGCAATGCAAATTAAAAAAATGAGATACATTTTACTGTCTCTGTGTGGAAAATTTTGTTTAATGGGAAAATTGTTATAGAAAAACCACGCGTTAGAAAAGTAATTTTAATTTTTCTTTTTTTTTTTCATTTATATTTTATTTAATAGTTTTTGTTGAGTGGTTTTTTTTTTTTATATATATTTATTTCAATTTTAATAAAAGGATTTTTGAAAAATGTATAGAACTTATAATGCTATTATTGAAAATTTTTGTGGTGGAAAATTGGCTTGTAATAAAAATATAGTATTTTTTTAAAAATTTATAGAAATAAATTGTTTTTTAAGGAAATTAATTAAATTATAAATATTCTGTAATCGTTTGCCAAAATGCCCTGTCATGAGAACCAAGACGAGTACTAATCCTAGTTTACAGTCTGTTCACGTTTCCAGCAACCCCAGAACCCAGAACTCTCCAGCCAGAATAAAAAGATGAAATTCTATGGCAGTGAACTTAGATGTATCAAAAACAGGAAGAAAGATTTCTAGAGAAATATAAAGAATAAACTTAAACAACAGATTAAGACTCAGTTCCCAGTATTCACCACGAAATGATGTAGAGAATTATCAGGATAATAAACTCCAAGCAGAATCTGAAATGAACTGAAATGAATCAAATCAAGTATAAAAGTTATGTTCAGCCGGGAAAGTTTATACTGTAAGAAAAGCAATGTATTCAAAACTAAAATAGGTTTCGAGAAGCAGCTTGAGTAAGCTTTTAAAATATAAGCTCACTAAATAACTGGGCTAACATAGCACTATGAAAGGAATGAGAAGAACGGCTATTTGGATAAAAAAAAAACGATATTAAACTCTGAAAATAAAAAAAACATCGCCCAGATTATAAATGGAAATCGTCACTGGACATGAAATTCTTATAGGAAGCTTACTTCATCTTCTACTTGTTCTCGGTGTATGAAGGAAGAGGAGACAATTGAACATTTGTTATGCTATTGTAATACAAGTCCCTCCAAACTGAAACCAATTATATCCGGACGATAAGATGTAATAAAGATACAGTGTTCGACTGCACGATAAACTACGATCCCTAATATGTGGCCTCCGTACGAGGGACTCTCGAAGTTCTCATTCCTTTAAACCTAACCAAACAAGGTCTCCAAATTGGCAACGTACCTAACATATTTTCAACTTAACGAAAGCAGCTTAACATTTACTCAATATATAATACATACTTGACCTAATTACCATTATTGGCCAAGTAAACTACACTGAATAGTTTACACGTAAATAACTGCGTATTTAAACAATGTAAATTGTAAACGATTACAAATGTTTTTAGTTGTGATGTAAATTTTACAATTTTTTTTATCATATTAATATGCAATTGAAAAATTCATTCAATTGACTTGACCAATACTAATTAATTCAATTGACTTTACAGTGTTTTTTTTATATTTATTATTGTTTTACATTTCTTTACAGTTGTTTACAGAACTTTACGCCTATTTTCTTAATATCTGTATTAGAAGTTACTTCACGCGTAAATTGCTAACACTGCAAATTATCACCACAGTTCATCAATTTTTCATTTTTTACACAATTATTAATTATTACTAAGCAAACTATGATTATCTCAGGTCCTACTTCCACTTCTTTCGCTTTACAAGATAAATATAGACCAATTCATGTTGGGTGTTAATCTAGCTATTTTAAATCTTCACCGAAGAGTGCTTCAAAATATGGTAAACAATTTTGTTACTATAATTATACTTAAAAATCCCGACCAACAACAATGAATCCTTTTGGAAAGTTTATTTTAATTTATTTGATTGAGTATATTTTTACATTAGAAATTTTTAATTAATTTTCGTTATTCAAAACAATCCTCAATCAACATTACTGTATAATAATATACAGTTAAAAATAATGATGATGGACACAAAATATATTTATAGATCTATAAAACGCACACAATATGAGTTAAATTTAGTACTATTAACATTTTGTTATTAAAATCTTTGACCTGAAGTTCTGTTAAATCTCATCCATTTTAAAATACCATAGAGCATAGACAACAAATAATAATACATCAAGTCATCATCATTATCATAATAAACAAAAATATAGTAAAGTTTTGGTGAGCAAAAATAAATTAGCATAAATTTTATGTTAGGTCAGTTGTTTTTAAAGTCCAAGCACATTGAAAAGAGTAATGGAAAGTTTATTAATTAATGCGAGTATCTTATGGACTTCAAAATTATTTTAATAATGTGTAATTTAAGATTAAATTTGTAATAAAAGAGTAGTTTTGTTAATATATTGTGTAGCAGAGTTGTTAAGTAATGCATTACTTAAATTATATTACTAAATCATTACTGCAGTACCGGTTACTTCAGTTCAATTACTTTAATGCAGCACATCATTGCCTTACAGAAAAGTACAAAAATACATTGCAATACTGCAGTAATGCATTACTTAATCTGTATTTAAAAGTAATGCATTACTTTACTGCATTCCAGTAATTTTAGCTCTTGAAGGGATCCGTTATCAAAGAATCATATCGGTAATAGCTTTATAATTCTGAAAAGATTGACAGTCAATAAATTATCTGGTTTTTAAATTTTCTACAGGTTATAATACATCAAAATAAGCAGTGGGTTATGAAAAGAACGGCTTTAGCAGGAAGCTTTTCAGAAAAACTTCAGTTCTAGAAATCTATAAACGAGTGAATTATTCCACTAAGTAAACTTTCAAATGAGTCATCCTTACAAAATTGTGGGCTGATGAAAGCTAGGTTTGCGTCTATTCCTCTAGTTCATATTCAAATTCATTACCGATTAGTGATCTCATGACCATATCGTATCGGAATGATTCTGTAGTATTGAAATGCTTAAATACGTTTCTTTAAGTTTCAAACATCTGCGAACCAGTGGAAACGTTTAGAAGCACTGGTCCATAACATAATATACTAACAGTACGAAAATAGTATCAGCCTTTGCTTAAATTAATATAGAAGAAGGATTTATTAACAATTTTTGTACATTACTAAATTGATGTAAACTTTCATCAAATTTAATATCTTCAATGTTGTGAAAATTTTGCAGCATTTTCTTTTCGTATATTGTGAATAAATTAATAATCTAAATTGTAATATGTTAAAAGGAATGTCAATAACACATTAGAAATAGACCACTGTGTCTACATTAATTTCAAATTATATGGTTGTACCTAGAGTGACCGGTGGCGTAGTAGTAGTGTGCTATGCTGTGCTGCATTAAGTCATGGGTTCAACTCGATTACGATCTACATCGGCTAAGCTTAAAAATTAGTACCAGTAATAAAATTTGCAATATGTAATTGTGATTTTAAGACTTGGAAAAAGTCTAAAGGTTGAGAGACATTTGTTGTCAGGAAAAGCCTTTTAGCTTATTGCAATTAAAATGTTACAAAACCTCTTGGAGGAGGAAAAGCCTCGATTTTGGCTGTAGCGCCATTGTGGTTCTGGAGATTAAATACATATAACATTGAAAAATTCTACGAATTAAATAAATTGCTATTAATTTTCATTTAAAGCCAAATTTCTCTGTAAAATCCAGTAAAATGAAATTTACTTTGAAAATATTATTATTTTCCTGCAAAACTTCAAACCTCAGGGATACAAAATTTTCCAATTAAATAAGAGTTTTGGCCAGCTTTAATTTTTGTAATGAATTATTGAAAATTTCTCAAAATTTTGAACAGTTGTTAAAATACTAGTCAACATTAATTTTCGTAAGTTTTACTGGTTTTACGCAATTTTACTAAACAAAGTAAATCAAAATTTTTCTTTTCTTTTCTTGCTTTCATCTTTAAAATTCTGTCCCCATTTTTATTTACATTTGGCAAACAATCCTTACGAATTCTAATCATATTGACGACAACCAAAATAACAAAAAAAAAATGTTTATAGTAAACAAAAAATTTTCATTCTATTTTCCTGATTTCTTTGGGTTTCTTCGTTATTTATTTTGTTATTTTTCTTTAACTTTTCTTTAGTTTGACTTTTTTTTTTTGTCTATATTTTATTTTTGTTGTACATATTTTTATTATGTCACTTTTATTTGTATTTTCTATTTATCAAAATAAAACAACAACATAATTTTTCCTATAGAAAGTTTAGTTATAATAAGTAGAGAAAAGAAAATTTATTGGATTGAGACAAATAATTTTTCCTTATGGCAAAATACTGGGATTTTTTTTTAAACTTCAAAGTGAAAACTCTTTAAATTTAGGAATAAAACAATTGTGAAAGCAGGAAAAATATTGAATTTTCCATTACCAATTTGTCTAGTTTTATGTAATTTTCCAAAATATTATTAAAATTTTCATGGAAAATTTAATTTTTCATAATCAGGGAGACGTTTATGATTAAATTTTTTTAATATTATTCGTGAATTTCACGCAGATTCATTTATTTTAGTACAAGGTTCCAGTGGGTGGCCAAAGGAGCATTTAACGTCCTCGCTTTTGTAGGGTTTTTAACAAAAGCGAGGATGTTAAATGCTCCTTTGGACACCCACGGGAACCTGATATTTTGTCTAATATTGAAAAGTTTTTCAACCAATTTCAACTAAACTTAATTTTATGTTAGTATTCACTTCCAGCCTTCCACGGGGCATGATACTTTTTAAATGAAGCTTGTTTTGTAATAACCAGCAATCATTATACCAAATTATATAAAGCTGTTTTTAATATGCAACGCCATCAAAACGAGGTTCAACTGATCTCGACAAACCATAACGAACGAAAACGGAACTAAAATCAAAAAAATTTTCTTTTCATAAAAATCTGTACCAAAACTTAATATAATTTAAATTAAAATGGAAATGCTACAAATGAAAATGAATAACAAATAAAAAAAATATCGTAAAAACTTCAAAATTTCCATTCAACATTTTTCCAACTTTTTAATAATTTCACTTTTACTTAAAAAAATTTCCTCTCACAAAAACCATTTACACATAAAAAACTCTTTCCATTTTCCGAAAATTATTTAAAATTTTTATTTTATTTTGTTAATGAAAAATGAAAATTATATTTTCCATTTTTCCTTTTCAACATAATAATAATAAAAAAAACGAATTTGAAAAACTTTCATGCAAAATGTTTAGCTACAAATGTTGATGTAATGTAATTAAATGTTTATAATAAACAAGTTAAATATTTTCTAGGGTAATTTTAAAATTAACCATTAGAAATATTGAATAGGTGAAAATTAAATTTATAAAAAAAAAAAATTGTAGTGGAAAATTTCTAAAGGAAAATTTATTAAAAAAAAAAATTAAAAAAAAAGTTTCGAAAAGAATTTAATGAACACAGTAAAAAAAAAAAACTTTTTAAATTTTTTTTTTAAAAATTTTTTATATTATTTTAATTTTAATTAAATATTAATTTTTATATTAAATTAAATTATTACATACTTTCACTTTATTAAATTGTTTCAATATTTGAAAATAAATTATTAACCACATAAATTTTATGGTCATACATTTTCAATTTTCCGAAAATAAATTGACCGAATTTTTGTTTTTAAATTTGTTAGGTTAATTATCAAGTGAATTACCTAGAAATGCTACAGATATTCTTGGAACAGCTACACAAAAATTAGACTGTATTAGTTGACCGCTCACAGTGAGGATAATGATCATAGAAGGAATGGTTCAGAAGTAAATTCAATAATTCTACGTTAAAATCTAATTAAAGGTTTGGGAACTACCAACAAGTTTGTCGAAACGGTTACTATCCAAAATTGTAAATCTTCTTCTAATCAATCTTAGAAAGTGACAATATATGACAGAGATGCAAACTCCTTCAATTAAGTGTCAGTTTAGTATAGCTTCTGTCTACACTTACTAAATCAAACTTACTAGATTAGATACGAATATTAATAAGACAGAGCTACGAAATTGACTCTTAATTAAAAGAACTTTTCAAGATTGATTAGAAGAAGGTTTGTTCTACAAATGTGGCGAGGCGATGGACACTTAAGTAATTGATTTTCTTAATTTTGGCTGGATTCATTATTCTACGCTACATGTTATTTTAAATAGTGGCCTTAATGTTATGGAATCCCCAACTTTGGTAGAATATTACCATTACAGCCATAAATAAGCTTCTAAAGTAAATTATTTCAAAACAGTCCGATTTTCAAACCAAGACTTTATCCTACCCTCTAAATGTCTAAATAATTGTGGAAAACAATTATTTGACGAATAATTAATTAGAAATTTGATTTATAAAGCCTGTGGGCTACATTGTTGCTATCAGTTCAGTTCAGTTTCGATTCGATTTGACGGATAAGTAGACTGTAGACTGAACACATAGTTATCGATCGCAATCAATTAAACTACATATATTTTGATTTTGTTATTTTTGAAACAGTCAAATTTCATTTCTCTTGACATTTCCTTCAGTTTGGATTCGCAAAATTCCAATCGTCCAAACTCTTTTCGATTCGATTCGATTAGATTCGTTCCGATTCGATCTATGTATCCATTCAATCGATTTCCCATATAAAATACATGAAGACGTCAAATTTGAATTTTGCGAAACGAATCGAAATTGAACCGATCAAAACAATGTAGTCCAGACTTAAAGAATATGAAATTACCGGACAATTTATTTTCGGGTAATTTTATTGTCAGACAATTATTGACACTGTAATATTGAAAAATTTTATATTTAAACATTAATTAATATTTTTTTTAATCGCTTTGTAAATATTATTGCCAATAAAATAATATTACCACGATAAAATAATTAATTTTTATAACAAAAAATTTTAAATCAAAAATCAAAAATTAATAATTTATTTTTAATGTACTTTTATAGGTAAAATTATTAATATTGATTACAAATTAATGGCATCATAGAGAAAAAATATTTAATTTTATATTTTACAAAAATTAAACTTTTTAATATTTATGCAATTAAGAATTTAATATTTTGATTATTCAAAAGGTTATAAAAGTTTCCTACGCTTTATAGGCAAAAATTATTTAAAAGCAATTAATTTCGGTGGTTTTTGTTCAATCCAAAAGAGTCAATAAGTAAAGAAATTGTTCCGAAATACTCGAAATAAATTTGATTTCATTGCAAATTTTCAGAACAGGCACATACTATCCTTCAATAGTTCTTTATAAATTCAATGTGCAGAATATAACAGTAACATCAAATTTATTAGTCGTGTTTAGCATTAACTTTACAAATATTCCATTATTCCATTAATGAATAAATGTCATTATTGGTAAAATCAACTTCTACAATATAGAAAAGCTATGTATAAGATCTTACGCTGACAGTGCTTTGCCTATGCTGATATGGCTACGAATGATGATATTCTGTCACTATAAGTTCACAATTCTTTATTTAATGGCTCTGTTAAAATATATGAAGATTCAATTCAAATAAACCGAAAATCAGACTCAAATATAAATGAATTCTTAAGGTTATTTCATCTTTTAAATAAATAGCTTTTTGTGGCATCAATAATACTTCTCAACCTCAACCCTCCAAATTGTTGTCGTTAGCCTTTATAGATATAAGTTTGTGTTTTTCTATACACAATCATCAGATAGAATTAAGTACCAATCATTCTTAGAATTATATATTATGGATGAATCTCTGATATTATTTGGACGTTTGAAGGCTTTGTAGGAATTACTGATAATGGGATTATAATTAATACATTACATAAAGTTTTAAGGAAGGAAAACCAAAGGTTCTTTATAATACTTCTATGAATGCCACAAGCCATTGGTAGGTGTCAAGTAAGTCACTTCGCTTTGAATGTTTGATTTATAGAGAACAATTGGATAAGTAAGAAACTCTTACATTACAAATTGTTTCAAATTAGATTTGCAAATAGATTGCATTATAATTGATTTCTATAACACCCCAAGCTCCGCAAATAAAATATAGTGTTCAATATCTTTACGATTGGTTGAGAATAATCATTTTCGCGATTAGTGTAACTTGATTGGTTTTTTCGTTCATCTCATTTAAATGATTGAGTTAGTGTAAGTTCTCAGTAAATTGCTTTTTGCTTTGGTTTTTTAATTTCTCACATAATAGCCTACTCATACTATCATGAAAAAAAAAACAAACTGACGTCATAAAACAACGAAAAAGTTGAAATCATTCAACAATTTTGGTAGTTTTGCTTTGACAATCTTTTGTTTTTTTTCGAAACGATGTGGAATTGAACAGGACGTTTGACACCACTAATACATACATATATCTGAAACCCACACACTCGCAAAAAAAAAAAAAAACAACGAGATCCAAAAAACATCGACTGAGAACTAGGACTAACAATATTGTCTCGATGTATTTTTAGAAAATGTCTTTATGAGCTCTGTAATACCTCATTTTACAAATTTCCATCAATTAACAATTTCTACAAATTTGATATTTGTAATTAATATAAAAGCTGCATTGAATACAATAGCTCCAACCGCAGAGTTTGCTAAAAAAACAAAGCTGCCTACAAAATTTCAAACCTTTAGGACGTCCAGACGATATACAAATTGGGAATCGTTGATATGAACTTTCTCAAATTACCAAACTAAATTCATATGGCTATAAAATAAAAAGAAATCTGTAGTACCAAAATTCGTATCAAAGCGGGTGTGATTAAAAGTGTTGATATAAATCTTCATCTTTTCATTCCATCACAAAACTTCTGCAATTAGTTGTATTGCACAACTCCTCGTAATAAAAATTTTTTCAAACTTTTTTTAATATCCCATCATTTCAGTCAGGATTCAGACACCGCTATCAAATTAATATGAAAAAAAAGGATATTCTCTAAATCCTTTTTTTTCTAGCTTGCTATGTTGTTGTTGTGATGTAGTTTATTTTAATAATTTTAATGGTTTTATAGTGTTTTTCTACCAGTGAAACGAAACACAGAAAAAAAAAATGATGAATTGAGTATTTTTTTTTTCGTATAGTTTGGAAAATAAAATTTTAGTAACGCAGCGATAAAAAAAAAACTTAATTAAAAGTGAAGGAAAAAAAAAGAATATCCTTTTTTATGATAAAATATAAAAAAAATAATAATTGCGTAATAAAAATATAAATTTTTTATTTTGAAAAATATAAAAATTGTTATTTTTTTTTTAAATATCTGTGGAGCATTGAACCGACAATATTTTTCCATTACTCTAGCCATGATGTGATGATGAACATTTGATATGATCCAGTTCATATACGTACGTATAAAATTAATACGTTTCTAAATTGGGATTAAAGAAATGCTTTGAAGTTTGTATATCAGGTTTGTAATTGCTAAAGTATTTTATGGAAATTTTGAAAATTTAATGTAAAATTTCAGTAATTTTATTCAAATTCTTTTAAATCATAGAAACTGATTATGTAGAATGATAAATAATAATGAAATTCCATTAGTTGGAGCTATCAAATCTCCAGCAGTCATTGCTGTAGAATATTCTGCATACTGGACATATCCATAGCTCTTATCACGTGACTATTACTTAAAATGTGTTTTATGCATGTTGTTTTAAATTCGACTTATATTCAGGTTTCTGTACAAAGTTCAACTGTCAACTTCGAATCTTCCTCACGAGTATTTTTCATCCTGTATAGTACAGAAGATGAAAAATTACTAAAGTTTATAACCTCTGAAAACCTTTGCCTTTGCGTTTAAAAAACTAGCTCTTGACAAACAAAAAATATTTTCTGCAAACTCCTCTTTAATCTTCCTAAATACTATTTTCCTTCTCCTAGAGAGAAGTTTATATTAAACTATCTTACCAAACTGTGTAATAACTTAGAAAACAGGTTCTGTTTTTCACATCTTGACGAACAAGTTCCGAAAATTCCTATTTCTTCCTTACCGCGACATTCAATTTTTAAGAATATGTTAAAAGCCAAATTCAATTCGAATAATATCGTAGTAGTCAAAGCTTTCTATTAGGATAGGAGTTTTGTCATTTCAAGTCTCTGTTAGATTAAACCTTACCTCCGAGTTAATCTTCAAACTTTGTATACTCCTGTATAAGAATTTCAATGACATGTCTTATCAACTGGTTTCCTATATGCTATATGTGGCCACTGAATTTTCAAGAGTGTCTTGCTATGGGTCTGATCAAATTTCAATCATAATTCAGATGTAGTAGAGCTCAAACCAGGAACCTAAAGTCATTTTCTTGTAATTAGAAATGTTTGTTGTGGGTAATGAATTCAGCATAATTATAAACCACATCTACATCTATTAATATCCCTCGAATTTCACTTAATTGATTTATAAATCTCACACAAAAATTGTATCGGTTAAGAATCCTATAGTGACAGCCGCCAAAATGTCAAAGTCAGACTGAAAATCATTCAAATATTAAACTTATTATTATTTGTGATATTTCAAATCAGTATTTAATCTGTCTCTATTGCAAATATGCACTCCACTTATAGAGGGGTAGGTCAACTTGGACTGACTGTTTTTATAAATTTGTAAATTTGACGTCTCTAACTTTAAATAAGAAAAAATTCTTCAAGGTTATAATTTTTTTTATTAAGTTTACGTTTAAAGATAATCACACCTTTTTAAAGAATTATGGAGAATCCGCGAGAACTTTGCATCACAGACAATTACACCCTATTAGATGCACTACTGTTTCGTGTAGAATTAAGTATGACAAATAGTTTCGTGTGGATTTATAGTCCATATTTTATAGAAGATGACGATGAACATTCACACACTGGGCGGTATATCCGATCATGGCAGAAACTTTTTTACGTCCGGAAATTCAGAATAATATTGTTACAGAAAGATGTAGCCAAATTGCACACTGCTAAATCGTCAATGGATATTAACGATTATTATATTAAAATGGATATCAGTCAGTATATGTTAGGCCATACTGTACTATTGGCCCGTCTAGTGTCATAAATGAATCACATTTTCCTTAAGGAAAATTAACTTTTTTTATTACAAAATTTTAAAAATATTATCAAATCTTTTAAATTATAAATTTTTGTTTACAGATAAACTTTAAAGAGAAAAACAAGGTTTGAAAATATTGCTTTAAATTTATTTCAAAAAAAAAATTTAATTATTGAAATAAATTCAAAAACACAATTGAAATTGATAAAAAAAGAAATATATAATATTTTTTTTTAATTTTCCAATATATATTATACCTCAAAAACGCAATAACGACCTCTGCTGTGTAACAATATCCTTTGTCATTTTAAAAATATATAAAAGAATATCAAATCAGGTCAAAAAATCAATCGATCCAGTCACGTTTAAATAAACAATTTCGACAACGAAGACTACGGAAAAAATAAAAATCAATTTGAAAAATAGAAAACATCAATAAAATTTTGTATTCATATATAAAAGTAAAAAAATAATAAAATTAAAACGAAACTAACAAAAATTTTCCATCCACTAAATTTTCCAGGACACAACATAAAAAATTTGTTCTAAAAAAATAAAAAAATCCTTTTGTAACTTTTTATAAAATATACACATAGAAAAACTAGACAAATTTGTTAAAGTTTGTTTTAATTTTATGATTTAGTATTTTCATTGGAAAATTCTTTAAAAATTGATTTTTTTGTTGTTGTTATATTTTATTTAAAGTTTTCCAGTTATCCTTGAATAAAATATCCTTTTTTTTTGTACTATATTTTTCAAATTTTTTATTAGCAAGGAACGATTTTTGTTTTCGATTTAGGGCTTTATGGTGTCAGGCAAACCAGTCTGTTTTGTAGAGTTTTTCGTCTCTGTAGAGTTTTACAAATTTGCTATTATTTGTACATCCTCTGGCCCTATTCTCTCTTCAATATGAAAAATGTGTATAAATTTGTTGGTTGGTTGGTTTGATTGGAGCGAAGGGTAAGAAAAACCTCACCACGCACATAGACAACGAGGGTCCGTCGTACACTCTGCATCTTAATAGCTTATTCTACACTAGATCCTATCCTTCCAATTCCGGTTTCCCATGAGCACAATTGGACTAAACGGTGTCAACATGCATGCGTCTTCTATATCGGTGAAAAAATGACACAACAAGTGTTTAAATGTTTTATATCTTAACGCAGAGAAGTGGAGCACAGTAGTTCTTCTCTGCATATTTAGGGTTTCCGTTAAACCTAATCTACATCCTTGTTAATTCTAAATAATCATCAAAATTAATGGAATCGGTTCAAATGTATTGATAAATAAAATATAATTAAAGTTTCTGTAACTGAAGATGAAGTATTGTACATTTAATTGTAGTCACTCAAAAAGCTTATCAAAATTAAACTATTCTGCATTGTGTTTAGACGTCACTTTTTAACCTTATTCTTTTCTAAATTGGAAGAAGTTTTTTTAAATAATACCAAATGGAAATTGATTTTTATATCGTTGCAATTTTTTATATCAATTATTATCATTTTACAAATACACTGACACAACACTATGGACTATCAGCAGGACTTGAAAAAGGAATTGAAAAAAAAAACCAATTAAAATGAAAAATAGTAAAACAATAAAAAAAAATGTTTAGTAAAAACAAAAGCATTGGTAAAATAAATAAATAAATTGGAAATATTTATTACAGAAAAAAAATCATTCTTTAAAATAGAGTGGATAATTGGTAAGTCAATCAATAATTGGATATATTTTGATAGATCAATTCATTGAAGAAAGGTGTGGATATCCTTACAATGAAATGAGAAAATTTGATATAATACTTTCGGTTTTTAACCCTTGTAGTGTGTGTGTAAAATCTATAATTTATATTTTTAAAACAATTAGCATCAGAAATATTAAACGCTTGTAGTAATTAGCAATCAAATCACACAATAATATTAAATGACCATCCTGAAAATATTTAAAATTCAATTACTGGTAATGCACTTCTCTTAAAATTTAAGGATTTATGTTAGATCAAGACATGTAAGTGCCAGTAGGAAAATTTATTCCAATTTGATTTTAAAGAAATTTCTACAGAATTATTTTACACCAATAACTCAAATCAAGTCAGCCTCAAAGAATTCAAGAAGTAGTTTATGGCTGATAAGAAGTGAATGCATTTGTCAGTTACATATGGATATTATTCCGTGGAAGCTACACTATAGTTAATGTGAAAAATGTGACAAAATTGAATTGCTTCACATCTAGACAATATTACAGAGATTCGTTTACAGTACCATTTAAAAAATATCTCAATAATTATAATCTGACAGCTTCAAATTGCTTCCCCACCACTTTTTTTTATATATTTACTTTTTTCTAATTACAGACACCACTGTAAAAATTGCGCTGTCAAGCAATGACAGCACTGTCAATTATAAAAATTTTAACCATACCATAGATGAGAGAATAATTTACGACGAGATGCAGAAAAAATTATTACGAACAAAAGAACGAATAGATCTGCCAATCAATGGGAAAGATATAGAGAAAAGAATAAGAGGAGGCCAAAAGAAGTTAAATGGCAAGCATCCTAAAGAAAGATAAAGCACAACCACTAAACATGCATGGCAGATAAAATCTTACATGATAAAAAGCAGATGATAAACGAACAGTTGAGAAAACATGCCATTTGATGATAGTTTGCGCCGAAATGCAATACAATTATTACGATCGAAGAACGAAATGATCTGCCGAGCTATGAGAAAGATAAAAAGAATAATGTAGGGAGGCCAAGTCTCGATTTTTTGTGTACCGCCAGAAAAGAAGAAGTAGAAATATTCCTAAAATACATAAATTTTAATTCTTAATTACGAATTTTTTTTTTCCAGACAATTTCTGTAGGCTTCAGGGGGTTAAAAAATGTTATTCACTTTTTTCTGTTCTATTATTTTGATACAATAATAATGAAAAGTTTTCTGCTAATACAGTATTTTTTTTTTTATTCATTCATAGCGAACCGTCTTTCGTAAAACTTGTGAAAATATATCGTAACACATTTTACAAAATATGAACTAATACGAAATCAATTTTAATCAATTTTCATCAAAATACGCTTTTGATTTTCAACATTAATAACAACTTTCTTCTGGAGGCGGTTTGTTTTTTGTTATCCTACTCTACTACCTTCGAAATAAATCAATTCTTTTTTTTTAAATTGAAAAAGTTCAATTGGATTTTTTTGTTTTGATTATTTAATTTTGATACCGAATGAACTTCCGCCATCGAAATTGTATCAAAAAAAAAAAAATACAATAATAACAATAATTTTTGTGATGAACCTTTTTTCCGGAATTCTTCAAATAAATATCAGCTCTGTACAATAAATTTGTTTTTTTTTGATAAATTTTGATTGCCTTTAAGGTAAATTTCAAAGTGTTACAACAATGTTAGAAATAGTTTTGCCCGCCGATGCCATTTATAATAAAGCAAATTTGATAATTTTTGAAATTCGCCTAAAGATTTTTTTTATTTTTCCTTTTCTTTTGTGATTTTTTGATAAATGATTTTGTGTTGATTATTAAATAATGAAAATTTTGATTTAATTTGATATAAAATGAATGCTGTTTTTATATACATGATTATTAGTTGCCTGTAGGGTGAAAAGAACCTATAATTTTAATATATTTTAGTGTTATTTGTATTAAAAGAAATTAAATTTCTAACACAATTAGTGATAAAAGAGTGGTAATTATAGTTGGAAATATCGAAATTCTTTATTCAATTTTGTGAGGGAAAGTTATATAAATTTTAAAGGTTACACTTTCATTAGTTTGACTTCTAAATTTTATACACTTTTAATGCCTAGAGTCGTTAATTAAGTCGAGAATGAAAGTATAGTAAAAACGATTTGCTAAACCTATTTGGAAATATTTGAGATAGATGGAGATGGAGAAATTTAATTCTATGAAATTTACAATTTACGGAAACGTATTCTGTACCAAAAATCATTTTTACTATATTTAGTTTATTTATATTTATAGATAGTTATTTAAATAAAAAAGAAATCGTGAGCAGCTTTTGTACTACTGAGATCTTTTTTGAGAAGCTCCGAGATATTCAGAACAACGAAAGTCATTTCTTTAAAATGTCCTGACATATGGAAATAAAACCTGGCTAATTACAAACACTATTATACAGAAACTACCGGCATCCATCAACAAATGTCTAGGAATCATAATATGTGGATTATTTTGGCCTGACGCCATAGGTAACGTAAATCTCTGAGAAATTGCAAAAATGGAAACCATAATGAAGCAGATTAAGTGATGGAAACGGAGATGGATAGGCCATAATATCAGTAAAAAAACCAGTATCGTCACAAGAATGGGTACAGAGTGGAATCACTAAGGAACAAGAAGCCGAGCTCGCCCCAAAAACAGCTGTAGATGATCAATACTTTTACAGCTGCTAAGAAGATGTAATCTCACAAGGGAAATACTAAAATAGAGAGCAATGAACCGAGTAAGATGAAAATGGCAAGTAGAGCTCTATGATCGCAGGAGAAGTGAAAAGTAAAAAATGTCGTGAAACTAGGTTATAATTTCGTTCCTGCTTCATAAACAGAATTTCAGGCCAAAGTGCATCAATCATTTTATTCATCCATCTAACCATGGAAATAATTGATTTTTAAACAATCTTAAACTATTTTTCTCTTGTATATTTGTCTCTGGAATCTATTTAAAATTGAAATTGAAATTATTCCCCTAAATTTTAAAAGCTGATTACACTTAATAAAGGGTAAAAAAATAATTTATTCAAAAATCATTAATTTGTACAACATAAAACTTAGACAGACTTTAATGGCATGCCATCACCAATCAACTTAAAAGATATTTGAAAGCTACTGAGAATATTACTACAATATAAACGTCTTTTACATATATTTGTCCGTGCCAATAGACTTAAGTTAACCATTACCTTTTAGTTACATAGTTCAGTAATTCTGAATTTGATCAATTCTCCATTCTGTCAATATGAAGCACACCAAACGTCACAGCACAGATCTATCGAAAATTAATGTTTTCGTAATGGGTTAACTCTGGAAATACGCAATTTTTAAAAAGATATCAAAAATATTGATTCAACTCCACTGATATTATATCTATTATTATCTGCTGAAAACTTTAAATTATATAATAATTCATAATTTTCCGATTATAGTATTGAATAATTTAATATTGCAGAAAAGCATATTCGGTGTAAATAATAATTTTCTCAACAAGTGCCAGCGAAGTGATTAGAATAATATTTTGAACAACTGCCAAAAATCATCGAAATTTTATACTTGTTGATATACAATTTAAAACAAATTATGCTAAACAAGTCAATAACAAGAATAATTGTAGAAATTTTTAACGACTTACTTTCATATCAGCGCAACAACGTCAGAATAGAATTTATGTAAGATATGAAAATTCAATGAAATTTTGATTCATATTCTAAATTTTGAAAATTATATACAGTAAATTTTCGATATAAGCGACTTTTGATAATGACTCTCGATTATAGTAAACCTTTTTAATTCATTTTTCCATTTATAAGTCACCCATAATTTAATTATTTATTTGCGATGAAACACGAACAAGAAAAATAATATCAGTAAAAGCAAAGTAATGTCGTCTATATATATGGAACAAAAAAATTAATTTGGCTACAGGGTACGACAGAAAATTTATAGTATTTTTAGAAGACTTAAACTTAATTTCCGAAGAGCATACTGAAAATATATAGAAAAAAATTAAGCTTAATTTAATTTAAAGTGAGTTTTAACGAAAACTCATCATTCAAAAAAGATTACTAATAATCGAGAGTCGCTATTAACAAAGTAGTTTATATCGAAAATTCATTGTAGTATTTAATTAGGGACATCTTTGTTTGTATTTGGAGCATATAAGTCACTTGTCAATAGATTTTTTTTCGATTCATTTCTTTTTTCGTTTCTATAGCGACCATTTTCATTAAAAGCTACTTTTGTGAAATAATTGATCCAGCTACGGTCGTTTATATCGAAAATTCACTGTACTTGAATAATTTATATTTTTGGAACTATTATAATTATAATTATTAAGAATATTTAATTAAATTCATAATTATTTTCATTAAATTTAAATTTCCAGTTTTCATATTACAGAAATTACATACCCAAAGGACATAATTCTTTCAAAAAAAAGAATCTAATCAAAAATATGATTTAAATTTCATCTAATTTGTTTCATTTATGCAAAATAATTATATATTTTTTTGTTGAATTTGAATTAATATTTTATTTATTCATGTTTAGAAATTCTAATATTTAATCTAAAATGAAAATCTTAGTAGTTTCTATTATCTAAAGCTATATATAAGAACTTATTATTTATTATTATTAATTTATGGAAAATAATAATGGTTTTTTTTTTGTTAGGGGTGTTATTTCTTTCCCCTAGATGATATTGTCTTAAGTTTTGAACATCACAACATCATATAGAAACTAATCAAACATTAAAATTGCAATTTTCAAGATATTTTAACAACAATACACACAATCCCCCCCCTTAATTTTGTTTACATGCTACTCAACCTATAAATGATAGTTCTTATATACCTGGTGAATATGTCACTTGTGAATATTAAAATTATTACTTTAGAAAAAAATATTGTATAACAAAAATATTAAAGGTAAAATGATATGAATATAAAATATATAAGATAATTTTCTTCATAATCATAATAATTATTTATAAGTTACGAGGGATATTTGGAAAATTGTCCAGGATAAAACAGTTAAGAAAAGTGTTGTAATAAAAACTGAATATTTCAAAAGTTTCAGATTATAATTATTATGTGATTATAACATTAATTATGTATATTGAAAATGTCTTGTTTAAAATTTCTTATATAACTTGTTTAAGTTTGACATTAAACTTGTTAAATTTTGACGTTTTACTTATTAACGTTTGATAGATTACCAAATTATGTAAGGTAAAAGAAGAGTGTTATAATAAAATTAGATATTAATGAAATAGTTATTTTAGAAATCTTCAGAATTGAATAAACTACATTTCACTTATGATTATTTAACTTCTTAAAGTTTGACATTAAACTTGTTTAAGTTTGACATTTAACTTATTAATGTTTGATAGATTGCAAAATTATCTAAGATAAGAGAATAGTGTTATAATAAAATTAGTTATTATTGAAATAGCTACTTCAGAATTAAATAAACAACATTTCACTTATATGATCATTTAACTTGTTTAAGTTTGACATTAAACTTGTTTAAATTTGACATTTAACTTGTTGAAATTTAACAGAGTCGTTATTTTAATTTCAAAGTAGTTAAGTAGTTTTAATTATACTTTTAAAATAATTTTTCACAGAATTATATGTGAATTTAAATTTATTTTCTTCACTGACATTTAAGTGAAATTTATAGAAATTTAATTGTCAATACTATTTTATTTATTATTTTTAATAATTATATTTATATATTTAAAATTTCTAGGTTAAAATTGGTTTTTACTTTTTTAAAGTTTTATAAAAAACTTGTTAATTTTTGACAGTTCTTACTTATTATGAAACGATTTATTTTGTCATTATTTATAATTAAATCGATTTAAAATTTCTTATTAAACTTTGACATTTAATTTGTTTAATTGTGTCAGATTGACAACTAAATTGACAAATAACTAAATTAAATAACTTAACTTAGGTTTTATAATCATAGACATTTAACAAATTTTGGTTGAACTCAGATATATAACTAGCTGTCACTTTTAACTAGTTTAAAACTGACATTTATTTAAACATTTCGTTTACATATAGTTTACAAATTTCATCAATTTTATTAATATTTTACAAAATTTTACTAGTTCTGTATACAAAATTATGGAAAAGGTCCTTTTATACTTTATGAATATGGAAAAGGTCCTTTTCTTTATAACTGTTATACTCAAGAAACTTTAAATTTACATCTTGTATTTATAAGAAATTAGTTATTATTATTATATATAAACTATAGAAAATGACTTTAATCGTAAAGGGAATAAATATGTGCAATTCTCATGTCAGACAAAAACATTATATTAAAAGTAAAATATTTACACTTTCTATATACATAAATTTGAGTATTTATGTATGTTATATATAATATTAAGGATAAATATTGCTTAGATAATATTATTTATATGAATTATGTTATTATCTTTGGTAAATTATTCAAAAATTTATGTACAAGTGAAGAGCAATTTACTTGTTAACAATATATTTTCTAAGTGTTATAACATAAAAAAAAAAATATGAAACCATTTTGAATATGAAATTTTTCCATTCAGGATAATTTTAACAATATATTTTATAAAATTATATTTTGTATATAATTATAAATTAATTGAATATGATTTACGAAATTATATTAATATTATAATTAAGTATATAATATTGATTTAATATTAGTTACGGAAAGTTGAGTTAATTATACATAATAAAGTTAAATCAATTGATAAAGAACTTTAACATTATTTAAAACTTTGATGACCTTATAATAATGTCAGCTATTAAATTTTAAATTTTGATATATAATTTAAAGGGAAAATTTTGCAATATTAAATATTTATGTAAAATTCATGATTTACATACAAAATTCGTCCGAATAAATTTGTTTTTACCAGTTTTCCAAAAATTAGTTAAGTATCATCTTACTCTCTCCTGAACGAAATGAGCGAAGTGGGGGTTCATGGATGGGAACAAATCTGTAAATTCGGTTAAGATAGCGGATGGCTCACAACCGCCACGGTGGGAGTGAGATGAAGATTCTTCGCACCGAGGGGTAATAATGGGCCTAGTTCTGGCCTGAGTGCTTGAGTTCTTCACGGACTCCCCTCTTTCAATCCATCCATCAATCCATCATGAATCTAAGTAAGATATTGAATGAGATAATTCTTTTACATTGGATACCAATTGGTTTCAGTTGAAAGTGTCGTACAGAAAATTTAGAAAAAGTAAATTCTTCTTTTTATGTTGCCATCGGTCGATTCAACCTGACCGGTGATATTTTAATTTGCAGATGAAGAAATGATGAAGAAAATTTCAGAAAATTTCTGAAAAGAGGGACTGTTTCGATTCAGATGATTATGTATTGAATATCAACCATTTTGTCTTATAATACAATAATTTGTTAACAGAATTATTCATAGGTATGGACTGTCTGATAAAATGCATTGAAAAAATGTCAAAAGTTTTATTAAAAGTTTTCATATGAAGTTTTGACATATATTTTTAGCTGAAACTTCCAAATACATAACAAGTAATTTATGGATGGGCACCTAATGGGTTAATTTTAAACGATATTGTTTAGAACTCTAAAATTTATACATGTTCAAGACAAGCTCTATTAAAAATGGTTGGTTATAAATACTGAAACAATTTAAACTGACATACATAAACTGACAGGTAGAAATATGGTAATTTAAAAGCATTTTCTGTATATCAAAATATCGTTCTAATTAGTAATTAATTTACATAATTTTCAGCTTTAGTATTATACAAAACAGTGAGTTGTAGTTTTATGAACGATTCAAATTAAGTTTTCTTATCATGACATCCTAGAACCTAGAGCATTTATAATTCCGATAGCCCGAAATATATTTAAAGTATTCTTAATCCTGAAACGAATTTTTCATTCAACTTAAATTATATTTTAAATTCTTTAATTAAATAATTATATTTTTTTTAAGTTTAGTTACGATTCGCGAAATTTTTAATTTATTTCTTATATTTCTTTACATCCTCTTGAAATTTTAAACTCAGGATGCTATAAGGAAAAAAATGATAAATTCCACTTTTGAGCGCTAGATGTAAGCTTAAAATATAAATAGCACAGAAATGAATAATGACGAATTTTGGTATCCTATTTTTAAACAAGTTCAAATTACAAACAAACAAAAAATCTTTAATATCCTTTATTTTTGGTGCAATTTAACACCGCTTCAAAAAAAATCGTATATTAGCAGCACTTGTTACCAAGAACAACAAAAAAATAATAATTTCCAAAAAAAAAGTCAATTTTCTTTGTCAAGGTAATTTTTAAAACAACAACAACAACAAGGACCAAAAATCTATAAAAATATTTAAAAAATTTTTTTTTCGTTTTTTTAACCCGGAATACTTTAAGGATATCATTTCTAACGAGCCTTATTTATATACACAAACAAATTTGTTGTGTTTATTATGTTCGTTATTTTGACGTGTCAAACTCCTTTGGGCTAACAACACACACTAACACATTCATATAATTTTCTATTTATATATAGAAATAAATTATTACACACACATACAATGAAATATTGTAGATTTTTTCCTGTTTCCTGTTTCAGAGGTGATATAAAATTTTCCTTTGCAAAAAAAAGAAAATTTTATAAAAAAATTTTGTTCGTAAATTTCTTTTGAAAATTTTCGTGTTTGTTTATAATACTATAAGGGATCCTTATGATAATGGTATACAGGTGACTCTGCCTCTGCCTCTAATGGTAAATATTTAGTTTTAAGAGGATATTTTTTTATTTTTCTGTATGTCCTTAATCTCCTTGTTGACGTGTATGTGAAAAACAACAATATAAAAATATAATATTTCTTAAAAATATAGGAAATCATTAAAGGGGGTGTGGAGGAGAGATCAAGCAGGGGCGAAAATCTGGATGAAATAAATAAAAAAAAAAATTCTTTGACTTTTCCTGAATATACACAATTTATAGAAACGAAATATTTCCACAAGGATATTAGTAAGGATTTTGTATACCTTGTTGTATATAGAAAAAAGTGTCAAAAAAAAAAAAACTGTGTAAATAAAATGAATTCATTGTTGATGGCTGATGGGAATTAAATGAAGGTTACACAACAATCTCTACACAAACTTTAACTCGCTCTGTTAACGATAATATTTTTGTATTTTTCATTTTTTTATATTTTTCTTATACGGATTTTCCTTTTTCCAATATCAAACTCTGCGTTACAGGCAAACAATTTTTTGTCGTTTGTTATGGTTTTTGGCTGATGGTAAGCTGGTTGAGAAGCTGAGTTTTGATTAATATTTTGTTGGTTACTGATGAGATTTTGGTAAATCTTTTGTGTAGGGATATTATGTAGGTCAATGGGGGATAAGTTTGGGGAAAATATTTTGTAAAAGTTGATATTTTTAAAGGAAATTTGTTAAAAATATACAAGGAAATTGAAAGTAAATAAATTACAATTTTTATACAATTGCGAAATGTTTTAAAGGATATTTAATGGGAAAGGAATATTTATTAGAAATTAATCAGTTGTCAGATTTTATAGAGTTGTAGCATCAGAATCAAAAAATCTACAAAATTCAGTTGAAATTTATCAGAAAATTTAGCTATACAACTTACACATACAAAACATCATTACGTTAACAAGGTTGTGTGAAGAACGTCAATACGCATCACGAGAGTGCTTGATGGATCCCTAAACATGGTTCAAAAATCAAACACCAATGAAGAGAATGATTCTCCACAAAGGTTATGTTGGAAAGGGCCAACCAATCATGCAATACGTCACGACCGGCAGTAAAATGTTAGGAAAGTAAATCTAGTAAATTTTTGTAAAATTTTATGATGTAGGGTATGAAACTAGTATGGAAATGTAATGTGCTGTGTGGATGAAATTGGGATGTACTTTAAAAGTTATTTCTATTTATTTCAGTACTATTAATAATTTAGAAAAAATATTAAAGTAAATTACGAAAATCTATGAAAATGGTAAAATTAATAAAAATATTTTATGTAATTTACCTGGTATGGCTAGCAATATGCTTCGAAATGGCTTATAATAAAAAGTTATGGATAATAAAATTAGTGTAACGAAATCTGAATATAAAAATTTTATCATTAGATTTAATTTGTGGAAAAATAAATGATAAAATATTATAAATATTAAGTTAAATTAATGATGTAGAATTTTCTATGATGCCATAATACTTCCTGCTATTACATATGGCGCGTAAAAATTGAACTTATCTGACAAAAAATTCCGATAAATTAAACGTTTCTCAAAGAGTAGTAGAAAGATCAACATTAAATGTTTCGAAACGACAACGTGTACGGCGTGAAAACTTGAAAAATAGAATGAATTGAACAGGTATCAGCAAGAAGACTGAAATGGACCTTGGCAGATCATCTTATAAATTTAAGAATTTGATTCATATAAGTTCATTAACCATTTATAAAATTAATGGTCTGTTTATTTACAATATTATAGTAACAATTGTAGACAATTGGCAAGAAATAGTATAAAATAGAACAAATTTGGGGTAGGTTTATGTTGGATACCAATACAAATGTAATCAATTCAATTCCAATATTGTATACTCTTCTCTATTCTCAATTGCGGTATAATCATTCGATTTATTAATATGATTATTTAATATCATTTACAGTTTACCTAATATGTATATAACCGCTTTCTATAATTAGGATAGAGCAGAGTACATTTGATCTTCTTTGTAATAAGACTTATAATTTAAAATAAATAGTTGTATTTCATTAGTTAGTTAACAGCGGTCTTTTATTCATAAAACCCACCAAAGATAACAGTGGCGACGAGGATTCGGAATTTACTTTTACAAATTTTTTTTTGTTTGTGAAATAAAAAAAAAAAATGTCAACTCTAGAAACAAAATTATGCGAGTTGATGAAAAATCAACAAGAACAAATGGGTCAAATTTGTAAACTGGTAGAAAATCTTGCAGCAGCTAAAGACACAAATGTTAACCAGCAATCATCTCAACAGTTGGCACCCGAGGCATTAATGGAATCTTTAGCAAACGCAATGATAGATTTTATATACGATCAAGAAAGTGGACAAACTTTTGGAAATTGGTTTTCAAGATATGAAGATATATTCAATGAAGATGGTAAAAATTTAGATGACAAAGGTAAAGTTAGGCTATTATTACGTAAAATTAATCCAATAGCATATGCTAAATATGCAGATTATATTTTACCAAAAGCTCCTCGAGAATTATCATTTCAAGACACAATCAAAATTCTAAATCAAATTTTTGGTCAAGCAGAATCAATTTTCTGTGCTAGATACAATTGTCTACAAACCATCAAGGATGAATCTGATGATTTTATCTCATACGCTGGAATTGTTAACAAAAGGTGTGAAAAATTCAAGTTAACGGATATTACCGTTGATCAGCTCAAATGTTTAGTATTCGTTATGGGATTAAAATCACCAAATAATGCTGAGTTAAGAACAAGGTTATTAGCAATGTTAGATAACGAAACAACAAACGCACCAGTAACAGTAGATAAATTAATTTCTGAAATTCAACGTATTCAAGAATTAAAATCAAATTCAAATATGATCGAAACAAAAAGTTCAATAGTAAATAAAATCTATCAAAATAAGAACAAATACAACAGTTCTACGACATATAAAGAAGATCAAAGACCTCGTACTCCGTGTTGGAAATGTGGTGCTATGCATTTTTCGAAAAATTGTCCGTTTATTAATTATCAATGCAAGAAATGCAAAAAAATTGGTCACAAAGAAGGATATTGTTCCACACCTTCATCGAAATCATCAAAACAACAATATAATAATAAACAGAACAAAAATTTATCAAATAATAATCAATCAGAACCACAAATACAACAACATAAGAAGAAACATAAATACAACACCGATAAATCAGTCAGTTCAATTTCATTGGTGAATCACATTTCTTCACAAAAATATCGTAAAGATATTAGTATTAAAATCAATGATTTTCCAGTTGCACTTCAAATTGATACTGGGTCTGACATATCAATAATTTCAAAAGACATTTGGTATAAGCTGGGAAGCCCAAAATTGACAAATTCAAAATTAAACGTAAAAGATGCATCTTCAAAACAAATACAATTTTTGGGTGAGTTAAAATGTTCAATCACTTTGGAACAAAGGTCAGTATCACATACCATATTTGTTTCAAAATTTAATCATTTAAATCTTTTTGGAAATGATCTGATGCAATTATACGAACTGTGGGAACGACCGATAAATTCATTTTGCAAAATTATCAGTAAACAAGAAGTCGAAGGAAAACTTCAATCACTTAGAAAACAGTTCTCATCAGTTTTTAATCAGACAATTGGACATTGTGATACATTCATGGTTCATTTAACACTGAAACCAACAGCACGTCAAATTTATATTCCAAAACGTCCATTAGCATACTCAGCTGTTCCAGCAGTAGAAAAAGAACTTGCCAGATTAGAAGAAGCTGGTATCATAACACCAGTAAATTATTCTGCTTGGGCTGCGCCAATTGTAGTTGTCAAACGTGCTAATGGTAAAATACGAATTTGTGCTGATTACTCAACAGGGTTAAATAATCAAGTTGAACCTCATCAGTATCCGTTACCAGTTCCAGAAGATATTTTCACTAAATTTAACAATTGTAAAGTATTCACAAAAATTGATTTAAGTGATGCTTACATGCAAGTAGAAGTTTCTGATGAAACTAAAAAGATCCTTACAATAAATACACATAAAGGACTATATACATTCAATCGTTTAGCTCCTGGTATCAAATCAGCTCCAGGTGCATTTCAACAAGTTATGGATAACCTATTTTCTAATATGCCATTAGTTTCACCATATTTAGATGATATAATGATCGCAACAGAAACAATGGAAGAAAATTATTCAATTGTTGTCAACGTATTAAAACGTCTTGAACAACATAAATTTACAGTTAATTGGGAAAAATGTGATTTCTTCGTAAATAAAATAAAATATTTAGGGTTCATTATCGATCGTAATGGTAGACATCCAGATCCGGACAAAATTCAAGTCATAAAAAAATTGCCAACACCATCTAATATAAATGAATTAAGATCGGTTTTAGGTGCGATTAATTATTATGGGAAATTTATAAATGACATGAAGAAACTTCGAGCTCCATTAGATCAGCTGTTAAAAAAGGATCAACATTTTATTTGGTCACAAGAATGTCAACAATCACTGGACAAATTTAAATCAATTTTATCATCAAATTTGATGTTAACACATTATAATCCAGAGTTACCTATCATAGTCGCAGCTGATGCCAGTAATGTTGGTATAGGAGCAAGAATTTCACACATTTTTCCAGATGGTTCGGAAAAAGCAATCTATCATTCAAGCCGATCACTCACACCTGCAGAAAAGAATTACTCCCAAATAGAAAAAGAAGGTTTATCATTAATATTTGCTGTTACGAAGTTCCACAAAATGATTTATGGTCGTGAATTCACTTTACAAACTGATCATAAACCATTAGTATCAATTTTTGGTTCTAAGAAAGGAATTCCAGCACATACAGCAAACAGGTTACAGAGGTGGGCGCTTACATTAATGTTGTACAATTTCAAAGTTCAATATATATCAACAAATGATTTTGGTTATGTCGATGTGTTATCAAGATTAATAAACAAAACAGTCGAACAAAACGAAGATTACATTGTAGCATCCACACAACTTGAAACAGATTTCAGTTCAATTCTTCAAGAAAATATTCAATATGTGCCAATTACATATAATATGGTACAAAAATTAACCAAAAAAGACAAAAAGTTACAACTAGTTAAAGATTCTCTATTAAATGGGTGGCCTGAGAAAAATAAAATAAATAAACTAATTTTTCCATTTTATTCTAGGAAAGATGATTTATGTATTCAAGATAACTGTCTATTATATAGAGAAAGACTGGTAATTCCCGAAATTTTGAAGAGAAGAGTGTTAAAGCAGCTTCATAAGGGTCATCAAGGCATCGAACGTATGAAATTAATTGCTAGAAGTTACGTTTATTGGCCTACAATTGATAAAGACATCGAACATTTTGGTAAAGTATGTCAAAATTGTTCAGTAGCAGCCAAAACGTCAAGAAAATCAACAATATCGTCATGGTCAATATCAACACAACCGTTACAAAGAATTCATATTGATATCGCTGGACCACTCAACGGGAAATATTATTTTGTCATCGTAGATTCATATTCCAGATATCCAGAAATTTTACAAACATCAAAAATTACAGCTACGGCAATTACAACAATGTTTTCAAGATATTGTTCACAATTTGGTCAACCACAACTCGTAGTCTCGGATAATGGTACGCAATTTACTAGTGCTTTATTTAAACATTTTTGTTTCCACAGGGGGATACAGCATACAACCATTGCACCATATCATCCCCAGTCCAATGGTCTAGCTGAAAGATTCGTCGATACGTTTAAAAGAGCGTTATCAAAAGTTAAAAATGATGGTAAAGACATTGACAATCTTCAAGAATTCTTATTAGCATACAGATCAACACCTAATAGGAATAATATCAACAACGCATCACCATCAGAACTATTCCTGGGTCGCAAAATGAATACCAATATGGATTTACTACTTAAACCAAGTATTATTGTTAAAGATCATAATACGTCAAAACATAAATATCTCAACAATAAATATGGTACAACAAAAAGACATTTCAATATCAATGATTTAGTTTTCACCAAATATTATAAAGCAAATAAATGGTCATGGATTCCAGGTATTATTAAAAACAAGTTAGGTTCGGTGATGTATGAAGTTCAAATAAATGGAAACAAAATAATGAGATCACATATCAATCAACTTCGTATTCGTTATACTGCATCAACATCATCATCTGAGTCGTCGGTTGATACATTATTAGATATATTCGATTTATTGCCAAGAATTTCGCAACAAAATAATAATCATAATAATATTGCTGTTACCAATTGTAATGAAGAAAGTTCATCTAATACTGAATCTGAATCAGTATCAAATCAAGAAAGTTCATCCAATATCGAATTAGTCTCAAATCAGCAAAGTTCATCCGGTAATTTAAATCACCAATCAATTGTTCAACTAGATAGTCAACCTAATAATCAAGTACTTAATCAACCATCATCAATTAGAAAATCGACAAGAGTTTGTCGTCCACCGTTAAAGTTACGTAATTAAAAAGGGGAGATGTTGGATACCAATACAAATGTAATCAATTCAATTCCAATATTGTATACTCTTCTCTATTCTCAATTGCGGTATAATCATTCGATTTATTAATATGATTATTTAATATCATTTACAGTTTACCTAATATGTATATAACCGCTTTCTATAATTAGGATAGAGCAGAGTACATTTGATCTTCTTTGTAATAAGACTTATAATTTAAAATAAATAGTTGTATTTCATTAGTTAGTTAACAGCGGTCTTTTATTCATAAAACCCACCAAAGATAACAGTTTATAATATCCTAAAGAATTAAATTAAATTAAATTAAAGTAAATTTGATTTACAATATATTTATTTTTTATATGTACATAAATTCAAAGATTATAAAAATTTCAATTTTACGTATTCGAAAACTTTTAAACATTAATTTTACCACATTATTTACAAAAAATATTTTAAGTTATAAGGTCGAAATAAAAGCTTATTAATGAAAGTCCCAGATTTTGTATATTATAAGCGGCAGAGTTTATGAAATTCGAAGATTTCTATTTGGTCTCTAGAACTGTGCATAAGAAGTTATTATTTCCAACATTGAGTCTTGGCGTTGGCAGTTCGTAATAGGGGAGAGTTGATTGAAAAAGTTAAATTGTAACTTAAAGTAAAGCTAAGAAGTTGAATTTAATCTTAATTAAGTAAAGTAGAAAACGTAAAATGGTTTTTACACATGTGTCACCTCTTATTAACAAATAATGAATGAAAATTACTTAAAACTGGTGCTACCGGTTCGTTGAAATCATATCAAGAGAAAGGATTGAAGATGAGTTTAGAATAAATAAAGCAGATCAAAAATTGTGACATTTTAACAGCAACAAAAATGAACGCGAATTTATAGTAAATAATGTCCTTTTAATAATTTGTTTGGAAAACTTCGCAAATATCCTTGAAAACCTGTTTCTACAAAACGGTTAGAACTAAACAAAGCTAAAACATATCTAACTAAATACTCTGCCCCAGTATATATAATAGAATTCATATAAATTTTTTATATCCTTTTCTAATTCACCATTTTGTATTTTTCTGCTACGTCATTTAAAATTTAAAAAGTATTTTGTCATATAATTTATATACACCTAATTTAATTTGATAGTTTTAAAAAAATGACTTTCATAAATAAAATTAATTTAAGTTTTTGTTTTAGAGAATCCTTTATAGAAAATTTGGTATTTAATTTTTTTTAATAGAAAATCTCCATATAAAAGGTAAATAAAATTTTATTTCGATGACATTTCAAAAATTTACTTTTTACATATTTTTAAATACAATTTATGGTCATCCCAAAAAAGGAAATTTTTATCACCTTTTAAATTTTGAATTTATACCCAAACGAATAGGAAAAAAAAAATTTAACATTTTCAACTATTAAAGTTAACTTTTCGTCCTTTTTACTATATAATTTTTTTTTTTTTTTTTGGAGGGTTTTTGGAATGTTAGACAAATACCAAAAAAAAAAAAAATTAAGTAAGGGTAAATTTACAGTCTTTATACCCAAAAGCTAACACCGCATATACAAAAAAGTTTAAAATTTAAAATATATAATAATAAATAAAATTGTATGGTTAGAGTCAGTAGCGATTCGTGATGTTTTTTTCCAAAGGCGTTCACGAACAAGTAAAAGTGTAAAAAAAAAAATATTTAAATAATATTTAACCGAGTTAAACCGATAAAACCGAATTTTAGAAATTGAGCGAAATTCTGTAACAGTAAATTACATATTACATTACGTCAGTTAGCCGCCAAAAAGAGAAAACCTTATACGTAAATTCTTTGATTTGTGGTGGATGGATGTTTGCATATATCACGGAATTACAGTAAAATGAAGGAAATGACATTAAATATGAACAAAATGACAGTACATTTTTCTTACATTCAATAAACCGTAGAAAAATTCCGTTTATATCGAGAGCGAACGAATTAGCTTATAGAGTAGAATGAGTGTGATAATTAGTTATCATTATGTAGTTTGTAGTTGTAAACAGCTAACAAATTCAATTTTATACATAACTTTGTAATGAAGGCGACAAAAAATAAAACTAAATATTATTACATTCATTCATTAAATGGTGCTACAGTCCTGCTCGAGCCTTGGCTTTCTCAAATTTCTTCCTCGAAATATTTCTATTTGATGCAGTTGATTTCCAGTTAATTTCATTCAGCATCAACTGGATAAGATTACAGCATCTTTTAACCGGTTTCTAGTCTTTCTTACTGGACGTTTTCCATCTACTTTACTCGATAGCATTTTTTTGGGATTAGCTGCACATGTCCCGCTCATCGAAGTCTATTTAAATTTATAAAAGTTACAGCATCTGGTTAATTGTAAATTTCGTATAATTCATTATTGTATCGTAGTCTCCACCTTCAACATTCTTCTTGCATTGGCCTTAGGATCCTTCTCAAAATATTTCTTTAAATTATCTTTATTTTATTTAAAGTAGCTTGTGTTATTATCCACGCTTCTAATCTATATATATGTATATAAAGGGTCGGTCGGATTATTGTTTTGTAAATGCGAAGTTTTGTTTTTCTGTGAACGTCTCGTGATTTGAAGAAATTATTTAGTGGAAATTAAATTAAATTTATATATTTTTATAAAATTTATGTTGAATTATTAGGTGTTCATGCACGAAATGAACAATTAAACGAGTCGCCTCTGCTTAGAGTATTTGCTTCAGTCGCCTTTAAAAATATACAATTTACAATTTAATATTAAAACCTTAAGCCTATATTTTTTGTTTTGGTTATATTATATTTTTGTATTCTTTGAAATCCTTAAATTCCTTAAATAATAACTAAATATTTATTATATATACGTAATAAAAATAAAGAAACCATAAACCATGGCACCCACAAGGAAAATAAACTATATATAAACCTTTAAATATTTAACCTAATTTTTTATTTTGGTGTTGGTTATATTTTACTATTTGTTCTTTTTTTTTTTTTGGTACCGTCATTATTATCCTTTTTATATAATTTACTACGTCACATGTGTTTTACCATATATATTACGAATTTTATGCTGTACGGATTTTAAATAATAATTTTCCTGATAGGATTTTTCTTTTCTGGGTACATATATAACAAAATTTAATTTAATTTTCAACAATTAGAGAGCAAAAATTTTAAAATTTAATGTTTAAATTTATCATTTTTAATTTTGTTGAAATTTGATTTTATATAATGTTCAATTTTTTTGGATTGTATAACGACAACAATAAAAACAGCATTGGAAAAAAAGGATTTTTTATTTTTTTGAAAACATGAAAACAGGGTTTTGTAAATACACGAAAACAAAAATGTCAAATAAATCCTTATTATATGAACTGCAGAAAAAAGAAAAATTTAAATTTATATGCATGTAAAATCTAGTGTGCATGAATATTTGACAACATTGGGTATATAATTTACATATGCAATTTTATTATACAATATTTTTAGTAGTACAAGAATATTAGGAATTTGATGAAATATTTATAACTAGAATTCTATAATTTTTAGTATAACTATGGCGACCACGCTATTAACAGGACACATAATGCTGAGGGATAATGCTTTTAATATACAGCGTTCCGTGCTCAACATTTTTAGAGGATGCAGAGACGTAAGCGAGACAATTGAATACATTTTATGTTACTAGCCCTGTCTTAAGCACGCTGATGCTTTGGTTTTTACTATATAATCGAACTGCATTAAGCAGGATTTCTTGGTTGGAAACTAATTCTAAAATTCGGCCGATTGGCATATGTAACGTTTAGGATACGAAGGGTGCAGTGGTTCAAATTCAGTGGTTCAAATTCTCGCCTAAGTGTATGAACCTATAGGCTTGGGGTTCCCCTCTCAATTGTTATTTCACAATTTCACATTAGTAAATGTCCAGGGAAACCTTGAAGACGCCGCGTTTTCTACAACAACAATTTTATATTAGATTATGGGACCATAAATTAAAAAAATCATCGGCTACAAGGTGACCATCTAGTCTAGTGCATTACGAGGTTTTTTTAATGAAAACTTACATTTTAACATCTGGTTTACAGCTCATGAAAATTGAAATTACAACAATAAATAATAAATAATAGAATAAAATAGCATATTCTCTATAGTTCAGTATCAATGTGCAACTATTTGATATTAGCCCCCGAAGTTATAAAATAATGCAATTTGGCTAATAGATGGCGCTGTTGAAAGTTAAAATGTCAGTTATAACAAGAAAATTTTCACTAAATATGTTTTGGAAAGGGTAATAAGAAATGGAGTGACAATATTATTGTAAATTTTGTTTTCTATTGGGCAGTGTACTTCATTTTAAAGTTTTGTTATACAAAAATACTCTACAAAAGCTTAGAAGTGTGCACAGAACGAATCGTAGTTAATCTTTTCTCACCAACGTAATAAATGTATAGAAATTGATACGAATTTGAATATGAAAATATTTTGGTCACTTAATTTTCATTAAATACTATTTCTATATTCAATATTTGCAAGGGATTTATACGAAATTTTGCACTTTTAAATGTTCCAAAAAATTCCATCAACAAAATATCTAATTTTCTTAGGCTATTATAAATTTTCAATATAATATTATATAAATTCACTAACAAAAATGATAACTTTAAATCTTGTTTTATTATGTTCGAGTTCGAGATATAAAATTGATGACAAATAAATACAATTTCATACTGTGTGCAAGAACTAGGAAAAAGTGTTAAGGGAATCAAATATTTCCCTATAGTTACCACCCCATATAACCAAAAATTTCATTTAACCATCAAAACCATACCAGAAGCCATTTCCATATAAAAATTGAATTCATGTTACACAGTAGAACTACTTACACTCTATTTTAATTTGACTTTTCTGGTTTATAGGTTTTTCCAATATTTCAAAATTTTTGGCATTTCGTGTTTGTAACGTGTAATATTTTAGGTTTTCATCCTGATTTCACCATAAATAATCAAATTCTCGTTAAAATTCCTTCTTCTTCGGAACATATTGAAATTAATTATACCTTTATATTATTTATTTAGATTTCTAAAATCAAAATAAATTTCAAATAGGCTCTGTTTTCAATTCAACAGAAATTCTTTACGACATTTTACATTGTTATTCTAGAGAAATTAAATAGTACGAAATTTTGAAAAACAATTTTTGAAATTATATTTCTGAAATATAGAGAAGCTATTCGTACTTTAGTTATATATTCAGGATTTGTCAATTTTAATCATTCTCACTAGGATGAAGATATTAAAAATTCAGTGTAAAATAATATGTTGTTGAGGTTGAAATATTTCATCGTATAAATTATGAAATATTTCATTATTTATTTTTCTTAATTTGGAAAAAAATTAATATTAAATTTATTTGGCACTGGCGAACTCGTAAAATTAAACTGATTCTGTTCCAGAAAGAAAACTGAAAATTGATTTTATTTTATTCTAATAAAATTATGACTATTATTATCGACCCTTTGCGGCGGATTGAGTGTACTAGGCGGTGATGCATTAAATTTTGATGTTTCACAGAATCATCGATAAAAATTAAATTTGATTTGTCTTTAAATGAGTACCACGTTAATAACAATTTCAAATAATGTAATTTGAAGACTGAGAAAAACGAAAACGTTGTTAAGATCATTTACTTGCCTAACTACGATCAATGACACCTTATGGTCCCAAGTGGAGTGAAAAAATTAGAAAAAATGAAAATTTCACATATCAATTACGGTTTAGGTCTCTGCTTAGCATACCAGGCTGGGTAGTTTAATTATACATTACAAATAAAATTAGTGTTTATTTCAAATTTTTTAATAGAAGTTTCTGGTATTAATGGCGAAAGATTTAGTTTGGTTGCTGTTTTCTTAACAAATATTAAGAAATTTAGAAAAATTTAAAATATTTTATACGATGCGTTTAGTAAGGACGCTGTGGGATCAGTTTCCAACAAATTCTAATATTCAAATCTGAAATTGCTGCGATATTTATAATATGAAACATGTCGACAACTTCTTGCTCAATAATTATTAACCGCATAGAAATACTGAAGCTTACTTTATACGTCCTCCGAAAAACCGTGACTCTCGACAATTTCTTTGACGAGTTTTATAAAGCAATTTACTCTTGCGCCGGTTTTGCAGCCACGAACAGTAAGTACTTTTTTTTGACAATTCGTCAATTGTCAAGTAGAAAACTAACAAATTTCATATTAACTTTTCGCCATGTTGGAATTTCGGCGTGCTGGAGATTCCTGATTGGTTACAAACAATCAACCGTCACGGTTTTTCGTCGAATGTGTTAATTAAGCTTCATCGTTGGTTAATTTTACTTTTTTACAATTTTTTTATATTTACAACTACCGAAAATTTAACCAGATTTTCGTTATTCTCTCACTGTCCAAAATTTTGATTATTTTTATGAAAAACGATAAAAAAAAATTTCGGTTTATTAATTAATCTTTTATTTTTATTATTCCCTCAGATTTTTATACCTAAACAATTTTGTATATATTTTTTTTTCCGGATTTTTAGGATTCCAAAAAACAGCAAAAAAAGAAATCCAAAACTCCACAGATAATACAAATGAATAAAACCAAATCCATCTTAAAAAAAAAACTTCTTCCAATTCATTTTTATTAAATTTTTATCACATTCTTGGGAATAATAAAGAAAATTGTTATATTTTTTTCTTCTTATTTGTTTTTTTTTTGTTTTTGTGCCCTTCATTTTATTTAACCACAAATAATTTATTATTATTATTTTGTTGTTTCTATATTTCTAAACGCATTTTTACAAACTCTCCTCCATCCCTGATTTCTTGGTATCATTCCAACCACTAAAACATTCTCCGGATTTCTTGGTATCTTTCCATAAAAAGGAAGATAAAACTAACATAAAAATTTTCACCGCCCTCTAGAACCACCCCAAATATAAATGAATAATAAAAAAAATATAAACAAAATTATTGTAAATAACAAAAATATTAAAGCAAAGTTAACCTAAATGCATTGGAAATAATAAAGTGGAACCAAAAAAGAAAATAGAGAAAGCAAAAAAAATAAAAAAATACAAATTTTTCCCGAATGGCCAATTTGTGTGGATGAGATTTTTAAAAGGCAAAGCCAATCCCCTAAAATAATTTTTTATCGTTTTGTTTTCGGTATTTAACCACAAAAAAATATTTATTTTTAAGTATAATAAGTAAAAATTCATATTAGAAAAAAAAACAAAATTAATCAAAAATAGCCCCAAAGGTGAAATTTGATGATTGAAAATATGAAAATAAAAAAATTAATGTAAAAAAATGTAAAAAATGAAGAAAATTAATAAGAAAAATCTTTGCTGTAATCATAATAATTCTTTGTCAATACATAATTCATATTACTTCAAAGAATCGGCAGACTAAATTCAATGAGAATGTGAAAAATAATGGCTCGTATCAGACTCTAACAGTTCGGGCTGGGCATCGCGAATCCAGTACAGCTATCGTAAGTCCTCCTCAAAAACATTCTGTGCTTGTAACACTAAACTCGGATTGTGAAGCCTGCACTAGCACTGGTAACACAAGCCTGGAGGTTTTTAATAATTAGAGTATCTCAAATGCACACGTTGTGGCCGGTATTTTTCTGGGACAATGTGGACCTACCCTAATGATATTTCTTCTACTTTAAATTATATGACGCATAACTACATTTTGACTTTATATAATAAGTATCGGTAGTATCGGTAGTATCGGTAGCAACAGCGACGTATTCTGGAACCTTCTTAAATGCCGGAATATTGAATTTTCATTTAGGAAAATGTTTAAATGAATTTCGCGTCATGCTTTATTATTACCAAGGTTTTTAGCGGTTAGATTAAAACATATGTAAAGCTTTATAAATAGAGTTAAGTGGTTTTATACATAAGTGATTTTGAATTGCAGCCATATTTGCACGAATTTAAGAGGAACAATAACAAACATTCATGTAACAATGTTTTGTTATTAATACAATTCGTATAAATATCAAAGGTTCATGCATCAATAATTGTATAAATTTCAGAGATGAAAATAATAATTAAGATAATTATATAGTTCTTGACTCGATTATTTGCAGTTTTGGTAAGTATTTCGTAGGTTTTCTGTACGAACAAGGACCGCCTACATATCTTTAAAAATTGAAACGAATAATTGAGTTAACACATTGGATGCCAAGGTAAAAATAGCCTGTTTTTAACTTGGTCATGTCAAGCTGTCAAGCATAACCGACTGATAAAAACTGTATATGTAAATGGTTTGTCAGGCATATGTGTCTGACAGAATGGTTTATAGAAATTACTGTGTCAGACACATTTTATAAAAGCTTAAGCATTTTTCAATACATTTTGTCAGACAGCGGTACCTACGTATGTTTCTGTAAAAAATTGTGGTATTCTAAGGCAAGAAACTGGTCGATTTACAACGACTTTAATATTGAGTTACTCATAAACATGAAATATTGAAACGGTACCAATCGATATTCGCGAAATTTTTAGAGCGGTCTCCAATTTCAAAGTATTGTCATGTCAGACATATGTGCCTGATGTGGCACCCAATATGTGTTGATTCATCACCTTTACTCTGAATTGTCATGTAGTTCACTGAAAACCTCTATGTACTCCGCTATTTTTACCCAGTTTTTTTCAATAAATATCGAAATTTTGAAAAAGTCAATGAATTCTTAATTCTTATCATCATTTTCGTCAGTATACAGAATGAAAAATTCCTTTCAACTTTATATAACAACCAAAAAATTGAATTAAATTTAAGAACTTCTTTTAAGAAGCTAATCCAAATCTTTTAAAAATGACATAAAACTAATCAAGGAAGCTAAACAAAAAAAAAACAAAGGAATTCAATTTTTTTTTTCTTGATAATATTTACTTTTCTGTAAGTGACTGAAATTAGGGGATATTTTTTAAAAGTTTTCTGAACTTACGAAAAAAAATCTCATATCTCTAAATATCTATTTAAAAACTTTGTCAATCAAGCTAATAACTTGAAAGGAATACAGTTTTTTTTTATTATTATATCCATAGAACTTTTATTAATTTTTTTTTTGCTTTCCTTGATTCTCCTTTTATTATCCTTACACCAAAAAAACAATTTTCGTCATATATATACAAATAAAAATTGAGATTTTCTAATAACAAACTTTGTAAGAAAATTGAAACCATAATTTTTGTGATATATAAGTTCTCAGCATTAATAAAATTGGCTTTTATTTGTTGTCAAAATATTTTGTAAAAGTCGCTCTCCTTCTTATAATGATCTTTTCCAATAATAATTGACGAAGAAAATTCAATTTTTCATTTTGGATATTATGGTGTGTGAAAGAAAAGTTTATTGTGCCCTTTACAAAGAAAAACAAAAAAAATGAAAAGTTTTTCTTTCTTTAAGTTTTCCAACAAAAAAAATAATAATAATAATTACAAAAATAACTTAAATCTGGCAATTTTGGCAGAGTGCTTCCTTGTGATACAGCTAGGATTCTCGATATATTTTATAGTTTAGTAAATATTAGAAACTTTCTGCAATGCTTTAAGTAATAAAGCATTACTTAAATTAAGCCATCCTTTAATATTCTAGAGATGGGAAGGATTGAAATTTGTTGCGAACTCAAAAGACCCTAAATTATGATATAGCTATTGTCCAAGATACAAGACCGAACTTCAAATACGATGCAATAAAAATTTTGAAAATTCGGATTTATTTTATCAAACCCTCTTATAGACGAACTTGATTATATGAGGCTGATTTTCATGGAGCATGTGTATAAAAGTATTTTGAATAAATTTATCCTACTTTTTTTTCAATTATAATCATAGCGAAGGCATTGCAACTAATTTTACAGTATCACTCTTGAGGTCATTCCAAATATGACATGAATCTATTCTAAAGAAAATCCAAATTTCAAGATCCTATCTAAAATATTGTTGGCTTTATTGGAATTTCAACATTCTAACCTCTGCTGGAAATTTTCTTTCAGCATTATTTATTAAGCAGGCCATGTCAGTACCAATGAAATTGTCATTAAAATGGACCTTTGTCTAGCTTTCTATTTATCGCGTTGTATTCAAAATCAGCCAATTGTAATCCTTTTTCAGGAAGTTTTCAGGTTGAGTACTTTTAAAAAATTACGTATCATAAAAATCGTAAAAGACGTACTCTGTTGTAGAGGTTTAATACGATTTCTAATCGTTTGAAAAATAGTGTCTTCATACAAAAAAAACTCTAATGCCCCTGAAACTGATAACTTCATCCGAAAGCTTAATATATTCTATAAAGTTTCCATTATAACTTTTAGGTCTGATTGGTGCTAATATTTACAATGTTTATAATGATGAGTGATTTTATTATCTTTAAAGATTTTTAGTTTTTTTCTTTTTTAGATTATAAAATAGGGAAATTATTTTTAATAAGACTTCTTGTCTAGACAGTACCATCCGTTTTCAATTTATTAAAAGTTACAATTGTTTTTAAATAATAATCAATTTTTGTTAATGATTTCCAAAAACAATTTTTTTGATGATTAATTTTCTTTGAATATTTATACATTTATACAAAGAATTTATGGAATCGACATAAAAAGCGTAGGAATAAATTGACTATTTTATTTAAAAAATTTAATTAGATTTTAGATATTATTGAAACTTATTGAAATATTTTGACTGGCGTTCTTTAAACTTCGTGGTACTGAAGAATCTTCCTACGTAAAAATAATTTATTGAACATATTTCATTTTTTATAATATAATTATTTTCTAACTTCTATAACTTTTGGGTTAAGAAACGTTCTAAACACAAACCACAAATATTTTGTTTAAACATTTTTATAATAATTTATTGTTTTTTTTTTTTTTTTGGTTAAACATAAAATATTTTTCATTAATCATTAAAATTAAATTTACAAAATTATTAATTAATTATGTTAAAAATAATGTAGTTAAAGAGATAACGAGATAAATTATTGAAATTCAAATTAGTTAAACAATATTGAAATTGAAGATAAAGAATTATTAATGTTTATGCTATGGAATTTTAAAAATATTGTTATCATCTGACAAATGTCAGAATTCGACATCAGAAGTTATGTTTTCAGTCTTTATACTGAATTTTTGGTCGTGATAACGTTACGCAATCGAAATTAATATTGATAAACGTTCCTCGCTTCCGAAATATAAGTATTCAAACCTCTTAAGAGTGGAAATAAATATAACCGAAATAACCAATGCGCTTATGTAAAGAAAGTATTGTAATCTCTTTCTAAGGATTTCAAAGTTTTGACAGCTTCTAAATCAAGTTTTGATTATGATGAGGACAAAACAAAACATTCACTTTGTGTCTAATTTATTGTCATCCAGAAAGAACACGCTTTTTGAGGTCCCCGATGGCATTTTAACAAATTATAATCCGAACATTGTCTGTAAACACGTTAATGTTTACATAGAGCAGTAACTTCACTCTAAACTTTAATTTTAAGTTTGTGATCCCATAAAAGTGCACGGCTATGAGCTGTGCTGATGCTAGCAATCTGCTTACATATATTTAAAACAGTGTGTGCAGAGTGTAGCAAAGCTTGCTAATCGAAAGCTGATTTTGAATATCATTGCTATTAATTTAATGTAGATTAAAATATGCAAAAAAAGAAAAAAATCACGTAGGTAAAAGCTATATTAAAAAAGTACATCTTCCAATATGGGTCATATAGCTTCACTCTGAACGTGTCCTAATGCTTTTCGCCCTGTTAGGTATTGTAAATAAATTAGATTATTTAACAAGGAAGAAAGAATTTCTTGGATGAAAGGTTAGAAAGATGAAATCCACAAAAGATTCATACACGCACCTTATCAAAACCCTTCATATTTTTGACTGGGCCTCTCGCCATTTCGAAGTTGGATTAGTTGGAACATATGTAAGACATTGATGGCATTGAGACATTGATTTTGTTGAAACCCCACCATAATTACAAAACGAAGTAGCTAACTAGAAGATGCTATCGAAATGCTACATCAAATTTTCTTTATCAACATTTCTTCTTTCAATACATCTACTCTGTAAAATCTTACGTGTATCAGACAGGGATTATGGCATACAGATTGTAGTTATCTTGAAGCTCCATCATAATATCGATATGAATGTAATGCTATATCAAAATTTTGTGTCAAATTTTATCCATTAACATTTTTTCTTTCAATGTCTCTAACTCTACTCTGTAAAATCTAATTATCTTATCTTCTATAATCATTAATTTCAAACATTTTGTTTTTACCTAATAACTTATCATTTTACATTTTAAAAGTTCACAAAAATTTGTCATAATTTTTATCTTTATTTTTGCAATGTTCTTTAAATGATAAAATAATTTCAATTTATCTAAATAAATCAAATATAATTTCGGAACTTAAAAACATGAAAAACTACAATAAATTTGAAAAGTTGAATTCATTTTATGGAAATTTTCACTTTTCAAAAACATCCGGCGGGTTAGTTTAATTTAGAAAATATTGTTAGGAAAATGGAAATTCATTTAATATAACAATGTAAATTTTTTACTGTATAAAGAAACTCTTCTAGATATTTTATATATGTATAGAGAAAATAAATTAGAATAAAATATATTTTTGGTATGTAAATTAAATTAGGTCAACAAAAATTATTGTGGTAAATTAAGAAATTTAATATAATATTAAAATTTATTCTAGAAAATTTATGCTAAATAATAATCTATATACTAACAAAATGTTAAGTAAATGGAAGTAAGGTTAACAAATGATTTATAAAATGTAAGAATTTTCAAATCTCATCTTAATATTTCTAAATTTATTATAATTTTTGTAGTCTTACATAGTAAAAATTTCAATAATACTTTGTCAAAATATGAAATTTAAATACCAAAAAGTTGATTTATTTTGGTGTTATGGGAATTGGTAGATGATTTTTGACAGATTGTACCAGTCTTTTTTTTTGGATCTTCCTCTTTAGATGTTGACAAATTTTATCAATGTTAAATCAAATTTGATGGTAAGTTAGTAAACTAATATTTCTTTGATAATATAAATTTATAAATTGGTACTTATTATAATGGACGACTCTGGGGTACGTGATTTTTTATATTTATGCAAAGAAAAATATTATTAGATTCCCGGAAATCTATAGCTGCCACTATAATTGGGTAGAAATTTTTCAATAATTGTCAGTGTCTTTTTTATTGATAAAAATTAAGTTAGTACTAAATCAGTACCAATTTTTGCCTTCCTCTAGCGTTTGAAGTTTTTGACAAATTTTGAAAAAGTTTAAATCAAATTTATTATATGATGGAAGTACTAAGTATAATAACATTTCAATCATAATTCAAATTAGTACTTAATATTGGTCCAGTTTCGACTTGAATTTGCTGTTTTTTAAGCCGTTTTTTAGTTTTTTTTTGCCAGAAATTGAGGTACTACAAAACTTTCAGTGATAGTAAAGTTTGAGATTGAATATACTGAATTACTAATTTAAACAGTACTAAATGAGTACTAAAATATTATCAAAGTATGAACTGTCGCTGCAAACACAGATGTGATCCTAACTCATATTTCTAAAGAAATTTACTAATTTAAACAGTACCAAATGAGTACTAAAATATTATCAAAGTATAAACTGTCGCTGCAAAAACACAGATGTGACCCTAACTCATATTTCTAAAGAAAATTTATATGAGGAATTTAAATACTGAATTACTAATTGGAACAGTACTAAATGAGTACTAAAAGATTGTCATAGTATGAACTGTAGCTGGGAAGACAGACAGACGTAATCCTAACTCATATTTCTAAAAAGAATTTATATTAGACATTTAAATACTGAAGTGTTTTGGTACATCCTGTATTATAATTAGAAAATAGATTTTTGTTCAACAATTTAAAAAAAAATATGCTATCAACATTTCGTGACTAAATACCACCCCCAATACCACCTTTAAAAAATTAATTTATTTAAAAGCGCTAAAAGTAGTAGACACCCAAAAATATTTCTTTTTCATATTTTTGCCCCTTGTTTAATGTTATTTTTCAAAAACTCCCCATTATCCAAAAAAAATCTTTAATAATTTCAAATTTCATATCTGCATACAGAAAGGCCATTACAATTTCACTATTGTGTCACCGATATTTCATATATACATATAAACAAATAATAACCCACCTCCGACCTCCCCCTTTATACTGAAATCCCAAATTTTCAAGCGCGCTCAGGAGGGGGTAGATTTTATTTTGTATAATTTTATTTTTGTTTTACATTAAAACAAAAAAATTTGTTTTACAAGGGCAATAACACAATTTTGTTTATTTGTTTTACCCCCGCCCATGTCACCTACTATGAGGATGGGTGACAAGAATAAAAATTGTTATTATTTTGTATAGTATATAAATATGGGCGTCACTGGGGGGGTGGTTGATTTTGTTATATTTATGCAAAGAAGCATATTATTAAATTCCCGGAAATAAGAGATAAAATTTCAGTTTATATTTTTTTGTTAATGCTTTTAAACAAAAAAAGCTGAACAGGTAAAGATTTTTATATGTTTTTGTATACAAATTTGAAAATTACCCAGACAGGAGAATAGAAATATACAGTCCTAATATTCCTTATACGACTTTTTTTATGAAAATAAAATAAATATATTTTTTGTTAAAGGATAATAGATACAAACAAAAACAAAATTGTTTTCATGTAAACAATTTTTACATTATTGTTTTTTTTTGGTAATATTATATTAAAAAAAAGGAAGAATCCTTAAATAATATTCACGGTTTATGGCACATAATAGCATTCCCACTGAGATTATATGATCTCTGTATAAATAAAATATAGATGAAAAAAAAAAGGATTATTTGCTGATGTGAGAAATGTATATACAAAATTCGATGAAATGTTTGGTTACTTTTATTTCATGAGCTTATAGGGATCCAATTAGGGATGATAATTGTAACAGATATTTAGAAATGAGCTACCGGCGATATTATTATTCAAAAATATCAAAAGTCAAAATATTTTATTTGTAGCCACATCAATAATAAATTTTGATTTATTACGTCCGCCGAAAAATTCTGTGACGGTTCTTATAAATCAATTTACTCTTCTGGTTGGTAACCGTTTTCAGCCACGCACACAAAGAATTTAATTTGAACAATTAGAGTTTAACAATTCGTGCCCTGCCAGAATTTCGTTTTGGTCCTGTCAGAATTTCGTGGAGCCGAACATTTGTAATTGATCAGAATCTAAGGTTTTCGATGACTGTTGTGTAAATCAAGATAGCATCACAAAAACACAAAATTTTCGAGTTCATTAATACAACTAAGCAAATTGATACAAAAGTTAATAAATTGACCTCAATTGACTTCACATGAACTGTGCAGGCGCCACCTGTAGTTAATAATAGTTGCTATTTTTTTTTTTTCAATATTTTTCAAATATTTAAAAATTGCACTAGCCAGACATCAGTTACTAAATTTTTTTTCAATATCACCACAACCAATGCTGATATTGAAATGAACTATATAGCATAACAGAACAGCTTTCGTATTTCCTTAAGACTACTCGAATATAATATGGACTCAATAACTAGGAACACACAATAAGCAAAGAAGAACAGGCATTGTGATACGTGCGATCAGGTTTTCCCAAAATTAAGTACAAACAATGTGAACATGATAACTGAATGATAAGGTTTTGCCGTACTCTCCAGCTACGTTTAGGAACATTATACTAATAGAAACAATCTACTGATTATAATTGAAAAGGTTACAGCATTTCAGATAATAGTCATCAATTTGATAAAATAGTCAAGAAATTTGATATCACGGAAGTATATAATTCTGACGATTACGGATCGTAACCTGTATGTAGATTCTCTAGGAAACTGGTGTAACTGATCAAAATATTTAAATTAACAAATTGGAAATCAAAGTTAAACATTTGAAAGAATTGAAGAGACCCATAAGAGGCCAATGAATGACGTAGTTCAATTCAAAGGATTGTAATTGTATAATTCTATTAAACAACGGAGTTTCAGAGTAAGAAATTCGTAAGATATTCGATTCAGCGATAGCTCAATTGAATTTATTTTGAACTTGTAATAGTTTTCTATTTTGAAATGATTTATTCTTTATCCTGATTGATGATATTCTTTATCCTGATTTCATTATTTTGATTAGAAATTTATGCGGTCTAATCATTTAAATTATTTAAGAATTACTACTTCTTCAATGTTTCATTAGAAAATTGAATTTTTTATAATAAAATTCAATTGGACGTAACAGAATTCTTCTAATTCACAAGTTTAACTTCACAATGATTTTTATTAAAATATTTAATTTCAATATAAAACTACAAAAATTAATTCAAAATTAATTTTATTATAATTTCATCAAAAGACAATATAAAAAAAACCATTCTTATTGATTTGTCAAAGAACATTTAAAAAACAGGAAATAAAATCCCCTTTTAATACAGAATTTAAACATCAAAGGTAAAAAGGACATTTAATATTATTTAATTTATAAAGAAAACCCAAAAAAAAACGATTTTTTTTTATTTTATATAATATAAAAATATTAATAAATTAAATTGCAATTCAACGAATTGGAAAATTTCTCTGTACAAAAAAATACAAAAAAAAAAAATAAAAAACCCCAAGTTTTTATGCAATTTCATTTTAATTAATAAAATAATTTTCCATTTTTATAAAAATGTTTTTTTTTTTTTTGTTCTTCAAATATGCAACTTAATATAAAATTATCCTTTGAAAATTTTTAATTTTTGTAACATGAAAAAAAAAGTATTAGGCTAAGAGCTAACTACAAATTATGCTTAGATTCATGTAAAAATAATATAAATATTTAAGTAGAATTTTTAGAGCTGAACGAAAATGGGTCTGGAAAATATGCAGAATTCTGAAAATTCTGCACTTTAAAGTGTCTCATAAATCTTAAGACCATTTGAACCTTAACTACTTATACCTAATATCGTATGATGTTTATTGAAAATAAAATGAAAATTCTAGATTTCCGGCATCGTTCGATATAGCAAGCTTATATTCTGTAGTCGTTAAAGTGTTTTACACCTTGCAGATTACTGAAATTTATATGTGACGTAAAGTGTTGCTTTACTCTCGTATTGGTTAAATGAAGCAAAACAAAACTCTTCTTTAGATCATAAAGTCTCTAAGAACTCTTGTGACGCAATAAATTGCACAGGAGGAATTTATTCCCACTCCTAATTGCCGGTCATTGCGCTTCACCCTCTTCGAGAAAAATACGAACATTATTCTGAAGCTAGCGATTGCGATATATTGGTTAATCTTAATGAGTTTGAATCCTGTATTTCACGGGGAGCAGTCGCTATAGTTATTTTATTATTAAGTAGTTCAAATTCAGAATCATAGTCCACACTCTTACCTATAGACTCTTAATGCTATAATTTATAATCTAAGTTACGTTTAATTGAGAAGAGGGTGAAACAATCAAGCGAACCTCCCGCCAACAATAACAGAGAACTCGTTTCACGCTGTCCTACTAATGTGTATCCAAGTTTAACGATATTCATGAAGAGCTCGGAATATAATTGTTGATTTATTAATTTTCTATAAGTGATTTTGTATTAATTTTTTCTATCACTTTCTGGGTTAGACTTCAGTTTAGTTGTAACTTATATAATGGTGGCAATGCACAGTTACTTATTGTGCCATTTATGACCTGTACACTGATTAGGAAACAACCATGTAATTAAAAAGATTACGAGGAATAATTGGCCATTTATGTACAAAATTGTCTAAGTGGTTATTATAGGAAGAATTTGATAATCAGTACATTCAAAGTATCTACTATTCATAAAATGCGTTACTCTCTGCGTTAGCTCTCTGTCTATTATATTTGGTAGAAATTTATGAATTTTAATCGTTCCTATTATTATAATATATATTTTATTTAACATACCAAAGGTGCATTTCAATTCATGATTATTTTTTTTAATAAAAATGAAAATTTAACTTGTCATGTTTTATGATTAATATTTAAATGGATTTTCTTTTCATACGAGAAAAACTGCTTTTTTTATTATATTAAGAAATTTTCATTATTTTTCTATTATATATTTTTTTTATGTTTTCAAATTTTATTTTGCCTTGGTAAAGGAAAATTATGACTAAATTAAATAAACTTTTTTTTTCCATTTTTCTCAGTTTTTTTTTTTTTTTGTTATCACGCACAGATTTATTCAGTCCTTTTACTATACAAACCCATTAATAGTGTCCTCATTTATAAATCACAATGGTTAACTCTATAATCTGTACATATACCCAGCTGCAAAGAAAATATAATATTTTACACCTTTTTGTTGTCATCCTTAAAATTTCAATAAAATGTTGTTGCCACCCGCATAAATTTTATTAAACAACGACGACGACCACAAAGAAAATCATCTTAAAAATTCTTTAAAGAAAATGAAAGGAAAAATGTAATAAACAACAACAACAGAAAAAAAAGAAAAATATAAAAAAAAATATCCTTTTTTTCATAAAAGTCACGTCACGCCTTAAAGGATTTCTTAATGAGCTAGGTGGTTTATATATGGGAAAATTGTTATTATAAGGAAAACTAAAGGGCGAGTGTGAGAGTATGAAGTTTATGTCAAGAAATCACGAAACAATAAGGATAAAATCAGTTTTCACAGTATTAAAAGAAGCATGTAGAGAAAGCTTAAAAAGGATTATTTGTATAGGTATTTTCACCCTTTTATGATCACACACCTAGAATTTGTTAAAGAAATTAGTTTGGAAAAAGGGTTAAAAGAATTTTATGGAGTGTATTAAAGTTCAATTTTTTTATAGCTTCCGATTATAAAGAGTTTATATTTACAATGTATCAATTTTTGAATAGTAATTTGTAAGCCAAAAATATGAATTTTTCAATAATACATTGTGATTTTCCAGTTTCAACAGCCAAATTGGGTTAGGTTTAGTACTACAGCCTATATTGTAACAATAAAGAGGTGGCACTTTATCGAAACTTACAACTTCCTCCCAGCATCCTTGATCTCTTGGATGGGTTAAAAAACTCTTATCCAAAGGCTTAATATTTGCAAAGGATTAGCATGGTTTCTTACTCAACCGAGAAGAATCGATAGTAAGCATTATCCAGAATGGTCTCTGAAAAGACCAGTTACGAAAGAATCTCGGCTTTGTTGAGCACAATTACATCTTTAGCTATCTTTTTACAAGAAACTGTTTTAGTTTGTAAATTGCTTCAGGAGCCAGTTAGCAACAAATCTGAATGCTTCCTAACTCCCATTATGAGCATATCAAACAGACTTTGTTGTTTGTAGGCAAGTTTGTAGGCTCTTAAATGATCCTATCTCTCAGCTTAATGCAAGATTAATGCTACTAGCTCTTAATCATTTTATTACGTATTTTCGATTGTTCGTAAAGATTTTGATGAACTGACGAATAAGATTAGTAAAACTGAATTTTCAATTGAGTAAGTATCATAGTAGCTTCGTTACCTTCTTTAAGATTGATTGTGTAATTTTTCAAATTTGTTAAGCATTTTTGTAGAATATCTCATACTAGTTTAGATTATATTCTATTAAATCTTAGTGCTACCAAGGAAGATTTTCTATATTTCTTAGAAGTAAAATTACGTCTTTATTTTAAAATATCAACGGATGATGGTCATTAATTTAAATTACCTATGTATAAATTTCAGTCTAATTCACTGCGTTTTATTATTATACGTTATTACTTAAAAATTCTCATTCGGTCATCATTTTTAATACAAATTTTTTTATTTCCCTCTATGCTATGTAAATTTTCTGCATAACTGGTTAAAATTTCGTGCGTGTCAATTTACCTATTATTATTTTTTTTGTACCTTTAAATTACATAATATTAATTATTATAATTTTCCAGGTGCTTATGTAAATTTCTTCTTTCAAATGGACACACAATACTTATTACCTTACTTCACAAAAAAAAAATTACAAGCTTGACTTCCACACAACAATATAAAATTTAGCACATAATCCAAAAGGCTGCAAAAAAAAAAATTATAAAAAATTAGGGTTGAAAATACCAGCTGAAATACACATAACCACAAACATAGAATTATTATTTGACACCCTGTAATTATTATTGCAGAAAAAAAAATGTTAGGGTATATACTAAGACAGCATGAGAATAAATTATGGATAGCTAGAGTAGTGTTTAGTGTTTATGAGTTATACAAAGCCGGAGGTTATAAAAATGAGGGATGTAATCATAAAAATATAATTTTCTTATACGACTTTACAATATGAAAAGTAAATTTTTACAATTTCATTAAATTATGTTATTATCTACTGCAGTTCAAACCGAACAATAATTTCTTTTAAAAACAATAAAAAATAATATTAAATAAAAAAAAATTTATGACATCATTTCCGTAATAGCGAAAAATTATTTGCAATTATTATTACTGGGTGAAAATTGTCAGAATTTTTATTTTAACAGCTTCCTAACAAAATTGTTAATATTTAATAAATTTAAATAATTTTACAAAGTATTTTTATTTAAATAAATTTCCTCATAGTTAAAAGAAAACTTCCCGAAGATAAAATTTGTAATGATTTTCAAATTGCATCCGAGAAAAGTATTAAAATAACCTATTAAAAATGAATAAGGGCCGAATTAATGAATCACACTTAAATTTAAGAATAATAACTCTCCAGTTAGCAGTAATGCTAATGATTCTCGGTGGTATATTCGTGAGCTCAGGCCTTGCTTAAGTTTATTGTAACTGTGGTTAATAAATTGGAGACTAAGATTAAGAAACAAATAATTAATAAATGAAAATTTCATAAGAATTAAATTGATACCACAACGTGCCGAATAGATAAGACACCGTCCGGTATAGAAGAAACTGCTCCGTATAAATTGTAAAGTACCATATGCCAACTACCAAAAACTGAAAAAATGAACAAGTGTGTAAAAATGGTAGCTACGCCATTGTCAAACTATGTAAATATTATTACACATTCAGATCACATATTATAAATAATTTTGGAGCAACATTTTTATTCCAAACCTTGTTCTGTATAATGGCTTCAATAATGCTACCAATTTTCTTCACATCTGGTAAATTTCGGCAACTTTTCTTCTATTTTGTCATTTTGACAACATTTTTGTCATAAGTTATGACAATTCGACATAACTTATTGCCAATAATGAAATTGTGCTACTGGAGATTTTTCTGACCATGAAAATTAGTTTTTTTTTTTACAATTTTACTACGATTTTAATTATTTTACATAATTTTTCTTTTGTAAAATTACCAATTAAATTAAATATGAAATGTTACCAGCTTCTTTCAAATAAAGTAATAAACTTTTAGTATTCATTTTGTTGATAGAAAATTGTCAAAGTCTGGAAGGCACCATAAGTTGATTATTTTTCATAAAGATTATCATAATTTTTCTTTGTATTATTATAAATTCATTTTGTAATAATAATAAAATTTATTTATTTACTTTAATCTTTATGTTGTTGTCGTCGTAAACGGAGTGCAATTTTTAGTGCACAATTTTGTTTAAACATTACTTTTTATGATGGCATTGAACAAAATTCTTTGTGCACTGAGTCAACAAAAAAACAAAATTTTTAATGTCTTAATATTGTGAATAGAGTGGAAATTATTTAGACTGGAGTAAATAGCACGTAATTTCGAAGAGTTTCTTTTTTTTGCAAAGTCGGTCCAATTTTTCGCTTTCATCAATTATTTAGGTCTAATTTTTATATGAAATATTGTCAAAATTGTTTGAGTTTCAACAGATTTCTTACCCAGATTGTTAGTTATATCGGTCATTGCAGTGTCATCTAGCTCAATTTTCGTTAAGATTCTGTGAAATTACAGACTGAAGTTCAATATAATTTATTTTTACGGTGCAGTCCACATTTATGACGAAATCAAAATAAAGATATCATAATTACTACTGTCCTATATTTATAATTACAATTAACAATACTCAGTCTATTAAATTACAATTCCTAGTACCTACTCAGTCTACTGTTTTCTAAGTCAATATTTAAGAGATTTTTAAAAATATTTAATAGAACTTTTCCAACAATGATGGCCGTATAGAAATTGACTTAATGGACAGACGAATTTAAAGTTTTAAATAAATCTCAACATTTTTGCGACTTCAAATTAAAACATGAAATGCAATTCTTTTGATACGATTCAATGAATTTCTATGCAACTTATATACAACACTCCTTAACGAAAACCTCTATAATAATTTTATGGTATTCAAAACAAAAAGAATGATGAAATATTGCGCGAAATTTGTCTATTATTCAAAACTTTAAGCTGTTTTTTTCTATTTGTATTGTCATAAAGTATTCAATTCTTGTTTTCTATATACCTTTTTTTTGGTAAAGTACACAATTATCTAGCCAAGTGTAAAATGTAAACCAGAACACATTTAAGCACTATTAGACCTAAAAATACAATATGAAATACAAAAATCTATAGATTATGTCTTAATACAGAAAAAATATAAAATAGTGTCAAACTAAATCTAACTAACAAACACTTTAATAAAGTGATTATAATGAAAAATGAATAGTAAAATGAGTTCGTTTGTTGCATTTATAACAAACAAACAAACACAAAAAAAAAGGTTATGAAAGTGAAAACAAATGTAAAAAAGAAATTTAGATTTTGCTTGTACGGTTTTGTAGGTGGGATGGGAAAATTCAAAAGAAAATGCAGAAAGTTTTAATGATTTATTATTTGTGTATATAAGAGAATATAATAATGCAAATTCTTTAGGCGACAGTGACAATATACTGCGGTGTTTATGGATAGAGAGATGTTAACAAGTGCCTTACAAAACATGAATAATTTTTATAAAATTTAAAATTATTAGACTTAAATATATATAGAAAATGTAAATCTTAAATTGTGAAAAATTTGTTTGACGAAAAAATCAATATTTATAATAGTCTATAATCTTACAGACAAAATTCATCAAAATGTATTAAAAGTTTATTTAATAAATATATATTTATTTCTGCATAACAGAAAAATTACATTTGAAAATTGTAAATGAATTTGATAGTAAATTAAATTGTATTGACTAAATGCGTCAATAAATAAATTAGATATTGAGAACGGACTAAACAATGACAAAACTCCATTCGGAATGATATTTCAAATTAAATCTAACGTGAAGACAGTACCGCTTTATGGACGCAGTATTTGGAAAGTTACGATAAAACTCCAAACTTTAATAAATCGCAGTCTACGAAGTATCCTTGGAACATAGCATCCCAACATGTTTTCTAACACTGCGAAAAGGTAAAAATAATATTGCAAGGTAAGCAATGAAATGGAACCTAATTACCCAAGGAAACCGAACGATGTGCATGGTTCGTACTAAAATAACGTGTAGGAGAACAGTCAAAAAGAAATCTGAAATTCTGGGTAAAAAGCTAGCTTGAATTGAAAAATATTGTTAGAAATAGAACTTGATGACATGTACGAATAATAGACGTGTTAATAATGATCAAAATAAGAAACAGTGAGTGCCACGATATTTTCATTTACTGAAAGCTGTAAATAAATCAAAATATCGACAGTTTTGGCTGTATTATTAAAAATTATAATCATAATTACAATAATTTTGTAAATACATTTCATAAATTCATTCCGAAACTAAATATCTTTTTAATGTCAACAAAATTCATGCAGAAAATTTAAAATAAACAATTTTTTAAATAAATGAAAAATAAAACCAAAACTTTTTTTTTTGTTATTCACAAATCTTCTTGATAAATCTTCTAACAAACAAACAAACTGAAAAAAATTATTGATACTGGAAACACTAAATAAACATTAAAATAAATATAACATTCAAAAAATATTTTGTTTTTTGTTTTTTTTATAGTTTTTATCTTTATTTCAAAAATAACAAAATTGCACTAAAAAAATATGCATCGTATATGTCCAATTTCCAAATTAATAAAACAAATAATAAAAAATCACATTGCAATAAATTCTAAAATAATATTTTCATTTTATATGGAAACATAAAAATTTCCATATTATTTTTTATTTTTATTAAATAATTTTCATATTTTTCATATGCGTTTCTGATATTTTAGTGAAAACACCGCTCGCTCAGCTGCACTATAATTCTGCAGTAGTTTTATATAAATGAACTTTCCCAGATTATTGTATATCGTGTTTTACTTCTCAATTATATGAAAAATTGTAGAATGAATCTTTAAAATGATTAACAGCGCCATCTATTAGAAGAATATGAAAATTACATTGATATCATTTTGATCTGCTCTTTATTACCATTCAAACTCTGGGTTAAACCATAAGAATCTGTGACAAAAATTTCCGCATAGTTAATATTAAATTATATATATTAAGATTTAGCCACGCCATCTATCGAGAACAACCATTATTATCACTTTTTAAGGTTAATCTATAATTATGTTACAATTTTGGTGAACGTTTTATATTTTTATTAAAGATTTTCAAAATAAAACAAAATATTGAAAGAAACTAGCGCCCTCCCTCTAGTGGCAGAATTCGAAATTATGGAATTTGCAATTTTACTTTACCTTTCATTATCTTTAAAAATGCTTCATTTTACATGAATTTTAATGAAAATTTATATTTCACCTTGAAAAACAAGATTCGCCTTTCAGAAGATCTATGAATTTATGTCGCAATCGTCAAATTATTTAATAAAATGTTTTTAAAAGTATGTTACGCAAACGGACGGACAAATCCATAAAAAACTATTCGTTATTACCGATTTTTTATTTCTGAAAAACTCTACAACGATTCAAAAATGGTTGAAACTATCAGGAAATTGAAAACGTTAAAAAAACATAAATATTTTTTAAAAAAAATTGTTTAATACATAAATTAATTTTAACCCATTTTCAATTTTTTATTATAAATACTCTCTAATAACGAAATGGGTTAAAATCCAGGTCAATTTTTGCAATAAAAATATTTTCCATTTTTTTTTTTTTTTTTACTTTATGGTTGGAGGAGGTGGACGAATAATAAAAAAAAAAAAAGGATCTCATAAAATATAAAAATACAATATTTATCGATCGTTATTCACACGCAATAAACATAAAAAGTTATCGTGGAACTATGCTGTTAAAACTATTATACGTACCAGCAAAAAAAAATATTCCTTTAACACTCCTTTAATATACACATAAAAACCACGTAAATAACAAATGATTTACTTATATAACACTACTAAAGAATTCGTATATACATCTCGGTAACACAAAAAAAAAGGACTTAACAATTTCATTGACCCTATACATAAAATACTATTAAAGTTTACTTCTCATATTATTATTTTTTTTGGTCTCTTATGGTTAACGATGTTTTTGGCAATTAACTAGTAATATAAATCAATTTGAAGATCCTTTTTTTTTTTGCCGAAAATCGATTTACAATTATTGTTTATACTTATATATACATTCAGTTTCTCAATCAGACCTTTATACCCCCGAAGGATATATACAACAGAGCAAAAAATTCTTCATTGATACACATGAAAAAAACGTATATCCTTTTTAAGAATAGAATTTTTACTGTCTGTATAGTGTACAACAGACCCCGAAAAAAAACTAACTATTTATTTACTTTATATAATATTATTTTGTTATTCAAGGACTCATCCTTTTTAATTTCATTGTAATAAACATAAATTTAATGTTTAACGTTTATACACACCGATTCAAACAGAACTCGAGTAATTCCTATAGTTACAAAATGTATTGAAAAAAATAAAGGATATTTCTGTTTTGTCATAATATTTAAAGGATATTTTTTTCAAGTATCTTTACATTTCTATTAATAATTCACCAATTTTTTAATGGTGACCTTAATAATAATAAAGTTTTATAATAAAATATATAAATTTAACTATGGTTTTTGTATATACATAAATGGGGAATCCAATTTTCTCTGTACGTTAAATTCGTAAAGCAATTTTTGCTAACAAAAATTGTAGAAATGATAATATTTTTTTATAATCATAAATGACATATCAAATTTTACTTGTATACATTGTAATGGAGCCAATATATAGTAGGTCACCATATCACCACCCCCAGTAATATGATCTTTATATTCTAAAAAAAATTCGGTTTCAGTTTATTCAGGGTCATAAGAGGGAACAATTTTCGGTATATTTTATATATAGGAATTTAGATCCAAATTGTTTATTACCAAAAAAAAAAAAAGGGCCAACATAAATTAATGATATCAAGTGTTTCATTTTGTTTCTTTATTTGGGGATTGTGCGAAAAAATAAAATATTAGTTACAGAGGATATAATAGTAATAAATATAATCTGCAAAAATTGTAGACTGAGAACAAAAATGTAGACTGAGACCTTAAGATTTTATTATAAAAATTATTAAAAACAGTAAAGAAAATTAGTGCCATTTGGATTTGATTATATTTTAATAGAGTTTTCATGTTTGCGCTAGGAAAATGGAATGAAATATTCGATATTAGCCCTCTAAAAACTAAGGTTATCCCATCCGACATTGTATTAACCTATAGAAAAAAGGTTTGGTACACAAATTCATAATACAGTTCCATAATATCTGGGAAATATAAAGTAGTTCCGGACCAATACTGAAGTTCCGGATCATTTACTACTCCATAATATTTAATCAACAGCGGTTAACCGAATAAAATGGATATACCAAATTCTACGCAAGCATCAAGACGGTTTACATTTAGTTCTGTGAATTACAGTCAATTGAAAAATGGAAAATGATTCAAAAAAGTTTTTGAGTTAGGCTTTTCAAGCTCAGTTATAAATTTACTCTAAAAAACTTGTGTAAAAGGAGAAATTAATATTGACAAGGGGTCAATACTATTTATGATCTTGAAGGTATAACAGTCGCCATCAAAATCTTCTAACTGAAAAAATACTTTCGTGTCTCGACACTGTTTAAACTTTGTTTTAATTTCGGATTGATTGATGATACGGATAACGACAGTATTGGTAATTTTGGGACAATAATTTTTGTATTACAGAATGTATTCTAAGCTGTTTGATATTCCTGGCATCAAAACTATAACTTTTTAAAAATTGAATTATTTGGTATGCAAACTAGATGCTTGATATGTAGTAGACCAGTATTTTCAATCTATTTTTTGTTATACCTTAATAATATGAGCTTCTAATGTTTTATTATTTGTCTGTAAAAGCCGTCAGTTAAAATACCGTAAATATGTCGCAATTTTTGAAGAAAACTTCGACAAGAAGTGTTTGAAACAGACTTTTTAATTATTTTAAATGACAATCTCCCAAATCCTAGATGTCAATCATAAATTTAAGAGCTCTTTAAATGGTACTTAGTTCAATATCATTTGAAGCAATACTGCAATGTCAAAAATGCCACTACAATATCATTCTTCAGTAAATTAACCCAAAAAACATTCAGTTTTACATGAACTTCGAAAATCATTTTATTACATACCACAAAAATTAACACTATTTCTGAATAATTTCTAGTTTGTAGCTCTTGAACTATAATAAAACTAATAAAATATAAAATTACAAAATAAAATACCAGAAATTTGTCTTTCATTTTTAATGTTTTGTTTGTAATAAACTTAATTTTCATCAATTATTTTATTTTTTCAACTAAAACCTCTACAACACACATAAATATACAACAGAATTATGGACTAAATTGAGTTGAACTTCAACATATTTAAACACAATGTATATAAAAAAAAATTACTTTAATATAAAGGCGACATTTACTCTGTAATGTTTTTTTTTTGGCCAAATATATAAATATATTTTATATAATTTTCATCAAAACGATTAAGGATTTTTTATCGTTTACACACATATACACATTCAGGGACACAAATGAAAATAAATACAGGGTGAACCTGAAATATACTTTCATTCATTCTGACCATAAAAGTGTATTCGAAGTTTTCGGAAAGATGAGCCAACCCATACTTCACTTTATGATTCGATGTTAACAAAAAAAAAGTAGGAACATATTTTGGTTCATAACTACAGAATGGATCAGTCAAGAATTCTGATTCATATGTCATTAGATTGGTAATTAATTGCATGCTCTTTAAAAATAAGTTATCAAATTTTTCTGATTTGAATGTTGTTTGAAAGGTAGAAGCTACCAAATTCAATTGCAAAATTTGGCACAAAAAAATTTGTTGGTCCAAGTGCCAAATAAAGAAATCCTACCTACTTACCTATCCCCTAATACCTGTAGGACAATTTTTTACAGGGGAAAAGTATTTTTACCAAAAATTACTAAAAGAAAATTTCCAAATTAAATTCAAACAAAGTGGAAATCAGAATTTTTTTATATCTTATTTTAAAGAGCATATAATTACGAAACTAATGACATATGAATCATACTTCTCGATTGATCCATTCTGAAGCTATGAACCAAAATATGTTCTTACTTTTTTTATTAACATCGAATCTTAAAAAAAGGGAGTGACCGCTCAAGGAGCCCATTTCATATAACTTCCAATACTATTTTTTTGGTCAGAATGAATGAAAGTATATTTACGGTTCACCCTGTATAAAGTGAAAAAAAAAAAATTACTTTTCAACATCGGAAAAGGATATAACCATATTTTTTTCACCAAACATATGCTTTTTCTCTGTATTATATTCAAGTCGACAAAAAAAAAAACAAGGATATTCAAAAAGTTATAAAAAATATTTTATTTATATTATAGAAAAATTATTTGTTTTCAAAAGAGTCCTTTTTACCTGAGCTTCTAATATTTATGACTTACCCCAGAAAAAGTTTTTATGAATACAAAATTTTTACACTAAAAATAGTTGGAAATAATTTTTTTTTTATGGATTTGTTATAGAACGACGAATAATAAATTTATGAATTATCAATTTTTAAAAAGGATAATTTCATAAAAAATTATTTATTTATAATAGTTTTTTTTTTTTTTTGTTTAAATGTGAAAATCGAATAATGAATAGAACATAAAAAATAATAATAATAAAAATTTAAGATGAATTTTGCAACTAAAATTTTTTTTAATAATTCAAATTTGATGGCCTAATTTTGTCAAAGATTATAAAACTCTGCAGTGATTACTCTATAAATTCATGAATTATTCGAAATTTTTAAAATACAAATTAAATAGTATTTTAAATTTAGTTTAAAATTATGTAATATCTTTGCCAATTTTGTGATTCTATAAGTAAAATATAAACCCCGAAAAGTAAGTGGACGTTTATAGAGAAATTGCAATAATTAATGATGAAAATTGTTATATCAAAAAGGTTTTTTAGCATTTATGGCTTTCAAAAACTTATTAAGAAATTGGTAATTCCGAATAATCAAAATTTACTTCTTAAAGAAAAATATGAACCAGGTTTAAATTTTTGACATAATCCTCAATTGTCACACAGAAATGGCTTACATTTAAATGGCATTGAAGTCTTCCATAGAGGAAATTGATTAGTGGATGTAATGCGTTTAATATTGTAGCCATAACTTTTCAATTGACATTTTTCGTTATCAAGAATTAACTATAAATTAAAGAAAAATTAAGGTTTAAAAGTTATTGAATGACGAGTATGACCAGAAACAAGATGCCGGTAGCGGCAGCACTGGCTTATAATATTTTCACTTAGTTTTGTTGTAGGTTTTTTATATGAATTTATGGATTTTATTGAACTTATCAATTGGCCATTGAATTATTCAGGCTTTTTTATATTGCGACATTTTAGTGTATATTTAATAGAAAATTTAATGGAATTTTACTAAAATATAACCACAATTCCATCATAAATTAAATACATGACGTAAAAAATTATTTATAATTATTAGAATTTTTTAATAATAATTTAATTGTAATAATTGAATTTTATGAAAAGTGTGAATATTTTGGATAAAATCAATTAAAATAATGAAAAATATTCAAACCTTAAAATGTTTCACTCACTGCTCTTTTTTTCAAAATTTTCTATTTTCATCTTTTTGCTATGGAAAATTATTACCACTAAATTATGTTTTCATTTTTTAATTAAATTTTAATTAATTATTTATAAAATTTAGAACGTAAAACTTTTAATTATTATAGTATTTATTAATAAATTTTAATTATAAAACGTCGCAGATTTCAATTAAATTTTTACAATCCTAAAATTTCATATAAAATTGAAAATAAAAAAAAAAACTTTTTCATATAGAAATTTTTTGACGCGTTAATTTTCTAATTTTTTTTTACATTATTTAAAAACTTTTTTTTTTATATATTTTTATTAATTTACATAAATTTAAATATTTTAATTTATTAATTATAATCACAAACATTTAATTTCACTGGGGGCATTAAAAATTTAAATATTTCTAAACAATTTTTTGTAATTTTTGTTTATACTTAACCGATTGATGTTTCCTTACTGACTGATCGATATTCACTGAATGTTTAACTGCATTTACAATTAAAAGTGGGCGGAGCAAATATTTTTAATTGCAAATATTTTTAATTGTTGTTGTATTTTCTGATAGTCGTTAAAAGACGTTATTTTTTGAATTTTTCAAATATCAAAGAAATTGAAAATTCAAATTTTGTGCATTTTAATTAGTTTTGTAAAATGTAATTAAATTTTCTATATAAAAAATCACATATAAATAAAATGAAATTAATAAAATATAAGAATATATTAAAATTATATATAAAAATTATTCATATCAACAAAAAACATATTATCCCAGCTTGTTGAAGGACCCGCAAGGATAAACTGTACGGATTCTGTATGCTACAAAGCACAAAGTGGATGGCTAAGCTAAGTAATCACAGGAGTGTTAGCGCAAAACAGTACGGGATCTCCGTCGTGCTGTACTGGACTAATTACATAAGCCAACCAATAAATTTCATCATGATGTGATCTAATTTGTAATTAAAGAGTGATTTTATTAGTTTAATAATTGCAAATCCAAGATTGTTAAAATTTACAATTATTTTTCATGTAGAGCAATACTACAAGGCACAAGGCGGTTGCCCTTCAGTTCATAATTACATTAAAAGCCGAAATACCGACAATAAATTCAATATAACTTGTTAGATTAAAACTCTTCAAAGTAAGTGGAATGACAGTGCCATTGCTATAATGTAAATTTGTTATTTCCAGATATTTTTTATGATTAAATTTTAAAATTCACAAGCTCAAAAATAATGCCCGCATTACCTTTCAGAAAAAAAATTATGATATTTCAATTTATTTCTCATTATCCTTTTTTGCTCTGTAATATTAAAAAAAAAAACAATGATTTAAAAATTATTTGAATTTAACGCCCCACAAATGAACCCCAAAACAAATATTTTAAATCCAATTAAATATACCTGCATTATAGATTCTAACTAATCTAATTCACCTTTTCAAAGAATCGACCTTTTCCACACATAAAAACTGAATCATTTTTTAATTCATATTTTATGCATCGTCATTTTTTATTAATTACCAAAATTTCTTGGTTTCTATACCACCCGGAAAGTAATAAAAATATGAAATTAATATAATTTATAAAAGACAAACGCAACATGCCATTTGCCATGATGCTCCCATAGACAAACCTAAAGGTAACTTAGAACTTTGTAAATGCATAGTGAATTTAAGCGGCGCTCTAATTTATTTTTTAAATCAATCTAAATTTTTTTTTTTAAAAATATGTTCAGAAATTTACAGGCTAATGAAGACACTTTCTAATAATCGGGTTATTAAAAGAATGCTTTATGATAATTATCCTACAATGTTTTGAAGAGGCTATTTTTGTGGTTAAGCGCAGTTTCTTGCTATGCATTAAGATAGCGATTACATGGTAAATTAAGATTAGATTTGGATTTTGTTTATGGGGGGTCTAACATTTAAAAAATTATATTAAAAAGATTTTGGTTCTTTTTTTTTGGAAGGTTTGAAATTTGGAGATTCTTAGAAGTAATAATTGTTTTGGGTACGAGTGGTATACAAAATAAATAACTTCATTACTGAAAAGCGGACTTTAACAAAAATTTCAAGTCATCAATAAAACAAAGTAGTAAAAATTATATTAAAATTCGATTTAAATTAAATTTACTTGAAAATGACACAGTCCAAAAACGAGAATATTAAGTTATTTTAAGTTGATTAATTGAAATCGGATTAGGCTAACCTTTTGCAAATAAATACAATAGACATAACAATAAACAGTCTCGATTAGAGTCCACAAGGCACGAGCCATAAGATTAAACGTGAACGCTGAACAGTCAATAATGAGTTTAGCGATTGATTAAGAATGTCATACGAGCTAAAATCGGTAACAGAAGTTAGTATTCAGTCATATACCTCATTAATTTTACATTAAATTTATAATTTAATATAATTTACATAAAAATAACAATTAAATACACGGAAACTAAAAATATTTTACTAAAAAATAGAAAATCTAAGAAATTTGTCATCCATTTAAATCTAATAATATTTTTTAAAAATTCAAATTTCGCGCGCTAATTTAAAATAATAATTTTCGCACAAATTTGTTAATCCATTTAATTAGTCACGCCTCTTTTTGCTTAGTTGATTTTTAATTGTCGGTGTGCATAGACGTTTCCATACTTGGTAGTGAAAACAAATAAATTAAATTTATGAAAAAATAACTTTTTAACTTCTGACATTAATTAAATTATAAATTAAAATTTTTGAATAATAATTAATTAAAATAATTATGAAATTTAATAAAATTCGTTGTGTGAAACAATTTATTTAATAATTTAATATTTAAATATAATTTTGTATGTGATTTTGTTTCGCCCGGTAGTGAAATTATTTTCAACGCACTCCATTCAGCCATTTTGAATAATTTTGTTTTATCATATCAGGTAAATTTTATTAAATATTTAATTATATGTTTTTTTTTTGAATTTACATTTTTATTTACATAATTTTCTTAAGTTTTTTCTAATGTTTTTACAAGATTTTCATAATTTTCTTAATTTTTTAAATTATTTTTCTATAATTTTCGCTAAATATTAATTTAAAATTACGGAAATTAATTCACAATTTCCACAAAATTATTATATTTTATTTATAATTGAATTTTCTCGTTATAAATATTAAAAATTATATTTATTTTTAACTTTTCAACAAAACCAAAGAATTTTATTCATTAACATTCCAAAAAAAAATTATTTAGCTTATAATGTGCGCTAAATAAAATCTAAAAAAAAAAATGAATTTAATTTTTATATTTCTATTAAATTTACAAATAATTTAACTTTAATCACTTAATATAAACATTTTCATTTTCAAACCCAATTTAACACGTAACAATATAAAAAGTTTATACGCATTTAATTTTGTCCCCATTTAAATTAGAAAAATATTTATAATCAAAAATATTTTATATAAATATTAAATTATATATTTATTAACCCTTTCATTCCTATCAAACAATATTATCACAAAAAAATCTGAGTTTATATTGACAGTTTTAACTTTAATCCGGACACTTTTGTACATTTTTTTCAAATTGACTTTCATTTTGATTCTGAAAATGAAAACTTATGAAGTACCAAGGATTCGGAATCGAAATCTGGGTTTAATCAACTTGAGTCTATTCAATACTGAAACGATTTCATTTCTTTCTTCTAGATCCAAGAATCATAATCAATAACAAACAGACGGACAAAGTGAAACCTTAAATCATTTTGTACTAAATATTAAATTACCTATAAAAAATGTTTAAATTCCCCATTGTAAATTTGTATAGGGGCTGGGTAAAAAGTTATAAAATTATATAGCTATATTTTTTGAACCTAATCAAATGAATTATTAACGCTTACACCTAATTAAATTCTATGTATGTAATATCCAACAAAACATGATGGTAATCAAAAATTAATACGCTAAAAAAAAAAATTATTATAATATTTTAAATATTTATTTATTATTATCTAAACTGAAACCATCAAAGATCGCAAGGATCAAATTTACGTGTGTCATTTTACAAACAAAATAAAAAAAGGGTTTAGAAAATCCTTTTTTTATTTATTTTTTAGACAGGGGTTCAAAATGTAGTGGAATGAAAATTTAATAAATTGTCTACGATTTTCAGGGTTTTAGTTTTTTTTGCGGGGGAATGACTGACTACTCGCTAGAGGAAAATGTCATTAATATATTAAATTATGTTATGCAAAAATTATACAAAGTATAAGAAATCCGTGTAATGTTTGTCTCCTAATATAATTTGTAGAAAATACGCTATAATCAGAGATTATATCAACATATGATAATAATTAAAATTGGTATAAATTTGTTAGTTAACCCTTTTTTTCACTCTATACTATTCAGGATACCATTATCAAGAATATCAGCAGCAATGACTTTGAAATATATATAAATAATTTTATAGAAATAAGACTTTTCTACAAATTTCCTGCTATTTTATTAGATAAAAATGAAAATTAATCCATACAGTACGTAGAGGAAAAGTGAAACTGATAAATTTCTGTGTTTAGTAGGTTAATGGTATATACATAAATATAGGGAAATATTATAATTCTTAAAATTAAGCATAGATTATAAATATTTGTTATGTATATGAAAGATAATTTTAGAAGAGAGTAGACGGGATGGAAACATTATCCCAAGCGTATTTAAAATGTTAAATTTGAAAATATAATATTTGCACAATTTGTTGATGTATGAAATTTTAATGTGAAAAGTTAAATAATTTATAAAATGTTGATAAAATGAATTAGTTCAAGAGCTGTAAAAGAATTATAGAAATATTTTTAAAAAGTTAATGTTTAAAAAGCGAAGACGTAGTCATAAATCGTCAAAATTATGAAGTGTACATACTTGCTACCATAATTATTTTATCTACGTATCATATTATTTTTGTAGATCAGTTAAAATTGGTCTATTTGCACCACCATACATATCCCCTTAAATTACGTGAGCTCTTTATCAGATTTGGCCTATGTTTGTTCACATTATTCTACTATTATTTCAATTTATTTGCGGTTGGTGTTAGGGTTTTAATTGTTATTGCAATTTAAAGCAATGATTCCTTTAAAAGTCGTTAGTGAAGCTTTTCTAATCAATGATAGGGCATCCCTAGAACATAATGCATTAAGTCTACTATATACAATATAATGGTAATCTAATCCAAGTTACAAATCTATATGTGAATTGTAATGTTAACTCTAAACTATATAAAATTCATTTTATATGAACCTTTTAAATAGCGCAAGGATAAATAATATGTTAAATTAGTTCTAGTTATATAATAAGCCTGTGGCTAGTACCAACTAATACTATAGACAACGTTTACTGCAATGTGAAATAACTCTTCTAAACTTACATTTTTTTTAGTCTGACTTTTTTATTCAGCATCAAGTGCTTCCAGAGCGTAATATATGACTTAAGTTTCCAGGGGCTGGACGGCCCTTCATCTGACCTGAACCCTTCTGCAGCATTTCTAAAAGCTACATAATGGAAGAAATAAGGGAATGAGAAATTAAACTGGAACAACATCCCAGGCACATGCCAAGGAAAGCGATTCCTATATTGCTCAAACAAAAGTGCTTAAAAAGTCCTTACACTCCACTGCGCGCTCTAGTATCACCTAAACAAAATCGTAGTTTGATTATAGTGACTGTCGGTTTTGCTCGGATGATTAAAAATCTGCGGAACACATTCTCTGCGATTATGAGACTGTAACCGACTGTAACTCGACAGACAGAGATCTACAACTGTAATGGTAATGTCTTTTAATCAATTTTAATTACCACCCTCCAAATCAAAATTTATGTTTATTCCTAATTCTTCTAAATTATATTATTGATCTCTTGCTCTAAGAAATTTTAACCTATATTTTTAACATAAATAATCCTTTTTCTAGTACACATAATTCTTATAATTTTTTTTTGTATGACATCATTATACTTCAAATTATCAAAAAAAGAAAAATATTCCCTGTACACTATTATATAAACTGGAAAGAAAAATAACGAACAAGTAGTAAAGCAAGGAAATCAGGAAATCAAAATTTCAATTCATCTGACTGAATTCAACAAATTTACATTTTATAGAGTTAATTTTTACCAATTTTTCATATTAAATAACACGACAACGTCAGATAATAATTTTCAAAAATTATTTCTACTCTAATGATGTTAGTTTTATGATTTATTTACAAGCATTTAAATGAATGAGTTTTTTTTCTGCATTCTAAAAATTATAAACGATTTGAAATTATAATTACTTTTCATGAAAATCATTATTTATAATTTGGCATTACACTTTGTAAAAAGCTTATTTGAAGAAGTTTAATATTTTAAAGATGTAAAGATGAAAATTCACACATAATTCATTTACTCATATCTTTAATTACAGCCATTGTTAACACCAATAATCAATACACTAATCTCTTTAAATTGGCTATTTGATTTCTAGATTAAAATATGGAATCGTTTTCCAAACTGGGAAAGGATTTGAATATTGTTTTAAGTATAGATGGATATATAAAAGTAAATTCCGGTACTAAGGCCTGAAGGAAAGAACCTATTGAGCCACCTCTGGTCTCTCGACCGAACCTCATAATCGTTTTCTATTCATATATAGACCTGTGCGTCTGTATGCTTTCAAAACCATTCATACTAAACAGGTGGCTGTGCCATCTGTTTTCTTAACTGAACCGTATGATTATAGGTTACCCTATGTTTGTAAACTCTGCACTCCTGCCTTCTATGTTAAGAAGTAGTGTTCAAATGCTGTTGAATTAAAATTTCTTCATATATTTTTTGTGTTTTTAAATGATGAGTTTTTTATATAAAATTCCATAATTTTTTTTTAATACAATAAAAAGGATTTTTTATATCCTTTTTTGCTAACAAAATCGTCCTATATACTAAAATCTAAAATGCCATTTGTGTCTTCTATGTAGGAATGAAAATTATATATTAAAGAAAATAAGCTTTAATAAAAAATATTTAAGTGGTCTGTAAATTTTCACTATGGTATGTCAAAATTTGTGGTACTTTGGGTTTGGATATTTGGGAATATTATGATTAAAATAACTCGAAAAAAATTTTTTTTTTTACTATATAGAAAATTTAATTTGTTAGTAATATTTTTTTTTTACAACATAATTTTTAATGTCGTGATAAATTTTATGTGAAGGTGGAAGAAAAGCGAAAATTTTTTGTTGTTATAATATAAATTAAATGGCTAAATAAACAGGAAATTATTTTAGAATGTCCTTATTTAGTATCCAACAAAGTAAATTTTTATGATCAAAAGGGTTTTATTTTTTTACATATTAATAATTTTTTTTTTCCTGTTTTTAGTATTCATTAAAAAATTTATGTAAATTGTAATTATTGTTAACATAAAAAAATGGAATTGTTTTGTTTGGAGGATCATAAAATGTGGAAGGATATAATTAATATATTTATTGTGAAGGTGTTAATTTAATTTAATGTAGAATAATTATTATAACGTATTTATATTAAATTTTTTTGTTGTAGACTTTTAATGTGAAACGTCATAAGAATTAAATATAAAAATTTATTTTACATTATTTTATGAATTTATATTATTTTTGTATAATGGTAGAAACTTTGTAGTCATTTTGAATTGTTAAATTTTTCAATTATATTGTGTAAATTTAATGATAAGTAATAAAAATATTTAAAATATACTTAAAAAATTGTAATGAAAAATTATATAGTTTTGATGCAGAAAGTCTTACTCAAATATGGAATTATAAAATATTAAAGTGTCATTTTAAAATTTGGTACAAAACTTTTTCGGGTACATCAGGGGAATCAATTTATCGATTTTTTTTTTTAAAGAAACGTCAAATTATGAGTTTACGAAAAGAATAACTATGGTATTTTGAAAATGTACTACTTCTTCCCTATAAAATGACAGGAGTCTAGCGTGTTAGAACAGTTTTGCTACAACTCACATGAGCACTCGACTTAGCTAATATATAACTTAAGACCAGACAACGTGGTGTTCAGAAAACGTCGCTTATAGTTTGTTGAATTCGTACCAGCTAAGTGTATGGCCCTGGCTAAAGCTGGACATTTACACTTGCCTGATTCTATGGTAATCAAATTTATCAACTTGTAATTTAGTTATAGCTATAGTTATTTAATGTGTTAAATAGCGACTTGACTGGCTTTAATATGACTGTAACTTGCGCTGAGACTTAGTTTGTTACAAAGAGCATTAATATGGTGGCATAATAGTTAGTCCATTCAGCTATTTTTTTTAAAATACTAACCACTTCTAGCCCTATTACTCCTATTTTAGCTATTTCTAAGCAAAATCTAAGGTTTTGCTGCTTAATTCAAAACCATTAAAATTATGATTATCTAAATTTTCTAAGCCTCTCCTGACAATTTTGTGGGGTAGAGTAATAATCTCTGAATTTTTGTTAAATAACCTGGTAAAATTATCTATAATATTTAATATAATTACTCCAAAGTTTAATCGGAATTTTTGTTTATCTCACATTTTTAGACCATTGGGAAAATTATTATTATTATCATAGATACCAAAGTAAACACTTTCTAACTTTATAAAGTACAAGCTCATCTCTATGAAGTCATGTTTGATTGGATTATGTTAGACTTGTAGTTTGTCTTTGTATTTTTTTTTACTTTTAAACTAGACTTTTAACTAGATGAAAATCATTTAACCCAGACAGTTTTTGTTGTATGAGAAAGCCATATGTTTAGTAGTCTAAGAATCCAGCAGGGATTGCTCTACAAAATTCCCTCCATTACTTCCAAATAATAGAAATTTACTCAGACATACCGAAACAATGGTACTATAGAACTATAGAAACAAATATTTTAAGCGACTCTGTCAACCCCACGTTTTTTACATTTTACTGATTTTGTGGGTTAGATAGAAGCATAGAAGAATACCTTCTATCTAATTGTGTTGATGAGACTTTTCACCAAATTGATGGAGGCAATAGTAACAGCAGGCAATAGTAATGTCGTGATGGAGGCAATAGTGATGTTGTTGCACTTCCAGTCTACAATTTGATAATCATTTGTATAAAAATAGTCCAAATAACCTCAGTAAAAATTATACTCTAATTTTTGACACAAACACAATTAAAAAAAAGAAACTTTTTGATGAAACTAGTGAAATTAACAAGATTTGTAATAGGCAAGTTTCGCTAAACATAATTTTCGCTAAAGATTTTAACTGCGTATTTCAGATAGCTTTTAAAAGGACGGCTGCACTATTTGGGTTAACTAAATTCTAATATGAATTTAAAAATTTACAATTGGTTTAATATTACAAATTTCTTATTTTAATAATCAGAAAGTTCAATTGTTACAAAAACTCTAACTCTCTGATTATATTCATTTTACTTCCAATTATATTAAATTTTACAGATAAATTTAATTTTGATCGTGTCGTAAAAGGACGAAAAAAATAATAATTTCAAAGTAAAATTCACAAATAAAAAAGAATAAAATTGGAAAACCAATTTAATTTATTAAAATAAAAAATCCAATATAATTTTTTTTTGTATTTTAACAGAGAAAAATTTCAATTTAATTTTACAATTTTTTTCCATCTCGTCCTTGTACACATAATATAGTTTTTGTCACAAAAAAAAAAAATTATTATATTAAAACGTTCTCTGGGGAGCCGATATCAAAAATTGTAGCTTAGTCTTGTGAAAATCGTAATTTTCATTTTTACATTTTTTTGTCTTTTATAAATAACCACTTCCTTAAAAATGAAAGGATTTCATATGATTAAATTTTTATCATTTATTTGAAAAAATCATTCGTTAATCATTCGTTTTTTGGGCTTTTCGAGAATGTTTTTTTGACAAAGTTCCTTTGGGCTTTTGAATGAATATATAGCAAACAAATTTTTGATTGCTCTCTAGAATTTAGTATAAAGATTCATATCCTCTAGATCTAATGGAAAATTATTTGAATTTGATTTTATATTATTCAGGCTATTTGAGAAACAAGAAATGATTTTATTTTAACACGTTTCCTTTCTGTTCTTATAACGTTTGAAATTGTCATTTAGCATAGTAAATTTTTGCTTATAAGTATTGAAGAATTTAGAACAACATCATCTGGACAGTAATTGAATAATTGAACCTTACGTGGCGCCATTTATCTTTTACAAGTTTTATAGCGTCAATATCATTGAATGAACAGTGAACCCTTTTTAACTTTATAAAGTTATAAGGGTACCGTGTCATAAGAAGGCCATAATGTCATAACGCCATAATGGCTTTATGACTCACTTGAGTGAGTCTTCAATCCATATTCACAATTTTTACCAATATGGCTTTAAGACTCACTCGAATTGGTCATAACGCCATATATGGCTTTAAGACTCATACCATAGATGGCTTTATGACTCTTTCGGGTGAGTCTTAAAGCTATATTGGTAAAAATGACGAATATAGTTTTAAGACTTTAGTGAGTCATAAAGCATTATGGCGTTATGACATGGCAGCGTTATAAGGTCGTATAAAGAAAATCTGCAAGTACGAAACTACTACGTAGTAATTCAGCTTTGTGTCTAGTATTTTATTTTTTTGCGAACATTGTCATTTTTATTAGAAAATTTATAATATCCTTGGCGCTCGATGGGAATTATAATTTTCCTGTCCAATCAAATGAAAAAAATTATTTTTCATTTAAATTAAAAAAAAAAAAAATGTTTAAATTTTTTTTTTTTTTTTCATTTTTAATGAATTTTCTTTCAAGTAATTTTCCCAAGGACCAAAAGGAATAAGCAACAGCAACCAAAAAAAATAAAATATAAATAATTTTTCTTTTAATTTACAATATCATTTTTCCTTATGTCCTTTATATTTAAAGAGAGACTCGATTTCTTATGTCAAAATATGAACGTATATAAATATTTACTATACGTTTCTTATTCTTTGTATGTATATAAGATTTATATTTTGATTTTTTCGTAGTAATTTTCTGTTAAGTCCTTGTTGTAAAGAAAATTTATTACAACCATAAATTATACTTGAAAAAAACAAAAAAAAAATCATAAAATGAAATCATAGGATATTTTTTTTTTATATCCTTGAAGGTTTTTCCTTTCTCTTTTTATACTTTAATTTCAAAGTTTTATATGCTTTTAAGGTTGTTGGCGTAAAATTTTTGCAAATTCTTATTAAGTAATAAATGATTTAAGTATACAAAAATATTTTATATTTTTACACCTGCCGGTGGCGTTGAAATATATTATTTTTTTGTTGGTTTTTTCTTTTTGTAATAATTGTGGTCATTAAGTTGAAATTTTGATGATAAGTGCGCGATTAGGAAATTATGAATTTTATTAGATTTTATTTGAATAAAATTTTAATGATAAATTTTTTAGTATTAATGGTTTTTTTGTTGTTGTTGTTGTTTTGGCTTGGCAAGTTAAATTTTAAAATTATTGATGTAATCGATCAGATTACGGCTGACTTAAAGCCTGGGCTACATTGTTTCGATCGGTTCAGTTCAGTTTCGATTCGATTCGATTTGATTCGACGGTTAAGTAGACTGAATACATAGTTACCGATTGCAATCGATTGAACCACAATTTTGTTTTTGTTATTTTTGAAACAGTCAAATTTCATTTCTCTTGACATTTTCCTTCAGTTTGAATTCGCAAAATTCCAATCGTTCCAAACTCTTTCGATTCGATTCGTTCCGATTCGACCTATATGTCCACTCAATCGATTTGCCATATAAAATATATGGAGACGTCATATTTGAACTTTGCGAAACGAATTGAAACTGAACCGATCGAAACAATGTAGCCCAGGCTAAATTCTTAAAAGAAAATTAATTGATTCGGCAACGTTAACTTTGGCAATCATATGTAATTATGTTCTAAGTGCTCCGGTATGTTCGGAAATTTACGGTTACAGAATATGAGCTATAGGTCAATCGATTTCGATCAAAATAGGTCAATGATTTCGAATTGGCAAATAAAAAAATTGTTGACATGATGTGGATGTCCAAGCTCACTCATTAGAGAAACACAATTCTATAATACTAGACTAGTCTCAATTGATTATGGGTAACAACTTATAATCTCATGTAAATGTGAACTAAATGTTTATTCGAACTGAATTCAAGCATTACAACCAAAAATCAGGCTCCGTCAAAAGAACTACATATATTATAATACGAAAACTGTTGGAATTGGATCAATCTGGCGTGCTCATAAAATTAAATTACAATCGAATGGTTCAAAAGACTAAGTTAATCATCAGACGTTGAAACGAATCTTCCGGTTTGATGAAGAAAACTTCGTTCAATCAGCTGATCCCATATATAAATCCTTTCTCATTTGTGTTTTCATTTATCGATCCATCCTTGGAAACGTTTAAAAATATAATATTTTTATATGAAAATTTATAATCTGAAAATTTTTAATCTGAAAATTTTAATAAATTTATTTATTAAAACTAAAACACCATGAATAAAAATAAATATTTTTATTATTATTTTAGATTATAATCTCCCGCACAGTTTTAACCTAATTTTTAACTCTCGGGTGCCTGGCGTTTGTAAAGACGTGGTGATAAAAAAAATAAAAAAAAACATTGAAGACAAACCAAAATTTAAAATTTATACTACATTTTTCACGCACACAAATAATATTTTAACAAATTTTGTGCATATATCTTTAAAACGTATACGTTACGTTGTTCTGCTTAAATGTGTAACATGTTTGCTCAAATGCAAAAAAAATAAAAATTAGCATGAAAAATATGTAGTGCTGTACTATACCTAAAAAACAGATTTGTGTATGCATACTAGATATTTTAATTTTCCATATAAAATCTTTTGCAGAAGGAAAAATTTTCATGCAGAAAACATCATTTTTCATATAAATGAATCTATGTTTTACTCCGTTTTTTTTTTTTAGTATATTTCACAAATTAATTGTGTATACAAAAACAAAAGATGTTACGTACTTTTATGAAATAATGCTGTCGGCTGTTATATCGCGTAAATATCGAAGTTTCTATAGAGAAAGAGATCAATTCAAATTTTTAAATGAGTGCCAACACTCCCAGCAGTTTTCCTAACAACCAAAAATTGAATTAGTTATGTTTAATTCCGCGCTGAATCTTTTAAAATTCCTAGCAGTGGTCTTTTTTCTCGACAGGAACAGGAACTAGCTAACCAATTCTAAGTAGAAGGAATATTGAACCAGTTGAACCTCTATTACAGGCGAAAGATGTGGCATAGTTCATAGTAAGGTATTTTCAAACATGTCGTACAACGTTAAAGGTTAACTACATAAGGATAAAATCAACTCAATACCAACACTTTCCCTATAACAATATGTAAGTAATGCCATATCTTTCCATGTTACTAAAGAGGTGTTTTTCTTGACAGGCTCTAACGATCAATGCTACTAATTCTAATACGAATGATCTAGTATTTAAGGGTTTGAAACAAGCTAATCTCAATTAACGACAGAGAGAGAAATAACAAAATTTATAGTAAGGTCATTTTTTAGGCTGTGATACTTTCTATTAAGGTTGACGAAAAAAAATGCAAATCATCATTTATGATATAACGAAAATTAGGATTAATGAATAGCTTTACAACTTTGCAGATATAAAAAATGTAAAAATGCAATTCAGATATGAAACTTGTCTACAGAGTACGGAGAGAAGATGACTGATGGTGAAAATACTGGTTCTTAGCTCAATGGCTAAATACGAGATTTACAATTTGAGAAATAGGAATTATTAAAATTATATCAATCACTTATTCTGTAATTCCCGGAATCTGTATAAAAGAAGGTTTATGAGCTTGGAGGTTTAGCAATATTAAAACTTTTCTATTTGAAAATTAGGGAGCTATTTTTAATGTGAAAGTTAAACTATTCCAGCCAATTACTTTAGCATATCCAGGTTTAAATGTTGAATATCAAGAAGAGAAAAACGAGGAAGCGATCAAATATTGACTGAGATTTGAAAAATTTGATTGTAATTTACTTCGAATAAACCCTCAATTTTCTGAAAAAAAAAAAGGATTTTCCTTTTAATAGAGGAATTTTTTTTTTTAATACATGCTTGCTAGAAGGATAATGCAAGTAAAAAAAATTATCTCTAATTTATATAAAACTATACAGAGAACAAAAATAAAACAAAATTATTATTAAAAATTGGATATAATATACGCGAATTAATGGTTGTTGTATGTGCAGCACGTGCACTCTTTTATCACCCAGGAAACATACAAGAATAAAAATTCATATTTTCAGATTCTGCATACAAAGTTAAAAAAAAAAAAATGATATGAAATATTCAAAGAATAATTTCAAAATTCGCACATAAATAAAATAGTAAAAAATTATTTATGTTTTGGTAGTAGAACTAATTTATTGTTGTAGCTATAAATGTCTTTAGTTACAAACACGCGCATAAACTATGAAAACGTAATGAATTTAAGCGTGAAATTTTTTATATAAGTTTGTATAAAAAAGGATAATTTATAAAGGATAAATTTAGTTACATTTGGTTCTGGTTGATTGAAATATTTCTGATATCTCAGTTTTGTTAGATAAATTAGTTAGGCGTTTATAGTTTTAAAGGATTTCAATTTGTTTCAGTTTTGCAATTCGAAAAATGTTTATAATATTTCAAACTAAAATTGTATTTAACTGAATTAATTAGGGTGCGTAAAATTTGTTTTGTATTATCTTTTAAATGTTGGGACTCAATTTAGAGCGTATCCAATCGAGCCTTTATATAAAAATTTTTGTTTGTAATGAGGTTTTAAAAGGTTAGTCCACATTTGACATTCGCATTGATATTAAATCAATATTACAGAAGATAATTACTCATTACTGCATTACTCTTTATCTCATTTATGTTTGGTTTATAAGTTTTTGGATTAACATTTATTGGAATGGCGTGCTAGGTGCTACACAAACTCTAAGATGCGAAACAATCCTAATATTTAATTATTACATTAAATAGTTCGGTAAATGCTAGTACAATTGACATTATTCGACTTTTATGTTAGTCAGAATGCTTCGATCTTTACAATTATCAATCTTAAAATCCATAAATCAGGCTTATTAATGACCTCTCCGCTGAGTATTATTACTAAGAATCAATCACTATAAATTAAATTCCTAGTAATCCCTAAAGGAAAGGATAATAATTATTTAAATAAATAAAATGTTAATCAATGTCGATAGCCACAAAATTAGACTCTATATTGATATTCCTTTTGGCTAAATATGCCATCTCTGAATCATACTAAAAAACTTTCAATTTCAACAATAATATTATAACCAATCAATATAGTGTACCTTTTATAACCACAATACCAAATTTCTCCGGTCAATAAACTTCATTTAAAAAACACCACGTAATCAGTATCATTTGTTGTCCCTCTACTAGGGCAACATTTACTATTATATTTAGTTGTATTTTTTTTTTCCAATTTTTGAATATTAATAAATTTTATTTTTACTTCATCTGTAGATTTTTTGGAAAACCGAAAATCCTTTTATTGTTAACAATTATCTGTCTGTTTCGTCTGTCGGTTTGTCATTGTATATTGGAAACCTTTTCAAATTGTTATTTAACATAGTATAAATGTTACTCCAAGTTCATTTTAGTTTACAATATGTAGAATTATTGTGTAATATCATTGTATTTCTATTTCTTATATAGCAGTGACACGGTAGATTGTAACTTACGAATGTAGATGACGCCGCAGTGTTCTTTTTGAAAAATTGGAAAAATGAAACCTTTCAGAATGAAAAAGTAGAAATACAATTGTGATATTAACATTACTTAAAAAATCTTCCGCTAGATGGTCTTATTCGTCCTTATCAAATTATAATTTCATTGTATTTTTTTTCTCTCTTTGTTATTCCACATGTGAACCTAGAGCCTACTTGCAAATCTTCCATTTTACTCTGTTTATACATCCATTTCCGAGATTTACTTGTATATTGGTAGTGACTTTAATTAGTTTTCACTATGCGAATAATCAGTTCGCAGTAGTATAGTTGCATCGATGAAGAAGTCAACGTTAACGCCATGCAATGCTACGTCTTCATTGTGTTTTAGCTTTAATGAAGTTGCTGTTATTTGGAAGCTGACAGATGTCAATCTTGAGAGAATTAATTAGTTAGTATGTAAAATTGCAGACAACGTGGATTTATTGTTGTCGTTCTTTTTGTTAATCGGCCTGTCCAGCATTTGGACTTGGGTCTTTTCGGTATAATGAAAGCAGCTAACTTACTGCGCTACCGAAACCACACAATTTCAATGTTTAATTTGCAGTAAAATTGATTTGTGGACGATTTGAAAAAGATAACCAAAATTACAATAAAATATTATGTTAAAATATTCAAGTTTTTACCGGAAGTGGCGCTGAGCCCATAATTATGAAACTAATCTTCAGTAGTTTTGCTATACAACATTTTTTTTATGTTGTTTTATTTATGTTTTCAGGGCAATTGAATATTATTTTCTATAATATTGACAGTATTTTGTCTACCCAAAAAAAAAAATATAATTCAATAATAACGCAGAGAAAATAAATGTTTTCTTGTGTCTGTCCATTAATTTTGGATAATAAATTCAATAAAAAAAAAAACCTAAACTGTCGAACCCAAAATAATAAATAATTATATTTAATTTATATATTTTTTTTATCATTACAATTTAAAATAACATAAAATTTTACTTAAAAAATCATGTTTTTTATCCATATATAAATTTTAATTCTATCCCAGTTTTACCCTCATTTATATGGCCTTGAATTAAACTCGGGTTTTGTCACTTTCCCCTGATATACAAAAATTATATAAACTTTCTAATTTAATAATTTTTAAATTATTTTGACCTACACCAATGACGACGATATAAATTATTTTGTCACTAAATTTGTTGTTATGTCGGAATTTCTTATATTACCCTCAGAAATCCCAACAAAGAAAGACATTTCAACTAAGGATTTTACAGAAAAAACCCTCATCACTTAAGTGCGATGGTGTATAAATGTATTTAATGATAATCATATGCGGCATATAACTAAATTTTGAAGGTCTTTTTCTGACCCATCTATAATTTCATCCCCCCAACGAAAAATGGATAGTAAAAAATTGACATAACATGGACTATTTTTTATAAGTAATCATAATTGTTAGCATAAATCAACATAAATGCGGATATTTGTTAAGAAGAGAAATTTTTATGTTAAAAAATTGATATTATTAAATTTTGTTTGCGGTTCTCTGATAAAAATTGACTATAAATGGGCGACAAATTTTCTAATTATTGTTGATTGTTAGAGATTAATATACAAAATACAAGAAATTTGTGAAATGACAATAGAAAGTCTATATAAAATCTAAGTAACAAAACTCTAGTGGCGATCAGAAAGTTTACATGTTCTAAAGTATGTTAAATTATTGATTAATGGCATCTTTTTATTGCAATTGACAAGTAAAATTTAGTTCTTAATCTTTAACATCCAATTTTTGGTCATGTAATTTAAAGAGATTCTTTTAGCCTATACACTGCATTGAACTTCACACTCCACTCAATAATTTATTACAAATTACTGAATAATAATATTACCTATATCAGGCCAGTTTTTAAAATACCGTGAGATCATTTCAGAACTTCGGTAACTTCGTGAATAATTTATTCAGTAAAGGATAACTGGATGAACCATATTCAAAATCATAACATAATTGGAATCTTTTGAAAATATTCAGCATTTTAAAATTTTAAATACAATAAAATATTAAGGCATTTCGACACAGTTAATAGCGCCATCTATTATTGAATATTTTATAAATATTAATTTTAATTAATAAATAATTAATTTTATAATGGCTGCCTAATTAAATTAAAAGTGCAGAATTAGTAAATTATATTACGAAATGTTGTGATGGAATAATCGGTTCAATAATCTTAAGTCAGTAGTAGAGGGTTTATCTATCAAAATATTTGAATTATATAAAATATATTATATTTCTCACAAAGCTCAGTGAAGAAATCCTTGTAATCAAGTGTCTAATACTCGTCAAGCTGGGGCATAAGCTACAAGTTACAAAGAAAATTGCAACCAGAGAAAGTCAGTTCATTATTCGTTTTTATCAGCGAAAACAATCAAAAGGAGAAAAATTGTTAGTAAGGAACTTTCTGTTCATCTTTAAGCTTGATTTATTGAACTTTCTTACATGCTGAGATAGTAATTTACTATCCGCATTGGATTAAGCTATGGTGTTTCCATAACCGAAAACAAACAAATGTAAATAGATTACACTCTAATTGCTAATATAATATTAACATTTTATTTATCAGGCTACCACTTACAAGAACACTAACACCACTACTTCCCTATGTCGTCACCTGGCAATTTAAGCTATTAGAAATTGAGCAAAATATAAATTTAAGAATTAAAGTATATTTCCAAAATGAAGAGAGGTTCTATTAGCTGTTTACAAGTAAAATATTCAGTAAGAAAAATTGAAATAGTGAGTGTGACAAAATAACTTTTTTAAGGTGGATTTAATTTCTGCTACGTTTTCTCGCCGCAACTGTATGATGCACGTGACGTTTTTCACATGCCCACGCTTAACACATACGTTGAAAGATTTGAAATTGCGAAAATACTAATAACCGTCCAGCGAATACTCGTTAAAACGCGTATTTTTCTCAATACTTATCGCTAGCATACTTTTGTCCAGCTGTTTGATAAACTCATTTATTCTGATTGGTTGAATCGAAGAAAAAAAACTCTATCGCAACCGCAACGAGAAAACGTCGCATAACTAAATCCAGTCTTCAATTTGTCTTGGATACCATAATTAAATTAAATTTTCTATAATTAAATTATATTCTATATGAAAATTTCCATTGTCTCTTTCCATCTCATCATTTATTAAATCCACCAACCAAAAAAGAAAAACAATTTTCATCCAAATAAAAGTAAAAGTATAAATTTATCTCTGTAACCATTTCTTTTTTATTCTTCATCGTATCACCAAAATTAATTGATTTATTGGCAATTTACAAAAAAATAAAAACCATAAAAAGACGTAAATTTTATATATAGAGAAAAGTCTTTTTATGGTGGCATTAAATTGGTCAATTTTTTTTGTTTTTTTTTTTTCACATTGCTATGTTATATGACCATAAATATAATTGAGTTTATATTATAGAAGAGACCCAACAAACAAAAAAAAAAAACCTCCGATTCACCAAATAATTCCCCATAGGACAAACGACGTGACAATTATTCAATTAGAAAGGACAGAAAAGTCAAAAGAAATTCTTATTAACAAAAATTTTTTTTTTTTGTTCGTAGCTGTAGGTGGAATTTACCATTTAATTTAACCACATATAGAAATAGACTCTATGTCTCTGTATATTGGGTATAATAAAAACCGAAATGATTGTGGTTTATATCAAATTAGAATTATTATTAGTTACTATTTATAAAGAAGAATAGAATTTTTATATCTTAGATTGGAATTTTCAAACAAAAGAAGAAACTTTTTTGTTGATATAAATGAGACTAGAATAATGTACAGAATTTAAGTGAACTTTTTTTTGGTCTAGGCAGAAGTTACGTTCTAAGTTATTTAAAAGCAAATAATTATTATTAGAATTCGTTTGTGTGATGGTAAATATAATAAAAAATTTAATATACAAAATAACATTAATAAAATTTTCATTGAATTTTCTATTTTTCTAATTTTCCCTGTCATACAATGACAAAAAAATTTAAATAATTTTAATCGCGTAATGGATTTTTTTTGAATTGTACAAACTATCAAATTTGGGCCAGATTGAACAGACGACAACTCTTTAGACATTATCTAAAATATCATTTTGTCCATTTTTCTAGTTTTCGTAATAATGGATTTGTATTAACGTTCGCAATACCATGCCAACGCCGGAGGACAATATAATGCAACTCAAAATAAAACCCGCGCAACATAATTATTGCTGAATGACAGTCAGTACTTTAGAAAGTCAGCTGTCAAGTTAATTGTACTAATGTTTGATATTTAAATTTAAATTCTTATAATTTTAATAATTATAGTTGAAAGTTGGCCAAATACGGCGCTGCTCTGTGCACCATTGTTATTGTCAAAACATCGAGTTGTGAATGGAATTTTATTTTTGCGTTACGTTACGTTATATTGCGTTGAAGTAGCATTAGGAATTTGCTATATAATTTTATTGTTTGGTTGGTTTGCGAAAGAGGGAATGGAAGCGACCAAACCTTCAACCTAGACCATACGGTCTATTGTGTCCCTTTACAAAACGATATCCATTTTCACCACGAATCGTGCCATTCCACTTCAATAAAGTTTATCAGATTAGCAGGTTTTTCTTTGTTTACTTCTATTAAATCTCCTGCAAAAAAAACCCGAATTTTTTTAATCTTTCAATACACTGAGAATGACAGTGACATGACAGTGTTCAATTGTTTCGCAATCTTCATCACAGCATCTACAAGTGGTTTCCGTTCTCAGACTTAGTGGAAAGGTATGTACAGTCTGAGCATGGGTTTGGGCATATTTAGAATTCTTCTCGATTGCTTAGCATTGGGGTTACTCCAGAACAGTAGCTTTCTGTGGAATTATTAGTTTCCAGCAAATATAAATGTTGAAAAATAACAAATAAAATTGGTGGCGAAACACATACATACGACATGATGGCAACCCCAATTAGCCCCATTTTGCTGTAATTTTATGGAAATCAATCGAAATTTTTTGAAGTAACGAAAAATTCTTTAAAAGTCAATTATATTGTATGTGTTAAAACTATAATTTATATGTTTTCTCAAATTGTCGTAACTCCATTTTGTTCATAATGCATTTTTGACAATGTTATTGATTTAACGAATTTCCCTTTCTTCTTTTTATAAAAATATATAAACAAAATGTCAAACTTTTCTCAATTAAATTACATCAATTTCCAAATTTTAAATTCTAGTATTAAATGAAAATTCACTTCACGCAAAAGCTAATTCAGAAACAGTTTTACATGAAACTCAGAATGTGACCATTGTCAGTTTTGAATAAAACTCACTGAATCTCGCTAAGCATGAGTAGCTCACCATTAAAACTACTCATTATAAACCGATTTTGATTGAATGATTTAATTTAGAAATAAAATTGACAAATGTTTGTCAAAATTGACAAATGTTTGTCAAAATTGACAATGTAAATTTGCAGTTATAGGAAAATTAAAATAAAAAAAGCACTCGATAACATCTGTCATTTTTGTATAAACAAATCGTCCTGTTTTGTTAGAATTACCTAAGTAAATCCATTTTTTTTTTGTTATTGTGGTTAGGGAAAAGACGAAGATTTTCAATATTTTTCTTAGTATCAAAAAGAGTTGATCAAAAAATATAAAGTATTAAAATGAAAAAGAAAATATTTTCGTGAACTGAATTTTAAAATTATTTTAATATTCATATAAAAAGCATTTCCTTAAAATATGATAAAAGAAACTTTTTGATGATAAGTTGGGGAGATTTTGTTGTATAACATGCGTATCAAAATATCACCCCTTGTATAAATGTTAAAAAATTTGATGATGGGGTCATGAAAACTTTATATAAAGTCCTTTATGCTTCGACACTTCTACGTTTTTGGCGAAAACGCATTCAACCTGAAATCTTTAACATGTGAGGTTTATTTTTTTCTACTGTAGATCAATTTACTTAAAAAACTTTTTTACATATGGAAGATAGATTCTAGTAAGGGCTGGATTAAGGGGTTAATTCAATCAGGACCGTGAATATATGGAAATGAAACATTTAAATTGTAATTTGACAGTGTTATCAGAAAAAAAAACTTTGAAATATATATAATATTATAACCAGGCATTCATTAATATTAATTCTGAAGTATTTAGCTCTCGACTCTAGAAATTAAACAAAAACAATTTTGACAGCTATAAAAATATTGGTAATACTTAAATTTTAAACTCCACTATGCAAACCTATATAATATCTAAATTCTGAATTTTTAAATCTCAATAGAAATAATCAATTTATCTCTTCCTCTATTGTTCTATTAATTGACAGTGGGACAGATGACAAATGTCAAAATCTTACTAAAATAATTTAATTATTATCAAATTTAATACTGCTGTCCTTTCTCTTCAAATAAAGTGTTAAAAAAGCGTAAAGAATACTGAATATTATGTATCAAGGAAAACGTAATGTTTTTCAAAACTTTTCGAATTGAATTTACGTTCGTTTGAAAATGACAGTACACTTGACAGTACACACAACCACAGACAATAACAAATTAGTTCTAATTAAAATTTTCGTATTCTGTTTATTTATTTAAAGTATTCTTAACGTTATAAGATTTATAACGTTCTGTTCTAGGAGAGAGAGAGAGATGTTAAATTTTTGACAGCTGTCAAAATTTTAAGCATTTTCAACTTCACTCACAAAATAGTCAATATATTTTCACTTCAATACAAAATTTTCTTCCATTCCAATTTTTCCTTCATAAATTTTTCTCTCGTTCGCTCTGGAAAACAGAAAAATAAAAAAATGATTTAATACTTGACAGCACTGTCAAAATATATTAAAAAAAAACTAATATTAGTTTTTAAACTCCACTCCTGATATTTGTTATATCTCAATATTTATATTACCATCTCAAATTCTTATTTTCGTCCTGAATGGGTAAAATAGAAAGTGCGAAATCTCAACAACACGTAAAAGTTCATTTTTTTGGGGGAGGGGGAGTACAGCAATTCATACGTAATTCCTACTTTACAATTTTCTTAATATTATATATCGTAAATTATATTTCTAATATAAACTTGACTGACTCTTTTCATACATACAATGCGGACCAATAATTCCCCCTTTACCAACAAAAATTTTTAACACTCGTTTGTCTTTCATCATAAATAACACCAGTAGTGTAACAACAACAAAACCATATATAAAAGATTTTGAAGTATTTTTTGTAACACTAACTTTATTGGGATGAAATAAAAAAGGGTCCTTGGAACACACACACCCATAAAATGTTTGTTATTAGTTTGAATAATACCAAAAAAAAAAAAGGAATAGCGAAAAATATTTTTGTATGAAAAAAAAAAATATTGCAATTTATTGCTTGGAAATCCTGTGCTCCGTTCTGTGTGTAAATAATAAAGAGATGAATAACATCCTTTTATTATACAATATTTTTCATATAATATTATGATATACGTTAATATTCTAAAAATTTATATGTAATAATTTTTCTGTGTATTTATTTACGAGGTATAAAACGTATAACGAATTTCTTGCAAAATATACCACACAGCAGCAGTAACCAAAAAAAAAATATTTATTCAAATTTATTAACGAGTACGCGAAAAATGGAAGCCCATTCTGTCGTTACAGAGCCCTACGTACCATACATACTACGTATCAACGTATGTGTAGTATAGAAAAGTGTTTTGATGAAAATTACAGATTAAGAAGTCCTTTTTGGTCTCTCCTTATTATAATATTCAAAAATATATTTTATAACATGTTAATAATTTTTTGAAAGGATATGGTAAAAATATTTATGAAGAAATTATTATTTATATATATATTTTATATTATACGTAAAATATTTTTTGAATAAATATCCTTTCTGGGTGAAAAAAGGGTGAAGTTTTTTTTTTGTTGATGAAAATAATTTAAGATTTAAAGGATTTTTTTTTTGTAAGTATCATAATTTTTCCATAGTAATAATATTTATAGTAAATTTCAGTTTAAAATCCTTTAAATACAAACAATTTTTATTATAGAAGATTTTATATGAATATGATGGATAATGCTCATCAAAAAGGACGATTTATATATGTTACAGTAAATGTGTAAACAGCAGTCAATTCATGCATTAACTAGTAAATATATGCATTGACGTTATGAAAACATTTTTAAATATAAAAATGGATACTACTACTAGTAAATGTATTCATTTACTGGAAAATGCATACATTCACAACAATACATTATAGTCAAAGCATAATTATAAGACTTTTGTGAAGTTTCACCACTATTATGGTTTGAACCTTGGGTTAATTCACCACACACTATTCTAAAACTTCAAAATTAATATATCAATACATAGAATAACTGTTTTATTATTATTATGTTAAAAAATTTATGGGAATTAAAACTGATTAATCTGAATTACAATTCACACTTTCTGAATTAAAATTGACGTATCTGAATTACAATTGATACTTTCTGAATTACACTTGGAAAAGGTGGAAATTATATGAGAAAGGTTTGAATATTTAATAAATTATTAGAAATATTTCGAAATAAAGTTTTTTTGTGAATAGATTTACTGACCGAGTTGTGAGAATGCATGTACCTACTAGTAAAAGCTAAATTGTACCATTTATTGCTAATCAAAATAGTGAGTGTATATGTTACAGTTAAAGTGTACACAGCAGTCAATGCATGCATTAACTAGTAAATGGTTTGAATATTTAATAAATTATATTGGAAAAGGTGGAAATTTTATGAAATTTTATATGGGAATGGTTTGAATATAATTCAGTGTACACATTGACTGTTGTGTACACTTTAACTGTAACATATACATTATCGAGTAAGTGTACACATTTGGTAAATTAACGGTTTTACTGTAACATATTATATAAAATAAAAAAAATTTAAACAATACGAAAATGTAAATTTCTTTTTCGGTAAATAATGATTTATGAATTCAATTTTACTTTTGTTTTGTATGGACGACAATTTTTCTGCCATATTAAAACATTCGGAAAAATTAATAATATTTTTTACACTTCAAACGTTTTCCACTTGTGTATAATAATTTTTATAGTCAAAAAGGATATAAATAAAAGTGTAATGCATATAAAAAGTATTTATATGCAGAAAAATATTAAGGATACGATTTTGTTCACATATTCTTTAAATCCTTCAATATTTTGTATTACTAAGAAATTGACAGTGTTTTTAAATCTTGGCAATATTTTTGAAGAAATAAAAGTTTTTGGTATACAAAATTAATAATGCAATTTTTCAAAATATAATAATTTTAGATGAATATTTATAATAATATGTTTTTACAAAACAGGATACAATAATTCATTTTGAATATATAAATTGTGAATAATCCTTTGGAAATTTGTTTCGTATATAAAGTTTTAAAGGTAATATTATATAGAAAAGGGAAACAAGCTAGCTTACAAGAGGATTTAATTGTAATGGGGAATAGATTTATTTTTACAATATTTAAAATAGAGGGTGCGTTTTTTTTCTATTGAAGGATTTATGAAAATTTTGGGAGTTCTTGAGTTAAGATTAATGAACTTTTTAATATGAAATTTGAAAAGAACTTAATGAAAAAAATTTCATAAATTTTAAATTTGGAATTATTATGAGAATTAGAAAACCTCATAATCTTTTCACATCCTGCTCCTTACCGCGGTATCAAATATTGCATGGTAGCACAAATTAATAGGTATGGCTCGCTGAAATATCGTCCCAAACAAAATCACCCCAAAATATAAAATGAAAAATCGCCCCAAAATTTCAATAGTAATTGGGGCGATGTTGACAATGAAAAATCAACCCATTTATTGCGGCTTAGTTGCATTTTTTGGGGTGATTTTTCATATTATATTTTGGGTTTATTTTTCATTATGAAAAATAACCCCAAATTATTACCCCAAAAAATTAATTTGGGCCGATTTTTCATTTTTCAAATTTTAAATTAATTTCAGAGTATATTGTTGAAAAAGTAAATGAAAATATCCCACATCTACATTGTCGCTGTTTAATAGACGGTACATTTAACATTGTTTCAGTGGTCATTTTTCATTCCTCTTGGGGTGATTTTTCATATCATATTTTGGGGCTATATTTCTTAATGAAATTGGGGCCGATTTTTCATTTTTATTTTGGGGTGATTTGGTTTGGGGGGTGATATTTCCGGGAGCCAATTAATATAAATTGCCAAAAACAAGCATAATTTCAGGGGTAGGTGTAAAAAATATATTTCTTCTGAGGATATCCTTCACATTTAAAAAACCTTTATTGGTCCTAAATTTGATTACAATTAGTTTATCTTGTCAAGTGTATTGCCAACAACTCTGTCACATTTTTGATAGAATTATGAGGTGTATAAACATTTAGTCACTCCATGCGTAATTAAAAGTGCTTCATTTGTGTTTAATTGATATCGAAAATGTGAAAGTAATGCTGAAATTGAAGGTATTTCAAAGAAACAGAAGTAAAACTTTTCACGCTCAGCAATTCTCATGCTCAAATTTCATATAACCCGTACATCATTAGCGAATAAGATGTTAATACCATTCCTGGCACTCCTGGTGCCGTGTCATAAGGCCATATGTGATAACGCCAATATGCTGTATGACCCATTCGAGTTAATCTAAAAGACATATTGGTAAAAATGATGAATATGACTTTAAGACTCACTTGAATTGGTCATAACGCCAATAATGTGTTGTGACATATGACCTTATGATACGGCATCGTACTTCTATATTATATAAATATTTCTATGGTAAAGCTTCGAAATTTCTATGGTAAATTAAAAGTATCAATAGCAAAAAAAAAAAAAATTTTCTTCAAATATTTTAATTATTTTTTTTTGAAAGAATTTGAAATATAATAAATTAACTGCCAGAAAAATGAAATTTTCGTACATTGACAATACATTTTAGCTTTAATATCAGACACACATTTCGAATCGGAAGCATGTAAATTCATGCGGCGATGCTTTGACTTTACTTCAATTTTATCTTTACTACTTTTACGAAAAATAATCGATTCAAATAAAGCGTTTCCAGGTACTGTTTTTATTATTAAACGGTATTCATCTTCTAATCTAAAATTACTATTTATTTCGGTTACATTGGGTCCATATGCTTCAACAATATTGTCTAATTGAAGTTTTTCACATAAACTGAAATTCGAAATATTATTAAAAGTTTTAACATAATCATTTATATCATCAACAACAGATTGAGCCAATTCCCGAACTATAAATGATGTTTTATCAATACTCTGATATGACATACAAGCACACCATTCATCTGGAATTGCAATATCTTTACATGAACGACTGTACGGCACTGGTTTCAATAATGATTGACAATTTGGACAATCTATAGATTTCGTCAAATTCTTAGTAGTTCTGCCAGATGCTTCAAGTAAATGTTTTAATGTCATATGAATATCATAAGGATTTGTTAATCGGTTCTTATTCACACTTAAACTACTTGCAAATTCGGGATATTTTGTTCTCAACCACTGCGGTAACAATATAAACATAAATGGTAAACGTTCTTCATAATATCCAGATTTAGTATTTGCCGCAGGTCCCCACCGTATTCCGTGATCACTGAAAAATATCACAACACTCTCAAAATTGTATAGTTTTTCTAGATATTCAGATATTTTTATATCCATTGATGAACAATCGTTCATATTGTCATGGCTGAATGAATTAATCCAAAATAGACCAAAAAACGGATCATACTTATAACGTGTTGCCAATTCAGTAGCATAATCTAAAACATATTCAGCTGAATGTTTATAACCAAGACAAAATTTTAATGATGGGCTTATGTGATTTCTTAAATTTTGCTCAGCTGCTATCATAAATGGTTTTAGATAATAATCAACTGGTGGTAATTTAAATTCAGCTCGTTTATTGAAATTAGAAGTACCAATAGAAGCTTCATCTTCTGCATATGCTGTAACATAGCCATGCTTTTGAAAAAATTTCCAAATTATTGGACAATTATCAAGGGTAATTTCTGTTGTTGAATTGAAACCTGTTAATACAGCCATCAAATTCTGAAATGTATTGGAAGATATCTAAAAAAACCAAAAAATAATTATTCAATAAATTATAATTGTTTAATATTATATGATTCTCAACTTTGTTATATGCACTCATTTCAAACCAATTATTCTTATGCAACATTTCAGCAGTTCTTGGCATTGATCGTAACAAGTTATTACTAGAAATGCTATCAATTCCTATCATCAAAATACTTGGTGCTCTTTCTTTATAATTTTTCTTCCAAGCTTCTATCCGTTCACGAACATGTTCACGTTCTTGTATCATTGGATAACCATTAATGTAATTTTGATTATTACTTGTTCGATTACCAATTGTTTGATTAATCCTTGTACATTTTACCAAAATATTATCGATTGTAGTTGGAATTAGTACAGAATTGTTGAAATTCAAGCATTTAGTAAATCTGGAAATTCAATATTGTAGAAATTAGTGCCAACCAATTGGAAAAACAGATAAATTATTTTGTTATAAAAAAAACTCACTTAACTTTTTTATCAGGCTTTTCATCCTCGTCATCTCTTAAAATTGTTTGATAACAACAATCCAATTTTGCAGTATCATAAATTGATCGATTATCATCAAAATATAATGTGTATAGCTTTGATGTGGAATTGAATTTAATTCTTGTCAACGGTTCCACTGTAGAACAAACTTCATAAGTTTTTGGATCGAAATATTTTATTACATCGGCATCATAAATATCAAATTTCGGTATCCGACATTTATCATTCCAGATTAAATAACCTTTCATCAATTTATCATAATCATGAATAACTGGTATTTTTTCGATTTCATTAAATTTTAATTCATAGTAGTACAAATATAGATAAACTAATAAAGGAACTATAATTAAAAATATTAATTTCAAATTTAACAAATAACCGCGATTATAAATATTATATAAAAAACACTTTTTAATCATTTTCCTGCTGATGTCTATAAGATATTTTTCAAATGGTAATAAAAAACTTTTTACATATCATTTTTGATTGTTAGCCTACTAAAAATGTTAACATTATATTAAGTTTTTATAATTTTGTATAGTAGAATAAAGCCACGATCTCGACCTATTTTCGTCAGTATCGTCTATTACTGCGGTTTCTACAACATTGAAAAGAAATCAACCTTAGAGGAAGTTTACTTTGAATCAAAAAAAAAAAAATTCCATCCTCATTGTTGCTGCCATTTTGACAATGTTTTTATGTAATGGCTTGTTTCTTTCTGCTTAGATAGAAATTACGAAAGAGTTAACTGTCAAACGAGCTGTCATACTGCGCTCATTTTTTGACATTTATGATGTATACTCTAATAAACCATCATAAACAGTAGTCACGATTTGACAATGCTACCAAAATTATCCGAATTTACTTTGAAAATCAGTCCACGATTTCGATTCGCGTAACTTATAGACGACTTTGGACTTTGTGATTTTTATGGCGCACATGGCGAGCAAGGCAACTGTAAATAGATATCATACCACATATTTTCTAAATGATGAAATAACACCAAAACGTCGAAAAGGAATGTGTGTACTGAAGAGAATATCGCCATTGTAAACGAAAGTGTAGTGGAAGAAAATCCAAATTTATCGATTCGTCATCGGTCGTAGGAATTGGGTCCGTTCATTACGTGGAACATTTTGCAACATGATATAAAATAGTTTTCTTCTGAAGATCGTATAGTAATTAGCACTTGCATATGGCTTGATAGAATTAAACTGATTTGTAACAAAACCAACTATTAGTTATTCCCTTTAAATATCAGTACTCCCTTAAATAACTCTCCCCACCAAAGTACTAACGTAAAAGTGATTAATCAAGTGATTGATTAGTCGTACGCAATGGGTTGGGTTCATAATCTCGAAATTTAAAATCCCGAATTCAAAATCTCGAATTCAAAATCTCGAATTTGAAAATATCGAATTTGGAAATCTCGAATTTGAAAATCCGGAATTTTAAAATCTCGAATTTCACAATCTCGAATGTTGGATTAATTTTTGGTCTAAAAAATCGCGAGATTTACAAATTAGAGATTTTGAATTCGGGATTTTAAATTTCGAGATTATGAACCCAACTCATTTAGAGGGCACACTTCTTAATCAGTAGCGTATAATATAAAAATTTCATAATTAAAACTCAAAAGTATCAACTATAAAAATTTATTTTTAAATATTTTAATCTTCATAGTAATGTTGCTCTTCTTCTATATAATTTGATAATAATAAGGAATTGTATATAAAATAAATGAATTGCCAGAAAATTGAGTATTTAGGAGATTGACAATGACAAAACTTTTTAGCTTTAATATCAGTAACACATTGAGAATGTGCAGGATATAAATTCAAACGATGATGCTTTGATCTTATTTCCATTTCCAATTTATTAATTTTACGATGAATAGTCGATTCAAATAAAGCATTTCCAGGAACAGTTCTTATTTTTAAACGGTATTCTTCAAATGGCATCTTACTATTGGTATCGGCAAATGTAAGTGCAGAAGCTTCAACAATATTATCTAATTCAAGTTTTTCACATAAACTCGAATTCGAGATATTATTAAAATTTTGAAGATATGAATTCATATTCTTAACAGCAGATTTTGCTAGCTTTAGGACTAAATCTGATTTTTTATCAATACTATGATATGACATACAAGCACACCATTCATCTGAAATTGCAATATCTTTACATGAACGACTGTACGGCACTGGTTTCAATAATGATTGACAATTTGGACAATCTAGAGATTCCGACAAATTCTTAGTAGTTCTGCCGGATGCTTCAAGTAAATGTTTCAATGTCATATGAATATCATAAGGATTTGTTAATCGGTTCTTATTCACACTTAAACTACTTGCAAATTCGGGATATTTTGTTCTCAACCACTGTGGTAACCATATAAACATAAATGGTAAACGTTTTTCCAAATATCCAGATACGGTGGTTGTAGGTGGTCCCCAGGGTATTCCGTGATCACTGAAAAATATTACAACACTATCGAAATTGTTTAATTTTTCTAAAAATTCAGCTATTTTTATATCCATTGATGAACAATCGTTTATATTATCATGACTTAAAGAATTGACCCAAAATAAACCAAAAAACGGATCATACTTATAACGTGTTGCTAGTTCAATAGCATAATCAAAAATGTATTCAGCTGAATGTTTATAACCAATACAAAATTTTAATGAAGGATTTTGGTGACTTTTTAAATTTTGTTCAGCTGCTATCATAAATGGTCTTAGATAATAATCAACTGGTGATTTTTTAAAACCATGCTTATTGAAATTAAAAGTACCCGTCCAAGCTTCATCTTCTGCATATGCTGTAACATAACCATGCTTTTGAAATAATTTCCAAATTATTGGATAATTATCAAGGCTTTCTCTAGTTATGGAATCGCAACCTGTTAATACAGCCATCAAATTCCTAAATGTATTAGATGCAATCTAAAAACCGGAAAAAAAAAATTAGCCAAGAAATTATAACTGGTTCAATACAATATTATGATCCTCAACTGTATTATATCCATTCATTTCAAACCAATTATTCTTATGCAACATTTCAGCAGTTTTTGGCATTGATCGTAACAAGTTATTACTAGAAATGCTATCAATTCCTATCATCAAAATACTTGGTGCTCTTTCTTTATAATTTTTCTTCCAAGCTTTTATTCGCTCACGAACATTTTTACGTTCTTGTATCATTGGATGACCATTAATGTAATGTTGATTACTACTTCTGCATTTTACCAAAATATTATCGATTGTAGTTGGAATTTGTACAGAATTTTTAAAATTCAAACATTTAGTAAATCTGGAAATTCAATATTGAACATAAATATTAGAAATTAGTGCCAACCAATTGGGAAAAACAGACAGAAATGATGTTATAAAAAAACTTACTTAACTCTTTTGTCAGGATTTACATTCTCTTCATCTCTTAGTATTGTTTGATAGCAACAGTCCACTTCCACATTATTATTCATAACTAAATATAATGTGTATTGTTTTGCTTGTGAATTGAAAATGATCTTTGTCAACGGTTCCTCTGTAGAACAAGTTTCATATATTTGTGGTTCAAGCAGTTTCAATACATCGGTAGTAAATATATCAAGTTTCAGTATCTTACATTTTGCACTCCAAACTAAATACTCTATATAAGTAAATAAATCCATGGAATTACGATATAATAATATTATGCAAATTATAATTTTACCTTTCATCAATTTATCATAATCAGGAGGAACTGATTTTATTTTGATTTCATTCAATTTTATTTCATAGTAGTACAAATATAGATAAATTAATGCAGAAACTATTATTAAAAAAACTAATTTCTTATAATAACCGCGTTTTTTAAAATTATATAACTTTTTAATCATTTTTCTACTGATTCTTACCATTTTTAATTATTCTGCAGAATTCAAATATAATTTGAATGTTCAAGTGATTCAATATAATCTGAATCAGATGTGAATGTTCAAAAATTTGTTGATAATTAGAAAAAATATTATAAATCACTTTTTACATAATCATTTTTGATGGTTAGCCTACTAAAAATGTTAACACTATTTTAAATTTTTATTATTTTGCTCAGTAAAAGTTTTATCAATCCTCAGTGTTGCTGACATTGTAGCGAAAATTTTATGTTATAATTGCAGTTACAAGTTTAAATACGTAATACAGTCAGGACACTGACCAAAATTAACCCACTTTTCATAAATACGTTCACCAAAAACACTTTTATGTTCCCAAAATCAGTTCACAATCAAAAAATATATTGATGAACAAATAATTTGATTATCACGAAAATGGTGGTCCATAAATGCAAATTGTTTTTAGTGAGCTATAGAGTCTAGACGTAATACATACAATACAAATTTCATCTTTTTATTTTCTACACTTCTTATTCTAACATTTACGTTACGGTACGTTTACATTTAGCTAAATACGTAACGAAAATAAATTATAGTATGAAGAAATTTTTTCTCCGGTGGTTCGAATACTAACCGTTTTTTTAGAGGGTACATCAAAAATAATTTAATTCTTTCCGTACGCTATTTAAATTCGATACTGTCCAGTCACACTAAAATTTAAGAATTTTGAAATGGACGCAAAATTTTATAGTTTATTTAACGCATTTTCGGCACCAACTAACTAACCAAACTAAGGGTAAATTATGCTAAGGGTAAATTATATTGAAATCGACTAATAAATTAACATTATTCATAAAGCCTGGGCTACTTTGTTTCGATCGGTTCAGTTTCGATTCGTTTTGAAAACTTCAAATTTGACTTCTCCATAAATTTTATATGGGAAATCGATTGAGTCGACACATAGCTCGAATCGGAACGAATCGAATCGAGAAATGAAATGTCAAGAGAAATGAAATTTGACTGTTTCAAAAATAACAAAAACAAAATATGTGGTTCAATCGATTGCGATCGGCAACTATGTGTTCAGTCTACTTAACCGTCGAATCAAATCGAATCGAAACTTAACTGAACTGATAGGAACATTGTAGCCCAGGCTAAATTATTGTTGAGGAAATTATATTGAATAATTTAATTTTTTCAATTAATCTCAGTTTTCACTTAATATTCCATAACTCCTCGTAAAAATTGAAATTTTATTTATATAAATTATTTTAAAACTGAAATTAATTAAATTTTAAAAGTTGAATTTCCAATTTTCTTTGGTTTATCTTTATAATTAAATCAATTTTTTTCTTGTGGACTGTAATTGTATTGTCATAAAACATTATAAAAAATTCTGCTGTTCTGAATGCTAACTGTTGACATTTAAACTTATAACGAAACACATTCAATAATTTTATTCTGCTACCTGGCCTGGTACTGTAACAATAAATTGAATTAATCGCCTTTGATAAAGTCCAAATTTAAAATGTATTTTTCCAATCCAATCTAATATAGGCAAGCCATTTATCAGTTAATTCTATGTAGTATTTGCATAATGATTAGAAACTCTTTCGTAGCTACCGTCTTCAAATTGGTTTTCATGTTGTTGTGCCATGTTGTTGGTTTTCATGTTGTGGATTTTTATCCGATAATTGTAAACACAATTGTTAATCACTCAATTTCCGGAATTCAGTTAGTTCAAATTGCAACAACTTGTTACGAAACCTGTCGATTTAAGCTGTAGCGCCATTGTAAATATACCTGTTAATAAATCTACAAATCTATAAACCTTGTAGTCATACAAAAAATATGGTCTTTATAAGTTAAACCGCAATTCTCTCTTTCAAAAATAAATTTCAACTTGAACTAAATGATTTTCTTTCAAATTTAACATAAAAGTTTTACCGAATTTAAATTTAGTTATTATAAAACTTTTAAAGTTAAGTAATATATTTTATGTAACTTTTTTCAATAAAATCGCTAATTACCTGCTGTAGCCTACAAAAAAAAAATTGTATAAAATAATTTAAAACCACAAAATTACAAAAAATTTAAATCAATCTTCTTTACAATCTTAACATATCAATCAAAAAAAAAACTATCTATTAACATACCTTTATGCTGAATTTCTACATAAATTACATATTAACCTTCCCGCTGGTTATATAGTATAAGAAATAACAGTAACAGGTCATAAATAGCATAAAGTAATCTAAATGATAAAAATCTTAATATAAATTTTTTTTTATTATAGATTTATTGTGATAAGTGTGGGTTAAAATTTTTGGAATATCATTTCTAATAAATGAAAATCGAAGAAAAAAAATTGAAATGTGGAAAAATTTTCTATTTCTAGATTTCTATAATCAATTTTTTTTTTTTTTTGATTTAACATTTTTCTTTAGGCTATATTGGTTGTTAACCCCCCCACACCTGATTTAAAAAATCATGTACGTTTTCAAGTTAATTGGTAATTTTTTTTCCATTTGATCTTTTGATGTGTTTCTAGTATTAAATTACAAAATTATATTCTGATCAATTCACAATTTTGTAAATTTTTATCTATTTTATGTTTTCTACAACAACGCATATAAAAATTTACAGGTAGCTAAAAATCATTTTTGTATTATTGAAATTTAAGCAATTACAGTTGAATACATAAATTTTACATGATGAATTTTTTTTTTTGAGGGCGGAGATGACATGATCTGCGGGATTTTAACTAATTTATTTATTTTTTCTGAAATATAATTTTTTGATTATCATCATCATCATTGAATGCTTTTAATATCTATTTGTATTGAAATTGGATGTTTAATGTTTATAAAAAAAAAAATTAAATTTATGATTTATGAAAATAAATGGATTATTGATAAAAATGATTAAATTTGTATTTTGAATCAAATAAATTTATAGAAATCAAGAAAATCCATTTCCGGAGCTACTAATTTCAAACCAACTTTAAGAATTTCATCTTACGATTGCCCAAAATTCAATTCAATCGTAAAATAACTGATACTTTTTAAAGGATACTAAGTATACCAATCAAACTAATTGAACATTAGTTTAATTTTTTTCATTATTCATTTCGCTTGTGAGCAAAGGGCCTCAACGATATTCTATTGCAATTTGAACCAAGTAATTTTATATGGATTTCGAACTATAAGTTTCTTTATATTGAAGAAACGTTTAACCGCAACAAGCTAATGGCTTTTAATAGCGAGGCATTTGTTGTCAGACAAATTGTGTCAACTGTAAACATTTTCTGGTATTCATTTAAAGCGGAGTTATCTTAGAGCTATATTGATGCATGATGAGCCTCGGTTCGGGATTAAACTTATTTTCCTTTAAAGAATTTTGGATTCAAAAAGAATCAATGAAGGATTTTAGATGTTATTAAACTGTTTTGGTAATTCGTTAATAGAAAAATGTAGGGTATGTCAAAATGAATTAACTTACTTAGAATTAGAACAAGTGTCGAAAGGAAACATGAAGAGACCCCGCTAAAGTGTTACGAGTATTTGCTGTACCGAATCGATCTTCTAAAAGATCATTTCAACGAAGAGTCAGACTTGTAAAATCGTTTGCCCGACAGCTTGTCAATGAAATGTTCTGGACTAAACAATTGGTTTGTACTCGCCTCGCTGGAAACTATTAGAAAAGAGTTATTGAAACTAAATTATTAACTCCTATCAAGTAACTGAGTCAGTTTGTATGCAAATAAAAATGAAAATTCGTATTCAGTTGCTATCGGTAAGATATAGGAATAATCTATAAGCAATATTTGTTATTCATACTCTGGAGTTACTCTCGCTTCGTTGTTTTAGCGAAGAGCCCGTTCGAGGGTTACACTTAAGGGACATAGCGAAGAGATAGTACAAATACACATCAGACGTAAGCCTAACCATATTTCAAACCACTTAATAGATGGATTACGTAATCGCTCACTATAATTACTGTTTACTTGGCCATGGTAGTTAGCAATCTACGTCTGTAGAAGTTTGCAATATATTGCCAAACTCTGTAGAGATAGCATAGTTTCGATAACATAAAGAATCCAATTAATTGAAATCTTGCAGTTTAAGTAAATGGAAAGAATATGGGTTATTAACCATATTCACGTATCTCTACAGAGTTTGGCAAAGAACTCACGTATCTTGGAATGGTGTCACTGTCACTTGCGACCCATTTCCTCACTACATCTTTCAGAATTAAAGTCAACAAGAGTTATTGAAATATTTATAAAACAAAGAATAATTCTATTGACGAATTCATAGACCATTAAATCAGAACTATCAAAAATATAAAAATAAAAACCTAATTTATCTTGTATTTTTTTCTGTCTGTCTGGTTCATTTTGGTTCATTAAACAATTTTTTTTTTTTCATATTTTATTAAGTCCATATCTCGGTTACTTGGTTGTATTTGTATTGAATTATGTTTTATGCTATGTGGGAAATGATTTACAAAAAACATATTTTAAGTGCGGGAGTTGCTAAGTTCATGAGTAAATGATATGAACCTTTTTAAATAAAAAAAAAATTCGGTAATTTTTTGGTATTGTAATCTTTCTTGATTTTTTCTTTTTTGTTAGTTGTTAACTGACCATTTTTAATTATTATGTTTTATGTATGATTACAACAATGAGTCTTTTTTCTGGTGTCTATATAGCTATACATATTTTTAAAAACGGTACTGGAATTTTAAACAAACCAACCAAATTTTTATAGTTTTCTAGGTCAAAATAGCTGTAACTATGATGAAAATAATAGAATTGATAATCATTATATGAAATTGTGTAGTTTTTTAATCGATTTTTATTATTATATAAATTAACTATATAATAATTTACAAATAATTTGTTGAAATTCAAGGATAAATTTAATAATTTTTTTTGGATACATTAAAAAACATTAAAAAGTTATGTTTTATGTTGTCCATTTAAGTATAGAGTGTCGATTACAATTAGTTTTATATATTGTTAAATTTTGTATTATGGATTAAATTAGATTTATCATTTATGTAATCATATATATAAATATTTTGACTTATAATAAATTATTGGATTGTTTAAATTTGTATTTAAATTAGGTTAAAATTAATTTTTACAATAAAAATTTAGATCATATTTTAATATTGGAACTCAGTAATTATTTAATATTTAACTTCACTAAATGAAAATAAAAATAAATAATAAAAATTATTCAATTTTTATTATTAATTTATTAATATTACTTTGTTATTGGAATATAGAAATTGGCTAAGAAATATGGCCTTTAATTAATTGGATATATAATCTATTCTATATAAGTATAGCGACGCCGACGGTGGCGATGTATTCGGTTATAGATTCAACTCCCGACCGAGTGATCAATGTTCGAGTTTAAATGTGTACCATCAGTAATAAAAATATTAACAATATGGAATTGTTATATTAACCCTTAACATAAATTCGCCGCGCGGCTGATTCGATCTATAAAAATTAAAAAATAGAAATATATTAAAGAAGATAAACTTGGCGGTACCGCATTTTTCTGCAGAATTTTTCTATTCTGGAGTTTTGAATGGCAAATTAATTAATTAACATTCCAAAACGACAACTCCAAATGGACACGGCGGGAGTATTGAGTACCTATCTCCAGTATATAATTGGGAATAATACTAAAGACTCCTGACAAGAAATGTCTCAATATTAAAAGCTATTATCTTGTTGGAATTAAAAGTTTCTTCACCATAAATAAATTTATAGACCTATACTTCCATGTGGAGCAAAACTATCTACTAGGGATTCCATGTAGCAATTAAATTGACCTTTTAAGTTTGGACAGATTTCGTAAGCTAGTAATGATAAAGATTGCTTGTGTCATATTTGATAAATTCGATTCCAATTCGAGAAATCAATATCGTTCTAATTTAACTCAGCTTTAAGTTAGTTCAAATAATAAAATTTGATGTAATGATCTTTCAAAACTAGGCAAAATGGATTGAACATCATTTTTTGATAGCAAATGTTTTAACATTTAGAGCATTTAGAGACATTGTCATTATAATGAGAAGACCCAGTCATATCTGAGCTATCGCAGTATAGTGTAGAAAAAAAAGAACTACTAATTAGATTTGAGACTTCACCGTTTGCACAAAAATACACATCACCATAAAACCTTGCTCATTCTAGGCCATTCAAATTAAAAGATTATAATATTGTGACTGAAACAAACTTCTTATATCATTATACAACTCAAATTTTCAGTTTAAATTTTCTATTTAAGCTCACTGGTATAGCAAGTGAAGGTTCAAAAGGATGTTGTTAAATGAAAAACTTCTGGACCTGTCTATCAAAGACATATAGGATAAAAACTCTTGACATAAGAGATAAAATTAAAATTTTATAAATATTAAAATTTAATATTTCTAATATAATTACTCAATTTATAGAATACTTTTTCGATTAATCTTCAATATAATTTGAACCTTATTCGGAATCACAATATTTTGTGAAAAACTTTCAAAATATGTTTCTACAGACCACAAAACTTCCTAATATTTCCATCACATAATAATTCTCTCTGTCCAATAACATCCTTAAGTCAAAAACAAATTAAATGAACACCATAATCATAAATGTCGTCACATATAATAGCACTGCACTCTGCTATGGATCATTTATCTAATATAAATGTTCTATATCTAATTTTGCTGTTGTACTAAGTTTTCATTTACAAAAATTTCCATTCATTCAACCGAAAATTTTATCCTTTTTAAAATTTTCTATCTCAATAATTCAAAGACTCTTCAAAACCCTCCGACACATCATACTCTATTCATTTTTAGATAATTTACAAGCAATTCTTTTTTTTATATACTCCTGTCTTGAATGACTATTATAAATTAGCCTATAATAGAAAATTTTACTTATATGGTTCAAAAAAATCTTATTCGACATATTAGGACGACAAAAACCTGCACCGAAGATGATATAGAAAAATTGAATAATGAATAGAAGAACACACACAGACAAAACAAGATAGTTAAATTATCCGTAAATGATCAATTTAATCTTTTTAACATTAATATAGAGAAGATTATTCCTTTTTTTTTAGAACACTAATTTATCAATTGGTCATGTTGATGCGGTTTCTCAAGAATGAAAATAGAATTAGACACTTTTTTCCATATATATAAATAATGAAAACCAAGAACAAACTACACAAGTAAACTAGGGTATAATGGCGCTAACAAGAAGAGATAGAAAAAAAAATGGATTTTTTTTTGTTAAGGTTGATAACCTCAGAACAGACCAAAATTGTGTGTATGGCTAAAAAATGGACATAATCTTCTCAATGTTAGTAGTACGGTTGCTGTATAGATGGAGAGTGGGTGATGTTTTACCAAACAAGACTATTATAACTTCATCAGCCTAAATTATATAAAAATTTTGGTATCAGTTCAAAATTTTATTTCCGACAGAACAAAATCTCGATAGATATAAAACCGAAGAATCGAAATCAAAGGATTAAAATAAAATTTATTGACTTCTTGCAGAAAAATCTGAAATAAATAATATTTATTTTATACAAAAGTTGTACTTATAATCAATTCTAGACGAAAAATGAAACCAATCAGTCGGATACCATTTCGACCTTGTTTGGCCGAAAAGAATTATTTTGACGAATTCTTATGTTTTCCTAAATGTTGTACTTATAATCAATTGTGGACGAAAAACGAAACCAATCAGTCGGATACCATTTCGACCTTGTTTGGCCGAAAAGAATTGTTTTGACGAATTCTTGTGTTTTCCTAAATGTTGTACTTATAATCAATTGTGGACGAAAAAGGAAACCAATCAGTCGGATACCATTTCGACCTTGTTTGGCCGAAAAGAATTGTTTTGACGAAATCTTGTGTTCCTAAATGTTTACCATTTGTTAGGATATTGAATCAGATATTAAAAAATTGATGATCATTTTTAATATGTTTGAATTTTGAACAAGTTTCGGGACCTCTTGAATAGTTTCGTACTGTTGAAAGTGTCGAGATTTTAAACGTGAATTTAATTATTGACTTTGTATAAACGGGTTACCATAATTATCAGAGTACCATTTTGAGAATATTTGAATTTTCTAAGAATTTGAGTTGTTGTGACTTTAAACAATTTCGCAATAATGACTTTCGGGATTTTGACTTATCGGGATTTTTGGTTTCGGTATTTTCCACCAGACCCTGTTAAAATATTTTCTATCTATATGTATAACTTTTAATTTTTTAGAAATTTTTTGCATTCATCCTTTGTATAGCATAAAATTTTTTCATCATTTTTGCAGCAAAATTAAATTATTCTTTCTTTTTTTTTGTTGTTGTTATTATTAAGGATCTATCACCTGCATAACCACTGCAAAAGCATAAAAAGTTTTATACTCTGGACTCTACATAATCCTTGTATAAATAATTTTATATTATTTATTATCCTTTTTAGTATCAGCAGTTTTGCAACAGTATTACTATAATAGGTTTTTGTTCTTGTTCTATATATTAAGGACATTATTCTTGACCGACTTATCCTTTCGATCAAAAATATTTTAAAAAAAAAATGTTTTTACTTAATAAACTTTTTTATATTAAGATTTATTTTGAAAAGATTCTTATAATCTAAGAGAATATTATGGAAAACATTAAAATATCCTTAGATTTTAGAAGCAAAAAAAAAAAAATATCCTGTGACATATAATTTTCAAAACCTGTGACATAATAATTTCATATATTGCATTTTAGCTCTGTTTATCTTAGAAGAGAAAGTTTTGTGTCTTGTGTGATATATGATACCAAAAAAGGATCAGAATATTTTCATTGAATAATTACGAAAGTTTGATAAAGAATTTTGTTGTATAGTAAAGTAGAAAATGATATGAAGGACTTTAAAAAATCTAAACAAAATGGTGTCATATTTTATATATGTCCTTTTTGCATACAAAACAACAAAAAACTCATTTAATTTTAACTTTGGATAAGGAAAAAAGGAGTTTTCTGTTGGTGTCAACTTTTCTGATGTTTGAATATTATAATAAGATATGAAAAGAGAGAATATTAAATTTATATTTTAGAGGAACTTTTTGTGAAAGTGTTAAATTATTTAACACTAAAAAAACAAAAAGTTTTTCTTTAATAGGAAAATTGATTTATTTTCTAAATGATTAATGAAAAGAACGATATTGAAAAAAGTATAATTTTAAATTATTTTAAAGGAATTTTATTACATAATTTCTATCTAGTTTTGATGAGAGTATAAGATTTTGATAATATGAACCTCAAAATATTTTGTATTCCAAAATTATGGCATCGTTTGAACCACAATTTGATAGGAAAAGGATGGAACGATTTAAATTACATTTGATATTCTTCAAATTATAATTAATTGAAATATTAAAATAGAAGAAGAAATTGAAATAACGCCTTTCTTTTCTTGAAAGAAATGGGAATTCAAACTATTCGTAGGTAAACCAATTTGTTACAGACAATATTAACAATGGTCTAAAAAAAATATTGTATCTTCTAAAACGCACTGGATCAAAATATCGTCTTACAGAGTAACGTAAGTGAAACACTTAAACATGGCGTCGGAAAAAGTAAAAAAAAATAATGTGTGTTTGTACGGGACAACTCTACTTTATCAATAATCATGTAGCAGCCATACTGAAACTGCAGACGATCAGGAAATGAACAAATGCTTCAACTTCTTTTGAAATGCAGCCGGAATGAAAACATTCATTCAAATTATTCAACTTACATGTAAACTAGTCCTTAATATCTAATAAATCAAAAAAAAAAAGTTAGTTCATTTGTCATTCCTTTGGAACCGATGTGGTTAATGCCACTCTACTTAACCAAACCTTCTTAGATTGAAATTTCGGATGATTTCTATAGGCGAAGAAGAAGTAAGACCATATCTTCGGTTGAAGAACGGTATAGAAGCGGACGTGATGCTGTTCAACAATACCGAAATGTCGTACAGGACAGAGTCCTATAGAAAAACCATATTTCCTAAGCTCTAGCTCACTAGAGCGGCAGTACCGATTAACTAACTATAACTGACATTATTAAATTCTTATCTTTTCTTACAACTGAAATTACTCAAAAATTCCATTAAATTTGAAACTGACATGAACACAATTTAATTAAAATTTCCTTTCCAATATAAATTGTCTGCTAATCAATTTTATTCTGTCATTTTAACAAAAAAAAAAAACTCTACTATTTTTTTTCCATTATCGACATTTTCCGCAATCACTATAAAAAACCCATAATTAATGTCCTCTTCGATACCGAAGTCGTATTGCCATAGGCTAAGTAATCAATTATGAAAGTATAATTCTTAAGTACTAATATTGACTTTTTGATAATTGATATCAGTTTTTTTTTTTTTTGCGTTGTTATTCCTATTAGTTCAAATTTTTCTATTTTCAAATTGCATGTCGTTCTACAAATTTCTTTATTGTTATACAGAAAGAAGGAAAATTTGATTTTCCCTAAAATTGTTCCTATTATTTGACTTCAAATTAAAATGTAGAATCAAAAAAAAAAAAAAACAGAAAAGAAAAACAGAAATTTTTAAATTAGAAAATTACACAAAAAAGTCCTTTAAATATTTTACAATTCGCGATTTTCCAGATGAAAATAAAATAAAAATGAAATGAATTTCATTTGCGATTTAAATTCCAACCAAAAAAAAAAAAATATTTTTATTTGAATTCATTTAAAATTGATTTTTATTTTGAGGTTATCATATTATTTCGTTCAAGGATAATGGATAAATAATATTTGCGTATTATAAGTCTTCAAATAAAAAAAAAAAATATATAAAGTGGAAATTTATATTAAATTGAACTTTTTATTTGATAAATATTCGCAATGGAATTGCAATTTAATATTAAAATAAGAATATCAGATTGGAGTTTGTTGTAAAGCAATTTTTGAGGAAGAATTTTGTGAATTTAATGATTGAGAAGATTGGAATAAAATATAGGACAAAGAAAAGCTTCATTTTGAATGGAAATTGTGATTGCCACTGCCACTCTGTCATCCATTTTTCCACTGCCCTACCGCAGAAAATGTGCTGTAAGGAAGGAAGTTAATATAATTACTATCTAAAGAATTTTATAGAAACCGGAAGAGTATGAGGATAAGTAAATTTAATGAACTGATAGGCAAACTTGATCATCAATCACGAAAGCATCCAGAATTAGCCATCTTACATTTGAGATGTTGATATCCCATTCGTTATGAGCCACTCCACTGAATAATATTATAGAATAAGTAAGAGGAATGAATTGATACGCTATGAGTGATCAATTTTGTGATTAGTGTAGGCGTAATACTTTTTATCCGAGCAAATAGCTAGTAAATATCATTGGAGCATCCATTTTGCCACTGTTCTACCACAGAAAAGGTGTTGTAAGGAAGGAAGTTATTATATTACTATTAACAGAATTGTATAGAAGCCGGAAAGAGTAAAGATAAGTAAATTTAATAAACTGATAGACTAACTTGAAAAGAGATCATCAATCACGAAAGAATCCAGAATTATTCATCTTACATTTAGCTGTTGATATCCCATTCTTTATGATCCATTTCATTAAATAATGTTAAAGAAACAGGAAAGAGAGAGATTACTATGTGATCACAAATCATGGAAACATCCAAATGAATTTTGCAGCCTTCTTGCAATTACATATTTATATCCCCTTCCTTATGAACCACTCAACTAACAAAGGAATCAATTTATCACCCAAAAGTGACTTTTCTTTGTCCGTATATATACGGAAGATGAAATAAACTACATTGTTACTATCTGAATAATCTGAAAGAGGCACGAAAGCTACGGCCAAATTGATATCGTTCTTTAAATAAGAGACATCGATGACAGAAAAATTTCAAGTTTGATTTCAAAGTTTTTTTTATGCCTTTTAAGCCAACCGAACCAACTAACTAAAACATCAATAGAATGAGGCTTCTTGGAACGTAGTATTTGTCAATATCGTTACGCCAGAACTTATTCGAAAGCTTGAGATAATTGAGATGTTATTAAGTAAATAATTTAATCGAAGCAGGAATATTAAGTGGGTCAAACAGATACAATTCAATAAGAAAGATGAAAATTGATATGAGAAGTATCCAAGCCATCATAAAAATCTATGAAAGTCTTTATTAACCAACCAAATAATAAAGAGAGAATTTACAGGGTAGCTTAAGAATATCATGCGGAAGTTTAAGTTCATCCAAGATATTCCAAAGAATTAATTCAATTTTGAGAACTTCTCTAATTGTTTAGTATTATTATTATTTCCCTAGGTTACAAAAAATTCGATTGAAAATCATAAAATTATTGCCAGACTGGACTGACTAAATCAAATTAATTCGCATTTTGTTTTGTTATTCTGCTTGTATTTAAAATTGAAAATAAAAATCTTTTTACTGATTCAGCGTCTTCTAAAATATTTTTATTTCAATATTTGATTTAAAATGAAATTAAACTGGAAAAATATATAAAAAAAATTGCTTAAATTGCTAAAATTATAAATGAAATTAAAAAAAAATTGTTTGTTTTTTATGCTGTTTTGATATATTTATGTTAAATGAGAACAAACGACCAAAAAGAAACTTAATCAGAAAATATGTTTTTATAGTTTTCTTTGGAAAATATAATTTTCCATTGTTTTTGTTATATCTTAATATAATTTTCTATATTTATCCCTTATTTTTTTCTGATTGTCTTTTGAACTAATAGTGAAAATATTTACGGAAATGGTCACATCTGGCCAAAATGAACGATATAAATACAAAAATATTCTTTAATTTCATTGATTTTTGTTGTTATTTGTTATGTTTCCTGGCGAGGATAAAGATTTTTTTCTAATTTATATTTAATAGGATAGAAAATTTGAGAAAATATCATTTTAAAATTTGGCTAGTACCATAGGAAACAGGCCAAATAACTTTAAAAAAAATGAATTTAAAGTTTAACGATTAAATTCACTATCTAAATTGAAAAAGAATAACTCCACTTAGGAAACTAATAGTTTGTGATGGTGAGAATCTGTTTAAAATTCCGATAATGAAAAACTCTATTTAACAATTTTATAATTATACCTATTTTTTTAGTATATCTAGTTCGCACCTTTCACTTTATAAGATAACTAATTAACTGCAGCAATCCTCAAAGTAAACGATCCTTTAAATATTGGACATAGTAGCCCATAGCAAAGCCAATTTATAAAAAAATGTTGTCCAAATTATACAGCACCGAAAAAAGATGTTAAATTCCTTTAAGGTCAATCCACATTTATGATCCAACACATTTTTCTATCATTATAAAAACAGTGGCCAGTCTAAATTGTAATCAAATCTGATGAAAGTTGTTTTAAAACTGCCTTTTGTTGAATAAAAAAACTTAATTTGAATAATATTAATCTTCGTCAGATGGAATAGGTTTTATTCTGGAGATTGGTACTCTTTTCTCGCTTCTTTTCCTGAAAACTCATAGAAATAAACTCGCCACTTGGCTCAGCGGAAAAGTTCAATCGAGTTCAAATTTTTGGCTCTGGCGGTAAGAAATATCAAACATTTTTGTTTTTCCTGTATTTGATATTTCTATATTTCAACTTATTTCTTTGACATTTCAAAGCGAAAACGGAACATCGGCGTAATGACTACAGTATATCCAGCATTAAACCCAAATATACACGAAGTGTAATACCACATGTCATTCACTGCTGTCATATATTATTGGAATAAAATAATTAAATCATAAATTCCTCAAGTACAAATTACTTCGGATGAAAACATAATCAGACCAAAACAGACCAAAACTTCAAAGAAATTTCAAGATGCTGATTAGCTTCCAAATAATTTCAAAAGAATTTCCATAAGTTTTCATATAAGAAACAATAATTTCCAATTAATAGATTTAGTATTTAAATATTTTTTAAATTATATTTTTCCTAAGGATTATATTAAAAAGAAAAAAAACATATAAAAATTTATTAAAAACCATAATAAGCTTCTTATAAAATTACTCTAAAAAATCTTATGAAACATAAACATAAACCTTGACATTTTCCCTTCAACTTCTATTAACTATGATTGTAAAACGCAAACCAACAACAAATAAAATTCTTCAAAATCCTTAAAATCATGGTTAAAGCATCATCTTAAGTATCTACTTATCATATAACCATTTCTATATCTATATTTACATTACACAAATAAGGACTTTTAGCATAGAAAAAAACGTATACTTAAAAATAATATTTTTTTTCATATTATCTTCATGAAAATTAGATTTTTTTTTTTTTTGTATATCTGAATTCAATTTATCGTGACATTTTTAAAGATTTGTATATTAAGATAAATATTATAAAAAATGTTTTTTTCATTTTTCTTTTAAATGATATCCTGAATACCAAAACTTTTATTTGCCTCATATTAATTACCCAGTCAAGTAAACTTTTTATATAATATTTAAATATTTATGAAATAACATTCGAAGAATACGTTAAAAATAAATCGGATGTAGCCAACGGTGAAATTTTGGAACGCCCAGTAAATATTTTAAATTCCCAGTATTTTTTTTTTCTTCAGAAGGCGAACGCGAGAGAGCACTGGGACCTTAACGATCTATTGTGCATTTAAAGCCTTTATACCTCCTACCATTTAATAGATTTAAAGAAACCAAGTATGTTTGAGGGGACAATATTGCCTAGTTCTTCAGAAGTAAGGAAAAGCCTTTGCCTAAGATATTAAGTCTCCCATAGCGAATGCCTCGCAGTGGCAGAGGATGTGTTCCGTCGTCTCCTTGTCGTTGAGGCAGAGGCGACAGATGTCAGTGTCAGCCAGGCCTAATTTACTGAGGTGATATTTCAAAGGACTATGTCCTGTTAAGAGGCTTGTCGGGGGTCTTATATCCTGTTTACTGAGTGTTATTAGATCATACACATTTATTTTGTTTGGTATGATGAATTTCTTCGATGTAGATAGTTCTGGTAGTTTCTACCAGTAGGTTTTGTGCTCTTGTTCAATCCATCTACTTAAAGCAAGGTTATGGTGTCCTCTTGGTTTACCGCAAAACGTTTCTGGTCCAATAAGTTTCATATTAAAAGTCCCTGTAATTATTCAAAAATCCCAGTAGTTATTTAGAACTCCCAGTAATAATTCCGAGTTCCCCATATTAATCCCAGCGTTAATAATGATCTTCCCAATTGGTATGATACCAGGGCAGCTTAGAATATAATCTTTAGATTGATAAAGTTTGCTTTGCTTAGACGTTTACTGTTTGCACAGACATTTAAAAAATACATCCTTCAGTAGTGGTTAACTTGATGAAAAATCTGTGCAGGATCAAATTTTCCTTCTGAACAAAAATATTGTCCTTATATAGTTTGAAATTCGGAAAGTAATAAAAGTTTTACTTTAAACATCAGAAAAAAAAAACAATTTATTTACACTTTTCCTTATGACGTACGTAGATATTATTAAAAAAAATTGTTGGTAAGAAAATCCTTGTCTTAAAATTAAGGTTGACAGTTTCAAGTTTACCTTTTGACTTTGAAAATAAGTGAATTTTATGAGCTATATAGAAAACTTTTGAAATCTAAAAAAACAGTTTTTTTTTTTTGTTAATACTAACTTTTTTATTGGACATATTTTTCTTGTAAAAGAAAATAGTTTTTCATTGCACGTATTTGAAGAAAATGGTTATTTTTGTTTTTCATATATGATATCCTTGGGTGGTTTATATTGTGTATAAAAATTGATAGAAATTTAAGTTTTGTACACTGTTGAAAATATTGCTTAACTTCTGACAAGTTAATCTCAAAGAAGATAAAAAATTAATATAAGACTGTAACTAAAATTTAGTCCTTGCAATAATTTTAAATTAATGTAAATATTTGCCAAAAGGACATAGAGGTAGTGTCAGCTGGAAATTTTAAAATTTAATAACATTTTCATTAGACATACGACAAAATACCGAAATATAAGTTATTTATTTGCAGAGCTGCGCTGTTGCAAAGTTTATTACTTGTCGGAACTATACAGATAAGTTACTTAACCATAAAATTACAGTTTAACTATATTAATAATAACATGAATTGATGATAAAATCATGGTTAGACGGAAATTTATAAAGAAAAATTAATGACCGCATTTCAAGTTTTTACCACTAGATGACGCTAATTTATATTTATTCTACAAGTCGTACGCCTTTTGGTTTACAAACAGTAATTGTTTCAAATTCGTTCTACTATATAAATTATTTTCATTTAACTTTAGAAAACTAATTGAAAATTGCGAGTAAAGGTGAATTCATTGTTTCGTCGCTTTTAAGTCGAACTGATTTTTCTCAAGGCAGTTAATCGTTTCGTCTTAAAAGTGACGCGTATTTTATGATAATCTATCAAAAAAATGAAGAAAAAAAATCAAGAACACTGTTTCTTATATAATACAAATCAAAATTCTTTTATATCTATTATTTAACTCTATTTACGCTAGCGCTACCACTTTAGCCAGACGAGGTCAAAAGTATACCAAAAGGTGTTGTAAAATTGCGTCTTTAGCGGGTTTAAAAATAAAAACGTGTTAGTCGAAATATTACAATAGCTTTGGTTGCGTTTTTTTGAAAACTAGTAAAGCTGAAGTTGTTTTTATAAACAGCTGAGATTAGTTGGGGTTTTGCTGCAATTTTTCTAATATTTTTAAACTAGTCTGGCTGAAGTGGTCGAACTAGGGTAATAGATCTCTAATATTTTGCTACAAACTTATTAAATATTTAAAATCCGAATATTTCTAAAATTAAAATCAATTTTTAACAGTGTATTGGTAAAAATATTCAATTTTTTTTTAAATATCTAAATAATTTTTTTTTTTTGGTTATCTCTCAGTGGATATATTTTAAAAATGAATGAAAATTTATGTATAAAAAAAAAAAACTATAATATTCGTAACATTTTTAAAATAATGTTTCGTGACCTGAATTTTTTCAAAAAGTTTTTCTATTCTATGGAGAATAAATATTAAAATGTATTCACATTTTAAAAATAACCACTCAAAGAAAAACCATCTCATTTCTGTCTACAAAAAGTTCATTCATGTGATTTAGATAAAATAAAAATGACAAAATAGGATAATTTGGACAATATTAAATAGAAATTTTATTTAAAATATAATATAATTTAATATGCATCTCAAAGGAAAAGAAAACTGCTGACGTTTCCGACATTGAATTCGGAAACTTTACTGTAAAAGTGATTGAGTACCCAAAAAGAACAAAAAATCCATTTCTTTTAACAACTATATTTATTTACAGTCGACTTTTATGATGACAACTAATAATTTCATAAAAAAATAAAAATATTTTAAATTAGCAACTTGAAAAGTAATATTTTAAAATTTTTATTAACCCTATAGTTACTGGTTCCGGACTTCAACTACATAAAAGTTAAAGTTCCTAAATTTACCACCAGTTGCCATGATGCAATTTATATAGAAAATGATTACAAAAATTTATATTTCCAATAGAACGTTTCTGTTAAAATGATTGATAAGTTCTTTCCGTCATTTAAGGAGCCCAATGTATAATTAAATTAATTGGCATATACTCTGTTGAAAAGGCAAAATCAAATTTTAGTTTTAGGCTCATGTCTGTAGAAAGTTCTACAATATCATTTATTGTGTCTCTAAGGATTCACTTGCTTCTTAAAATGTTCTTTTTATTATCTGACAAACGTCAAATAATGTCAACTGACAGAACGTAATATTGTCAACTGACAATATTCGTGTACAGTTTGAGATTACGCCAACATTTTTGAATCTGCGGACCTCACTTAACATTAAGCCCAGAAAGAACTTTGAAATGTAAGTTTTATTGTAAATTTAATAATTTAAGGTGTGATTATTTTCGATCTGGTATATAGAATCTGAATTTATGTAAAGCCCATCATGATGGCAAATTTGTTTAATATTTGAATGTCAAATATCATTTATACCTCTTTCAAATAATGTTGAATAGAAGCATGAAAACCAATTAGTAAATCTACTGAAAATTTACTAGCACTTTATGATTAATACTTCATTATTATTTATTATGTATACTTTATTGCTACTGATACAGTTCATAATAAATGTTATTATTGTATAGAATATATTGAAGAAATAGTAACTCCGTATTTAGAGGCATGAACCACAGGGACAATATTATTATAGTTACAAAAATGCAATTAGGAATGGATACGATGATTCTTGAATTAACAATCATTCTTGTACGATCCTGTGAATACGATCATTCTTGTTATGTCTTCATATTCTATAATTACTGCTGAACCTTCATATTCTACAATTCTCGAATTACTGTCTCGAAGAAGTTTTAACTAACAAGAAGGGTTTTATTTTGCAATAGTCTAACATTGACGAAAGTAATTATATTAATAACTGGAAGCAACAAAACTCTTTTACAAGCGATCCTTATTAGTATTTGAACACCCATTCAAGGATCTTACCAAACGTAAAGATTAATACCCAACAAATATGCACAGAGACGTTCTTTCGAAATATGTAGCTATATAGAAAACTAGCTATTTTTATTTGTTTATCAATATTTTTCAGCTATAGTCCGTCAATGGTCCGGTTATTACTTTCAATGTGTAAGGGTTAAGAGAGATTCTTTTAACAATGTTTTTGCAAATTCGAATTCTACTTTATCATTATTTTCTAACTTTAATTCTAATAGAACCAATGACCGTGCAAGACATAAAATCAGCTATAATAAGTAAGGGTTAACAGAGACCATCTCTTTAAAAAGGATTTTCTTCGAAATTATATAATATAAATATTATTTTGGGTTCATATCGCATATAAAAATGGATATGTTGCACATAACAAAAAAAAAAAAAAAAACAAGTAATATGTCTAAAAGTTAAGTATATTACCCAAAAGTATTGCAGATTTATTACTTTAAGATCCACACAATTTGGTTTTTTTGCCGCATTTTCAATCTTTTTTTATACAAACATTTTTATTTAGTACAGCAATATTATTATATATTGTGTTGCTGCCTCAAAATGATGAATAGCCCCAACACCAGAAAGACTTCTCTAAGGATCTGAACATTATACAACAACAAAAATTATACATTTTGGGTATAAATTTCGTTGTATTTGTCTATTTTGGTTTGGTTTTTTTTGGGTATTTTGAACCACTAAAAACGATTCCATTTCTTTTTTATATCATTACAACAATAACGTATTTTGTTGTTGTTGTTGTGTATAGGGATATAAGCTAGTATTCTTTATTCTCTATTTGTATCCTTATAAAAATAAACCGCCCCCCCCCCCCCCCACACAAAATATTAAAGCTTTTTTAGAGTATATTTTATAGCATTGCCCTAGTTTTCGTGGTTATAAAGTATCCTTTTTTTCTGTGTGAAGGAGGCGAGTTCTATCTCAAAAAATGAATGAAGTCTGGGTGCACATAACAATATTATATAGAGTATTACAACAAAAAACTATACTGACTAAAAATTATGGCGAGTATTTGTTTTTGGTCTTTGTTGATTCTCTGAAAGCATCACGTGCCAAGGATTTCCGTTTATACACCATTTTTTTTTTAGTATGATATATGCATTATTGTTATTACTACACGTTGCTAATATATATGTAGACGAAATTGTGAATTTTTGTGTGAAAAGGATATCCTAGGAGATTTTTTTATTTTTTTTACTGGGGTAGTTTAATATTGGCGGTTTTTTTTTATAGAAATAATAAATACCATATGTTAAATGCTTTGATGGTCCGTTGGTCCATCGAATTGTTCAAATGTATTAGAAATGTTTAATAATTCGGACTGCTCAGATATAAGTTTAAAAATTGGTCATTATACTGGGGTATTTTTACTGGGTGCTTTAATTTTGTTTAATGTTTTGGTGATCCGTTTGTCCGTTTAATAAATCATTTTCGAATTATTGTTATTTTAGATAAGCAAATTAGAAACGTTTGAGAATTCGGACTGCTTGACAGAAGTTTAAAAATCGTCATTATACTGGGGTATTACTGGGTGCTTTAATTTCGTTTAATGTTTTGGTGGTTCATTTCCCCATCCTATAAACTTTTTTCGAATTGTTGTTATTTAAGATAGGCGGTCTTGAACGGTTTAGGAATTCGAACAGCTAAGACAGAACTTTAAAAGTTGGCCATTATGCTGGGGTATTTTTACCGGGTCTTTTAATATCATTCATTTAGTTTAATGTTTTGGTTGTCCGTTTTTCCATATAATAAAAAAAAATCGAATCATTGTTTTTTAAGTTAAGCGAATTGTAAACGTTTGAAACTTCGGACTGCTTAGACTTGTTTGACGGTTTGGTTATCCGTTTGTCCGTTTTATAAACTATTTCGAATTGTTGTTAATTAAGATAGAACAGCATTGAATAAAAATTTGAACGGCTCCGTCAGAAATAGTGATACTATGTGGTGCTATATCATTTAAATTTATTTTAGTTAATATTCATCAACACTCTTAGTGGACGAGAGAAAGGTTATGAAAAATAGAATAAATAGGAAATGTTACTATCAATTCAGTTTCTGCTACTAGGGGGCGCCGCAATGTTAAAATTCATATATTTATTATTAACTCTCGTATTGCTAGGAATACATTCTAATAAAATGGTGACAGGTTCAATTTTAATTGTTGTCCGCAATGGGCGCTACAGTCAAAATGTTAAAAAAAATGATTCTAGCTAAAATAATAGATTAATCTATAATAATTTTGTTGGGTACAAATTGCTTTTTTCATTTCGTCCGCTAGATGGCATAAATGTTTATTATTAGTATTCTAAGATTTTAGATTCTTTCTAAGTGCCCGTACAGAGTGACGCTATGAGCGGTGCTGGAAGCTGTGCTGTAGTGTTGTTGTTATTGCTTTTTATATAAAAACACACTACAGCACAGCATCCAGCACCGCTCATAGCGTCACTCTGTACGGGCACTAATACACATTTTAAGTATAACATAACTTAAACTACTCGCACTCAAAAAAGCTCATTAATTTATAACAACTATGCATTCAGTGTAGTTCTTACAGCGTTTACTTACTTTGTAACCTTGTATGTATTTAATTTGTTTTGAAACCTTGAAGAGCTGACATTTTATGCTTTGTAATAGTAACTTTTTGCTGAAGAAAATATAAAAATAACATTTTAAATTATGATCTGATATTTTATTATGATTGAGGTCGTGTGACGGAGTTTGTATGTAAAAAATATTGTTATATTTAGGTTAGAATTGTTGTTTGAAAAGTTCGGGTTTGAAGTGAAAAACCTTCTTATGCTTTAGGAAGTCATTACATGACAATAATACACATAAGAATTTAGAAAAGCTAAGAAATTAAAAAAGGAATTTATTGTTTTGTATAGTGAAGATAATTAATTTTGTTACTGGGGCGCAAAATGCATTCCGTTTTTTCAAGGTGGAAAATTTTAAATGTTGTATTAAATAAGGAAGAATTTAAATCATAAAACAAAATTTATGTCCATCAGTTTATGTATAAATTTTTTACTATGGGAACTTTAGCAACATAAAATTTCTTGTGCGGATAGAAAATTAAATAAAAAGTGTACATCAATAAATAGCTATTTATTAGTAAAACCAGAAATAATAGAATTAAAAAAAAAAGATTATCTTTTGATGGTTTATTTTATTATTATTACCCATCACGAAGATTAATTACCACCGGATTAAATTTTATGAGAAAATTTGAACGATTACAAAGTAAATTTCCTCAAATTTTATTGTAGAAACTTGGTAAAAATATTTAAATAATAATTGTATTCTAAAATTTCTAGATTAGAGCTATGACCTACGAGTAGTTGTAGCTATTTAACAAGCGTTCTTTTTATTGATTTCAGTTTTAAGGTCCTGCTTTTATATTGTTTCGATTATTGAGCATTCGAAAAATTAAAATTCATTTTTCAGAAGCTTTTCAACATTGACTAATAGTCCATATTAACACTGCAAATTGCGTTCAAATTTGAAATATTTCGATTTAAAAAAATTATGATTTTTCCGACAGTTTCATTGTAAATTTCCCTATTTGCTAACATAATTTTAATAAAATTAATACTAAACAATAAAATATTTCGTAATAAATGATTTATTATTTGTTAAATTATTTAATTAAATACAAAAAGTGATTTGTACAAGTGTTCAGTCATATTCATATTATAAAACTATATCAAAATTGGCATAACTAACTAGAAAAAATTGAAATCAAAATTTCAATAATATGAAAATACTTGAATAAGTAATTTCCCCTAACTAAAATATCAAAAAATATCAATTTATTATCAAGGACACACTTAAATTTTTATATAATTTCGATATTATTAAAAATATGAAAAATTGCATTCTGCATAAACAACTGTCATCACTCATAAGTTTTTAAAGATTTAAAATCACATGAGTGTACGAAACAAAACATCCTTTTATGTTAACGCTTTGACGGTTTGTCTGTTGTACACTTTTTAAAATAATTACTTAACTCTCTTGGTATCCAGATTATCTCTGCATAAGTTAAAAATCGTCCACTACGTGGCGCTGTTCAATTATGTCTGCCTGAATTCTGAATACGTTTTTCTTAAAATGATATCATTAGTCAATGAGTAGAAATGGGTCAGATCAACCGCTGTATTCACGGAATTTTGACCAATTGAAAAACATGCTTCCATACTAGGCATCACATTCAACCAATCATACTGCAGTTGCGGACAACTGAATGAGAAAGAAACCTTGGCGGGTATGAACTCAACAACCTTGAAACAGTTACACCTTTGGCGGGTATACAACCTCAGCGATTTAACGGCTAAGTTAATTTCATATAGGAAACGGTTTCTGCATGCTACGAGATGGATTTAAAATCACTATTCTAATTATGTGATAACGGTATTATTGGGGTTGCTTAAACAAACAAACCAACCATAAGTAAAATAGAATACAATAGAAGATTAATCATTCAATATTCTACCACCAGGGTGCACTGCTTTTCAATATTTATTCATTTCCGAACTTGTCTTCTATACAAAAAATACTATCACAGCGTGGTTTGGCAATATAATCAATCATAAACAAAATCGTCACTAGATGGCGCAGTATATCAACTTTTTTAAATGTACACTGAAAATGCTGTTCGATCTCAAATAAAGATATTGCAGCAATGTTATTATAAATGTCAGTCTCTAGATGGCGCTGCAATTAATTAGAAAGTTTCCTTCTATACGGGTATTTTTAACAGAATAATAATCGGTCAGTCCTGTACTCATAAAATCTCATTTTATATGAAACTGTTGCACCATTATTAGTGCTGTGCATCCGTTTTTCTTCTTTCTATTATTATTTTGTCAATTTCCATCAAATTAATACATATAAAAACCACTTGAATTTTATATTTATTTTGTATCCTGTCAAAATTTAAGGTCCTTTAACAAACATTGATGCGTTTAATAAACAACTATAAAAAAAATATTATTATATTTTATTTTCTATAATATGCAATATCCTTAAATTTTGATTGTCACAGTTATAATGTGGGGTGGTAATAAAATATTGCAGGATATTTTGATTACAAAACAACAACTACAACAAAAATAGAATTTGTTCCATCAACAACAACAACAAAAAAAAACTGTCCATTTCCAAAATTGTGACAAAATAAATAATAGTATGTAACACACATTACAACAATAAGGATATGCCATTTGCTGGCAAGACAAAGAGTAATGATGATACCAAAAATAGAATAAAAAAAACCATATTTTTTTTATATTTCTATATGACTGGACCATTTTTTTTTATTATCCTTTTTCGGTTTAACCGACTTGCATATAAAAATCCAGTTTTTTTTGTGGCTTTAATATTAAAGATTTTAACTCCCTATATTCACCCCTGCCTAATCATTCTTTAAAAGAAGATTGTCGTGAAATGGACTTAGGATGGAGGGTGAAACTATATACAAAAAATGATCTATAAACAAAATTTTTCTTGATAAGCATAAAGTCAACAATAAAATCATATTTTTACTATATACTTAACGGTCTTTAAACCGTTTTTATGACAATCAGATGTCAGCAGGATTTCAAAGGATAATATTCTTGTATTATTTTGATATATGGAAATTAATAAGATATCCTTTTTATATAAATATTTTTTCGGTTGAACAAAAATGAATTGAAATAAACAAAATGTAATAATATTTTTTTGTGATGATAACAACGCAAGGATATATGAAAAAAAAGGATATATTGAAAATTATTTATTTCATTTTTTTGGTTTTAAAGTAAAACTAGATAAATAAAAATGGTCTACAAAAATATAATAAGATGAAATTTTGTCTATTTCTGTTTAGGGTGACAAACGAATTTTAAATCGTCCTTAAAATTAAACACTATTTTAAAATGAATATTGACGATTTTTGTTGAGGGTTATAATTTGAAATACATTTTTTGATTGTTACCAAAACAGAAAATTAACAAGAAGTGTTTTACGGAAATGGCTATTTAAGGAACATTTTGAAGAGGGTTTAAAATTATCATTGGGGGGGATGACTTTTTTGAACTTGTAAAAAGTTTTATCATATTTTTTGTAGATGTATACACCATTTATTTAGAGAAGCATATTGTTTCATAAAATTATTATGTATAGTCTTTAATTTTTATTTACTGTCTACTGTTTATGGCTGGGGCTGGTGTAAATTGATAATGTTTAAAGATATTCAAAATATTTTAAATTTATACTTTCTTAAAAATGAATTTTTAACTAAATATAAATTTGATGATTTTGTTTGCCTTCTAGGGGAGATTAACCATTTTAAGATAAATGAAATTTGTTTGGTCCTTCTTTTAAAAAGATATACAAAATTTTATTATTTATTGTTATATAAATATTAATTTTGAAATTAACAAATTTTAATAGTGTTTGTTGAAAAGGATATTAAATGAAAAATGGTATAATGATTAAAATATGCTGCATTTAAGTTAATAAGAAAATAATAAAGTTTTGAGATAGGAAAACGTGAATAAAATTTGATTTATATCGAAATTCATTTTCTAGATTTATTTAGTTATACATATTCAACGAGAAAACTGGGGTAAAGGTTTGAAGCAGCTAATGATTCCCTAAATATTTATTACATTAGATATCCATGAATGGATTTGTTAAATAATTGGTGCTAAAAGCACAACTCAGAAGCATCCCAGACGTTAACAAAAAGAAAGAAATTTAATGTTTAAATAAAGCGATTTCAAGATTGTTCGCGGTTGATATAACAGGGTAAATTTTATTTGGGATACATACAAAACAATTGGACTTGTCTACTCCGTCACGTTTGTGAAGATTCTCACTATCACTGTCCGTCCGTCAGTAAAAAAATGTTAAAAACCTTGAAAGTTTCATGGATGATTTAAAGGATGATGGTATAATATCAAGTCGGGAAGGGTGATTTCGTTTATTAGACAAGTAGAGGTTGGATCGTTGAGTTATCTGTAAGAAAAATATGCACAAACTTCCACCGCAACGCCTTTCATTCTTCGTCATCTAGTAATTTATCTACATATAGTCGCCTCGTCCAAATAAATCTCATAGTAAATTGTTCAAATTCGTCCACGTGTGTAGCTCAGAATCTATCTAAACTTGTTTTGGTTCATTTCCTTTTCAGTAAGTTTTGGTTACACATCTTACAACTTCAAATTTTGTATTTCTTTAATTTACATTAAATAAAATTTTTTGTATTACTTTTTATCCATTGCTATTTTAACTTTGGTTACTCAAGTTTAATGGTCCATAATATTAAATACATACTAGAGTCCTTTTTGATATTGGACTCTGAAAATATGAAGTTTCAAAATAGAAATTATACTAAAACACAATTAAAAATACCAAGATTCACAAATTAACTCAACGACATGGCATTTCCATAAAGAATTTCTTATACCTACAAGAAACCAAAATATTACCATAAATTAACCATTAAATTACCTACCGAAAATTTAACATTTTTGCAAAGTAGTTCCCCAAAATTTCGTCAATTTTTAGTATATTTTATATCCCAAAAATAAATATATTTCTAATCCTTATGCTTATTTATGAATATCCTTAAAATATTCTTAAATACGTATAGAAAACCAATATTTCACATAAACCTTTAGAGCAAATATATTGAAGGAAAAAAAACCTTCCCAAAATTTGTAGAGAATTACAACACAAAAAATTAAATTTCCAAGGATAACATAAAATGAAAAATAAAATTCATCAATCTTTCATTTTGAGATCCTTGTTTTTTTCGAAAGTTTAACATACAAAAATAAAATATATTATACGCTTTGGCTAGCTATAAAAAAAGGATTTTTTTTTATAAATATTTTTTTTTGGCTATCTGCCGATATATCAAGTTATTTTCTACAAAAAAAAAAACTATTGCTACATAAAATTTATACAAATTTATGTTGTACTTTAAAAATTGAATATTTATAGCAGAATTACCATACGCTATTCATATGACCAGTGTTGTTCCATTACGATAAAGAGACTTTTCTACATTTCAGAGTTTAATTTTGTTTCTACGAAGTTATTCATTGTGAACAGTTTTTGAACGAATGAAGAAGTCTCGACAGTAAAAAGACTTTTGCAGTGTTAATTATGAAGTCTATTCAATGTCGACCTTCTGAGCCAGTAATGAATTAACTAAATCTTTGTATTAATGGAAAGTAATTTTGCGAACCAATCTTATATTATCCACATTGTCAACGCGTAGAATTTGTTGTTTAGAATCGACTGAACCACCTACGCAGAAATTTTCTTCGTGATTAGTGTTAAATAATGATTGAGTATAGTCTACGTATCAGAATACTGATTTAGTCAACTTATGGTGGTACCTATAACTTTAATATGATTTCAATGTAATGTTTCAAAAGTCCTTCAACAAATCTTAAATGAGATAAAATTAGTAACTTCGAAAAAGAAAAGAAAAATTTTCTTTCTTCATCCACGAATTGTCAGATAAAGATTATTTTAAATAAAATTTAGCCTTAATATATATCAGTAGCTATCAATTTTATAATCATAATAATAGTGTACGAGTTCTGGTCAGGTCAGTTCCAACAATTCCTGGTGAAATATACAGACATCTCCAATGTGAAATATGCTGGCGAATTTAGTTGATCAATCAGTTCAATCCGTTCTGAATATCACTCGAATATACGAGCACAGACAGATGAAGACACAGCGAATTCTGTTGATTTACTTACACAGGCGCTATGGTTGAATATCAAGACTGTTTCCTAAGAGCATATTAACAAACAGATGCTCAAATTGTACTTCTAAGTCAGGAATTTAAAAAAAGAATAATTCGAATAATTCTGGGCACTTCAAATTATATCAACTAATGAAATCATTATGTCATTTTTAAGCTTGTTAATTAATATTTGAAAATTTATACATCATGAAAATAATATAAATCACTCCATAATAATTCAAAGTTTTAATAGAAAAACCTTTTAACCCTATCCGTTTCGCAGTAATATGAAAAACAATTTATTATTTTCTTCAATATTTTATGGCTAAATAATTTAAATCGAAAAATAAAATTTATATTTTTTCGATTATCCTTTTTTTATTTACAACTGAACTAATATTTATTAACATGCAATAACAATTTTCACTTTTACACTTATTTTCCATTTAACATTTTTCCAATAAATATTCAAATTTTCCAAGTTTTTTATAAAGGAATTGGCGGAAAATATTTACCTTAAGATTTATTTTTTTTTGGTTATGGTGTAAAAGAATTTTAGTAAATTTACTAGAAACTCATTTCGATTATTATCAAATTTTTTTTTTAGCTGAACCATTTAAGTATTTTTTAGTTATTGATTTAAATTCATATAAAAAATATCCTCGCGCCCTCAAATCCTTAAACGATTTCTGTGTATTTTTTTTTTCTCAGCAAAACTGAAATTAAATGCTGTTAACTTAAATGGAATCGAATTGATTTTATCCTTGTTGAAGCCTTAAAGATTCTCTACATAAAAAAAAATACTTTATTTGTAGTGGGAAAATTGAAATCAGTTATAGAAAAAAAAAAATCACTTTTCCTCATAAATTTTCTTCTTTTTTTCCTGGTTTTTCTAATGCAGTGTTTTTTTTTTTGGTTAAGTGAAGGATTTTGTTTTTATGGGTTTTAAGAAATTGGTAAATGGGTTAGTAATAAAAAATTATTTCAAAACGAAAAAAAATGAAAATTATGTTAGGTAATTTTTATCAAATAAATAGGGTGTCCATTAAATTATTGCTAGACACTTCAAAATACAAGTGGCTTTAAGATCCAGTCTGACAGTTTTCTGAATTATGCAATTTCTATTTTACATAAAGTAATAATTCCTAAAGTAAAGTAAATAGCTAGTAATAAAGCAGGTCAGCCTCACTTTCTAGATAGAGCTATTAAGTCCCTTTAGAAGTTGATATTATAGATCCTAAAGAATAACGAATACTGATATTTTGTGGAGGTCAAACGTACAAACAAAGTGAAGCAATATATTTAACAGTTTGGCTAATGTAATGCCAGTTATGCTTCTGCTTAAAGTAAGAGTTTCATTTTTATCTTATGGAACATTGCATACCATCCGCAAATTACTAAATTATAAATTTGGTTATGGGCATTCCGATTCCATATATGGTCTTTTTACATGTCACTGCCCGGCTTAAGTATCACTTGAGCAAGATCGGAAGTTCTGAAAATAGTAAGTGTCCTTTCTGTTCGGCTGATGAAGAAACTGCGGAACAGATCATCTCCAATTGCGAGGCCGTAGTCCAAAAAAGGCTAATATATATTGATAAGTAATTTCTGAGTACTCTAGAAATCGGGGGTGTGACAGTCAGGAAAACTGTGAACTCCTACAAAATCCTGAGATATCAACTGACTAAATACTTATAGGGCAGTCATAAGAGATCTCTTTAAGTCGGAACAAAGATGAAAAGGAAGTAATTGATGCCGAATCTTTAAATTTTATTATATTTGTTTTAAATTGGTAAAATTGTAATATTCACTTAAAAAATAATCAAAAAATCAATCATTTTTAAATAAATGGGTCATTTTTCCTTCAAAAAAAATCTTAATGAGTCATTTCTTTTATATCAAATCACTCTGTACGGTAATCTACTACCCAAATTTAACATTCTAACAAACCATTAAAATAAAAACTATCATGACTAGAGACACTAACTTATTGAGCAATAAATTTTCGATTACCAGAAATTTTAACTTTCTCTCTGGTTTGTGCAAATAGGTTTATTAGACTTCTTACCAACCAAAACTGAAAATCATTTTCATTTTTTTGATATAAATTTTTCCAAAACCACCTACAAAATTTTTCTATATAACTAACTTATTATGTGAAAAACACAAATAATATAAAATGAAAAACACTTTTCGACATTTTGTGGTAATAATTTTTCATGTGAAAAATCGTATAAAAGAAATTACTCTACATTTAAAGTGGATTTTCAATACATATCGTTTTTGGCGGGAATATAGGGCGTCACTGTAGATGGCATTAGTGAAGTATATATTTTTGGTATCTTCTTTTAATAATATACTTTTATATGCACATACATAAAAATCATTTATTATATGTATTAGAGAAAAGAGATATTACAATAATCCTTTTTTAAGGATCAATAAACTGTAAAAAGAAATAAAATTGACGACTTTTTTTTTTGGGTATACAAAAATTTTTTACATTGTGTTATTCGTTCATAGAAAATTGTCTATATTATTTAAAAAGTTTATAAGAAAATGGAAATTTTGTATGTTTTTCTTTATCTAAATAATAAGGATTTGATCTGGTTTTTTTGGGTATATATTTGAGTTTTAATAAATAAGGAAAATGATAATAAAAATTCTTAAATCTAGTTAAATTATAGTGCGTGTAATTTAAAAGATTTTAGTATAATTTCAATATTTATAACAATTTATTAGCTATTTTATATAGAAAATTTAAGATATTTTGAAAGGATAATTTACATAATTTTATATAAAATTAAAGAATAAATTTAAATTTTTTTACAATTTTGAAATATATATAAAACTATAATTGGTTTGTAAGGAGGAGGATCCCAGAACATCACGCAATGAAGGCGCAATTTAGTCCGTTGTACACCCCAGCCGATTTTTTTCCAATACCTCATCAACCCATCCCACCTTCTTTTCATCCGCGTCTAACAGATTATTTAGAAAATAACAATCTAAGTGCTTTAATACTCCAGGGACTCCTCTTCTTCGTCACAAGCTCTGCACTTCGTCTTGACAAACTCTGTGAAAATGTCGATAATGTCTTGCTCAAACTGTCTTGTTATTATTAATATTCACTTTGAGCTTGTGACGAGGAATCAGGATCCGATTCGACAAATATTTTACTTCTTTAGCACTTATTTTAAAAAAATGTAAAAGAAACTAATTATAAAGAATAATTAGTAATTAAACTGTGAGGATATTCCGGCGCTGTTTAATTTTAATTAGTAGTTCGGTTAACATTCTGATAGAAAATGATCATTCAAATCAACAAATTTGATTCTTTTTTATTTAATTCCTTTACTACCTCGACAACGACACTATAGAATAGACTGAAACAAAATTCTGTGATAGTTGGTACTAAGTACTAACTGGTACCAGAGAGTCTGTTCTTACTTAAACAAATTAATTTTTATCATTTTTGTTTTAATTATATCATTTAATGTTAAGTAATAAACCAGCCCGGATATTATTCAAAATACTCGGCTATCAAGTTACTCAAAATTTTTTTTATTAATTAATAACCTGGGTATTCGCTAGTGGCAATTGTAATCTGTAGTTTCGTCATTCCTTCCGTTCATCAGGCCGACTTTAATTCATGTCTCTCAGTTAATCTACTGCATAATGTTAAATACTTAACGAAGGTATCAATATAAAAATAAATCCATCAAAATTTGGATTAAAATCTTAACTTATACAGTTGACCAACGGATTGCGGAGTTGTTAGCTTTTTAAAACCATTTTTTAGCATACTTATCAAAATGGGGACCCACTCTGCTAATAAAATACTTCACAATAAATTATCAACAATTTAAATTTGCAAAACATTATAATTTAATTAATATTAATAAAATAATTTAAATTAATATTTAAATTTGAAAATTCCAAATTTCGCGCGCTAATTAAAAATATAAAATTTCACAGAAATTTATTATTACATTTAATTAGACACGCCTCCTTTCGTCTTAGTTAAAATTTAATTGCCGGTGTGGCAAGACGTGTTTGGTTAGTGCAAAATATAATTAATTAAAATAATAAAAAATCATTGTTGAACTTCTTCAAACGTAAATAAAATTATAAAAAATTAATTATTAATTTAATAAGTGTTAATGAAATAATTAAATTTTCCAAGTTTTTCGCGTATTTAAAATTGTTTTTTTAAGAAAAAATTGTGCATTGAAATTTAAAGAAGTTTTTTTTCTTTTTTTTTGTGTGATTAGAAAATTTTTATTTAATGAAAATTTAAATTTAAAGTTTATGAAAATATAGAATTATTTTAAAATTATAAAAATATAATGAATTCTATTTAAAATGAAAGTGAAAATTATTATAGTGCGGTTTTTGAAAATTAATTTGAAGACTTTTTTTATTTAAATATTTAATATTCAGCCATTTTGAATCAGTTTTGTCATATAAGGTAAATTACATTAAAATTTAAATAATTTAAAATATATTTATTAATAGTTAGCATTAAGAAATTTTAATTAAATATGATATTACTATAAAATATAGTTCTGATAAAATATATAAAGGATATTGAACGATTGAACCTCATCAATATCCTTAATACTATTTCATTTATTTTTTCATTTTTTCTGGCCCAAAATAATTGGATATCTTTAATCTTCTTCTAATTCAAAATCAAAAATAAAATCACGAATTCCACAGTACATATAAACATTAAATCACGACATTTAAACATCAAATTGATGAATCACAAATTCAACTTTAATACCCTCTAGAAATAATTTTACCAAACCAAAACATAAATTTTCAAGTCAACCATCAAATTCGAAATACAAAATTTCTCATATAGATTTGTATCATCATTGTAACTTATCAACTATGAACCTCCCATCGTACCACAGTAGTATTAGAAAAAAAAGCTTCAAATTTGAAATGGTAAAACAAAATATTTTTTATCATTTTTTTTAAAAATATTTATATAAAAGCCACCATGATTCCATATCCATTACGATACTATTTATTCAAAAAAGTTTTTCTTGGAAAAAAATTGCGTCATTCATCCATCAATCAAATTGGTTTGTTTTTTTATATTTATTTATACTATAATTTACAAAACATACCAAAAGTCAATGTCATTTTATAAATAGACATTTCGGCATTTGCTTTACGTATTTTGTCTTTTTAACACCTATCTAAAAAAAAGCTTCTTGGGGTTTTGCAATTTTTTGTTTTTTTTTTTCAGTACCATCTGAATTTCAAGATAACGCGAACTTCTTTATATATAAAAAACTGAAATGGGAAATAAAGTAAACGCAAAAATGTCGTTTTTTGTTGTTGAAAAAGATTAAATACAATTTGGTCTTATCTTGAAACTGTTATCAGCAGAGTTTTACGAATTCTATGATGAAATTCTTTTGATTTCTTGTAAATTACACACCTTTACTTTTTGATGATATTTTTTTTTCATGATTTTTTATATATATTTAGCGTGAAGCCGTGAAGATTGGATACAAAAAGGAAATTTTTTTTAATGGTAATTTATATAAAATGAGTGACAACGTAAGTAATGTAAATGATAGTGGTTTAATGTAAGGTTAATGTATATAATTAAAAGGAATTAACAGAAGAGTATTAAAAAAGAATTGAGGTATGATTAAATTATAAATATTTTAGATTAAATATAAAATTATAATGATTTATTTTATGGTTTTTTGGTATGGTAATGATCAAAAATAATGGAGAGAAATTATAAATAATAGCATAAAAATATTTTGGGAAAAATATAATGTTATCATAATAATTGGGATAAACATTCATCAATGATGACAAAATGTGAATTAAAATAGGAGAAATTCCAAGCACAAAAGATGAATCTATAATTTGAAAAGCTTAAAGAGTTTAAATAATGACTTAAATTCTGATGGTTTTGGTTTGATTTAATGGAATATGTTGAAATTGAATTCTTTCAAATTATATGGCAAAAGTTGTACCTAAATTTTGCTATAATTCTTAACGAAATATAAAATTTGATCGTATAAATTTCATGGCTTTTCGATTATTTGTTTTATGATGAAATTTCATGACAGATTTTGAAATTATGTCATGATTATATAATTGCTAAAAGCCTTTGTATATGAAAATGTGGGTAGGCAAGACACCCTTAAATAATAAAATTTTCGAAATGAATTGGAAAAGCTTCTTACGAATTTGAAACTACTAAAAATACCAAATTGTTACCTTTAGAAGCTATAATGATATTGTAATCGAATCTGTATTATTTTAATTAATCACATCATTTTTTTTTTGTTAACTTGTTCATCAGTTGGATAACTAAAACTGGGTTGAATGGACCCAATCATCAATATTGATTTGCTGATTCTTATTTCTACGTTTTGGATGTGATTTTGGTGCTTCTGTACGTCAAAATATAAGGTAGCAGTTTTCATGTTTTAGAGATTCAAAGGACGTTTCTTTTTGAGTGTTCTTGATGTGTTCGAATTGTTCATAACGTTATTATAGCTTATATGATTAACAGTTTATTGATAATTTTGAATTGCCCCTAATTAACCAGTAGAGTTTTTTATACTAAAGATTTAGCTACGAGCGCAAGATATTTTTCTGTGTTTTTGTTGAACTGAATTGTTATAAATTGTTAATAATTATACTTTTGTAAGTGAAATTAATGTGGGAAGATTTTGTAGCGTTTATTTTTATATTGGCTAATTGTATAGTTTCGTTGTTGCATTTTGTAGATAATCATATGTTACTAACATCGCTGTGCCGTCTGCAACAGTACCTATTAATACCAGCGGAGCTTTAAAGTAGCTGGTGTTTAATGCAGGTATAAGATTGGTCCAAGATTGATCCATTGTGGAACTCCCGCCTTGATTTCCGTCAACTCGGAGTATAGTAATCACATAACATTTTGGTTTGGAAGTAAGATTATTGTATAGTTGATACATTTATCAAAGTATAGCCTGTGTACAATTTGTACAAGAACTCAGCACAATTTCCGAAGTCAATAAAGCTGGGTTCCAGTCATTTATATAATGAAGAATTACGTAAATATATGAAAATCTTAGTTTTTTAGTTCTTACTTGTTGCTTTGAAACAAATCACAAAGCTTTTTTTCACATAGACTTTTTATTAATATTTTTAATTATAAATTATAATTTGTATTAATATTTCCGCAGCTAAAAATAATCGCTGTCGTAATCGTAACCGATATTTAAATACTTTTATATTTTATTTTAAATTACTCTTCATTAAAAGTTTACTTCTATCAATTTTTCTTTAAATACAATTTTTTTTGTTGCCGAACCTCATGCTTTAGTCCTAAATCTACAAAACTCATACACATTTTTATTATATTAATTCGTTTAAATTAGAGACTCTAATTAGCGGGTGATGAGGCAATTTAAAAATATCTCCGACCAAAATGAAAAAACAAAATACAAATTGAGACTTGACTTTATATTTTTCTAGTTGTTGTCTTTCTTTTTTTGGGGTTTCTTTTTAATTTTTTATATCTGCAGAAATGTTTTTTTTTTTTTATTTTAATTTAATTGTGATGATTACGCGAATTAAAAAGAAGTAATATAGAACGGCGGATGACGGTATTTTTTTTTTGTAAATGGTTTCGTTGATGTCTGCACGCGATATTAAATATTTCACTAGAATTTTTTTTTGGGAAAGTCTTTTTTTTTGTTAAGGAGAAAGATTAATTTTAAAGTCTTTAAAAAGATTCCCTTGTTACATATATATTTTTTTTTTTGTATTTTTATTGTACCGTCTGAAGGACTAGATATCCTAAGGGTAAATATGATATTTTTTAGGTAATATATATACATAAAAAAGGTCCTTATATAAAAAAGTATATAATTCCAATTAATTAAATGCAATAACGAAGTTATTTTAAAAAAAATATTATTTTTTCATGTGCTATATTACAATTAAGGTTTATGCAGAAGGACTCTTTTGAGGGCTATAATTTAATATTTTCAAATATTCATGTATTATGTATATATAAAAAATTTAATGAGACTTAAAATATTTTGTGTAATTTAACATAAGTCCGAACCTAGATTATTCAATTTAAAATAATTATGATCCAAATGGTACTTTCGATGATGGCGGAAGCTACGTTTGACATTGTACGAAAGTTATATAGTTTTTAATCGAAAGAGATAATTTCACTTTTACATTTCTTTTTGAAATTATGGTACGTATTTATTTCAAGTTTTTTCCTGAATACAATAATTTTATTTATTACAAACAGATTTATTTAAAAACTCTTTTACATGTTACCGCAATCTCACTGCTTCTAATAAACGTCAGTTTTATCCTTTTGCTAATGTTAGTTTTTTTTTGAATGGTTAGTTACAAATTGAATTTCAAAATTTGGAGTGATCTTCTTGGCGCTATCTTATTCACAGACAGATATAAAAGTTTATGATCAACTGATAAAATAGATGCTATCGGCTGCCGCTTTTTTACTTTCACTGATGCCAATAGCTTAAATGTGAGAGCCTTCTATTACAACCTACTAATTTTATAATGGCTTTTAAAAGTAAAGTCATTTTATTATTAGTAAGAATTTTATTCAATAGTATTTTATCCAGTTATATTTCAAATTTGATTTGCGTTACTCATATTTACAGTTGGAGCGATATAAATGGGCAATCACCCTCATCAAGCATAGCACAGCACCACTGTTATCCTTCGAAAGAAATAAGAACACGAAAATCTGTCAAAGAACATAGTTTCCGTGATGCTTCTTTTCTTCTGTAGTTATTCATCTTCCTTTTTTAGTATTCTTCTTTCTTCCTGTTATCTTATTACTTTATACTTATTATCCTTTCATAGATCTTCTTCATTCCATTGCTTTTCTTTGGTTCTTCCTTTCGAGTCCTTCTTACATCTCTTCCTCCTATTTTTATTCATTCATTCAAAATTCTTCTTCCTTCTTATGTTTCTTCGCTCGTTCGAGTTCGGAAAATAAAATAAAAAATTTAATTATAACAAAAATTTGTTATTAAATTATTTAGTAATAATACAAAAATAATTTTGCATTGGTCACAACGTTTACATAATTTTCCTTAAATTTAATCCACACCGCATCACTAAATTCTTTAAATATAATATATAATTCCATATAGTAAAGTAAAATATTTTCAATTATTAAATAATTCATGGTTTGGTATTTTCCTCAAGAGAATTTTGTATATATACCAACAACACCAGTTTAAAACAAATTCATATAAAACACCATATTTTCATATATAATGTAAAGTGAAAGAAAATATTTGCGAATTGTATACCACAAACATTTTTTTATTTAATCCACCATGGAAAAATCTGGGTTGTAAATATGTTTGCTAGGGTAATATAATTAATATTTTCCAAAATATATACAAGCAAAACAAAATACAAAATTAATAATAAACAAGAGTACAACGAAGAAAACAACCCTCTCGGCACCCTTAAAAAAGTATGTTTGTTCTAATGAAAACATTATTACGGTAGGTATACATCACGGTAACAAATTAAATGAAAAAATTTATCGTGATTTTTTTGATAACGCTTATTCCCTCATCTGTTTCTGAGAATTTTGTATTGATGCAAACATGTCCATGTCAAATATCAACGCTTCACAAATATAATTTTTCTGGGTGATGAATATTTATCTAATAAAAAATATTGTGTTAAGAATTTTATATTTGTTGTTTATTAAATTATAGTTCAAATATATTTTCATTAATATTTAATTGAATTTACAATAAGGATTTTACATACCGAATTTGATTACATTAGACCAGTTGTATTCAATCTTTTGCGGCCTTTGGAACCCCAGCTGATGGTATTATTCGAGGAATCATATTTTTTAAGAAAAATGTTATATTTTTTATTAGAATCATATTAAAATTCGGTGAAGTTTTTATAATTTTCAACAGCATGTCATATTTTACATCAAATGTTTATATTTCTACAACTCTCAAGTCGTAACAAACCTTATCTGATATAAAAAATTCAAACTGGCTATTTTAATTTTGGTTTTCCTTAAATTTTCTTGCGGAACCTTCAAAACTTTTTAACACCCGTGAAGAACATTTCATAATTATACGATCCAACGACCAGTTATAGTTTATGAAAGTTGGACACTGGAGCTGTTCAACATGTTGAGTTGTTGACTTGGGGGAAAGGATACAGTAAACGCGAACACGACAGATCATCAAAACATTATATACACATTGAACTATAATTTGTACAACAACGTAGGAAATCGTTCACTACGCTATAATTTAAACATTGAACTGCAAATGGTACATAAAGTATCGCAAAAATCAAAATTGTATAATTCTCGTATTCATTTTTTAACTGAAAAATAATTAATGGAGTAAATGGAATATTTCCCTAATTCTTCATACGTGTTAAATCGAAACCGTGTAAATCGAGAGTATAATCGCGGGTTAAGTGTAAATACAGACAACTATCAAAAAATCTGCCTATTACTGTATAGAAGTTAACCAGATTAATGTAACTCTTTCCCTGCATCCATTCGATTTTCAATTGATAAGGCCTAATAAACAGACTAATCAGGGGAGTTACTTATGACTTGTAGTATATACTGGTTTCCATGGCCAATATGTCTGAATTGTTGAATTCTTCATGGAGCAATCTAATTGAACACATTGACGATTAAAACTCCCCGCAAATGAGCTTATATGTAGAAGTATTGAACCATTGTAATGATCAACAACAGGAAATAATTATGATATCTTAAATATTATAATTCTATCTCACTGGTCATTAAACTTTTAATTGCAAATCAATTATCCATACAATTTTCTAATCTTATTTTGTTCATTTTCATATAATTTGCTTAACACTTGCCACATTGTTTATTTAACATTTTCCAGTTCATCCGTATATAAGTAAATTTTTCTATATATACAGTTGCTTGTCTTGTACTACGATGTATGTTTGGTTGTTAAATGATGATGTGGTACAAAAGAGTGTTATTTGTAAACATGTCACTTTAAATGAATATATTTGTCCCTATATACTAAATGGCATAAAAGGAAACACATCACCATTCTTTCACGTTATTTTATTTTATCCAAACATGTAAAATATAAATTTTCTTTTGTTTTTTCCCATATAGAAAATAGTTGGCTCCTATATTTTTCTATGTGTGAAATAATATTTTTTTTAACTACTCACACTGGAAATCTTTTTCGTTCCGGATACACTAACTTCCTTTAAAATAGGATTTTTTTTTCTATATATGTACATTATATGCAAATTATTATATTACACTATAGAGAGAATGCCATGTAATAGACTCCTGACACGCTAGATTGTAGTAAGTTCAATATTCAAAAGGTTGGTATATATGTTTATATAATTATATATGTATAGACTTTGAAATGGCCAAATAAATTTTGCCTTATAAAAAGAATAATAATTGTTTTTATCGTTAGAAAATGGTTCTGCAGGATTAACCGGAACATGTTTCTGTAATGTGGGAGGCATAAGAATGTATATTTCATTTTTTTTGTTATTATGGTATCAATATACACATTAAAGAAATGGAACATGAAAGATATGGTTAGGTATAAAATATCGAGAGTAAAATCATATAAAATATAAAAAATATTGATTATAGATTGAAAGAAAATAATCAACATTAAATTTACGAGCTTAAGCTTGAAATAATAATTTTTCAGTTCTCTAATGGCACGGAGAAGTGGTTAGCCATTTAATTTCAAAACCGAACTTGAAACTATCATCAGTCTAATCCTGCGAGTTCCAACACTTTCTTGAAATAAGAACCAAAACATTTGAATTGCAAACGCATGAGTTATAATGGACAATTGTATGGATAACATTCCGTTATATCGTATTCGCATCTGAGCAACTTTTACAGATACTAGCATTGGATCATGGTAATTATTACAAAGGATGATCTTTTAACATCAATATTAATGAATAGAGCTTTTTACCAAGCTGCAGGAAAAACCCAATGGTTTTTGGCTGTTTCATCTTTGTTATTAGCTAATAAGCAATGATGGCTATGCAAATCAGTAGCTCAATTATTAAAGTTTGGCTGTAGGGAGTTAACTCATCAAATTAACTCCCATATCCTTTGCTATTTTAATATTTCTTCTAGTCGACATTTTAATTTTCGAATGCGTTACTTGGATACTACTACCATGATAAACTTACCACTTATCAATATATAGTGTGATGGTTTGTTATGTTTTGTGTGGTTTTAAAAAAAATATTATTTGTTTCTTTATTTTGTTGTCTACATCTTTCAGTATTGTACATAGTTTTTCATGTATATGCCTAGCGAAATTTTTTACTAAAACTCCTTGTTGCTGCGGCTTAATAATACGTATACAAATTTCCTACATCTACTAAACTATTAGGTATAATATTAAAATTTTATTACTTGTACATGCAATTATTATTTTTTTTCGGAAACCGCATAATAATGCCGCCAACTTTATACACTATGATGATGATGATGATGACCATTATATATACAATCAGGGTAAATTAAGGAAATTTCCTGAAATAAGCTGTTATTCAAGAGACGATACTGTATTATAATTGAGTCGTAAAAATTTACATATTATATAAAAATTATTTTCTTATAAAATAATATTAACAAACAAAATAAATTTTCCCATTTTGGAGTTAATTTTTCAGTTGGTAAATGAACAAAAAAGAAAAATTTGATAAAAATATTAAATTGATAATATTTGGTTGGTTGGTTGGTTCAAGTGGCGGACCCCAATTCAGCTGACATGGAGACCCAATTAGCGCGTTTGCGCCGTTTTGATACCACTAACTCGCGTGACCAAGGTATTTTATGTCGTAACAATGGGGAAGTTTTAGATCCACTCGTAGCGTTCAGAAACTTGATAGTTTCCATGGGCCACTTCACGGCAAGATGGCTGAGGTCATCGAGGAAGGGGCTACCAAGCGAACAGAATCTTGCCCTGGCCATCGCCGGCGACTTGCAGATGAAGTGCGTTATCGTTTCTTTTTCGCTCGGTTCTTATTTGAATTAAAATAATTTTTAATAGTTAATTAAAATATACAAAATTCAAAATATTTAAATTGATAAACAATAAAATTTATTATATCAAAGGAAAATTAAATAATACTTCTCTTAAATTTGTCCTTTTTTAAGGATATCCTCATTCAATTGGCATTAATTTTCAATGTCTTTGATTTGTCAAGTTACAATACTTTGACTTGACATATTTATATAAATTTTTATAGAACATCAATATTTATTTTAAAGTCTTTTTTTTTTTATAAAATCCTTTTTTTTTGCAAACCATTCGAGCAATTCTTCTGTCGACTATAATGAAAATATTATCTTCTTTAGGATGCCATCAAAAAAGACTTAAGTAAACAGCATGAACGAAAATCATTTCGATGAACAATTGATTACAAAAAGAAATAAAATTGAAAATAGAACATTTATATCGAAAAGCAACATGAGTCCTTATTTTTTGTGAAGGATATAAAGAGTGGTATTTTGTGTGTTAAAGTGATGTTTCGTCATTATCATTATTGGACATGAAGATAGAAATTGTTAGAGAAATAATATTTTAAAGCAAATAAACTTTTAATAATAATGTGCAAGCTAAAACGTACTTTGATAGTTGAGACTTTTTTAAGTATATGTGTCATTATTGGCCTGCAGTAAGGATAACAATTCAATAGTTGACAATTTTTTTTGTTTTTTTTAATTCATTTTAATAACATTAAATGTCAATTTAGTTTTTCATTTCGATTGCTATGCTTTTCTTCTATTGTCATTCATTTAATTTTTGTCACTTATTTGGAAGGAAATGAATCTTTTGAATCCTCTTTTGATAAATAAACTTTTTGAGTATGTGCTGGGGTTTTGTACTTGAACATTTATTGATAACAGTAAAGTGAAATATTTTTAAATTAATTGTAAGAAATAATAGTAGAAAATTTTGAAGAATCATTTAATTTAAATTCAATTTAATTTTATGGTAATTTAAACTAATTTACTGTTTTTATTATTTGTACAGTCGAATAGTTTGCATAGAGTACACTAAAGAGTCCACTTGGGAGCATATCGTTGTGCCGTAGTTGTCGTGTGGACACAAAGATGTAGTTTCGTTACATTTTAATTCCAATTTTGTATGGATTCCATATATTATATTACTGTAGTGAAGAAACTTTTATTTGCAAATCTAATGGCTTTTCATAGTGAAACATTTGGTGTCAGTAAATGGTGTCAACTTTTATTTTTTTTTTAAATTACAATTTAGTATTGCAAATTTTATTAACTAGTACTCATTTAAGTTGGATTTAGAACGATATTGATGCTACCACAACGTCAGCATCATTGGCACTTCATTTCATGCTGTTAAAAAATTTGAAATATTGTTTGTTACCTTTAATAGTAACAAGCTTACAATTCTTAGAAAAAAAGGAATCGTTATGCCGTATAGTTATCGTGTGGAATCATGTGTGACATAACAATTCCAAACCATTCACATATAGATGTCGCTACAAGTTAATGAAATTGGTGATCATAATTAAAAGAAGAAGTTTTTGTGAATATTAATTCTTATTGTCTCACCAAAACGAGATTTAATTCAAAGAAGATCAAGGTTTGAATTTACAATTGTGGTAATAAATTCTTAACTGCTAGCTATAACTGCATTTTGAGATTAAACTTTCCAGCTAGCAAAACGTCTTAATACCATTGATGTAGCATCGCAAACTGTTATTCCATAACTTTTGGACAAAGTTTACAATATAATAAAGGTGCTAACAATTCTCAGCACATATCCTCGCTTATGGCCTAAATATGAAAATTAGCTCATACTGAAATAACTTATTAATATTTAGAACAAACGTGTCTTCTGAAACCTGTAATCATTCAGAGGAGACTAAATTTGTCTTAATTCCATTACTGCTTAATCGCTTGGTTCTCCATTTGCCGTTCTCATTTTACAGCTGCTGTGCTCACACTTCCTAAGAATAGATTTATTTCCGTGTTCAATAATCTTTAAAAAATTAAATTTAAATCTCTTCTCTACTTCAACATTTAAATCACTTTAATACTATATCCTTAATATTTATATACATCCTTAATATTTATTTAAAAGACTTTTACATTCAATACATGTCGAACAAGTCAACTTTAGTACCATCACACAGCATGACCATAAAGTAAAACTGATGTTAATTTTATTAAATGTCTAATTTTTTCCAATCATCAAATCAAAATCAAATTATCATTTCAGGCACTTTTACTATACGTAACGTACTGCTACTACACAACATTACATTTCTCTCTTTGAAAATGTATAGCTATTTATGGATTCTTAACTTCACTTCACTTCGTAAATTTTCCCAGGATTTTGTTTTTTTTGTTTTGATTAGAAATCATCTACACAGTGAGGACAGTTGTAGAGGTAAAAAGTTTCTTCCTTTCTTTACGACACTACAAAAAAAAACGATAATACTAATAAAAATAATAATCATATTTATTGATATTTTCTTTTAACTCATAACAATTTTTCTCATGATGTTTTCCTGATTCTTCAGTAAAGATTTTCCAGTTGAATGGAATATTTGCAATAACCTTAAGGATATACACAACAGAAATATCTTTAATATTAGCAGAGGAGAGCTACTTTTCTTCTGTCTGTCTCTATCTCTCTTTGTCTGTAACTATATACAAAAAATTTTGATAACCAATAAAGAAAATGATGATAAAATGGTAATTTTTATAAACGAATTTTTTTTTTTTGTATCCTCTTCATGTCCTTGTATTGCAAAATGAAATTCAATATAAGTCGTTTAACCCCCAGTTCTATACTATTGCCACTAAATACTCTATTTCTATATTTTGACCTGGACCCTCCTTAACTTTTGATCCCTTGCGTTGTGTGTAGATGATGATCATTCATCTGTGTATAAATGCTTATAAAATTTAATATCATTGCAATTTTTATCATTTACTTTTAATACTTTTTCTTATACCCCAGTGGAGGAGATTGTTTTTTAGTGGATACTTGAGGTTATTGCTATTTTGTTGTTGTTGTTTCAAGAACGGAGTAAAAAAAATATGATAATGTTTATCTTTTGAAGAGATATTTTCATTTTGGCGGAATTTGTTTTTTTTGTAAAAGAAAAACAAAATATTATAATTTAATTTTTTATAATGAAATCAAGTAAATGGAAATTTTGGAATATTACATTTTCTTTTTTTGGAGTACAGACTTGCGGGTAATATAATTGGTAATATGAGAATACTCACTGATTTTGGTAATTTGGTATTAAAGAAATTGGATGCCTTTAAGGATATAAGTAGTAAATAAATTTTGTAAATTAAGTTATTTAAATCAGAATTAGTTGGTAGTTGATTTCGTTGTCAGAAGGAATCTTTAAAAGATACAAAACTGAACCTCTCCAATCAGCGAATTGAAAGATCTTATTTATGCTCTTTTAATATTTTAATGATCGACTGATATGAAAGTTTCCGAAAAACCTGAAAATCTTTTTAAAAGCTGTGTACGTGTGCCTAATATATTGAAGAATTATTAATTCATACCCAAAGTATTCAGCCTTTTCCCGGTAATAGCTTTACAATTATAAAGCTTAATGATTAATGGTTGCTTCCATAAATTAATATTCTAATTGGTTCAGGTTATAACTCACTTTGGCCTGTTTAAGGACCATTGCACGCTCAGGTATCACCTATACAAATTCGGAAAGTTTGATTATAGTGACTGTCGGTTCTGTTTGGATGATGAAGATTCTGTGATTGTGAGGTTGTTACCTGAAAAAGACTGAAATACCTGACTAAGTAATTTCGGAGCCATCTCGAAAGAAGTGGTCTGGCCGTCAGAAAAACTCTACGATTCTACAAAAGCCTGGGTATTAACTGATCATATATTAGTAGGGTAGGCACAATAGATCACTTCAGGCCGCAGTGCAGGGAGGTGGAGGTACTTCTACAACATGTCAATTGAGAATGTTTACTTGTTTACATTGTAGTTCTTATGACATATATTTAATGTAATATGAGATTCTTTTATGGAATTTGTCAAAAATGTTGTCCTTCTTATAATAATAATCAATGAAAAAATCTCAATCTCTCTTCATTACCATATTTCCAAATTATAAAACCAAAGCTAAATATGAATAGCTAATGAAATTTTGTAAATTCTGGTCGTCATATTTCTAGCAAATTCCATTAACATTTTCCCCATCTCTGCCCTATCGGCTTCTATATTAGGAAAAATAAATGTAATTATCAAAATCAAGGATTCAAACATATTTAAATAATTTAATGTGAAATGACAAAAAAAACAACAATACTTAGAGATAAACAAAAAGTTTTGTAAGAAGCTAAAAATAAGTTTGTTATATGATGCAGATTATAGCTTGCTGCTGGGAGGGGTTATTATCGCTCTAAGTTTTTTTGTATATTATGTAAAAACTATAAAATTTTATTTCAATTGCTATTATCCTTGGGTGGGTAGTCGTCGTCGATGACATTATTTCGCAAATGTATAATTTTTGAATAATTTGGTTTTTTTCTTTGATATTTAGTTAAAGCTAATTTTTTTTATATACTACACGTTTTCTTAATCTAAAAATAATTTCCAAGAAGTCGTATGACATTTAAAATAATGTGAGTGGTTCAAACTGTGATTTTTGCATAATTCGTTTTTCAACTTTATCGTAAATGTTCCACTTTTGCAGTTTTTTTAGGGTAAGGGGCTTTGTTTAATAGCTTTTATAAAGGATACGTGGTAAGGTCAAAAAATTGTGTATCATTGTATTGTCAAAATTATAGTTTTTAATATTGTGTTGACTTTCTTTAATAATTTTATAAAAATTGTTGGCTTATCATGCTTTGAAGGCCACATATTTTCAATGAGTATAAAAATTGACGAATTTCATAATATCATAATACTTTATAAGTGTCCCTATTCGAAGTTTCGTAACCGCCTCTAAGTCTGAAAATAAAGTACTTCCTAGGGTGCACAATTCTTTTCTCTAGAGTACCTCATAATATGCTGTTTTTTGCAGTCGCTTTTACAGTACCTAAAATGTTCGACAATGGTTGTATGAACAACGTAATAATTGACAGAAGTTGTCGTTCGATGTTTCCGATCATGTTTAGCTCTTTATGCACTACTATTTCAAATTCTCGTTATTTGAGCTGTCAAGCACAAATAACATCTCAAAGAAATATTAACATATAAGCAAGCATATTTTAAAAAAGCTGCCAAGTTGGAAGAGTGCTTCATATATCTTGTGTTCAATCACCCTTTTGTGGCATATATTCGCATCCCTTTAAATTATACCCCTGTAAAATAGCGGGGGTTGAGGTTAGAGGGTTGATTTTTTCGGTAAAGATTTAAGACTATATTATTAAGAACCTAATTTCTCAGTTTTAAAATCTACCCCTCCGCAGAGGAGTAGTAAGTTATTTTATAAACACACCCCCTTATCCACCCAAAGGGGGCGGGTGGTAACAAAATGAATTTATTTAGAATGAATCTAATCTGATAGACCTAAGTTAAAAGTTAAACCATCCCATCTCTTATAGTTTAGTTTTTATGGACTTTTAAATCTTAAAAAAATCAAATTTAAATAGAAAATGTATGAATTTTCAAAATGTTTACTTTGTCCCCCCTGTAAAAAAGCGGGGATTGAGGTTAGAGGGTTGATTTTTTCGGTAAAGATGTAAGACTATATTATTAACAAAGTATTTTCTCAGTTTTTAAATCTACCCCTGCACAGAGGGGGTGTAACATATTTTATAAACACCATCCCTTTGCAACCTGAAAGGGGTGAGGGGGTTAATTTCCATATAATTTCGAATTCCTTTTACCCTCTCTACCTTATGTAAAAAGTACAATATCCTAGTTTAAATATAGAGGATTTTATTGCTATTTTAAATTTCCAAAATTCAAATTTCAAAGCCCCATAAAAACGTGGGGCTACGTCTGATACCCCCCATTTTTTAAAAATTTAATTAGATAGTATGTATGTACGTACTGAGGAAACGGCATTAAAATCCCATAATATATAAGCAGTGTTTTTTCGTGTGCATAAAAAGGGGTGTGTTCGACCCCTTTTTTAAGGGGGTTGCAATTGACTTATTTGAAAATGCACTCCACCACGACATACTTCCAATATTTGTTTACATTTCTTTAAAATTTTGTCAAAATCGGAATTGGTTTACTACTATTTGTAAGCATTGCAAAAAGAGCATTTTTACCCTGCGTACGGCGTACGGCGGACACAGAAATTTTTATCACGGATTCGGATTCCTTGATATCGAAAATGGATAAATCAATTAAAATCTCAATTTTTTTTTTTTTTTTTTTGCATCCCCACCGCAAAGCTTCATATATCTTTAGATATATGAAGCAAAATTCGTCTGCCAGAGCTTTTAGAAATGATTTATTTTCATCTCAAAGATGATTTTATATAGTAAAGTTTGAATTTATATCTTGATAATTTCAAAACAAATTAAATAAAATTGAAAGTAATAAACTTTTAAAATTTTTATACTCTATGACTTGAAATACCATTAAAGTTGAAACGATATTGGGTAAATGCATTTTTTCATATTGTGCGTACATGCTACAAAAATTTCATCCTTTTGATCTGAATATAATGAAAAAGTATGTCAAAAAAAATTTTGTATTACGAAATCACATTTTAAATATAAAATATTTTATATTTATATAAAACTATAATTTACGAAACTTGGGAGTTTGTTTAGCAAGTTCCTATAATTGCAAATTTTATAATCAGTTTGTTAGCAAGTTAGTAATACAAACTTTAGTCAACTGTTTTCTATTCTCCTCTTTCTATTTATTCGATTAAAATTATTGTTTTTACAAATTACTATGAATTAGCCTATCCTACAGCAAGAAAAAAATTAAGAAGTATAAAACCCTACTTTTAGGATTTTACATAAAACACTAACTTTTTACTTTTATTAAAAAAATGTCTAACTTCTTCTGGTGCCCTTGTATTTGCCGTCCGTACTCAATGAATAATAACCAAAGAATAATTAAAATCCTTAACTATATTTTTATATTTTATTTTTCTAATCCTTTGTTATAATTTCATTATTCTATTTCACTAAATTCCTATATTATTATTCTAACATTTTAATCATTAATCTTTCTCTGTCTATTTTGCACTATCTGCTCTATTCTAAACTACCTACGCCTGTCATAATCTATTTCCCATATTCCTCTAAATTCCTATTAACATAATCATCTCTTTGTTCCATCATTTCGAGACGACAAACCACCAGAAGAAGAAAGTCAATTGGAATGACTTTTTATGTATATGTAACAATATTATGATGGGATTTTATCTATTGTTAACAGTTTACAGAAGCTATTTTTTTAGTAAAAATTACGGCAAAAAGGATGAAGCGTATCCCCACAATATAGAAAATTATAGAAGAAGAAAGTTTGATATGAAGTCAACAAACCTATGATAACTTTCATTAAAAATGTTAACCTGATAATTTTCATTGATCGATATATTGCTAGGAGAACTTGTCATACACTAGAGCTGGTAACAAAAATTCTATTCAGATACTATTCAAATTGTTGTTGGTGTTGCCGTCTCTTTGAACCAGACAAACGTGCGAGATGAATGTAAATGGGTTTCGGAAAGATCTGGGTTAACACTGACCTATGATGTACTCCGTGCAAGGTGATGCTGGTATCATATTCGTTCCAATAATAAATTTAATTTATTCTAACACATTTTTAAATTAAACTTTTGAAGTTAAAATTCCTTCTTAGTTATTTTTATAGAGTTACAGAATAGCTATGAAGAGCCTGTGATAAACATAGTCATGAAATTCTGTCAACTGTTAAAACATTTTCAGCTCAAGTTAACTATTTTACAATTCAAATTAACGATTTTACAATTGCAAAAATCGACTTTACAACTCAAGTACACAAGCTCAAATAAAGGTAAATACCCGGGTTCCTGTTGTAGTTCCAACTGTCCGTGACCGGTATACAACGCTGATCGCTGCAATCAGTAAAAGGAAGCTTATTCATTATATATTGTCTTCTTGTTCTACTAATTCAGCGAAATTTTGAGAATTTTGGAAGAGTTGGTAACTGGTATACATTATACATAAATTGGTATATATAGAACTGAAGCTGTTAAAATAATTGCAGGAGCAACTAATTCGTAATCGTTAATTTGAATTGTAAAATCGTTTTTTTTTTTACAATTGTAAAATCGTTCATTTTACCTGAAAATTTGGCACACAGCATTTTTGTTAGTTTAGTGAAGCCAAAGTCATTGTCTTAGAATGTTTGTGCACAATATTACCAGCGATTCTTTATATCAAATATTACGAATTATATTGAACTGAAATTTTGAACACAGCTTTTTGTTTTTTAAAGTATTTGTTTGGTAAGTGCTATAGGCTCAAACCAAGGATTTCTTCAAATGATACATTCCAGAATTGTTTTGAGCTATCCATGTGTAAACATAATTTTTTATTTATTGATAACTATTTAATGTTTCTAGAAAAAAAAATCAAATTAAAGTTTCCAATTTTTAGTTGGTTTTTTTATTTAGAGTTTTCACATTTTTTTTTTATACATAATTTTCTCATTTTTTCTCATTTCTTATTTCTTAAAACTACACTGTTTTTTTTGTTTTTTTTGCTTCCTTAATGTATAAGAACATTAATCGCATCGTTTTATCTCTATAGGATCTCTTTATGTCCTTTGGAATCCTTTTTTTCTTAATACGTTTTTATATACATATAATAATTGTATAAAATTTAACTTTTATGGTTTTGTGATAGGAGAATTTTTCATTTTTTTGCTTTGTAAAAGGATCTCCTGGGAAACTTTTTCTTATTTTGCTTATACAATTCTATAACTATAAAAGGATATAAATTTAGAAGCTTATATTTTTGTTGTTGTTGGTGCCTTTTTTTTTATTGGTAGACGATGTATCATCAATGATTCCAGTTGGTTTCTTTTAATTACATCACATTATTGGAGCAGAACGCAAAATTTTTTCCCATTTATAAGAAAATTACGGAAAAGAATTTTTTTTATATTATTTTTGAAATTGGTATAATGAAAATTGTATAATATAATGTCCTTAAAGAGTCCTTTTTTTCATGTTTTTGATATTGTCTTTCAGGAACAAAAATAGAAATAATGTTTTTATTGACTGGTGTATAGACGATTTCAAATATCAGATTATTGTATGTAGGTACGTATAAGGAAAAAAGGATATCTGAGATAGATTTATAAAGAAAAATTATTTAATGAGGTTAAAAGGTTATGATAGCAATTTATTTTTAATATATTATTATTATATAAATAAAAGGATATTTGTTACATATAAAAAGGATATGCTTTTGATATTAGAAAAAAACAAACTATTTAAGATTAATTTATAGATGAGAGGTTTTAAGATTATATTGATTTTTTTGTGATCAATGTAGTTTGTAAATGATTATAGTAGATGGCGCCATTTGAAATTCATAATGATTAATTATTTGATCAATTTACTGAATGAACTTTTATAGTATTCTGTTTCGCAAGTAAATGCAACGATACGAAACAGTAGAAAAAAGAGTGGTTAATTAGGCAATGATTAATAAGTTTATGATTAATAAGACTACTACTTACTTCGGAGTTTAATTTCTGATACTGCTTCTGTCAGCGTCATCTGTTGAGTTAGCAATCTCAATATAAACTAAAATTTGGCATAGCATTATCAATTTGAATAAGAAAAACATACAAAAAATGTTATTCTTAAGCATGCAGTAGCTAATTGGCAAAAATAAAAAGTATGACACTAATTTTTATAATAAACTTTACGTGTACTATTGCCAGAAACTATCTGATTTACATAAAAGCAATTTTTTGCGTAATCTTACTAAAGTTAAAGCTGAAATACGTTGCGTTAGAGTTTACTTCAGGGATCAATCTTGTTAAAATCTAATTTTTTCTATATTCGCTGCCGTGAATATTGACTTTAAATCTGATTGATAGAAAGTTAGTATTAAGACACATTCGTTCTAGCTGGACATAAGACCAATATTTAAAATTATTAGTTCTTTTATTACTTCCTTATAATCTGGAATTGCTTACTTTTGAAATTATTTAAATATCTCAAAAATTCCCGATAATCTCGTTTTGAGAATTATGGCGCCATATTGTTACCGGTCCAACAACCACCACAAATTATTACGTTAGTACTTTCACATGGTCGCTACTTTTCTTCTAAGAGAAACATAAATTCCAGAGCCAGGACAAATAAATCTCTGTAAATGCCTCTAGCACTTGTGTATAAGTAAGGATACGATAATAATGACTTCGATCTGTTCATTAAGTCATCTCTGTTGAGTATTTAAATAATTAATAATCATATTTAAAATATAATGGAATAAAAAATATTTAACAAAATTATTTTTCTTAAAGTCCTAATAAAATATTTTTTTATTTTCGTTTTAAAAAAAATTTCAATTTTTCTTTAAAAACTACATAGCTACTACATTAAAAAAAAAACTCTATTATTTCATAAATTTTTTATCAATGTTGAAAATATCCTTTCAACAAAACTTTCCTAATATTTTATTTCCTATAGTATAATTTTTATTTATCATTTTCTTTTCTTGCAGCGGATTTAGAGAGTTTTCTTTGCAAATTTCTAAAGTTTGAAGTTTATTGCTTGAAATATCTGTTTTATATACGTTTTTTTTCTTCTTAGTCTCTCTTTTTGGTTAAAGAAAATAATCTGCTCGAAACTGCAGGCCATAATTCTATAAAATATTCTTATACAAATTTGCATAAAAAAAAATGAAAACTATTTGAAATTTTTCTTGTAAAGTTTTTAATAATATTTTATGTTTAAATTTTTTTATATTTTTTTGTACTGTAGTGAATTTCTTGGTAAATGATTGGTTTGAAGCTTAGTAAAATAGAAAATGATTGATTTAGTAATAATACAAAAAATTTATGTGGAGAGGAACACATTCTGAGCCTCACTGTCCATTTCACATGTAACCCTTCTTGTAGGAAATTTATAGTAATAATTTTATTGATTTTGGTCATCTTATTTCAATTTGTCTCGAAGAATTATGCCATTATTTCTTTAAGTAAACATCAATTGGAGGTTTGGTTCTCTTGAATAGGCTATCCCGGCTATCAGAAATTGTTTTCAAATGGTTTTTCATTTTAAGAGATATATCAAAATATGAAAATTTGTAAAGAAAATGGTGGTAGTCAAATATTAGTTCTTACAGACTTCACAAATGTTCCAAGATAATTCACAGAGTAATTTTGGGAACTGTACCGTAAAAGAACATTCCTCAAAAAGAATAATTCCACGAAAGCGATATGTCACTCTTTCATTCATCCTTACTACATAACTCTTCCTTACTATATAATTCTTTCGCTCATCCTACGGATGAATAATGTAGAAATGTTTTCGGCATTAGGAATTGTAGTATTTCGGCATTAGGAACTGTAATATCAAGGCATTGTAATTTTAGGGAGGGTAGGTTATAATGGCGGCAGAGCATCGCAAAGACTACACTGGGTCCATAGCAATACCAATTTTTGGATGACTAACTCTGAGTATGTGTCGACGGGTTAAAGGGAATAGTATTAGGTAAAAGGAATTTAAAGGATTTGTTGTTTTTCGAGGAATTCAGCAAGTGCTAAGTACTGTCGTTTCTTTAGGGAACTGATATTTTCGCAGAATTGTCATTTTCGTGGAACAGTTTCTTCGAAAAATTAAATTTCGAGGAATTGCTTTTAAAGGAATTATCGTATTTGAGGAATTATGTCATGCTACTATAATTAATCGAAGTTTTGATCAAATATTATATTATGATGCACCATAAAAAATACTTTTCAGCAGTGACAGGTTCTAAAGCTTTGATTAATATTTAATGACGTTATAAAAATAAATCTAAATTTTTTTTCTCTTTAATGAAACTTTTACAGAAAAATGACGACAGAAATTATGAAGTTAAAATTTTTTTTTTTTTTATTATTTTTAAAATATTACACTAAAAAATTTTAACGACATTATTTTACTATATATTTAGTGCAGGCAGAGCTTTACTTTGTCTTCATAATTTAATGTAGTTAATTTTTAAACTTCATATACAAGCTAGTAAGAAAATCTACTTTTGAAACTAATCTCTTGTTGTTGCCCAACCCTTCGACCCAAAATTCAACCCTTCTTCGACCAAAAGTTATGAAAATTTTTTGTTTGAAGGATTTTTTTTTTTGTTGAACTAAAAAGTGGGAAAGGATATCATAATAAAAGTTTATTACTTTATTCATAAAAAAAAATTCTAAGTCGTTTTTATTTTTCTGCTGATGTTAAAGGGTATAAAAAAAAATCCTTAAGTTTGTATTCCAAAAAAAAAAAAACTTTAAAGAAAAATTTGTTAGTTTTTTTTTAATATTTTGTTCGAAAAATTCATGTGTAAAAAAAAGCACTTTAAAGTGCAATTTACATTAAGGTTTGTTTTTGGTGTAACATTATATGAAAAAGGTTTTCCTATAAAGTTTACCTAATTTAGTTTCTTATAAGATTTTCCTTGAGAATCTTTTTGATGATGGGTGGCAGCATGGAAAATGCGGAAATGAAAGAATATTCAATGGTAAAGTGTAAAAAATGTGACTTTTAAAGGAAGAATGTGTACGGTATATAGAAAAAGATGTAATTTGAATAAATTGGTGTCATTAAATTTCAATTTGTTTTTGAATGTAAATTTTTCTTGTACGTATACGTACTTATATTACTGAAGCATTTGTTTTTCTAGAGTTTGTTCTTTATTTTTTTATTATTTTAACAATTTCTTGATAATATTTAATTAAAAGTCGTTAAAAATGCGATGTTAAAGAATGTGTGATTTTAAAGTTAAAATCGGTTTTATATTACAAAATGCTTAATGTTTTTTTAAAAGCGGTGGTAGCTTATAGTTTGCAATGGTAATGTTCCCGAGTACAATTCCAAACCGAGACATTAATGTTGCCCTAAGTTGGCTCAGTTTAAAATGAGTCCATTTATAAATATTTGCAATATTTAATTGGGATTTTTAGATTGGAAAATGATAAAAGTTGAAACAATTTTGTTAATATCGAATATTTTCAAATAGATTTTTGCAATTAAAAGTTTCACAAAAATGTTTTGAAATTCATATAAAATTAGTAAGTGTAAATTGCAATTAAAATTTTATGTAACATCTATAATTGAAGTAGTAACGATTAGTGAAAAAGTGATATATCACTTGCGTGAAATTGTACATTTCCCAAAATTGCTCTGTAAATTATCTTGGAACATTTGTGAAGTCAGTCTGTAGGAAATAATATTGGACTACCACCATTTTCTTTACACATTTTCATATTTTGATATATCTCTTAAAGTAAAATCATTTGAAAAAAAATTCTAAAAGTCGGGATTCAAGAGAATCAAACCTCCAATTGATGTCTACTTAAAGAAATAGTGGAATAATTCTTCTAGACAAATTGAAATAAGGTGACCAAAATCAATAAAATGATTACTATAAATTTCCTACAAGAAGGGTTACATATGAAAAAGACCGCGAGGCTCAGAATGTGTTCATCTTCACATACAATTTTGTATATTACTAAATCAATCATTTAGCAATTCAAATTTTATGTAAATCAATCATTGGGGGCTATGTTCCCAACCGGAGTAAAAAAGGAAAAAGTAAATTAATATAGTATTAATATATACACTCAGAAAATTGATTTGAGCTGCGATAACCTCAATTTCAATTGTAGTTTTACAGGAATGACTTCTAAAATGTAATGAACATTAAACCATGAACATTTGGTGTTACAACTTCCTTCTACGGCTATTGATACTTTCATTTCAAACAAATAATAGCATAAACTGTCAATTTAAATTTGAAAAAATTGTAATATTTTCTATGCTATTTTTAGTAGCAGAAAAGTATCAAAAACTTAGAAGTAAAAAAGTTATGATAAAAATCATTTCACGAAACTGCACTAAAATTTTATATTTGATTTTAATTTGAATTCAAACTTCCGGTATACTTAAATGTAAAATATAATACAGTAATCAAAATTAAATTTTTCAAATCTTATAAATAATTAGGGATATTTCTGGTGATTTAGGAAATCGTATAATTACTAATGAACGAACATTTCAAATTTAGATAATACTCGCCATTTATTTAATATTCATTTTATTTAAGAATTTAAAATAAAATTCCATTGTAAATTCAAAAACTATAAACTTTAATGTTTAAATCTCATAAAAATATGTAACTAATTTAACAGAACCAAAGCTTGTAAAAAAAAAGACATAACTAATAATAAAATCTAAACTCTATTTAAAATATATCATATTTCCTGGTCTATTAAATTTTACAACCTCTCCAATTAAAATTATTATTCTTTTTTTTTTTAAAAAAAAACAATTTTTAGTTGCTAGGTTAATCATAACTAGATCTACATATAAAATTATTTTATTACTAAACTTTCACAAGATTATCTTTTATATAATATTTATATTTTCGTCGGCTTTACCAAAAACCTATAATAATCACCCAACAAAAAATAAGTGATAAAACCAGTTCATTGAAAAAACGCTAGTAATAAAAACATAACCTAAAACTGGATGAGCGTAAACAGTAATCTTTGCACCACTGACAAGAGCAATGAACGGTATTCTGCTTGTACATCCGAAAGTGTGTACACAGGTATCTATATTTTAAGAAAAAAATTAAGATCTAAACCTGGGGGGGATCCCAAAACTCGGAGTTTGTTAAAATAGAGTATTTTAAATAAGTTCACTAATGAATTATTATTTCAGGGATTCAATTTTCTACGGAGATCAAGAAATTTTAATTTGGTAATTTTGATATATCACTGAATTTACGGGAATAAATTTTAAATCATGAAATTTTTATGGGCATAAGCTGGGCGACGAAACCAACCTGTTTGCTTCTTAAGTGACATAGACCACGATTCTCAATTATGTAACTACCAAGGTGTCGTATGCGTTTTCTCGCTAGCGCCGCGCATGCACACAAAATATGTTCTGCAGACTCTTCCTCGTCTTCAGTTGGTTTTCTGATAGTCCAAGTCTGTGTATATGTTTTTTTACTTTCCATTGACGTGTGTGGAAGCTTACTTTCTTCCGTTTCTCGGGCCAGGTATGAACATTTCTGAATGCCTCATACCCACTCACCTATTCTAATGGTGATACTCCACAGAACGGTTCTGATCCTGTCAATGTCTCACCTCCTCTTTGTCTTTGTTTTTCAAAAAGGTCCGCTTCTTCATTTCTTTCGAAGCCTACATAGGATGGAATTCGGGATAGTATTACTCTGTTTCCCCAAATAACTAAATATATTCCTGATCTCAGCTATTTAGTAGACGTGTAAGTATTTAGTTTCTCCAGCCTTGAAAACATGAAAACAGTGTTGTGTGATGTAGACTATGGCGAATTTTTATGTCTACACCAAATTTGTTTGTCTACGATATTGTCTAGTTAAGAAGAACAACTTTGTATATAAAACAAAGTTGATTGCAGCAATTTCCATTTTTTTTCTATCCATGACAGTTAATGCAATAACTCTTCGTAAATATCATCGCCTTATACTCTGATCAAATAGATAAATTATACTACACAAAAATAATATATAATTTTTCAAAACTGAATTTTTTTATAATTTATATACCAACCAAGCATTACTAAGCTATGCGCTAGGGAAAAGTCAACACTTTTATAATGTTTGCTCACACAAAAGCTATGTAAAGAAAAACGTTGGTTTTTTTTTTTAGTGAATAATTGAGGCGCACATGAAAAAAAACTGACTTTATTTATTATTTTTTTTTTTTTTTGAAAAGGTGCAATCTAAATTCTCTGCGCTCCAATTAAACTTGGACTAAAACAGATTTTTTTTTTTTTTTGCTATATAAAATTCCCTAAAGAATCTGAGATTTTTGAAAGAATGTATATAAACCTGCACTGATGGTGTATTAGATTGGTTTTTAGTATAGCTGTACTCTTAATATGATAAAAAATATTATTGCTATAGGTAGAAAAAAAAATTTCAACTATGGAAAAGATATAAGAATTATCATTGAAAATTATTGTGTATATAAAAATATTGAATTTCCTCATCATCACCTTTGAAGAAAACTAAAAAATGTGGTATTGAAATAACATATTTTAAAAAAAAAAAAACAATTTCTTTTGTCCTTAAGAGCGTAACTAATCGAGTTGAACAGATATTTTTTTTTAATAATAATTTGATCTGATTTAGGTGCAGAGAAAATATTTTAGAAAATAAATTGTAGGGTAGATAGAATGATAGTACGAAATCATTGAATTTCAGTGGTCTGAAAATAGTTTTAAGTTATTTCTTATTAAATAGGTAACCAGCGTGTGTTAGCGATGATGGTCCAGATAAGAGTTAATTACGTTGGGCCATTCCAGCACACACGCGATTGCATTTCATTTATTACTATAGAGAAGAGTTAATCATGCAACTACTACTATATGAAAGTTAGAGGAATGGGCTGATTCCCTCCTTACTAACTTATCGGCTACTCCCAGCGAGGGCCATAGAGCGACCGTTGGCGATTTCTGAAAATGTGCTTCAATATGTGCATCATTGTAGGATTCTCCCGCTCGATTTCCCCAGCATTTACCAAAGTTTCTTTTTGGACGGATCTGTGACATGTTTGCATGGAACGAATCACTCTTCAGTGCAATATTTAAGACAGTTGATTCAATCACACACGATAGCCTCTATCTATATATGTCTTACTACCACTATATACTTATAGAAGAGTTTATTATCACACTACTACTATATTCCAAGTTATTATAAGAATGAGTTAATCATCCAATTAATTAGAAGAAAGGTCTAATTTTTTCCATCACTCGGTCGAGTTCTTAATAAATTTAATAATTTCTGGCAGAGGTTTTGTCTCTGAATATAGCACCGTCTTGTGTTAGCAAACTTTGATCACAGAGTACGAGTTTATAGGACACTATTAACATCCTATCAATACTCCAAGCACAATTCTATTACAGAAACATTTCGTTAAGAATTTGATACAATTGTCTTAACAAAATTTATGACATGTCTGGCCTGAAATTGCTGTAGCGTACCGACTATCATAAGTAAGCTCTACTAGATATAAAAAAAACTGTGATATTTAATATAACATTTCTAAGTGAGATTTTAAAATATTGATGACTTGGTTACTTTAATTTGATTTTTAGTATACAATGCTCTGTAAGTAGATTGTTCACAATTAGAGATAATTGCAATAGCCTGGTTTTTATATCAGTATCAGTTAATAAGAGGCCGTCATTTAAAAGCAGATTATCAACGAATATAAAGTAATATTTTCAGAGGTATTTAAATATTTAAAATTTTACTATTCAATTCTTTAAGAAATTCTTTAAGAAACTGAAGACTTCTTGATGACAGCGATACAACCAAAAAAATTGTATTAAAATTCGCCAACGCTATTGAAAATCCATTCTACCTTAACAATAATCAATTTATTGATATAAACTTAGGTTAAAAAATAATTATCAAAGTGAAATCATAACAAAGAAAATTGGTGTTTTTATTTTTTTTGCAATGCCTTTTCATTATTATTATGATTTTGCGGTTTTGAACTAGAAAATAATTTTCATGAAAATTTTTATATATATAAAAATTTAGATATTTATTAGAAAATTTTTATGTTATACTCAATTTTAACGTACCGTAAATATAATTTAAAAATTTCTCTTTAAAATAGTTTTATAAAATTTTCACTAGAAAATTTTTAATAGTTATTAGTATCTCAAAAACTTTTCTTATAGTTACTGAAAGGCAAACATTGTTGAATTATTTAATATCAAATTCATGTTTAGATTAATATTAACAAAATTTTGTAATTAATCTAAATGTAAATGTTTTAGACAGTTTAAAAAAAAACAGACCCTTATCAAAATAATCAAATTTTGAAGAATTTTGACTATTTTATACCCAAAATAATTTTTATTAATGACAAAAATAATATTTCACATTACATAATCAAACCTTAAAAGTTCATCTTGTCACGAATCAAGAAAAAAAGAATCTATAAATTCTGTCTAAAATTGAACATCATTTTTTTTTTTTGGAAAATTCATAATCAATAAATATATTAATTTTAAATTCCATTTTCAGTCTAAAGAAAAATATGCCTTTAGGCTGGCTCTATGAAAAAAATGACATGAAGATACTTTGATCATAAAAAATGTTACCATGCAAAAATTTACAGTCATTTTTATGGTAACAAATATATGTTTTTATGTTTAAAAATATGGTTTTTTTTCTGTATAAGTATCAGAACTTGTGGAAGCTACCAATTTTGGTTATAGTACAAATTATTGTAATTATAGACATGATATATTTAATATTTATATATTTTAAAATAAATTTCCATTTATAATACTGAGAAATATATTTAAATATGATAGAAGATCATAATTCAGAATTTAGATTGTCATCCATGAACCTAGAAGTTGTTATTTAAGAGAGCTAACCTTGAACTTTGCAGACAATTTTTGTTCTTGTTCAAAATTTAATGAATTTTTAAGAATATTTCAATAAATTGAATTCGGTTTGTAAAGACTAAACAATACTGGACGCACTGTTATGATACCATTATGACACTTGGAAATGTCCACATTATTTAGTTAAATAATCTGGCATGTAGCTAGTTTTAGAAGGGGTTCATTTGATTCATGAATTGAGTTATAAAAAAGTATGGGCAAATTTTTGTGTTGTGACGATTGGTTTACCGCCTTTCACATGTTTGGGTAGTAAGAAGTTACAATTAGATCCAACTAATTTAATCAGTTTCATAAACATTTGTTTATTGAATTCATAATTTCGCTTAAAATTTGTTTGTCGTAAACAACATTTTCATTTTTTTTTATTAATGTAGATTTTTTGGGGTTTGCGGAAAAGCATTTTGAGTTTCATTCACCGCAATTCACCGATCTTCTTTCATTAATGAGATATATACATATAATGTAGCATGTTTTTTGTCGTACAAACCATGAATCAACTACAAAAGTTTATTTGCAAAATAATTCAATTCATTGTACGTCATAATTTAGGACTAAATTGTTTTATTCAAAGTAATTAACTTTTTATGTAACGTACATCCAAAAAAATTAGCTTATGACAATATAAATTTGAATATCTTTATTTCATTGGCGTTTACGGAAAACGCATTTTGTACAATTTGTTAATATTTTCTTAAGTTAATTCGTTCGACCTCTGGAAACTGTTGAAAATAAATTAAAATAATTGTACAGCTTATAATAAAACCGGTCATTATATCGGTCAAATTTTTAGTTATAATGGTTCAAATATTAAAATTCGATTTCCAAAAAACTTTAAAATGGTGTTTACGTTAAACAAGTTTTTAGCCGACGATGTCAGAATTTTTAGTTTCGATAAAATTTTAACGAAAATTCTCTAAATAAGCATAAATTACTCATCGAATAGGGACGAAATCAGGAAGAAATTGTCAGAAACTTGTAATTTCGAGGAATCCAAAGATCAGAGTTTCCTGCAGACTTGTGATACCATCAAATTATCAGCATTTTAAACTTAATTATTAATAAACTCTGAAGACAGAGTTTAAGTTTAACTTTGTATTGAAAATTATGATATTGACTGAATCCAAAATTACATACAAAAGTTTTGGTTATTGGCTAAATTGTTCATGGCGAGAATCTTCTTCTGCATACCCGATTGTCTCCTTCTGAATTTACTTCTTAATTAAAAAATTAATTAATTAATATTTCTTCATATTTAGACTATTGATTTGTATTATTTTGTACTAAATAAATTTAATAAATCAATTAACAAAAACGAACGCCATAATTATTAAAACAAATATTGGAAGCCATAAATAAATATTTTTCTTTGCAAAACTCTATAAAATTAATTTATTATGTTTAATAATATTTTCATCTACCAGAATTACTTTTTTATTATTTAATTATCTCTCTATCTATCTCGATTCTTCTTTACAATCAATCTAACTTGATGATGATGATATGCTCTTTGATATTAAACCAATTAAAATGCCCACAATTAATATAAATTTAATAAATTGTTGTTACAGAAATTGTACCTTTATATACAAATAAAATAAAGAAGAAGCCGCCACTTAAATTTATATTCATGAAATTGCATAATAAAATTTTCTTATAAAACAGACTTCTTTCAAAGTTTTACTACTGATCGATTCGTAAAGTCTATCCGTTTTGTGGAAAACCAGAAATATTTTATAAATTCTACAACAGTTTTTACAATCTTCTTATTAATCGTGTGTGTAATTATTCAGAAACAGGCTAAAAATATAATAAAAAAGTTCTGCAATGATGCATTTTGTTCACTGAGTCACTATTATAGTGAATCATAAACACATTTTATGTGGTAGAGAATAGAGTAGATTTTTTTAATAGGTTCTAAAAAAATAACATAACCTGTAATTTTTAATTGGATAATAATACTGCTTTTTATATTGTGTTTATGATAGCTCTTGTATTGAGAGAGTTTACAAATATTATTGACTTTATTTGAATTTGATTGATTCCTCAGAATTTTTACTTGGTTTCTGAATCATCCTCAAAATTATACTTCCTTAAAACAATTTTTTTTTAATTCAATCACTTATATTTCTTGCTGGTATTCAATAATTGATCAAACTCCTGAACCCTCCTGTCTTTACAGTTTTAGTGAATCATAATTAATTTTTTCATCACTATCACAAAATTTATCATTTCATTAACAGATTTTTTCAAAGATCAATCATTACTTATGATTAGTGATTATTAGCTTCTTTTGAAAATTATCAATCATAAATTTTAGGTCATTAAAATCTTATAAGCTAATACTCTGTTCGTAAGTCTGTTCTAGTGTTGTTAACTTTTGCAAGTTCTTCGTCAACATAGAAAATTTCCTTCTAAATTCGTGGTAGAAACCATAATTATTAGAAAACCTCAATAATTGCAGACACTATACTTCTTATAAATCCTCAAGAATTTCGAAAATCATCTTGTAGATGGCGTTACTTCTCATTGTTCGAACATTATCTTACAACGAGTGTATAATTATTTACTACAGTAAATATTTACGTAAATTAATAAAATTCGTTAATCTTTGGAATTCTAATTAAAAGTAATATAAATTTGTTATATGAGTTTTTGTCACCAGAGGCGCATCATCCCAATAAAAACATTAAAATGTTATTAATAATATAGAAAATGGTTTTCAAAAATGATTATATGTTCCGTGTTGGAAACATAATAGAAAGTATTGCCAAATGAATGAACTATAAGTTTATGTCGCTAGATGGCGCTATATGTTATAATATATTTAAACTCTTTGTTTTTAATTGTAGACAAATAATCTTTATAAGTGCTCAGATTAGGTTAGTTTTAGATTTAGAGAGTCTCGGTTTTAGAATACGCATAGACCACAGACTGTCCTTATTGGTACCGCCAGCTGGAAAGTTTTTAATCTCGTGGTTAAGGTGTGCCTTGCATTTTTGTAGAGTTGTCTAAAAGAAGTTTAAAGACGAATGCTTACTTCTTCTTTTGTCAAAGAACGTTTACTTCTTCTTTTCTCGAAGAACGCTTACTTCTTCTTTCTTCATGTGTAAAGCAGTGTTACTGCAGATGCTCAAGACTTTATCTGTGTGTAAAGTATAAATATTACTTTCGGCATTAGTTCTACTACACTGCTACGTTGTAATTTTATAATTTATATTAATAACTTTAACTCTATCTGATGTGTAAAATTTGAGTTGTTCTTTTATTGGATAAAATTACAAAAATTATTATTTCACACAAAAATTATTTTAAACTAAATACTAAAATTTAAAAGTTTTTTTTTTTTAACAACATTTTTATTTATATATTACAGTAATTTGTAAGTAAAATATTTTATTACACAATTTCTATATAATATAAAAAAAAACTTTCATTTTCGATTAAAATTTCCTTATACTTTAATAAAATTTTACAATATTATATAAAAACATAGAAATTTTTTACCATTTAATTACTTTAAATTGTGGGTTTTCTATTCATTCATTTATCAAAATATTGTATAGGATAATTTTCTATACTCTGAACTGAAGTATCCTTTTTATATATATTAAAAATATCTTCTATCTTGTTACATTAAATTGCTTAAAGTTTAATTTTAATATAAAAGTTTTTATAATTTTTTTTTTTAAAAAAAATGCATTTTAAGAGATGAATTTAAGTTAGAACTTGAATCTAATATGTTTTCTTCTATAAAATTAAAGTATAGCAAATTTTTTTGGTAATAGATAACATGATTTTATACATTTAAACTCTTTAACCAAATTGTTTTTTGTTGTTGTTGTTGATTATTACTGCATACATCAAATCCCTTTTTTGGGGGCTATATATCTGTGTCAACATGCAATAGTAGCTTATGTCGAAAATACAAAATATTCAGGAATGAATTTACAAAATATAAATACGATTTTGAAAAAAAAGAGTAATATCATCAAATTTCGAATTTACAGATGTAGAGAAATATAACGAATTTAATAAAAGTGATTACAACCCAGGGTGGATTTTAGAAGATACATACTTAAAATTTACCTATGAGTTAAGTTAATTTACAGAAATAACATTTTGCTTTTCAAAAAGCTTAAGTTACTTAAGCTAGTATTGAAAAACACACCTAAACCATAACTAACTTCTAAGTTCACTTAAGCTACTTTTACAAAAAAAATAATTAAAAATTAATATAATATGAAAGCAAAGAAGCTTATGTTCACTTAAATCTTATGTTGATTTAAGTTATTATTACAAAAATAACTATAGTAGTTTTCCTTGCACTTAACTTACATAAGCGTTGGACTTAAGATTATTTTACTAAAAATGAATGTAGACTAAAGCAAGACTTGAACACTTATATATAGATATAAGCTGTTATAACAAATGCATTAATAATTAAAAATGACTTAAGATAAAATGTTGTTACAGTTGTAACTATGTAAGTATAACGAATATTAGTAACGTGAATAGACCAAAAAATATGTTAGAAAGAGAAGAAAAATAAAATAGAATAATATCGATATTAACTTAATTCGACTTAAATGACTCTTGCATGTTGCCACAGAATATGTAAATAAATATTTTCGAAATTATATAATGTGGAGAATTAAAATTCCTAATATTTTCCACAGACACTTTTTACATGAAGTTTCTGTTTTTTTGCTGTAGTTGTTGTGAAAATTCCATTATTTTTTTTTTTTTGTCTAACCACACCAAGGATACCTCTTTTTTTGTTGTAGAAAGAGTAGAGAAATGCTTCTAAATAATTTTAAAAGGATTTTTGAGTTTTTATGGTAAAACTAATTTAAGTATTTTAGAATTTTTTTTTTTTGTTATAGACGTATTTGAACAAAATTTTTGGTTCAAATACGTTTGAATGGCCTAAATGCTATTTGTCAGGCCTAAATAGCATTTATATGATAGATGTATTGAATTAATTTACCTATGACAAGGAAGAGTTTATTCGCTCAGGGCATAAACCCATTAAAATCGTACATATTATAAATATGTCTCGGCGGGTAATTGAGCCAATTAATCTTGATATTAGGTTAGGTTCAGAATGGTGTATGAAGATACAAGCTCAACACGCATCAGGAGAGATCTCGATGGATCCATTGTGGTCCCTATGCAAGTCTCGATATTACTTTGGATTTGAACAAACTTTGCGAAGTCTTTTAAGTTAGTATTTCAGGAAATTTGATTAACCTTTATATTAACAAAGCAAACCTTGTGAATTTAAGCTTTTAAGAAATTGTTTTAATATTTAATCATAATCAGTACGGTGTTTTCTTTAGCAGGCATGTCCAGCATAATAATAATATTCTTCAATTATTTATGTTTAGTTTTACCATTCGGCACAGTGAATTAAGGCCATGTGAATAATGAATGCATGGTTTAATTTCCGTTCAGTGTAGAAAATACTGATTTAAAATGGTTTTAGAACTTTAGTGATGCCAATAAAATTTAAGATCTCTAACATAACTAATTACGTGACAAAGTTGCTCATGTTTCAGTCAAGTTTCAGTGATTTTTCTGATACTTCTTATTTAATTCTGACTTCAAATTTGATGGACTAATAAAATTGTAATTTTTCACCTAATTTCAATGTAAATTATGAATACAGCGCATCTCCCAATGCCTTTATACATATAAGTACACCTCGTCTACATTATAAACAGCTCATACTTCACTGCTAGACTAGCAAATTCATTAACGATATTTAGCTTTAATTCCAGTATGTTCAAAATTACCGAAATTAATCAATCTTTTTCACAAATCCTAGAAATTCTTAAGAAACTTCTTAATTATTTTGAATTTATATTCTTTTTTTGTACTTTTAACAAGTCCCTAATTACAATCATAAATTAAATTATTAATATCTATAAAAGATAAAAAACCAACAACAACAAAAACAATTCTTAACTACGAAACTATTTAACACTTCAAATAGTTTTCCTTGTTTCACATTCAATTCATTCAAAACAAAATTTTTTTTTTGTTCTTGTGTTGTGTTGGAATGAAAATTAAAAGAGGAAAATTTAAAGGATTTTCATGCATGAATTAAAAAGGATTCATCAAAAAAAAAAAAAAAAAAAATTTTAGTTTTTGTTAGTGAGATAGAACGCACACAGATTTCCCAAGGTTTTCTCTATATAATCACAAAAATATAATAGTAAAATAAAAAAATTCTTAAGGGAAATTGAATGGAAAACTTTTGTGTATTTTCTATTGTTTTTAATCAGAATTTTATAATACAAACACATCACAGAGATAACAAAAATAGTAAGGAGCACTCACAAAAAAAAAAATTGTTGTGTATACCTAAAAAATGTGAATTCTTGTATGATGTACGAAAAAAAAAAACTTACTTTAAAACGACTCGGATATAAAGTTACAAATAATTGGGAAAATTGTTTTGAAACTATTAAACAGAAAAACATTTTTCCTAAATAGTTTTTTCTAAATTTGAATATTATATCGTTTATAGAAAAGGATATATTTTAAGGATATATGATACCGAAAATGGTAAACCCTTAGGCTAAAAAGAAGCATAACGAATAATTCATCGCAAAGATTTTAACTACACATATTTAAACAAATTTTTAAATTTTCGAAAATTATTCGAAAAAAAGATTTCAAAGGTTTGAAACCTACTTTTTGGTGCCACTACATCTCCAAAGATCTTTTACCTCTATATCGAGTCTCATGATAATTAGAATTTTTTAATTTCTTCGACAGTCTGATTAGGCAGACCAAAGCCATGGTGGACCTTAACGAAGTTTTAGCTTGAAATACACAACAGAAGCTACGATGGAAACCACGGAGCGTTAGATCAAGCACTTGATTAGGAAAACAACAATTGCAACTCTGGCTTAGAAACTGATCAGAGCCTATCCTTTTGATAATAACCCAGACCAACAGGTATGTGCAACCTAACCTAACGCTAGAATGAACTCTCAGATTATTTTAAATGATGATTAAAGTAGTTTTAGGTTAAGTTTAGATTAAGAGTGGGCTACAGACAGTTCTAATAATTGGAGTAATTTAGTTCATTGTGATTTTGTAGGCTTGTAACCTTTAGGTTATTTGAAATAACAATCTCGTATGTTTGTATTTTAAGCAAATTGTTATTAAAGAGCTTTAAAATGAACTTTTAGTATGGTGAAAAGCAGATTTTCGAGGATTTTCTTAATTTCTAATCGGTTTTTATTTTTTAAAACAGATTCTGTCGTTACTTGCACAGTTGGTTAATATAATAAAAAGCCAAATACTGAAATGTAGCAGAAAGATCGCTATTTGTCTCAAATTTATCTTCATAACCTTTACAGCTATATTAACATAATCGAATCCCTGCATTGAGCTATAAAATTTGCCCTTCGAGATCAATTCGTAACTGTCTTTAACATATATTCCAGTTATTACTTATCTTCTTTGTTAGCTAGTCATACAGCAGACAATAAGTCTTACTAGCCCAAAAAATATAATTCGGTTTTGGATAATTCCCAGGCAACTGCTACTTAGATTACCCAATATTTTATTATTTTTGAGTTCTTTAAGTTAGATATAATATCAAGAGCTTCTACAAAATTAATTATTTTCTTTTTCAAACTTAATATTTAATCTGCTCTTTAAATTAAATACCCATAAAGTTTAGTACTAAGGTCAACGTTTTAACTGGCATCTCATAATTAGTTAGTCTAATGATACAAACGACCGTTGATGTCAAAAAAACATTTTATTAATTAAAATTAATTCTTTTTAATTTTATGGTCTATACGCAAATTTTCATTAACGACAAAAATTTGTTGAAGATCAGAAGAGATCGTGCTTGAAAATCGTGTTACGGAAATGGCTGATTTGCAAAAAAAAAAAAAAATTATATAATTTCTCTGACGGATGATAATTTCTTCCATCTAATTAAAAAATATATTATTTTTTATTTAATATATCCGGAAGTTTTCATTAAAAATATGCAGAAGTAATAAAACCTCTCTAATATATTTTGCTTTAACTTGCACGCTTAATAGTTTAATGAGTTCGCTTAATTGTAATTTTCAAATTGCAAGTAGAAAACAAAAATTAAATACAAAAATAATTTACTCTTTTTGGTCATTCATTAAAATTTGAAAATCACGAACTGTACGACACAGCCTGACCAAGAGATTCTTTTTGAGCTATATACAGTATTTATGCTGGTTTTGTTATTTATTTCTGGTTCTGCTTATTTAGATATATTTTGTATACTTCCAGCTTACCGACAAAATATATTAATTTTTTTCAATTCGTTCAAGTGCATAAAATAAATTTTTTTCTTTATTTAATTTTTTGTTAGGAAATTGGAAATAATATAATAAAACAAAATTTTATTGCAAAATTATTCGAGGTTTTGTTTATGATCTTTATTAATGATTAGGTTTATAATGATTAAGTTTTTATAATGGCAGAAGCTGTTTTGTTGTTATTTTAATATAATAATTGTATTTTTGTAAAACGTTTCCATACCTTCCTTAAGTACTGACTTTCTCTCCATGTAGTCGATTCGATGTTATAGTAAGATGATTAAAATAAAGTTCATTAATATTAAGGTAAATTAAAAGGGTATGCAAGCCTTAAACAGAAAACTGGAAATGTCGCATAGACCAGCAAATATAAATGATAAAATTTCAGTTAATATTGCAATTAAATCATTAGTTGTATCCAGATATGAACTTAATCGTCTTGATCTAATAACAAAACGGACAACAAATATTACAAAAAACCACCAGAACTTATATATTGATAGACGAAATAATCTGATTTGCTAGTTGATTCTGGGATTCTGGCAATTTCTTTAATTGAATAACTGGCAAACAATTGGTGGCGCAACTCAATTGCAAGATTTGGATTTAAGACTAATGCAAAGCAAAAACTTTATAGTAAATATCGAAATTAAAGAATAAGAAGATCAAAGAAAGGAGAAAAAATTCATCAACCACAGAATAGCACACGCTCGTAGAATAGATACAATCGACCAATTTAGACTAACAACAGGGCAAAGTTTCGTAGCTGCTCATCTATACAAAATCGTATTTCCAGGGAACTAAGCAATAGTTCAGCACTTAGTGGCCTGGTCCAAAACAACAGCAAATTGATCTAATACGAAATAGCGCAATGATTGAACAACAAGTTTAGGCTAGGCACAGATCTGATTGAATGTAGGCTGAATGTTATATAGGAAATGTAACAACCGAAACATTGAATGTTAAATCTTTATTTCGTATTACGTAATTACCTCAACTGTCGGCCAAAAACGTGCCACCCATTAGGAAAACTAATACTCAATGATTATAGACAAATAACTCCCATTTCTTAGTAAATTATATTCTTTCCAGCGGTGCTAGTTTTTGGCAAAGTTCTTACAATGTAAATTAACTAAATTAACTGAGAGATTGAAGTTAGTACTAATTTGTGATTGATAGCTAGCACTAAAATTATACTAAATGAATACTAAATTATACTAAATGAATACTAAATACTATCATAATACTACCTGCTAAGCTGTAACTGGACCCAATCTCGGTTTTTTATATTTTTCTGAATTCTTAATGTCTTGCTCTCTTTAAATTTATCGGAAAATTTAATATACACTGTCCAAAAAATACCACTCTTAAATTAGCTTTTTAACCAACTACTATCCTTCAATACTTTCATCAAACTTATCAGTTATTACTGATCATCGAATTTACCATTACAACAATAATTATTTGTCATTTTAAATTACAGTCACATTTTGATACACTGATGGGAATTAAAAGACTTACAGCACAAAAATTTAATCAATTTCATTTTGATTACCATGAATAGTAATATTAACATTATTAACTTATTATCTACTTATTCGTGGGTTTCATCAGAAAATAATGATTTTAAATCTTAACAACAAAAAAAAAAGTTATAATTTATATAAATTTTACAATAATTTCCAACAAGATTATTGATCAGAAATGTCTAAGCATTATTGCAATTTTTTTATTGTACCGGAAAAAACTTACATTATAAAAAAGTATTTTTTATGTTGGCTAATAATATCAAAAAGTATGTAGAAATTTGATCATGAAAATGTATATAAAAAATGACCATGAATGTTGGTAATATCCGCTTTAATAAAAATATAATTACAATTTCAAGTTTTTAGCTTGTTGTTAATTAAAAATCATTAATCTGATAGAAAGAGCTGTAATTGTGTAGTATTATAGAGTGAACCATTTCCTGAGACTATCAATCTGGCTGATTTAAACAAAAAGATTAAGAAAAATACTATTGATTGTCATTAGCTTGGTGTAATTCAATTTTCTGCACTATTCCGCAAAAAAGTGGCATCTTCAAATTTGAATTAGGTTTCCTCTATTATATTTGAAACAGGAGAAGATTTAAGTAATGGATTTTTTTTTTGCATTTGGATTAGTTACATCATCGAAAGTACAGCTTGTGAAAGTCTGTATTTGTGAGCCATTGTTTTTCAATGATCTATCAAGGTTCTTAAAATTATTTATTTTATGTAATTACTAAAATTGTACCGACAACAATGGGAATAACTTTAAACTCAGCTGGTATGATTCAACCACTGAAGAAGATTTAAGTAGTTTTGTCTAGGAAAACTGTATCAGATAAATACTGAAATCTGAGATTGAAGTGCTGAAATTGATACAAACCATACAGCTCCCATTTTACTTATAAAAATGCATTGCTACCGGGTCTTTTAACTGGCTTAATGTAAAGAGCGGAATGAAAATGAAGAAGCATTTCACTGAGAATCATTTTCTTTTTCATGCTACAGGGTCAGAATCAGAAGATTAACTGAAATTTAACTCTATAATTTAATCTTATATAATAGTTAGTTAGTTTCTTTGTCGGAGCATTATGGAGCTTAATGATTCATCCTAGTTCATGTAGCCAAATGAAAACTGTCATATTTTGTTTACCTTGAGGAAGCAGATCTCAAATGTCACATATAATAGAAGTAGGTAAAATTAAGTCAGTCATGAACAAAAAAAAACATAGGCTAATAAAATTAGTTTTCCTATTAAACTCAATAGATTCATATTTGTTACTTGTACAACACCATAGAATCCGAAATGAAACTAATAATAATAATAAAAAAAAAATTGTCTGATTACCGACACTAATTTTCTCATCAATTTTCTTTTATGAATTCACACCACAATTACAAATCGAATTGAACTTTTTAGTTATATAGCTACAATATTTCATCAATAGCCAATAAAATTTTAAATTTTTTTTTTTTTTCTTTTTCATGAAGTATTATTGTTAATTAAATATGGTTGTAAATAAAACTTCGACCTTTTACATATAATATTTAATTGTCTTTAGAACATTCGTTTTTTTTTTGTAAAATTATTTATGCATTTTCATCATAAGAAAAATCTAATTCATTTTTAAGTTTTTACTAAGAAAATTTACTAGTAAATTTTTCTTGTATAAATTTTATTACATTTTGAACATTTTTTCGTTATTTCATTTTTTTTTTCATAATTGTAATGACCGTAGATCGTCAGTTAGTTAGTTAAAAAAATAAAATAATTTTACTTATAATTTTTACGATCTTCTAAAAGCCATAAAACAAAAATTGCATTTAAAGAAAATGTAAATTTTTTATGGTTTAAAATGTTTTGAACAGATTTTTTTAAATTATACAGAATTTTAAAAATTAGGTACCTAATATTATTAAAAAAAATGTAGTAAAATTCTCGTTTTGCAAATGGAATTGAAATTCACCTTTTAGGTTTTCTTGGGAAGCACACTTTGTTAAACCAATTTTATAAAAATGAATGAATTAAATAATAAAATTAAAATTACGAGTTGTTAGATTCATAAAAATTTACTTTAATTAATGCACGAACAGAGTAACGCTATGAGCGGTGCTGGAAGCTGTGCTGTAGTGTGGTTGTTGTTGCTTTTTATATAAAAATACACTACAGCACAGCTTCCAGCATCGCTCATAGCGTCACTCTGTTCGTGCACTTAGAAGTATTTGAAATATTGAAGATTTGATATCGTAAATATTATAGCTATAATTAATTGCATTATACTTTTTGGGCGCGCATATTCAAAATATCCTAGGCTTTAAGTATAAAATAATTCCCGCCAATATTTTGTGTTATGGACAAGTCAATAGTGTATTTCACTCAGAGTCATTAGTCTGTTAATAACAAGTCGGTCCGTTAATCAAGAGTACGGACTTGTTTTCATTTAAAAACAAAACTTGTAATTAGTAATGAGAGTGAGGTTCACTATTGACTTTTTTTTTAAATGAAAACTATTCAGTCAATTGGCGGCATTCAAAATGTATTGTCATCTCTTCAGTATAACGTTAGTTACTTTCAGCTAAGGGGTTTGGAAGTTGAATATATTCGTACGATTTGGTGAGTTGTATAAAATATATTAGTAAATTAATTAATTGGTGATTATAAAAGTGAAGCTGTTATGTAGCCAATATTTTGGCTGTGTTCGAAAATAATGGACTAATAAAAGTTTATTAGGAATTGTGTTGATTGGGAACGAAGGAAGAAGCAAAATAATATTATTAAGTTGTTGTTTGCGACGCGGCCTTGACTTCTTTTAAATTTTTGAAAAAATTAAAATTTACTTTTATTTATGGATCTGAAATTTTAATGAATAATTATTCAAAACTTTTAATACATTTTTATTAATGAAATCCTTTTTTTCTCTTTTCAGGTAAGCGATTTTGAATTACACTTCAATTATCAGACTTTTTATATATAATTTATAACGTAAGTGCTGTCGAATTTATATTATTCTAAAATATTAATATCTATTATATTACACTAATTACTCATCAGTTACTTACTTACTCCATGGTCGTACAGCTTAACAAGAGGCTTGGCCTCATTCAATAATTAGTATTTAGCAGGAGGCCAAGGCTCTTGTTAGACTGTAGGGCCATGGAGTAAGTAAATTATGCCAATTATTTTAATTAAATTATTTATTTTATAATTTTCAATATTTCTGATTAGAAAGATTTTAATGTAATATTTTGCAAAATCGATTTAAGCACGTAGCCGGGAACTCCTAAGGGTTCTTTAAAACTTTAAATTGGGTTTTTGTAAATGATCTTAATACAAATATTCTTTCAGGTAAGTAGATTTTTATATGAAAATTTGATTTTCATTCCAAAGTTATTGAATTTTTAGTGGAGTACATTATGGACCCCGCCACTTAATTTATTTATGTGGCGGGGTCCAATATGATTTTGTGTTCTATCTTCTATCACAAATAATTTCACATACTTCTTTCCGCAATTAATTGATATATTTATTGAATGTGCGCCCACGAAGATAATAATTATATTAAAAGTTTCAGACTTAATTCAGAATGCATCAATTTATAATCGTGGAAATTGTTTTTCTCATTATTCAAAAAAATCCGTGAAAATATTCCCATAAAAAATTGAGAAATTTATTTTAATTTTATTATTAACTCTAATAAAATTATAAATTTCTATATAATCATAATTTAGCATATCAATAATTACAAAATATTTCCACAACAGCTCATTTCTAATAAAAATTCATTTCAAATTCAGTCCATATTTTTTGTATACTTTTCAATCATATTCTAAATTTTATATTTGTAATTTCCATAAACATTAAACCAAATTGCATAAACATTCAAGAATTTCTGCAATTTTTCAATTTTTTTTTAATAATAATAAGCATTTATTATTATTTTAACTGAACCATTCAATTCCACATGCACACTTAGCTGCGCGCAAGAAATAATTTGCGTCCGGACTACTATAACCTCGTTACGCTCGGTCAACTAAATTACTTTTTATAATATATTATATTAAGAGCAAAGTTTTTTATATGGACTAAATAAAAAATAAATGTAGATGGTAATTTAAAACGTGATATGCTTTTCTTCATTCTTTAGTGTGATTTTTTTTATATATAGTTCAAAATTATAATCACAATAATCATCGTCATCATAAATACAATTCTCACCATATTCCGGCAAAAAAGCCTTAGCAATTTTGAAAATAAATGTATAATAATAAAAATTTAATTTATTAGAAAAATGTGGTTATACTTTTGGGATTACACCTTAGTTGGAAATTGTAGCAGTAACAGAGTAGCGGCGGCGTTGATCAGTTAAATTCATATATTATGTATAGAAACTTAGAATTTTTATTGTTGTGCATAATAAAATTCATATATTCCAGTTGTTTTTTTATAGATAAGGACCTTAGAGAATTGATGAATTCATAACTAAATTGAAATATTGACATTGAAATGGACTTAAGAATAAATTAAGTTGTTTGTCATAAATTGAACTTATAAAATTATAGGATATGTGACTGAATACATGATAAAGTTTACCAAACTGTTTTTGACCACATAATTTTTTGACCTGACTTAAAAATTTTGAAATATCTCACCTACAACTGACATATGATTTAATTTTAATTGGATTTTAAACGGGTTTTAGTAATTTAAGTTTGTCATTTTATAAATATGATTTTTGACCTGTTATAATTTGACCTGGTTATTACTTGAGTCTATTTTTCATCAGCGTTAAACTTATCTAAGTTTGTTTGTTTTCAACAATTCTTATAAACAAACTTCGTTTTTCGACGCAAATGGACATTAACTAATTCGATTTGAGTCTGACTCCAATTTCTATGTTTTAGTGACCTGATTTTTAGCTGGACTTATATAATTAACATGATTTTCTTATGCAACTGATTTTAAATCTGAATTCCTTGAGCTCAGTTATGTCATTTATTACTACTGGTTATAATTCCACAATTTAATTGTCTTAATTTAAATTGGGTCTTTAATAGCCTTGTATTTTAAAAAATAAACATTACTGACCTGTTTTTGATAATTTTTGACCTGCTCTTCTCTCAATATGTAATTTTTGACCTGTATTAAATTACTGCCGAATTTTAACGAATTTTGGATCTTCAATTATTATCTGTCTGTCAACACTTCCGTGATGAAGAAAAGGACTTTTATTCTATTTTTACATCACTGTATTTGAGCAAACTTATTATTGTTAACAGAATAGGTTTTCTAACTATAATTTGATCCTTGTTTGACCTGTTAAAGATTTGACCTTTCTTCACGAAAATCAAATTTTTTATTGAAAATTCTATGCCATACACCATTTAAATTCAATACTTTGGAAACTAAAAATGGGCCGAACAATTTCATTCCCCGATAAAAGAAAGTCATGTTTAAATGAATTCAATTTAGTGTCAAAATTCTTGTTTAGCTGGCTTTTCAGTTTCAAGTGCCCATGGGAATTAATTATAAGATTTTTTTATTCTTGTGTTTTCTCTGTTGCTGAATTTTTATTTTTGTTTTGTTTTGGTTTTTTTCGGCAAGTTCGATTTTTTTTCCTGGCCTCTCTTATTTCTTATCCATACTGTTTTCAAATGATTGGCATGCAATTTGATATCATCGCGCGCATACTATGGTTAAGCTCTAGAGAATTTATGGATATTTAATTTTTGTTTTTTGTTTTGCTTTTTGGCAAGCTAACACAGAACATTATCAAGTCCACCAGATTCTTTTATAATATTTATAATATGGTAAGAAGAAGAATACCATTTTGGGAGTATTAATAAATATTTTCATTATCATCATATTTCATTAAATTTATGATTATAAATTATTTAGTTTAGGTATTTTTATACCTAATTAATTTATTTATTTTGCCTTCTTCTCGTTTCAAGTCAACATCTTTGAATAATTTTCGTGCAAATATTTTTATCGTATAAAATTTCTGACAAATTAAATATTGAAAATTATATTGGTATCAAATATCAAATAATTATCATGGGAATTGGAAATAATAATTATTTATATTATGGTGTAAAAAAAAGAACCACATATTTTTGATATTGATTATATATTTTTTTCATGTTTTTTTTGCAAATTTTCATTTTAATTTTCGTCTGGCTAATTATAATTACCACTTATGTTTATAGGTTATATTTCTAGTAAAATTATAAACCTTTGAACATAAAATTATCAAAAACAAAATGTAAATTTTCTCGCTACATTATCATTAATGATTTGCGTGTTCGATCTATAAAAAAAAAAACTGCTAATTTTGGGTACCTTCGCAGATAACTCGTAGTTATATTCAACAGTGATTTGTATCCAACAGTATTTTGTAATTAACAGTATGTTTGTGACAAACAGTACGTTATTAAAACTTACTAATATTTTAACACATCTATCACGTATTTTACAGAACTCGTAATTTTGATAGGTAGCCACTAAAGCTACCGACCCTAAATTTTATAAACACCAACTGCATTACAATACTAAAATGTGTACAAAATTTCATTAGAATCGTATAACATTTACGTATAATCGTATAAGCATCAGGATGAAGTCCGTGTGTGCCTGTGTGCCAAATTTCATCTGACGAGCAATACTTGGAGGTGTTGCTGCGCACATCGGAAACGTCTAGATTTGTTTTTCTCAGCTAAATCTATTTTTTGACCATCAATTCCATCACGAGACTTTCTAGTTATTCCATAACTGCTAGTAATATTTCTAGACGCATGATTAAAACATAAAATAACCTAATCATTAGAAAATATTATAAAAAAATTTAAAGAAGAATTCGTCATTTTAAAGTTAAAAATTCTTCAAAATATGATATTGATAAAAAAAAATCAAATTATAGCCTATTCGTCTGTCTGGTAGAAAAGTAATCTTTTAAAGCTCGAGTGTTGTTAGGAAAAGGAATTCAAATGTTTCATTTGATTATAACATGATTATTTTAACAGATTATGCTGCAAGGCTTTTTTTTAAGAAATTTTAACGACATTGTTTGACTCTTATTTTGATTAATCCACTTAAGCTTGAGTGGGAAGCCGAATGGATTTAGAACTATATATGGAATTTTAAAATAATATTCCAACTGAACAGTTACCATTTGTAATCGTGACCGGAACCTCAATAACTTTTAATCGTTCCTCGAATCGAACTACGATGAAATTTATGTATAGGATATGTATAGAATGTATCAGCAGAGCTTTGTGTAATGATAGTGATGATAATGATGACTGGGTATTGGAATATTTTATTCCAGATGATTCTGGGTTGCTTGTACTTCCATTATTTGTAAAATTATATTAGCCTAAATTTAAAATCATATAAATTAATCTTAACCTTATAAATTAAACTATTGCGGGAAATATTCTGATTAGTTTTAAATATACATCAGTAATCGCATGCCATTGAATAGAGTTGTTTGCTATTAAACTTTAGATTATAATTAGACCGCACAGTTTTTTTTTGTGATATTGTGACGCTATATTGTGACGCTGTGAGGCTAGACGACGTTGATATTTGTTGGAATGAGTAATCTGGTCTAGTAGGTGTTACTCCTTCAGATAGAAGATTCTTTGTAGCTTCTCAAAAACTATTAGCTATAATATTGATTCTTTAAATTTTGTTTGTCAAATTATTATAATTGTCTTGAGTAATCTCAAAAATGGTATATACAAACGCCTATATAACAATGGTGGTATGAAATGAATGAAGCAAAATATGGCACTGTGTTACAATGATTTATATATATATTGATATTCCGTAGCTCAAAACGCTATATCTTATAAATATTTACCACAAACTCTCTTAATTCCTTTATGTTGAAAATGTTATATTTAGTCTTCTTCAAACTATTTAATTTATGGTGTGCTGTGCCTGTATTTAAGATCATGAACCTCTTTGACTTGATGAATTCGTAGCTATTTCTGAAAAATATCAATTTTCTATAATTAACAATTAAATTGTCTCCTTAAGGTTTGGATTATTCATAGCCTTAGGGCCATGTCCAAGCCTAAAATATATTAAAGTTGGTTGTAAATTGTTTAGTATGATTTTTTATACCGCACAAACATATATTTCATTTTAGTATAGTTTTTGTTCATCTCTCAGGTCAGCGTCATCACAATTTAAATTGAATTCGAATAATAATTTTATTTCGATTGAATTTTTGTTTTATTATAATCCAAAAAATTTCAACATTTTTTTTTCTATCTGGTACTTTTGCTTTAACTATAGTAATTTGCATAAAAATGGATTGCTAGCTTTAGCTAATAATTTTTATATTTTTTTTTATTTTACTAGTACTTACAATAACTATGAGTGTTGCGACGGGATGAAACTTAAAAAAATGAATTAGTTCAATTCAAATGTGCTTTACTTTACGTTTTCGTGATTGGAGACTTTGAATATGGAAAGGTTACAAATTTTGAGTTGTTAGCTTCAGTGCGTTCATGGCAAACTAATATTACATAAAGAGTTATGCATTCATCAAGTCAAAGAAGTTCATGATCTAATGTACAAATACACGACACTATAAATAAACCGCAGTTCATTTTCACTACTTTTAGTTTCCTAAATACATTTGATTTTATCTAAAGCTTGTAATTATCAGCTGATTGAAGTAAAATTTGATATTAGCTCATTACATCAATTATTATTATGCGAATTGTATGAAAATTGGCACAGAGATTGATGCCTCTGTTAAATCCAATAAATTTTGTGAATATTTTGTATTTAAAATAGTCAGTTGCTTTAGGCCTAGGTCCTAAGGCATTATACAAATTGTTATCCAATTTGAATGAAATCTAGTACATTAATTAGTGTTATTTAGATCATGTTGCTGGCCCATTTTTTTATGTGCACTTTATCAGAAATGTTACTGGAACATTAATTTAAAATTTAAAAAAAAATCAGCTTTTTGTTTGTTACTAAACCTCCTGATAATTAAAAATCACTATTTACATAACTACGAGTTATCTGCTCCCCTATGTTCCCAATTTTTTTTTTAGTTTTGATGATTTCTTTCAATTTTCAAGCAGCAATGCATGACGGATTAATATCTAGATGCTCTAATTAATTTCCAAGTAGAAAGTATAATTTTTTTTCTGGTACGACATTTCGGAATTTAGGGTAAATTTTAAAAGTTATGTAAAAGTTTTATAATTTTGAATCTTAATTTTAGACAACAAAAAAAAAAAACTTTTCTGGCCATGCTAAATTATTCATTGGAAATATAAAAAAAAAAAAATTGTTGAATGTCATAAAAAACTTGATGTAAAACATTTTTAATTTATTGAATATCAAATTTTGGATTTTATTTATGATGAAAATTTAAAGTTATTTAATGATTTTAAAATCGAATTTGACAAATTTGTATAAAGTTTCATTGATTTTAGGTACAAAGATGTGATAGAAATGAGGATTAAAATTAACAGAAAAAAGTTTCGATTTGTGAGAAATTGTTGAAGAAAAAATTATGCATTAATAATTATTGGTATTAGATTAACGTAATTTATAAATAAATATTTGTTTTTTTATCTTTACTTTAAAGCTTTGAAGTATGTGCTTCTAATTTGACAAAATTTTGGTTCTTCAGTTTCTTAATATGCTGTCAATTCCATTATTTTCTTATATTGTATAATGTCAACTATATCTATGTGTCGGTAAGGCGGCGCTTTACTTGAACCGTCGAAATAGAAAAGAAGTTCTTCAAAAATTTGTCATCAAATGAAATTCGTCTCATAATTCATTACAAATAGGACACACTTCGTTCAGAAAGTAATCATTAAAAAGTTTGCCAAATGTACACCACTACATTTAGAAAGTCAATGGGCCAATAACAAATTTTTAAGATTTACAACAAAATTCGTAATTACGATAAATTATACTTCGAAAATTTAATCTGAAAACATCACTAAAATTTCGGCCATTAATTCGTTACAATTCGAATTGGTCATTGTTAACTTAATTGTATACAATTTCTTAAATATATCCTACAGAATTCTACAGTGCCGTGTACTAGCTTTTTAAGAGCATACACCAAACAGAGTCCGAGTGCCAACAGTATTTCGTGAGTATAATCAGTTTGAAATTAAAACTTTCGTTAGTAGAATCAAATTTAAACACTGAATTTATAAAATATTTGAAGTCTGAATAATTTACGTTCTTGTGATTGGCACCAAAAGTATTTGTTTCGGCATCTTTTCCCTATAGAAAACGAAAATTAAAGACTACAGACTACAAATTTCAAGTAAAATGTAATTTTAATCTAATTTTCTAGTCTATAGTAAAGAAATATGTATTGTCATTTCTATAGTAAATTTTGTATTGTAATTTATGAATTTTCTAATTGCTATTTGAAAGTTATTTAAATTCTTAGGCTATAATTAAATACGTAATTCGGTATTATTTTATTAATATCTAAATATTTATGAAATTTATGAGATTTTTAATTACCATATTGTGAATTACATTCGCGTAGAGCCAATCATTTAAAAAAAATCAATTTAAAATTTTCCACATATCCAAAATCGTTGAAGTATTTTAATCTAATAAATTCTTTATAATTTTTGTTGTTTTTCTTATTTTAGTAATGATGACAAATCAAACTAAACAACCAAAACATAAAATATTTCAATTTAATAAATTTTACCCTAATTTTGTTGAAATGACAATAAAAATCATTCAATCCATCATTCAAAACACGCGATTTTATTTTTATCAGTGTGAAAAAAACCATCTCACAATAGTAGAATCAAAAATTTCGAACCTTCAATAAATTTAATAAATACTTTTTTCGTTTGTCAAAATTCCTGGAATTTTAAATTCAATTTCTATCTATAAAAAAAACATTTGGTGCTTACACAGGTGATCTATCTAAATTGACTTTATGTTGTTTATAGACATTATTCATTCATTCTAATAAGTCTAATACTGCTGCTAAATATACTGTAGAAATATTTTTTGACTTTGATATATAAATAACATTCAAAGCCCCGAGACGAGAATTTCGATGTTTATAATATAAATTTTTTTGTTATGATTCTTTTTACCGCGAAATTCTTAGTCGAAATCTGATAAGAAATTGTCATAATATTTTTCTTATGCGCTTGTTATTTCTTGGATTTACGGAGTGATCAAATATGTCAAAATAAAAAAAATGTTTACATTTGATGAGTCAAATTTCAGAATATATTTTTGTAGTGAATTTACGAGGAATAACGAAATAAACTTAGATTTTCGTGATGGAATGATCGGTTTACAAAATATGAAATTTTTCTAATAAAGGTTGCGCTACATAGCTTTTATCCGTTCAGTTCAGTTTTGATTCGTTTCGCTGGTTTAGTAGACTGAACACATAGCAATCGATTAAATCATATTTTTTTTAACTGTCAAATTTCATTCCTCTTGAGATTGCCTTCAGTTTGTATTGGCAAAATTCCAATCGTTCCAAACTCTTTTGATTCGACCTATGTGTAGTGTATACTCAATGAATTTCCCATACAAAATATATGAAGACGTCAAATTTGAACTTTACTGAACGAATCGAAACTGAACCAATTGAAACTATGTAGCCCAGCCTTAACTCAATGTTTCGGAAGGAGGAGCAAAACAAAAATTATACTTCCCCATTCGTGACACACTGAAATTTTTGTTACCCAGACTTTTTTATATACAACAAATATTTTTGGTGCCATGAGCATGACAAAAATATTGTAGAAATTTGAAAAAGTCATTAAGGTCCAATGTGAATGTCAGCGAAAATCGGTAACGCTAGCTGTAGTTGTAGACTTTTTCGCCGTCAAGACAGAGCCTAACAAAATGTAAAGCTGGCAAAACAGAATTGTAAAAAATTGTAGATTTCAAAATAAATAAAAATTGATGGGACCTCAATTAATGTTTGTTGATATTTCTTATGTTTTCATTAATTAAACTCGGCAGTAAGCGTAAGAATTTTGTTTATTTTCATTTATTTCCATATGTTGAATATTTTTCAAAGCTAGAGCGTTATCGGTTTGCGTTCACATTAAGGTAGGTGTGAATAAATGTTACTATGAGAAAATAATATTTCATAAGGAATAATCGATGAGAAAGGACATCATTTACCCGAAAATCCGTTCTCAGCTGGACAATTATCGTAGCGAACATTTTATTGGGAACAATTGTTAGGAAATCATTATCATTTAATGCTCGTAATTTAAGGTATTTTATTGAGAATTTCAACATTCCTGGATGTCCTAAAGATCTGAAATTGTATAGAAAATAGTTCTGAATTAACAAGCGCCGATTTTATACCTACCCCTAGTTAAGTAACTTGATTTGTTCCGTATATTAATAAATAAAGCTTTGCTTCTTCTTTAGTAAATTTATTAGAAATCCTAAATTTTTTAGCTAATTCGAATTTGTTGAATATTTTTATTGATGAAAATTCATTTTTCTTCTTTGAATTTTGATATTCGAACTGAAAAGATAACAATTTCCATTACATCATAATAAAAGGTTTCAGATTCGGTTAAAATTTTAATGAAATTTTTCTATTATTAAAGGAAAATTTCATAAATTTTCTAGAGATTTTGTTTAAATTTAGATATTATTAAATATTTTGCTTGTAACTTAATGGAAATTTTTAATACTTATCTTTAAACCTTGAATTTATTTTTAAGATGCGTGGGCTTTAAATGTTGAAACGACATTAGATTTAAAAAAAAAATTGTTTGCTTGGAAACCTTTAAGTTTTGGAAATATATAGAATTTTCATAAAACTGTGGGTTAATTTTAATAGTGGAAACCTTCGACATTATACAGAAAAATTTCTTTAATGTTAAGAAAATTGATTGACGTAAGATTAGGATTTTCATTAAAACATCACCTAAAGTTGTAGCAAATTTTCCGGGTATATCAAATTTCTCTTGCGGGTGAATTTATGCATTTAACTCAAAATGGACTTTAAAATTCATTGAAATCTGACGAACATAAAATTTGACAAATATTTTATATTAAAATTAGAAAATTTATGATGTTGAATTTTCTGAATTAATTATTTTTGTTGGGAATATTTTCAATTATAAATCTTGAATATTACTTCAAAAATGACCTAAAATTACTTTCAATTGTGAATTATAAATTCGGAAAATTTCCGATTGTAATTATTCACTTAATTAATTCCAAGATTGTAAATTTTTAATCGGAACATTTATTGAGAATTCAAAGATTTTCATTAAACAAAGTTTATTAGATCAAATACTTTAACTGCATTGAACTTTTAATTACTTCAAATTTGGCATGTACTTGAATTTTTTTTTTATTTCTCTAAAATTTGTATAGTAAAATGATCAGATTTTCCTTAAATAGAAAAATTTAATTCAGTATTTATTCATGAATATTTAAAATACTGAGAAAATTAAATTTACGAAAAAAATAAATGTTAATTTAATTTAATTAATTTAAAAAGGTAATTATTTTGTTAACGAATTAAAAATCCTTTCAGAAAAAAAGAGAAAGGATAATTTAGAATGTTTTTTTTTTCCTTTTAGTACTTGAAACGCGCTAGTCGCCAGTGGACAAAAAAAAACATTAATTTTGAAGAGTAAAAGTTATTTAATCGAAAAGTAGGAATTGAAGAATTGAATTGAAGAATTTATAGTTAAATTTATATAAGAAGTAATAAAATTAAATTTTAATTAAGGAAATTTTAATTGTAAATTTCTTTTTTATTATATAGAAGAGTTTTAAAGAGTTTAATTTAATTACTGATATTTGGATAAGATTATTAAATAAGAACTTTTATCAAAAAGGTGTAGGAAAAGTGATGGAAAATTTGATATAAGAAATAATATTGAAATTATAAAATGTGTTTGATGTTTGTAGAAATAATGGTCCCTATTTCAGGTTTTAGATCTAAAATTTTTAGTGATAATTATAAATAATGAACCTTTAAAATGTTTTTTATGTCTGTTCGACATAACTGATGTTTACTGTTTACACAATTTCAGGTCATTGCAAATACAAACCTGAACGAAAAATTTAATCACGATTCAGGTCCGTATTACTTAATATACCCAATAACGTTAACATCACAGAGTCCTAATATTTAATTTTATGTTATATTTGATTGGTTGGTTAGTTCTTAAACATGAAGGACACGAAGCTTTCGAAAAAAGACCATTTGTAAGAGTTATAGTATACATCTGTCAACTGACTCAACAGCATACATATATCTATTCCACATCGTATGCTAACAGCATGCATGAATCTATCCTAATTCCTTTAAAACTTACCTAGCAAGTATTATTCTAAATTTCTGTTTATACTGGACAAATTACAGTACTACTTAGAAGGTATTCTCTTATTCCTCTTCTTCTTTGTGTTTGGTCTTATTCTCTTCCGTTTTACTATTATTCGCGTTCTTCTTCTTTTTCTTCTTTCTTTTCTTCTGTTTATACATCTTCTTCGAAGACCGACGGCAGTTCTAATCATACAGCGTGGTTCATTAAGATAATATCTCTTGTATCAATATATTTATACTGGTTACTTCAATATAACTTTAGTTGGACCATTTCAATATAACTTTAGTTTTGATTTAACACAACCGTTCAATTCCATAAAACTAAAATTATTTTTGTTTCTATATCTCATTTATTATCAACATGATTTTCATAATTACCGAAAGATTCAGACTAGATTTATCTGTGACCCTTTTTCTAATCAGTTCTCATTTCTATGCTGTTTGATTTATTTTATTTGTAAATCACTTAAAAAGGATTATTGATTTTATTAAGGTGGTAAATTTGATATTACTCAATTACAAATTTGTGATATACAATTTTCGGTAAACTCTTAAAAATGTATTCTTCTTGGGTTCAAAGAACTGCGTTGACTATATACAAAGTATTTTCCAATAAATTTTAATTATGTTTCTACGCCAAAACATCAAATTAATTCTTTTTATAATCATTACAAAAAAAATTTTCCTTCTTTTTTTATTATAATTTAATGCTTTTTGTTAAAACTTTTCTTTTTACAATTTCCTTTTTTTTTGTGCCAGTTTTGATTTTCCACAACATAAAGTTTTTTTCTTCTGTGGTATTTACGTCCTTTTTAACATTAAAAAGCTTTTCCTTTTTAATTATGAAACTTTTTTTTTTTTTTTGCAATTAGGACTCGTTTTTTTTCTGTTTTTATAGTTATAATTATAAATTTTGTATATATGTATTTATGTCCCAATTGGAGACCGACAAAGTCCAAATATTAAAACCTTACTCAACTTATTGTTTTTGTCGCTGTAATTTTCACTCTAATGATTTTTTTTTTTTGCAAAGTCTCAGTCGCCATAATTTAAAATTTAAGGAAAAACCACACACCAAAAAAATTTTTTAAAAAAAACTTAACCTACAGTTAAAAAAAGGACATTTCTTATACCGAATTTTGGAAAATTTTATTGATGTATGTGTGTGTCGTTTGGGGGATACCAAAACAACAAGAAAAAAAAAACTTTTTGTTTTTATTAGTTGAGGTTGTGTTTTTCGTACAGCAAAAAAAATAATTATGGAAAATATGAAAAACAAAAAACCAAATTTTTTTTCTTCTGTTGATCGTTAAACACGTGAAAATCATCACCACCACAATTACAAAAACAAAATTTAGTTAGTATTGGTGGTAAAAGTGATGGTTAATGTCCAGTTTACAGGATAACGCCAGAAAAATTTCTCAGAAGTAATGGAAAAAATATATCACAAAAACAAAAACGTATAAATTTGTTAAATATAAAAAAAGTTTTGTTTTTTGTGTTATGAATATTAAAGTTATTAAGGCTTTAGATCCTTCAAAATTGATTTTTTTCTTTTTTTAATTATCAAGAATTTAAGTTAAGATTTTAATATTTTTGAAGAATTTGTAATAGAATTAAAAATTTTTTTTTAAATTAAATGTCCTTGTTCAAAATTGTTAAAAAAGTAATGTCCTTATTAAATTTTTTATTGATTTTTAATTTAAAATTTTAGATTACATTAAGTAAGGCTTGTTAAGGCAGAACTCCGGCTTAACTGCTTAGTTATGCGACCGAAACTGTCACTTAAAAGTGTCATTTTAAATTATACTCTATTAAATTTCGTCCATGACTAAGCTTCCTATGTAGAAGCTCAAAGCCTGTATTCCTGATCTATTGAGAAAAAAGAAATTCAACAGTCCTTAATTTAGACTATTTATATTCAAAACTTAGTTGAGAAATATAAAGCTAGATTCATAGAGCCATCAGTGAGCATTGACCGTAAATTTTAAATTATATTGTTAGCGTTGAAAGTAAGGTTTAAAAGTTGCAGTTTCCTAACTTTTTTTTCTGTGAAATTGATGTTACTTAATGCTAATTCTTAAGTTAAAATAAATGTTCTACGTTATACTAAAAAAATTTCAATGCAGAAAATACGTTATTTAAGACACAGTCGTATTTAAAAGCTGAACTCTTACAACTACACCGGAACCGTAATCTTCAATGAGGAAGGAGGATAGCAAATTACTTAGGTATAAAGCTGTATAATTAACACATTACGAATTACGACGGTGATGGTAGTACAGTGATTCTAGTTTTATTTCAAACAAAACTAATTGTAGTTCTCTTTTCACCACTCTCCGTAATTTCAATTCCATTTAAAAAAAAAATTTAATGAATTGTTTAATTGACATTTCCTGTCAATTGACGTTTAAGCAATTTGAACTAAGCACAGTATTTTTTCAAAAAAATCGAACAATAAATTATTACCAATGACCGAAACTTTTAGATAAATATAAAATTTGTAATGTTAATGTAGATTTTAGGGAGACTAAAAGACAATATGTCAAATGTTAATTTTAACATTTCGTGGAAGTAAAAAACAAAATTCCATCTATCCATTTTGATATTTCGGGGAAAAAGAATCAAATTTAGGTGAAAATTTATACTTATTTTATCACTTATCAAAGATAAACATGCAATTATAATGTAGCTGTATGTAATTTAATATTATTTCAACAAATCATTAACTTTCCGAAGCCAATCGCTAACCGAAAAAAAATTATAACAAAAATATTGATGTCCTCAAGGAAATGGAAAGTAATGGTTTCCTTAAAAAACACTGAAATTATTAAGGAAATTTAGAAAGTCGAATTCTAACCACAAAATGATGTTTAGCAAAAATACTGTATAAGTCAATAAAAGCTATTGATATTGTCATAATCTCGCTGTCACTGGCATTTGTATAAAAACTCTTAATAATTGTCATAGCCACCAAATTTTATAAATTACAAAAATATGTGGTAAAAAGATATTTTTTCTCATTTTTGGTGACCTCTAGTTGGACAGTACTGAATAAGCTATACAATTTAAATAAATTTGAATTATAATTCTTTAATTGTATATTATAAAATTACATTTTATCCTAAACTAATTAATCAAAATCACTCATAAAACAATAAACTTACACAAATTACAATAATTATATTCATTATGAAATCCGAGACATTTTCCATCCAATAACAAAATGGCAACAAACAATTTTCTTTTGCAGAATATAACCCAGAAAAATCCTTGAAAGAGAAGTACTCAAGGCCAAATCAATAGTTAGCATTACTACATTTAAATATTATACATACACATACAAACAAATACATTATTTAAAAGGATATTTTGTATTGTTATACACAATTACATTGTCAAAAAGTTTACTATATTCGCAGTGATGTGTTAATAAAAAAGGACTTTATTTTCTGTCATCGTATAAAGAAGTGATTACAAAAAAATGAAAAAAAAAATATCGATTGAATCTTTTTATTACTAGTTCCACACACAAAAAAGGACATAATGATATATTTTATATTATTATCCTTTCAATGTTACACAAAATGTAAATAAAATAGAAAACTTACAACGAAAAAAAGGACATGTAGCTACAAAGTTTATAAAAACCAAATTTTCCTTATACAGTTAAAAAAGAGGATGTATTAGAAAAATTTCTTATCTATATCTACATAATATTATTTTCTATTATGTGATCCTTAATGATTGAAAATTCTTCAAGGATAAAATAATACAATTTCTGGGAAATTTTCCAAACTAACGAAAAAAATTTAAGATAACAATGTAAGAATTATTTTCATTTTCTTGTGTTACATGGTCCGAAATTATGGTATAATAATTTTTTTTCATTCTGGTTCTATTTGCCAATTTGAATAAATGTCCAGACAGACAGAAGGATATGTTATTGTCTGGTATATTTGTGTGGGTTTGTATATGTGTATAAATAAAAAAAGGAAATGATGTAAATTGGCAAGAAAAGTAGATAGTTTTCTTATAGCACAATCATTATAAAATATCGAATTTATCAATGTTACACAGCATTAAGAAAAAAATATTAGAATAATTTCGTCCTTTAGAATATTATACTTTAGATTCATACGATTGTAAAATAAAGTTCGGAATTTAAAAGAAATGAATTCAAGGATTATGGAAAAAATATAAAAATTTGTGGTGGCTAAGAGATATTAAAGTTAGTTTTTGCGGGTATGGTCAATAAATTGTGCTTCATAAATTGTTTTCTTCATACTAGTCAAGAGTTCCATTTAAATTTAATCTTAAAATTGGCTCAATTACTGACATAATTATAACAAAATAACTTCTTTCAGATCGATTCTGAGAATATCCATTATTGAGATAGCACCAAACAATCGAATTGATAATTAAGACTTGCACTATGTCTTGAAATTGTCTACAAACATCTGTCAGCTATGAGAATCATGATTTTCATACTTTTAGCCACAATATTCAGACTGTTACATTAATTATTACCAATTTTTGATTTCCCAATTTCTGCAGCAATTTTTTTTTTCGTTATGTAAACTGATAATCAATCTCATTTTCAAACATTATTATATACGGCACTACTCATTCTATTGGAATTTGAAGCACTGGCCGGGCCGATAGACTTGGTCACTTTGGACAAGGATTTCTTGACCCTATGGAACTTAAAAACCTCTTGTACTTCTTCGATAGTATTGTTCTGAATTAAGCTTATATCAGAATAGGACAACAGTAGCCGCTGAGATTTAGGACAGTCGTAGTACCTACCTAGACCCTATCTAATTTAATCTTTTGTGGCACTACATAATCATATTTTGATTTTCACAGAAATGATTGATGCTCGATGACATTATTGTAGAGCTTTATACATTTGATTTTTAGCTAAACAATTCATATTTCATTTGATTAAGAGAAAAGCCAGAAAAGATCCAAATTTAATTACTTAAAAAGAAGCTTTGATAATCATTACAAGCAGAGACCCATCCAATACCACTCGAAAATTTAAGTTGTGAATAGTCTTCTCTCTGGCTACCACTGAAAATTAAATTTAACATTGTTTTTATTTACAATTTTAGGTTTCATTACATAAAATTCTTCTAATTCTTTTACGTGACTCTCTAAAAACATTAATTGATCTTAAAGTAAACACGATTTACCTTTAATTTAATTCTTTATTTAAGTATTTTTTTTTTATTTAATAAATCACATTACATTAAATTTCAATTTAAAACTGTAAAACAACTGAAGGAGATAAACTGTATTCAATTTTGGTTAGTCTTTTTTGATTGTAAAATTCATTGAATCGATACTTTACACAAAATTCTCTTAGTACCTAACTCTAAGAGTTCCAATCAGAATAAAACTCATTCCATTTAGCCTGAAAAAAAATTATAAAGACAAAAGTATTTATTTAATATAGTAATTTTTTTTTTTTTGTAGAATTTACTTTATAGTTCAGATTTTTTGTGATTCCCTAAAAACCAGATCGACACGATCTTTTTGAAAAACACAACAACAATAAAATTACTTGGGCTAATATTTTTTTTTGTTTTTGTTTTGTGTTTTTTTTGGGAACCTTCTTAATAAAAGTTCAATTCGTGATTAAAAACCAAAATGAAAATAATAAAAATAAAAAAAACACAATTTTTTTGTTATATTATTTCCTAGTTTTTGTGGTCGACTCGCCCTCACCAGACATTAAACAAAATGTAAAAAATTCCGATCGTAAAAACAAAGAAAAAAGCAAATCGTCAAAATCCCAGAACAAGTAAAAATTTTGACTTGAAGAATACTTAAAATAAAACTGTTAGAGAAAGAATTTCCAGAGGTAAAGAGAAACAAGTCGAAGTAATGACAGCGATTATGAAAATATAGTTGTGAACCTTTATGGAATTTGGTGAACATTATTCCCAAGCCAGTAATTATATTGGAAATTGATAGATTTTTTATGACAAGAAAATTATTGAGTACTCGCAGTTGACCGAAAAAAATTGATGAAGATAATTTTAATAGGATTATTTTTAGTGCCGGACTGATAGTTACAAAATTTTGATGAAGACTATTGACAAATTGACTGTAAATCATTAGCAAATCAATCCAAACCATTTGGTTTTAAAGGAATGCGATTTACGAAAAACCCCACGCATATAGGCCACAGAAAAGTGAGACCGGTGCACCCACCAGTCGAACGCTACATCATTATTACATCATTTCGATTAATTCTTTAATGATCCAAGGCCAAATTAAACCTAAAGCTCTTTAAAAAAAATTTACAATATGGAACTATTTATATGGATGCCGTGAACCATATGGATGCCGTGAAACATTACTTATAGTGCATAAACTTCAATTGCGAAGAATAATAATGTCTTCAAGAATTGACAAATTGGTTTGCAAAAAATTAGTTTTAACTATAACAACTTTTTCCTAGTCTAAGTTTCTGAAGCTTAGAGGTAAAGAATACGCGTGCGGTTTAGCCCGAATTTTACAAATTTGTTGCGGCTACAGAGACTTTACAAATATACTTTAGTAGCTTACAATATTATGTATTTTGAAATTTGTATCCAGCCTTTGATAGTATTTCCAACCTTAGCAATATTGTGGCAATAACATTACGAATATAGCTGCGACAATTCTAGTTTGTTAATGCTCTTATATTGATTAATGTTCTAAGAGAGTTGTGACAAATCCCAATAATGGAAATATTTGTTAAAGGAACTGGATGAATCATACATCCCTTCTCAAATAAACAAGAGTTCTATGGAATATTAAAGTTGAGTAATCTTCTGACTAACACTAGACCTAGACTAGACGTAATGGCCTATGAGAAATTGGAAATATTTAGTAGTTAGCTATTATTGTATTTGACTTAAATACTTAAATATATTTCATTAATCTTTTCCAACCTATTTTGTTATAACATCGTTTCTTCCGCATTACTCAATATAAAATTCAATTTGCATTAATTCGATAATGATTTGGTCATGGATTCTTTTAATTTTCAATTTACCTATTACTAATAATCCAACTTTAAAAACATAATTCTAATAATTGTATACAATCAAAATATTTCGAAAGAAATGAAGATTATCAATTTCCTCACAATACAATATTTCCATCATTCCTATTCGAGGTCACTAAAATAAGCCAACATGAAATTAAAAAATGATTTTCCAAAAAAACAAAAAAAAAAATCTGATCGAGCACATTATTGCGCAAACCATTTACAAAAAAATTTAAATGAGTAATAAAATTACCTTACAAAAAAAATGATTACCAATTTTGAATAATTTTGTATATGGAAAAATCGCATCCAGTAATGTTCAAAAGATTTCATAGATTTCCGATGATTATAGTTAAGATTTGTATTTTTATTATATTTGTAGCGTGACATTACTAACGAGCACTTTAGTTCTTCATAATCAAGAAAATAGCATAGACAAAAAAAGAGTAAAACAAAATTCTGGGATGGAAGTAAAAATTATCTAGTTACTTACTAAATAATCGTGCTCGAGACCACAAGTTATAATTTTTGTTGTTGTTATGTTTGAAGAAAAACTGTTATTGGTACAATGAAGAATATCAAATAATTTTAAATTGTTTTAGTAGGAGAGCTAACGATGGCGCTAATATGAAAGTAACCCAAAGAGTAAACCTTCTAAATTAGCTTGTTATTTGATGATTATTGTTCGATACAATTGAAATCTTCCTTATATTACAGTCTGAATATTGCATCCACTTCTGTTGCTTTTGAATTTCAAAAAAAAAATAATGTTTTGTATGCCTAATAGCTTGATACATGTTGATCACTCCACCACATTTCATTGAAGGTAAACCAAATAAAACTGGCTACAGCAATAAACAGACAGACTAGAAAGATATTAAATGATAATTTTATACTTTTATGACATTGAAAATTCAAATAGACTGGATAGAAAAAATGGAATGGAAGATTTATAAAATCCATTCTATTTTGCAACTCATAACTCGCCATGTTACATTATGTCGTGGCTATTGATTGATTGCGGCAATTGTCAACCGAACCCAATTATTAGTTTTCAAATTTTAACATCTGCCTCGCAAATGGAATTGACTTTTAACTATAACTAATGGAAACAATGAAGTTCCTAACTTTTAAGTTAGGTTTCCTAAAAGATAATGAATAGTGTAAGGGTTTAGTGTAAATTTAATAATAATTTAACAATTAAATCCCGTAGAAGCATACGACTTTCCACTTTCTATATATTCATATTTTTGGATTTAAATACGTCAGTTTACCTTTCTCCCAGAATGAGTTGAACCATTTTAGAGAATCTTGTTGCCGAATTGATGAACACTAATATATTTTCCAAAATCCCATAATTATACGTCCATTACTTAGCTCTCTGTCTACACCTAATCAATTTAAACTGATTTTCCACACACAACAACCAAAAAATAAAAACCATCAAAGAAAAATCTAAATTATTTTCAATTTTAAATGCACATAAAATTTTAATACTTTTGCGTTTCCATTATAAATAAAATATAAAACTATATAAATAATTTCTAAAATGAAATGTGCATACTGATTAAAATCTATATGCACACCAAATAGATAATAAAAACCCGATATCTTATTTCCTACATAACTTCATAATCTTTCTATATTCCAGCCAGTTTCCACCAACTAAAATCCAACCACACAAAAAACCAACATCATCGCAAAGAAATAATATTAATTTTCTCATATTTATTAGATTCAAATATGATTTATATTAGTTTCGCATTGCAATGTTCTTTTCCTTGTTGTTATAAATTTTATGTTTTTGCCTTGTATAATAATAATTCGTGTCTTTTTCAAAAAACACACAACGTACCGTGAACCGAACGTCTCGCCTCATCTGGACGATCGATATATTAAACACTATGGTGTCATTGGTAACATTCAAAAGTTAAAAATTTGTGTATAATAATCATTTTTTATATATATTTATCGATACACTCGAATAAATATCAAACTAAAAAGCATTGTGCCATCAGGCCAGCATTCCATTGAGAATTCTGTCCTTTCTTTTTGGCACCTCAATTTCGAGAAAGAGTTAAAAAAAATTGTTGGTTTTTTTGTTGTCGATTGAGATTTTTTTGTGTATTTAATTTTCCAGGACATTATTTTAGAAAAAAATGGTTTTTTATTTCTGTAATCAAAATTTTTTAGCATTACAGTATTTTTTTTGATACCATGTTTAACTATAATTTCGTGTTCGCGATTTTCAAGTTCAGCTCCAGCCTAGATTTAATTTTCTATTTCGTATTGTGGTTTTTCTTTATAGGTTGGTAAGTTATAGAGCATAAATAAAATCGATCAAATTTCTGTTAAATATTGTATTGATAAATATTGATTTCCGTGATGTACGGTTAATTTATTGAAAACAATTCATAGAATGTGCAATTTACCGAATTCAAAATTAAACGAATTAAACTATTATTAATCGATCGATTGCACAATATTGACTAAATATAAATTGAACGATTGCTTAACCCTTTCGAGACTTGATGGGATATATATTTCCCGCTGATCACGTGATCTATTGTTTCAGCTAAAGCTTAATCACGTGAAAAAATATCCTGTTTGAAAGGGTTAATTTACGAATATAATTTTACCTATTCAATAGTTATTGAAAGTAAATTTATCGAATGTACTTAATGATGTAAACACAATTTTCCGAAGTAATTAACATTAAATAGAAATGTTGATTTTCGATAAATTTATTACTTGATCTTCAGAATTATTTAAAAAGTAAATTTAACTTCGGTTAATTGTACAATCAGTCCGGCCACTTGTGTGCAATTGGCAAAGTCAATTATAGATTAATTATGAATTCAATTAATAGTTGGGACTTTCGGTCAATTGTGTAGATAAAATAATATCAATACAAAATGTTTTGAAATAAACCGAAGAATAATAATTGCAAATCGATGACTGTTAACCGATGACTCTTAAGCAATTAAAATCTAGGCTCTCCAAGGAAGAACCTTCATCATAACCGTACTAATATACGGAAGCGAAAACTAGAATTAACGAAAGTAGCGACGAAATTTCATTTCGTATTTTTGAAACAAAGATTCTTCGGAAAATATTTGTTACATGAATGGAATTATGGAACCATGAGTCCATGAACAATACATCGATGTTGTCAAATGCATTAGAATCGAATGATTGCGATGGTTTGTCACATTGTCAGGATGAACATAACCTCTGCCAGCTAATTTTGCAAGCTCAGATAGAATAAGAACGTATGGCAGACCATCCATCCGGAAAAATAGACGGAGTTACTAGCGAAATCCGAAATTGGAGATTAGTTGCTGATAATAAAACATGTTGTAAAAGAATCGGTCAAATCCTGATGCACTCTTATCAATGTAAGTAATTGCATATTCGGTCAATTGTTTGCGTTCAATTAACCAGCAGCTACCAATTTCTGTATTTAAATTTGTTTGTAAAGTATACTTTTTAAATGTAAAAAATTGTGAAAATTACATTTTGTTGTTTTTGTTTTCATGAATCTATGGAACCAGATTAAAATGAAACGTTCTTATATAAATTTCCGGACATTTACAAAAAGTCATTTTTACTATTTACAATCTCACGAATTCATTTTTTTTTTATGCCTATGATTACTTGTTGGGATCGGTTGATCGTTACATATTTTTTTCCAATACTATTAGATTTAATTCATTTTTAGTAGTTTTCTGTGGTCTACAGAATTTTTGCTCATTTATAATAATTTCGAGTTTAAAGAATTTCAGATTTTTGTGTTTTTTTCTTTTTCGGTTGGTTAAATTTCAAGAAAATCTCATGATCATTTCTTTTCTTGACTATAGTTTTTGGTTCATTCCGGACTTGGATATTTTATATAAGTTAAAGAGATTATAAATCGATTCACGAATTTCTATTAATAAATACAAAACAATATAATAAAATTAACTTTGATTTATATAATATTATATGATATTGGTCGCGAGCTAGTGAATTTTGTATGAGCGCTAGTGCTAAGAAAAACATTGTTGCATAAATTGTAGTGAATTTCTTATGGCTTTGTGGCTTCAGTACATTGTAGATAATAAATATTGTTTGGAATAAAAGTTAATGTGGTTTATGTAAAGAAAATCCAGATCATGGACAAAAATAATGTAATTTTGCCAGCATATTTTTTTATGTTGAAACTTGTCGTTCTGAGTATATCAGTACATAAATATAAGTAGTGAAAATATCAAGTTTTAAAAAAGAGAAGAAAGCAAACGTAAAATTATGTCTTAAGGAGATTGGAAAATATTGTACAGGGTTTTTTAATTAAAATGTCACTTGTTTTATATTAAAATTTCTATAAAAACCGTGATAAAATTGACGTTAAAAATTATGACATGCAAAATTTCTTGACCACTGACAGTTTACAGATTAAGAGAAGTAAAAATAATTTCATTATTTTAACCAGTATTATTATAAGAAAATTTCTAAAGTGGTGTTGTGGTAGTCTGAGATGCTGTGATGCATTAGGTTCCTGGTTGAACTCTAAACCTAGACATCGATGTCGGATGTCGCTCTAAATTGACTCAGCTTCAAGTGATTTTCAGACTTGCAAAATTGTGAACGGTTTAAACCATTTGTCTTACTATTAAAAGCTATTAGATTATTGCAATTAAATGTTTCTTCACTATAAGGAAACTTATGGTTACAAATCCATATAAAGATTAGCAGGCCCAAATTGCGATCAAATATTCCACGGAACTTGTTTAAGGCTTGATTTAATATTAACTACTTGTCACATTAACTATAATATCATAAATTGTCACATTAACCATAATTTCTTGTCTATTTTACATATTTCAAATGAAAATTACATAGATGGCATTGCACAATTCTGTCGTCAGTTTGTAAAAATAGATGGCGCTGTTATAAATTGCAGATATTAGTTTCTGTTGCTTATATTTACCTTATGCACAGAAAAATTACCCTTAAGCCTGGGCTACATTATTTCTATCAGTTCAGTTCAGTTTCGATTCGATTCGATTTGATTCGATGGTTAAGAAGACTGAACACATAGTTACCGATCGCAAACTACATATATTTTATTTTTGTTATTTTTGAAACAGTCAAATTTCATTTCTCTCGACATTTCCTTCAGTTAGGATTCGAAAAATTCCAATCGTTCCAAACTCTTTCGATTCGATTCGTTCCGATTCGACCTAAGTGTCCACTCAATCGATTTACCCATATAAAATATATGGAGACGTGAAATTTGAACTTTGCAAAACGAATCGAAACAATGTAGCCCAGAGACTTTAATCAACAATTATTTTGGCATTTTAGTTCCAGTTAAAAAACTGTGCCAAAGATGGCGCTCCTTTTACATTGATATTTTGTACCACTTACTTTCTTACTTCGATCGAGTAGTAATTAATAATAATTATACAATTTAACTTAAATTAATTATTTAATTTTTCTTATACCTGATTTGTAAGACAAATAACTAAATTTTCTGCACTTCTTTTACTCTGATTTATAATTCGAATTTCTGTTGACCAATAAAAAAAACCACAAAGAAAATTTCTGAAAAATATTTTTTTTACAATTTTTTATTTTTTATATTTATTATTATTATTATTATTTTGAATTTGTACAATAAATAATATTAATGACAATATAACCACTTTAGGGTCACGAACTTTATTATAGTTGAATAGTTTGTTTCGATCGGCGGCAACTTTCATATCAAAACCAATTCAGCTTTAAACTCTTTTTGATTGCGTTTATTATTTTGAAGATCTTCTTAATGTAAACCAATTTTTTTTATGATTCACATTGCATCCAACAAAGAAAATTCTTCCTTTAAATAATAAAAAAATTAAATATTAAAATTTTTAGTAAATATTTTTATTGTGTATTTAGTTTAGTTAATGTTCTATACACCGCACAAAAACAGTCTTTAAAATTTTACAAGCGGACCATCTCTGTAATATTTATTTAACCGTGAGTAATAATCAAGTTTATCTGTAATTGTCTTGAAAAAATAATGTTCTTGAGAATTATATTTTCTATATCATTTCCAATATTGATGATGATCATAATCATTTTAACTATACAATATTTTGGTGCTTAAGGTGTTTTGAAGTTTTTGAAAACAGTTTTTCTCTTCAACTTTGGAAAAAGTTTGTTAAATTTTGTTACTTTATAATAAATTTATTTATGATATTTTTGTTTATATCCTTTTTAAACTAAATTTTTGGTTGCTGTTTTGTTGACTAATTAGTTTCACGAACTTTTTGGTATTATCATGATTGTAAAATTTGTAATTTGTACAGAATTTATTGTAAATTTTATGCGATATTATCAATTTTATTAGTATTGTAAATAAATGTTTTTATGAGAATTTAGGATGTAATTATATCTAGAATAGTTTCGTTAATAAATATCGTTGAATACTTATGAAACTCTAAAGTAATGCATAAGTAAGTTTAATAGTACACTTACGACCTTTATAAATTTTTTGATGTTTTCTTGTACTATGTGTCATCCATCAACCAAGATAGCCGGCAGCAACATGCAATAATTTGGTAAAAATAACCTTAATTCAGTCATGTTATCACTAATTCAACCAACAAATCAAAAATAATTGGAAAATTTTAAGTTTGGATTCTAAATTCAAAAATAATTCGTACACTAAGTCAACCATACTTACTGAATTGGGACCGTAGACTGTAAGAAATATTATTATGTTACGTAAGAGAGATAATCTTTTAAATGATAGTAGAGACATCTTGAATAATTAATTAAATTAAAGTAAATAAATTGATCCGTTAACCGTAGACTTTCATTGTTTACAAAAATGAGCAACAAATTTAATGCAGATTATTATGTTGTCAATAATGTCGGCTAACGATAATATCGAATTTCTTAAATTGACCATTGACCGATATAAAAAGTTGTTGGCTACAATAGAAATGTGGTAGACAATTAAACAGTCTACATCTACAGCATGTAGTCTACCTCCTAAAGTAAGGCCGCTTCATCTGACAAACATTACCCCTATGGATGGCATGCCACTGTTTATACGTGTACAGTAAACGCTGCCCATATTTAAAATTTCTGCTTCCCATTACAGTGAAATGTGGATGAAGGCACAGATGGAAAAACATTGAAATTCTACACAGGGTAACATAGTTTCCAAACCGTTCATACCTATTCACTCAGTACAACGGAAAAGAGAGGTCTTTGAAATGAACAGATATAGAGTACAAACAATAACTTATGGGTTACTCACAGGACTCTGTAATCTGAAAGAAATATCTAGACACAATGGGGTTAGCTACAAATAACGTGTGCAGATCATGTGAATACAAAGAGAAATTGGTTGAAAACATCATGTGCAAATGCCAGGTATTTGCCCGATCTAGAATCAATCATATTGGCTACGACTTCTTGGAACCCATGGAACTGTCGTCGAACTCATTCAACAGCACCATTATACTTCTTCGAAAGTATTATTCTTGGTGGGGGGTTCTAAATTAGGAGTATTACACAATAGGCCAACAGTTGCCGCAGTGATTCGGGACATACAGTACCTACATAGACCCTATCTAATGTAATCTACAATGAAATTATGAAACCTCCAACGGGATACGAAAATTATTAAAATCGAAATATTATATTATTATTGTTGAGTATACCGTTATGAAATGTAACGTTACTTTATTAATCAATTGTAATATTATTATAATACTATCGGTTATTTGGTAATTTTAGGTTCTCCTGATCAAAAAAATGTAATAAATAAAAGGATTTTTAAATTAATTACTTGTCAAGATTAGTAACAAAGATTATATTAAAAAAATTAAATTAAATTTACGTTTTTCATATTTCAATGACTTTTATCATGTACACAAGCAATTTAATTTGAGTCACAAAAATTTAATTCATTTAATATCCTTTTTAAATGCATCCTTTTATCAGAACAATATTCATTAATTTATTATATTTTTATATTATAATTTAATTTGTATTTTGTATACTAATTGTGCTTGTGCAAAAACATTATAGAATACACAAATCGATCAATTCTCTAATAAATTTTATACAAAATTATATTTCCCTGACCTTATGCTTAACATACGTTCCAGTAATTTTCACCAATTTTTTTATTTACTTTAATAAATATTTCTTTTATAACTGACAATATTTTCGTATTATTGTATAATTTTCGACCCAACAATAATAAATAAATTCGATTTTAAATGTTAAATGCCAAAAATCATTTGGCATTCAATTTTACTATAATAAATTTTACTTTTATCCATTTTCTTTTTTCTGTATATTACACAGGATACAAAGTGTAATTTAGAACCAAAAAAAAAAAAAAAATATTTATTATAATAAATTTTGTATATTGTGCCAACTAAAATATAAAACCAACCATGACGGAAAGGCATCGTCGTGTTTAGCTTTACAATTTTGTGAACATTATTATAAAATATATAGAAACAAAATCATACCCTAATATAGAATAATGCATACCGTTGAGAATATAATTCTTAATGGGCCACAAAATTTGTGGAATATTATTAAACGAGCAAAAAAAAAAAAAAAATTATTATCATAGAAAAATTAACAAAAATAGTTGTCTGTAAAATAATGATTTTACATATTTGAGTTTGAAAAATTCAGGGTGGATTTATTATAAATTACATTTAGGCTAATTTTTTGAAAATTTAGGTATAAAATGTTTATTTAAAAGCTATGACATGGAAAATTTATATAAATGTAATAGTTCTTAAATAGAATTATAAATATAGCTCCCGGTGGACGTATACCAAACGTCCAAATTCAGTTTTACAATAGAATAAAAGTTTCTATTCAGTTATGGACTACAAAATCCTAAATATATGATGGTCCTTGACAGCTAAATTTTCTCGATTTCTATATAATATACGGAACCTCAAGCGGCAACCAAGAAAATAGATTAAATGGCAGTAGAATGAATTCAGAGATAAAGTTTTGGTCTATTCGAATCTTTTATGATTATTACAAAATCAGCTGTCAAATTTATTTGATTTTATCCTGAAATAGTTAATGATTAAACGATTGATGACTGTTAGGTGACCAAGATAGCTTAAGAGATTGATTCGAATCGTACGGACCTTTTATTATAACAGCTTTCTAGTTTCATCAATAGTTCTGTCAGATAAAACGGAAGGCTGTGAATAATTCAAATATGATGTAGTGCTGCTTATTAATTTGTAATATATAGAATTCTCAGGATTATTTATTACTTCCTTATTTCCAAAACAGATTTGAGGTTTAGCCAAATGGAACAGAATTATTCGTGCTTACTTAATCCATTTGTTGAAATGCTATTTAGGTCAACAATGATATCATATTTTCATCACAACGAAGGTATATATGTAGAAATAGAAGAAGAAGATGAGCGTCAATATAATACGAATGTAATGAGTTAAATTAAAATTTAACTTGATGAGACCAAAACTCTCCCGCCATTGACAAATATGAATTGTATTGTTATAAGCCTTTCAATTAATAATTCCGAATTACAATCCTGTTTAAATATACAATTTTTTTTTGGTTGTGATACTAATAAATCCTTTTTTATTTAACTCATACATTTATATTTATATAATTTGTTTTTTCTTTCATAATATTAAAATCGATTTTCATGAATTGTTTCTCGATTAAATTATATATAAAAATTCTGGCATGAGGTATGAACCCATTTGAATAAAAATGTTCATACATCATACAATTTTTTTTTTTTTTTTAAGAATAGCAATTTGAGAATATCCTTTTTTCTATACTAAGGATATACAACTGGCATTATGTAGATATAATAGTATTATTATAAATGCTCTATGAATGTATACATTCATTTATATTATGACATATACATTGAAACTGCAATTTTATACTCTCTGTGCCATACTCTATGTACACTTCAGTAATGTATGAAAAAAGGACTATTTTTCTAAATATATAAATTTATATATGTATTCTCATAATGCACGCACAATTATTATTATTAAATTGCAGATGGTCATATCTTAAAATTTTAGCATTTTATGCTTTTCAAAATGTTTAAATACAATTCGTCACTCCAGTTGTTAAATGTTTAAAATCGATCTTAAAAGTTCAATTATAAAATAATATGCAATTATTTTATTTTTGTATCCAATCATTTAGTTGTAATTTGAGCTATACAGTGATAAATTAGGTCGAACGTTCAATTCCCGGACTGAAGAATCAATGTTGCTCTAAGTTATGTTGAGTATTCAAAATACAAGTAATAAAAACGTGTAATTATGATTTAAAAACTTGGAAAAATGCTAGGTTGGTTGGTTGGTTTAAGTGGCGAGTTCCAGCAGCTTGCCCGGCGACTTCAATTAGCGTAAATGCACGGTTTTGTTACCACTCATACTCATGAAACCGTCTTGGTTTCGCGGTGGAAATAGTTCAGATCCACCTCGTGTTATTAAAGAAGCGAACCGTGTCTCTGGGTTGGTTCGTGGCTATGCTAACGATTGAGACATTTTCCTGACAACAAATGTTTCAGTTAAACAATTCTTCACTGTATGGGGCAAAATCCTTTTAAAATTAGTATAAGTTCAAATAACTACAGAAAATCATGAAATTTCTATCTATGACGGCTCCATATCGACTGTAGCGCCATCGGCAAACGAACACTTAAGTACCAGACTGACGATTTATGACATTTATACAACAAAAAAAAAATGTTTATTATCTGTGCACATATTTTTAACGTACGTTTTTGTATGGTTAAAAAGCAATTTTGCAATTTGACCCCATTTCACCATATAGGAAAAAATTAATTTATATAGAAACGTTTTTATTAAATAATAAAATTATTATTATTTTTTTCATCTTTTTATACATTTTTCGACCATAATAATTTAAAGTCCTTTTTGTATTAAAATATCTTTTAGATTTTCTATAAAGGAAAAATTAAATTTATCAAATAATTGAAAATTAAATTATAAAATTTTTAAATTATATTTTTATTAGGTGGAAATTAAAAAAAAATATATATATAAAATATTTTGTGATTAAAAATTTTAAAAATAATATACAGAAATGAAACATTTCTAAGGAAAGTTTTGGTTGTAATATTGGGTAAAAGGACACGTACGTAAATATAGATAAATTAGTAGATTTTGTGTGTGGGGTTTGTGTTTATAATATGAACATAAAATCAATAAAATTTAATTCTTTTTGGAAAAAGTTTTGAACTAAAAATTTTGCACGTAATACAAGAAAATTTATTTAGTTATTAAATAGTTTTTGTTTTTAACAAGGATAATTTAAAAGGATTTTTTTTAGTGAATTATTGTAAAATCATTTTTAAGGGTCTTTAATTTTTTTGTAGATTATATAAAATGACTTTAAATAATTTTGAGTATAGTTATAGGTAAAATGATAAAGATTGTTCCACAAAATCAGTAATTCATGATTAAATCAATTGACATATAATTTGTCTTGCAGGACCTATACACGTTAAGTTTCTATATATTACATATTTAGATTAGATTAGATTCTATAAATAAGGTTTTGTTTAGAGTTTAAGACCATGATACGAACTTCCGCCGTCTTCCAACACTGAGACTTAGAGATATCTATTGTGCCTACCATATCAATATTTAAGTTAGTTGATATAATCAAGTTTCTGTAGAAGCGTAAAGTTTTCATGACAGCCTGACCTCTAATTTCGTGATAAGTTAAAAATTTGCTCAAGTGACTTGTATGAAATTTAAAAATACGTTTGTAAAATTCTTATAATTTCGTTAATAACCAAAAATATTTGAGAATTTCTATAATTTTGGTATTATCAAGCACAAATGTCAATTTTTCGAGTTTTTGGTTTAAAATATATTCAGCCATTTTGAAGCATCAGTTAAATAATATTATAAATATTTCACTTTTTTCTATCTGTAGAAGACGCATTTAGTGCATTACAACTCCATCCATAAATTGTCTCAAATTTTCAGTTTTGCTTATGAGAACCTTTTAGTTGCTTTCAGTGAAATAAAAAACGAATGTTTTATTTTTAGATTGGAATCCTATTAATTCTTTCATCTCAGTCAACAGTGCTACCATATACAAGCTTTAGGTTCATTTGTACAGAGTCAGATTGGGACTGATTTTTTTTATTCTTTTTCTTTTTAACTATCACATAATAAACGCTAGAATGGAAGAAATATAGAAACAATTGGTAAAACATGAGAGGAAATAAAAGTAACGTCAAAAAATCGATTCATATGGAAACGGTCCAAGGCTCCGAAATGGAGTTAACAAGAAAAAAAAGGAAACGTATCAAATTTTTAAGCTATTCAGAACCTAAAAAGTAAAACGAAAATTTGATTTACATTTTGAAACAATATTAATAATTTTCTTTAGAACGAAAAATCGTATCATAAAATGACAAATTAATTTTTCATTTCACTTCAATATATTTTTATTATTTTCTTCTAATCATAGCTTAAATATGGAATTCTATTTTAGTTTAAAACTGTATCAGTTCATACAGTTCATATTTATAATAAAAATTACATCCAACTTTTATTAATTTAAATTTTTCTATTATAAAACGAAGAAAATTTCCAAGAAAATATATAAAAAATCACGATAAATCCATAAATTATTTAACAATAACTTGAAAATTATATTTTCCTATTTCCACACGAATAGACACAATTAAATCTATCAAATAATCTTAAATGATTATTTATATTAAATTTATTATTTTCAAGTTTCTTCTATTTAATTTTATAATAACAAAATAAACACTAAAATTTTTTATAAAAAGTACAAAATAAAAATTTCTTATGTCATAACAATTTCACACATCCTTGACCAAAAATAAATATATCCTTATTCCATGTTTAACCCTCGCAGATATAAGGAAAATATTAAATATAAATTATGAAGTGCAATTTTCAAAAGTTTTACGATTAAATTTGAACTTTTTATTTAATAATATTGCAGTTATTCGCTATAATAATATCCACCCAATATTTTTCAAGTCCTTAAACTCATACCGCAATCTTTAAAAAAAATAAAAATAAATGAAATAAAATTATTATTTAAACGACATTACATTAGTCCTGGCTCTTGTATAGAATATTATATCAGAAAAATGAGTATAAACCTCCTGGGGGCATATTGATAATTCAGAAGAACTCTTTGGAAAATTACAAGAGTTCTGGAGAGAAATTTATAATATTAATATTTTTTTCCTTTACGTGTTTTCTATTTATTTTTTTCTCGATTTATTAGAAGGTTTTTTTGAGGGACAATAATTGATTAAAAATTGTTGTATGTCTGTTTCGTATTTGTAGTCTGTCTGTCAGTGCATTTTTCAAATTGCTATTGAACATAAATAAACTGGAACAACATCGGCGATAAGTAAAAAGAAGCGATTCTTAAATGTCTGCCTCGTACACACTTAATAAAGTCGAGCTATACGTATAATAATTGACCTGTTCCCAGGTAACTTCGTACTCAGGTATTACTTGAAGAAAATCGAAAAGTCTGATAATAGTGAATGTTAGTTCTGTTCGGAAAACATTCGGAAGAAACTGCGGAAAACATCTTCTGCGATTGCGAGGCTGTAGCCCCAAAAAGGCTAACTCACATGGGTAATGATTTTTAAGTTCTAACGACATCAGGGGTTTTGTAGTCAGGAATGCTCTGTACTTTTAGAAAAACCTGATTATCAACTAACCGAATATTAATTAGGGTAGGCAAAATAAATCTGTTGCGGTTACAGTGTATGAAGGCGGAGGTTTGTATCTCTGTTTGAACGACCCCTTTCTAAATTTCTATGAAATATTTTCCATATTTTATCTAAATTTAGTGCGTTGAACATAGATTTTGTAGAATTGGTACTGACACAACTTAGATTGGCAGGTGATACTGACACAATAAATAATGGACTGTACAGAAAATATAGATCCGTTGAAAAAGCTTTAATACCGAATATAATATTAAAATTCTAATTTCTACCGCTAGGCTGTTAATTTAGCAATTTCAATGTGTGAACTGGGAAGCTATTGAAGAGTTAAATGAAACATCAATTCTTATAGCCACTTATAAGATATGCAGTACCATAAAATATCATCAATAAGTTTTAACATACTAATTTTTAACATTGATAAATATCATATTTCAAATCTCACTTTTAAAATATAACAAAATGGCGGCTACTGGAGTAAAACAAAATGTCGGCTACATTATTTAACATAATTTACTTTTATATTATATATTTTGCTATTAGTTTGGTTTCTAATATTGTATTAAACTTAAGACAGATCATTAATGTAGTCTTTTAGAGTACTCGGAAAAGCCCATGCATATGAAACTGCTACACTATAGTTTTGGCTGCGCATTTTTTGTAAACTGTACAAACATTTTTTTTTCATATATAAATTATTAATTCTTATATTGAAGAAAAGCGCAAAACGGGAAAAATTTACTTCACTCAACATTAATAAATTTGTACAATTTTCTTTTTTTTTGCAAAAAGGATACAACAACAAAAAATTGTAGCTATACAGAAAAATTTTCTTATCTTGAATTTTCCTAATGTATATTCTTTTTATATACATAATTTTATATAGCTCTACGTATTAGGATCATAACCTCTTATTTGATTCTTTTGAACTCTCTCATTTTCTTTCAGTTCTATATAATTTTACTTGTTTGCTGTATGATGGTCGTTCCAAAGAACTCATTGATGATGACGATAGTATTAACAAGTAATATCAAATTTATCCTTTTTAAAAAAAGAAAATATAAAATTCAAAAGCTCATTCAACCACAGAACAGTTAGTAGTGTTTAACTTGTCGTAAATAATTGAGAAATCCTTTTTTTTTTTGTAAAAAAAAAATTATGTTGTAATAACAAATTATAAGTTTCCAACCGCAAGGAATAAAATTTTATTTACACACAGATTTGTGGATAAAAATTATAAAAAGGATTTTTATTGTACCAGATTTTTATAAAATTTTAATGCAGAAAATAATAAAGTTTTACGAATTAATTTTTACTTTTTTGTTTTTGAAAATGGTGAGAATTTATCTTTGAAATTTATTTAATTATTGAATTTAATTTTTAGTTTTATTTCAACATTTTATTACATTATTGAATATTAATAATATTTTTAATAAAGATTAGAAACTGATAATTTATAAATTTTTTACAAATTTAATTTGTATTGCAAAATGTACAGAATTAGGTTACTTCTAAAAGTATGATGTATAAGTAAATGGAATTCTTTGACCTGAATAAATTGACCGGAATTCTTTGACCTGAAAGTTAAACAATTTGGTCGACATATTTTAATTTCTATAATGTATATAGAAATTTTAAGGTGGATTTAAATATGATACGTTTCCTTATTTCGGCAATCAGAAAAGACAGTCGCGACGCGACCCTTCTTCGTAGCAGGTACAGAGTTACGTTAACTTCAAAGTTTTCGTCGTAGACTTCATATATAAATAACAATTTTGTTATGTGGGCAAACGTTTATAATATTAAATGTCGGGGAGAGAAACGTTCATTTATGAAGTCTTTAATTATTGTGAATTTCAACATCAATAATTTTTTTATTTTGGCAAACCCATCACAATATTAATTTTAAATTCCGTAAACGTTTTTTTCGTTAACTCTTTACTCTTTTAAGAGTTAGAGTTAACTCTTTTAAGAGTTAGAGTTAACTCTTTTAAGAGTTAGAGTTAACTCTTTTATTATAACCTGAAATACGATTTTATTATGCATATAAAAGTGGCGCGATAAAACAGCACATAAAATCGTTTATTCAAATATTTGGGTCAGTTATGACTTCCACAGGCAAGCATGCCGAGAAAACGTAACATGTAAATCCACCTTAAGTTTATTATTACATTTTAGTTTGTAAGTCATACAACGTTTTTTAAATGACCGCTACATTAACCTAAATAATGGAACGTTATCAGCTAAAGAAGTGACAAGTAAATATTTTAAATATTTCGCTTTAGATACTAACCAAGATTTCAGTGCCCATTGAACTACTTCTTTAATAAAATTTATCTACCTAAAACAGATATTTCCCACATTTGTCTAAATAGCACATAAATGACTGCGAGGTAGTCGCAATTGGAAGACAACAGTTACTGTGAAGTTTTGTTTACCAAAGAAAAACTGGCCAATATGACTCTCTCAAACATCCTACGCTTCTGTAAGTCTATTAAGTTATGGTAGAAACAACCCACAATAAATTGATAAGGTCGCAGTGCTCTTATAAAAAATGAAGGTCGCAATCAAAAAATATCTTTATAATATCCTTAAAATACAAATTAATGGTTTCCAATAAAAACAGTACAATTTCTAATGATTCACAGATTTAATTCTATTTAAAAACTATTTTCCACTATTATTATTGATAAATTTTGCCATCCTAATTCCTCTTTTCAAAAATTGCCACCGAGCTTTACGTATACGAAACAAAAACAAGGACCTTTTTCAATATCACGCTGAGCATTATATAAAAGAAAAATCGTTTTTTTTTTAATCCTGATGTTTAATCATAGGAAACTGATTACCACATACGAAAAGAGGAGGCTATAGTACCACAAAAAAAATTTTGTTATTAAATTTTCATAAAAATTTATATCCTCTAATGACGTCATGTTGTGTATATTCAAAAATTATTATGATAGTTTTGCTATAGGATTTATGTGTTGGCTTTAAAGAAGGATATTTTTTTTTTTTGGGAATTGGGATTAGAATCATTCAGAATATTTCACTATTTGTTATATAACGAAAACTATAATTAATAAATTATTATTCTCAATTGTATACCAGTTTGAAATTTGATTAAAAAAACTATAATTATTTAATGGGGGAATATTTATATTAAAAGGAAAATAAAAGAAATTAAAATAAATCTATATTAAAATGAAAACTGTGCCAATGAGAAAAATCAATCAAATGAATTAGATTGACACTGATTACCGCAGCCAACAAAGAAAATATAGCTACCATAAATTATAAAGAAAAAAAAACTTGTTATCCAGATTATATTAATTTAGGGCATCGCAGTCAGTGATTATGAAAATATATTTATATAAAGGATAAAATTGATTAATTATTAAAATTCTTCATTTTATGATTTTTATTTAAATAAATTTAATATTTTACGTTCAGCATTAGTTAGAACATAGCTTCACTGCAAGTAATCCATTTCAGTATGAGTCAATAACCATAATATTGATGTCATCGCTCCATATTACTGCACGTCAACTTATAATACCTAACATCTGTGGTGTCATACTAAGGCGCACCTTCTTGAGAAATATTGTAGCTCTCAGCCTTATAGTAAAAAAGATATAATACCTTTACTTAATAATTTCTAAAGTTTACCATTCTTTTACAAGTCAAGTTACAAAATTTACGGGCATTATTTGATTTTATGTTTAAGTATTCTAAATAAAATATCATAATCTATCTTGATTGGGTGGTTGGTTTGAACGGAGGAGGTAGCGAAATACCTCAAATTTAGAGGCTCCGTAGCTTATTCTACGTAGAGCACATCATTCTAATTCACCTATCTTATGAATGTAAGAAGTCCACCCGGGTTGAGCTTGAACGCCTCTTCCATATATATCTTACGGCAGAGTAGTGACAGAGGAGGTGTTCTATTGTATTCTATCTTAATATAGAGTGCAAAATAATGCCACCTTATTATCGTAAATTGGGTTGCAATATAATTGGGATATATTAATAGATTTTACATCGTACATTTGTAGTAATGGATTGTATAACTCATTTTAAGTCATTTAAAATATTCATCCGATTCGATCCCAAAAGAAACTTAGGAAAAATGAACCAAATCGATCTTGAAATCCTAGTCACATTATTACAATAAAATAATGCAGAAGAACGTGTAAAATCCAGAACTATTAGATATCTATAATATTCAATTAGCCTCGGGCATTCTTCCACTTAATGAAAATGAATCTGGTTTTCAAAATTGAACCAAAATTATTTCGGTAGCAATAGCTTTTTAAGTATTATAGAATAAATTTGATAAAATTAGCGATTCTCTGAGAGAAATATAAACTAGAATAAGGTACTAAATAGACGGTGATAAAAGAAGAACATACATGTTATTGGGATGAAATGTAGAGTTCAAAGTAACCTTTTACTGTAACACTGATACCATTAAAAACATCTTCGTTCTCTTTTATTACTTCTGTGCATATATTCTTTTTATTTACAATAGGAAATCGGTAGCTTCAAGGGAATTATGCTCAGGCGACCTTAATGAATACATTAATGTCATCACCGAAATCCGACAGGCAATACAGTTTCCCAAATCAATGATTGAAAATACATAATAAAAACCGGAATGGCCCCAATATTAATAATACCATTTTTAGTTACCGTACCCTAAATCTTATCCTGCGAAAAAATTTTAATGGGGATGGGGTTGCCTATGCGTACAAAACAAAAATTAAATAAATAATGTCAAATTTTCAAATTGTCACTTTTAATAAATTGTCGTCCGGTTTTTCGTAATTTTTAGTTCAATTTAGAATTTAGCTCAAATTGATAGACGGAATTCGTATCTGTAATAAAAAATTTCATATTAAAATTCAATTTTCATTTTCATTTAAATGTACAGATTAATTTTATTTTTTCTGATAAAATTGTTTATTTTTTTTTCTGATTTTATGTTTTTCTTAATTTTCTTTATTTTTCTTTTGCGAAATATTTATTCAGTTTTTTTCATATAATTATTTTTAATTAGATTTTATTATTATATATTTTATATTTTTCTTAATTATTTTGTAATTTCTTTTAAAAACTTCCTAATTATAATTTTGAAAAAAAAAAAAAAAAATAAAACAATTTTATTTTATGTACAAAAAATTAATTACATAATTTTTAAATATTTTTTTTTTTATTATTTATTTTGTATTTTTTTGTTCCTTTAAAAAATTGTATACAATTTATAAATATGCTTGATTCAAGATTGAAATTATTTATAACGAATTTTTATTTAATTTAATTTTTTTTTGTTTTGTTTTAAAATAGAAAAACTAGTAAATTTTCATCATTATTTTTTTTTTTATATTTTCCTTTCTTAGATAAAGAAAATTTTCAACCTTTTCAGTGATTTTTGCGATTACTTTTTATTATTTTGTGTTGTTTTTTTGTTATTTGGTTCCGTAATTTATTTACAAATTTACTTTTTTTCATAATTTTTTTTTTCATAAAAGTTGTTTTAATTATAATTATTCATAATTTTTTTTTATATTTTTTTTTTATATTATAATAATAACATTAAATTAGTTTAGTTTTTGTTTAGAAGAATATTATATAGAACAAGAGCCGACGAGGAAAAATATTAGTTGTATAATAACACTGAGATTTTGATGGAATTATTTTAGAGATGGAGAAAATTTATAAAGAAATTGTGTACATTGAAAATTTAGAAACATAATTGGCAACACTAATATGTGTTTAGTGTCTGACATGTGTCTAGAATCTTTCGGGAACAAAACAAAGTTGTATAGCGAAAATATATAATTTGGTAAGTTCCATACATCTTCTAATTCCAAATTTAGTTATATTAGTATTGTAATTACATCTTCTTTAAACGTTTAAAGTTATATATAAATAGGGTCTAATTCAAAAATATCTGGAATACCTTCAACGATAGTGAACTTTTATTTTCTGTATGAGGTTATGGCTAAATTTTTGGTTGAAACATTGCTGATTCGCGAACAAATAACTAAGAACCGGAAATAAAAACTCCCGGTTATGTTAAAAAAAAAAACTGAAATAGAATTTGAGATTATTTAATTAACAAGGAGATTTTATCATTTTTCATTAAAAATGTTTTAGCTTTTAACATTTTTCTAGTTGTTCACAATAAATATATAATTATAATTCGTTGTTTACATAGAATTATTCCATTTTGTAAAGATGAGCAATAAATTTGTTGGCAACATGTTGCTAAGTTTTAATAAGTCTTTTATGATAAGCAGGAATTAAGTTTAAATTTTATTTGAAATATCGAATTGTATGAAAATGACAGCACTAGAAGACTTTTTACTTGTCAGAAGAAGACTACCAATGCCATCTACATTCAGTTTTATAATATATCTATTCGTTATTTTCTGCCCAAATCTAAGTTTTAGTTCTGTTTCTGTAACCTAGATTTTCTATTTCTCGCTTATTTCTATTTTAACAAAAACTATAAAATTTTTAATTTTCCTCTTGCGCTCCCAGTCTATACATTTCTTTAATACAAATTTTTAATTAAGTCTTAAAATGAGGCAAAAAGTGAAATTTTATAATTAATTTTATTATTTAATATAATGTTTTTTATTTTTTAAATATTAATAATTTAAAATCTGTGATTTATTTATATTTTAATTTTAATTAATATTTTTTTATTTTTTTTGTAATTCGTGAAATATGTTTTTAAATTCTTAAATTATTTAATTAAATTTAATTTAGTATAAACTCCCTTGTATTTAGTTTTCATGTGTTTTTGTTTTTAAATTTTAATTTAATTTTTTTGTCTTTGTTTTTTTAAATTCTAAAATTCTTGTTTTTCTTGTTTTGTTTTTATTTTTATTTTCAATAATGTTGTTTTTTATTTTTTAATTAAATTAAATTTTATTTACTTTTGTACCACATTATTTTTATTAAATATATTTCTTTTTTTTTTTTTTTTTTAATTTTATTTTATTAACTATAAATATTTTATTTTGATTAGATTTTTTTTTTAATTTAATTTTTTTAATTTTTCAATTAAATTTATTAAAATTTTTGTTTTATTTTGTTGATTTTTAACATTTATTTTTAATATTTATGAAAATTTCATTTTTCTTGTTTCCGGTATTTATTTTAATTTTAAATTTTTATTTTTGTGAAATATTTTTTTTGATGAAATTTTTTAATATTTAGTAATTTTTTTTTTTTTTTAATAAAAAAAGGATTTTTTTTTTGCTTTTTAAATTTAAATTGCTTATAATTTGTAATTAAAAAAATTAAATTAACAAATTTTAATTAATTTAAACAAAAAATTTAAATTAAAAAAAAAAATGATTTTTGGATTTTAAGGAAAATTAAACAAGTACCAATGATACAGAAAAAAAGATAGAAATTAATTAAAATGAAAAACGTTTCCCAAAAGCCGATGTTATTTACTCCAGTTGCAGAGGCAGAAGTATTATCTTCTCGTTTGCGATATCTTCGTGTAAATTGGCTGTCGAATTTACCGAAGCCAAAGCATTCCAAATTTTGGGACGCAATCCAATTTTATTTACGTATTATACTCTGCGAAGACTGTAAACACATTTGAAAGGATGAAAATTAGATGAGTAAAGTAGTTAACGATGTTAATTTTATTCATTGAAAAACAATGTTCTGTAATGACGATCGCTGAAATATATACAAATATTGTTTTTGGAAAGTATTGGATCTTATTTCCTGAATACTAAACTTACGATGTTTGAGATAAGAAATAGGAAAAGCGATACTGACATTACGTCGAGAAAGCTTTGCCTGGTTATGTAAAAAATGAATTTAAAGAGTGTTTGTAATGATCGTCTTCATGTTATGAGTATTTAAATATCCTTAGGATTGATACCGCTACTGATGCTTTGCGAATAATTCGACACTGGCTTGAGGGAAACTTAATATGAAATTTTTTTTTCTTAATAAACTAAAATCTGAATTTTTTCATTATTTTTTTAATTTTTTTAATGAAAAAATTCAATTATTTTTATTTTTTTTGGATTTTTTATTTTTTATTTTTTTTTATTTTTTTTTACACAAAACATTTACACATTTAAAGGATCAAAAAAATGATCCAATTTTTAATATCACATAATTTTTTTTTTTTTTTTTTTTGGATTTTTTGTTTATTTGTTTTTATTTTTTTTTGTTGTAGACATTCACAAACACATAAAAATGAAAAAGGACAATCACGTAATATATATAAATAATAAAATATATAAAAAAAAAATTTAAATCAAATGGACAATCACATAATAAAAAATGAAAAAGACGATCACAAGGACGAATACATAATTTTTTTGTTGACGTTTGATTTTTTTTTTTAAATGAATAAGACAATATTTAACAATGACATATAAATGAGTTTTTACGATGAATTTTAAGGATTGAATGTTATGTGGAAAGGATTTAGGACATTTTGGGAAGAGATGAAATAAAACACATGGAAATAGAACAATATATTAACTGTGACTTTTAGACAAATTGGATTATTACATTCTTGACGAGATGGTGGTAAGCATTGAAAGGACATTTAGCAATTTTCGTTATTGATCTTCAAAATATTTAGGAACAAATAATTAAAAAAGAGGAATTTATGAAAATAGAACAAAAATCATTAACAATTTTGTAGCACTTGCTGCTGAGCAGTAAAAAGGATTCTGAAATTATGGATAGAGGTAAAAATTTAAATGAGAATTAACAATTTTCATTACTATAACTTTAACATAGATTCCTTTTCTCTGAAAATAGCTTAGAATTTATATTTCAGATAATCCTTATTACATTCAAGGACATCGAAATATACTTTTCAAAGAAAATTTGATTTTTTTTTTTATTATATTCTTTTGCTTAAATAATTATTCAATAGAAAACTTTTAATATTAAAATGCTATTTAGGATCACCTTTACAGAAGAACACCATCAAAAAATACCAAAATTTGCAAATTTTGATTGTAAAACTTTTATAAGAACTTTTTAAACAACATAAAATTTATATGGTAAATTTGTAAGTATAAAAATAATTTTTATTACACTTTTTATCCAATAATCGTTAAAGAAAAAAATATACGATACGCCGACCAGTTGTAATTATTATACCATAAAAAAATCGCAGACTCTTAAATATTTCACAATTGCTCCATTTGGTATCCTCCAGAAAATTTTGCAAATTATTGATTTGTGGGTTATAAAAATTCTTATTATTCAAAATATTCAGCGACTTAAGTGATGATATAAATCTCGAGAAATTGAATAATCAATGATATTTTTTAAATTTATAAATTATAATCCGTTTTAAGGATGAAAATTTAAATGATTTTCTTAAATTATTACAAGGATTTAAATGATGGTTAAATTTCAAAGTTAATTTCGAGGATACGAGATAATGATTTTTACAAATTTAATATGAATTTTTAAATAACTTTTCCAGAGTCCTTGCTGTCCCAATATCAAAGTTATTTTACATAACTTTGATTCCTGTTGCATTGGATCCAAATTCGTATAGTCAGTTTTATGTAAAAAATATATTTTTTGTGCACTATATTTATAGAAAAGTACAATTTTAGGACATTACTTCACAAAGGACATTTGTACAAAGGATAGTTTTAGGATTTTTGAACAAAAAAAGATAATTTAGTTTAGGATTAATATTTGTACGGGTTGACAATTCACAAAAGGAAATCACTATCTAAGGTTTTTAAGACAATCACAAACAGTAGGAAACATATTGGAAACATATTGGACATCACAAAAATAATAATGAAAAAATATTGACGGCACATAATTTTTTTTTTTTTGATGAAATCATAATTAAAAATACTATATCTCATAAATTTCTATTAAATACATGAACATAATTTTACATTAATTAATACGCATACCAGTTAGTTTTTGTTATCTTTCGAATGGGTATACGAATGCAATTCATGACTTTCCAGACAATTGATGTATAATCATTCTGGATTTCTATAGCATTAAACTTATGCTGCCAAATTAATAATGTTATTAGGTATTCTAATTTTAAAATATTTGATTATAGACAAAATTCTGAACTATTAAACAGAGGTGGATTTTAACATGTCAAATGTTTTGATTTTGTCTGAGAAAATATTGATTTCTGAATTCTTTAATTAAACAAAAAATAAATAATTTATTCCAGTTTTTTTATTCGTCAAAAACTATTAATAAATTAATAGGTCATACTTTACTTATTTTCTGACAATATCGCTTTCAATTGCTAGAGTAGCTAAAATGAACTCAACTTTGTTTTTGTCCAAGTGTTTTTCTCATGTTCTCATAACATAATTACAAATAAATGCAGTTCTTTTAAATCCAAGGCCCTAGGCAAATGCTTAATTTTCCTATTGATAAATCCGTCACTGCTGTTGGGATATGCATATGTTACAGTTAAAGTGTACACAGCAGTCAATGTGTACACTGAATTATATTCATACCTTTCCCATATAAAATTTCCACCTTTTCCAATATAATTTATTAAATATTCAAACCATTTACTAGTTAATGCATGAATTGACTGCTGTGTACTCTTTAACTGTGACATATACACTACATAATGTATTTCAGTAAATGTATTTCAAAATTTAATACTTTATAAAATACATTACATCAAATACTTTCAGTTTTATACATGAAATTGTATTTCAATTACTTTTGGGTACAATATATTATAATTATCAAATACATTTGGCATTTAAAATAATTTCTGGAAGTAATTATATGAAAGAATTTTACTTGAAATATTTTGTCATAAAGCATTGAATTCAACATTTTTCAAATTAAATTAGTAATTTTATAAATCGAAATGATCATTTTTCAAAATTTTTTGATCATTTTTCAAATAAAATTAAACAGTTTTCAACAATTTTGAATCAGTTTTCAAAGTATTTGAACACTGATTAATTCTATTTGGAAAACGATTCAAAATTTTTGAAAAATGATTAAAATATTTCGAAAAACGACTAATTTAATCTGAAAATGGTATATTTAAAATATTGGAAAAGTACTTGTGTATTTCCTGAATGAAGTTAGTTCATACAATACAATTCTGTATATAATTCTAAATATTTCAAGTAATACTAGTTCATTGTACTTGAAGTACTTTTCGATGATATTCCATATAAATTTAAAGAAAAAACATATTTTCGATAATAATCTCCAGGAAACTTCAGTTTTTTGTTACTGGTAATACTTTTCTACTGTGATCCCTTTTGTATTTGAAAATACCACCTTCTAAAATACTAATTATTAAACAAAATTAATATAGCTTCACTTGTTATATATTTAACAGCTCCCTAACCTTTACTATTTTAAAATTTTAATTCAATTATTCTAAAATTAGAACTACAAAATGGCAGCATGTGTAAAAAATAAATATTTTTGACAGTTTTCCTTGTCAAAATCTAAAGTATTTGAATTTTTTATAATTAAAATAATAATTATTTTTAAATTTATTACCTATCTAAACATGAAAAGTACATACTTACATAAAACAATAAAAACCAAAACTATAAAATTAAAAAAAAAAAAATCTGAAAATTTAAATAAAATAATAATAAAAATCATAAATAAAACATAAATTTTTTAATTTTTTTACATAATTCTTTTTCTTTTAATAAATTATTAATTTTTTTTGTGTGGTTTTTTTACATAATTTTTTATTTTTATATGATTTTCTTAAAAATTAAATAAAATAATGACTAAAATTTATGAAATTTTTTATATAGTTTTTTAAATTTTTAAATGTAATTAAGAAAATTAACTTAATATCTAAAAAAAAAATATTGTTTTTAACTTAAGTGGCTAACCATCAGTACAATAATTTTATTTTGGGATTTTACAATAAGTATAAAAACAAATTTACAATTATAATTAAGATTTAAATTTTTAAATTTTATTTACAAATTAAATATTTTATTTTTAAATATTTTTTTAATGTTTAATTTAATTTAGATAAATTGAAAAATAATAATAATATGTAAGCAAAAGAACTTAAATTTTAACATCACTGGACTTTGTGTCTTTCCTTAAAACCAAAATGTTAATATTTATAAAATTCCTTTGATATTTTTGAAAAATAATTAATAATAATATAATATTTACACAAAAAATTAGAAATAATTTACAAATTATAAATTTATATCTTGTTTTATGTTGTTTTTAGGAATTTTCGAAAATTCGAAATTGATTTCGAAAATTCGAAATTAACTTCGAAAATTCGAAATTGATTTCGAAATTCAAAATTTACTTTCGCAAATCATTAAATTAAATAAAAAATAAATACAAATTCCTTGTTATTTTATATTAACCAATTATGAACAATTAATGATTCTGTTTATGGTTCATGAATCATGATTACTACAAAAAAAATTTACATTATAAAGAAATTTATTTTTAAATTTTCGAAAATTAAATTTAAAAAAAAAAAAATATTTTAATAATTTACATCTGGCACCACTTTTTTTATTTTCCTTTTAGCTACATTTCAGTTTGAAATTTTAAAATTTCTTTGTTACAAATATAATTTTTTATTATTTATATTCATTAATTTTCGAATCAATGATAATGCCTTTGGTTCATTGATCGTCTACCAGTTGTATTATGACAATTTGGTATACTACCATTACGTAATGGTAATGCTGGTGGTGGTGGTGTTGGTGTTGGTGATGGTGGTATATCATGATCTAATGGTAATGAATAATGACTATTATTATGTATATAATTTGAATTATTATTACCATTATTTATAATTAGACCATTACTACCCAATGTATGTGAATGATGATGATGTTTAATATTATAGGAATTATTAAAATTATTATTATTATTATTATTATTATTAATTATATTATTATTATTGACCCTAAATAGTTGACGATCAACTGTATTTGCTTGTAATGGTAATGATGATTTTTGATGATGTACAGAAATTGGTTGACTGTAATGATTTTGATTTGTAATATTATTTGATTTATTATCAATAATATGTTGCTGTTGACCATTATTTAATTGTTTTAATGGTTTTAATGGTTGCTGTTGTTGTTGCTGTAACATTAAATGATCTTGATTTAATTGTAGGAATGTTGGTGAACTATCACGATTATTAATCATTGTACCAGTATGATTTAATGTAGCTACATTATTATTATTTGTTGTTGTTGGATGTAAATTATAATGATTACCATTACCATTTGATATTTGTTGTGTTGGTACTTGTAATTGTTGTAATGTTAGGGTCGAGGCACCACTTCGTCGTATTGGAGGAAGTGGTGGTGCTTCTAGCTATAGTTCCGTTACCGGTATTATTGGCCTTAGTCCACCATTAGCACCAACATGATGTGGATGTGGATTATATTGATTTGTAAATGCAGCTGGATGAATACCTAAACATGGATGTTGATGTCTCATATAATCTTCATCGGAAAATGTTTTTTGATATTCACGTTCTTTCCGTCCCAATGCTGAATTTCCCCAACCACCTTTTAATACTTCCCGGATCTTTCGTCGGCAACGATATAATATTAATGCTAATGCTGTTATTGTAGCAGCAGAACCAACTAATAATGCTCCAATCATTGCTTGTTTCCGGGGATCATTATGTGAACAACCCAATAGTTCAGGTGTCATTATTCTAAGTGATTCTTCACGTAACCGTTCTGGTTTACCACAAATTATATTAGCAATATTATCATTTGATTCAGTTGCAGTAGCATTTTTCATAACCAATAAATTTCGAAGCCATAATACACGACAATCACATTCAATTGGATTTTCAGATAAATCTAATGTTTTCAGATCACTCCATGGGAAAAGACCTTCAGCTAATGTTGATAATTTATTATCTTTGAGTATGACATGTTTTAAATGTGGCAGGCCACTTAATGCACCCTCTTGTACTTCAGCTAATTCTTTATTTGATGACAAATTTAGCCATTCTAAATTAGTATTAGTTGAAAATGCACCATTATCAATACGTTTTAATTTTGTGGCACCGCTAATTTCTAATTTCCTTAAATTTGTTAAACCAACAAATGCACCCTCTGGTATAATCTCAATATCAGTTTGACCCAATGATAATTCTTCTAATCGTATCAGTGTACTTAGTTCAGCTGTTGGTATTCTTTGTAATCGATTATCAGATAAATCTAATATTCGAACACCTTCTAAACCTTTTAATGATTCATGGGATATGTTATGTAAACCGGCACCTTTTAAATCTAAACGTGTCAATAATTTCAAATCATTGAATGCACCACGTTGTATTGTTGTAAATGAATTAATACCCAAATATAATTCAGCAATTAATGGCATTGATTGGAATGTTTGTGTTGGTACTATTGTTAATGTATTATCATCTAAATATAATACACGTAAATTATATAAACCATTAAATGAATTTGGATCAATTTTACTGATACGATTTTGTCCTAAATTCAATTCTTCTAATTTATTTAATGATGAAAATATACCTTGTTCTAATTCATCTAATAAATTACCACGTAAATTTAATACAGTTAATGATTGTAAACCAATAAATGTTCGATTATTTATTTGACCAATTTTATTATCATTTAAATGTAATTCTTGTAATTTCTTTTGGTAAGCAAATGTTCGTGGTGGTATTATAAATAAATGATTATATGATAAATCCAAAAATGTTAATTCAGCATAAAATTGTATTGATGAATCAATTGTTTTAATTTTATTATTTTTAATAACTAATCTTTGGATAGATGGATTTAATGCAATTGGTAATACATCTAAATGTCCTTCACCACATTTAACAATTAATGTTTCATCATCACATTTACATCCTAATGGACAATTAGCTAATGCTGTTGTACCATAAATTATTTCACTTGCTAATATAATGGCAGTTAATATAATGTGCGTTAATTTAAACATTTTGTATGTATTTATTGTATCCTTTTTTTTCTTATTTGTTGCTGTTGTATAGTATGAGTATTAGTTGTTGAGAAAAGAATCCTGAAAGAAAACAAAAAAAAAAATATGTTGATTAGAGATTAAAGTTTAGAATTTAAATTAACTTATTGATTTGCTTTAAAGACAAAAAAAAACACAAACTACTAAAGATAAGGGATAACAGATAAAAAGGTCAATTTTGTATAAGGATCTAATCACAAAAAAAGGACAACTAGGAAATTGTATAAATATTAAAAAAAAAGGAAAAAAAAATAATACATTTTTCTCAAAAGTATAAATAGTCCTTAAAATTCCGACTAAAATGAAACTTCTTTAAAATTATTTTATAGGGTAAATCTAAGATAAGAAATATGGTTAAGGTCAAGATATTGTAACAAAATTCTATCTAATATCTAATACGGAATAATATAAAACGAAGTAGGATATCCTTTTTTTGTTTAAAGTGCCATAATACCTTAAAAAAAATACTAAACGTTTAGTAGTGTCTAGGATTGAACATAAAAATTGAGGACACTTTATTTTTATTTATTTTTTTGGATTATGGTTCATTTGAAGGATAACCAGAATTTTTTATAGTAGATTTTGAAAGGATATAGAATTTAGATTAATAAATTTTTCCTTTAATACAAAATTGTTAAAATAAATTTTTATTTGATTTCGAAAATTCGAAATTGTTTTCGAATATTCGAAATTATTTTCGAAAATTCGAAATTACTTTTAAAATTAATTCTGTTAAAAAATAGAAACTAATTTTTATAGTAAAATTTCTTGTTCTACAACTTAAGTAAGGCAGACTCTTAAGAGTAAGGCATTTCAAACGAAATTATTCGAAATTAATTTAGAAAACTCAAATTTTATATTAAAATTGTTTAAATTTTTAGTAAATCAAGAAAAAGTGTAAGCTAAATTTTATATTTTTACGAATAATATGTTGTTACAATATTTCTTATTCTGGCCTCTAAGTAGTTATTATCCTTACCAGAAACAATATATTCAAACATTTTTAATTCCGGTACTTAAAAAGAGTAAAAGTGTTTTTTCTAAATTTATATATATTTCCATGAATTGTAAATATAAAATCCTTAAAAAGGTTAAGGATATTTATACAATATTTTTTATATATAATTTTAAATGTTCTTATCCTTTTTTCTGTATGTTTTTGCTACTGCTGTGCTCTGGTTAATATAAAACAACTTGTTTGTTGTTTCTTTACTTTTTTCTAACACAATTTTAGCAATTTAAATTTGTTTTTATTATTTTGAATATCATGTTTATAAAATTTTGTGTTTTTCTTTTTTTTTTACATAATAATATGGTATTGAAAGAAAATATATACAGCTTCGAGGATTCACAAAAATTCCTTAAGGAATTTCGAAACGATGAAAAAAATATAATATTATAACCAAAAAAAAAAAAGGATATCTCTTCAGAAGGTATCAGAATATTTATTAAGATAAGAAAGAAGTTTTTTTTTTATTTTGGGGTACAACAAGTGCCAAGTATTAGGCTAGTATAATAATTTTTGTTTTGTGGCCCTAGGATATGCTAAGGATATGATGTGTTATGTTTGCAAAATATATTTTTACTGATTTACATTTTCAATATTTTTTTCTTTTTCGGTAACATTTTCATTTTTTATTCAAAAGGATATATATGCGTAAATACACATGGCAAAATAAATAAAGGATCATGTGAATAATAAAAGGATAAAGTGATTTAAATATATATATTTAAAAAAATAACAACAACAAGTTTTATATCAAGAAATTTATACCTAAAAAAAGTGAAAAAAAAAAATCCTTTTTTTTTAAAAAAATATTTTAGGAGGCAATTTTTATGTGTTTCATGAGATTTTTACATAAAAAAAAATCGCATATAAAATATTTTGTGTAATCCTTCCTACTTTTATGTCTGTTGCGTATAATAAAAACCAAAATAAAATAAAAAAAATTGAAAAATCCTTAATAAATTATTCAGGTTTATTCATTTTTGTTGAATAATAATACCTTTTTTTTCTTTTGGTGGGACTGGGACCTTGTGTTGCTTTGCGGTTTGTTAGAAATATATTTTTTTTTAATAAATAGAAATTCTTAAATTTGGCGTAAATTTTTTTTATATATATAAAAAGATTTTAGTACAAAGGACATCCTGTCCTTTTTGTTATCCTGTTTCTCTTATAATATTTTAATAAACAAAAATAAAATCTTTTATTTCTTAAAAATTGAGATCTTTATTTGTGAAGAAATAAATTTAAATTATTATTATTACGTTTTTGTGATTATGGAAAATATAAGAAAAAAATTATTCATGAAAATTTATAAGAACCGGAAATGTCCTTTTTTTATTTTGCTTGAATTAAATGGAGGGTTTTTTTTTGGTATTGTGTTTAAAAATCCTTTTCGATAATAAAGTTTTTAAATGTTGAAAACAAAAGCGAAAATTAAAAAATTATTATATAAAAAAAAATCAGTCAATGAATTTTTATTATTGTCAGCGCAGTAATTTAAAGAATATTTTTTTTTTTACTTTAATTTTTCATTTAAAAATGTCCTTTCAAAAATTTTTGATTAAAAAAACAAGAAATTGAATTTTAATTGAACACGAGAGAAGAAATCAAAAATTACATTTAACCCTTTTACGGTCATATAAGTTGATATAAGTAATACGGTCACCGACAGTAGTGTTTGACATTTACATAACAAACACTCTTAGTTTCGACAGAAGTATTGGCAATACTGGAGAAAAATTCATTAAAATTAAATTTAATGGAAAATAATTGCAACTGGAGAGTAAAATGCTGAATATTATTTGGTATACTTCGTGGCACTGTTTTAGATTATCCTAAATATTCTGCTGTAATTATGACAATTTAAGTAGCAGAAATTAAAATTTCAGAAAATTATAAATGATATTTATCAATAATTTAGATGGGTTAGCCTAAAATAAAGGAGCCATTACCAGCGATATTGGTAAGATATGAAACAATTTATATTACTGAAAATCTAAAATACAAATTGACATTAAACCTGCCTGCTTGGCCAATAACGTGTTAAATAAAATCAAGGTAAATTTTCTGATATTTGATATTTTATGAACAAAAATTTATTATAAAATTGCAATAAATTTATTAATAATAATTATAATTGTCAAAATATAAAATTTCATATGCAAAATAACCAAAAACAAAATTTTGTTTTATGCAAAAATTTTACGAGCGTTTTTTTTTTGTCCTCATCGTGATTTAGTTTGACCATTTCATGTTATGGTCATGGCAGATGTCTGTGAATTATATTTTAATTTAACCTCGTCTCTGTTCCTTTGATTTGGTTTTTGATTTCTACACTTTTTCCAACTCTTTGACAGCATATGTTTTTTTTTGTAATGTAGCTTCGATTTTTGTTAAAGTCTTAAATTCCAAAACGACAAAGAAGAGTAAAAGAAAAAATTTTGCAAACTGACATTCTAAATACCCTAAAGACATTCTGTTTTTTATACTGTACTTCTGTCCAACATTAATAAAGAGTTACGCCAATCTTGTCGTCCCCAATTTTCCAGCATAAAATCTTTTTTTTCTTTAATGTTCTTTATAATACAAAGTGAGAAATGATTTTTGTACGTATACTAGAAAGAATAATTTTGTATGAAATATTAAATTTCTTTTGCACTCTGTTTTGATGCCGGCATGATAGTGCCAAGATACATGATAGAAGAAGATTAACTGATTTTATACATTATTTTTTTTTTTGCAAATTTTCAAATTTAATATGTAATTTTTGTACACACTATAAACTATCAAGAGTTTTACTGGACTGACGGTTTGACATAAAGAATAGTAGGTAAATATTTATAGAGAAAAGAAGTTGCAGAAAAAAAAAATATAACAAAAATTATGGTAAACATAAAATTACATGCCAGAAGATTTGCACAATTTGTATTTGCATAATTTTATGTTACATTAATAGTAGAAGCACGAAAATAGCCTATATTTAACTAACCAAGCTTATATTTTTATAGTTGGGAAGAAAAAAATGAAAAAGACAAGTGAAAAGTTAAAATGCAGATACAGTTGGCCATGACATTTGGTAAAGAAATAGAGTATGTAAGAATATTGATGCAATCTCATTTATCAAATATTCTGCATTACTGCGGTTGCTAAAGATTTAAATTAGTAAATATTTCTGTAATTTATAATGCAGGAAAATAATTTTAGTACTTCAGGCTACCGAAGTCAAAAATTAGGGCTAATTTGAAGATCTATATAGACCCTGAAATATATGACAATTTAGATTATCTTCTATTTTTTTTAAATTTAGAAGGAATTTGTAAGACATAGTCTAGTAATATTTCAGTGTATCAATTCTACGAAGATTGGCAACATATTCAAACACGAAATTCGTACACATATTTTATATGAAACCTCGGTTTATTTGTATATACCAAGTTTAATTGGCATCCTTTCAAAAATAATTTAATTTAAATGAAATTACAATATACTAAAACTAATTATTTACAATTATAAACCTCAATTATAAACCTCTACTCTTCAGGGTTCCGAAATTAATTTCAATTTAACTGATTTTATCTTAATACCAAACACTGTTAGAACTGTCAAAAGTTTCACTTATATCTTATTACAAATGATTCTGGGCACAGCAAGACCATATCTTAATTTCCAATTATATTATTGCAGTCAAACTCTTGAAAACTATATAGAAATATTATACATTTAAGTAGCATTTGTACAGATTGCGACAGTTTAAAACTCTTATCAAAATAGGAAATGTCTTATGTCCAGTGAAATACATAAATTATTATTTCATTTTTTTTTTATTTTCATCTTTCTAAATTAAATTTTCTATAGTAGAAACAAAGAGGAAAAAGATGGAACAGAAAATATGAAAATTTATGTAGTAACATTAAATCAGGGATTTTTTTTTTTTTAGTTTTTCTGCATAATGTCTGCCAGCGTTTCCAAAACATATAACATAGAACAGGCAACAGGAAAAAAAAATTCAGACATAAAAAAGACATTTACACGTCAAAGTGTTAAATTTAATGCGAAAACTAGAATTAGAGATAGAAAAATGTTCATGAGATTTGCTTTTTTTTTTTGTGCTTGTTTGTTTGATACCAAGCTAGTGAGCTAAACAAAATGCTATTTTACAAAAATCTTCATTATTTATAAAAAAAAAATTTAAATAATTTTTTTTATCTTTTGCTTCTGCTGTTTTTTTGTTATTGTAGCTTCTTTTAATTTGGATACCGAAACAAGAAAAAAAAAATAGTTATATTTATAGTTAAATGCTGGGGATATGGTGTCAGAGAGAATGAGATGTGCCCTAGAATTTAATCTTTATTATTTGCATAGTGTAAGATTATTTTAAATAAATTATAGGTTTTTGTTGATGGAAAGAAAATGATTTTTTTGTGTTAGTTTCTAGATAGAATTTTGAAAGTCAGTGTATAAAAATAAATTTATTAATAGCCCTTTAGGGGGTAAAGTATTATAAGAAACAAGATGATAATTTGTATGTCTTGTCAGATTAAATTAAACAAAAAAAAACAATTTTTTTAGAAAAATAGAAAAGGATAAAATGTCGGAAGGGATTTATCATCAGCAACAGCAACAAAACAAAAAAATGAAATTCTTTTAATAATCATCACTTTTCCATCAGAGCTAAAGAGCTTTAAAGCTGAAAATTTATTGTAATGACTTGAAAATGTCAAAATATTAAAGAATTAAATTTATAAATTTTATAAATTCAAACAAAATTTAAGTATAATTTAAATTTTTGAATAAATATTTTTAGAAATTGATGAAGTAAACAATAATGATAACTCTTTAACATCCGATCGATCAGCCTTGGTCCGTCCATTCGTCAGTTCTAAACATTTTCATATCATTTATTTAACAGATTAAATTAAAATTTACGTAAATTATTTATAAATATATTACGTTGAAAAGGTTAGTAAATTTGGAAGCGGACTGTATAAATGTAACTTTTAATATTGTCCGCTAGGTGGAGTTTTGTATTATCTTATGTTAACAAAAATTACTAAATTACCATAGTAAATATTGAAAGAAATTGTTGATAGATGTCACATTTAAACAAAAAGAATAAAATAAAATTTAGTATAAATTAAGTTTCTACCACTAGAGGCGCTGTATTACCAAAATAATTTTATTTATTTAGTTTATATTGAAAAACTTTATATGAATAAAGCCATGGGCTACATTATTTCGATCGGTTCAGTTTCGATTCGTTTCGAAAAGTTCAAATTTGACGTCTCCATATATTGAGTGAACACATAGATCGAATCGGAACGAATCGAATCGAAAGAGTTTGGAACGATTGGAATTTTGCGAATCCAAACTGAAGGAAATGTCAAGAGAAATGAAATTTGAATGTTTAAAAACTATGTGTTCAGTCTACTTAACCGTCGAATCAAATCGAATCGAAACTGAACTGAACTGATAGGAACAATGTAGCCCAGGCTCAATGTTTAACCTCGGATTTGAAAGCCAAGAAAGAGTAAATTAAATGGCAGTAATTTAATTTATGTTGCTACAGTTTAAAAATATTTATTGTAAAATTTTTGTTGAAGAAAGTTCTTTATAAATATTTAATTATAAGCTATACACACCAGCGAGCGCCATGAAATTTTTTTTAAAATAATTTAATTATAATTTCAATTCCAACAAAAATCCTTTATTATTTTTTTAATATAATTTATCTCATTTTTCATAAACATAAAAAAAATATAATTTTTTTTTTTGTAACATAAATTTTTCTATTTAATTTTTTATTATTCGTAGAAGAATTTATCAACATCCAGCAACGGAAATATACTAAAAAAAAAATGCTGTAACCTACCCACCCTAACAACAATCTACCTAACAACCCTAAAAATATCGCAATTCACAATATTAAACTTCAACATTTTCTCATTTTTTTTATTTATCTACATAGCCTCGCAGTTTCTTGAATATTTTTTACAACCTTGAAAATAATTATTATATGTAGCTATGTAAAATATTTATGTAACAAGCTGGAAAAATTTGTGGAAAAATATTTTTACTCGGTAATTTTCTAGGAAATTTTTTCTTTTTATATTTTTCATATTATTACTTTAAATCTCCCTGAGGATGTCATTAATGGAATAAGGAAAAAACATTGAAGAAAAAAAAATGTAATAATTTGAAATCATATGCTTAGCGTATCCGCTGCTTCCTGCTTCCTTTTAGTATCTTTGCTACACACCTTTACTTAAGAAAAAAAATTGTTATTGCTGATTTTAATAAAAAAATATTTTAAAACAAAATTAAAGTTAATTAAGTTTTCTCAGTTTTCTTACGAAATTTTAAATTTTTTCAAAATTGTATGAAAAATAGACTTAATTTTGTTCAAGAAAGGGTGGCCTCATACTCCTATACGTTTAAGCTGAAAATTAAATCATCTTCTCAATCTCATCTCGCCAGGGTTTAACATGAAATTAATCGTAATAATAATATAATCTTTTGCTAATAGATGCCGCCTTTGATCAAATTTGATACTGCTATGAAATTAGGTCAAATGGACTAATTCTTTTTTTTAGTACGGTATAAAATTTATTGCTTTCTGTAATTTACATAATTAAAAAATCAGGAATTATAAAAATCTTTAATTTTTAATGAAAATATATGAAAAAAGAACAACGATAGCAAAGACGATTACTAATCTGGTTTAACTCTATGCTTTGTAGGAAGCCAACACATTCCAAACATCAAAATTGTTGTTTGACCGTACTCCATTTCAATTAAATTGGTATAGTTTGTTAAAAAAAAATTATAAAATTGAAATTCTAAAAAACTTGCTTCTAATAAACTCTTACAGAAAAACAAATTATGCTCCACACTTCGATACGTCTCCAACAGGTGGGAAACACAAATCATTATTGTTACTATAAAAATTTAAAGATTTTTATGATTAAATTTTAGCAATTTAATCTTTTCTCACACTTCAACAACATACAAAACAAAAAAAATATTTTTTTGGTATTCCAAATATTTTTATTTCACACTTGACCTAACTCTCATATAATAATTGTAAACCAAAATTTCATAAATACAATAAAAAAACAAAACTTTGCTCCAGAAAAGTCATAAATAAATATTTTTAAAACCATTTATTTCTACATTTTTGACATTTGAAAAAAAAAAAACAGCTCATTCCGTACCGCACCAACCTCAACATGTAAACAAAATAATTCCAACAACGAAAAAAAAATTTACTATAATAAAAATTTCATATTTTCTGCAAAAATTCAAAAAACCATTAAAATTTAACACCGAAGAGAGAGTCAACTATAAAAACATTATTATATTTGATCAAAAAACCACCCATTACGGAAGAAACCACCCTACCCATTATCCAAACCACCACCTTTCCCGCCATTAAATGCCATTAAATCATCCGCACAACAAAAATTGAAAATGGAAACATATGGTCCGCAGTTTATCCTTTTCATTGTATACATTTTGTATTTGTATTGGTTAGTGCATCATCAAATTACACCAATTTAACAAAAATATAAATTCGCGTAGTCATATTTTTCGGGTACAACCTCATACCCTGTCCAGTATACACACTCCCTACAGATGACTATTTAAATGTCCTTTTTATATAATATGTAGACAAGGATGAACCACAAAAAAAAAAAATTTATATATTTTATATTCTGTCGGACAAGGAATAATTTCTCTGTAATGGAAAATTTATGCTCTGTGAAATGTTTTGACTCGATGCTGGGTTGTAGTCTATATCTCTAGTCATAAAAAATGGACTATATTTTATAGTAATTTATATCTATACATTTTGTGCTGGTTTTGTTGTCTACTGGTAAATTGTTATATAATTTTTTTCGAGAAACGTGTCAACGTGACATTTTTATGTTTTATGGGATGCCGGGGTTTTTATGGTTATAACTGGACTCTCTTCTATAGTCTAGTTTTATTATTTATAATAAAAAAAACATTTTTTTTAATTTAAAATCTCATGAAATATTTTATTTATATTTAATTTGTGTTTCGAGAAAAATAATTATAATCGTGATTAAATGTGAAAAGCAATTTGTAAGCCCGAATTATTATTGTATTGTACCTGAACCCGTAGAACCTCGATAAGTCATATGATAGAAATTATCTTGAAGTCTTAGATAATACCTAAGTTTTTCACTGTGAGATGTATATGAAGGTCTAATACATTCGAGGATATTCATTCCAGGAATATTAAGGAAGCGAGCAACAGAGCATCTTCAAATAAATAAGAATCAAGGTAGAATAATGATGTGCTTCTTTACAGGTCACTGTAATATCGGACCAGGTATGTGGATTCTGTCAACACGAGGACGAAAAGCCGAAATACATACTCTAAGGCCTAGTTAGCTCTTTTTGAAATGTAGCGACTACCAGCTATAATATTTCATCAACAGTACGGTCTTGATCAGTAACAAATAATTAGAAGGAATATCTCAATAAAATAAAATTCTGCATTGAGTACTACTGCTTGTGGCCTACCCATACTCTAAACCTCACCATAACCCGAATAATTAAGTCATTGAGTTAAATGGAGCTTCGTACTAACTAGTTTTTTCATTGGATATCCTCTCGTTCAATTAGATATCATCTTAGCAAAATTAGAAAATAGGATAATACAGGCACTACAGAAGATCCAGACTGTAGAAGTTATTCAAAGTTTTCTTTGTTAATGTGAAGTCATTCATTACCCGTAACAGGCTGATATACTTGAATAAAGTTAAAGGATTTCTGTAACTGAAAACTGGATATGAACCGAATCGAAATGAGTATAGGTAGGGAATGCAACAATACATATTTTATATCACATAGAGAGTCATTAATGAGCATTGTGAAAAAAAATACACGATTTGACTATTGGGATATACCCCGCTAACCAAATTCTCATATATTATGTTTTTCCCGATTTTGAGTTGAATAAAATTCATGCAAGGTATGCTAAGATAATTGGTCAAATTATATAAAAATAACCAGTGAAGTTGAACATTACTGTTTCCTTTTGTGTTTTTGGTTTAGTATAGAAAGCAGACTAAAGCACGTGCTTTCATAACCGTGAATGTTAAAAAAATAAAAGGGTGATTGTATATAGTAAAACAACAACAAAAACTATATTGCAATTATTATTTTTTCTTGTATCCTACATAAATTTAGTGTTGCATGCAATAAATTGATGATTTTCATATTTTTTTTTTTTTAGAATTACTGAAAAAAAGGTTTTTATGATAGTTTGCGTTTGCTGTGGTTGATTACTGAACAAAAGTTAGATGGCATTTGATAGTTTTTTGAAGGAACACATACAAAATTTTATTTATTTTTTAATTATATAATTATTTTAATTGACATACAGAGGGACAACGACCAAACTTCTGTCTAGCTAGGCTATAAATAATTATTATTATTATTAATTAGTCTTCGTAATTGAATGATAATTACAATAATTGTGACTCAAACAATGTGCTAATAATAATTTTTGGATTACAGAAGTTAGAAACAAATTTAAGGGGGGTCCTAAGGGAGTTAGGTTTGCGTGACAATATAAAATTTTTTTTATACATCATTTTTGATTGTTATTGAAATTTTTAATATAAATATTTTTATTATTTTCTTAGGGTGAGGGTACGATATTTAAAATATTGCATCACGATTTCGAAACAATTGCGATATAAACTTTTGAAAATTATAATTTATTTTTTATAATTTGAGACTTTGTCTTCCGTGTATATTAAAAAAATTTTGGTTGGGCTGTTGAAAATTTGACTGACATTTCAAAGAAAACTGAAATAAATTGTTTGTCTTGATATTTTATTTTATTTATCACAATATTTTTTATATAATTTATTTATTTATTTTCATTTTTTATCTAAGGTGACTGACATGCAATACAAATTTCTTGTTATTTATTTTTGAATATTTTATACAAAATTGTATCTAACAAAAAAGCGGAAGGTAAAAATTATATTTAAAGTACGGAAGTATCTAAATAGCACAAAAGATATCAAAGAATTATTTATTTAAAAAAAAAAAAGCTGTTTTATTTTTTTTTTCAAATTCAATTTTATAGACAAATAAATTAAGTTGAAATTTTGATGATAAATTTTCAATTTTTTTTGTTTAGGACTGATTCATTTTTTAAACCAAACAAAGCAAAAGTAAATTAATTTTAAAGAAAATTTCACTTTTTTATTGTTGTTGTTGAAAAATAGGTGAAAATGATTCTTTTTTTTCATGATTATCAATTATATTTTCTTTACTTTATTGAAGATAATAATAATAATTGTGATTAATATTTATGATAATAGACCATTTATAAATGTACTTATGACCTAGTATTAAATGATAAGAAATAATTTGATATAAAAATAATTAATTAGTAATACTAATGATAAATATTTGTTAATAAAAAAAAAATTATGATAAGAATTTAATGATTCATTAAAAAAAAAATTGTTATATTTAATATACAAAAATTGATTATTTTTTAGGGTGTGCGGAATAAATATAGAAAATATTTAATTTAGTGGAGTAAATTTAGGTTAAATTGATATTTGAAGAATGAAGGAATATAAAATTTTGTTTAATAAATAAACTAATCAGAAATTCAAATTTGAATTACTTTAGTTAGAGAATCAACGACCGGCAAAAAAACATAGTGGAGTCAAATTTAATATAATTTAGTTAATACAAAATTCATTTGTACCGATAAAAATAGTTACTTGAAAACTTCTTGTCTACAAAATTTCAAATTGATTCTTTGAAAAACGCTGACGATACCGACAATTTCAACACCGGCAATGGCAATAGTTCTGGTGACCAGCATAGTTAAATGATTGTTGTTTTCTAATTGGACTGTCGTTGTCTTTAGGCGAGTATTTCTGATTCTATTAAGATAATTCAAACTTTCAGTAATCAAAATATGACAAAAACTTGCTAGTTAATTCATTAATTATCAGAAATTTTATAGTTATTTGATATTCAATAGAAATTTTGATAGCATAGTTCAAAAGAACAATCTAAAATTGTATCAAATTTTCTACCAAACTGTTTACAACTAAAATTGTACAATTCTAATCAATTTGTTAATAATTATTATAACGCTAACAAAGCAATAAACGTTTACCTAATTCAGGACTGATTCTAGAGTCGTTGAAAAGTTAATTTTATTTTCGATTTTTTTTTTTGTCATTTTAACAATATAAATTTTGTAATGGCCGCCTAAATATTACAATCTAGTTCAACAAATTTCTAAAATTTAAGCACTTTTTGAATAACCTATTTCTTTTTTTTCCAAAACTTTTGATACCACACCGAATTTCTATTAATTTTATGTATTTTTTTATTAAATAAAAATCAAAATAAACTAATTAAAAATCATCTATAAAACTGGCAACATTTTTTTTATTTTTCTTTAGGTATGTTATAAAATTTCATAATCTGTTAATAGCTCTAAAAAAAAAAATCTTGTATATCCCACTATCAGAGAGACTTCCCCATATGCGATATAAATGTTAAAAAAAACATTTTTTAATAGTTTGAGGTCAGTAAAAACAACCAAAAATATTTTAATATTCACAGATCATTAATATAAGTTTGAATAATAATAATAATAATAATAAAAAAATCGATTAAATATTTTGAATAATCTAATAAAAAATATTATGCTTTATATTATTTTTCTTATATAGGTTTTGATATTGACACATTTATGACCCTCAAAAATTTTTTTATAAATAATATTTAAAATATAAAAATAAATAAAATAATAAAAATATAACTGACAAAAAGAAACTAATAAAAAAAAATAAAAAAAAAAAAAAAAAAAATTTTTTTTAATGATTTTGGTCTGCAGAAACAGTGGCACCAAAATACTAGACAAACTATCAATTTTCTAATATAATATAATGAATGTCCACCATTAAAGACCATCAAGACAAAATTTATTATATTTAAAAATATTTCTTCGTATTTTCTTTTTCATATTTTTTGGTTTGTTTTCTTTTAATATTTTCAATTAATAATTTTTGTTAATTTAATGAAAAATCATCAGATAATTGGTAGTGTGTACTATGCGCCAGTTCTTTTTAAAGTAATTTTAATTTCATATTAAGTTTTGTCAATTTTCTTATTTATGTTTGTGTAGTCTGTAAGATTGTATTTTCGTTAGACGAATAAATAAATTAAAAAGGAATTCGAATTTTTGTCGATGGAAAGCAAAACTGCTTGTATAATCATTTTTATGACAGCTACTGTCAAAATTTAATGAACCCTGTTATCGTGTTGCATTAGGAACTATGAAAATTTTTAGTTTATTTTTCTTCTGTTTTTGTTTTCATAATAAGTCTAAACGAATTAGTTGCTTCTTTACAGATGGAAGTAATTTAATTATTTAAATGACAGATGTCAAAAATAATTCAAATAGAAATTGTCGTATACTTAGGATCCGTATGCACTAATTGCATTTATGGATAAACGAATTAGTTTCATCTTTACAGATGGTAGTAACTTCTGTTTTATAATTATTTAAATGGCATCTGTTAAATATTATATTGACTGTTAAATATAATTTGGTTATGTCAAACCACCATAAGCTAAAAATAAGGTGAACGATATAGTTGTAATTTGGCTACACAAATCATTATTTCAATATGGTACCAAAAATACTCAGGTGAACTCTTTGTATTCACTAATTCTTAAGAATTAGTTAAGAAGCCAACAATTATACTAATTCTTTTTCCATATAAAATTTCAATTCCCTATGTAACAGAAACTTTTGGCTTCTTAAACAATCAACTTTTCATGTGACTAAGTATATATAATTAGTATTATTTCCTTTCATTGGGATTTTTTTTCATATTCATATAATCGGTTTCGAAAATAATTTTCCATTTAATTTTTGTGAATTTGTAATTAAATTTGAAATTGAAAATTATTTCTTAGTTAATTGCAAGAAGAAAAAAAAAATATTCGTGGAAAAACTTCACTTCAATTTCAAGATCAAAACTATTATAATTTCATAGATCTTTTTTTATTCAACATATTTTTGGTTTTTATGAAATGTAAATTAAATACAAATTAAATGAGTTTTTACTTTAGATAATTTTGTTTTTTTAAAAAGTAATTTAGCTAAAAAACCTTTAATTATAGTCTATTAATATTATTATAGATTTGAGCTAAAGTAATTATCGCTACAAGGTAAAATGACACATTCATAAAAAAAAAATTCGAGGCCGCATTTTATCAAATTTTCGTATAATAATAATCATGATCATCATTAAAGTGGTGTAATTTTTAATTTATAGTTGAATTTTTATTTTTTTAAAGAATATTGAATTCCACACATTAAAAATCTTTTTATTATTTATTTATTGTTTGATTTAATCGCAGGAAATAATACCATATAATTATGATTACCTCATAATGTACTTAGATATAAATTTTGTAAGATGGCATTGGAATGATAAAGAATTTTTCAATTGTTAAGATTTCTTTTGGTATTTGAAGTAATGAAATTAATGGAAGTATAATTTAATATATTTCATAACAAATTTATGGTAGTTATTAATAAATTTAATATATTTCAAATATTTTAGCTTTGGTGTATAAATTGATTATTACCTTAATAATTTCTGTATTTTTCTGTATCAGAATTTTTTTCTTGCTGTTTAATTGTAGTTCTTAGTTTATGTTCGTCGTATATCCTTACGATTGGTACATTGAATTTCGTATTTGTACATTTTTATTATAAATTTTCATCATCATCTTAATGACATTTTATTGAGATGTTCATAAGTTTTTAGTATCTAAAATAGAAAAAAAAAAAATTATTAGATTTTATATAATGTACAAAATTTAGAAAAAAAAAATTATGTTCCACATACATTCCACACCAAATAATTTAATATATAACAGTCAAATTTCGTAATATAAATCAATAAAGTCAAGAAATTGAAAATATTGATTTAAATAATTAAGTTCCACATACATTCCACTTCAATTATTTGATATAGAACAGTGAAATATTTTGATATTGATTAATAAAAGGTGAAGTAATTGTAAATATTTGTTAAATGAATTATGTTCCACATTAAGAATATACTGTAGAATAGTAAAATAATGACCCACAATAGCTAATTAAGGAAAATTATTTAAATATTATAAAAAAAATCCGTCAAAAACAATCATTTCAATTAAGAAAATTTTATGCTTTCTCATGTTATAAAAGAACGTTTACTTGTGTTCTATTTAATGATTGATTTCTATCTAAAAATTGTTCTATAAATTATAATTAAAACAATATATGAAATAAATATAAATTGAAAATTATTATTTTAAATCTATTGAAAAAAAAGAATCTGTCTCATTTTCTTTCTTTTATCGATATATATTTAACCTAGAATAAATTCGTTTCAGTATTGTTTCACCAGGTAATACAAAAAAAAATACAATTAATAATACTATAGATTTCCTAACTTACTGTGAAAAAAATCATCACATTTCCTAAGTCAATCTAATTTTTTTTATTATAATTTAAATAAAGAAATCTTTCTGTAATACTATTTAGGTCATTATTATTATACTACACTACATAAATTTTTAAACACAATAGAACTAAAAAAAAAACTTATGCTATAAATGGAAAAATTTAGTAATCAATCAAAATCCTATAAAAAAAAAATTTAATACATATATCAATTTTTTTTTTGTTCGTGAAAATTTGAACGACGCAATTTTCTATAACAAAAAAAAAAATCAGAAATGAAATTATCAAAAAATTATGATGGTTTTTGAAAGTTCAAGTTCATTGTACCTTTACAACAAATTTTCTTAGCTATATAATATGGAATTTATAATTGGTATATAGCTATAGTGATGATGGTCGATATCAATTCTATACAATTAATCGCCATCCCAACAATAATTATTATAAAAAATTCAACGAGTCAAAGTTGAAAGAAAGCAAAATTAACTGAAAGAGAGTTAAGAAAACCCATCTCAATATCTAAAAACATAAATTTATTATTGTTATTATTATTTTTTACATAAAAAAAAAAAGAATTAATATAATAAAAGATGATTTTTTAAAGAATGTATGTAAGCAAAAACGTATTTTCATCCAGGGGTGTACAGAGTGGAGTTTACACTTGATCTGGTGTCAGTAATACTTCTTGATCTTAATACTAATCAATACGAGTAATTTAAGTTATCTTATGACCAATTCTTTTCTTATGATTCTTAGTTATCTTATGGCCAATAGATCAGTTAAAACAGTTTATGATTATATGATTAAAACTAATGAACTTATGTTGATTAAACAACATGGCTACGTTAAGATCAGTTCGCTCATTTGATCGTACAAAATGTTTACGTTAAGATCAGTTCGTGCCAATTTCAAATCCCAATAAAAAACTTTGATAATAAATTAAGATGAATAGTACAAATAAAATAACTACAGCCCTGAAATTATTGTGTTATTCATCATCACAAAAAGTATTTATAAAATGTAAAAACAATTGAGACCCATTCAAATTCAAGAGGCTCAAAAATAATTTAACAAGAATAATAAATAAACTTGGGGGCACACAATTTATTTTTTCTACACTTACTATAAAAAATGTGGACTCAACAAAAAAAAAATTCTTAAACCCATCAAAATCATGTTTCTATCATCAATTGATGCGTGGTGCTTTAGTTTATATGATTTTTAAAGGTTTTGTTTTTTTTACATACAAAATATGTTTCAATTGTTCTTTGTATCGCATCTTCTTCCTTTTATTATGAATATTGCATGTAATAAGATAATATTTTTTATGGTTTCACATATGACTTTAAAATGATAGTCACTTCTTTTTAGTATACAACATCATCAGAAGAATTTATATACAAATTGTGGTTTTTCTAATTTTTTATTTATTTCTTTCAATATAATCCAAAGTCATTCATTGTCATTAAAAGAATTGGTTTACTTTAAAAGAATTGTGGAAATATTATTTAAAAAAAATTTTTGTTAAAAAAGGCACACGAGTTTTATGTTGTACAATTTTTTATGTTGTAGATACAATTGTTTTGTAAAGTGTAAAAAATATGTAATTTTTATTGCTTAAGAGAGTTCAAAATTGAATTGAATAAATAATATTATTGCGGTTTGAAATTTTTTTTTAATAAATTTGTTAACCGCATTATTATTTTGTTTATATTGTAAAATTAAAAATACAGTCTTGTAAGAAATAATAAAATTAAAACCACACTTAAAATTTAATATTAATTCTTATGAAAATTTTTCATGTATATAACAAAATGAAAATATTAATTTAATTTAATTGAGCTTGTAAAATTTTGTTATTTCATTTTTGAAACGATTTTACGTAATTTCGAGTGTGGAACGTATTTGACGTAATACGTTCCACACTCCAAAATTGCTTATAAATTAAAATTATTAAACTTGGTAATACTTTAAAATTCTTCTGAAACTAATTTAATGTAATTAAATTAAAAAATTTCTCACATAAATTGGTTAACTAATGCATGAGCATTCAATTTTTCAATCAATTTCCTACCTTTATTTTTGGTTAATAATTATATATACAAATTTCCTATAATTTATTTATAATTTTATTACCATTTTTTTTATCGTTAAATAGCCACAATTATTATTACTTATTAGTTAAATTATTTATGGTCGATCTTCTTTTTCAAATTCTATTGAACTTCTAATATACAAAATAGTTTCACCACTTCAAAAAAACAACATTTTTTAATGACTCTGTTCAATGCTTTTAATAAAAATCATTTTTACTATTTATGATTATCGAAATAAAAAATATTTTAAATCAAATGTGAGAAATTTAATAAATCTATTTTAATGGTTTAACTTTTGGAACCAATAAAGTATAATTTAAATTATTACTATATAATAAAAATTGATGAAGCACAATTTCATTTCCGGATATTAAAAAGTGAATATACTCTCTGAAAAAAATAGTGGACCTTAAAAATTAAATTTTTATTTATTTTTAATAGCTGATAATAAAATTTTAGAAATTATTTGTAAAGTAAAATCAATTTTTGTGATAATTGGGAAATATGGGTGGGAAATTACATAAAAAATTTCTATAATTAAAATTTATACTTTGTTGTTGTCAAAATGTTTCGTATAGTAACAAAAATATTTATAATAATTTTATTATTTATTGAACCATATAATAAATTGGTTTGTAATTATAAAAATTTTAATAGTCATAGGTCAAAAGTTTGATGAATATTATTATTTATTTTCACTATATAAAAAAAACCATGGGATACCAACTACAACGAACCAGATCAATAACAACAAAAAAAAATTTGGAATTGAAAAATTCAGTAAAAAACAGCATTGTAAAAAAACATTTTTTAGGTAAGGTATCGATTATTATAAATTGTATTATTTTTATTTATTTTTTTCATAAATATTTTCGTAACCTAAATATAGAAAATAATTTTTTTTAAATATCATACGCTGCTGTGACCTGATATAGTTAGAGAAAAGGTAAAACGAAAAAATGGAATTTTGGTAGCATTATAAAAAAAAAAATTAGAATTGGTATATAAATCTAATTTTTTTTTATTGGTATTAATTTGAATAAATTGGATTTTGATATTGTGAAAAAAAAAATTATATTTTTTACACATTTTTTCCTGAGAAATTTTCAATTTGAACTAAATTTTAATGGTGTAAAGTTTATGGGTTTGTTAAAATCAAGAATATCTAACCAAATTGAAGTATTCTTTAATGGTAAATTGTGGAATTCTATTTCACAAGTGCCACAAAACTAAATAAGTTTTAAATAAATTTTTCAGTATTAATTTAAATATTGAAAAATAATTTTAAGAAATTTCGTCCATTTACCAATAATTATAGAAATTTCTAACCATATTTTAACAAATTAATAAATTTAGCTGGACTGTTTTTCTAAATTGTTTACATAATCTTGGAAATGGGTTGAGTTTACCCAGTACTTGGGTGTGATAAAGGCTTTATGACCAGTTCTTGGATGTAAAAAGACTTTAGTATACCGGGTAACTATAAGAAACTAATCACAAAACTTACTAGGAAAGGTTTTGTTTAATAGTAATCGAGTATTTAATCATCATCAATCTATAAGGCAAGCACTATATTTCTGTTACCATGAAAATTAGTACCTGGGATAGAGATAAACGATTTGCTTAGGATACTAGGTAAGAGTAAAAGTCTTTTTACATTTACATTCCTAGTATTATTCTTATAGTAATACTGAATGTTACCAAACCAATTAGGAGCTTTATATTAATGGAATGGCTATTCATTATACTGAACACTATGAGAACGTTTCAGACTGACTGTCAGACAGATTATTATTAAATTTATATTTCACAAAAACATTCCATTACAAGCTAAAAATTTAAATTCTATTTTCCTATCTTTGTAAAAAAAGTATCTATTTTACAATAATTAATTAAAATATTCTGCACGATCAGTGAATAAAATAGAAATTTATTACTAAAAATAGACTTAACAAAAAATTTTCTAGTCTAGTTTTTTCTTGTTGTTTTAAATCAATACGTTTCCAAAAACAAAAAAATTATTTATGATACACGATACCAAATAAAGTATTCTGCGCAGCATCATATCAAGAATGCTGATTTACTGATGGGGGGTCCCTCTACTCTCTAGTTAATCAATATTATACTTGGGCGCCATATAAATACGTTCATTATTTTACTATTTTCAATTCATTTGAATTATTATTTTATATTTAAATCTTTGATTTTGTTGTGTTGACTCTTTAACATTACAAGAGGAAGCAATTTTCGATTACTTTGCTTGGAAAATAGAAAGTTTTTTGTTACCGAATTTGATCTGGCAACAAAATTAGATCAATTTCTTTTAAACTTTTACAAAAATAATAATAATTATTATTAATTTTTTTAAGTCTATATGACATTTTTTAAAAATTGTTAATAAATTATTAAAAAAAAAAACTGGAGCAAAAGTGAAATTCCCTCAAGGAAATTTGTTAATTAAATTAATTACTTCCTTTCCAACAAAACTTATTTTTTGTATGGAAGCGTGTCTTTGGCTCTGTTTAAACGCAACCAATTAAATATTTAGTATTTAAATAATTTTTAATTAAAGCGTTTTTTTTAATTTAATTTAATTTATTAAATCAACATATTATTTTGAAATTTTGTATGTTTATTAAATTAAGAAATAAGAGTGTAAATCAACAACCCAGAAACCTTGTCGGCAAGGTGCATAAATAAAACGAAAAAAAAAAATATTTTTCTTTTTTTTACCTTCACAAGATTTCCCAAGGAAAAATGTAAATAAACAAAAAATAAAAAAAAATTTGGGTTTTTTGAAGGGAAAAACTTTAAAAAGAAAATTTTTATTTTTGTTTTTATAGGTAATAAAATTATTTTAGAATTAATTTATAAAAAATTTATTATAACCAAAAAAATTTTCCTTGAACTTGAAAATTCGTATAAATAAACAATTTCTTTCCGTTTTGTCTTTTGGTCTGTAATTTAATAGGCTCTTTTAATTTCTGGCTTTTCAGTTCAATCTGTCAGTTCCCTACGTCTGACTGTCGTTTACAAAATGTAAAAGTATACAGAAAAAATTATCTTGGAAGTAAAGTTAAAGTTATGCATTTCGACTGCTAGATGTCGCTGTATAATGTTAAATTTTGATTGTAGAGTAGACTATATGCTAATAAAAACTTGTAAGTACTTGAGGATCATAAGTATATAAATAAAATTAATCTAATTAATATGAAACTAATGCTATGTAGTTCTACTACGCATCAACTTTGTCAGGTTCATAAATATTCAAATAATATTTTTGTTTTCATGGAAAAATTTATGAAATTTTTAACGTAATTTTCACATAATTTCAATGTGTTAAGAAAAATATTAACGAAAAATATAAAAATTATTTTTTGTTTATGTTTCATATTTTGTACGCATATTTTGATTACACCTGAAATTTGATAATTGTGTATATATAAAAAAAAATATTTATATATTCTTTAATTGTAATTTGGTCTAAGGAAATACAGTGCCGGACTTGGTCGCAAAAGAAAAATGAAAACTTTTAGAATCATTATAAACAAATATTGCAATATTAAAATTTAAGATAAAAATTACTGAAGTAATGATTCATTACTAAAATTACTGAAATATCCAATAAAACTTACAATTGCTGAACTATTTGGTCCTTGATTAAAATTATTGAATCGTCAGTACTAATAATATTACTTAATCAATGGATTTTTACTGATGTGGGTATTACGAAACCCGCACGCACAAAAGTGACTCTTCAAACGATGAAGTGAGTCAAACGATGTATCATTGTTACAGGGTATCGTCCCATTCTATGTCTTGAACGAAATCATATTGACCAACTTTAGGTCGGTTATTTAAGGTTTTCAAGAAAGAAACTACCAAATTTTCTTTATGTTGGACCTAAAGACAATGGCACAACAAATAATACATCATTGCCTACCTCCATCTCCTCCATACACCTACGACACGTGACAGACTCCATCTTCTCTATACATCTACGACCTAACTTTTTTGATTATGAATCCTCTACCTAGAACGTTAATTGATTCTTCACAAAAATTACTGAATTGCCAGTACTGAATTGACCTATTAATTGAACTTATTTGGCTTATAGTAAACAACCCTAAACTATTCTAGCTAATTTAACAACCTGGAAATATTGGTATCAATGAGAAGTACTTTAAATGTTTTATACTTTTACAAAGAGTTATTTTTTGTCCTACAGACTTCTCTGGAAACAAATATAGTAAATTTACTCTGTGTACGTCTAATTTACCATATCCAAATTTTCCACCTTCCTTTAAACATTTTTTTAACTTTTATACTAGAATTTTCCACACGCAAATTTTTTTGTAAATATTTTTCATTATGTACAAATTTTCCAATCACCACACAATTTTCCATCATGTTTGTTTGTTTGTGTCGTGTTTTTGTTGGTTGTTGTATGTTTAAAAGAAATTTTCCATTACGTTCTTTTTTTCTTTTTTTGTTTTTAACTTTTTGCTCTGTTGATAGAGGAAACGAATCATGAAAAAAATACCTAATAAAAGTTTGTGGTTCGTTGATGTAATACCAAAAAAAAAAAAAAGAAAAACAACAACGCAGACAAACAAAAATTTGTTTTCATTTTTTTTTAGATTGTTGTTTTTTAAATATAAAATTACACATTGAAAAAGATTTTCCCTTTAAATGAAAAAAAAAAAAAATTGAAAAATATTATTTATTATAATAAAAAAAATGTTCTAGAATGGAAAAATTATGATAAATTTTTTCCATATTATAAAGATTTTCTTTTGCGGCGTATAATTTTGTCTTGATAAGGTAAAAATCTGACGTAAAAATGAAATTTATTGATTTTCTTTTTAACATCTTTTCTATTACACGAATTTTCTTGTTATTATTTTGTGCTGGTTCGGAAAAATTATGATTATTTAAATAGAAAAGAAAGAATTGTTGTTGTTTTTTTACTGGGATATTTCCCAGCTAATTTGAAATTAATTTTGTTTATTGTTAAAAACGATTAAAAATTATTTAAATTCATTCAAATAATCATAATAAATTGATTAATTGGTTCATCAGAGCCCTCAAATCGTTCATGTTATACATCGAGTGGTGGTTGGCTGAGCCTACAACTCTTTCGAAGGAAACAGAATTGTTTTCGAACCGAGAACTCGTGCTTCATGCATTCGTTCAGAAACTAAATCATCTTTCATCTATGTCGTAGGTAGATGAAACAGAAAGGAACAATGACCAAAAAAGTGTTCCATCGTCTCGCGTTTAACTCCGCATCTTCTGCTTTATAATTTCTTCCGATAATCGTATTATAAAGATATGATCCCTGTGCACGGAATCATAATAATGTCATACGTATAGTCGTGATCCATTTTGAGGTTGAAATGTTGTTGTTCATTTCAATTTCAGTACGACTAACTTGATAGAATTTATAGAATTTTACAATAATTTTCAGTCTTTTCGATTAAAAATTAATCTTAATTTAATTATTTCATTATTAATTCAGTTCCTTTTTCTATGTGCACATTCTAATGGTTCGTACACTGAAAATTATTATGTGGGCGCCATTAGGTGCACATCCTAATGCTACGCCACTGATCATGATTATGTAGGGGGCCAGATTTTGTTTTTTATATATTTGGAATCTAAACTATTTAAATCATTTAAATATACAATTTTAAAATTTTAATACCTCTTTTAACATTTTTTATTATAGATTTTTAAGTCTTTTTAAATCCCCCCACATTAAAACAAAATTACTAAAAAATATTTATTTATATAATAATAATTTTTAAAATTTTTTATACCTCAAAGTCTTCAGCTTTCTACTTGACATTTATCACACTTAAATAGTTTTTTATTTTCTGTAATTCATCTCTGATTTTTTCAAGTGTCTTTAAGAAAATAATCATTTAAAAAGAATAACGAAGACTCTATTTTTAGGGATTACAAGTAAATTACATAAAATACATAAATATTTTTAATCCTATTTCGAAAAGAAACAACAAAATTTATAAATAAATAATTTTTTATCTAAATTCTGATGGTTCGTTCGTACACAGTTGAATATATCAGTTTTTTTTTAGGCATTCATCCAAACATGTGGAACATAAACAGAAGTCAATCAATTTGAAATTATTATTTTTTTATAGAACAGATGTTCTAATCTAGTGGAGCGTTGGCGGAGTAGGGGAGCAACGATTAATAGTTTAGTTGTTTAGTATATTTAAGATATTTTTAAATAAAAACAAAAAATTGTGACAAAAAATCGATTTATCAGAAATTTTGTATGGAAAAGTTGAAGAAAAATCTTAAAAATACAATTTTTTTTTTTGATTAAGTATTTAACAAAAATTGACGTGTTTTTTTTTTTGTTTCACTGTACTTTAAATTTTTGATTTGACAGTTTTGATATTGTTTTTGAGTAAACGATATTGTTTTTTTTTTTTTTTTTTGTAATGTCATTTAACGAGAATAAAAAGTTTTTTTTTTATGTATCTTTCAGATACATTTTTATGTTTTTCATATGAAATTTGTGAATTAGATACGCAGAGACATCAAGAGTGAAATTTTTTATTTTTTTATTTAAAAACAAATTAAGATTTCCTGTCGATTTCATTTTAGTTTAAATAGTTTTGTTATTTGTAAGTAGTTTTTTTTCGGTGGGTTCAATATTATGGAGAAATGCAATGTAATCATTTTATAATGGTATAATAATGACATTGACTGCATATATACGTATAAAAATAAACAGTTTTTGAGAGGAAATTAAGAAAAGTGGAAAATAGGAAAAAAAAAAATTTTAAAGATAGGGGAAAACTTGAAATAATTATGATGGAAATGGAAGAGTGCACTTGATAAATGTTTATTTTTAAATGGAATATTTATTGATCTTTATTATATAGAGGAAAACTTTAGTTTTGAGGAACATTTAAATGATTTTTTATAAATATTACTATAGAATTATAATGTAATTAGGGATTTAATATGGGGATATTTTAAATGAGGGATTAATAATTTTATAGACTAAGAGTTTTAACAATTTTTATATAATCTACATCATTTTTAAGTGTAAATTGAGAATATGGAAATTATTCGTTGTGTATTTTAAGTTATAACAATTAAATTCTTTTGTGGAATGTATCGTTAATAGTCTAGAAAATTGATTTTTTCAAGATATGTATAACAATTTCCTTGGAATTGATGTTACAGATAGAAACTTTGATAACCTGGTCTTAATGTAAAAACAATTTTAATAACATTGGTCGGACAATCAAAGTCATCCACAAATAGGTTCCACTAACCACCACAGAAACGAAAAAACAGACGAACTATTCAGAACAGATGTGGAACTAGAAATAATGCGAAGTTGATCACTTCTTGTGATACTTTCCCTGTCTGTATAATTACGTTTCTCCTACTTGAATGAACTGCGTGCAACAGAGGCTTGGGTTGGAAACCAATTTTATGTTTCGGTCGAATTGTGTAAAATTTAGGGTTTGATGGGTACATTGTGCTTAATGTGAAAGGATTTCTAATATATATTCCAGAAAAATCATTGAAAACTAATGTGGAACCTACATTTTATAATTCAATATTTAAAATTTTAATTAAAATCATTTAATGAGAAGAATTTTTTAAATTAAATTATTTATTATTTTAGTGGTAAATATTATACTGTAATTATAATAAATACTCAAAAATTATATTAATTTTTTTAAAACCATTAAAAACTTAATTTGTTAAATTTAATTATTATACAATTAGTTTTACTATCAAATTGCAATAAAATTTATAGATTTTTTATAATATTAAAAAACCAATTATACAAATCAATTTCTAATTTTATTATTTGTACAATTTTTTATTATATAATTTGGTTTTTCTATATAAAAAATCTATTATTTAACCAATTTTCATTAAGTATATATAATAATAATAATGCAATCAAATTGCTTTTTAAAAAAAACCACAATAATTTAGAGATCATCATTTATTTTAATAATTTATTTATAATAAATAATTTTTGGGTTGTTTGTTGTCGGTGCTATTTAACTCGTTCCACAAAATAATTTTAACATATTTTATGCTATTAACGACTAAATGCCATACCAAATGAAATTATTCTTTGATTCTGCCAAATTATATAGAAGAAAAATAATTGCTTGTGTATTTAAATAAAAATATACCAAATATAAAATAATATTTTAATTTTTTTTTATATTTCAATTTATAGTTAATTGCTATTTAAATAAATATATAATATTAAATTGGAATATAATTTTTATGGTATTATATATAGTGAAAAATTATATAAACAAATATTTACATAATAATAATAATATAAATTATATAATTATCAAATTGGGAATTGAAAATTACCATAATATAAATTAGACTAGAAATGAAATTTATATGCAAATATTAATAATGATAATTTTTACAATTTACTTTGTAATTTATTTGTATATGGAAATGGAAAAATAATTTGTATTTTAATCAATAATTATTCTCATTCCGTAAATAAATATTCTATTTTATAAGAAGAAACCAGTGAAGAAGAGGTAACCAGGAATACCAGGGAACCAGTAAAGTTGTTTCATCAAAAAATAAAAAAAAAAGTTCCACATCAGCAACAAATAGAACATGGAATTCCAGCTCGGAAACATGTGAAATAGAAATGCTAATTTACTGGGTAAAACAGCAACTTTTGAAAAACAATCCTTTCACATCGAGAACAGAGTGGAACAAGCTATTCCATTACCGGAACAAGCGAAAATAACTGCTTATTAATAGGAAAAAATACAAACAATTGAAAAATTTCAGAACGGGAACAAGTGAAATTTAAATTCTAATTTACTGGGCACTGGGGAAACCAGCAAGTTTTGAAAAACAATCCTTTCACATAGAGAACTGAGTGGAACAAGCTATTCCATTACTGGAACAAGCCAAAAAGAACTGCTCATTAATGGGAACAAACACAAACAATTGAAAAATAATTGTTTCACTTCCAGATATGAACTGAAAATGTATTGGAAGTAGCAAATATTTATAGCTAATTTTTTTTTTACTGGGATATTTTTTAGTAATCTATTATAACATTATCCATCCGTGAGACAAATCATAATTACGTTTAATATAGTACGGTATTCATAAAAAAATTATTGGTACTGAAAAAAGCCCAGTAAAATAAATCTACAACGTAAATTTACATTTCCTCAGCCCATTTATCGACTTTTATAAAACGTTTTACGTATATAATGTTAAATAAATGAATATAATTATTTCCAATTTTACCTTTACCCTTTATAGCAGCGTTATTTAAATTATTAATTACTCATTGATATAGTATTTCCCAGTAAAACAACAAGAGGAAAATAAATTTTTGTAATTATCTCATTCTACATTTCATATTTGTTGTTTATTTAAAAAAATAAAAATAATATTATTATTAAATTATATTTTAAACAATATAATAACAAATTTATTTATATTATTTGAACAAAAACAGATTGACTTTTAAATAATAAATTTTATCAATAATTTTGAAATATGTTTTGGGTTTTTATTGTAAAAAATATTTTTATAATTTAATTTTCTGAATACTAATTAAATTCTTTCAAATATAAAATAACAAATTTTTTATTTATAATGTTGTGATTTTTCTACTATTAATTATATTATTATTATAATTTGGAATAGGAAAATATTTCATTAAACAATTTTAATTATTAATTATATTTACTTTTGTTGGTTTTATATAGTTAGAGAGGAAAATTTGGCATAATTTTAGAAAATGAAAATTGATTATTTAAATTAAATATCATTTCATCAGAAATTGTAATTTTGAAATTATATAATTAGGGAAGGATGGGGTTTTTTTGGAGTGTGGATCGTATGTGTATAATTTACATAGTAAAACTAATTATTATTCATTATTTAATTGTGGTAGCTATACGAAAATTGGGATTTTCGATTAGTAGTTAAATTATTAAAAACATTAAATTGCAGCATAAAATTGAACAATTCTAGTCAAATATGGAAAATTTATATTATAAATGAAAATTATTTTTACTCCAGTTTAGTAATGATTGATATATATTAAATGTATTCACAAAACCTATAGTGATAAAAACGTGGTTGAATAAAATTTGGTTATTCTTTTAATAAGAACATTTTTCGTAAATTGTTTAAAAACAAAAATGTTGTAAAAACAATTTAATTCAATCGTAAATAAATAATTGGAAAATATTTTGAAAATATAAATGAAAAATTTTCCTTTTGTTGGTTTTTCCAATTGAAATCATTTTGTATATATGTGGAACACAATAATTTTATTTGTTCAATTCACAAGTGAAATTTAATTAAAATAAAAAATTATATTTTAAATGTTTACAATAAATTTTTATTTATTTTTTGGTGCATTATAATTTTTGCATAATTGAAAATTTTATTGAGTATTATTTATGTTCAAATAAATCGTTATAGGCACAAAAATGATTTGAATTTATAATTTTCTTTTTTTCATTATGTAATATTAAATTCAATTGGTATACAATTGAAATAAAGTTTATGTTATTATATTTTAGATTCCACATTATATAATTTTCTACAAGTAATAATAAATTACAAAAAAAATATTATTTATTATGATTTTGTGACATATTCAATGTTTTATATACAAACAAATTTTGGTTCACATACTTTTCAATATTGCGTTTTTATGGTATTACATCAATTATGATAAATATTTATTAGGTATGAGGAATAAATTATTATTAATAATTTTTTGTTTTGAAAAAAAAATTATATATTTTCTTTATTATTTACATGTCCAACGACAAGTTAATTAATATAAATTACTAAATTGTGTGTTTGATAATTTAATTGTGAATAATTTCGGTAAAATGTTAAAAAAAAAAATAACTTTTGGGTTAATTATTAATTTTTTTTTATATATAATTGATATGTAAATAGTGTGTTTAGCATAAAACGAGTCAATTATAAATTTATTTGTCATGATATATAAATAATATAATTTGAATTGTGCGTGATAATTTTGAACTGAATAAATAAAAAATTGAAATTATAAAATGTATAATTTTCAAATTATAATATAAAATATTTAATCATGCAAAAAAAAAATATATAATAATATATTTAAAACATTGTTTTTTACTTAGATAATTATTTAACAAGCTAGAGTTCGGTGACTTGTAAAACTAAACTTTCAGATTCTATTTATAAGTTTAGAATATAGTTAATCACAAAGTAGTATAATATCATAATAAATTATGAAATTAACAATTTATGCTTAAATATTTTAATTATTGACGGATGGAACCTATCTGTATAATACATTCCACATGTTAAAAAATACTAGAAATGGTTTTAGAAACCATAAACAGTAGCAAAGTGACAAAATAATCAATTATGTATTGTGGAACGTATTTATATAACATATGTTCCACAATTTTAATTTTTTTTGGATTCGAATAATTTGAAGTCAGATGTGAAAATTTATTGTTTAATTATCAATTTTGGATTGTGGAATGTATCAACACATTCAATATTTACCAGAAAACTGAATTTTATAATTACTTATTACATCTTAAATCAGTTGAAATCATTATTATCATTCTTTTATCTTCAACTAACTTTCAAATATTCATATTCTAATAAATTTGCATCAATAAAAACAGCAAAAAATTATTCTATGGAAAACATAATAGAAGCATATTAAAACAAGAAGTTATGATTTAAAATATGTTTACCAAAAAGTCTTTAGAATTTTTTTCAGATGTATATAGTCAAACCAAATTTTCTATTTTTCGTCCTTTTATTTAAAATTTTCTTTTTAGAGATAACGAAAATTTCATTGAAAATTCTTTTTAGCAAAATATATAATTTTTCGTTAGACACGATAAAAATTTCAACATAACAAAAAAAAAAGTTTTCGAAACATAAATATTTTTTTTTATTATTATTATTTATTATTATGTATTAAAAACATTATATTTATCACAACAAAAGATTATTATTTCTACTTAAGTGCTTTTTATGCTATTGTTATTTAATGTTGCTTGTCTACCTTTTAAATATTTCTAACCAAAAAAATGAAAAATGAAAAAAACAACCAGCAGCAAAGTTGAAATTTCAACAGCAAAAACATAATAATAATCATATCCTAAAGGCAAAATATTTATACTATTTTTTATTAAATAAGTAACATTTATAAATATCTGAATTATTATATATTTTTTATTAATGAATATCAGATTAACCAATTTCTAACTACTTTAACAGAAATTGTCATATAAATATTTAAAAGATACATTTTCATAAAAACATATTTTTTTTTACCACCTTTTTAAATATACATATAAAAAAAAATTAAAAATAATTGTAATCACTATTAAGTGCCACACCGAATATTAAAAATACAATGCAGTCCACAAATTGTGCAAAGTCATAAAAAGTTATGTTCAAGTGTATAAATCTTGTTTTAGGTAAAAAAAAAAAATTTATATAGTCAGATTTAGATACAATATAAAAAATTGTTTTTTACATGTTTTTTTTTTTTTGTAAATGATACTCTCTAAAATGCTGGTAAATTGTGAACAAAACAGAAAGATTTTTACTTTAAAAAAAATAAAAATAACACGCCTTGATAAAGTGGTTTTATTTTCGGTGAATGTTATTGTGTAGATCTCTTGAAAATTTATCATAATTTGATATCATTTTAAGATTATAAAAACCACCACAAAAAAACGACATGTAAATTATTGAAATTTGATGGGTTTTTCTAAGGGCCTCGATATTGTCCAAAATCAAAACAAATCAATTTTTATGATAATATTTTGTCTGTCTGTCTGTTTGTCATTTGTAAAACTAATAAAAACAAAAATTATAGTTAACAGAGTAATAAGTGGAACATGAATTCAAATAGCATCCAACAATTATAGGGAACACAAAAAGTAATGGAAAGATCTATACCAAAAATTACAAGGTGTGGAATTGAATTAGTAAATCATCTATATTGGGACCAAATTAGAAGTTATGAGTAAAATACTAAATTGGAACTGGTCTGGGTATGTTAACGACATTCGGTGGACAATTAAATATACGGAATGGGTTCCACACGTGAGGGATTAAGAAAAGTTGGGAAAATGGCAAGATGATTTTCAGCAAATGACTAAAACTTAAATTATAAAGAAAGTCTTGGTTGGACAGAATTTAAAAATCAGTCAATTGTCACTTATTCTTTAAATATACGGAATGGATTCCACACGTGAGGGATTAAGAAAAGTTGGGAAAATGGAAAGATGATCTTCAGCAAATTACTAAAAATTAAATTATAAACACTTTCTTGGTTGGACAGAATTTGTACATCTGTCAATTGTCCACCTATTCTTTTCGAATTCGTACACAAGTTACTATTATTATACTGAGAAAATCTCATAAGCATGAAACTGTTGCACATTAGCTTTACTATGACCGAATAAAACTGATTGAAAAAGATACAATTCAACATAGAAATACTAATAATAAAATGCATATATAAATATTTTTGTTAAGTAGGTGTCCCAAGAATTGTAATGCCCTCAAACAATTTTATTTTTTGGTGAAATGGAGTAATAAAAATGTAAATAAATTGGATTTACTTTTTTTATCACTTTTCGTTTTGTTTACAGTTAAACAGTGACAAAATTATATATAAATAAATAAATAAAAATAAAAAAGATACATTAAAAATCGAAAATTTTTGTGTTTAGCATAATAATTGTAAAGAGAAAACTTAAGGGCACACGATAAATAGAAATTTGATTGAGATTTCTACTTTAAAGATTGATAATTTTTTTTTAAACATTTTTAAAAGTACACTTACAACATAATTTTATTTGAAAACTTCGTGATTGTTAGTTTTTTTTTTTATGATTTAAATTTTCTTAGAAATAAAGAAATTAAGAAAATTTTAACAATAAAAAAAAACGTTCCAATAAATTTAATGATAATATTTAAAATTATATTAGATTTGAAGACAGCATTGAAAATTAATGGAAAAGTTTTATAAGTAATAACATTTTTAATTAAAGAGTAGTTGAGAGTTTATAAGTATGTAAGTTTATAATGGCGTGATGCATTTTGCCTCCTATCGAAGATGTTGCTGACAATTGGAATAGATTGTGATTTAAAACACTTAAGCTACGGGCCATCCATCAGATATAACTAATATCATTGTAACGCTGCCTTTCATGTTTAACAGATGTTTTACATTTTGGCGTAACTACTGGATTAAATAGATCCTACTAAAGGGTCTTCCTACAGATGGAATCCTACCGAAGGTTTTTAGATATACTTCTACTGAAGGTTCTTTAGGTAGATAGACTCTTACCGAATGTTCTTTAGATGAACTCTTACCGAATGTTCTTTAGATAGGGTTCTACTGAAGGTTTTTCATATAATATTTTAAATTATATATTATTAAATGGAAATGTCTGCATTCCAAATTACTGCGAATAATAAGATAAAATGTTAAGATTTAATATAGACTTAGACAGGCCCTATTTTAGAGAGTAGCAATAATTTTAAATTTTAGTAATAGTCTCAAATTACAGCACCCGAAAACTTCTCAAGTTTGTTGCAATTACGAAATAAAAGTGATAAAAAATAGCGTTACAAAAAATGGAATTCCTACGAATATTGAACCCTCTACTTCTTTTGGTCGTATTATTTGATCCAATTTCTGTATTCGTCATTATAGTCAACAAATTGATAGAAATAAATCTACACTAATTTAATGAAACTTTTTATCAGAATTGTTTTTTTTTTTAACTGTGTGTAGTCCAAAAAATTTAGGTTATGCTGACAAATCAACTAAACAATAATAAATCTAGCTATAGACCTATATAAATAAACAATTTCTAATGTTTATTATGTTGATCTATATTTTTTTCAATTTACTTATTTATTTATTTAATAAATGTTTATTTTATTTTAATTTTTGTATACAAATAATTTTTGACAATTTTGAAGATTTTATTGAATGTTCACCCCAGTAAATTTAATTTCCTCACTGTAAACTTAAATTATATTATAAAAAATGAAAGATTTCAAAAAAGTGAACTGTTTTGTTGGGTAAAAACTTTACATTTCAAATGACAATGAACTTTTAGTAGTTCTACCGAAAAAAATATTAATATTTTATAAATTATTATGAAATTAGATCAAAATATTTCAATTTTTTTGGGTGTTGATTTAATTTATATACAGATAACCTTGAATAAGTGTGCCTCTCAAAATCTGAGTGACTTGCATTTATTCATATATGACCCAACAATATAAAAAATTAATAAATGCAAAGTAATTAAAATTGTTTTTAACTTTCATTAATTAAATTTAAATTGAATTGTAAATCAATTTTTTTGTAATGTAAAATTCAAGGAGATGAAAATTTGATTTTTTCTTTATTAATTATAATTATTTCGTAATTTTAATTTTGAGATTTTTTTACTGGGACAATGTAAATAATTGAAATTTTTAGATATAAATCAGATAAAATTTAAATGGTCTAAATTAAATTGATTTTACTGTATCGAAAATGTCGAAATTTTCATAAAATTTTAATAAAATTCACACAAAAAAATCATAAAAATTTTAATTTTACGTAAATTTTTTGTATATGAATTGAATTTTTTTAAAGGACTTAAAAAAATCTATTAAATTTTTAATATAAAAAAATTTACTTTGAATTTCCTTTATTTAAGTTATGAATTATATTTTTTTTAATCTCATCCTTCAAAATTTTAATTTTGTAGCTTATCCGTACTCAAAATCTAAAGAATAAAATTTATGCTAATAAAAATTATACATTAAAAACCAATAAAAATCGAATTCATAAAAATTGATTTTTTTGTTTTGAACAAAATTTAATGTCCTTATTTTAACAAAGGATAAAAAAGGACGATTTTCTTTGAAAAAAACGAAAAAGCAACTGAAAAAATTGATATTTAATTTTTGGATTATATCAAAAAAATTTGTATAAAATTAAAGAGAAAGAGATGAAATTGATTTTATGATATTCGGTATTAAAAAAGTTAGTTTTAAGAAACGACAGAATTTAATGTTTGTCTGTCTGTCTGTTGTTATTTTTTGAAAATCGTTGTTTAATCTACAAGAATCAATCAAAATTTCTGGTAGGCCTTGGAAAACATAAAGAAAAGAGTACTCCATATTCTAGATGTTGCTCTCCAGCGTGATTTGGAGAGTAGTTAAAGATTAGATTAGAATGTTTACAGCGTTTTCTAGTATTTCGACCACTATTTGTCACTGTAGGCATGTGTTTTCTAATTCTTCCAATAGATAGTGCTGCATGTGATATTTTGAAAATTATATTTTACAGTATTAAGTACATAATAATTTTGTATTTTTATAGAGAATTAAAATTATCGGCATTCAAAAAAAGCCTATTCGTATGAAACTATTACTTAGTAATTTGGTCCTGATTTTTTTTTTAAATATTATCCTTTGAAAAGAAAATATTTTCTTGTGTCAATAAATGTTTTTTTTTATTAAGGATTTTAAGTTGTTTAAATTTGTTCTCAAAATTAGATCAAGATTTCAAATCAGATGAAAATTTATACAAATAATAAATTTAACCATCAAGTAAAATCGCAAAACTTATACAAAATGGAAAAATTCGATTTTTGTCTCTTAAACATTTTTCTTCTTTTTTCGGGGTATAATGATTACAAATAATAATAAAAAAAGTCAATTTTAAATTCAAATTTAAAAGATTGCTATCATTGATCCATGAACATTTAATTTTTTTATTTTAGATGGAAATAAAATTGACCTTTTTTTATATATTAAATAATTTTTGCTCAATTCAGGATTCTATAGTATCTTTATTGCTGTTATACTTGAATAGGTAAAAAAAAATCACGATAAAAATCTACTAAAGAATTTTAAATTTTTATGTTTGTCTACCTGTTAAGATTGAAATCTTTATTTTGTTACCAAAAAAAAAATTAGTTTAACTCTTTCGTGGTAATGGTAATGATATTACGGCAATAATTTATTGCCAATTTCTAAATAATGACTGTTGCTGTAATAGGCATAATTGACATCAGTTGTTAATGATGTAATAAAGTTCTTCTGTATCAGTTTTTCTGTTTAGTCCTGAAGAAGAAAGGAAGTTTTTTGCTTGTTTCTGAAGAAGAACAGATCGTCTGTATGTTGAACAGTTCTGCTTTGCATGTTCTTGAAGAGGAACAGATCTCCTTCATTCCTGAAGAGAAAATTCTGTAGCTATGAAAGAGAAACACATTTTCTTCACTTAATACTGATGTGAAAGAGTTTTTCTAGGTTTGTCCCACAATGAGAACACTTTGTATTCGTTTTGTTCCTGAATTGAAAAGAAGAACAGATTTTCTGTACTTATTTCTGATTTTGAACAGTTTTTCTTCGCCTGTTCTTGAAAAGCAACAGATCTTCTTCACTTAATCTTCTTCACTCAAGAGAAAATTCTCTAGCTCTTGAAGAAAAATACATTTTCTTCACTTAATTTTTATATGGAAGAGTACTTCTCCATCTATCCCTGAATGACAACAGTTTGTTCCTAAAGTGGAACAGTTCTCTTAACATTGGTTAAACTTTAATCACAGTTTATATTATTTTTTACAGCAAACAAAAAAAGACTACAACTTCTAAGTTGGCCGCTAAAGGGTTTACAAAAAAGATCAAAAGATTTTAAAAACTACGAAAAAAATGAAATGAATAAAAAAATTATTGTGATTTTTATATAAAATTTTATCAATTCTTAAATTTAGAAGGTTTTTTTTTGTGTTCAAAAAAATAGAAAAATCATTGATCCGAAGAAGGATTTTCTAAGGGTATACATCAAAACTCTAAACGTATAGAGTTTTTTCGTCCTTGTCTACCCGAGTATTTCAGAAATACAAAATGTTTGAAAGGATTTTTATATATTTTTTTTTTCAAATCGACATTTCGATTTAACAAAAGAATCATTTTAACGATAGTTTTCTTCATTCTAAAGATATTTTTTTATAGTATAGTTTTTAAAGGTTAAATAAAAAAATATAATAAAGTCGTTAAAAAAAATATATAACAACAAAATCATAATAAAATATTTAAAAAGAAATTAATATAAAAAGGATGTGGATTTCACTATTGTTATGACCAAGAAAACCGGGAGAATTGAATAGAAACGATTATAAAATTTATTAAAATGCGGTTCTTTATAAGAATTTTTGATTGTGACTTTTAAGATTTTTTTTTATATGAATTTATGATTTTTCCTGTTTTTCTTATAACTTTATATAGGTATTCATGTATGTATGTGTTTATCCTTTAGAAAAGAGATTGAACAAAACAATAAATAAAAATAAAGGAAAAAAAAAATACAATTTTTTTTTCCATTGTTGATTAAATTGTGAAAGATCTTTCAGATACTATGAACACAATTTAATTTTTTTTTTTAATATTTTAATGGATTTTTAGAAACTATAATGAAAAATGACAAATTGAGATTTTAATAAATTTAAAAATTATTATTTATTGTTAAGTAATTTGAAAAAAAAGTGGAGGGACAGAAGCTGTGATTTATTTCAATAATAATATTTTAATCAAAATGAGAATAATAAGCTGTGATTTATTTCAATAATAATATTTTAATCAAAATGAGAATAATAAGCTGTGATTTATTTCAATAATAATATTTTAATCAAAATGAGAATAAGAAATTTTCATAGCCAAATTTTTGACTGTAATTAACACTAATTGAAAACTGTGGAACGTAACTTTTAGATAAAAAATATTCATTGCGTTTATCATTGACAAGTTATATTGTGTCTATTAAAATTAAATTACAGTAGAAAACTTACATTTGACAAATTGTTCTAAAATTACAATACGTTCCACATAATTAAATTCTGCAATTAAACTTATATTTTTTGTAAAATTAAAACTTTTTTTATCTGGTTAATGTCAATATTAACTAAACTTATTAACAAATAACAAAAATTTATAATAAAAATTACGAAATTCATTAAATCTTGTTTAAAATATTTGCTTATAAAATTATTTGTATAAATAAAATTTTTCTTAATTTAATTACGATTGCTTCGACCAAAAAAAAGTAATACAACCAAAAAATTCTAATTGAGTTTTTCTATTTTATTTTGAACACATTTTTTGTTTACTGTAACCTGTTAAATATTTGCCATTTTTATTAGCATATTTAAGCTTAAAATAATGTTAAATTGCTAAAAATAAAATTAAAAAAAATATATGCGAACCAAGGTGACTTTCTAACAGGTTGACATTTTATATACAATTTATATAAAATTTTCTGCCATTTAAAATTATCATCCATACACAACATCATATCACCAGCAGTGGAGCTGCCATTAAAGTTTACTTTTTATATGATGGAAAATTAAAGCTTGTCTATCACGTTGTACAGAATTTATTATATAAAATATTTTTTTTTTTACAATATTAAATGTAAAAAGTAAATAAGTAAAGTTGTTTTTTTTTTGCTCTAATGTCAATATAGCATGGCAAAGTTTAATATACATTTTTTTTTATTATATAAGCAACAACGAAATTGAAAATCATATTAGAAAAAATGACAAAAATAATTTGTTTAAGTTTGAGAAGCTCTTGTTGTCGTTGAGCTATTTTTATGTTAAAAAAATAATAATAATAAAAATTTTTTGTCTTTACAAGTTTTGTTTACTTTTTGTTTTCAGGTAAAAAACATTATAGGTGAATATTAATAAAATTATATAAAAAAATGAAAATATTATAATGTTGAAAAAAGCTGATAAAAAATATTAAAACAATATGATGACAAATTTTTATTTTATCTCTTGTCGTTCTTCTGATAAATGACATCATTCTATTATTTTACAAAAAAATTTAAATTACATTTTTTCAAGTAATTTTATTTAGAATATTAAAATATGTTGAAAAAAATCATGATCCAAATAGAAAATACTTGGGAAAAGAACTTACGTTCCACATAAATTAAGATCTTACGATTCCACGGACTGATTTTATGTAAAATTCATAAAAAAAAAAATTTGACCCTAAAATTTCGACCCTAAAATTTTGACCTTAAAATTTAGACCGTAAATGTTTACTCGGGCAAAAAGAAAATTAAGTCAAAATTTCGATCAATTTCAAATTTCAAATTTGCATTATAATATTTTTATCTTATAAGAATTAATTTCATATATACAATATAATATGAAAACCTTTCTGCAACGCTACTGTATTTGAATAATAAAAATCAAATTAAGCCATTTATTTAACTAACACTGAAATTGTTGTGTCAATATTATTATACAAAATTAATTTCACAAAATTAACACGCTCTATATTCCCGCATTTAAAAAAATAAATAAAAGCTTGTCATAAAATAAAACAATAAAACTTATTCTTCTATCTCACAGCCCACACAAATGCTATGTACATACCAGCAAGCACAGACTGCTGTGTAAAATTTTTTTTTTGCACAAGCAAATAAAAATTAAATTATTTAAAACGCATGCGTGTGAAAATTAACAAATAGCTAAACTAAATACAATGTAAACCTGTATTTTATTCTGTAGCTCTAATAGTAATACCGAATTTAGCAATTTCCTTCCACAAAAAAAAGAGAAACAAAACAAAATCAGGTCGAATAATTATATAAAATGATTAAGAAAAAAAAAATTAGACAACCATCGTAATTTTGGTAGCAACGAAAAAATATAAAGTTTTTCATCAATGCTAATCAGTAGAGCAATTTTTGAAAAGTCTGTTTTTTTTTTTTTATTATTTATTGTTTGTTAAAATAATTATAATGATATTACATAAAAATTTTCTGTTCATTTTTTTATGAAAACAAATTTTAATATTAATACCAAAAAAAAAATTGCTTTAAAATATCATAGAGTTTTTTACATAATATGCTAAAGATATGATGACATCGTTATAAGAAAAAAATAACGAATATTATAATACATAAATACATGAAAAAAAAAAACCTGTCAAGGTTTTTATTCTGTCATGTTTTTCATTCTATTATAACAACTATTAAAGTTGTCTTTATGTTTTAAATTTTTGAATAATAAAATTAATGGTATTGTTCTTTTCGTAAATTATGTTTTTATTATTAATTCATTTTTGGAATTTTTAATTTTTTGTATTTCTGCTTATATTTTATACAGTTTATGCTAGTGGGGAATTTTCGAACTGTATTAAACTTTGCATAAGAAAAGCAAGCATAAGTAAACTCAGGTGAAATGTAAAATTTGAATTTCTGAGAATTTTTGCAAGTGTAATTTAAAATTAATTTGTATAATTTCTTTATTAATAAAATGTATAAATTATCACCAATGAATGTTCTATAGTAGCTGCAGCAATAACTAAATACTCGTTATTGTGACATAATGCAATTAGTTCGAAAGATCTTTGTAATCAATAAAAATCGTGTGAAGAAAATTTAAATTTATTTTCTTTTAATACTAAGATATTGAAATATTAATTTTAGTTTTCCGCCATTTTGAAAATTTCCCACAACACTATATCTGCATTAAAGCTTTGTTTCACATTGAATTCACTCTTTCCAAAAGCTAATCTCTAAGTTGCATTGATAGTTATTTAATCCACCATTCACATTTTAAAATGCTACTAATAATCCGCCATTTTGAAAACCTTTTAATCCGCCATTTTGAATGCTATTAATCCGCCATTTTGAAAAAGTAAAAAATGACTTAAATTTAAATATTTTCAATAATTTTCAATTATAGTTAAAATATTAATAATTTCATACAATAACGAATCGTAATCAAGATACTTTGCACAAACCTCTTTGAACTATGTCTTTTACCAGATTTATATTTAGTTCGACTAATAAAATTAACAGTAGTTAAATAACCTAAAGAAGATAAATCATTTACAAACAAACTATAAATAATAATAAAGTAATATTTTAATTTTTGTATCAAACAACAAAGCCATGTGTAATACGAGAGATAGAGAATGTCTGGAATGAAGCTATGAATAAAAAGTAGTTGATTTTCTTATATACCTGCAACTTAGTAGATAATAAAAATATTTTGTTATAATTCGTGATTGAAATATTTATATAAAATATAAAGATTTTCTGATTGACTTAACACACACAGTTTGGAATACAAGAAAAAACTGCACAATATTTTATGGAATTTTGGTTTTTTTTTGCACTTTATATTGTCAAAACTTTGAAATTACTGTCGAAAATTTTATGAAGTTATTTTATAGTTCAAAGACCAATAATAATTAAACTGTTCTTCATCAATTTAATAAAATTATATAAATTTAAAAAAAATTTCCAATTAAAATTTATTTGATTATAAATTTTAGATAAAAAATTTGTTGTAAAATTAATAATTTATTAAAATTATTATAAAACCAATTAAATAGTCAATTATTATTTTTTAATAAAAAATGGATCTAGTTTAGCAGCTGCAAAAATCTGGTTTGTCTTGTTTTTTTGATTGAGAAGACTTTACAGAGTATCAAAATTATACAGAAATCATATTTTTATTAAACTTATAAATAATAGTAATAAAGTGTGTGGAACGTAAGTGGTTTTCTAATAACCTGGCGGTAGGTAATACCATAAAATATGTCAATGTATACTTTTAATTGTAAAAGAACTTATCAAGATATTAAAAATAAAAAGATGGTAATAAAATAATTGCAAAGAATTTTTTTATTAATCTCATAAAAAACTAGTTCTGTAAAATTGATCAGCGTTTAATTAGCTCTCACATATCATAACATCGTAAATCCAAAAATAGATTTTATTTTTAATGACTTTTAAAATATTCTGTGTAGGTATCACTTAATGCAAATTTCATTAAAAATGGGTAAACATAAAACTTGTTACTCGTAACTTTACAACAAATTGTTTTCAATACCTCGTAACTACAAATTGTAGATAAAGTACTACATAAATTTATAAATAATTGAAGCAGGACCATGTATGTGTTCAACTAAATGTAATTTAATTCTCATTTTTATCATTTTAAACTGTCAGGACGAAATATTTTAAACGATAAACAATAATTTTTTGTCACAACACATTTTTATTCTATGTCTCCTGTAAAACTTTCAAAAATTCACATACGAGGTTATGAATAATTATTGCCATGCGATATGTGTAATCATAAATTTTTGTATAATTGTTTTACATATTTATCATTAATTTACAACCATGGATTTTTTATATTTTTTAAATATAATTTATAAATTAATTTATTTTATCATAAATTTACTATAAATTTCACAGATTTTTTTTTTTATGTTTTTCCCTATAGACAAAACCAAACAAAAATTTTTATTATATTAAAATAATTTTCTCTTCAGTTTATCATGAATGAAATTTGATCAAGAAAAATGTAGACTTACAAGCAATTTTCCTGACACTGGCAGTATTAATTTTCAAAAACTATAATGATTTATATATGCAAGTATATTTGCCAGTCGTTTGTATAACTTGTGCATAATATTTTATAAATAGCTGGGGCACCACAGATCATAAAAAAAGGATATGTCAAATAAAAATTTTTTTATGTAGGAATTGAATTTTAATATTTTTGCAGCAGCATTTTAACAAAAAATTTTTTATTGAAATTCAATTTTTCTTGTTTGTCTATTAAATAAAAATTAATTTTTATGGTTGAATTTTATGTATTTTGTGTGTCTGGAGCCGAGTGTAACAAGGATTTAATGATATTTTTAATATTTTTCATATTTTAATGGTTATTTTGATCGATCACAAGATAAGTGGAAAATAAAATAATATAATATGAAAAAAAAAAACTTGTTATGCAAAAAAAAATATAAAAATTCAATATTTTTTTAGTGTAACTATATTGACAAGAATGGTGTTTTGAATTTTATGAGTGTCGCAATGTACTGGCCCCCAGGAGACATATAGAATTTATGTACAATGTCATTTTAATGTAAAATAGGCAACAAATTTATAATTGACATTGTATAGTGTAAGGTAAAATAACAATTTTTCGTTGATAGAATGGAATTTTTGTGTTGGTTTATATTTTGAAATTATTTTAATGTCAAACATTTTATGGGAAATTCTTGATTATTTTCCAAATAACTTCTTGTCATGCACAACAAAATTTATGAGTTAAGAATTCTTTTAGAGGTCAACAAAATTATCTTAAAAATTGTATATCAATAAATTTTATTTTAGTTTTGGTATTTAGATTGTATTCAAAATAGTTGACATAAATTAAATACATTAAATTTATAGTATTATGGAGGTCAGGAAATTATCAAATTAGTATATACGAAAAAGATTACGTTCTTAACAACTGTAATCAGAGTTTTAAGTGACATATACCAATTACATGGGGTCATTATACGTCATAATAAAATCTTAAAAGATAATTTTTAAGAATAATTTAATAATTATTGTAAAAATCAGTGGCGAATCATGATAAATAAATTTTGAATGGGCTAATTGTAATTGTGTATTAAATGAATAGTTTGTAGTTAAACATAACTTGATGTAAAAATGCAATATTCTAAAAGCATTAATTGAAATTTGTTATTCTCAAATACTTTTAATTACATATAACATATTTAGAAAAAGAGGAATGTAATTTAAAATGATTTGCTTCAAAAATACTTTGACAAAGGCTAATCGCTAATACTAAAACATAAATATTGGTGGTTATATTTTTGATATTTGTGTGTGGTAATAAAAATTGAATATGGAAAACGAAATTACTGAACTTGCAATAGTTGACAACAAAATGTGGTCTAAGAAAATCAATAGTTTTAGAATATTTAGAAATATCTTAGAAGCAATTTCTAAAGCAAACCGGCAACAGTTACAAAAAGACATTAAAATATCCTAGCAATCCGAATTATTTAAGACTAGAAACTAAATTGACATTCTCAGGACCAGCTCAGTAAGAATTTCACTGGAAGCTGCTTTTAAACCTTTTCAATATTTACTTATAAGTAGTCAGATTAAATTTTTTAGGATGGTCTTTTAACCTATGTATCTCTAGCCCTTTGGAACGTACCGTGGCTGATAATATTTTGTTGACTTCTTTTTTTTTCACATAACTTCAAATTACAATTAAATTTTACTGATAACCTCGTTAAAAATTTGTTAATTTTTCCTGTGTTTCTATGTTAAATATTTATTTAAGTAAATATTTATTGAATAATTACAATTTTTATTATTAATTATTTGTCTTTTCTTATATATTTCTTTAAATATTTGAATTCAAATATTTTTTATGTTGTATAATTAAAATTTAATAATCTATAAATTTCCGTTTTGCATTAAAATTTTATTTAAAATAATTAAATTTCAATTAAATATAATAAATTTTTCATATATTTCAATATTAAAATTGAATTAAGAGATAAGATTTTGTTGTAAAGGTTAATTAAAGTAGACTAGAATAACAGATTTTATTATTTTGTAAATTTAGATTTGAAGAAAATCTGGGTTTCTTAGGGGTGATAAGACGATTGAAGATTACCTATTTCTTGTGTAGATTACAATTTTGAGGGTAGTAAATATTGAAAATTTATTTATTTTTATTTTTGAAATTGAAAAATTGTTAGATTTTTTTTTTGTTATTAGGGGAAACGTTGGTAAGGATTTATACATTTGAACATAAGATATGAAAATTTCAATTGAAAATTTGATAAAAGTAATTTTTTCTTATGTATGGTTTCATGTTGTTAAAGAAAATTTTTGTATTTTTTTTTTTGAAGAGATTACAAATAGAATTAAATTTAACAAAATAACAAAAATAAATAAGGGATGATGTCAGAGTATTATAAGAAATATATCAAAGCCTTCAATTCTAGACAATCCCTAAACAATATTTTTATTTTTATTATTTTATGGTATAGAAACATTGAAAATGATTTTAAATTAAATTTAAAAATACTGAAATTTAATATTAATTTGAAAGCATAAAGAAATGTAAGGTTTTTTTTCGATCTTTCAAATGTCGGAAGTCTGGTTTTGCAGAATAGATGACACTATAAAATTTAGAAAAGTTTTCTGGATTCGGAACGATTTGCTAAATAAAAGATCAAAGAAACTAAGAAATAAGTTCATAGTGATAATAAAATAATGAAAAATTTATTGATGAATTATGATTATATGAAACGAAATCTGGATAATTTCAAGCAACATCATACAGAAATTAAAATAATTATAATTATTCTATTTGAAATAGTTAACAAAATGTGGTCTAAGAAAATTGAAGAGTTTCAGAATATTTAGAAATATCTTAGAAGTAATTTCCAAAGCAAACCGGCAACAAAGTAATTGAAATATTCTAGAAAACCGAATTATTTAAGACTAGAAACTAAATTGACATTCTCAAGATCAGTTCAGTAAGAATTTCACTAGAAACTGCTTTTAAAACTTCATATCTATTTATAAACTAACTTATAACCTGTAGAATTCCAAGAAAATTTAATTATAAAATTCTTCATAGTCTTAAAATATACAACATTTTCTATACGTTCTTTAATACCAGGCAAAGGCATTCATAATTATTATTATAAATGTATGTAATTAGGTAATTGAAGTGTCAATCAAATAAAATTTTCCTCTCTAAATAATTATTTCTATATTACATTAATAATTATTACATTTAATATCATAAAATATTTAATTCTTATTCATTTAGTTTTAATAATATCATTAAAATTTTAATTATTACTATTGAAAATTTCCATTGAAGAAAATCTATTTATATAATAATAAATGTAAAAACACAATTTTCCTGACTATGACATTTATTTATAAATAGTAATTTTAAATACCATTAAATAAAATAAAATGTCCACAATTTGTGATAATTTTCAATGTATAATTTTCAGGTATTTTCTTTTTTGAAAAAGTATTTAATTAAAAATTATTTAAATTTCCATCTAAATGAAAAACTATTACAATAATTACAAATAATTTGTTGAAAAAGATTGTTGAAAATTGTTGAAAAGTTTTACATTTACCAAAAGTTTCTATACGATTTATTCAGAATTTGGAAATGTATGAAAATTTTTGAATTCTATTTTTAAAAATTTTGAGTAATAATTTTCTTCATTTAATTCATTTTTGTTTGATTTGAATCATTTTTTATAAATAAATTTAATTTATTTAATTAAAGTAAATATTTAAATAAATGCATATATAAAAAACGTATAGCAATTGTGAAATTCAAGTAAATTTATGTTTACATTATAAAATATTGATAAGATTTTTTAAGTATTTTAAAGCCAAGAACGCTTAATTTGCAAAATTATGGAATTAAATTCTGATTATTTTAGTCATTATATAGAACGAACGATGTTGACTGTCTGTATTTTTTACAGATAAGGAAAATAAATAATTTAAATTGGGGCCGTGTTGAAGGTTTATAAATGGAATCTTTATCAGGTAATTTGATATGAAAATGAAATATGAGTAATTATTAGTAATAAATAAATTGCAAATTTAACAAAACATTTAAATGAATTTTGATATCATAAATTAAGATAAGGAAATTTTGTATAGTATTACAAATAAATTTATTGATTTTTTTTATTAAATTTATGTTTATTTTAAATAATTTACATTGGAAAATTAAATGAATTTCAATATTTTTATAGCATATTAGAAGAAATTGAATAATGGAAAAGTTTTGATATTGATGAATTTCTGTGACTAATTATTGATTAATATTGAAAAAGATTTAATCAATTACTTAAAGATGTTAAATAATGCCATTTAACATTAAATTTAAATTTAACTATGACAAATTAAACTTTACGTCACAAAAATGATTGAATTCTGTCAAAGTCCTTCAATTTAGTACCAAGAAACCAAGTTTTTTCTAATTTCTTACTTCCTATTAAGTTCCTTAACAATCTATACTTAAATTACTTGACTACCTCAAAGTTTACTTGAAAAAACTGCATGAAATTTGGAATTCATATGAGAATTTTTAATTGTTTAATAGTAAAAATGATAAATTTTGTGCTCCACTAATCAAATATAGCCTAATTCTATCAATTTTCAAAATATGGCTTCATAATCTATACTACAACTTCCAAGAATTTCAATTGATTATTTGAAATGTCATCTAATTTCTTCAAATTTGGTTCATTGCCTAATCAAAAGCCAAGGTTTACTCTTTACATAAAGTCCGGTACATTACTCAGTTCTTCATTTACTACTAATTGTAATGATAATTCAAGTATTCTTAAGAAATTTAATGTAAAAGAAAATTGTTAATAAATTTTTCTTTGACAAAATTTTTCTAATTCTCGTTTTCATAGAAAGTTGGGCTAATTTCGTTTCAAAAATGGACTAGTTTTCTTGAAATTTGTTATTACATTATAAAAATTGACGAATTTCTAAATTTTAATGACATTAAGTGAATAAAAATTCTTCAATTTTAAGGAACTTGAGTTTAACATTGAACAGTTTCGTACAAAATGATCATTTTAATTATAATCTTTAACAGAATATTCATCAACATTAAACATTTAAATATAATGATCATTTTGGCCAGGTAAATTCATATTTAACTCGTCGCAAAATGGTTAAAAAAAAATTCCATTTTCTATCAGAATTTTAAACTATTTTTCCATACAGAATTAAAAATTTTCTACAGAAGAAAATTTATTTTTGTTGGAAAAATTCTTAAGAAAAACTATAACAAATTTTCAAAATAACTCTCGTTATAAACAATTTAAAGAAAATAACTAAAATAAATAAAAAAAAAAAAACTTACCTTATTAAAAAAAAAAACTTTTCTTTTATTGAAGTTTTCGTGAAAAACTTTTTTTTACGAAAAACTTAAAATTTTCTTTTTATAATTTCCTTAATTTGTTCAACAATCACAAAAATTATAATAATAATAAAAAAAGTAACAACAAAATTTTGTGGAAAAACTTAAGTGGAAAATTTAAAATATAATTGAAAATAAAATTAATAATTTTCCTGAGCTTTTCAAGTGAAATTTGTTATGAAAATAAAAACTTGATAATTAATTAAAAAATAAAAATTAATTTCATAAAAAATTCACATTTAGAAAGAAAATTAACTGAAATGTAACGAAATTAGAAAAAAAAATAGATTTTAACACTTTTTTTTTTGTTGGCTTTTCCACTACTTTTCACAAGGATATTTTTTTTTTAAATCCTTTTCTTTGTGATTTTCTTTTATTTATTATAAATTTATTTTTTTCTTTTAACTTTTTTTCTATTAAATTTTCAAACTTTTCCCATTTAATTTTCTTCTTTTATTTTACACTCAATTGAAGATTTTCTTTTCACTCAATTTTGAATTCACTTAATTAATTCACTTGTAATTTTCGTCGTATATCTTTTTTCACTGTGTTATTTTTATATAATAAAAGAAAATTATTTAATTTCACAAAAAATATTAAATTAAAAACAATAAATTCGGAAAATTTCAAATTTTCCACTGTATATGAAAAAAAATCAATTTTTTAAGAGTTAAAATTTTTAGTTTTTTCTTGTTTGTAATGTAAATAAATTTTTGTGTAAAAGAAAATTTGTGAAAATTATTATAAAATTTATTTATATAATTTTGTAATCCTTTTGTGTGTGTACGTTTAAAAAGAAATGTATTTTGTGTATGTGTTTGTGTATTTTTGATTCGTGCACGTGTAAAATTATAATAGTAACTTTAAAAATGAAAAATTTATTTTAAAAAAGTTTTTTATTATTTTTTTGAAAATTATTCAAAAAACACGACAAAATTTTTTACATTCGATTAAAAAAAATTTTCGTGGAAAATTTTTATAAGTTTTTCTATACACGGTAAAACTTTTCTATATTATAATTTTTCAATAACAACAAAAAATTATATGAAAATAATAAAAATTGAATTTAAAAATTAAAAAAGAAAAAATATTTTTGATATTTTCTTTGATTATAATATTTTTTTTTATCCGTTTTTAAATATGTGGAAAAAAACACATCCGTTCGATACAACGTTTCGTTCTCAACTGACCTAATATGTTGACGGTGCCCAAGTATATTAGTTCGGTTTTTTAGTATTATTATCTGATGAATTTTCTACTGTTTCTATCAAATGATAATTTTGTTTTTGTGATTTCTGGTAGAATAAAACCAAGAATGAGTATACAAAACATAAAAGATACTTTTATGATTTAAAAAAGATATTTTTATATTATGTTTTTGTTATTCACTGAGACTGAGCGCTCATTTTTATAATTATTTTTAATTCTCTTTCTCACTCTCTTTGTACAATGGTATAAGACAAATTTCATATTATATTTATCTACTCTCACTCTCATAATCAGAGTCTTTCTCTTTCTCTCGTTCTCTCGAATGTGGTGAGTTTAGAAATTTTTGTTTTCGTGGTGAATTTTATGACAATTTCTCATAAAATATTTCTCTCTCGTTTTATGAATTCGTGAAATTTTAGAGATAGACCATAGAGAGCCAACATCCAACAGATATTTTTCAGAGAACAATAATATTTATGTTAATTTGAAAGATATTTTTTATGTTTATGAAAATAATTTTGCTTTAAACAAACCAGAAACAAAATATGTAATAATAAAAAAAAAATGAAATTTAAAAGCAGGTGAAAATGTTGATTTTTATAGAAACTGGAGTGATGGAAATGAAATTTTTGCTTATAGCTAAAAATTTTTAAACTTTTAATAACAAATTGATTATTAATTTATTATAGTAGTTTTTTAAAAACACGAGAAATCGCAAGAATAAAATTTTAATTCTTTTAGTTCATTTATTGGTTATTTAAAGCTCCACGTACTGAGGCTAAAAACCATGCTGATCATCCTTCAATCTATGCCTACTTGTAGCAGATTAAATGATCATACTCTTTACTAATCAACAAAATCAATTCAACCGGCTTGAAATTACTTGCCACAACGATAACAAATCAAAGAAAGAATATTTCCAGTATTTAAATCTTTACAGGCGAAGGGACAAGCGACAAAGATTACTCTTCTAAACATTTCTTCTTTTACATCACAACCTCTACAATTTGATAAACTATATTCCGCATATTTTAATATAAAATGACAGACAAGGTTCAGGCAAGAATAAAGGACACCTCATTCATCTATATTGGCCAAGAAAATGCTTTCAATATTCTTTCTTCTCATCCTACAAAATATTATATATATGGCATTAGAGATAATGTGAAAATGGATCTAAATGAAATTATTTTTTTCTTCTGGTCCTAACAAGACATGCATCATAAGTACATTTTTATTGATATTTTACATTACCCTTTTAACATTTCATTCGAAACATATAATTACTTTAATCCTTAACCACAAAATCACTGTCAGCCGTTCAAAACTCCACCGTGTTTCTGTTTACATTTCTTTTTGTCAAAATGTCATATAAACAAAATCCTTTAAATCTGATAATCCTTTCAAGACAATCTTCTTTAAAAAAAAAAACAAAATCATCTCAAGAAAACAATAATTCTGCCATCAATGATTCTTTTTCCAAGGGTTTCAATAAGATTGCCGGCAAAACTTAAAGACTAAAAACCACTTGAAACGTAAATATTAAACATATGTCCTTTCAATAGTTATTTAATTTATCATAAAAGACACGATGTATTACAGAATAAAAAGGATTCTTCTTAAAAAATTATATTATCTAAAAAATTAAATTGTTAATTCAAGGATATTTAACCAACAATTTAGATCCTTTTTAGATAGTTGACATAGAAAAAGTAGTACTTAAAAAAACAAAACTTTAATTATTGTAATGATAAAAAGAAATTTAACAGACCGATGACATTCAGTAGCTGAAAGAAATTTTATGTAAATTAATATTCCATTTTTTTTTTTTGTATAAAAAATTCACCTTTAAACGTTTTAAAGACAGTCTCACGGTATTGAAAAGTATTATTGTAACCACTTAAAGATACACCGCACTTTTTTAAAAAGGATTTAACAAAAAAAAAATGGTTTTTTTCTATTAAAAAAAGGACGATTTATGTTGTTTAGCCGCTAAATAAGGGTGGAAACAACAGTTTTGTATAATGGACCACTACAAAAAAAAAATCGCTTATTCGACTGCGCTATACAAAAATATATATAAAAAAACTGCTTTCAATTGACAACGAATTACAAGAAAAAAAAGGAGTCGAAAAAGTCACAGGAGCGTTACAATTTTTTCTTCTTCTTCTTCTGGTGTCTATATGGTAATCTGATAGGATAACAAATACAATTCATCGGACCAGAAAGTAAGATAGAAGAAAAGATGAAAATTAATGGTAATTTTTAACAGAATTTCGTTTCGGTTGTGTAGGAGTAAAAGGATAAAAAATATTTTGTTCGTTGTACGTTGTACTTGAGGGGCAAATGAATTGCAATTTTTTGTTTGACTAAATATTGTCACATATGGTCAAGTAAAAAATTGTTACATAAAAAAAAAACCAAACTGAATAAAAATTTATCGTTTACTAAAACGAATTTTTTGCTTGGTTTTTGGTTCGATAAGTGAAAAGGGATACAATTTTCAAGAAAATTAATATGTCATCGATGGGAACATATGTGTAACATTGAAAATTTATGCATTTTTATGTATACAAGTTTTTATGAATTGATTTTGTAGATTGAAGACGTATGCTCTCGATTTTACTTTGACTATAATAATAATGATCATAAATTGTAAATAAATTGTTTTTCTAGGGGAATAAAATTAAAATATTTGAATACTTTTTTAGTCATGGGAGATGGAAAATCGTAGTTTTTCAATTAAAAATGAGTAATTATGATTTTTGGAAAGGAAGAAAAATTAAAAAATGAATTTAATTGACATAGACTGTAGAAATTTTGAAAGAATTATAGGGAATAGCATACTTCACAGTAACCAGATTCGCTTGAAATTTCAACAAATCTTTCTAATAACTTTTATAATTGTAAGTAAATTTTATTTGTAAAACTGAAAACCGAAAATTTATGATTTAATGTGGATTCGACAACAGGTTTAATTCATTATCCCATACATTATTGTATTATTTGACTAATAGCTCAGTGATTTATTGAACCGTAATTCAAACCTCAGCCATTTATTCGACCAATTATCATGATTTCCAAAGCAGAATGTTGACATTTTCTGACATTTTCTTGGCTGAAGCTTTTTTATTGATTTTTTGACCAATACCGCAAAGCGAATTATTGAATTTGGTGTTCATATTCAAACCTCCTGCAAATCTTTGACCAAATTTCAAGATTTTTTAACCGAAACATTAAATTTGCTTGTCCGAGATTATAGTAAAGAAAGCAGACATTTTTCTATTGATTTTTTAATTGTAACTAGCTCAAGAAATTATTGCTAAAAGCATTTACAAAGCATGGAATGTAGAATTACAGCGGAAATGGTAAATCTTCAAAATTTAACTCCATAATTTTGACGGTTTACTCTATTTTGATTGAATGGTCTCGTAATATTAAGTTTTCTATATGAAGCACGGTTCCTTATTAACATGGTCATATAATAACCACTACAGATGCTCTGAAAACATTTTGACATTTAAAACTTTATTATTGGTTAGCGAAAATGTTGGATTTATTTTATTTATATATACATTTTTTCAATAAATAAAATCGGTTCTAATACTAATTAATTCAAATATGTCATCTATTACAACAGTTTTTATCGAAAATATTCCCCTAAATTCAATTGTTTTTTCCCCTAAATTCAATTAATTGTCCATTTTCTAGTAGTTTTGTAAAAAAAAGCAAAAAAGTAATTCAAATTTTAATGTTCTTCCGAAATTTTATATCAATATCTTCCAGCTTTATCTAACCAGAACATTTACATACACCTTTGATAAATTGATCGATTTCCCAAATTTATCTAATTAAAATATTCAATATAAAATTGTATTGAGTTATTTAAAAATTATCGAACCTTGACAATCCTTTTTTATTACAATCTAATCTTTAGACCACCCATAAAATCTATTTCTGGTCAATTATATATACCAAAAATTTCTACTGGTAGTTTTAGTTTTTCTATATTATGAGAAAAAAGACCGCCAACAAAAACAAAATTTATACTAATTAAATTTTCCGGTTAAACCTTTTCTCGTACCTTCCAGAAAAATAGTTTTTTTTTATTATAATATTGAAAATTTACTATCTTTTTGATGGGGTCATTTCATTAACATAAATAAAATTATTGACCATTAATGTGGAACAGTGAAAAAAGAGTGGTAAAAGTCCTTTAACGCCTCAGAAAACAATTTTATTCATAATTTTTGGACATTATTTTTTCGGTACTATATAAAAATTATAGTTTTTTTGTGGAAATTTTATAGTCCTTGACGAATTTTTATTACGTGTACCATAAAAAAATGTTTAATTAAATTATAATTATTATCGCTCCCTTAGAAATTGATATTTATGGACAATTTCTAAATCCGGACACTTTTGTAATAATTAATAAATTTTTAAATACGAACGTAAAACCATCAGATTTTTCTAAAGGAATTACAATTTAGCTTCTGAGTTCGATTTGGCACTAAGTCTTATCAAGAGTATAGAAAACCAAATTCGAATAGAATGTAATTAAATTATTCAGAAATAAAAAACAATTTTGGTGCAAAGGTTTGAAAAGTGGGGATTATAAACAATTTGGAAAGATTACTAGAAACTTTTAGGTTTCAAATTGTGTTAATTTTATGGTTCTAGCTCTTCTGGGTCTGGTGAATAAAGGATAACAAAAAACAAAGTGAAAAATTGAAGTATTTTATACTAGGTAAAAATTAATAAATATTTTTTTAGGTAATTTCTAATTACGTACTTAAAAAATGGACGTTAATTAAATTTTATAATCAGTTTTTTTAATTTTCAATTAAAAATATTAAAATTGGACTAATTTTTCTTTTGAAATTCTTTTATAATTATATTTATTATAGGTTAACCCATTAAAATTGTTTGACCTCATCATAAGAAATTATTAATGATTTGGTATCCAAGGATAAAAAAAATTTATTAATTTATTTATAAATTTAAATTAATAATTATTTATTATGAAAAGAGTAAAATTTCAAATCCCTTAACAAAAAAATCTTAGTTTCTAAGTTGCTGTGTTACCAGCAGAATTTTTTCATATAACAAAAGTCAAAACATAGAAATTATTAACCCCCCATAAAAATGATGATTTCTCTATAATATCCTTAATGATTTCTATAAAGATAGTTATTAAATTCTATTTGAAAATATTTTTTGATTATGATGAGATAAATAATTTTATGTTTTTGTCTGTTGTATTTTTGTGTAAATGATCATTTTTTGGATAAAAGATTTTTTTTTTCATGTAATATGCCAATAAAGATTTTGAAAACAAACAAAAAAAAAATGACCAGGGACGAAGTAAAATTTCTTAGGTCAGTTATATGTCCTTAATTAGGTACAATCTTAAATTGTCCAGTTTAAAATTCCGATATATATTATTCAAGAGTGTCTGACACAATCAAATTTTGTTGAATATGGAAATGGATTCAGTCAAAATTATGAAATTACTAATTATTATGTAGAAGTTGTTTAAGTGTAGCAGATTTAATAGAATTATTGTTAAGGAATTACAAGTTTGGTTTATAAATCCATCAATAACGCAAGCAAGATCACTAAATTGTAAAAGGCTTCCTTACAATTTAATGCATGGCTTCATAACGATCAGAATAACGTTGAATTTTTCGATATGAAGTGAAATTTGGTGAAGTTATATAGTAAGAAATAAATACAACTTTAAGGTAGGTAAGATAGTAAATAGTTACCAATAATTTGAAAGATTCCAACAGTCCAGTTTTACCCGTCATTATCCTACAAATAAAACAATATAAAATGAAGATTTATATAGAAGCATAAAACAGTGGCAATACTTCCAATACAAAATGTTGAAGTTCATTTCCATGAAAATAATAAATAAAAATTCAAAATTCTTCCTCAATATTTCTTAAAAATTTGCTCTTATTCACAAATTTAGTCGTCCTTCTACACACAATAATTCCTACAACAATTAATATTTTCAATAATTTCGTCCTCGTTCAATTTTCTATTACCCTGCAGCCCATCCAGAAAAACAAATTATTTCGAAACTAAAAAAAAACATTCTTTAAAAGTCCAGGTGAAAAAATCAAATTTCATAGCTCTGGACATAATATACACTCGACTCTTCTGACATTATATCGAACCCATCCAAGGTATGATGTTATCTTTACTATAAATACAGCGACAAGCTCAAAAATAAAAGGAACCAATAAGCAAAAAATAAAAAATAACAAGGTTTTTTTCAAACCTTTAAGGCTTAAAGGCATCATCACAGAGAAATTATATAGATAAAAAAATATTTCAAGGGCTTACACGAAAAGTTGTTGCAAAATATTGAGATTAAAAAATGGCATTTATAATAAAATTGAAATAAATATTTTTCATTCTGAAGAAAATAAATAAATTTTGTTTTTGATTTCGTGAAACTAAAAAGCAAAAATATTTTTAACGTCGAGGATCGTCGGTCGTTTTGGTCAACTTCTACAGAGTGTAGGGTAAAACATCAGTTGTAGAGCTTTGTAAAGTAAACATTAGAATATACATATTTGTTATTTTAAAGTTTTATAGACAATTGGTTTACAAAACTGTATATTACTGGCCTACTCAGTATAATTTATGGCCTACTCGATATTGGCCATTAAAATAATTTTTTGGTTATAGTTCAATGGCGTTTCTTTTAAATTGAAAAGTATTGTAAAGTACATTTATTGCCACTAACAGAATTATTAATTATTGGCGAAAGACAATATAGAGGCCTTTATTATTTCTAATTTCGGTAATTTGTAGCCAACATCAATGGTCTGTAATCTACAGCTTAATTATTATTTTTGTCTTATGCCAATATAGCTCCAGTAACAGATTAGTTATTATTGCGTTCATTTCTTTACCAAAATAATTGATTAACTTCAAGTTATTGACACTATGACAATATTGGAACCATCATATCTAACTATTGATTATGGCGTTTCATTTCTCGCCTAAAATCATTAATTGGCTTCAAGAAAATCAGTTGTTGATAAGATAATGATAATTTAGAGTTTACAACAAATTAATGATTATTTGAAATAATTGATTTATTACCCTCAATATAATCAATTATCGACCCAATCATTGACTAATTTCAAGTATGAGTTATTGACTGTATGATAAATGCATGATTTTCAACAAATTATTGATTATTGCGTTCATTTATTACATAAATGATTTATTGCCTCCAAACCGAATAAATAACTGACTCTATTTTTTAATTTAGTAGTTATTGAACCAGATAATCATAGATTTCGTTATGATTATCAGTAAATGGGGATCACTTGAATCTTGGACCAATAATGAGTAAAATATCTCATCCAAACATTGAATTTTGTAACTCAAAATAAAAATCATTATCTGATTACGAACTTGCAGAACAAAATCTTTGTTACTGAAACAGAGGTCAATTCTTAAATATTTTACCCTATATACCAATTTTTTTTATTATTATGATTTTGAAGACTCTTGAACTCAACCAGACCAGCGTAATATATAATAATTTTTTAATATCGATTTTTATTTTTTATTTTTCTTCTTATTCTCGTGATGTTTGTTGTTATTATTTTTCTGTTGATCCAAAATTTTCTGATCACTTCTCTTTACATTCGTTCGGTCTTTTTATTTGGTGTTCACACAGCACAGCAAAAAAAAAACTATCATGTTTTTTGTTTTATACTACTGCCGCCAGCTAGGATCATCATCATTTTCACATCTTCCTTCTTGTATCCGTTTTTTGTTTATATTTCTTTTTACCTGTCCCATTACTACTGATGATCAGACTCTTAAAATAGCTGAAAACACATTTTTTTTTTTTCATTTTTTCAGAGATCTACTTTGGACTTTTTCGATTTCGACGTGGTTCGATTTTTTTTATTTTTTTTTTACTGGCATGGTAAATGCGCGTGAGAAACACACCTGCGCCTGTGTATACTGGACTCAGGTAAAAATTTATATAAAAATATAAAAAAAAAATCTACCTTTAACTAGACCTCTGGCTGTGCCGAACTTTGTATTTAGTAGATATTAAAAATTTGTTATCTTATATTAAAAAAAAAGTTATAACCAAAACGACTTTTAAGAAGGGTAACAAAATTTGTATCAAATGTAAAAATAATTTATCGCGAAGGACTGCAAAAAGTAAAAAATGAAAATGAAAATATTTATGCAAAAGATATTTTAATAATTGTTAAAATTATTGCAAAATTCAATGCGGGAGATTTGACACAAGATTTTACATTTTATTGGTGTATTATAGACCAGCAGAAAATTTTATAACTCTATAGATAATTTTTTTTTTTAAGTATACCTGAATTTAAGAGGTTATTTATAAATAAATTAATGTAAAGTTATGAAGAAAAAAAGTAAGAGTATTTTTGAAGGTTACAATTAAGTTTTCACTAAGTTCAGGGTAAAGTCAACAGCTAAAATCTTAGTAGAGTATTTTTATTGAAAAAGGAAAAGTCGAAAGGAAAATTAATTTAGAATATAAAGTGAACATAGTTGGTCCTAGCTACTACTATAGATAGCCCTAAATCAAAAGTCTCTATTTAACCCTACATCAAGCGTTACTATTTAACCCTGCATCAAAAGTCATACGAAAGGCAATAAGTAAAACTGATTTTGGTGATAAATTTGATGACTTCAGTTAATACTTTTTTCATATCTGGTAATCTATGAATAACTCTAGAATTATAAGTTAAGTTTATGCAGTCGCCAAAGTTGTCTTATATGTTTCTTTATTTTATATGAAAGCCGCTGCAGCAAAACCTAAGATAAATGGTTAAAATTTCCATAATTTTGTCCATTTAGTCCGTAGTTATTCTTCCGTAAAAATCTACAATATCGTAAGCAATTTTATGGTAATCTGTAAGGAAATTACTGCTGTTAGAATTCCAATAATTGTGTTCATTTAGCGATAATAACCAAACGTTAAAAGCTCAATATCCATCAGAATAAAATTATGCGTCATTATTCTTTTCTTGCTTAGTTTCCATCAAATCATTTATTCAATTATATTTAAAAGTCATTGTAGTTCGGTCGACAGTTCATAAGTTATTTTCGAAAGACGTCTTAAATATTTGATTTCTTTTAAATTTATAGCTGGCTAAATACTTTTCTTAAAGATTTCTACATCTTCCACTAGTGATGTGAGCCTAGACTGCCTTCAAGTTTATTGAAGCTCAAAGTTTCCCATCATTCTTTTGCTATTTGGACGTCTCCTTTCTCAATCAATTTGTGAGATAGAGCCATTATAGTTTTATTGCATATGGCCTTAAAGAACGGCACCGGCACCCTATAGGTTAAGTAGAAATTGTATGAATTCTGTACCATTAGTAGAAACTTCAATTGGCCTTATAGCACGACACCCTATATATTAAGTCGAATTCGGTATGAATTCCGTACCATTGGTAGAAACTTCAATTGTCGAAATACTATCAGGTGTTAATAATAATTTAGATGTCATCAAAATTTGCTTTAAATTTATCATTCATTTTACTTATTATACTTCGTACTGATTCTCATTTAAAGCTGATTCAACTCCTAATGAAAGTTAAAAATTATTAATTTTTCTCGATATTCCAAATTAATAGAAATTTAAATACTAACAAATTTAATGAATTTCCAATCGTAAAGACAATTATCCTTGAATCATGAAGCTCCATAAACTATAGACACCAATAATATACTGTCAGGTGTTAAAAAATATCATTATCATCATCGTTTTCATTGATGAATTTTATATTTTGACTTAACAATGGATTTAAAAGTGTCTAAACTATCGCCCTTCATTTACAGAAACGAAATATTTGTGACTGGTCACAGGAAGACACATTAAGAAAATTATTGTCAAGGATTTGAAAAAATATAAAAAATGATTGTGCAATAAAGATAGCCTTTTAAAGAGACTATAATTTCTACAGAAAAAACACCTTTTAACTAAATAAATTGGCATAAGAATTGTATTGTGGTGAAGAATTTTCGTATCAATTCCATTTTTTCTTCTTAACTGACATTTGAATACGATGACGTTTTCTATATTTAGCTACTTTGGTATGTGAATTTGTGGAAATAATTTTAATTTTCTTATTAAATTGTATTTGATTTTATGATAATTGAAATTTATGTATTTAAATAATATTTGCATAGAAAAAAAATTTGTTATTAATTTTTTTATTTTTTTGATAATTTTAATTTCATATTTTAAAAAGCTTTTAATTTCAAATTTGCATTTTTCTTATTGCATAATTTTTTATTTTATTTTATAATTTTTGTTAAATATTTGTCTTTCAAAGAAAAATTACTTAATAATTTTTTAGTACAGTGATTGGAAAACGAAAGGAAATAATTCATAACGTTATAAATTATTTCGTTACACTATTTTTATTTAAAATCATACAAATTATTCATAAAACCGATATAACAATATAAATCGTCGACTTAGTATTGGTTTGTCGTATGCGTCATTTTTACAAACTCAGGAAAATGCATTTTAAAACAATCACAAAATTCGAATTTTTGGGTGAAAAATAAAGTGATTTACTAAACTTATATAAAATTTTCCACTTTAAGTTCCCGACCAAATTAATTACATAATTATTGCTTATTTACATCAGAATGATGTTGTCGTATATACTCCAACTTACGAACAATACGATAATCCAATATGAAAATGAATGTTACTTATGTGTATTTAGCTTTTGGTAAATAGAAAACAATTTTAATAAGAAACAAGCTATTTTGATACAGTCCACAAAGTAAAGTAATATATTTGAGGGAATCATGTACAAAATATTGCAAAATTTTAATAATTGATTTTATAAATGTTAACTGGCTACGTACGACAAACCAATATTGAATATTTTTTTTTTTTAAATGTATGAAATTTTTGTCATATGAACCATTAATTGGGATGTACGTCAAATCAATATTAAAATGCATGTTTCTTTTTTGGGATATACGAGAAAAGTGCAATATCAGTTATCTCCGTAATCGTTGTAAATATTAAAAAACGGATAGCTGAAATAGAAAAAGGATTCCTAAAAACCTATAGATAACTTATTAGGTTAAAATGGCCAATTTGGCGTCTATGACAAACCAATACTGAACCGACGAAATGTTGTGTCACATATTTTCATAATTAATGACACCGTGACAATGCGTTTGATTACATTATGTTTGCTATAACGAAATAACGATATTATTATTTTTAATTGAATTACATTATTATAAAAAAATCGTTAAGAGTTTAATTAAATAACGAAAAAGTGTAACAAAAATGAATTTACTACTTTATGTTATTCCGTTATTCAGTAAAATTTCGTTATTTATGTTTTTGTTATGATTAATATTTCTAATAATTACTGGCCGGTTTGTATCGACTAATTTGTACATGTTCATGAGATTGTATCTGAAAATTTTCGGACCTGACCGTAATTTTCAGAATAATTACATAATAAATTCTTAATCAATTACTGATTAATATCCAATTAATAGTACCAGCAAAACAGAATTTTGACCAGAACGAAATAACGTTATGTAAAAAATTCGTTTTCGTTATTTAATTATATTTATTACATCATATTACGTTTTTTTTATAATGTAATACAATTTAAATTTAAGGATTTTGTTTTTTCGTTATAACGTAACGTTACAAAATTTTCAATAATTGATGTTATATTTTTATTTGATGGTATATAAATTTAGTTTGGAATTTTTTTTTTTAGCTATTGCTGTTGTAGATTTCAAGATCTTAAATTCGAGTTTCCTTCTAGAGTAGTACGTATAGAGTAGTACGTAGTGTATAGTGCATATATGATTCATAATTTCATCGTTTTTTGTTTCAATATTATTTATAAAAAAACGTTTGCAAAGTATACTAACTACACGAAATATAGTATTTTATAAGCGATCAAAACTTTTTTTTTTTGTTTTTTTGTAGAGAGTTAAACTTATATGAAACTTTTGTGCTAAAGGAAGAAGAGTTTTAAGCAAATATATAAAAATGAAAAATATAAAAACTATTTTTTGTTTGAATATCTCAAGTATTTAAGTGGTTTTTCTATGGAATAATATTTGTTTATAAATCTACACACAAAATTTTTTCATTCATTTTTATTTTGATGATTTCAAATGAAAAAGTTTTTGTATATTAATAAATTTTTTTTTTGAAAAAATAACAAATTTTTTCTGAAAATTTTATATAGAACTTTTTCTTACTTTTAAGAAAATAGCTAATAGTAAAATTTTTTTTATATAAAATATGTTGAGGTTATGTTTACTATTTATCATTTAGAGAGATTTTAATTTATATTTTATTATATGGGCCACAGTAGTGGCCAAAATAAATGTAACCATCTGCAAATTATTACAAATTTTCCAAAAATAAGATCGATAAAAGCTTTTTTTTTTTATAAAGTAATTTACTGTACTTGTGGCGTTCAACCGCACACACTACTTTTTTTTTATTTGGTTGTTTGACATAATTAACATGATTGTTAGTTGGTTGTCAAAAACAATATGGGCTTCTGCGATGGAAAAGTGTTTGGAACTCGGCAATGGAAAAGATAAAGTTGAAGCAATTCTTCGTCGTTCGGGAATTTTGTCGTAAAGAGCGTTTCTGATTGGTTAGAATCGACCGGCAAGTTTAAATTTCGTTTTTTTACATTCTTTATTATAGGTTAGATTAGGTAAGGATTTCGCGGATCGCTGATCAACATGAATAATCTGACCGTATCCATTGTGGTCCCGTCGTCGAGTTTTATACTCTAGAAGAATTATTCTTTTTCAAAGATACAACTTTCTTTAATAAAGTGTCTGATCCTCCCATAATTGTTATTCCGCACTTATTGACGATAATTCTGCAAGTACTACCCTACCGAAGTATTGGATCGTTCAATACTGTCAAATTCGCATAACAAATATTTGATTATAGTTTCGTTAGTCTCGTCACCGCAGCAACATTGATCGCTCATTACAAATCCCAAGTAAGCAACGTACACAGGCAATAAGGTAACCAATGTGTAGACTCGAAGGTCTAACAGTTTTTGTCACTAATAATTAGTTTTTCAAGTTTTCGTACTATGCAAATGTTGCTGAATATGCAGAAGTAATTGGAAGTAATTTACGTCTCCTGGTATCATTATTCTAAAAGAAAAGAATTTGCGCTTGATATTCTGACAGGTCAGAGGCCAATGTCTAATATGAGTCTTTATCTCATAGATCGGAGATGTCCTATTTTTGTATGGTCTATTTATCAGTATTGTCTTTGGTGATTTTCCTAATATAAACGATTAGAAGAATACTATCGCTTTAATAACCGCGGTGAGATGTTAAATATATAATTATTGAAAAGATTCGTCAAGAAAAGGAATATATCCATAATGATTATGAATTAGATGTTGATAGTTTTTATATAAATGGATACAACAACTGGGTCTCAAAAGTTGCCAAAGTATAATTGGTGGTCACTTTTATTTGATCACTACGGTATTTTTAATATTCAGTTTTTTTTTTAATTCTAAAATTTATTTATAATTAATTTAAATTTAATTGTATTTCTACAAATAATCTTAAGAAAATTTTGAAATATTCTTGAATGTTTCATTTGAGATTTCCGAAAAAAAAAATTAATTATAAATAAAATTTAATTTAATTCTGAAAAAGTTGGACCATACTATGCGTAACACACAATCGTACCAACGTCGAACAAAAAATAAATTATCTGTAAGGAGCTTTACTTATTCGGTTGTTATAAAATAGCAAAATTTCGGAAATTTTTCAATTTTTCTTTACTGGAGACTAAGGCAATTGTCAAATGGCCATTTCATTTTCTGATCAATTGAAAATCACTCAAAATTTTAGTATTTTATACAAGGTTCTTCTAAAAAATTCAAAATATCATGGAAGAATAAGTTCTTCTATATTTTCGAGGTAGTAAGTTCATCTCAATTTCCTAGATTTCTCTTCTAGATAAGTGACTTTTAGAGGATACAGAAAATCTGTTTAAGCGATTCTAATTTTTCTGGTACCCTCTTGATCGTTTGTGTAATTCAAGATTGATCGACACCCAAAGAGATTGAAAGCAATTAGTTCTTAGTACGAAAAGCTCTCCTGTATTTAACAGATAATTGAATTGTTTCTAATTGATAGTTGGTTACATAACCATTAATAAATCATTGTAGTTCCATTTTTTCCAAAGTATAAACTATTACCAAAAATATATTAAAACATTCGGTATCTAACTAATCTAAATGTAATTGACAAAACCTAATATTTATCTAATTTTTAACCAAACAAAATAAAAAATATTTTCTTGTGTATTTATTTACATAATCTTTGGGACAAAATTTTCATTATTTAACAAAATTTTTGATGTGTGGATTGATGTTATTTATCTGCTTCTAAAGTAGAGAAAGTCTCACTCTATATTTGTAAAATACCAAATCATAAATAAATGATTCTTTATATTTTATATACGAAAACTTTTAACTAAACAAGTAAATTTTAATATTATTTATAGAAATCTTCGAAAAATATTTGAAATGAAAATTATATTTGGTTAAAGAAAGAGTTATTTAATAAAGTATTTATTACCAAAAACAAATTGTATTATTGTGAAAATTTCAATTTCATTATTGTATAAATAGAAAACTTAATATAAAAGAATATCTAAAATAAATTGTGAAACTTTAAGTAAACTTATTAGAAAATGCACATTACAAACAAAATATAAGCTGCTAAACTTAAGGGAGCAGATAACTCGTATTTATGTTCAATAGTTGAATTGTAATTAGCAATAATAACGTTGTACCAAACAGTGATTTCTTTGCAACATGTTAGAGCAACATTTAAGATGAAGTACACATCGATTTTAGTTAAGAAAAATGCTGATGAGCCGACAAGAGAAGGACCTACGATACGAAGGAATAATGATACCATTATTATGATACCAAGCATAAAATTTATTTAAGAGTCAAAAACCATTTGGGCTAAGAAATGTAACCTTCTAGCATGGTTATCATAGAACGTTTCCCAACATAGGAAACTTCGAGGAAATCGAATCCTACAAAAACAAGGAAATTCTTAAAGATGAACAAAAAGTCACATCAAGATTATTCGGTGGAGTTTGCAATGAGACCGCAATGCTCAGGAAGCATGCGGTAGTTATTAAGATTGATCACTACCTCAACATTTACAGAGTGAGAGTAAGAGTTAGTGGAGCATCTAATGTGCCACTGTCGTTCGGTTCAACAAAGAATGTTCAGGATTTTTGGAAATTTCTTTCTGGACAACTTGGAGGAAGCAGGTGGGAATAATCCGACTACAGTGATTAAGTTCATTAGAGAAGTAGGATGGTTTCAATAATGATGAAAAATATTAAAAGGTTGTACGGTGTAGAGTACAGAGAGCTTTCAATTCAGTGATAAAGGGAAAGTATCATTTTAAAGCAACCAACCAACTAACCAAGTGCACATTAAAATGTTGCAGCTAATATTGAAATCGAATTGTTTTTGGGTTCAACGCCATCGCAACATTCATAGCTATTCGAACTGCATATATTGAAAGTTTCCATTTTATTTGGATTGAATTTGGTAAAAATTGTTTAGTAGTTTTGTTTACTGAATCAGTTCTCTTTTTTGTGAATCAATTGAGAATAAATTATCATCTTACAAAATTTATATTTTTGTATTGGATTGAAGAAATATTAGATTTTAATTTGTGTCTAATAATGTTTATTTAAGAAAACCAATTTTAAAATTTATTGTTTCCAAAAATTTATGATAATAAACTTTTCAAGTTTTATTATGCCGAAAACAATTTCAATTTAAAAGTTTTTGTTCTAGTTTTAGAGAACTTTTACATTGACTGATTTTTAAAATGCAATTAAATTGTTTGAAATAAATTCGTAATTTCAATTTGAGATTATGGATTGACAAGTTAATCGCTAATCCTGGCGTATTTTTACATCTTTTGTAAATAGTTATAGATAATTTATTCTAAAAATTACAGCTTATAAATGGTACCATAGTTTAATAAAGTAAGAAGTATTCAAGGACCAATTCGGAATCAACTATAAGACTATAAGCTTCCGAATAACGTTGGTTTGAAACTTCTAGCCGATCTAGCTAAGCAGAATAAGGTATAACAGATGAACAGATGGAAAGACTGAGAAATTTTTAAGTTAAAGTTGGTGGAGGCCATTAAGTTGAAGCTTAATCCTTTGCCAGAGCTTAATCTTTAGTTCAACTTATATTCAGCTTTATCAGTGCAAGTTTAAAGAGAAGCCTCTTCGTTAAAGTATGGTTTAGCTTAAGTATGGTTTAACTTACAAATTCCAGTAATTTCATTTTGATGGTACATTTTCATTCACAATAATATTATTTTCATTTAGCATTGTTTGGTTAATCTAAGCTTAGTCAAAATTTTGATTGAGAAACTCAATGAAGTGAGCTGTGAAATCTAACAACATTTGCACACTTTTAATAAAAATTTTGATTAGTATTAGCTTTAAAATTTATTGAAGAATTTTAATATTTCTTCTCCTTCGATCATAATTTATTCAAAATCAAAACAAATTTAATTGTCAACAAAAATGTTCATATTTTTATTATTTAATTTACCAACGCATTTAAATAATTTCCCCAATAATAAAAATATAAAATCAAATTTCTATTTAAAATCTCTGTTTTCCATACCATTCCAGAGCAGTAAGAATTTTCCATTTTAAATTCCCTCCGCAACGCAACCGCCATCAAACCAAAAATAATCGTCATTTGGATGTCATTAGCAATAATTTAATTCCATATTTTATTTTCGTATGATGGTCTTCTCATTTTTATTTATGCTTCAACACCAAATTTTAAACATAATTTACAAAACTCTGATTTTTATATGGTGCCTAATTATACAAAACAACAACAAATACAAGAGTTTATTTTTGTGACATTGAAATTATATTGAAGAAGCCAGAAAAAAAATTGCCATATAAAATTTCCATATGGCCAAGAATATAAAATAATTTTTATTCAATATTTTTAGTACCATTTTTGTTCGGCGGCAGTGTTAGACAGAAAAGATCCTCCCGAAAAGAAAAAGAGAAAATTCCATCAAAATATTAAAAAAAAAATTTGTAATTTCTTTTAAAAGATTGTCAAGTAAAAAAAACCAAATTTCCCATTAAAATGTTCTCACCCAAAAATGAATTTTCAACATGTTGTCAACTGTGCGGATAGAATCATCATCACCTTCTGTATTAAAAAGCTGAAGGAAAAAAAAAATATTATTTATTTTTTGACATCTTAATAAGAAAATTATTTATATAAATTTTCTTTATACCATTTTAAAATTTATATATAAATTTTCTTGGTTGAAAAAATGAGGGGGTTTGTATTATGATGGAAATATGGTCAGAAATTGGCAATTTTTTTGTTTTAAAGGAATACTCCAAATTGTTGTCTTGAATTTTGTTATATTTGGATGCAGAACTTCATAAAATAAACTAACATACGAAATTTTAATATTAGGAACACAGAAATGTCAAAATTAGTGTTGCCAATATTTAAAAATAAATCGTTAATTTGAATTGTAAAATCGTTTTTTACAATTGTAAAATCGTTAACTTGAGCTGAAAATGCTATATATTGTTTAGTATTATGAAATTTGTAATTTAATGTCAAATTTTATGCATAGCCTCTCGGATCTTGTAATTCTGTCAATTTCTGTCAATGATCACTCAGTAAATTAGCTCACCATTAAGAACTTGGTGAAAAAATGAAAGGGTTTGTAGTATAATGATTGAATAATGTTCAAATATTCATTCTTATTGTTTTAGCTATATTAAAAAAAATAAGTATTGGCATCACTGATTTTGACAGTGTTAAAAAATGAGTATTTTTTACAAAATAAAAAATAAAATAATTAAAATATTCTATAAAAACTCTATTAAATTTATATTTAAAGCTGTTGTTAATTTAACAACATTCTTGTAAAGGTCTGGAAATTATTGTCGAAACTTGAAATGTCAAATTCCATTTGTACTGTCAATTTTTCTGTACAAAAATTTAATTGTAAAACAATCGATTAAAAGGCTCATTATTAATAATGATCTAGCTATAATAAGTTAATTAAGTTTATGAAGCTATAAAAATTATAATTGTTACTATTGTATCGTGGGTGTTCGGTGTTTTCCTAGCTAAATAGTAGGGAAATTACCGAATTTAATGTCTAACATTATGAAAAAATTATAAAATTAAAATTTCTGATGATATTTTCTAATGGTATGTTTTGAAAACATTGGAAACATTAAACAAATTTGTTATAGATAATATTTCTTTAATTTAATGACAACAACGAAGTGAAAGAGTTTTTCTTTTGAGCTACGTTAGCTTTAGGAAAAACGATATTTTTTAGTTACATCATAAAAAAACATTTTGAAAAAGGGAAGAAATAAATTTTTTATTGTAAGTTTTAATAGTTTTGAAATAAAAATCCCAGCTGATAATATTTATTATAAGGAAAATTTCAAGAAATTGTGTGTCGGACATAAACATTATTTTACAAGACCTTCCGCAGTAATTGGAATATTAAGCTTTTATTGAAGGTTTTTGCTCTCAAGTTCTCAGCAGGAAAATTGTTTTAATTTTTCTTAAATTTATAATAATTTTGTTACCTATTTAGACTCCCTATTTTCATCTTCAATCTGATTTTCATTTTGTTTAAATTGGCCTACTCATCTTCTACTTCCTTTTAAAAGTTTTTCGTCCTTGTTTTTTATTCCATTTGATAATATTGGTTTATGTTCCTTCCATCCTTGTCTTCTTACCTTTATGATAGGTGTTTGCTTACTAACTATCCAAAGTTCTGATGAATTTAACATGGAATGTTCAGCCTTCTTACAAAAATTCTTTACATCTTTACATTCTTCAAATATTTTTTTAAAATAACTTTCATAATTTAAATCTTTTGGTGATTTTCCAGCTCAATTTCGAAAATATTTAAGAAAATTATTGAAAAATTCCTCAATTTCTATCTAGTATTGGTTACTATAAAATTATAGTAATAAAATTTAGGCTACTTTATTTGACAGATTAACCAACTTTCAGAAAATTTCTTATTTTCTCAGATTATAACGATAGAACTAGCCTTGTATTTTATAATTTGTGAAAAAAAAACTGTTATACATATATTTAAACCTTTCAGATTTAACTGATTGTTCCCATCATTTTGTTCCAGTTACAACTGCAAAGACTTTTCCTAAATTATATACTATATACCTCTTTGGATTGTAAAAAAAAAACTGAACTGAATGAAAACTACTCATCAATTTAATAAACTAGAATTTAATAATACGTCTCTCTCTAGATCTTTGTCTACTTTAACTTATATACAGCATTATAATATAAAATTGGCCTGTGTGCTTCAATTAAACTCTCAATCAACCACAACCAAAAAAATTATCTCTATATCCTGATATACCAGAGAGATTATTAATGAAATAGTTTTGAAAAAAAAGAAGTAATTTTTGTCGACCTTAGACAATAAAGATTTCGTAACCTATCAATTAAAAAAGATAGTTTCTTTATTGTAGCGCGATAAATTCTTATAGTCTCGACATGGTATATAATATACAATTATTTTGATCTGTAAAAAGATATTATTGACCCATCTTATTATTATCCCAATCTATTAATTATTAATATCTTTCTCGTCCATAGTCTTTTTTTAAAGATATTTTTTGATAAACAAAGAAGTAAATCGCTTTTTTTATAAGCGGTTTGGTGTCATTTCGTCAGTTGTGGTGTCAGTTCGTCATAATAAATGTGTCCGATCAAAATTATTGATATTATATTTAGATATATTATTGGAAATATTGAAGGATTCGCTATTAGAATACGTATAAGAAAATTTAAAAATTAATAACTTTAGATGGCGCTATTCGTAATTTTTGAGAATATATTTTGTCCATTAGAAATACTCATCAAAATTAATGACGTACAACCATTTGGAATGGTTATAGAAAGTTAAAGAAAAAAAAAATCAGTATTAATTCAATTTTTTCCGCTAGAGGCGGTGCAACCCCGAAATATGTATAGAAAAACGTCCAAAATATAATATTATAGCACGAAAAATAGAAAAAGATTCCTAGAAAAGATTCGAAAAATATTGCAGCAATTTAATTTTAATTTTTTTTAAAAGAGAAACATTTATTTTGCTCCACAAAATTGATTATACAAATAAAATATTAGGTATAGTTTTTTTAACATACAGAGCGCCACCTTGTGGATTTTTTTTTTCTCGCTAGATGGAGCTGCAAGGAATTTTTTTTTAATACAAGATTTTGAATAGTTTTGATATCGGCATTCAATAAAATCCCATTAAATATAAGATTAGTGCACACGCTGCGCGATCTTGTTTTGTGATTCTTTAAATTTGTGAAAAATCTTAAAATATCTTCGTATTTTTTTATGTTGCCAGCATATATTTACGTTATACACAACATAATTTGGTTCAATTTATCTTATCATTATTATTAACAAGGAGTTGAGAATTAAAATTGGCACATATTATAAATATTTAATAATCTTTGATCGAAATTTTTTAATATTTTTCTTTACTGATGGTTTCTTATATTATACGACGCGATACACTAAATTAATTATGACTTTTTTTCAGTATTTCGGTATGTTCTTTTTCAATGCAATTTAATTATTATTAAAAATGTTTGATTGCGCCGGCAACAAAATCATCTTAATTTATCACAATAAAAATTCGATTTGAAATTTTTGTAAAATGAATTTTTCTCCTTGTATCTTTATGTAATTTGGTAAATTAGTGTAGAGAGCGAAAGTTATGTTGAAAAAAAAAAACTTTAAGAAATTCTCGTTTGTTTTTTTGTTTTTTTTTGGCGAATTCTTCAGTTCTTTAAAAACATATTTTTTTTGTTCTTAACTCATTCGCTTTGTTAAATAAATAAAAGTCAACAAAAAAAAAATGTTTTAGTTTGAAAATCGAAAAACGAAAAACATATAGATACTTTTTTATTATAAATTCTCTAGCTTTGTGTAAATTGTTTTATTTGTAATATAAAAAAATTGAGTTGGTAAAACAACTAAAAAAGAAGAATTTTTATATTGGCCAAGTAAAACTTCTTGTTGGTAACAATATTCCACACAATTCAACAGAACAATAGTAAAAATATATAAAAAAAACAATACCAACTACAAGAAAAGAAGTTAAGAAAGTAGATTTTTTATGAAACAGAACATAAAAGTATCTTTTAGATTGTATTGCAAAAAAAAACAACCAAAGAGGATACAAAAAATTTTTGGTTTATATATTTTGGTTAGGTTTGATTGTTTTAAGAATATGTTTATATATACATTAAAAAAAAATTCTGTTAAAGTAAGAATATCTGTAAAGTTTCATGGTTATAATAAAAAAAAACACAAAACCCAGTGGTCTCTGGGCGCCAATGAGCGCTTTTAAACAAAAGGAAAAATATATCTTGACAATGTTTTTCTTATAAAACCAAAAAAAAAAAAAAAAATAATAAAAACATAATAAACATGAGAAATTTAAAGGAAATAAAATCCAAAAAAAAAAATTATTTGACAAATATATGTAATTTTTTTATTGTTGATCCGTTGGATAGGCAATGTTAGTTGAATGTAAAATTCAAATTATCTTGAAAAAAACCATACTTAGACCAGTTGTACAATACTATCGAGAGATCAATTCATTGTCCTTACAGCTCACCTCAAAACCATTGGTAATGATTGAGTCAACTTCATTTCAATTTATCATTCCAATACCAATTCTTTACATTCTTGACTTCCACGTAACGTTGCATACACGACAATTATTATCGGAATAACATTCGACGATAACTATCATAAATTTATTAGAAGTAATTGTCTGTATATTGATAATTATCATAAATTTCTTCCAAATACATTGTAGCTGTTTTCATACTGTTGATATTATCAAGATCACTTCTTGAACAAAATAATGAAAAAAAAGATTATACTATCATAAATTTGAAGAAAAAATTATTTAATTCTATCTTATTTAAATAGTTCCATAAGTTATTCATAGTCTAGGTAATGGGGTCTGCAGAATTCGCTATAATCAAGAGCTATATCATATATATGAACTGTATTAAGAGGAAGCTAGCTTTAACTAAAAATCTGACAATAGGCACAGAAGAGGAAAGCCAAATCTCTGGTGAAATGATGGAATGCTTAACATAACCGGAAGCTGCAGAATTGCTGTGTAAATTAAGTACTTTACTTACTCGGTGCTACAGCTTTAGCGCCGTTTACTTGTGTTCATAGCTTCAAGTTAAAATCTATTTATCTGTAAAAATTTGTTAAATTATGTCAAACTAGAATAGTCGAAGAAACCGATGCCGTTTACTTGTGCCACAGCGAGAGAAAGAGAGTTAAACTCTGCGAATCAATATTTTTTTTATCAAAATCTGTTTAATCTATGTCGTTGTAATAATTGACAAGTTAGGCTTAGACTAAAATTCCGAATTTTCTTATGAATATTAATATTCTTTTTCTATTATTTAACGACTGGATATATTAGCTGTCATTTTAATGAAACCTGTCAAACTAAGAAATCGTAAATTAATAAATCTACTTACTCCAAAGAGTTAACTCTAGAACTTAAAGTAGGTAGATGAATTATCTAGTAAACTATTAATTTTTAAAATAATTTTCGTGTTTTTGAAAGTTTCTCTCTTAAGTTTGTCGTATATTACCGGAAACTAAAAATTCAGCCTACTAAAAGAAAGAACTACATCCACAAAGACAATAAGGAAAAACAAACAAATTCTTTTTTTTTTAACTTTGGTCTGTTTTTATATTTCTTGTGGTCGATTCAAATACGATAACACAGTCAAATGAAAAAAAAAAATCTTAAACCATACAGACAAGAACAATAAAATATATTATATCCTTTTTATATTTTCTGTTAGTCTCTTAAGGGATTTTTTTTTTCAGTAAAGCTGCAAAAAAAAAAAAAACAATTTCTGCCAAGCAAAAACAGAAAAAAAACTCCCCAATAAAAATATGTTTTGTAAGTTTTAAAAACGATACATTTTCATGATTTCAATCTCACTTTTGGCCATATCTCATGTTCAACAAGGAATTCACAAAACAATTGAGATTTTCTTCCTTGAAATTCTTCTGTTGCCCTAAAAAGTCCTAAATAAACTACACTACGTAACGAAAAAAAATAAAAAATGGTCTGAAAAGAAATAAGTCATGATGGTCAAGAAAAATTATCATCACTGATATAAACGTTTTCTTGTTTTATATAAGAAGAGCCAAAATGTTTTGCCAGTTGTTTAGCAAATTTTTTTTTTAGTTCAGATTTTTTTATTTCTGAATTATTCTTTAGGTTATACAAAAGGTTCTAAGTTACTGTCTCAATTTATTTTGGTTGTGGTTAATTTAATCGACATGTGAGAATTTAAAGTATAACTTTTTTTTTTGTTTACAAATTTATGTTGAAAATAGATATCAATAATGGAGACTGTTGGATAAACTGGAAGACCATTGGAGTCCGATGGGTATTTTGATGGTAAAGTGGGAATTACAGAAGAAATATTATGGTGGTCTATTAAGTACCGAAATAATCATACTGAAATAATGAACTATAATTAATTTATCAATTAGAAATAATATTAATATAATGTTTTTCTTGGGAGTCCCTTGGAATTCCTTGCGGTTAATAATATTAAAAATACGGTTTTCCAAGGAGAAAAACGTACATCTATGCAGAATTTGATAATCTATATATAGTCTCGAGGAATACTTGCATATTATTAATACTGTGCGACTGGTGTTTAAAGACGTAATATTTCTGTTGACGCGGAATTCATCTTTATCTTAAATAATTTCTCTGAAATTTCTGGAATTATATGATCCAAAAATTGATTCTAGTCTGTAAAGCTAAATTGGCGGGGTATATTCCTAAAGTAACCCCAACTTCAGATTCTTGAACACTTAATTGGCAAAAACATATAGAGGTTGACATCAATACCATTTAAATGGGAATTCGACAACGAAAGAAGTAGATATCTTAGAATGCGGTACAAAAACTCTTTTGTCAATTTGAGCAATACCAATGTTAATCTGGTCTGCAGCTTCTTTATAAGTAACCCAAATTTAACATTTCTATACACACAAATTTGGCGACATACGAAATAGGTCAACAAAGATATCACTTGAATAGGAAGGAATTGATATCTTAAAGTAGGTTCTGGAAATCTACTCTAAATTTGACTTTTATTATATTTAAACAATCCCAAAGTTTTCTATATTTGAAATTTATTTTACTTAGTCATTTTCATCAGATACTATTATATGATCAAAAAGAAGATGCGGTTTTAGTTGGGGCTCTAGTAATGATGATGATGATGATGATGAAAGGAAGACGAAAAGAAATGAAAAACAACAAAAAAAATTATACTGAAAATTAGAGTATTTTCATCGTTGTCGTGTACAACATAGAGTTAATTAGCAATTAATGAAATGATAATGAAGAAAAGATAATAACTACACCACAGAGAATTATATTATATAAATATATTTATATTTAAGTTGTAAAGGAATTAAGTATTAAGTAGAAAATTGTGAAGACTAAAGTGGGATTTACGGTGCAGTGAATTGGAATTTCTGAAGCACGATTATTATTTTTTTTTTTTCAATTTTTTATTTTTTTTGACTTTTTTGCTCCTCTTAAATGATAATTTGCTCTTTAAATAAATGGTTGAAGAATCTACTTTAAATAATGTTTAATTTTTTTTTAAAATTTAATTTTTAGAAAGATTTAAAATTCTTAGTAATTAAAATGCTTGGGAATTAATTATTATAAAAAACAAAATATTTTCAAAAAAATATTATAATGCTTCAATTAAAATGAACTGGACGACGGACATATGAATAGCAAAGATCGTAACGGGCGGTCATCGTGTCTAACGGACGAAGTAACCATTCCATCGACATAAAGCCGATAGAATTTAAAACCCGCTGAAATGAGAAATAAATTTAATAAAATAATTGTCATTAACTTTGTGACACTCATAAGTTTTCTATGAGTTTGCACACTTTTTCATTATAGTTGAAATCATTTTAACTTGTTTATGACTTTTCAATACAATCGCCGTGCGTCAAGTTAGGTTGAATTAGGATTAAATTAAGGGTTCCACAATATTCTTCACTGCAAACTATTCTAATTTGGTAAAGCCATCACTAAAAGTGATTCATTCCTACCTCATTCGACTAAACCCGTATTGCTGACAAAATAGAAAATCAGAACGGAAGTCGTTTAGATGTGAACGTCTTAGTGCTGCTGCTTTCAGTATTATATCGTCGTGTAGACAGCGTACTATAAAATGGAAGGCTCTACTAGTATTTTAGTTTTCTTCCTAATCTTTTCAAGGTCTATAGTTTGCTAGTTTTATGATTTTAGTTATAATTCGAGTGCATTATGTCTTTCTAGTGCGTTTAATTTTTCTTCATTTGCAGTACAAATTTGTGTAGAAGCTTGTTGAGTTTATAGTGTCTTGCAAGAAGATTTTGATTCCTTCCTGGTTATTTCTAGTAACTCCATAGCTAGCTAGTTTTACGATTTTTTCTTCACTTAGAATGCCAATCAATGTTTTTGATTCATTTCTGTTTATTTCAACGACCTACATAGCTTTGTTTTTTAATGAATAGTTTTGTATTGTCTTAGTCCTTCACACATTTCAGTAGTTGAAAATTAAAATTCTGTATGCATCGGTGCTGTTCAATCCCAATTAAGACCACAAAACGTTATCCTTTTCCTAACCAAATATAATATCTTTATCCCACCAAAATTTTCTGATTTATATCACTTTTTTTCTTTTCGACTCTATAATACAACCCTAAAAAAATATAATTAATTTTAATATTCATTAACCACATTTGATTTATTATTATTAATATTTCCATTCGTATAAGTCAAACTTACAGAAAACACAACATAATAAACAATCCAAACAGAAGTTAAAAAAATAAATATAAATTATAAAAAAATGGCACCCCGAAATTATGATATCAAACAAAAAATTTATTAAGATCTCATCATTTTGTGTAGTTACAATAGAAAAAGGCTTTGAAATCAAAACCTAGAAATAAAAACAACAAATACTTTAAATGCCTTTTTTTATACTCTAGTACTGTTAATCACAGGCCCTGATCAAGATTTTTTTACAAATCGAAATTATATTATAGTTTTTTGTTTTTGTTGAGAAGGGTAAAAACCTCTAAAAATAAAAATATGATCCACCCTAAAATAATTCCCTAAAATCGACATTGACACAAATTTCGGTGTATGTATCAAGGTACATCAAATAACAAATCCTTCAATTGATATTTTTCTCGAAATGTGTCGTCAATTTCAAATTTTCCATTTATGACTTAATCTAAAATTTATTTATTTTCTAGTTAGCATTTAAGTTTTTGGTGATAATGTCGTCAACCATTAGAAATCCATTTTTTTTGGATTGACAAAAAAAATTATTATTAAGTATAATGTGTTATTTTGATAATTCGTATATCCTGCGCGACAGCTGCGCAGAAATATAGACTTAAAATATAAATTTTTATGACCTAAGTTTTTTTTTTTATTATTACTATACATAAATATAAATTATAGAAATTGAGCCAGCATCCCTTTTTTTTTTGTTGGGATGATATTGCGCAGACATGAGGGTTCTTATCAAATATAGCGTGCTGGTATGGCACCGTAACAAAATTCGAAACATAAAAATAATTATATTAAACTCGGGTGCGCATATTCTACATTAGAAAAAAGGAATTATTGATTTGAATTGTTGAAGGTCGTGATGTAGAAATATTAGTAATGAATTAATTTTATTTTTTTTAGTTTAAGTTCTAGGTAGGTTAGATCTGTATTAAGATTCTGAAAAACTGATCGTGACATATAAAAAATCATAAATTAATAATAATAAATATTTTGAAAACCAGGGGAAGAAAGAGGAAATTCTTGATATTCCATTTATTTAACCTATTGGGAATCACATTATGGTACTGTTAGCAAATCCATTATGAATACCCTTGTACTACGGGAAACCTACTGTAACCCATTATAGTACGATTAGCGAACCAACAGCTTCCGCAACAACATTATTTAGAATCAGTCTAACTATTTTCTTTACACTACAATCAAACACTTTCGAGCCAAGAACCTACGTGAAATAACCTTAAAATTGGCTATGCTCGGGCTATCGTTTTTCAGAAAGCTGAATTGCGAGTTCAAACCCGATCTTAAATAATGGTTGTATTTTCTTTCTTTTGGAAAATCGAAACCTTCTTAGTTATTCCAATATCAATTGGGCTAAAACCGATACTCAACTTGATCAAACAACTAACAATCAGTTTTGAAGAATTGCAGATCAAATTCTATTCAAGCTATCTTATTTTATTGCCTGTTTTTTAACAACTTCTTGCACTGCCATCCGTCGGATAATGAAATTTACAGTCTTTTCGTTTATATACTCAACAAGAAATTTGATAAAAATTCATTAAGTACTCAAAAGGTCAAAACTAACTCAAAATTGAACTATACGAAAATCTTCTTTCTGCATACAACCCTACAAAATTTTAATATTTTTTAAAATTAAAAAAAAAAAATACATTTTTATTTCATACTTTCAATCAATTTCCATTGAAAACATAAACCATACTAACAATAAAAATTATTTTCAACTCAGTGGGCATTACCCGAATAAAAAGGACCACAAATAAAAAACCATATCTGATAATAATGATGATTTTAGATAGCTAAAGGATAATAAACAAAAAAATATAATTATTGTCAAAAAAGGTGTGTTCTTTAGCTTATAAATACCGGAGCTGTCATATCATAATTTTGTTTTTTTTTTTTCACTCCTTTTTTTTCAAAATTTTTTTCGCTTTCAATATTCTTTTATCCTTTCTCTGAAAGGATACGAAAAATGTCTTAGGACATCATTGGCTCAGTTTATTATTAATATTTACTATTCTCAAGCCTCTTTTACTAGTGTCAGTCATTTTACCATCCACTCATCCTCCTGACAATAACAATCAATAATGTTTGCAAACATTATTAATAATTTCTAATTTTCTTTATATTGAATATCCTTTTCTGTATAAGATATCCTTAAAAATATAATAAGAAGACATGGAATATTCTAAGTAATCCTCATACCACAAACAAAACAAAAATTCATAAGAAAATCACCGACAAAAATTTTTGTATAAGGATTTTTTCATCATGCTATGATAATAATCCCTGCCCTTGGCTAATGGATTTTTCAGTATTTCGGATTATCGCGATTCTTTTACATTACCAAACAATCGTCCTTTTGTATATAATAATATTTTAAATTATCCTTATACGTCTATGCATTTTTTGTTGTGAAAATATATTAAATAAATAAAATAATCTGCAAACCACAAAAGAATATCATGCCGTGATAATCCTTGACGCGTTTTTTATTTATGATATTACCAACAATTTCGGGATCTAGGATAATATTAAAAAAATTTAATAGGTTTTTTTTTTAGTAGGTACCACAAATCTACGGAAACGTTAAGAAATTTTGCAAACATAAAATTTTTGTTATTATAAGTAATTATTTGTGATGGTTAGATTTTACAGCCTGGAAAAGATGTAAAATATTCGGTAGTCTCTCAATATTTATTTATTTATACTTTTTTTAAAGGAATTAAGTAACAAAAATTATTTTATTTTGGTTGGACTTAAAGATTCTTTTTGCTTGATTAGAGGCTTTAGAAAAATTGGGTTAGATTCTTTGAATTAAAGGTTTTTTGTTCTTGATACGAAGCTTACAGACAAGGGATGAAAAAAACTGTTTCTTTTGGATGAAAACAACTGCACATGCGAATATTAAATCTAATGTTTTTGGTATAAAAGTCATCAGATTGTAAAATTTATAATCATTTTTCTTATATTTTCTTTTGTGGATCATTTTTGTTATCCTTTTGGTTAGGATTAGTTAGACGAATTTTTTGTATTTATGCAATGATATGTTTTGTTTAAACAAATTGGATTTAATGGGATTTCACTGGGTAATGTTTTGTTAGGTTTATATTACAGATGAAAAATAATAAAAGTCAGCGGTTTTTAGGCTTCGATTAACATCATATTTTGTTCGTAGAAATTAGAAATAATTCCATTTTGAATCATCATTAAAGCGTAAGGATATATTTTTAAGGTAATGACACCATAATTGTTAGAATTGTAGCGGTATTCATGTCTAAATTGTAGGAGAATTTTAAAACATTTTAAATTTATGAATTTTAAATTAATTTTTATGAAGATTGTAATATATTAGATTAGATTAGATAATTAAGAGATCGTTAAAGCAGAAGTACGAACTTTCAGCTCCCTACACCACGACCTTAAACTGCGAACTTCCATCTTCCTACATTGCATACTCTACTAATATTTGGTCAGTACCAAGTTTATATAAAAAGGAAGAATTTCTGACGGCCTGACCACTGATTTCGTGAGGTCTCAGAAATTCATAACTCAGGTTATTAACCATTTTCAGGGTAATGCCTCGCAGTCCGAGAGGGTGTGTTCCGCAGTCATCATCCGAACAATGTGTGTTCATCATCCGAACAATTCAGTCACAATCACAACCGACAATCACAATTTATAGACTTTCTAACTTTGTTTAAATGATTACGTGTAACCGAGCGAGCAGTGTTTTATAAACAGACTAATTATTGTACGTAACTCGGTTTTGTTAAGTGTGAGCAGTTCTGTAGCTTGCAAGAATAGCTTACTTTGACGTAATGTTTGGAATATTGTTCCGATTTCTCGGTATTGTCACATTTATTTAGCTTTTAAGTTTTAGAATGTAGTATTGAATCGACAATAACTTAATTTTTCAATTGTGTTTTTTTTTAATTATTAAATTTTAAGCTTCTATAAATATAGATTATTAAAAATATGACATAACCACAGAATTATCACCTAAATTTATGACATTTTAACCACAATTTTGACAAATTTGTGATTTCAATAAAATCAACATTTTTATTGCACAAAATATAAATAATTTTTATTATTTTTTAACCTTTATTTTTATAACGAAACAAATAAAATTTTGCATTTAATGATCAATAAAAAATAATAATATTTAAAACTTTTTTATATTTATTTGTTTATTATAATTTTGGTAATTTAATATTGTTGACTTTGATGTGTCACCTATTTCATTTTTGTTAAAAAACTTTTTGTGGTTTTGTTTTGGAAATTTTCAAAAAAAACACCAAAACTTATAAGTGCTCTTCAAGTTGTCAATTTGTTTAAGAAAATTAATAAATCAGAATATAATTTCGCCTCCATAACTACAACTCTGTAAGGTTCTCTTCAAAACCGCAAAGTTTGAATTTACAAATTTTCCACTTATTTGAAATTTTAAATTATATTTGAAATCTAATTTTTTTTTTAATATTTTTGAACAATTCAATTTGTTAATGTTCTCATCTTACTAAATAAAGTTTGCGGAGTTGAACTACTTGTGCAGTAGTTAAGAGTATTCAGTGATAGTTGTAACGTATACCAAGCTTTTTAAATGCACTACGAAATATTTTTAAGCAAAAATTCATAAATTTCCTGTAGCGTAACCTAGAGGACCATATGGAAAATAACACACTGTTGCCATTTAGTTAGTTGGTTTTAAAGAAGTGGGAATTACAAGCTTCCCACGCACAAAAGAAACAAATATGTGAACTCATCATTGTTACAGCATGTCGACACATTCAAAATCAAGGTTTACGCGTGTTTTTTTTTTTTTTTAGAAAGAAACAACAATTTTTTCTAAATCTTACACCCACCACACGTGGAGGATGAAGTAAGATCTAATTCTAATCTCATGTTTCCTAAGAATTGTATTTCCCGCGACAATTGCTGTATAAATGGTTGATACCTTCTTCATCTTTAAAATTATCGTGGACTGTTTTGTGATTTGAAATCTAAATGTCCCATTTACTTATTAAGTTTCTACTGTTGCCACTATTTAGGCGATGTTGCCATTTAGTTCAAGATTTTTAATATTTCTTTATTCAGCATTTCCTTTCAAACTTTTTAACTTATCAACTTGGGGTTTATCAACAATTTAGTCAGGATAATTAAAGTTCATCATTAATTCATCTAATTAATCATTATTTCAGAGAATGGACAGACAGACTTTCAAAGAGTTACCAGCTATTTTTATTCTGACATCAAAACCTTTTCAAATTTTATAAAGCTGGAAATCATTTCTCACAAATTACATTTTATTTTATAATAAAAATTGATATTTTTAAATTTTTTGACTGTCACTAAAAAATCTCTTCAACCAAACCTAACCAAAAAAAAAAAATCTTCATTATAAAAATGTCTCAAATTTCTTTAATAAAAAATTTCGTTTACGAAATTATAAATAAGTTTTTGTTGTTGTTGATGTGTTGAATTAATACTGAAATCTTACAATCTGTTTCTATTATTTTGTTGTTGTGTCTTGCTCCCATATGCTGAAAATGGCTCCAGGGGCTCTCAAATCAACAACCATGAGGGAATATGACTTTTTGTACCCATGTGGATATAAAAAAATTAAAAATAATAAAAAAAATTTAAAATTTATTAAATGGATTCATAAGAAATTTTTATTAAATTGTTAATTTATTAATTTATTTATTAATTTTTTGGTTGTTTTGCTAAAGGTGTTTAAAATTTTATTACTTTTAAATTGGCAGAGTTTTTTTTTCGTTCTTGCAGATTTTAATTTCCAAAAATTTAAACTGACTAATAATTATTTATTTGACAGTTTTTTTTTGATCGACCACAAAACATTAAAATAAATATGAATATTTTAGGTGTAACTTAAAAATAAAGATTATCTTAATCTGTATTCCTTTTTGGGAGGTATATAGTTAATTGGAACCAGTTTGGCTGATCATATTTGGTGATTGTTGAAATTCATTTATTTTCGGTAAATTATTAAAATATAATTCTTTCTCGCAAAAAATGTCAAATGAATTTTTGATTTTATAAAACAGGTTATAAGTTTAAACTTGAAGTAAATTACAAGTTGAAGCAAGTCAAAAATTTAAATACATTCTGCAGACAGATAAAATATGATTTTGATACCTCAAATTTGTCCAAACCTTAAAATGTTAACTGATTTAATTATACTAAAGAAACTGTTTTACATCAGGCGACTATGGCCCTCAAGTTTTCCCAATTTATAAATTGAGATAATTAACAGATCAATTTGATAATTAACTGAAAAATTTGTTATGGAAAAGATGAAACTGTGCCGAGCATATTCAACTGTTACAGAGATTCACGATTTTATTAAGGACACATTTTTGCTAAGTCAAATAATTGTTTTAATCGCAGTAATTGCCGCCACTGTACTAATATATTTCAGTAATTCCAAAATTTTAATTCTTCTTCCTATATATTTCTATATCTCTGAACTCGGATAGGTTTGCACTGGGTCTATATCGGTACTATTTCTATATTAATAACTAACTCTGAGTTGGTATTGAGGGGCTATTCAATAAATGGAGGGGCTTAGAAATTGCAGCAAACTTAAGGAGTTTTCTAGTTATTCAATAACTTGTAATTCAATAACTAGAATAAAAGAATAGTTAGTTTTCTACTAAGTAAATCTATACTTCTTTCAGTACTGATAAAACTATATCTCTACGGATTGCGAGACCTCTATACTTAGAATCTCTCTTTTCTTGTCCTTATGCGATAAGTCTATGTTTAAAAGGGAATGCTTGCCGATCAAATTATGTCCAGTGCAGATGCCGACTGCTGATCTACATTATTCAAATTCAGTAGGATGCTTAGTGCTTTTATTGTAGGCTATTTAGATATATCTATATAAACTTAGAATTTTGCAAATCATATCAATGAACTACAACTATACAAGCTGCGATGTCGCAAATTATAAGGTTATGACTATTTTTACTCAAATGTTCTTATTAAAGCTATTAATATTCAGCTATTTGCTGTCAATACGGCAACAACTGTTAAGATTTTCCTCTTATTTTCACTGGAGTAACATCTAGTTGTAAGGTTAAGCATACTTCTTGCTGCAAATCTTTCTTATATTGCAATTTGGACCTTTTATGTAGATTACAAACCCATAAAGATTTCTTGAGGTGTCCTTACAAATTAATCGAGACAGAACAAAATGAAATAGGACAAAATGAAATAGACTTTGTTAAAGACCTACTAAGCCATAAAATGTGATATGGAACATTGAAATAGTTCATTTAATTAGGCCCTAAGGAAAAAAAATCTAGAATCTTAAAATTATGATCTAATTTTACTGTGCGGTTGTTATAAAGTTATTTAATACTGAATAAACTTGTACACCGCTGATTTTTTTCTGCCATTGAACTTACATTTATTAAAAAATTCAAAATCATTTTTTAGTTTCTTAATTAAATCATTCAATTTTTATATAAATAATAAATAAATTTAAATAAAAATTACTGAATTCACAATAATCTTAAATATCATAAATTTTATTCGATTATATTCGTTTTATTAACTTTCTCACCTTTGTCACACACCAGCTCAGTTCCGTCAGTTTATAATAACCGAATGTCTATAAGCTAAAAAATTCAATTTTTTTGTTGTTTCGATTGTTTAGTGTTTGATAGAAGCCATAAAACTATTAATAATCATCAGAAATTTATAACAATCACCACAACAAACAACACAAAAAAAAAATTGTCATTTTCTATTGAACTTTATAATGGCTTCAGGCGGGGGGGCCATATTTTATGGAGCGTTTTTTTTTAGAAGAAACACCTTACAATAAACGGTTTTTTTACCAAGTCACCATAATTTTAACAGGTTCAATTTTAAATTATTATTATTTTTTATACAAAACAAAAATAAAAATAATTCCAGATTTTGTTTGACAATATTTTGACATATGTTTTGACTATATCTCAAGTCCGGTACGGGGGAATTTATGTGGTTTTTTTTTTGTTGATATTGTGAATAAATTAAAATTGTAATTTTTTTTTTTTTTGGAATAAAATTTAAATGTATATGATAAAAATCAGAAAATTTTGATTGAGAAAGTAAAAATAGATTAATAAAAATCACTTTTTGAGTTATGTTAATGTTAACAATTTGGGTTAATATCTTATTTCATTTTTTTAACAAAAATTTAATTTATTCATGATTTTTATAGGCATCTAATATAAATTTTTTATGTATTTAATTTTGATTGAATAAATATTATAATTTTTTTGACAATTTAAAATTATCGTTTTAGCAATGTGGTAGGTAAAAAAAAGACTAAATCAATAAAAATGGCAGCTGTTAAAATAATAATTTTTGAAAAATTTGAAAATTATTAATTGAATTGAAAGTTCAGTCAGTGTAAATAGGTTAGAGGTTTAGAGTAAGGATGGGCCAAAGACAATGCTAATCACTGCAGCCATTTAGATTATATTTCTTGTTATTATTCGTCACTGACCAAACCCGTACTGTTGATAAAACAAGACAACTGCTGCAGTTACAAGCGCCACTCTTCAGAGGGAGTAACAACAAAGCCTTCGAGCTGTAAAAATAGTCAAGACATGAACGCTTCACAGCTACATAGTATGTATTTCATTGTTTCGTTCTTGTATAGACGTAACTTACAAACCAGATCCGCTGATAATCAAATTGCGTGAATATGCTTTTTTAGGTTACAGTAGCTATTTATATAACGATGCCTACTATATCGTTCTGGCTTTCTTCCTATTTATTTGAAGTAGTTCTATTAATTGCTTTTTTGATTGACCAGCAATGAATTGATTCAAGTGTTTAACTCTTCACGCAATTTTCTAGTGTAATTCTTTTGATATTGGGCAGTTTTCTCCTTTTGCAGCGTCTTGAAGTAGCAGTTTGAGAGAGCATTGAATGGTTGTGATCCAATAGGGTCGCCAAAAATGTCTGCCTTTTCATTACCTTAAGTTCAATGTAAATAATTGAGGTTATACGCGATAATAAAAACTGTACGGCACCGAACCGAATAACTATGTACAAAAAAAATTATACTTTCGGGCTATTTGGACTGCCGAAGGTGAATTAACAATAAAATTATTATCACAAACCTTTTAAAGTTTTATTCAATATTCTATCTAGAACAAATAAATATTTAACAAAAATATTTATCAGTAGCGTCACCTAGCTGAAAGTAAGTCAGCCTCCATTTTGGATAGTAGAGAAATTGCAAATATTCAGTAAGCTAAATGTCGGCCAGACATACGAAGTCGCCAAATTGTTAACATTAAAATAACTCTAAAGTAATTTTTATTAATCTCTTTAAGACCCTAATCTCTTTAAGAATTTTGACAACTCTGCCTAATGTTAAATCACTCAAGATTTAAATGAAGTATTATCTACTAAAACTGAATGGTGGAATATTTTGATACTTTACATAAACGTAAATGAATTTAAGAAACGAACCAGATGGACCACCGTCAAAAATATAAATATAAAAGAATTTCTGTTCCTCTTCGGAACCTTACAACAAAATTTGAAGAAAAATTATTTCCTGATCAAAATTTCCTATGAAAAATTTCTTGAAACGAAAAATTTGAATGACTTTAAAAAGATTGCATTCCATCAATCGTTAATGAAACCTTTTACATTGAAAAAGAAATACTTTAAAGAAATATAGCGCCAAGCTTGGTACTATCATAACTATAGGTATCATTTAAAAGTGCTTCTGTCTAATATATCACTTGATTTTTGCTACTATAGATAAAGAAAAAATCCAAAAATTTGTTACAAATCACGCCTAATAAATAAAACTAACTTGCAGAATGTATTTAAAAATGAATTGGTGCAAAAAATCTAGTAATTCTTTTTAAATATATTTTAATGAACCATAACCAAAAGTTAACACCTTCTTACCTTTTTTCCTTCAAATTCTCACATAGTTCACGATCAAAAAAGGTCTCTATACCATCTAACAATCAATGCGTTTTTTTAAAACGCCTTTGATCTGCTCCTTTACAAATAATTTTAAATAATAAATTTATATTTTAATATGAACCGGCTCAAGTTACTTATTACAATTTAGTAAATAGGAATTTAATGTCCTTTTTTAAGATGATTTTTATAAATACAAATTTTTGAGTTGTTCTTTCACGCCTTTTTAAATAATATTTTCGATGCTTTACTTTTTTTTTTTAAATTACTCAGATTCTTTAAATGATCATACCAAAAGATTTAACACACTGTAAGGTCTGATATTTAATCAATTTGTTCTGGACCGGTGTATTTATATTATTTTGTAAAATATTCTGTACTTCTGCTAATGATTGCTTTCTAGTTTAATGTGGTTTTAACATTATAAAATTTATTTCGTCCCTTTTTTGCGCAATTTAACATGCACAATTTTCAACACACTGTAATTAACTGACAAACAGAAAAAAAAAGGATCAAAATGAAATTTAATATGATTTTATTTTTTTAAGGTCTGCTCGCGATCTTTTTAAATTCATATACATATTTTAAACCAATTTAAAAGCGAAATTAATGATTCTCGGGGTTCTGTCTTACCAAAAAATATTTATGATGATACCGCAGTTACGAGAATTTTATGTGCCATAAGAAATCGCCACAGGGTGCTTCTATGTTTGCAAAAAAAAAAAAAAAATGAAAAGAGGGTTTGAAGTAATCACGCGTATAGTCAACACCGTCAAAAACGCGTTGATTTTGTTGTTTTTTTGTGCTCAAAGTGCTCAAGGTGCTTTTTTTCGTTTAGTTTTACTGCAGCGTAAATTTTTATATAGTCGACAGAAATATTTTATTTTTTTTAAATGATTGAATGGGAAAACATGAATGGGCATAAAAGGATTTAATGTGGAATTTTAGTTTCCGATTTTAATTGCATTATTTGTAAAATGATCACGAACATTTCAATTTGAATCCGTGATGATTGGAATTTGATTTTACTAGGAAAATTAATAACTTAATTATTTCTTCCATTTCTAAATAAATTATTTAACAAATTAAAAATTATGATGAAATTGAATATTCGCACTTCGGATGGATCCAAATACTGCGCTAATATTTGGTCGATATTTATCCCTTAAAACAAAATTTTTGTTTTCCAACTCGTTTCCTTGATGAATCTTCAAATTTTCATTCATACAATTTTACTCCATCTCTGCATTGGTAAGATTACAAAAGATGAAACCTTCTTTTAATCAGAATCAAAGAGTCACAGTCCAGAGTACGTGAATGATATTCTATATACTACAGCCCAGAGTAAAACCAAATCACTTTACAACTTTACCCAAGAGAAGTGACATTTCAGAGATTTCCAATGGGCGACACAAATTCATTATGTTCAGCGGAAGTAAAGAATCTTTATTTTATTAATATTTCTATTGGGTCATGGAGTTAAAGGAACTATACACAGAAATTGACTGGTTTATGCTTCAACTTATCTTTGGCTATTATATTATCATCGATAATTTACCTCTGATGTTTACTTTAAAAGCCTTTCTCTTACTTATTTTACACTTTGCTATTTTACGTCAGCTAATTAGGTCAGATCCATTTCCAATTATCACTAATAGATCATTCAAATTGAACTGTATATCGTTTCCGATGAAAAACATTACATATCCGAAAGACGATTGTAATTATCTTGCCGGTAATATTGCTTCCTCTTGTAATCTAACATTTCTTCAAAATGACAGTTCCATCTAGCAAATAAAATAGTACCAATAAACGGAGTTATTCAAAAGATTTTTGCTGATATAAGTCTTGTCTGCAAACCCTCTTCGCTATATACAAATTTTGTGTCTGCTATTAATCAAAATCCAAAAAAAAAAACTGTTGAAAGAAAAATTATATTTTGCCCAAAAATATTATAAATGACTTTGCTGAAAGCAGTGATGAAATTTTGCATAAAATATTATAATCATACACACTTAAAAAGGTGATTGTGTTGACACAGACTTGTTATTAAAAATAAAGACGTGATCATTACGATCATTATTATAACAAATTCTCTATACAAAAAATTCCTTTCAGAAAATTATGACAGAAATTAAAATTTTTGTCTGACATTCGTTTCCTCTATTAACAACGAATTTTTCGGTCTGTTGTATTAATAAATTCTTCATATCTCGTGTATTATATAGTACATTAAAATAGAAGGATTTGGAGTTTTATGAATACCTATTTCTTGTATTAATAAATTTTAATTAGCTTTGACTTATATGAATCAGAATTTAATTTTTTTTACTCATAATATATTTATTCGGATGTAAAATTCGATACACATTTCCGATTTTTTTTTTTTTTTGAACGTTGTTCCTTTTCAAACTTCCTCCATAACCGCAGTATAAAATGTAAAACCACTAAAAAATCATTGATTCCATATTATTTTTATTTCATACCATCTTCATCCGGCAGGTGGTTTTATATAGAGTTATCATAAAATAATAAATTTTGCTAGGGTATGGCAAGATTTTTTTTTGCAAAACTAGCAGCAACGAAATAAAAATATTATTGTTGTTGGAATTTAGTTCGCGGGCGCACATTTAAAAAAAAAATAAAAAAAAATAAAAAAATTATACCTGACATTATGAAGGTAACGTCGGCCGAATAGTTTGCAGTGCAATAAATAAAAAAAAAAAAAAAAATTTCTTGATTTTTGAAATAGTAAAAAATAAAGAAAAATTAAATAAATTTCAGAAATACTAAATAAAATTACAAAAAACTGTTGAATATTTAATGTATTTTATCCAATATTTCTTTAACTGATTAAAAATGGCTGAATAGGTCATTTATTTTTACAACTCCACTTAAAAATGGCCTTTTGTACAAAAAAATAATTAAATTCTACTCACTTTTCACATGACTTATCATTTAATAGACAATTAATTTAAAATCTGTCATAATTTGAATATATAATTCATAATTTAAATAACTAAACTATTTAGGTGTATAACAAAAACTGGACAATGTAGTTCATAAAATTAATCCAGTTTATCTTATACTCGTACTGTCATGATTCTAATATTTATACAAACCTCGAAAAAGCATTTTAACATGTAATTTTATAAATATATTGAAACTATTCGACTGTAAAATCCTCGTATTCACAAAATACTATCAAAATGTATTATATTTGACAGTTGGGTTGCTAATTGGTCGAATATTTGATTATTTACACGTTCACTTCATATTAAAGTTCAAAATTCTTAACTTAGTGTCCATAAATAATAATCTTTCTTTCAAAAAGATTTCGAACCGTAACACCACAGTTTAGAAAATAAAAATAATGATCAACCAACTACTCAGGCGACCATGAATCTTAAATATATTGTTGATTTTATGAAATATGTTTTCAGTGTTGATGAAAAATTAAGCTACGGTCAAAATTAAACATTTTTTTTTTCTTTTTTTGCTTTCATCCTTTTTCGGGTCTGCAATCGTCTGAAATGATATCGGCGCGCCATACTTTTCAAACCAAAAACTCAGGTTCCATAAAACATAATTTCGTCACATTATTACGAAAATCTCATATATTTATCGGTGTTTTATGCAAATATTAAAGATTTGCCTCTTTTTTTTTGTTCTGTCCTCTGAGACTAACACTTTTAAGCGTTATCCATTTTACCGTCCCTCTTAAAGTTATATCCGTCCATTAACACAATTTTAATAAGTTTACAAATATAAAAAAAATTTTGAATTTTTATTTATAGACTCACGAATTTGTTTTAACCCTGAAATGTGAAAAAAAAAAACGATTTTTTTTTAATGTCTATGGACTATAACAACAACGCCAATAAAAAAAATGTGCATTTTTCTATATGAAACCTGGGGGAATTTACAAAACATAAATTGGTAACCTGAGATTTTAATTCACCTGCCCAGTTGGATAAAAAAGTTCTTTTTTTTTTAAAATACTAAAATGCATATGCAAATCAGTAAAATATATTTAGTGTTTGTGGTTCAAATTCTGCAGTGTTGTTGTTATTACTCTATAAACTCTGATAAATTCAGATTGTCTTACAGTATAGAATTATAAGTTTTTTTTTGTCTCCCGTGGTGCCAATGTTTATTGTAAAGAAGATTAATGAATTTTAATATTACATAGAATGAAAATGTATTTGTAAGAATGCATCAGTGCAGAAGTATACAAAATCAGCTGCTTATTTGGTTTCTCTTCAATATAAACTAAAAATAATTAATATACAGAAATATTTATTATTGTCTTATTGTTAGTTTGAAACTCATCATCCATGTTCAAATGTGGTAAATGCTGGTACTGACTTATTGTTTTGATATGTCATTTGACAAAATACAAAAAAAAAATTAACCATTTTGGTAGACAGAATAATAGATTTCAAAATTTCAAATTAAAAAGTTAGTTAGTCCAGGTTAACAAATAACATAACAAAACGCACACATAATAAATTCTTAAGGTGACATTTCACTTTCACACTAGCTAAATTTACATGAACTTTGGAATAATGGAAAAATTGATAATAAAAATGGTTGAGTACGAAATGTCTTGGGAAGAAATTGTAATTTGAAATTTTGTAATTCATACATTGAAAGTTTCCTATTTCAAAAATTATATCGCTTGAAGACATTACTAACAATATCTGTCTTTATGCTTGTTTACGCTATTCCAAAGAAATAATCGGTCTCTTGCTCAGGTTCACATATTTTATTGGTTGACGGGAGACTGGATCTTGTCTTTGAGATGAAATTTGATTATGACAATACTGTTCTATATTATTCCTCTTTTTATTCGAGCCATCTGTAAAGTTTAAAGCCAGATACATGTCCGTACGAGATAGTACAGCATATTTCCTTAATAGTATTGCAAATAAACCTTCAATTTAATAGTACAGCAATAAAAAAAACAGTTAAACACTGTAGCTGTGTTTGAAAGACTAAAGTTACTCAAAGTCAGAAAATTTAAAAATCAAATTTTGTTATAAACTTAAATGTCATCAGTTCATTTTCTGTGCAGTACAATAAAAAATATCGACAGTAGAATGTCAATAAATTACTTTAAAGATTTATACTCAGAACAATCTCAAGATTGTGTCAAAGTTTTCGTACGCATGCAAAGAGTTATAGATCTGCTAAAATATTCTGAGTGTTCTACGAAAGAACATACCTTAGATTCGAACCTTCACAAAATTACTTCTTCGTCACCTAATCAGTTTAGATCATATTGAAAGACTATGAGAAAATGGTAAGAATCATTATAGTTGATTGTAAAGCGATGACTCGTTGTAGACCCCACCTTATTCGAAATGATTTTTTACATCCTTCGGAACTTATATCAAATCCATCAGTTAAAGATTTGTTGTGCTTATTTTAAAAGAGTTTTTTAATAAATCCAACCTTCTTGTAATTCTGCATTAACAAATTTTCGTATACAAAACTGTTTGTTGATATTCTCAAATTTCCTGTTTCTGATAGCATCAATCTCATTGCGAAATTTCATTTCGCTCGTCTATTACCACCTTTATAAACAAAATCGTTATTCAAATACGCAAATTGTAAATTGAATATACATCCAGAATTTACAATAATTGTTGTTTTCATTCTATTTAACCATAATGTCAATCATTTTGTGCTGATGCTGACCAATTTTCCCCACAAAATAATATAGATATATAACCTAAAACCTAATATACCACACACAGTTGTGTATATGACCCACAATACTATTACTAAAATTTTGATTAGAAAATTTCACTTGCACAACAAACAATCAATTTTTTCATATAGTAGTTGATTATTAATAAAAAAATCTTGTGGACAAAATTTCATTCGGAATATAATTTTTGTATATAATGTAAAACCGCGAATTCCTCTATACATATCCTAAGTCCTTTACTGCGGTCGTAATACTTCCTATATAATAAATAATACGTCTACATATTTAGGTGTACTCTGTCCATTCTTTTAACACTCTATATAAATTTTATGTATACGCTGTCTACAATATTAAATTTCATCAGCAACAAAATATTTTTTTGATTTTGTGGATGGATTTGGCATCAGAGATTAAATTTCCCCAGTAACCTTAAAAATTTCGTTTTGCGTAACATAATTTTGTTCATTATGACTATAATTATCAGAGAGTATATTTCATAAATGGGTCAATTTATGGAAGTTTTGTCCTGAAAATATCGAAATTCGTGGTTTTAAGAATATAAAAAATATTGAAAAAGGACATTAAAATTTAACTTAAATGCAATTTTCAGTAATTTTGTTAGTAATTGAATCCTTATAATGAAATTTTAATGACCATCACTTAAATTTTGTAAAATTTATGCTGGTAGGTACCGGGGTACGTAAATAAATTTCATTTTTAAAGGTTATTTTTACGTAGGGCCGAAATTATATTAAAAAAAAAGGTTGTAATTTTAAAATCACACCTTTACAAAATGTGTTAAATAATTTTTATAGAAATATTTTCAATTTGAAGGTGTGTCTTAGGAATTAGGTCATTAGGACTCTTAATAAAATCGGCAAAATTTTAAAAGCTGGTTTTAATATTAAATCAATTTTTTTATCCTTAAAAGAATAACAAAATTTTGTTTAGATAATCATTAATTATTTTAAGAGCTCAGATCATTCCAGAATTTTAGGTAATTATTTATAATTTTTTAAGTAAATTTTATCTTAAGAAGCCGGCATCTATGAGTTCTTAGAATTTTTTAGTTAAAATAGATAAAAAAAGGATGAAAAAATGGGTGTAAATTTCGAAATAAGGAAATGTGATATAATTTATCAAAAAATCTTTGTTTGAAGTCGATTAGTCACTTCTAAATTAATTTCTTTCAGTATGTGAAATAAATAATGCAAAAAACAAAAATTAATAAATTTTTAAAAATTATCAGATTAAATATTAAAAAAATTAATTCTGCAACACGTCAAATTCATATTAAAAAAATTCGTATTTAAATTTAAATTGAATTTCATTTTAACAAATTTTCAGATTAATATTCGGAAATTTTTTCTGCATGTTTTTTTGAAATTATGTCAATTAATTTATTATATCAAATTTTGAATTTCTTTTATATTTCGTAAAAATTTGTAAAATTTTTATCTCTTCCATCAGACAGAAAAATCAGGTATAAAAAAATGTCATTTATTCAAAAAAAATTTTAGCATATTTTGTTATGAACTTTTTAATTTTGGGTTTTTCCGGATTGTCTCCGCATTTAGTCTAACTAAATTGTATGAATACTGACGGTAAGTATGTGAATTGAACTATCAGGAAATGTAATTTTGTTTTACTGTACAATTTTTCAAACATTATTTTCAGAATTTATTTTTTTATGGCAGAAATGGCATCCAATTTGTTGAGTAGCTCCATTTTTTTAGATTAGTTTATAACTCTATTTTTAGTAACTTTTTTGAATTAATATATTTCATCCTTCTATTATGATAACTTCAAACCAATAAGAGAGCTAAACGTTTTTAGTTCATCGGCCGTTGATTGTAGCCCTACTAGAACGAGCAGAACAAACTCCTCAAAATTGTATTTTGTAAGTTATTAAATGATTCATGCGACTATGGTGAAATGATGATCATAAATTGTGTGCTTAAGATGAGGCAGATCTTTATAGACTAACATTAATATTAAAACCAGATTCCGAAACCCTGACCTGTTTAGAAACAGTACAAAACTACCCACGATTGATGATTAGAACCTGTTTTTTTTAACGTAAGAACTAATTTAAATATTTTTTAGTAGTTTTCATTTTGAAGATTATTCCGTATAAGTCTAAGTGCACGTAAGGAGTGACGCTATGAGCGGTGCTGGAAGCTGTGCTGTAGTATATTTTTATATAAAAAGCAACATCAACAACACTACAGTACATCTTCTAGCACCGCTCATAGCGTCAATCTGTTAACAAATTAACAATTTTTTAAAAAAAATTCGGCCATTATTTGTGAAATAGTTAGGCTATAAGAATAGTGAGCAATTTAGTCATGATCATACTCTTAACAGTTCTGACCTACTTGACCAGTTCTATTTTAATATAAAATTTAAATTATTAATCAATTTCGGAAGGATGCATTTTTGACTTGTTATATTTGATCAGCTGCAAATATTAAATTAAATTATTTTCGACAGTCCATAATTTAACTTTTTAGTACATTATTATAAATCCTTTTTTTGTTCTTATAGTTACGAGAGAGTTTACTGATTAGTAACTAAGTTTATTCAGTTATTTCGGTGATAAATTCGTTAACATTTATCACCGATAAATCCGTTAACATTACGACCAATGAACCCGGCGCTGGCAAGGGCCTTGGTAGCCTTTCGCTTGGTAGCCCTTTCCTCAAACGATCTCAACGATCTCGCCGCGAAGTGGCCCAGGGAAACCGTCAAGTTTCTGAACGCTACGAGGTGGATCTAAAACTACCCCATCGTCACGAGATAAAAATACCTTTGGTCACGCGAGTTGTGGTATCAAAACGGCACAAACGCGCTAATTGGGTCTCCACGTCAGCTGACATAAAGTCCGCCACTTGAACCAACCAACCAACCAACGACCAGTGAAACAGTAATCATTTACTGTTAATAAACCCCTTAATTTCGACATATTAAAAAAACATATTCGAAATTTGCCCTATTCACTTTTGAAATATGATAATTAGCTCTGAAAAAAAAAAAACAAGTTTCTTTCGTAAAGATTACTGTCCCAAAAAAAAAATCCAAAATTTTATTAGCCAAATAATTAACCAATCATTAAACCCCAATTTAAAATGCACAAAAAATAATCGTTTTTCAAGAATAATTTAATACATAATTTCAGTAATTATAACGATCCATGAAAACAAAATTATAACTTCAAATATTAAAAGGACGACATACGGTGTCAATATTTTCTGCTTACGATTAATTAAACGTTTTTTTTTCTTTTTGATAATTTGAATGACACGAAATACCGACGACAAAATGACATTATCTGTTCCGAAGGGGGACCAAATTTACAATATTTTCAGTTTAATAATAAAGATTTTTCCATTTTAACAAGAAGTGACAATTTTATATTGAAATTGTTTTAATTTCATTGTTGACTGGCGGAGATCTGGGAAATTCAAAATAGTTTTTTTTTCGTCCGAGTATCATTCGAGTTTTTGCTTCACTTCTCGAGGGGAATTGTAATTATATATAGAAAAAAAAGCATTGAATTTCGATTTAGCATAAAATTTATGTGTTTTTAGATTGAAACGAATTGAAAATTGATGAAATTTACCATTTTTTTTTTGGTCATTATGTGAATTTTGATAATTTTTAAAATTTATAATAATTTTATTTATGGTAATTTTTAAAAAGCTTTTAAATTTGAACACGTAAAATTATTTAATGCTAAAAAATGTGAAAAACATAAATTTTTTTTTATTGATAATTTAAAATATTTTTTTATTTATTTAATATTTAAAAGGCTATTTAAATTGTTTCACAACAAAATAATTATTATTTTTGGGGGAACCTTTATAAAGTTTCCTTGTATTATTATAAAAATTAATTATTTAAACAGAACCACAAAATTTAGTCATCATTTTAATAAAACTAAAAAAACTAATTTATAATTTAAGTCATTTCTGGTCATACCTGAGGTTTTTTAAAATAATTATGTATAAAAGTTTTAATTAAAATTTTACATTAAGTTTGTCAGCCCAGCCATCAATGAAAATTAAGTTGGTTTTAACTCGAAATGGTAAAAGTTTATATTTACAAGGAAATATTTTAATTATTATTATTAACTTGTAATGTCAGAGAAATTTTAATTATAAAATTGGGAAAGTTCTAAAGCGTGTAGACCATTTTATTAACCCTTTAAATGTGGACTGGCTGTGGTGAGGAATATAAATTTCTTATTATTATGTTAATTTTCGCATTGGATCATTATTGTAAGTGTCAAAATGTGGGACTGTATTTTGTAAGTGCGGTTGGAGTTATTGACATTCCAGAATTATGATAATTTCAAAAAATCATTATTATCTTGTCTATAGATTCAAAATATTTTGATTGTCCTAAAGGGGTTAAAATTTATAATGAATGTTTATTCAACTGTCAACACCTTTTTTTTGTGGATTTTAATATTTATTTAAAAATTAATTAAAAACCAATAATGGAAATTATTTATGCATTTAATTAGAAAAAAAAAATTATTATAAATATAATAAATATTTTGTGTTAAAAAGTTATAATTATAAAAAATATTGGAATTTTTTTTTTTTTTTTAATTGTATTGGAATTTTTAATTATATTTTATTGACATATTAAAAAACAAAATATTTTTAAATTATTTCTATGTTAATTAATAGTAAATTATGAAATATTTTTAATAATTATTAATCTCTTATATTAATTTTAATTTACACATTAATTAACTCATTATTCTATTGAAAAAATTAAATTGTTAAATAAACTCATTCGTTTCAATCCAACTTTAAAATTATTTTTCGCTCACCAGGGAGACCCAAGAAATTTAAATTTATTTGTTTTTCGCTAAATGTTAGGTTAGGTTTAGAGTAAAAACATTTCTAATCGCTGCAATTATTTGTCTCTAATTATTTGTTACTGACTAAGCTTTAATTGAAACCGCGATGACATAGCTTTCGATATAACTAGACATCAACGACTCATTACCACATAATCTTTTCGTTCTCGTATTGATAGAACCTGTTGTTTGACAGTACAATTATACTATCTGGTTTTTTAGGATATGTAACGAAACCTACCATTGTTTTACCTGGAGCTCTATTCGACTGTCAGTGTAATTCTTGAGATTGGGTATTTTTCTAAACTTTTCCAGTATCTTAAATAGCTGCTTGAGACACAATAGAATATTTCTAGACCAACAAAGTTGCTCTGAGCTCCTTCTTTTACCAATGGCTGCATCTTCCGTTGTGTAGAATGAAAAAATATTTGTTATAGTTAAAGAAATTTGAATAAAACTAGAATATTTTTATCATTTTCCATAATTTTCATGATTAAAATCTAAGAAATAAAAATTCTTTTGGAAAATAGAATATTTTCATAATTTTTCCATTTAATGTAATTTTTGAGACTTAAAACTAAGAAAATTTGTAATTTCAATAAATTTCTTCGATTTCTATCTCAGAAAATTCAAATTCAAATAAATAACGACTTTCATGATGGCCGCCAAATTAACTCTTTAAAAATTACAAAAAATAATAAAACTTCGCCCCGCCCACTTTTTAATTGTTTGTCTATTAATTGTCTATTGTCAGTCGATATGCAAATTTTATTCTGGTCAGTCATAATTGATTTGTGGTCCAGTGTGGACACGTGCTTTTTTTATGTAGTGACGATTAAAATTTATTCAAATTTTAAATTTTAATTAGGAAATAAATTAAACTTTAGAAAAATATAATTAATTAGAATAATTTTTTGAATTTATTAAAGTGTTTCGGTATTAAAAATATGAATTTAAAAACGTGTAAAATTTCAAAAAGTACTAAATATAATTTAAATATTAAAAATTAATTATTAAAACTATTTTTACAAAATTCAGAACTAATGAAACTAAACTGTCATCAAATTTACAGAGCTAAGATACAAGAAATTTCTTTGTAAATTGAAAGGTTATAGTCAAGATTTTAATATTTTTTATATTAAATTAAATTTTTATAAACGTTACAAAATTAAGAAGCAATTAATTTTGAATCTGTGGTTTATGTTTATAGCTAATTCCTTAAAAATATCGAATTTTATTTAGTAATTTTCACTATAGATAGAATTTGTAAATATTTACACATAGTTTAATCATAAATGGAAGCCATCAACTAAAATCTTTCCCGAAATTCAACAAATTTATTTACAAAAATGAAACCAATTTAAAAATTGGTAACTAAATTTTATGTTTTATATTTTCTTATCCAATTTCTCACCATAATTTTATTTAATAATTAAGAGATGTGCTCATCAGATGAAAAGGATCTCCTCCCCGCTAACCAACAGCTTCCAATAATAATAAAAAAAATATTTAATATTAGTTTTTCTATGCACGCATTTTCTTATATTTTTCAATGAATTAATTATTTGTGTTTTAATTAGTTGGATTTTTTGTCTGTTTTGTGGTTTTTTTTTTTTGTAATACTGACGACCACACGCAACAGTTAAAAACAAGAAATTTGTTTTTAATTGATTAATTTTATGTTAAAATATGGAATTTTCAAAAAAAAAAAAAATATGTTGGGAACAATATTTTTGGGAGAATCAAAAAGGCAAAATTAAATTATTCACAAAGATTTTATTGAAAAAAAAAAAATGGTTTTGTGAAGGGAGAGAATTTTAAAAATTTTTCATAAATTTATTTCTTCCGAGAAGTGATTATAAGGACGAAGTATAGGCAAAAAATGAGTGATGAGGAAATTTAGAAAAAATTAATTAAAATGTAGAATAAAAGGATCATTATTCAGAGCAGCCTGGAATCTTGACGGTATTATGTAAAAGTATAAAATTTCATCAATGATGAAGCCTTTAAATTGTTCATTTATTTTCAATTGATCGTTACGTCTTCAAATATAAATAAATGAACAGCGATTTAATAATGTAGTGGGCCCAGCAAAAAATTAAACAATGTTGCTACATTTTTATTGACGTCTTACTAGAATAAATGATAAATAAATGATTTGGCATGACAGTAAATTCTCGACAATAAAATGAATTTTGTTAGGTTACTTAAAATCAAGTTATATTTCAAGAATTAGAAGACTCTGCACTATACAAATACCGAAAGCTTTCCCAATACATCAAGCTTAACAGAATTCAGAGGACTGGACATTATGTACAACTCATGGGATACACACGGGTTACAAAGAAATCACCAGATGGAATATAAGACCCATAGGAAAACCGCGGATTAGATGGGAAGAAAAAGTGAAGAGAGATGTAAACCAGATTCTAAATATCAGAAACCATGGAAGCAAACTATCTTAAACTGAAAAGACTGTCGGCACGTAGAAGAAGGGACCAACGTTAAAATTGGGCGGCTGTACCGCCATATACAAAAATAATGATATTCGAGAAGAATAATTGTTCCGCAGTTAGAAATATTGTTACCGGACATAAAGATGCTAAAATTAATCTCTCAAGAACTGAAACTATCTGAAGTTATGAAAGATTACTGAATAGTAAATTTAATTCAATGTTCCAATATTTATTACCGAGCTCACAGCTCAACTAATTTAATTATTTCATTAATTTTCAATTACAAATTTCCAATTGACCAGTTTCAATAACGTTTTCCAGAAATTCCTTAAATCTTTCTTCTTGAATTTCATAATAGATTTGTCTTTTAATTGTCAGGATATGCCGGACAATACGCAAAAATAAAAGTCAAATTCTCTTGAATCATTTTATGTTGGTGACCTTTCTCACTTATGATTTGATTATTTATAAAATGTCCTTTCACTTTCACCCAAAACATTGTAACCATAACTGAATTATTTATAAATTATTGTTGTAATATAAAAAAAAAATATTTTATTTCATTTTTACTTTTTTTTCTGGTATTAAATTTCATAGTTTATTGTCTGTGCGTGTCCTGAGTGCGGGTGGCATTTTCTATATTATTTTATTTGTCCTTTTTTTTCTGAGTGTGGAATAAAATTTCAAATGAGACGAATAATTGCGTTTTTATATTATATTTTTGTTCTTTATTAGATTATATTATTATTTTGAGTAACTTATTGACCATATGATAAGAGGATTTTCTCAAGGATCAATTGACAAAAAATTTTTATACTAAAATGAAAACATTAGACATGAACAACAACAACAAAAATATGTTGTTTTGAGAGGGTAAATAAATTCAAGTGCGGATTCAAAAGATTTTATTGTTAATATTAAATATTTATATGGTCAAGTCTGGAAATTTTCAATTGACATACACAAAAAATTATATAGAAAATTTAATATAGAAATTTTCAAAATAAACTCATAAATTTTGTAGAAAATTAAATTGAAAATATTAAAGAAATGAATAGAATTCAAAAATGAAGAAAAATTTATTAGGATAAAAATTATCAATTGTAATGTCTAAAATCTGAGTTACTTTTGAGTATAGAAAAGATTATTAAAATGTTCAGACATTCAATAATTGATGATTTGTTGATAAACACAATAAGAATATTTACTACACTGTTAAAAATTTAGCTAAATGGCGATAAATTAAAAAAAAAATAATAAAGTCGTAAATTATCCGATTGGGTAAAGAAAGAGGCGAAGATTAAGTTGAAAAGCGCAGTCTTAAAGGTACAAAAATGTTAATGTTAATAGCTATAAGTTAACCAAAGAATATTCAATAACGAGCACTTGTAAAACAAAATGATAATTTAATTATATTTTTAGCTTCCGAATCATGAATTCAACCTAATTCCTTGACTGTGCAAAGCTATCATAATCATTAGTTGAAGGCTTGTATGAATGATTGGATGAAATATTAATTGTTTTCATATAAATTTCTAATATAGAGAAGGCCCTTAAGATCTAATAAATTCATAATTCGAATAAATACGATTTCATTGCACTTTTTCCATTGACTGACTTCTGAAGACCAAAGAAATTGTAATTATTTGTTAATTCGAATTAAGTAATTCGAAACTAAAATATTTTTATCATTTTCCATAATTTTCATATAAAATACTTTTGGAAAATAGAAGATTTTCATAATTTCCGAGATTAAATCTACGAAAATTTGTAATTTTAATAAATTTCATCGATTTTTATCTCAGAAAATTCAAATAAAATTTAAATTCAAATAAATAACGACTTTCATGATGGCCGCCAAATTAACTCTTTAAAAATTGCAAAAAAATAATAAAATTCCGCTCCGCCCACTTTTTAATTGTTTGTCTATTAATTGACTATTGTCTGTCAGTCATTATGCAAATTTTATTCTGGTCACTGGTCAGTCATAATTGATTTGTGGTCTAGTGTGGACACGTGCTTTTATTTATGTGGTGACAATTAAAATTTATTTAAATTTAAAATTTTAATTATGGAAATAATTAAACTTTATTAAAATATAATTAATTTTAATAATTTTTTGAATTTATTAAAGTGTTTCGGTATTAAAAATATGAATTTAAATACGATGAAAATTTCAAAAAGTAATAAATAATTTAAATATTAAAAAAATAATTATTAAAACTATTGTTTTAATAAATTTAAAAACTAATGAAACTAAACTGTCATCAAATTTAAATAGCTAAGAGACAAGATTTTTATTTGTAAATTAAAAGGTTAGTCCATATTTTAATTATTTTTATATTAAATTAATGTTTTTAACTATATCTCTGCGTGTCATCATTTAACAATGCTTGCCAGTGTTACGCGTATTTTGGTTCGTGATTAGCGTTTCGGGTTACTAAAAGCGGTTTAATTAATGTTATTTATAAATTTCTGCATATAAACTGTTTAGAAGGAGCTGAGTTTTCATAGAGTAATTTTAATAATTTCGAAATCAATAAATAATTTCGGGCTAATGATAATTTTATTTATATTTACTTACGTAAAATTACGGATTTTATAATCATTTTAAAATGTTAATTATAAAAATGATTTCAATTATAATTTTTAGAGCTATTTTATTGTGGTGATATTTAAATAAATTTTCAAGTTATAGAACTTTTTATTGTGATAGAAACAAGGTTAAGTTATTCATTATTAATGATTCCAAATTTATATTATCTTAGGGATAATAGTTTTTTGAAGAGTTCATATCGAACAGAGGTGAAAAATTATGAGAACTTTCAAATGTTGCCCTTCAAATTAGAATAGGACAAATTACTTAGTATTAACTGACTAATATTTCATGTATAATAATCTAGATAATGAGAATATTGTCTAGGTACTCCTAGTTTAACTTAAAAAGTGTTGCGGGATAAAAGTTATATTATTCCAAAGGAGTTATATCCACTTGCTCCAGTAACTAAATCTTTGTGGGGTACCTACAGCAAGAAAAAAACTAGAGCATTAATCACCCAAGCGCGCCCAATGCAAGACTGCATTGAACACTGCTTGATGGACAAGTATGCGCGTAGCCTTAGACTAATCGTAAGAGATAAATTCCGAAACTGCGGGGATCTAGGGCAAGTTGAAACCCTAGAGCACCCATGTAGTAGCGTGGCAGAGCGTATACTACCCAACTTTGAAAGAGGTCTCGAATTATAACAACAGCAAACTACTCAAGTTTCTTGCAATTATGATATCCCATCCCTCAATCTACTACACCAAGAATTTCCCTCAATACTTACCCATAAAAGTGTTATTGCTATTGGACCCAATGTGGTACTCTGCCGCTACTATAACCTAATCTAAGCTACTCCAATGAATAAAATAGCAAATTGAATTTTTAGGCATGTGGAGCTAAATAAAGTTAATAATAATTTTTAGACGTTAATCGAGATCATTCTAAAATATTGCAATTTTCTATATTCCTTAATAGGTCAATATAATTTCATTAATAATTTTACTAGAATAAAATTATTAATGAAATTATAATGAACTATTAAAGAATTTCGCTTACTTGTTTAATTTTTTGTCATCGGAAATTCACGTGCACATAGCAGAATCAAAATTTCTCATGCAACCATTTTCAAGAATTATTTTTACCTCTCAATTTTGCATATATTCATCATAAATATATTGAAAATTAATTAGGTTTTTTATATAGCATTGAGCGATTTATGTGATGATTCTTATTAGGAAGTAATGTTGGAATATTTGCAGTAAGTTTTTCTGTCCAATTTATGCTAAAACTATGAAATTAAATAAAATTGATTGGCCCGAAATTATAGAAGGTTTTCAACTCACTTTTCTGTATAAATGAAAAAATCAGAAATTCTCAAATAAATTAATTCGAATTACTAGTTTATAACTTAATTTTAAATTGTATACTTCCTACGAGCAAAATTTTATACATAAATTTCTTTGCACGCCTCTGAATAAATTGATTTTGTTCATTTCTTGAATAAATTGATTTTGTTCATTTCTTACTTTAAAACAATTATATAAAAACAATATTTTTTATATATTAAAATATTAATAATTATTACAATAAAAAGAATTTATTTACGTGTAAAATAATAATTTTTCAGCACACAATTAAACAACATGAAAATGTTAAAAAAAAATATTGTAAATTGTTTTTCAGTAAACCCTCAACAAAAAACCCCCATTCAAAGATCATCGATGTTTGGTATTACGCACCAGCGTGGGGTCCCACTGCACAACATAATAATCTCGTTAAATTTTTAATTTTTCTGAAATCACAGTCAAAAAGAGCCGATTAAAAATTCATTAATAATTAATATAAAAATATTGTAAAAAATTATTATAAAAATTTTACTTGTTTTTTTTTAATGACATATTAAAATGTTGCCAATTAAATTTGGCTTCTTTTTGGTGTTGGTTCGATGTATATAGAATCGAATAAATGGAAATTCAAAAACTTGATATAGTTTGGACCCAATGACCAAGGTAATCTTAACAGCACAGCTTGAATTTTTTTTGAAAAAAATATTGCAATGAATTCAGTAAAATTGAGTTAATTAATTTTTTGTCTGGATTTTTATGTTAAGTGTCAATGCATTAAATTTTAAATATAGTTTTTCTCAAACAGTTCGCTATATAGCTATAATTTAACCAAAGAATAATTGGTTACGTTCTTGGTGAGATTATTGGCTAATTGGTCAAAAACTCAGGAAACTTTCTTACAATTGGGACATAAAATTATTAATTTCAAGTCAAAAAAACATAATTTAAAATTATAATTAACCTTTTTCCTTGAAAATTTATTATAAATTCATAATTAGAAGCAATACGATTTCCTTGCAGCACTTATTGAATTGAATGACCTCTGAAGACCAAAGAAAGTAGAATTATTTGTTAGAAAAGTAATTTGATGTAAAACGAGAATATTTTTATCATTTTCCGCATCATTTTCATAATAAAAATCTAAGAAATATATAAAAATTCTTTTGGAAAATAGAAGATTTCCATAATTTTTCCATTATGTACAATTTCCGAAACAAATCTAAGAAAATTTGTAATTTTAATAAATTTCTTCGATTTTTAAATCAGAAAATTCAAATTCAAATAAATAACGACTTTCAGATGGCCGCCAAATTAAGTTTTTAAAAATTACAAAAAATAATAAAACTTCCCCCCCGCCCACTTTTTAATTGTTTGTCTATTAATTGTCTATTGTCAGTCGATATGCAAATTTTATTCTGGTCAGTCATAATTGATTTGTGGTCCAGTGTGGACACGTGCTTTAACTATAGATAAAATATTGACATTATTGACATATTAAAAAAAATGTTTTTAAATTATTTCTATGTTAATTAATAGTAAATTATGAATAATTTTTAATAATTATTAATCTCTTATATTAATTTTAATTTACACATTAATTAACTCATTATTTTATTGGAAAAATTAAATTGTTAAATAAACTCATTCCTTTTTGAAACCAATTTTAAAATTATTTTCCGCTGACTTAAGAAATTTAAATTTATTTGTTTTTCGCTAAATGTTAGGTTAGGTTTAGAGTAAAAATATTTCTAATCGCTACAATCATTTGGCTCTTATTATTTGTTACTGACTAAGCTTTGATTGAAACTGCGATGACATAGCTTTCGAGATGACTAGACACCAACGGTTCATAACCACATAACCTTTTCGTTCTCGTATTGATAGAACCTGTTCTTTGACAGTCCAATCGCAATTTTAGGTGGTTTTTTAGGTTATAATTCGAGTGTCTCTAAGTCCTTTTCATTGCAGTGGAATATCTTGAGATTGAGTAATTTTCTAAACTTTTCCAGCATCTTAAATAGCTGCTTTGAAACACAACAGAATATTTCTAGACAAACATAGTTGGTGCTAGCTCATTCAATGTCTGTCTCCTCCGTTATAGATTGAAAAAATATTTGTATGTAACAAAAATTTGTTATTAAACTAAAATATTTTTATAAATTTAAATAATTTTCATATAAAATTCTTTTAGAAAATAGAAGATTTTCATAATTTTTCCATTTATGTATAATTTCCGATATTTAAATCTAAGAAAATTTGAAATTTTAATAAATTTCTTCGATTTTTATATCAGAAAATTCAAATTCAAATAAATAACGATTTTCATGATGGCCGCCAAATTAACTTTTTAAAAATTGCAAAAAATAATAAAATTCCGCCCCGCCCACTTTTTAATTGTTTTTCTATTAATTGTCTATTGTCAGTCAATATGCAAATTTTATTCTGGTCAATCATAATTGATTTGTGGTCCAGTGTGGACACGTGCTTTTATTTATGTGGTGACGATTAAAATTTTTTTAAATTTAAAATTTTAATTATGGAAATAATTAAACTTTATTAAAATATAATTAATTAGAATAATTTTTTGAATTTATTAAAGTGTTTCGGTATTAAAAATATAAATTTAAAAACGTGTAAAATTTCAAAAAGTAAAAAATTATTTGAATATTAGAAATTAATTATTAAAACTATTTTTTTTAAAAAAATCTCAAAACTAATGAAACTAAACTGTCATCAAATTTAATTTCACTCTTTATTTCTTTGTAAATTAAAAGGTTAGTCCCAGATTTTAATTATTTTTAAATTAAATTAATTTTATTAACCATCTCTGCGTGTGATCGTTATACATTGATTGCTTGCCAGTTGTTGGCGCGTATTTGAAATATGGTTCGTAATTAGCGTTTCTGGTTTTTAATAGCGGTTTAATTAATTTTATTTGTAAATTTCTGTATATAAACTGTTTAGAAGGAGCGGATTTTTCATAGCGTAAGCCTAATAATTTCGAAATCAATAAATAATTCCGGGCTAAGGATACTTTTAAGATTTCCAATTTTTTTTACTTATTTAAATGACTGATTTTATAAATATTTCATTCAAAAATATTAAATTTCTGGAAATAAATTAAAAAAGTAAATTAAAAAAGTAAATTAAAAATTAATTTCTAAAAATTATCAGTTTCCATGATTGTCACCTCGTTCTATATAGAATCATGAAAATCTTATCCATTCATGTAATTGTTTCTATCTCTGCTGAATCACTAATGTTTTAAATCAACTTAAATTAAATTTTGTTAATATTTTGCAAACATTTTTATTATTTAAGTATTTCCTTAATCTTTAAATGACAAATTCCAGAAAATTCCTAAAACAATTTCTTAAATTGGTGTTTGAACTGCAGGTGGTCGACAATTTATTTCAAATATTTTGTACACAATCATCATATAATTTAACAAAAATAATCATTTACAACTTGATCCTTGAAATATTTATAATTATATAGTCCCAGATAAAAAGACAATAAAGTAATAAAAAATAATAAAAAAAAACGTGTGTAATTATTAAGTCTTGTAAAATTGACACACGACATCAATTTTATTATATGAAAATACGAAAATTTCTAGAATTTCCCCAGGTATAAGACAAATTTATATAAATTTTTTTTTTATACCTGGGAGGGTTATAAACAATAATTATTTTTTTTTTAAAACAGGATAATTGAAGGTTAATATTTATTTAATTGTATAGGTCAAAATTGTTTTTAGAAAATTTAAGGATATAAAAACTTGACCTTCAGTAGATATTTTATCTATGGTTAGTAATTATTATGAATTTTTGTGAATTTCATTTAATGATTTGTTTTAGATTCTCTGGATCGATGTGGAGGGTTTTAGAGTTAAAAGTTTTTGTTATTGTAGTATTTAGTATTCAGTTTGTATTTAGTTAAATGTGACCAGGCACCTGCTTCAGTAACTTAATACGAACCGTAAATCTATAACTTTTGTATAAATATTTGTGTTTAATCCGTTAAATTTAACCTTACCGTAATTATATATCTTCCTATTTGATTAAAATATCTGAATAACTTTAAGAACGACGTGGACAAGATTGATCCATGACAACTCAGTATATGAAATGATCTTAAAATTATGACTCTTTTGAAATAATCGATTTGTTAAACCAATGGAATTCAAGCTTAATTGATGTGTTCCATATTCTGAGAGCTTCCTATATCAGATAGGCTACGAATGAGTCAGAAATTTCATTGATTGAATAACCACTAAATAGCAAAATCTTATTATAAAATTTTCATAATTTCTTTTAAGTCCGTACGGTTCAGTAAATTTTGCTTGGTTGGTTTTAAAGGAGTAGGAAGATCGAACCTTCCTCGCACATAAACTATATAAAAGGGGGCCGTTGTACCCTCCAACCGAATATTGTACCAGTGCTACAGGGTGTCGACCCATCCATACTTTAATGAACGAAATCGCCTTGCCTTGGCCGGCTTTCAGTTTAACTATAAAGAATTTACCTATATTTTTATGAACCTTTTTTGCTGGACCGATGGACAGTGGCACCACCATTGAATCATCGTTTCATCTTCCTCCATACATCCCCGACGAGGACGATGTAAAGTATTTGTGTCTGCAAATACGGAATTTTACATTAAATTCTATAGTCACTTAAAATCGACATCTATTTTTCTGTAAATTGTACAATTTTCAATAAATTTCAATAGTTCAAGGTCGGATTTTGGTCATAAAATTATCGATTATTAATTTATGAATTAAAAATTTTACCAAAATATAAAAATGAAAAAATTTTTGTACTTTCAATTTCACTGGCGGTCAAATAATTTTAATTATTTAATTTACATTTCGTGTGTGACATGTAAAATTTTTGGATATATTTTTATTAAAAAAAATATTGTCACGCAATATGAAAATATTAAGTTTTTTTTTTTCGTTTAATAAATTATTTCCAAAAACTTTAATAAAAAAAACACCTTCAAAATTTAAACTTTTGTTGTGTGAATAAAACTTCTGTTAATAAATTATAATCTAAAAAAAAATCTTTATAACTAAAATATGAACCAAAAAAAAAGTTCACCCTAAAATTTCCCAATAAAGAAAATTAATTTCAAAATAAATAGTTAAATTAAAATCAACTTTGTATAGTTCCTGCTGCGCTTTTTAATTATTTTATATTTTTATTATTAAATTTCATATTAAATAATTTACATAAATAATTTAATTTTTTGTATATTTATTAAATAAATTACACCACAAAAGAAAAATATGAAAATATACGAAAAATTCATGAATAAATTTTAATAGGAAAAAAGTAAATGCTAAAATTATTATAAGCTACTAAAAATTGTTCAGAAACTCATCAGTCAAAAAAAATATTATTATTATGTAGACCATTTTTTAGGGCTATTTTGTATTACGAAAAATGTGAATTTTTTCTAACGCATTTTGATTGCTGTCAGTCTATTCAAATCGTTATTTAAAACTGTCCACCTAAATTATGCGTAGGTACTTTTGAATGATTAATTTTCAAACGGTTCAACAGGAATTGTAAAACTACTGCCGGAGTTATCAGATAAATACCAAATTAATGATAGCTTTTATTTTGGAATGGTTATAATAACTGACAATTTACTTCAATCATAAACTATATTTATTGTAAAGACCGCCGCAGTCCGTGTCCGTAGTGATGGTTTCCAATCTTTCAATGTTGAAATTTCTCGAGGAAACTTATTTGTGGAAACTATTGTTGAATGTTTAGTGGAAAATGTTTTTGTTGTTGTTGTGATGTAATGGAATTACCCGTGAAATATAAATGCAATTTTTATGGGTTTCCTCGTTGCATATATTTTAAATGGGATCCCCTACAAATTTCTACAATTTTGATGGCGTCTATTTTTTCCAGTCTTTAATTGCAGTCTATATTCGTGAGTAAATGTTAAACTCTTATTACAAGTTTAAGTTACAATTAATAACTGTTTATAGTTTATAAAATTTTCTTGCGGAACTTTCAAAAAAAAAATCCGTTGAACCCTTGGATTCCGCGAAATACAGTTTAAAAATCAGTGGATGAACTGTAAAATTAATCAGTTTAAAATTTTACTAAACATTCTGATTTGTAAAAGTATTAAAATGAGTAAAGCCATATAAAATAATCCCAAGAATAATGTGAACCTTGGGCCCCATTTTCTCCAATGAATAGTGTGAACCTTGGACCCAATTTTAGAGTAGGTTCTGCATGAAATATTTATTAGACCAAATTATAATTAGTAATCGAGTATATCTAATCTAAATCAGCCTTAGAAACAAGCACCAACTTCCCGTAGCCAAAAAAATTGCGCCCAAGAATGAAACTGATCAGCAAAAAGACAAGCTTAAACAGATCTAAAGAGAGTTAGTAGGTCTATTAAAAAAAGAAAAAAAATCGTTAAAATATCGTTAAACTTTAATCTTGGATTCTTGCAATTTCGCCACATTCTGCATGTAGAAGATATAGAAAAATTGCAGTTAGACTCTAAAATTGAAACTTAATTTATAGTGAAAATAATGTTGCCGGTAAGAGGGGCACTGAACGTGTTTTTACATTCTAGTTCTAGAATAATTTCATAAAAGTTTATAATAACAGAGAATATGTTACTGAACGACAGCACCGTCGGCCCTCAAAATACGGACAAAATACTGCCGCATCACAATTTCAAAAAATCCCATAAATTTGAAATATACTGGACAGTCGTTAAGCTGCGCATCATTTTTTTATAGTTTTAATCAAATATTAACATAAATTTTTAATTTAAATATAAATTATATTTAAAAACTGAAATTTTTTGGCTCTGTTCTGTTTACTTTTTAATTATTCATTACTCTTTTTTTTTTAATCTTATCTAACTAAATTTAATTAACATTTTTTTTTTTCGGTAGAGCATTAAGCGTGACATTAAAGGTATTCAAAAATTACCTACATCACTGAACCCCTTCTCCGATTTTGACTTGTGATGGGTTGTAGTAAAATTGCTGCATATGAAACTTTTTTTTTTGTTATCACTAAAGTCTTTTGTTATGTAATCCGATTAATTAAATCAACAGCTAATTAATGTTAACGAATTCATAACTTTTATTAGTATTTAGGGAGAATAATTTTTATATTTGGTAGTTTCTTTTTATGGCTTTGGCTAGTAGGGAATATAATTTTTTTTTTATTAATTTTTGGAATTTGAATTTTTGACTTTTTTAAGTTGAGTTTTAAATAAATGATTATTATCTCACATTGAATTCGTTTCAGTTTTTGATAGGCTTGGCAGATGTATGGGAAATATTAATAGAAGAAATTATTATAGAAAACTTTGGTATAATGAATTTATTGTTTTATTGGGCTTCATTATAATTTATGGGGGTTAATTGAAATTGCTAGAAAATCTTGAATAGGCATTCCGAGTCAGTAAATATTTGTTATTTATTAAAGAAATGTAATTAGGAAAGTTGGGTTCATGTTTATAATTAATATTATAGGCTTAAACAAAATTGTTTAAAACAAAGTTATTCAAATTTTGTAAAATTGGCTTGAGATTTTAAAGATGTTAACCGTCAATGTGGAAGTTCGCAAAGTATATTTAGATACTTTTCTTCAAATAATCGAATTTTAGAATAAATGGAATAATTTATTAACAACGGAACGCGAAAATTTATCTGGTAGGAGTTTGAACGGAACAAAAATAGTATATTTTTTTACGATAGAAACTGCAGAAGGAGTTGATATTTTCATACATGTGAGGCCTTTTCATAAAAAAGTGCGGATATTGCGTAGTGGTTTTGTATATATCCAGATCGAGACATGAATCAGGATAAAAATTCCATAGTGAGTCAATTTCCAGACAAAAAACATGTTTCACAATTGAAAGCCATAAGCATTGAAATTAAAGTTTATTTCTGATTCAGAATTTTAGTTATAGTTCAAACTGAAACCAAATGTCGGTAAACATTTGTATCATTAAAAGACTGTAGCAAAAACTCTTGAGTTATATTTAACTTTTAGCATAGCAAAAAAACGGGTATAGGGAAATTAAGATCTTGCGCAAGTGAAATATAGTAGTAAACGTTTTCTTGAATTTATTGTAATACCTAAATGTTAGATAGTCGAAATACTGTACAACTTTTACTTTCAGTATAATTGTGCAAAATGCATTCAATATTCGGTGAATAATAAAGGAATAATTTAATTCTTTCTATATACTTACCGAAAACATGCCTTCCGTTTCGTACAACATTGACCTGGTGTGTGGAGGACTTATCATGTTTTAGGTCAAATTCTTCTTTTTCTATATATCAAATTGGCGGTTTTTTTCATTTCAATTAATATTTTCGATGTCATATCTAGATCTAGATCTAGAGTATCTAATAGACTAAACCTCATATATGAGGGCCTCATAACTAGAGTGGCATTACCCACAAAAATGTCTTCTTTATTATGGATGATAAAAATAGTATTCGCCAGTTTATAGTACTGTAAAACTATGTAGAATAACTTTTTGTTCATAGTCAAAACAATTGTAATCATTATATTTACACCATTTGCAAATATCGTATTTTTCAAAATGCGTTTTTCTCGTAAAAATTTGTTTGTGGGTTAGGCCACTCTGGTTCTGATGCCCTCATATCAACATTATTCCGAATCGTTGGGTAAATTTCTTATTTTGCTATAAACAATATTTTAATTACTGTTTGCTACCTAAAATTTAATTCGTTAGATTGTTTCTATATAATATTTTTTTATTAATTTTCTATTTTAATATCTTCTAAAATATCAACTTAACCTATACTCTATCAAAAGCCAAGGTTTTTGAATAACAACAAAATTATAAATTATCACATTTTTAATTTTTCAAACAAATTTTCAATTTTTCCTCACCTTTTCTTTATCATTAATTTAATATACCTAAAAAAGTTCTTGTATATCTGAAAAACCGACAGACAGGAAACTTTAATTTTTAATTTTGAAAATATAAAAAACAAGATCATAAAAAAATTATTATTATTTCAATTTTATTGTTTTACAGTTTAATGTGATAGTAAAAATATGCAAATGAGGACAATTTAAAATTACAAATACAATAAAATTTTTGAGGTTACGAATTTTATGAACAAATTTGATACACACCAAAATGAGTTAAAAAAAATTTTTTATTTCAAATTATATTTTCGGAATGATTGATCACCCAGGGATTTTTTTTTATGTGTAGCTTTACGTATAATTTTTTTATTACAATTTTTGCTAATTTGAATATTTAATTTAATTTTTTTTTTTATTACAATTTTGATAGTGAAATTTGATATTTTTCCAGTTTAATAGTTTGAGGAAATGTTAGAAAATGTAAATTTCGAAAAAAATTATGATTTAATTATTTATGTATAGTTTGAAATGGAAACGTTAAATGAAAATTTTGAACCTGTAATTTTTGAATGAGGAAGTTTGGAGATTAAAAAATTATTGTTGTTATTTTTATTATGTTTTCGATATTATGATAAATAACTTGTTTTAGTAAATAGTTTATTCACAAAAATGTGAACTGTAAAAATAATGCAAGGCTTGATCTACACAATATTTTTGAATTGAATTTTAATTTATTTTATAAATTAATTAATAATCTTTCGGTAACTAAGCTTGAAAAAACGTTATTGTATTAGATATAAATTTACTGGTTAAAATTTTGCTGTTTAGTTTTCTAGAAAAAGCTAAAACTGACGAACAAATTGAAACAATTATGACAAATAATATGTAATTAAAATTGTTTCAGTGAAATAATTAATTTTAGTAAAAATACTTAACAGAGGCTAGATTTACTTAATTTCGTAGCTAGATTTTTCATTGCAAGTTAAATAAAGTTAGTAGCTATAAATTTAAATTAAAATCTTTATTAATTTAAAATTCGATTAACTATTAGAACTGTTTTATGGATTCAAAGATTTCAGAAAATATGAGTTGCCAAAATTAAAGGCTAGATTTAGTCATACAAAGTAATGAGCATTTTTAAGAGATAGTTCTTATCTTTGGGACAATAAAGCTTGTTTTCAAGTATTATCTAATCTTTGTCTCTCTTAAGTTAACCGTTAGTCTCATATAAATTTGTTCTTTTATTGAAATAATTTTCTATAGAAAAATTTATAAAAATGTGAGTTACCAACACCGAAGGCTAGATTTTGTTAATAATAATTATTGTAAAACTATAAATTCAGAGTAACAATTAAAAAAGTGATTCCATGAAAGTATATAATTAGATAATAATATTCTTCAAATAAATAAGTTACTCTTAAATTTAATTGATGGTTTTGTGTATCCTTATTACAGACAGGTCATAACAAAATATCTATGTATACCTTCAAAAATAAAAATATTCCCATGATATTTTTTTTTTTTAATTCATAGAAATTCTTTTTTGTGTGCGTTAAAAATAGCCTATAATTACATATCCTTTTCTAAACATTAAATTGATTTATTGTTTTAATAGAATCGGGATTTAAAATATAATTTTAAAAAAAAATATTAGAAATGTTATTTTAATCCTTCAAAATATTTATATACATATTTATTTCAATTACATTTAAATTTATTAAGGATTATAATTAAAATTAAATTTAAAGGATTATAAATATTATAAATATATACCCAATTTTTTCTATACCTTACTAACCCAATTAAATTAATCTTTTTATTGATACCAAAAATACAAGGATTTTCAATGAAATATAAATTTGCAATTCATTTTTTTTTTTCATTATACACAATTTTTCAATTTCATTTTAACAAATAATTTAAAATAAGAAGATTTAATTTTATTATAATAAATCCATGCCATTTAAATCATTCAATTAATAGCTTATAAAACCCATCAGAATAATTTAAATTCACCATAAAAAATATTTGTGAAAGAACGAAAAACGATTTTTCAAAATATATATTTAAAATACAAAATGAAGTATTAAATTAATTAAATTGTTTATTTATTTATTTTGTTGTGTATATTTAAAAAAATTAATTGCTAATTTTATTATAATAAATTTTCTTTTATTTTCAATTTTTTTTTTCTTGATAACAGAAAAATTATAATTTGTTATTGTCGAGATTATTTTCTTTTTAACAGATGTGATTGCAAATCTTGTAGTATTGGAGGTGGTGTAGTTTTATTAAAGAGTTTGCAAGACATTGAGTTAATATTTTTCTTGCAAATTAAGCTTCATGATTATTAGGCTAAATATACTGATTCTAGTCACCGTCCTCTTAAATTTATGTTCTAAACAAATAACCCTAGTCAACATTTTTAATAAATTCGAAGATCTCAGAAAATGTGAGTTGCCAATATTAAAAGCTGGAATAAAATTTTGTGATTTCCAGTTGAAATTATCTTAAAATATGTCCATGAACATACATAATAACTGAGCTGCAAATTTGGTGCAACCAAACAAAACTGTAATAAAACTAACAGTAAAGTTGATGGAAATTGTAGCTAGACCTTGTCACACATTTGTGATCGTAATAGTGATATGGATTTAAATTTTAAATCAGATTAAGCAGTAACTGGCCAATCAGTGACCAACAAATTTACAGTCAAAATAGTGCTATAAATCAGTGAATTAATAAGTGCATTCTATTTTGTTCAAGACACTACATTAGTTATTTGAAGTTTATTTATTTATTAGTTCTAATAAATATTATAAATTAAAATCCTAATATAAAACTTGATTAAATTGTAATCTGTTTTAACAAATTAAAGTTAGAATTTTGAAAATGTGAGTTGCCAAGAATTGAAGGCTAGATTTCTTTTTAGTGCAATTGCATATTAATAAATATATTTTGTTATGTTCGGTTTCAGTGGCTTTGGTTATTACTAGCACAATTGTAATAGTGTGCAACGGTTTCTTATTGTTTACTTGTAGGTTTCTTTCTTATCAACCAGGCCATTGAAAACTGAGATTTCAGTAACTGCATTTTAATAACATTTCTAGTACTACATCGCATAAATCTAGCATCCAGAATGGAGTTTCGTATGTCATTTAAACCTAGAACAGAGCCTGCTTTTCAGTTTATGGTTTGTATTTCTGGAAAACTAATTTTTTTTTCGTATTTATTTATAATAATTCTCACAGGATTTGCTTTTTATTTTTCTCATTAAAATTTTAATTTCTCGTTTTTTGTTATTGTAATGTTAATTCATTTCTAATTACAAAATTCTTTTTTCTCATCCTTCTTCAGTTATTCGGAAGTCCCTTAAAAACAGAACTTAATATATCAAAATTAGGATAACAATCTTTTTTTCCCATAATTATACCAATTAAAAGTTTCACTGTCTTTTCCCTAACTCGCTCTCTCTATGCATCCTTAAAAAAGCAATATAAATATTTTTTTTATTAGTTGTGTCCTGTTTCGTTTAAAGAATAATTTTTTTTTGTCATCCTCTAAAAATTTTCTTATAGTAAAACTGTGGTAAATCCTTTTAATATCCTTTTAAGGATTCAGAAAAATATATATGTATTGATTAATTTACTAACCAACCGCAATATTTTTTTTATATCTAGTCGTAGTGCAACTATTACGTCGACAACGGAATTTCCGTAATTTAAAGTTTTTCAAGTTGTAAATAATTACAATTTAACGATCCATAAAACGAGCGAGGAAAATGAAAATATTGTTGTTGTTGTTGCTGATTTATATTTAAGTTTTTCACTTTAAAAATACGCGTAATTTTTTTGTCCCTTGTCTATCGCAGCTTAAAAACGAAAGAATTCGTCCTTTTTAAATGCCAAACAAATTAAAATTCTTAATTTGCAAAAAAAAAAAAAAATTTAATATTTTTTTTTTTCATTTCCTTGTTATCCTCTAATTATTTTCATTTCTAATAAAAAAAATTTAAAAGTATCCTTTTTTCTGTTTTACCAACAAAAAAGGACTAAACTGAAAATATATAAATAAAAATTTTTGTGTGACAAAAATTGCAATTAACAAAAAAAAAACATTTTGATTAACTTTTTAAATCGCGACAAATTTTCCGAGTTTTTTTTTTTTAAATATTTTTTTATTTTATTTTTGGTTATCCTGACATAAGGACGAAAATAAACCAAAACAAAAAAAAAATTATGAAAAGCTAGGCTATAAAATAAAAAAAAAATCCGACCACAAAAAATGTCAAAACTAATCCGACATTTTAATTAAACCCTAATGGGCAAACATAAATTGTTTCAGGGATTTTTTGGATTTTTCCTGATTTCCATTTTTATTATTTATTTATTTTTTTAAATGTTCTAAGTGTTGGTGTTTTTGTAATACTGGATTTTTACGTTTGCGGTAGTAAACAGCAAAAAAAAAATAATACAGAATTGTAAATTTATTTAAAGGACAATAATAAAAAGGATATAATTTTTGGGTAGGGTTTGTTTTTTTCCATAGGAATGGTTAAAATGGCTGTGTTTTTGTGGGAGTGGAATTTTTGATTTTTAGTCTGTCTAAAACGGAAGTTAATTTCGCTATATATCCTTTATTTTTTACATTCCTTACACATATGTAAAAATGATAAATAGAACGACGATTAAAAATGAAAAAAAAAATAGGTAGACAGACAATATATGATATTTGACTAAATTGCATGAGGTTTGTTATTTACACGAGAAATAAAATGATAAATAAAATACTGAAAAAAGGATTGGGTTTTTTTCTTGTACAAAAAGGATGTTTTTTTGAATTAGCAAAGTTTGATTAAAGTAAATAAGGTCGAGAGGATAAAATATGATAGAAATTTATTTTAGGAAAATGTTTTGTAAATTAATCGAGTTTCGCCTAATACATACCAAAATTATTGAGATCTTTATCAATATCAGTTCATCATAAAGAAGCCTTTAATGCTACCTATAGTTCAACAGATTCCGATATAACTAATTTCCTGGAAGAGAAAGCTTATATAATTCTAATTCGGTATTGTTTATTAAATGGAAAAGTCAAATTCGTAAAATCTGTATTGCTACATCCATTCAAAAGAGTATCGCTTTTTACAATGCCATCAATAACTTAATAAATATCAATACAAGAAAGAAACAGGCCTTATAGTTTTGATTTACCTATTTTAAAATTGATGTAATTTTCATTACATGCACAGGAATATATGGAGGCCATTTACAACTTGCAAAGAGCCTATAAAAATAACAATTTAATATTCCATAGAATTACTAATTCTGGAATATGAGATTCATTAACAGACTATCAAAATTTACTGAAGAAATGAATGTAAATTTTATTTTATTATCCTTGGAACCTGAACCTTACAAAATTTCATATTTTTATCACAATATTTTTTATCAAATAAATTTAATTAAATTCTGTGTTTTTCGATTTTGCATTACAACATATAGAAAAATTGGAATTGACATTTAACTAACAAAAAATGAACTGAACAATAAAAACAAATCTAAAACAACGAAATTCACTGTACATAAAAATAATATCCTTAATAAAATTCAAAGGACTAAAATTCAACTATTTAGTAATATTACACAACAAAACAGCATTCAATTGAATTCAGAAAAATATTATTTGTATTTGAGGTGCGATCTAATTGGACAGAGCACAACAGCAATAAATAAAAACCAGAACTAAACAGTGAATTTATGTTCCACTTTTATGTACCTTTTATTGTCCGAATATATCGTAAAAATCTATTAATTTTCTGCAAAAGACATTCACATATAAATTATTTTTCGACCCTTACCCACTTACCCCTCTTAGCAAACAAAAAAAATAACAACATTTTATAATAACTGAAATTGACTAGAAATTATCATAGTGCAAAAATCTAACTATATAGTAATATTGAAAAATTCAATATTAAAAATTATTTCGAAGAAGAAAAAGATAACGAAATGTATTGCGATGGACTTGAACTCACAAAAAATCGATTAAATACATTAAAAAATATTTTCCTTTTGCCAATTATGAAAATATGAAAAACAAAAAATGTTGCTGCAACATTTATTATTTGTAAACTGTAGAGTTTATGTTAAATGTTACTGCAACATGTTGCTGATAAATTAAATTTAGTCATACTGGGCTTGCCAAACACTTCGTACTCATATTCAAAAATCTCAACGGACGCAGTGCAACTTAATAAGAACATATTTAAAGTATGAATTAAAACTCGTTTACTTAATGGAAACTGTAACCTGAAGGAACATCTACACATAATGGGACTTTGTGTAGGTGCCAATAATATCTGTAGAATTAGCCCAATAATATCTGTAGAGTGTAGAGTGTGCGAATATGAAGAGGAATCGGCTGATGAACACATATTTTGTTCGAATGCAAATTACAAGCTCGAACAAGATTCTTGATTTATAGATTTAATTGTACTTTTTTTGAAGTATTAGCCTTGGGGGTTTTTACTGAAGCATACATCACAATTTTAGTTGCCTGTAACATTTTGTGCCTGTAATTTCAGTGGGCACCCAATTAAAATTCCAAATTAGTGTTTATTAAAAAAGACATGTAATTTTCAACAAAATAATTTAAAAAATAAATTATACATTACATATAACTACGAGTTATCTGTTACCCCTAGGTTATCAATAATTTTTTTTATTTAAATTATTATAATTTTAATGGTTTTCTCTGTTGTTCCTGTTCATGATTATTTATTTTTTTACACCACCTGGAGGTATAAATTTTATTTTATGAAATATTATTTTGGTTTTTGTTTATCACAAATTTTATATACAGGATAATAAATCTTTGAAGGACATACACTCAACATGAAAATATATAGTTAAAAGATCATAAATGAAATAATTTTTTTCTTCTTCTTATATCTAATAATAATGCCATAATTGCATTTTGACTACAACTTAAATACACACATTTTTTGTTGTTTATTATTGTTGTCCTGTTGTCCAACTATAGTACAAAAAGGACGAAAGATAAGGATTTAGAATATTATAAAGCAAATCGTTAAAGATCGTTAAGGAATATAATTTCTTAAGAAATTATTATTACTTTAATGTGCAAAACAGTTTTGTCATATTTTTTTTTTTTGCCCTTTCAGGATAATATGACAACGGACACTACAGAAAAATGATCCTTTTCCTTAACAAAAAAAAAGAAAAAAAAGATTTCTGTTATTATTCTATTTGAAAAACATAAATAATAAAATGTTGATAAAAAGGACGATGCAAAACTGAAATAAAAATGAAATTTTCTGTATTGAAGTTCACAGTTTGGGGTCCTTTAAGATGAAATTTTCTTAAAGATTTATTTAGATTTCCATTATCATTGTTTATATGGGATTACATTTTATTATCCTTAAAAAATATTTTTATAGTAATATGACCAATTTTGATGAATAGGGACATCGTCGTTAAAGTATAATAAATAAATCTTTTGAGTAAAAAGTGTAAATTGACAGTCAGTAATGATTGGAACTATTGTGTGGGAGAATTGTGTCGCAATTGTATTTATGGCAACTGTAATTTTGAATGAAGGTTATATAGATTTCATAATAACAAATTATATTTTAATTACTAAAGTTTCTAAATTTGATTGTTCCTGGAAGAGTAGCGTTCAATTTTATTAAATATCATTATTCCGGGAAGTGGAGAGTTTCTTTTTCTATAAGATTTAATTTTAACTTTTTAAATTTGGTTGTTTCTTGAAGTATAACAGCTCGTCTCCCCTAAGAATTTATTAAAAGTCTAAAATTTTCGGTGATCAAATATTCCAAAGAAATAATTTTTTTTAAAAAGTGTATTGCCAATAAAGAGGCTAGATTTTAGAACCTTAATATTGTTGCTTCATAAATTATAGTAACATTCCGGGAAGTGAAGAGTTCCTTTTTCTATAAGATTTAATTAATTACTTTTTAAATTTTGTTGTTTCTTGAATTTTGTTGTTTCTTGTTGTTTCTTGAAGTCTAATTTTTATTTACTTAATCTTTGATTGACATGTGAGCTACCATTTCAATGTTAACAATGTTAATAAGAATTTCAATGCGTATTTATTTTAAATCTTTAAGTAAAAAAAAGTATAATTTCCTTAAATAAAAATTGTACGTTTCAAGGAAATAATCAGTTATACGTCAATCGCATTTTACAATATACTTAAAAATCCTTCATTACTTTTTGTATCTTTAAGTGTTGGAAAAATGTTTTATGAAAAAACTTTGAAAACCTTCAAACTGATTACAACAAATTTTCAAGAGATATTTTCAAAGTTTTCTTATAAATTATCATTTTATCTTCCATTTTTTTAAATATAGTTTTTTATTATCTTAAAATTGAAAATCTTAAGTTTTAATTTATTTGAAAACTGTCACGGATTTGATCTGTTATTATCAAACTCTGCCAGCAATTAAATTTTATTTATTATTATAAAAATCGGTAATGAAACTTTTGTTTATCCCAGAATGAAGAATTATAAAAATCAATTTAATTTTTAAGTGTTTTCAAGGTGGCGCATTTAAAATAAGTTTATCCGTTTTTTTTGTAAATACTTTGTAGATTTCGTGCTGAAGGATATTGGAAAATTATTTTAATTGTTTTTTGTGTTCAATGGTAATTTTTATTTTCAATGAAATTGTTGCAAAAAACGAAATTTTTGAAAATAAACTAAATGACTACAAATATTATGAATGTAAACTTTTGTTGTTAGATTTGCACGAATTGATGGAATTTATATCTTTTTCTAAGGATTTGCTGTGTGTAAAACCAAGTAACAAAATTATACTTTATATGTATTTACTCGGTACTACATCAGCCAGGGCTGAGGAAAGTTGATGTTTCCATTGGACTCTGTCGTACACAGCATTTCTTCAGCTTCCGGAAATGTTGAGCATCGTCACGTTCGCTTCAACACCGTCGTTATGGTCTTATAGATGGTCTGATATGTAATTATCAATAAATTTAAGTTTGCGTGTGTCCATGTCAGCAAACATTTAAATTTAATGTAGTTTTCCTATATAAAGATTTATAGAATTGAAATGGGTCATATATCTGAGTAGCCGATCGAGGTATATGAAATTAAACTGAAGTTGGCTCATAGTATAATCTCAACATACGATTGAAGACTGTTGTGTTTTATTGCTGAACTTTCAATCGTCATACATAATACGGATTGTAGCCCCCTAACTAATTCGGTTACACTACAGAAACACGTCATATCTCTTAGCAATGTATGATATAATTTTTTTCCATCTATCGATTTTGTAAGTGGTGGTCCCTGATAGCTCAACGCTGTTTGGATCGGTATCTTCTGACTAGTTCAAATTATGTAATTTTTCCCAATATCTGAATTCTCTTCATTTTATGAATGATTCGTAGATTCGTACAACTCTTGGGTCGCCCACGTAGTCACATATTGTTCACTATTTCTTTTTTTTAATCCAATTTTTAATTACAGCTTTGCTCTAATACGAAAGCTATTAAATTACATACATACTTAAATAAAATATCAATTAATCTTTCAACACTATATCTCCTCTTTAGCTAATGGCTTAATTAACGTTGAAAAACATTATATAAATAATTTCATAAAACTTGTGTAAATAACTAAGTCAAAATTTTGTCACCTTTGTTTTTCTATGACACATTTTTTGTTTATTATTAATTATAAAAAAGAATTCATTATTTTTGTTTAGGTTGCCATCATAATTTTTGTATAATGCGTGTTACAATATAATTAGTAAGAATTTTTTTACATTTTATTATGTTTTTGACATCGAAACCACATTATAATAAAATCCTATAAAAAACTAACCATTTTTACTTTTTGGTATTGTTTGTACCAAAAACAGAAATATTTTTATAACACTATAAAAATATTATAATTCATATCTGGCATGCTATGATGACTGCGACACTCCCAGAGGTGTACTTATTTTATGTGTTCATATTATGTATAAAAATATAAAAATTAAAATATCTATAAAAAAAAGTGTTATTCATAGCGAAGCGATATTGTCTAGAAAAATAATAAATGTAAAATTCTTTAGAAAAATAAGATTAAGAAAATATTGTGTAAAATTTTGTGGAAGAAATACTTTTATAGTTTTTAATTACTTCAGAACTTGGAATATTAATAGAACTATATTCAGTTGAATAAGTTAAATATTGTTTTAATGATGGTACTTGATGGCGGTAGTTAGAAATATCATAATCTTTTAATGACAAACGACACAAAACATGAATCAAACTGGGATTAATTAGTTACCGATGGGTTTTGTAAAGAAAAACATTTCAGAAATTATTACTAAAAATTACAAATTTATAAAAATGTGTATTGCCATCAATGTAGGCTAGATTTTGTAAAAATGAAAATAACATATATTTGTTAAAAAAAGGTTGTTTAGTAGATGGAGCATTAAAAAAAAGAAATATATACAATTTACTTATTACTCGATATACCAAATTTTTTTTTAAAAAAAAGTGTATTGCCAATAAAAAGGCTGTAGCTCTAGATATTTTAAACATTAAATTGACGATGGCTGGATAAATACATTTTAAAAATTCACATTATTTTTATGAAACTGACCATATTGGTTTGATTAACTAATGTATATTCACCAGAAGCAGAAAATATAGAAACATGATTACCAATAAAAAGTGCTAGAATAAATGAGTGCTAAATTGACAAATGGTTTTAATGGAAATGAACAATAATAATTATAGTTATAAAATTGAGACAGTCGTAATTAAAATAATATTAGATAAAAAGTGTATTGCCAGCAATGAAGGCTAAATATTGATACTGAATAAATTATAATATTTATGTAAATGCTTCTAACAATTTTCGGTTGATCAAAATATTCCAAAAAATACAAATTTTAAAAAAGTGTATTGCCAATAAAGAAAGGCTAGATTTTAGAACTTTAATATTGTTGCTTCATAAATAATAGTAACACATTTTAAAAAATTTCGCTTGATCAGAAATTATCAATAAATAATATTATAGTTATTGATTAGATTTGTAGAAGGAAAAAAATGTGTTACCAATATTAGAGGCTAGATGTTTGAATATTGAATTCTGATGATATAATTACAATTTAATTATTTATTACAAAAATAACAGCTAGATTTTAAAAATATATTATTGAATAACTTAATTACCCGATTTTATTAAATCCATTATTATTACATTTTTATCTAATCTATTCAAAATCTTTGCACGAAACAATATTTGCCAAATTAATTTAAATTTAATTAATCATTTTCACCATAAATTTATGAAATTTCTATAACAAAAAAAGCTTCAGGAAGTAATTTATCAAACCGAATATTTCGTATAAAATTTATAAAGGTAGGTCAATAATAAAAATCTAATAAAATCAAAATAATATTATTGTCCGCATAATAACCTCAAAGCTCTTTAATAAATAGCTCATAATAATCGTTAAGTAATTATCTTATTTAACATCTAATTTTTCAACTATATATAATTTTTCGACCTTGAATTATTATTCTTTAAATCGTCTTATATGAACATCAACAATAATCTTATAATTCTTTCACTTTTAAATACTATAAGTTTGCCAGAGATTGTTTCAATTCCTTCCCTGTACCGATACCGACCACAGAAATCATCCCACCATGAGTTATTAAACTATTTTTGTTCAGCGCATTATTTTCTATTGTGATTTATGGATTTTCTTAAATATATTTGACAGGTCCAAACACACAAAAACATAAAACTTTTATTTCACATGCAAAGCCACTTTTGTGTCTAAATATCATTAATTTTAGTTGATGTCGTTTGCCGCCACCAATGAAGAGTTATACGCTTAATAATCATTATTTTAACAAAAATAGATAATCGTTTATAGAAAATTATTAATTATACTCTCATAAAATTGTTAGTAAAGAAATATTAAATCCATAAAATTCTTTATATTTATTCAAAAAAACGACCTTCAGTATCAGTACTACATGAGAATGAAAAATTTCATAAAAGTGTAGTTTAAAAAGAGCTGAACGTCAATTTGAATTATGTGGAATCTACAATGAAGCATATTATTAATGTGATTCAGCTAAATTTTACTTGTTCAATTTAAAATGGGATCCTCCAAAATTAAGAAAAAATAGGTTTGATTATGTTCGGAAGTTACAGAGTAGAGCATATTAAATACGACTCCGGATCACGAACAAATGGTCGAATTATAGTTTTTAGCCCGAAAGATGTTCGTTAATCAATTTGGAACTGTTCTATCAACCTAACTAGAGCTGTAGAGCTGTGCTGTGTACCGGAAGACTGTAACATTAAGAGAAGCGAAGACAAACAAACGGCATGGCTAATTAATCTGCCGCGATGCAATGTAAGATAGCATTCGGTCTATTCACTGGACTCTACTTGATCTGTAAGCATGCACGTACTCTTGGACTAAACGTAAGTAATCAATGGAAAACTGTAGCGATTCACGGCAAGCTGAAACTCTAGAACACCTTCCGGCACTGGCTCACAAAAGGTTTACTAAATTGATCAAATGTTCAGAATCGAATATCGATTTTACTCGGAAGAAACATGCTATTTGATACTCAGCAACAATTAACGAGCTAAAACTGTGCCTGAAACAGCTTCGTTTTGAATTTCTAACTCCTTAGAAGTAATATTAATTGACGTATGATAATTTTCCGTGGTTTAAACATAAATTAATTTAAAATGTTGATGACAAATGTCGTGAATTCACCTCAGTGACCCTAATTCAAAATCTTAAACGTTATTCACTATTTTTATCAAATTTTATTTATGTCATTAATTTAAACGTTAAGTAAGAAAAATTATCGCTCTTCTTAGCTCATTTTTAAAGGACAATTAAAAGACTTTATTATGTCCTTCAGCACGTAATCTATATTAAAACAAAAAGGATATCTTAATTGACTTGAAGTACCTTCTTAAAAACACTTTAAAATTAAAGTGATTTTCATTCTGATAAAATTGTAGTTTCGTTAGCAATCTATTTAGAAGAAAAAAAAATACAATTTTAATGTTTCGTTGATAAATTTAGGTCAAATAATCCGTGACAGTTTAATGAAAATTAAAAACGGACATTTTCTAGATAAGATTAAATTGAAGAAAAAACTAGCTAGCTAGTATTTAAGATTTAGATTCTTTATATATATTTTGTTTGAGATAAAAAAGAAAGAAAATTTTGCAAAGAAAACTACTTTGAAAATCAGTTTGAAGGTTGTTTTTCAAAGTTTTTTTTTCTGTTTTCCATCGACAATTAAGAGTTTTTCTAGATAAAAATTATATTTAAGTTTTCCATGTAAAAATAATAGTTTTTTTCCAAAAACTATCAGTTTTTTTCTGGCGTGTGCGCCAATGTTTTCAAGGTTAATTGCAAATTTTTCTAAGGAATTGATTATTCGTGCATTGAAAATTTTGTTTTTAAGTAAGTAGATTGTAAAATTAGTCTGTAGAGTGTAGACCATCATAAAAATACCGGATTTTCTTTTAATTCGTAGAAATTGTTCCTTACGACTTCATTATTGCAGTCGCACTTTTAAAAATTTCTATGTTTTAGGATCGTAATTAAGGTAACCTTGAAATAATAATGTGTTTATTATGAAATCTGTCACGTGTAGTATGACCCTCAATATTTCTCGTGCAATAAAAGGACCATTTACCGTCATTTAACATCAATGAGTCTCTAAGAAAACGTTATAGAAGGTTTTTTGTTGAATGCCATCCAGGCTATTTAAAAAGTAATTTTTGTTGAACGAAGATAAGTAAATAATTAAAATTATTTTAAAGAATATTTTTATTTAAAATTGAAATTTTTATGACGAAATTCAAATTTCATGATGGTATTCTAAATTGTCGCTCTATTTTATGTAAGTCAATGAAATCTGTAATCAGTCTAATACTGGCAGATACATTGAAATAAGAAAACACCAGAGCTATAATAGTTTGTTAATGATGATATTGTTGCTAGATCGTCAGTTTCAGAGAAACTATTGCTAGTCACAGATTAGCTAACAGTGCAACAAAATTGCTATAAAAAAAATGTAAAATATTGAAATTTTCAGTGGCTTTATTATCAATTTAGTGGCTTTAGTGTTGGTTCTATAGCGGCGTTGCCGATTGACAATTATATTTTGTAATTGTGACTCGGCGATTAGGATTTCTGTTTACAACATTTACTGTAGCTGCTTACCATTATCACTAGGCCCTGTGTTTACCACTGTATTATTTGGAAACTGTATATAGCGACATTACTGAATGATAAATGTTTCTTAATCTCAGCCTATTCTGTTTAAATCGTTTACGTTAAAGACTGTTAAAAGAAAGTAATATGAAGAAATTTTAGAATGGAATTTGCAGGCTCCGCTGTGTCAAGATCTAAAATTTCTAATTCTCTTGAATTTTGTGTCAACTATAACCTACATTACACTCCGTTAAATGAATTTTCACAAATTTTTCATGAGAAATTCTAATCGGCAAATGCTATTTTCGTAATATTGTACGCTTTTGCTTCCAAACCGAATATTTAACTTAATATTCTTCAATCTGATCATAAATCTCTTTAAAATTTGTGTAAAATAAATAAATAATACAAGCAAAATATAAAACCACTAATGAAACCAACAATAATGACTCCTTAAAATTATGACATATGGTTTTTTTTTCTTACCCTAGGGGCTGGAGTGGGCGATTTTTACCAGTTGTACACAAACCTAAAAAAAAAAAATATTTTTTTAAAATCTCTTTACTACTAATAACAGAAAATAAATATCATCCAATGCTGGATGCAAAAATTCAATTACTAAAACAAATTTTAATCTATATAACTATATAGAAACCGTTCTTTACGCCCCTTTCCCCTTCGGGTTTCATATAAATTTCCTATTTATAATTTATTTATTAAAAAACATTCCGAAAAATTACAATTTGTTAAGAAAATTTCCCCTTGGGGGATTAAAAACAGTTTTTTTTTTGTTTGTTTGTAGTGCAATTGTTTGAAATGCTTTCCATTCAAAAAGGATGATTTTTTTTTTGTATACCAGAACTAACCTAAAAAAAAGGATAATAACGCTTTTTAATTATAAGTTTTCTGGTTGTTGTGATGTTGTATTTAGTTTTATTCTTTGTAATCGTGGTGGGTAGGTACACCCTTTAACTTCGGTATACAATAAAAAATACTAAAAATTCATCCTTTTTTATGTTACAGGATAAAAAAAAATTGTAACAAAAGACGAAAGTATTTTAAATCCACCCTTTATCAAAAAAAAAACTGTAATTTTGGGCTGAACGTTAAAAAAAATATCCTTTTTTTTTGTACAACATTAAAATTGCAAATAGATCAACCACGACGTACAAGGCTAAGTGAATTGTTACTTTTAATCCTTTTAAAAATAGGTTGGAACTTATAAATATTTTTTTAAGGATATTTTTATAAATAGGTAAAATATCTGCAAACAAAATAATAAATAAATTTTCCAAGGATAACAAGTTTTTTTTTTTTAATTAACAATAAGGAGAAAAAATTATTAGTTTTTTTTTTTTTTTTGGTTATTGTAATGAAGAAATTTATTTTTATTGCCATAGGGAATTAGTTTTTTTAAGGGGTGAATTACATTTAATTTTGAATTGTACGTTTTGTTTCAAACAGCCGATACATTTTTCCTTTTCGTCGAACTACTGATGACAATTTTTAATGTTAATTGCAATTTTAAAAATATTTATAGAATTTTAATTCGGGTTTTATTAATTCGTAGAAATTTGGCCTTACGTCTTACTGTATTGCAGATTTTAGACGTACTTTTATGAATTTTTTATAGTTATGTCATATAAATAATTTCTTTGCAACGTAAGGTCTTTAATTACGGTAATAATAATTTAGGAAGTATGTAATTTTGAAACATAAAATGTGTTTATTATTAAATCAGTCACGTTGCATGATCCTCAATATTTTAGGTGTAATAAAATGACAGTTTATTGTCATTTAAAATCAAGGACTTACTGAGTTTAGTATTAGGTACGACAATTTAAAAAGTAATTTGTATTAAATAAAGGTATTGTTAATTAGTAAATTAAAATTGTGTTAAAGAAAATTTATAGTATATTTTCTGACTTTTTTTACATTTTAAAAGAAATTGGGTGCCGTATCATAAGGCCATATGTCATAACGCCATAATGGCTTTATGACTTACTTGGGTGAGTCTTAAAGCCTTATTCGCCATTTTTACCAATATGGCTTTAAGACTCATAAAGCCATCTATGGTATGAGTCTTAAATCCATATGGCGTTATGACCCATTCGAGTGAGTCTTACAGCCATATTGGTAAGAAGAAGAAGAAGAAGAAGAAGGAAGGAAGTTAAATTAGTCTATGTTAATAAATTCATTTGCTATATTGCATTAATTGATTATTATTAGTCACCAGATTTCTATTTTTTTATGTAAGTTCTTATAAGTCTGTTGTTTTTAGGCTATATACACGTTTAATCACGGTATGATGAGGTCACTATTAATAAAACATGATTCTTTAATTATAAAAATCCATTATGCAAGTTGAGTTAGTAGTTTACCACATTCATGTGAACAATACTGTACCTCTAGGAGATTAAACAAACTTCTTTGTATGCATTTTAGTTCACTCGTACAAAGAGGATTTACTCGCTCAATAGACTGTTTTCGAATGTTAGTTAACAGACTGTTAATATCAAAAAACTCATTAAGAGATAAAATGTGAAAATTATTAAATTTCTTTAACTTTTATTATATTATTCCTTCGCACGTAGACTGCCTTCTTGTGAGCCCGTTGTTTATTCAAGTCGAACGCTACATCATCGTGTTGACACATCCTAATTTTTTAAATAAATTATATCACTTTAGCCGGCTTCAGTTTACTCCCATCTTCAAGATTTTCTTTTAAAAAACAACCAATTTTTTAAATCTTGTATTTTGGAGTATAGTACAATGCCATAATAAACGTTGCATTGTTTACTCGTCCTCGTTCATACTCAATACTAAGTCCTTAGTAAGTCCTAATCTCTTGGCATGCATTTTAAAATCTTGTTCACAACTGTTCGGCTCGTTCCGTTTGATAGTGCTATTATCTATTCGCCCATTTACTTATTAAGCTTTTATTATATTCAATTAATTAGTAAATTATAAATTACAACTTTTGTTTACATTTTCAGAACAATTTTGCCAATGAAGTTTCGTTACTGAATTCAAGAATTATTAGAAATATCAGCCGGAAGGGAATACAAATAGCTACATGCATGCGGTGAGTATTAAAGAATTGATTATAAATTTTCGTTTACAAGAATATTTTTATTTAGAAATTTAAATTTAAAATAATTTTTTTAAAAATTAATTTTCGTTAAATCGAAATTCCCATAAATCTAACCTAAAAATGAATTAAACTATAAAATCTTTAATTTTTTCATTTCGATTTATGAATTCATTAATGACATACCCCTTAAAAAACACTTTTTTTAAAAAGTAAATTTTGTAAATAATTTGTGGTTCTCCCTACAAAAACAATTTTAATACTTTTTTTCCAATTTCCATAAATTTCTTTAAATCTATTTTTTTTAATCTGACATTTTAATTATTACTTCTTTGCCCCTACAAAAATTTACACTAAAACGACTTTATAAATAAATAAATAGTTTTCATTTATATTATTTCGTAGTTAAGATATTTCAATTGATTATTAAATTATTGTTAAAGCCATGCTACCTTTAACAACAGGTCAAAAGTATATACAGAACGCTATTTTATGCGACGACATAAATAATAATTGATGGTAAAGGTTAAAGGTAAAATTGGTTTTTCTACGTAAAATGAAATCCTTTTTATTATTGTTTGTTAAATGTTTTGTTATTTTTTTGAATAGAAAGATTATCGACACCTTTTTTGGTATACCAGTTTTACATTTCAGGAGATCAAAACACCAACATTATCTGAAAATAAGGAAAAGGATCATTTTTTCTTTGATAAAATTTTGTTTTGCACAAAAATTTTGAATTCCCCTTTCCCGCTTCGTAATGAAAATAAAATTTCAATTTTAAATTAATCCAATTTTTCAATTAAAATTATAATTAACAGCAATTAATTTTTCCAAAAGTCTATAATTTAAATGACAACATAAAAAATGAATTTGTTGAAAAAAGAAACAATTTCTATTCAATTTAACATGTCAACGCGATGTCTTGTTAAAAAAATGTAATTTCTTTCCCAGATTATTTTCGTATCGCATGCCACAAAAAAATATCTCAACAATTGTTTAACACTTTGAACACATTTTTTTCTTAAACAATCTTCAAACATTAAATTTGGCGGTGGCAACAATGTTGACGCGCGATATTTAAATACATTAATTATCGTACAATTTTCATGAAGTGTGAATCATTTAGTTGTAAATCTACTACGAAATTATTTAAAATCTTCGTTTTTACTTAGCTAATTTTAAATTTTTCACATGCTGACACATGTTTTTATTGTCATTTGTAATTTTTTTAGTATTTTGGATATTGCTAAGTATTTAAGTATAAAACAGAAAGTTCTAGTTTAAAATTTTAGCTATGTCAAAAATATCAAGATTACAGAGTTTTTTAATTAACATGAAAAATTACTTTTTAGTTGTCAAATGTTTAAGAATTAAGGGTTGTCCAATTTTTAGATGTACTCTGTCTTCTTCTTTGATACTCTATATCTAAGGTTACGATTCCTGTCGGAATTAAGCCTGGGCTACATTGTTTCGATCAGTTCAGTTCAGTTTCGATTCGTTTTGATTCGACGGTTAAGTTGACTGAACACATAGTTACCGGTCGCAATCGATTAAACCACATATATTTTGTTTTTATTATTTTTGAAACAGTCAAATTTCATTCAATGAAATATAGAAAGAAAATTTGTCGGTTCAGTAATAGTGATAGCCTAGAAATCCATGTCAGTCGAAAGTGGAGGCCTAAACACGACTTTCTGTCTAACTATATGTCTTTAAGCTCATAATGATAACAAGCGAATCGAGCAATTCAGACAATGAAATAAGTCGGAATCAGATAGAATTTTTGGACTATACTCAGAGCTTACTTAAAAAATATAGTAAACTAGGTGCACATGCTTTGTCAAAACTAGAAGATGCAATTCAATGCAGATTGGAATAGCTTTGCGAGCTAGGTTAGGTTAGGTTAGAAGTGGCGGTCGAAAGACCACGCATAGACTACCACGGGTCCTTAGCGATACCACTGTGAACGGCTATTGAACATTTGACAAGTTGTCTCCCATCAGGTCTAGGAAATTGGTGGCCTCCGCGAGTTTGAGAAGAGCTCGCAATCCATATTTGTCCGCCGCAACCAGATCTGTGAGAATGCGCGACCAAGTAATACCGACCTTCTTCGTGCTAGGGCCGGACAGTAGCACAGAAGATGCTCCAGGGCTTTGCGAGCTAAGTATCATTAAAACTGAATTAACAACAAGTTAATTAACATCTCGGTTATTGGGTATATGGACTCATTTTAGCGGCTATCCGACTACTACAGCCTAATCACTGAATTGTGGAAGTATGCGAATGTCAAAAAAAAATTATATTTTTACTAAATAGCGTGAGTGAAACTAAAATCAGTTAACTTTTTCTGTATAGACTATTTAAAGTAAAGTTCGATTGTTTTGACAATTACATTTTGAATTTGTGGAATGTCAGATTTAGGCACTGTTTCATAATTTCGGTTCATTAAACCAAATAATTTATATAAATTCTGAAAATATTTCTTACGCCTTGATTGTAATTTAAGTATCTGTTAATCGTAAGTAGATCCATAATTTAACTTTAAATGTGAATCTATTAATTCCACCTTTTATTTACACAAAATCCGTTTTAATACCAATTTTTTTTTTCCATTTCACCCTTTTTGCTTGTAGTATTTTCACAAAAAAAAAATTTATTTTTTTCTTCAAAACAACACCAGACAAAAATCTCTGATAGCAATCAGAATTTTTTGTATAAATACACGGAATTGAAAAAGTGTTAAACCAAAACAACATAAAAAAAAATCTGCCGGAAATTCTTTCTGCCAGATCAAAAAGATTGTACAAAATTATATAGAGAAGCAAAAAATTTCAAATACCCCAGCAGAATATAAACTTTTACCAAGCCAAAAAAACTCTGTAATTATGGAATTCTTCAAGTTAAACTGAAAATTTAAATTATTCGCCCCTGAAATAAAAGAAAAAAAAATTGTAATTGCAGCTTTAATAGCCTAATATTACGCGAACCATTCTTCTATTTAACATTTTTTTTTTTTTTTGTATGTCACTATTTCCAGTGTGCGAATATTTTCTAGTGTTGGAGCTGGTGACAGCGATCGTGTTAAAAATTTCTCCCTTTGTCGAAAATATTTTTTTCTAAATTTTTTTTTTACTAAAATAGATTTAGTTTTTATGACTTACAGAAATTGTGCATACCATTCTGTATTATAGTAGCGGCAGCCAGCTAACTATAAAGTCATAAGGAAAGCATTTTTATTTTAAAAATTCTCTAAGTTTTTGTTTGATAAATAAAAACTAGGGAAACGCGATAAAATAAACATCCTTGACAAATATCATTAAAAAAAAACGCGATAATGACACAGAATTTACTGTGTAGGTGTCAGAAATAGATGAAAAAATACCAACTAAAATTTATTAAGATAAAATTGCAAGTTATATGGAGGTTTAAAAACGTGTGAAGAGCAGATTTTTTTTTGTTTAGTTTTCACGCTTTTTCTTATCATAAAAATATGTGTGAAAATTGTAAATTGTTTAGTTTAGCTTCTTTAAATCATATTGAAAGTTTGTTAAGGGAATTGTTAAAAATTTGGTTTAATTTTGTTTCTTTGCAATAATTAAGTCTGTCTAGTAAATTGAAGCTAATTTTAATTGGAACATTGGAATTAAATGAAGTCAATTTAGGTGATAATTAAATACTGGAACAGTGAAATTTGATTCAATTACTGCGATCCAATTCGATATGGTCTAATTACTGTTTCATTTATTTGTATAAGATTCCCCTACTCATATCACTAAATAGGGGGACGGAATCCATAAGATAATTTAGATCCCATATAGTTATATTACCTTTAGACAACGTCTAAAACCTTTTTGGTGTCAATTAAAGAATAAGGATGTAAAATATCTAAGATAATGTCGAAACTAATTGAGATTAATCGTTTCATATTCATAGAGTACTGCAAAACTATTGATAGATACTGGTCCTCATGGAAGCATTATGAAGATAAATTTGTTAAAATTAGATATTAAAATAAACACTAATGAATAAAATGCTTTGCGTACACCAGACGGGGAATATGAAACAATGGGGAAATGCAGCGGGAAGTTTCTGATTAATGATGGTTTATTTAGACTGTAAATTACAAGTAACAAATATGTAGGATAGATAGAACATTGCAACATACAGGGTTCGATGAAAGTCTTGCAATTCCCACAAACGTTAACAAACCAACAAGAATTTCAAGTGGCTCTTAATGAAAATAATAATAATTCAAGTTTAGGAATACCAAATGTGAAAGTACAGGTAATAAAAACAAATCCCAAGTAGAAAGTATAGAAGTTTAAACAGAAAAACCCCAAATTAGATCAAGGATTTAATTAAAATAATCTTAGAGGAAATAATAATTCTTGAAGAAACACCACAGAAACTGATGAAAGAGTTAGAAAAACCTAAAGGAAGAAATCAATGAATTGTACATAACTCGATCGTACTGAAAATACAAGTAAAAATAAAATACCTAATACATTTTAACAGGTTCGCGGACACCAACTGCAGTGAGCTGATCATGTAATCTATTATTTCAGCTATAACTGAATCACGTAAACAAAATTGTGACCGTCAAAGCGTTAAGGAGGAATATTGGTAACATTTAGTAAAATTTAGCTTGATAAAGTTAAATACGAAAATTTTCAAGAATCAAATTGCGCCCACTCTATTGAATTGTTTAGCAGAATATAATTAAAAGAAAAGTAGTTTTCCCGGTACTAAAAACCCACTAAACTTTAGTCACTGAAGTTCGTTTTATCATCATTTCGTTTTCACATGTCAAAAATACGTTAACTTAATTAGTATTAAAAAATTTAGCCGGAAATGCTTAATTTTTTCCTTCTTTTCAATGATTGGAATTAACAAACTCCTTATTTTCATAATCCAATTATTTTTTTTGTTTATTATTTTGAAATATTATGTACATATTTTGAAACGGCGGTTGAATGTTTAGATCGAAAAATCATATAAATTTTGTTTTTGATCCCGTCAATAAAAATTTCTCAGTAAAAAAAAAAAAAATAGTTTTATTTATTCTGCGATGAAAACATATTATAAAAAAAAAAATACTTTTATGTTTAGAAAATGCATAAACTGAGGAAATATTATGCTTTGAACAGTTTTTAATCTTAACATCCTTGCATCATCCGGAACAAAAAAAAAATGATTTTTTCAACAAAAATTTTATTTGATAAAATAAATAAATATTTTGTAAAAATATTATGAAAAGTTTAAGAATTATTCTTTGTGGTGCAAAACATTCATCATTTTTTCAGAACTAGGGCATTTCATCGTCCAGTCGAACTGAATTAGTTTTGTACGGTTTCTAAATTCAGTTTGAAATTATGATTTTTGCACCAGTTCCAGTTTTATTTCTCTGTTAGGTGAAAAGAAATTAAGTTTTACTGGACAAACCTCCGAAATCCGCTAAATAACGTTTTGGAACTGCATTAGACATAAAAAGTGTATTATTTTAACTAATTATAATTTATTCAAGGTTAATTTTGAGTAAAAATACAATTAGTCCACCTTCAATTTGCTAAATTCTATCTTTAATTTCAACAAAATGTGTTTTTCGGTTAGTTTCAACTTTCCCAAAGCCGAAATTGAATCGTGGAAAGAATTGATAAACCAATGGGAATAATTTTTAGTTATTTCTCTTTCATGATTTTTTGCAAAATTTAAATTTGATTGGATTTGAACGTGAGCATAGTAAACAGTGCTAATTATTGCAGCCATACAACTTATTATGATTCCCTTAATTACTGATTAACCTAATGAGTTATATTTGCTGGAACCCCCGTGAATATTAAAATCCACAAAATTTACGAATTATTTAGATGATTTTGGTTAGGTTCATTTTTCATCCCGTTAGATATCAATATAGATTCATTGTGGTCCATTAGTCGTGTTTTATATTCCAGCTTCTGATTCCTAACAATTATTCTTTTTAGATTAGTTTGCAGCTGTAGCGTCTATTGTTGCTAAGTAATTTCTTTTGCAATTTTTCGAAGTATACTTTTTGTGACGGTTGCGTATTTCGGTGTGCTATGATGTGATTCATTAAGTCCGGGGTTCAAGTTCAGGCCGAAACATAGATATCGCTCTCAGTTAACTCCGCTTTACAATGCTGATACTCATAAAAATTGCAATAAAATTTAATTGTGATTTTAAAACTGAGAAAAATATGCTAACGATTGTGACAATTTACTGACAACACAGCTCACTATTGAAAGCCATTAGCTTCTTGAAAATAAATGCGACCTAACCTTACTTATAAATTGTCACCAGATTTCACTGATATTCAATGATTATTTTATCTAATAAGTTCGTACTCTTGAAATTTGTAACTATATAATTTGAAAATTGAATAGTTTCCGACGTTTCCCAAAAATATTTATATGGTTCCGAATAAATATAAATAGGTCCGATTTGCAATAAAATGTCACAAAACTTCTTTCAGAAGGCCAAGGCGTCAGTGCAAATAATAGAAAGAGAAGAAAAAATATTATTTCCAGTTCCTATTTCAATATTTTCCAGGGAACTAAATTGAAAATCGAAAATTTAGTTTATAGTTATATTAATACTTTGTATAGTTCCAATATTTTCCTGATTAATCAATATTTTTTAATTCAAACTAATGACTTCAAATTAATCTTTCTATTTACGAAACTATTAAATCACTTTTTTCATCTCTCTCTCTCTAAATTATTTATTTATCTAATCTTTACCGAAAAAACCAAAAAATTAAATTACCTCAAATTTGTAAAATTGGCTTGAAAAAACTGAATATATATTTATCTCTCATTAAAAATTTATGTTATTCCATTTTTATCCTTTTGACTTTTAAATACCTAAATACCTAAAAAGAAAAAATTACATTTCAACCACTGGTAATTTTTAACAATTTAAATTTATGTGTGTGCCTAAAAAGGTACCAGAAAAAATTACCTTCCTAGCAACTTAAATATATTCGGATTTACATATTTCTTTTTTTTTCGTCCTTGTTTATATTATATTTGCATAATTTTTCTTATTGTTATGTCCTTTTTGTGTTCTTATTTCGTATATAAAAAATCTGGAATGGAATTTGTTTTGAGTACGACGGTATACAAAATGCTCTGATATCAAATCACTTTGGTAAACAACTATTAAAATTGTAAATATCCTTTAAAATAAATTATATAAATTATACTTTGAAACAGGATTTTGTTATTTCTCCTTATTATGCCTTAAAAAATGTCCTTCAATTATGAAAGAGAATTGAATATAAAAAAACTTTTTTTTTTCAGTTCCTTCAATTTTGACTTTTCACAGAAGTGATCCCCCTTTTAATTCCACGGGATTTTTTTTACTTTTTTTTTCGAAAGGACGAAACAGTTGACTATTAAAATAAATTGTTCGGTATTTAAAATAAAATATTATTTGGTTAAGTTCCCACAAGGATTAAGGATATCTTTTAAGTAATATTTAACACTGGTTCATTTTTTTTTATTTAATTTGTTACTAAATCTTGACCATAATTTCTATATATCTGTAAATTAAAAAGGATTTCTATTAAATATCCTTAATTTTATACGTTGGGTTGAAAAACAACACAACAAATTACTTTGGAAAAAAAGGACAAAATTTGAAATTCTAAAAAATTGAACCGAAGAATTAGATTGATAATTAAAGGAAACAGGTGAAATTTATATAAATAAATACCGTTCAATAATTCGTCCTTTTTTTTGTGTTTGTATATTTCATCTTCTTGTGTCATTTTTAATTTAAAACGACGCTGTACAATTTTAGTTCACGATTTAAATTAGAATCTATTGGATGTTTTTGTGAAAAACGTTAACGTTTTATGTGTCGGCGTCTTGTCTGTCTGTCTGTATGTCGGTTGTTAACTTGTTCAAAACGTTTTTTAACTTAGTGGCAAGATTTGGTATTGCGTGCATGTTAAAGCTACAAATTTTTTGAATTAGACGCTGGTAACATAAAGTTAGATAGATGGCGCTATTTGTTAATTTGCCTGAACTGTTTTTTATAATTGCTAAAGAAACAACCGAAAATTGGGCTTTTCACTGTGTGAAAAATGGGCTTGGGAACAACCGAAAACCCTGAAAGCACCGATTTTAAAAGAAGAAAACTAGGTTTTCACTGTAGGAATAACTGTAAAACTGTGCTTTTCTATTGTAGCGAAGCCAACAATCAGTTAGAACAACTAAAAAATGTAGACACAATCGATAAACTGCCTTCAAAATGCAATGAAAAGCTCTGCGATCTAAGAACAAACAAAAAACTGTGTTAGAAAAACTAACTTTCCAATGTCAGATTCGGTCAACAAAATAGCCCATATATATGAAACTATTCCAACATCAGTTCTGCTTTGCGGATTTATGGTGTCCTTTTTTTCTAAATATCAATTTCTCTTTGAATTATTGTTTATTTCATTTTAGTTCTTCGAACTCCAAATTGATATTAATTTACAGTCCATAGACGCCTAAAGTCCTTTTTTAAGTCAAATTAAATCAAATTCATTTCCAGTTTTAAAAGAAGACGATACCCAACAACAATAACAACAATAAAATCCTTTTTTTAATTTACGATTTTATTTAAAACTCTATAATATTCAATTTTACCTGGTTTTTTGTTGTTTTGAGCCTTTTTTGGGATCCCTTTTTGTTTTATGTTTTCTCTACTTCTAATAAATTTATGTTCCACACGCGTACACCTGCAGATCGATCAAATTCATATTTACACAAAAAAAACTGAAATTCTTATTAGTTTTGTTTTTGACTTTTCGTGTGCGCCTCTTTTGCCTTACATGTCCACCTATATAAATTTTAGTGGGAGCGACGGATTTAAAAAAAAAGATTCAATTCCGTGTCGTCCTTATAGTTTTTTTTTTTCTTCGTAAATTTGGTTTTCATGGTTGCATGTGATTTTTAATATAAAAATGATGAACAAAAAAAAAAAAAATCAAATTGTTTATTTTTTGATAAAAGGTACAGGAAAAAAGGGCGAGCAGGTGAAATCCATTCTTTTTCATTAAGGAATTTTTTGTTTTTTTGGTTTTAATGTTTAATTCCTGCAGGGTAAAATATTGATTTTTATTTTTTTACCAAATTAATGCAATTTCCTTATATATTTAAAGAAAGAATTTTGGATTTGGTGATTTTGGTTTATAAGCTGAAGGCTATGGAAGAAGACGTGCAGATAATTGAGATTTCAGAAATGGATTAAGGGTATTTATATATGTAATTTATAGTTTCTTGGGAAAAATTTGCACCTTGCTAAGTGTATCGTTGTAAATTTGTGAATTTTATTGCTTGTTAAAATAATTTAGTTGTTGGAAAATATTTTACTTAATATTTAAATAAGCTGTGAAAAGTAAAATGAATAAATTATAATTTGATAGTCAATATCGTTAGTGACGATTAACTTGTCAGATTGAAACATAGAATTATCATTCACTGAAAGGGACAAAAATTGACTTTAACTTTAAACTAGCAATAAAAACATTCATTAAATAAAGTGTTTTTTAAAAATGACTTCAGGCAATTAATTCATCGGTAGCAAAATGTTAATTATGAAAAACTATAATACAAAAGTCGAAAATGGCTGGAATTTATGAAATTGACTCAGTAATATAGACATATATACCGTATAGGTATTCTGAAAGACCCTATATAAAGAGGGACTCACAGGAATAGACTGTAAGTAAACTTTGATCATCAAAAAACAGATGATACCCTTAATCCATTCCATGGCTGATAGCTGAGCTGAAGAATCAACTAAATCAAATTTAAACATTTAAAGTAAGGTCAGATTTAAAATTGTGTTTGGACAAAAAAACATTTTCTTAATCATATTTCGTTTTGAAGATCAATGTTACGTATTGAGAGTTTTTAGCATTTCTATAGACTACAATTATACCCACTTATTCTGATGACCTCTTCTAACCATTAATTGAACTTCTTCTATAAAACTGATCATCTATTGGTTAATTAATCTGTGAATTATAAATAGTACTCATAATTATTGTGAACACTTTCCACTACTAATAATTGTTCTGGTAAATTCTAATTTATTTTATATTTTCTTGTTCAAATTTTCTGTATAAGGCTCAAAATACAATTTAGATTACATTAAATTCAGTTAAGATTTTAAATTTATCTAAAAAAAAATCAAATTTTTAAATATTTCTAACCATCTCGAAACCTCATAAAAAAAATTACCCACCAATTTTTTTGTTTTCGTTATCTCTAAATTTCCAATTATCCAGTCATATCAGCGGGTAAATAAAATGAAATCCTATTAAAATTTGTTAAACGAAATTCAATACATAAAAAAATTCATTCTTTTTTAATCTTACCAACAACTAAACTATACAAAAATCTCACAAAACAATTGATCCTTGCTTGCATTTCTCTAGAGACTATATAATAACAACAGGAAAACTAAATTTCAATTACCAACTGTATATAAAAAAAGGACTATTTATAAGAGTATTTTCTAAATCAATGCAGAATTTTTTTTGAAAAGGATTAGGTCAACATACAAAAAAAAATGTAGAATAAAATCTACTCATGTTTACGCGGTACAATGATTTCTGAAGGATTCTAATCATCATCATCATCCTCATCAACAATAATAAAGGAAATATTCTAAACAATTTTCTTTTCTCTTTAATTCGATTAACAAGATTTTTCAGCCACAACAAATTTCATTAAAGGATTTCCACAAAATCATTGTTGCATGTTTATAGTAAAAGATGATATTGTGTATTAAAAAATCCTTCATAAACTTGTAAAGTCCTTGTTTTTCGATGGACTCTTATCGCCATATGATACCAAACAATATTTTAAAGAAATTATATTATTATTCCAAGGACTAAGCCGATTGTTGCTGTACCGCCCACCAAAAACATACCATCATTATAAGTGCATAATACCACCAAGCTAAGGATATGATTTTACCCTCACATCTTTTACATAGAATCTTTAACTTTAATGAAAAGGATGCATTATCCTTATTTTACATCCGATTTAATGGAAATATTTTCTATATATCTCCGCAAAAAAAAAATGTCAATAATAATCAAAATCTTTAAGGACAATTGGAATTTCAATATAGATTTTAACAATAATAAAATTCGAAAAAAAAAAATGAAAAATCCTATTAGACTGGTTAAATCCAAAATTAATGGCACCCCAATTGGGAATTCAATTGTAAATGTTACGTCATTTTCGACAGATAGGGTAGAGATCCTTATTTCTTTCTTGCTTGTTATCTTTCCTTGTCTCTGTCATGGGAGGTTGAGGGAGTTAACATAAAATGAAAGAGGGTGAAAAGAATTTTAATGTTTATCAGAGCATACCAGACGAGACAATTGCATTTAGTTGAATATGTAATGCATAAAAATTTACTTACCCTTATAGAAGTAATATTGGCATATCCTGATGAATGAGGTTATTTTTTTAATATTATACAGTCAGAGAGAGGATATCTTTTGATCCTCTTTTTGAATGAATGGATAATAAAATGCAATATTAAATTGAAGTTATATGCAGCAAGTGACTGACTTGAGGAGGGTGGACTTGCTTAGATAATGAGATATATAGTAAAATATTTTATGATAGTAAGGATATATTTTATTGAAATTATAGGAAGTTTTATGAGTTTTTTGATATTCCAAAACAAAAAATTCTATGCTTTCTAATAGTAAGAGTTTTTTATCGATTCTATAGGTCCTTAAATTTGGTAATTTACGGAATTCGAGTTAAACATTTAAGGTCTAATACACGCCGGTTGCAAAACAAAATAATTCTTGTTGTTTTTCTTTATAAGAATACAAGCCGGCGGAAGATATATATAGCCTGTGCGGCACTGACACTTTTCTGTAAAATTCCGTAAATGTGGAAAAACATTGTTTGTCATTCGGATTTCATTTGAGCTTGACTTAAAATCCTTACTTAAAAATCGTTCTAAAAGAAATGATGGATTCTCTGCAAATTGATCGAAGGGCTGCAAATATATAACGTAAACTCCACAAATTTTAGAAAAACTTCTCTCCTCTCTACTGAATGATGATATGACTGAAAATACTATTTATCTTTTGGACCGACTTAAAAACCGCTCTACGGCTTTGATAGAAGGATCAACAGAGATAAACTCCAACACTTAAGCTCAGCAAAGCTGAACTTGGGGAAGCTTTGCATGGAAATTCAGGATGCCCTTTATTTAAACCACAATCGTGTAAATAACTGAACTTCAAAATTTGATGATGTTCATTAATTCCTCCATAGATGAATAAAAGGATCAATAAAGAGGAAGCCCGCACTGCACTTTAGGAAGCATCGCATTGAAATTTAGCCCCGCTCAAAAACCACAGTGGTGTAAACGACTGTACTTAAGGATTTGATGATTTTCAATATTTCCTCCAACGTGCAGCTTATTAGGGATATTAGATCCCAAACATATAAACCGAAAATGAATTAAGTAAAGACAATATTTGAAAAAAATAAGTTTGAAACTTAAGTACGCTATGAAAATCTGGATCTAAACAGTTATCATAATAAATGTCAGAAGGCAGCTGCGATCAGTAAAAACTACATTGTTCTTTCTTAAACCTAAGCTATTATAAAACCATTTCAATTTATTTAGCTAAAAACACTGAATAACATTGATTGATCGACTGATAAGAGTTAAATCCCTATTTTTTACAGACTACTGTATCAATGTCCACTTTACTCCGGTATTTTTGAATCATATCATAATTTACATATTACGAGAAAACCTTTTTACTTCATAATTTATTTAAATTATTCAGCAACAGTACAAAATTACCTATAGAAAAACAGTATAAAATGGAAATTAATATTTTACTTGATACGCTGCTGCGAAGTTGGTTCACATATGGCCAATTATTTAAATATTGTCTAAAGCTTTATTTTGAATTGTTTTTCATTGCTTTTCAAAAAAAAAAATTTAATTTCTACTCAAAATTCTGTTTATTTCTTCCCAAAATATTCCTATAAAATATTATTTCATTTTCTATATTTAACATCCACTCACCCCAAAACAAAAAATTTTGGGGGTTCGATATGGAAGAGCACATAAAGCAATAATTCTCTGTTTTATATTATTTCTATAGGACATGAATCGTTTTTGAAATGTTTTCCGGAAAAATTGAAAATAATAATAAACGATTGATATAATTGTCTTCTATGTTATACATTTTCTTGACATTCAAAAGAAAATTTTACCCCAACACTTACCGAAAAATCTTCTACACAACATTGGAGTATAATAATAAAAATTTATGCATTATGATTGCGTTCCATTAAATATCGCTGTATATATGCAATCAAAACCATCTCCACCCCCTCTAAAAAAAAAGAAATATTGTGAATAACATTTTTATTTAAAATGAGCTACCCTTACCGAAACTCTATTGCAATGCCAAATAAATACATTTTGCGTGTTTTAAAAATGCAATTTATTATTTCTTTTATTATTATTTTCATCAAAAACAACACAAAAAAAATCATTGAAATCATGTTCTGCCATTAAGTAAACAATAGAATATCCTGGTGACTACGTTAAACATATGGGGTCCTTGTATACATATTGGTTATAGAAGTCTTAGGATGGGTGAAACTGTCACGTTCCATCATTCTCATTAAATAATATTATTTTCATTGATTAGTCAGTAAAATTACACCCTAAAAAAATTGTTATTTGTTTGATGTAATGTTCATTAATGCAATATCGTCCTTTTTTATGGGATATTTTGTGGTTTTAAAGTTATTATGATGGACAGGACAATATCATGAATTAACTAGGATTGTTTGTACTGGAATAATTATCAAATAAGAAAAAATTGGACTAAAATTGGAACGTTGAGATAAAGAGGAAGAAGAGAACTGTCATTAAATATTAAATTTGGAAATATCTACAGCTAGAAATTGATCAACAATGACATAATCACTGCAAAATGTATAGCTTTTGTTCGACAAATTGAATAGGCAATATAGAAAGTATGCTGTGACTTAGTTAGGTCACGCATAGAAAACTGTACCACTAACTATATAGAGTTATGAATCCCTGGGTATTTGTCGAGATGTCCGAAATTAGCTGGAAAGGCTTTAGGATTGAGTGATATTCCCGAAATTCATAGAGCACTAGTTTATAGAGAAGAACGTTTACCCCAAAAAGCGAATTTTTCATCTAGTGAGTGCAGGGCAGTGACATACTTAGAATATGCTCAAGGGTTTTTTGCTAGTCCTGCAATTCTTGCAAAAATTATTAATTGTCAATCCCAGGCTCATCGCTAGCTTGCAGCTTAAGCATTGTCCGTTCATGATATCTACAGTTTTCCTGCATTGCGTGCCGCGAGCGGTTAATGACAGAATTTCTTGGGTTTTTAGCTCGTTACATTATTCGCCACATAACTTTCGTGATTTTAGAGCTAGTTACAGCTTGATACATCGTTTCTTTAACCGTAGAGATTGTTATATCGTCTTTTTCGCTGAGCTAGAATCTTCTTGCCGAAGATATTCTTGTGTTGTCTTGTAATGATGGTTTGAAATGATGGTAATATTCGTGAGTAAAAGAGTATTTAAAGCATCATTTTTCAATTATTGGGAGTAATTAATGATTTGGATAAATTCATTATTTTTGTAATGAAACTCTGGTATTCATTCTTTAAAGATTACACTAAAATTGTCATTTTATTATTTAAATAAAAATATATAAATTTTAAATTGTTCTAATTTCAATTTCAATGAAGAGTCATACAATTAAACAACTTCCTTTTTCACTTGAAAATAAACTTGAATTATTTAATTATTTAAATGCCCATTCAGTCTCTAGAATATATTTAAGGTATAATAAGTTCACTTAACCTCCTCGAGTATGAAATAATTTAATAGTTCTCAGTATTTTTTTTTATTTAGTATTCACTTTCTATTTGTCAATTAAGTAAAAGATAAAGGAAATTACATTAACATTGACCGGTTTATGGAAATAAATTTAAATCATATTTTAAAATAAAAACTAGACAGCAAAGTTTGTTGAAATAAAACGATATTAAAATTGAATGATATTTATTTACAATTTACTCAAAAATATAATATAAATGAACGTGCGTGATCGAAAATCAGCCATGGTAGTCTATTTCACGATATTCTAGATCGAACACTTTCGGTAAATCATGAATTACTCATCGTTTGAGCAATCATTTTTAATGCCGATTATATGAAAACTACTTAGAATTCTAGTTTTAACCATAAGTAAAAATAAATAAAGTTATAGTACTAAAAGTTGCCGGTAGGGGTACAATTTAATTAAATATTTACAATTTTCTTCTTTAATTAATATTAGCTATTAGATGTATCTCACCATAATAGAAATTTTGACAATTTGTATTATTGTAATTCGATATAATACGCTGAGATGTATTAGGTCCCATAGAGTTTCTAGTCCTTCCAGGTCGACTTATTGTTTAAATTTTACTGGGTTTTTCATCAGAAACTGTGATTATAATTACTTTATTTGTGATTTTAACATAAAATGAGTTGACACTAATTTGCGTGTATATCTGTCATATGATTAGATCCAAATTACACACCATTTTGAGGATCTTGTTTTAAAAGACGCCTCTGCAAAAGCTTACAATTCGAAGTCGAACTATTTAATTCGCTAAATAAGTTCATAGTAAAAGCGTGCTAAGACTTTAATTTAATAAAATTATTTTCAGTCAAAACTATAGACTTTTACTGTATAATTATATACTAAGAATTTAAAGTCATCAGTGAATTTAGAAATTAAATATTTTTATGCAACTTTGTTTTGTAATTTATTTTTTCTGTTCCATTTTACTTTGAATATTTATAATAAAAATGTACTCATATCATTAACCACTTTAATTATATACTTCCGTTCTTTATGGAAAGTATACGTGCTCACAAAATAAGTGCAAGTACGAACTCTGCCCTTGTTTTTTTTTCCGTAACAAAAAAATGGTCAATAGATTTGACAGCGCGTCGTGGCGGTAAAAAACTATTTAGTAAATTCACGATTGGATAAAAAGTTTTTGTTTTTATATTAATATTAAAAACAAAAATCAAGAAATTATTGAAGGCAAATGGTGTAAAAATAATCAGGGGCCAGAAAGTATTTTTTTAAATGGCTCATTTATAAATTGAAGAAATAGTTTTTTTTTTTTTAATTTTTGGAAATATCATTAAAAAAACTGTGTAACCCTTGAACTTGGTAAAAAAAAAATGATTTAAAAAACATAGAAAATACATTAAAAAGAAATAACCTGCGCGCTAGACAAAATGTCCTCCAACAAAAAATCAGGTAAATTTTTTTCGGCTATATCTAAAAATTTATATGTTAATTTTTCTGTAACTCGTTTTTATAATTTTTTAATTCTTTCCAATTTAAAATAACATATTTAAATAATCATTACGCATTTAGACTTTTGAAACGAAGAAATTAAAATACGTATACCCTTTTTGTCACAATTTTTGACAGCCGATAATGGCTTGGCGGCTTTGTGTATAAGTCTTTCATTTGAAACAATAATAAATATAAAATAAAAGCCGCGCTTTTGCTACTTAAATTTTATTGTTTTCGGGCTATTTATTACATTATTTTTATTGGATTTATGGTTTATTTATTTATTAGGTATTATGAATATAGGAGAAAGTATAAATCCTTTCATTTTTATTTTTTGAAGAGGTATTAATTAAATGTTGATAGGGTCCGAAGATTAGTTAATACAATTATAACATTCAGTTTAGATTGTTTATGATAAAGTTGAGTTTGATTTACTCAAAGATCCATAAAATTTGAGTGAGTTATTTCAATGTGGATATTATAAAGGCTTTTAAATTTCAGTAACTTGAAATTAATAACTCAATGATTTCTTAATAGCCTAATAAATAATATGCAGGCGTTAAGATTCCAATAATTCAAAGTTTGGAAAACAATTTGAAAGTTTGGTAGACATAGCTAATGGCTCATTTAACAGCCAGAACATACGTAACATATACTGAAATTTATTCGGCCATACTAGGTACATGAATACTATTCGGTAATACCTCTGTCTATCCATCAAACGGACAGCTCAAATGAACCAAGACTGATGACAAGATACTATGCTGAACGGCACTATAGAATATTGTAACTATGTTAATACTGAACCCCTACACCTTCAGTAGCTTGGGTTTCCTCTTTCAAACGTACTATTTAGTTTCGAGTAGTATAAAAGGCTATCTGATATTACAATGAATTATTAGCTACAATTATTTCCTTGAGCTGGCTTTCGGTGAGGTTTGTGTTCAATTGGGTTGTTGTAGAACTGTGTTTGTTCAGCGTCGTGAGAGATCCTTTACTTCTAAAATATATATGGCTTTTCTCATGCTTCATTTTGAGACTTCATCTAAATCAGAGGATTTCAGTCTACCACCTTGAATTCCCCATCCAAAATCAACTTGTAGACCGTTTTTTTATTTGCAATATTTCAAAGTCTACTTTAATTAATGTAATTAGTTGCACTCAATATTCCATTCCTCATTACAAAATTTGTAATTTACAACCATTTGGATACGACTCCCATCCCATCAGACATTGTAACATTTTAGCTCTAAATTTGCATACGCAAAAAAAAAAAAAAGTAGTCTGAAAATAATAATTGAATTAAAAAGTTTTCTCTTAACTTAAACACAATTTTTTTTTTGCCTCGCGACTAATGAACCTATTCATTTTCATGAATGCAGACACTATAAATGTCAATTAAACACTACTTTTATACCTAAATGCAACAGACTTGGTGAACCAAAAAAAAATTCACTTCAGTAGACATTTTGTCTATTTGTTTGAAATTATAAATTTCTAAACCTTCTAAAAAATTGTGTTTTTTTTGGAATATCAAAATAAATGGCGGTATTTTTCAAAGTCCTCTACAACCACAAACATCCATTTACTATTCGACAGTTCACCTTGGATTGATGAAACAATGAAGAAGAAATTAAAATGCTTAATATTATTATGTTGTATCTAACAAATTTTCTATAATTTTGAAAAACTTGTTATATATATTAAAATAGCGCCGCAAAACAACATCAAAACTTCAACGTTCCTGTAAGTCCAGACATATAGAGACCTATTACAAAATTCTTGAATTATAAATTAATTCTTAAGAAATCTTAAATAAATTGTAAAAAAATGACAAATTTTTCTCTTTTCCTCTTTGATAAATTTTCTATTTTTTCGGCAGCAGAATTTTTAATGTGCCGACTTGAATATTGCGCTTGTATAGAGACTAGTAATATAAAATTAAAATTTCTAATGAGCTTCTTCACTATTGCCAGTCGAAACAAAAAAAAATTATGCCCAAACCTTTTTGACTTTGATTTCCTCTTTTTTTTCTTCTACTTATGGAATAATAAAATGGAATTTTAATTTAAGTTGAATTTTAAGGCTTGTTTTTTTTTTCGGTAACCATATAGAAAGTCATGATATCAGAAATGTGCAATCAAGAAATCTTGTAAGACCCAAAAAAAATAAAAATACTAGTCGGTTGAGTGCTTCTTTTTTGAAATTTTTAAAAGAACAATACGAACATCAACAGCCATAGAAAAAAAAGGATTCATTTGGGCGGACACTAATGCATTATTCAGGTCTCATTATGACACGTTCTTTTTGGCAGGTGCGGGAGACCATTACATTAAAAAAAAAAAAACAGAATTGCATAAAAAATGGTTTTTTTTTTTTGAAGTTGTCAAGTGAAAAAGGATTGAGTTTTTCTTCTTCTTTTTTTTTGTAGTCTGCAAGAAGTAAATTATTAAAATGGAATTCATGATTTGAAAATGAATGGAATTTTAAAAGTAATTTTATGATAATTTTTTTGTCTTATATAATTTTGGTATTTTTTGTTATCGTTTATATAAAAAGGATATGAAAAAAGGATTTTTTTTGTTTTTATAAAAAAAAAACTGATGGATTTATTGATTTGATTGGTTTTTTTTACGGTGTCCAAAAAGAATTAATTAAAAGTTCTTGAAGAAAAAGAAGAAATAACGAAATACTGTGATCAATTTAGTGTGGTTAGTTTAAAAATTTTAGTTTCCTACTGTACAAGGTAATCGGTAATTACTGAAATACGGTAATTGATAATCATGAATGTTAAAGTTTTAAAGATGTAGAAATTGCGGAAGGTTCGGAATAATTTAGGTAACAAAACTTCAGCTATTTGATCAATAGAGCGGCAATTGTTCATTATTGGTACTGTGTTTTTGAATGACAGCCAAGGTTACTCCAACAATAATGCTACATTCCCTCTTCCTTTGTCCTTGTCCATGTTGCATCATATAATTAAGAATGAAATTTTGCGGTTTTTATTTCATAATAACTTCTATTCTGATGAGGTTATGTTGAAAAAGAGGACAGCTCAGCTGGTGGCTTAATGTATTGAAGAAATGAACCTAATTAAAACCGATGTTTTTGAATTTTTATGGATTCCCCTCTTGCAATCCATGTATCCAACTATGTCAGCCTTAAAAAAAATGAAGAAACGAATACAAAATCGGTCAAAAGTTTAATATTGATCATGATTTAGTAGTGGTTTATCAAACTAATCATTACAATTATTCTGACAAATTTGAAGTACTACGAGATATAATCAATTTCAATATGTCCGAAAGTTGATAGTAATTCATCGATTCCAAGGATTAAGTTACTAGTTTGTATATCTCAGCGAATTTACGCTACCATACTTTCCACCAACAAATTTTGGGTCGGACGCCCAGGAATTAATCAGTTAAAGGCCTTACAACGCATCAGGCAGTCTTTATGGGGGTTCAGCTTTACTGGGACAGGTTCCCAGTATTGTTTTAACTCCGTGTGTGTTGTTGTGGTTTGATACGACAATTTCGCTCCTCTTTCATCTAGTTTTTGTTTACTTCCTCTAGTTAGTCTGTTCCCCAACGACAAATGATATTGGCGACAAATGTGTAACATTTTATCGATTTCATTACAAAATTATCTTAAAGTATTTTGGTTAACCTCACACCGGGACCTTCTATCGTATAAAAATTTGTATGGTTACATATAAATTTAGAAAATTATACTCTTAAGTCTCTACTAAAAATCTATATTTACATTCTTTGATTGAATATTTTGCCAATAGCAAATTTTATTTAACTATTTTGCATAAATATCTGAAAATTAATTTATATATTTACATAACACAATTTATATATATACAAATGTATATATATAATTCAAATGATAATCAAAAATGTTATATGCATCCAAATCAATTTCGCTATGCAATTTTTCTTATGCTTGGACAAATTTAATTGTATAAAATATTATTTATAATTTTAGATATGGGAAAATTTTCTTATGATAAATTGAATTTATGAATAAATAATTTTGTCAAGTTTATATAAATTTATATATGTAGCTATATAAAATTTTAAGGGTTTAATATTTTAGCCCCCCACCCAAAAATATATCTACATAAATGTAAAATAAATATTGCAAATATTTACTTGATTATTAAATATTATAAAGATAAGAGTAATTAACCACAGAGAATATAACTAGATTGATATCGTATCGAATTATTATAATATCAATATCAATCAATTTTTATATAACTACAATCAATTTGTTGTATATAATATAATTTTCAATGTAAATAATATTAAATTTTATATAAAACGATACTAAACAAGCTCGCGCAACTGTGCAGTAATTTTTTTTAAATGGGATTTTCTGTATTATTTCTTAACACGTTCGCGGTCACCAACTGCATTTGTTGTGAGCTGGATCGTGTGATCGATTGTTTCAGCTATAGCTGAATCACGTTAACAAAATTGTGTCCGTCAAAGCGTTAATAGCTAGCGGTTGGCATGTAAAGTAAAATTTTAATTTATTTTCCTCTATTCTCTCGTACTTTTCACACGCGGTGTCTAACAACATGTTTGATGAATATTTACAATTTTAAAGAACAGCGCCATCTTGCGGTTAAAACTATAATTATCACTATTCTATTTGCATTACAGATTCAATGCGCCAGGGTTTAATATCAAATTTAATATTATGATAAATTATAATTCGAAATTTAAAATAAAATAAATTTATTATACAGTCAGTCCTTGAATAACACGATTAATTGGTTATCGGTACCTTGTTAATTAAAACCGCGTAAGTTGAGACTTAATACCCAAAAATATACAGTGTAATTCAAGGGCGGGCTATCGCGAATTATCGCCGCGTTATTTGAAGGTTTTTCGCATTTTTTTACCCTATTATTCAAGACTTCGTGTAATTCAAGTGCCGTGTAATTAAGTGCGCTCTAGTGATAAAAATTATAATAAATTTGGTCTGGTATTTGATTATACTTAGAATTCCCTTTTCAATGCGTGAGCTAACTTCACTTTTGAAGATCAAATGCGTTAGCTAGCTTCATTTTTGAGGATCATACTATGTGAAAAGTTGAAATTTTCGTTATTAAATACGTTGCAGACGTAGACGTTTGTTTTGAAACATTCTGAGCTATGAAAAGATAATTTAAAACAACAAATTGCGCCACATAACGAATGATTTTTGAACTAAAATGTTGGTTACAATTGTTTATAGAAACATGTGTCGTTCTGCTAACTTGAAAGCGAGGAGCTTATAAAAAGATTTCTTATAATTTTGAAAAAAATTATCAACAGACTGTCCGACAAAACGTTAAATTCAGGATAATATTTTTATTTAGTTTTCTCAAAAAAAATTAAACAAGGATTTAAAACTAATATTATTATTATTATTTATTAGTATTATTATTAATCCTATTTCATGATAGAAAATTGTATTATTTATTTAAAATTAGAAATCATCGTCTTCTACGTTCTACTATAGTAGAATATTATCAAAATTTTCATTTTGTGGATTAGAAACATTTTTGTTGTTGTTGGTTATTATTGTTATTGAAGATTATTTAATTTAATATTGAACTAATATTGAGCTATATAGTATCAAAAATTTTCAAAAGTTTATATATACAATAATATCAAATTAACCTTAAAATAATATTTAAATTTAAATTTTGAAGATATAGTAAATTTTATGGTCATCAAAATTTATATAAATATTAATTTAAATTGATAATTTTATCTATATATAAATTATAAGGATGAATAACAAGAAATTTGATAGATTTATAAATTATAATAAATACAGGGTGTATAAATTGTTTTTTGATGGTTTTGTGAATGAAAATTACATAATGGAATCATAATTTAGATTGTTTTTGGTACATTTTGAAATATTATAGTTTGAAATTATATTGAAACTTCTTTTGACGACTCAAATTGTTAATAATTTAAAATATTTCAAAAGGGAAGATGTTTTTCGCTTGTTCCTAAGTTCCGAATTAGAACATCAGAGTTTCCCTTATTTGTTATGTGACGCAATTGTGAATTTTTCAATGTTCCTGAACAGGAATGAGATTTTTATTTGTTTCTAAAGTCTAAAGTGTGGATCAGCTATTTCCAGCACGATGTGGAACGGAACAACAGATTTTGTCTGGCTATAGTTCGTAAAGAAGAACAATAATAGATTAGGTTTTTTCCTTAAGTAGAACAGCAGAGTTTCTTGACTTCTTCCTGAAATGAAATATAGGATTTTAGCTGATTCTTGCATGCTCCTGAACTATAACAAGAGATTTTCGCTTATTTCTAAAATGTATCAGCTATTTCCAGCCTGATGTGGAACGAAACAGCAGATTTCCGTTTGTTCCTCAAGTGGAACAGCACAGATTTTCGCTTGTTACTGAAATGTAATATAAGATTTTAGCTTTTTTAAAGTCTGTTTTATTTTTGCATATTCCTGAAATGTAACTTGAGATTTCCGTTTGTTCTTAAAGTGGAACAGCAGCAACATGAGATTATATTTTGTTCCTGAAATGGAACATGAGATTTTATTAAAATATATTTGGTTACTTTGAATTTGTTACCATAAATATCAGCTAAATCACCCTGTTTACTAGTAATAAATTTCCCATATATTTAAATTCGAAAAACATTGGATTGTTTCAATTGTTTAACAAACTTTTTGCTTTTCAAGTTTTTTTACTTTTTTATCTTTTAACAAACTAATTCCATTAACCGCAATCAAAAAACCAATCCAAAAAAAAAAAACTGTTCCTATCAGTGAAAACCTGTAAATTTTCCAGTAAATACCACAAAAATTGATAGTAAAAATCCATTATCAAAATAACACAATCTTTTTGTTTATACTATTTTTTAAATTCCACCTTCAAACTGAATTTATTTTATAAAAATCAGATTTTTTTATTCTTGGTTCTTTCACAAAACTTTATCGAAAATATTGTTAACTTAACGTCCATTTATAAAAAGATTTTCAACACTGATAAAATTATAGTTTTTTTTTTTTATTTTTTCACTCTTCTATAATCGAAATTTGTTGTATATTGTATCTTGCTTGCTATAGTCCCAAATTTAAAATTGGAGCTTCTTTTGCTATATAGAGTCAAAAAATGTTATACAACATGAGAAACCTTTTTAAACAAATTCAAGAAAACAATAATCTTTCGTCATGAATCTTTGAAAATTTTAAAGAATTAAAGAAACTTTTTTGTATTCTGAGAGGTTATTTGTTATGTAGGGGCGCTAAATAATGTTAACTGAAAAAGTGTTTTATATTTATTGTTAAACTTGTTATTATTTATTTATTGGAAAAGAATTAAATTATTTTTTTGTTAAAAAATAAATGTTCTGGGAAATGTACTGGGGTTTATACTTGATCAGTAATCCTGACAGTGAAACAATAATTCTGTACTGACACTATCAGTTTTGAGTAGAATTTTTCGTAAAGTTTTTTAGTTTTGACCTTATGATTTTGTTATATATTCCAAATTTATATACAAGTCACTACTTCGGTATTAGTTTTCCCTGCAATAATGTTATCCTCTTTGGGAAGAATCTATACAACGAGCGCAGTAAAGATATATCGATGAAAATTCTCTATTTAAGGAATAAGACCATTCGTCAAGTTACTTAGGATCCTTAAGTTTTAATATTAAACTCCAATATTTTTTTGGTATTATTGCTCAAACCAAATTTCATTGAAAAGAGGTTAACGTTAATATTCCTCATCGCAATCAATGTTTAGCTTTAATTTGTTTATTGATTGATTACAATGCAGAGATATTCTTTGGATTTTCGATGATATCTATAAAGATATCTAAAGGTTGTCCAGCACGAAAACTATTCTCAAGTTCATTCTTTACTATACTGTGGTTGAATAAATTTACTCAATATAGAATTAGAACATCAATCCCTGTTTCTTCTTATTCCTCATTAGATTCTCAATCCTCTTTATATTCTCCTGTAGAATAAGACTGTGATCAATCAGAACGGCCTCTTTAAAATAAGAAATCTTTATGCAATCCTTTGTTTAAGAAGAGAAAACATTAGTTTTTTTAAGAATCGAGAGTTACTCAAAGTAGTTAGTATTATTTTTCTGTACATCTAATAATTTGTCCATGTTACTTAAGGAGGTAACTCTTTAAGCAGACTTTGTAGAGGATATGCAAAAAATAAAAAGCATTCATAGAGCACCTTCTATATCAATGTTGTGGTAGTACAACAACTACGAAACTTAAAATTGTGTTTTCTAAATAATCTGTGAGGAAAGTAAGATTTAGCTAGCTAACCTGGATCAAAGTTTTCAAAGATATGGGATGGTTTGAATTAGCTCTAGGGTCAATAAATGAGTACAACGACTTATAAGTGACTTTAGTGCGTATGGTTATGGACCCTCTCTCTGTATAGAACACTTTTATTTATTATAGTTACTCCATTAAACTTCTTTTTTAACTAATTCTTTCGATATTTCTGTAATCGACTAAATTTTTATAAACCCTTTTGAATACAATTCGATCAATACAAAATAGAATTTCTTATCTTTTTCTTACAAATAAAAATACAATTCCAAACTAAAAGAACCGCATTGTAAAGGTGCGTACATTAAACGATAACCACACAACCAAAAAAAAAAAAAAAAATTACAGAAAAAAGTGATAACAGAATTTGAACGGACATAATAAGTCCATTTAACATCACAACAAAAAAGTATTGCATCGCGTACTGCCAACGTGAAACGTACGACCAACAAAGAATATTCATTTTTCTTCGTTACTGTGATATCAAGATTTTCAATTCTCAAAAGAATGAACTTTCATTCCGTTCTTAGTGGATCTTCTTCTATATACCAACATCTTTAAAGAGGGCCCCCAGAAATACTGTTTTGACCATTATGGATTATATATTTTGGTTATCTTTATTATTCTACCTCATAAAATACTTTTTAATCATAATTTATATATTTTTCGAAATAAAAATAAAAATTAATTTAATTTCTTATCGATTTTGCCTTTTACTTTAGTCTTTGGTGTTCGTCTTCTTGGATGCTTTTGTAAAAAAAAATTATTGTAATATTTCCAAAAATTTTCATTCGTGATTGGTACTAATTTTTCGGATTACAGATATGATAAACTCTCTGGAATATAATTTAAAATTGAACAGAGTTTTTTATTTCGATAGCCTGCCATTAATAACACCAAAAAAATTGGTATTAAAATTCACTTGAAATTTTCAATAGCAATTTGAAAATTTCTGTTATTAATCAAGGTGTAAATTTTAATAATGATTTTATTTTTATTTTTTACAATGTTTTTTTTAAGTGTTTTTTATTGTTTTTATATTTAATTCTTTTAATTTAAAAAAAAAAGATTTAATTTTTAACAAGATGAAAATAATTTTGATTATCCTATAAAAATAATTTTAAATTGCTTCCTGAATTAAGAGTTAATGTTTCTATAGAGTTGGAGGTGATTAAAATTTTTATTTTAATGATTGTATTAAAGAATTTTTATTAGTTATTCAAGTTGATTGGTAGTTGTTGCAATTGAAGATTTGTGTAATATTTATTTTATTAGGGATTAAAATTAGTTTTAATGGTAGAGAAAATTATATAAATATTGATTAATTCATGACTTTCATTAAAATTTGGAAAATATTAACATTAAAATTTGGAGTTTTTGGATAATGGATTTGTGGTTCTGTTGAATTTACCTCCAAATTGTCGTAGATTTATTTAGTATTAAGCAGTTAATTTGAAAATTAATCAATTTTGAAGGTTGATCGACAAATTCTATGAACTTACAAAATGAATATGGTTGAGGCAACATGATTGAAAACAAAATATTGAAAAATCGTGCTAACGAAATAGTGATATATTTTATAATATGGCCAACCTTCATAGCAATGAAGGAGTTTTCAGAATTATGAACAGCTTTATGTACCTATTTAAAAGAAAACATTCTTATGCAATCCATGATTTTTTATAGAGGATGTGCAAAGAAGAATAAGAATTCTTCATCCAACATAGAAGACTTCGATGCTTATCAAACCAGCCCATCAAACAATTCAACATTCATGTCGCACAATAACCTGCAAGGAAAGTAAAATAAATTTATAATATGGGATGATTCATAGGCTGTAGGCTGAAAGGGAAAGTATAAGTGGCTTTATTACGTGTAGTTCCAACAGGAACAAAAACCATTAATTTAGTGGAGGAAATACGCTGCCTTCTTATTAGTTAATCAGACAATTAATTGAAGGAGACATTACAATAAACCGAATTGTCATGTATTAATAAGAAACTTAAGAAAATAGTAAAAGCTCAGTCTGGCGTCCGTGCTCTTAACAGGACACTAATTATTTTCAAATGAGGGAACTGCGGGATGTTGCTTTTAAAATACGGCGGTCCAAAGACAACATGTGTAGAAGATGCAGAGCGGAGATGCATGTCAGACAGCTGAACACTTTTGTCTCATGCGCCTATGACATAGATCATTTGGTTCTAACTACTTGAACGAACTTCATGTATTGCAGGGGTTCTGGGTTGGAAATCAATTTTGATTGAATGATTACTGTCGCATACAGTCACTGCATCTTGTATAACGTGAGGGGTTATACAGTCACGGCTCATACAGTCACCGCATCTTGTATACAATGTTCCTAATTTTGCATGAACTTAAAAGAGATATGAAATTAATTATGTGTTTTAATGAGATTTTTATCGTTCTGCTATAATGAACTAATTTTCGTTTAACTCCAAAAAAACCTCAATTGTTACTCATTGTTCATTTTATTTAGTAAACCAATTTATCTGCGGTTTTTGCTTACAATAAAAATACCTAAAAAATGAATTTATTGCATTTTGCTCTTCATAAATATAATTATTTCTTTAGCGATTATAATTTTTTATTTCAGTATTTTTGATTGCGCCGCTTTTTATGCATCATTTTTTAACTCTTTAATTTTTACCTGGTATATCCAATAATCATAAAAATATAACATTTTCATAATAATTTTTAATTTTATTTTTTTCATCAAATGAGAATTACCTTACAATCAATTCAAGATATTATTATTCTTATTATTGTTATTATTATCGTATTCTCTGACCCATCAATAAAAACCCATAAAGAATCGTTTAACAAAAAAAAGTAAAAATCTTTTACATATTTCCAATTTTAATATAAATTTTATTTTGCTGGTTAATTTAAAGAAAGAAGAAAAAAAAGTTGAATTATAAAATTTTATGATTTCTTGGATCAGAGAATCACAATAAACTTAAATCTAAAAAAACTAAAAGATAACGACAAAATTACAATAAATTTTATTTTGTAAATTTCTTAGCCACAATATAAAAAGCCATTTTTGATCAATTTTTTTTTAAAAGTAATAAAATTAAGAATTTTTATGGCATGTGCATGAAAATCAACATTTTTTATTGGATATAATTCTTGATTAACATATTGGAATTAATGATAATTACTAAATTAAGAAAGGTAAGTGGAAATGTAGTTTAATATCTTTATATATGATTCATAAAAATTGTTCTATAATGATGATTTTATTAGAAATCTAGTAATGTAGAAATTAACCAGGAATTTCGATTAAAAAATATAATAAAAATGGATTAATATTAATGATAATGGTAAAAAAATAGTAATGAACATTGAAATATTTCTAATGTTTTGAGTTAAAAATCTTTGAACCAATATAATTCTTTCATTTCCAAAATCTACTTTCTTCAATTCCCTTCCGCGATTTGCAGTATGGATATTAAATTGTCTAAGACTAAGTGATCTTGTTACCATACTTCAATCAATATTTTCTTTCCTCTTACGTCGATACATTCGTTGTTTGTTCTTCGTTCCTTCAATTCTTCTGGTTCACATTTCTCGCAGAAGCTTTTTTAATTTTTACTTCCGGAAGAAATATTACGATAGTTGTCTCCTTTTCGGAGCTCACCCTTTTCTTCAGTTTACTTAAATAATCTTTTTCAATCTTCCGAACCGAATCATCTCAGTTATCTTCTGTGAAACCGACTCATCTCAGTTTTTGCAGTTTTACGACAGCTGTGAACCTCATTATGTTTGATTATGTTTACCTACATAAGTGGATTTCTTGACTATTTGCAGTGATCCATATTCATTTCTCGTTCTACTTCTTCGTTATTGATAGTGCTCCATTAATAGTTCTTCAAATCGAAATAGTTTCTTTAACCATGAATTTTTATATTATAGTCTGGTGTGCTTTCGTGACATATAAATATTAATTTGATTGCGGTTACATAAAATATAGCTTTCGTAATAGCATCTAGTCAAATTAACTCCTACTAATTACACAAATTTAACAATTAACATATAGAACATCTTTATTAAAATGTCTTCATATTTCCCGTGGTATTTCACACCTTAATTATAGTTTGACGGTTTGTGTATATATTCTCGTTGCATTTGATTTCTTTGTCCAAAATATAATCTTCATGATGTCAGCACTCAAGATATTTGGAGCTAGAAATATGTTCTGTTTCTTTCTAATCTGTTTAAGCGCTCAGTTATCTGTTTCTATGTGAAGATTTTTCTTATTAGTCAACTAAATCTTTTCCTACGTTGATTAACTTCTCCAATTAGATGTTAAAAATCAGCTGAGTACGTCTCCTCATCTGGAATCATCTATTAAACAAAATAAAGCCTAATTAAAAAAATTAACTAAAAATTCACTATTGAACTCGTAAAAAAATATAATTTTAACTAAAAACAAGATAACAAGGATTCACAAATTCAGGGATTTTATTGCATTTTGAATTGCATTTTTAAAGCCTTAAGGTTCGACATATAAAAAATTGGCTTTTATTCATTTTTATGCCATTGTAAAATTGCGATCGTAAATTATTCTTTATAATGATATAAATTTCAAGTTTTTTTTTTTTTTTTGTTGATAAATCGCTGAATGATTTTTCATGCAGAAATGTTAAGATTATTTTTGGTGGGTATAAAAGAAACGTGGAAAAAAAAAAGCACCTGCCAATATCAATTTTTTTTTTTTTTATTTTTCCAATTTGATTTTTCATCCAAACCAATAATTTCTGCACGCGTAAAATTATTTTCTTATGAGCAGCCTAACAGAGATTTCCTGTATAATATGGAATGCTGTCGTGCGCACCATCACCGTAAAGGTGAAAATATTAAAAATTGGATGGAAATTTGTTATATTGTCAAAAAAAAAAATGAAATTACTTACATGATGAATATAATAATATAATTTTTTATGATATTCAAGTTTTATATGATTATATAGTAAAAAAGGATGTCTTGTCTTATACCAATGATTATTGATCGTTGTGCTGTTGTACTTTTAAATTGTGTAATAATGACAGACCCCAGACAGAACGATCTTATACGCAAATTATTTAGACTCTGTGTACCACACTTATACGGTAGATAAGTACAAAAAAAAAATTATATTTTTAGAGCTATAATTATTAAAATTATATAGAATGGTAGAGAGTAATACGTAGAGCCTAGAGGCTGATTGAACTGGTATATTGATAGAAAAATGACTAATAGTTATTAAGAAATAATTTGTTTCTGTGAATTTGTTTACCTGTGGAGGCCTGTGCAATGACAAATCTTTTAAAAATTTATATTTACTTAAAAATAGTCGAACGTGTTTCAAAAGTTGTCAAGAAATTGTCCAGAAATTGATAATTGTGTTCATAAGAATTTTATAATTGGCATATTAGTTTCCAAATTTAATTTATATTAGGGTTCTTTTCCCAGTAGTCGATCACTTAACAGAAAAAATGGTGTATTTTATTTGAAAAGACAAGATGTTCAAGTTGTCGATCAACAACATCCTATTGTCATTGATTTCTCTTTCGCAGATCCCACTCAGGAGTCGATTACTTTCGTAAAAACAAACCCTGGTAATAAGAAAACTTCTCAATTTTTGTGTAAAAACTTTACTTTATTTTGCTTCCTTATTCCAAAAATTACACTAATAGTTGATAATTAGTGTTGCCATTATCCAATTGTTGTGTTGCTAAATAAGTATGCATCAAAAATTTTCCAATTAATTAGTAAGTACTGCCAATTTATAATGATGATTTTATTAGAAATCTAGTAATGTAGAAATTAACCAGGAATTTCGATTAAAAAATATAATAAAAATGGATTAATATTAATGATAATGGTAAAAAAATAGTATGAACCTTGCAATACGTCTAATATTTTGAGTTAACAATCTAAACTTTGAACCAATATAATTCTTTCATTTCCAAAATCTACTCTCTTCTATTCCCTTCCGCGATTTGCAGTATGGATATTAAATGTCTAATTAATTGATCTTGTTACCATACTTCAATCAATATCTTCTTTCTTCTTACGTCGATACATTCGTTGTTTGTTCTTTGCCCCTTCAATTCTTTTGGTTCGAATTTCTCGCAGAAGCTTCTTTAATTTTTACCTCCGGAAGAAATATTACGATAGTTGTCTCCTTTTCGGAGCTCACCCTTTTCTTCAGTTTACTTAAATAATCTTTTTCAATCTTCCGAACCGAATCATCTCGGTTATCTTCTGTGGAACCGACTCATCTCAGTATTTGCAGTTTTACGACAGCTGTGAACCTAATTATGTTTGATTATGTTTACCTACATAAGTGGATTTCTTGACTATTTGCAGTGATCCATATTCATTTCTCGTTCTACTTCTTCGTTATTGATAGTGCTCCATTAATAGTTCTTCAAATCGAAATAGTTTCTTTAACCATGAATTTTTATATTATAGTCTGGTGTGCTTTCGTGACATATAAATATTAATTTGATTGCGGTTACATAAAATATAGCCAATTAATTAGTAAGTACTGCCAATTTATGACAAAATTTTAGTTAGTTGTCAAATTTCTTGATAATAACTTAAATTTTATAATATTGAAAGAAAATGTAGATGGAAATACTAGGATGTTTATTACCTTGTTCAACCAAATATTTAAATTAGATTTCAAAAATGCCAAATATTAATTGTTGGCTACATAATTATTATTGAAACATTTATTTAAAACTGTCAACTACAACTATTAATTATTTTATTAGTTCGAACAAATGTCAAAATAAGTGTTGCCAATATTCAAAATTTGACAATCTTGTCAAAATTAGTTATACTCTAAATAAAAATATCTTTCAATTTCTGTTATATACTAGACTGTGGCCACCTATGAACCTATTTATTTACTTACTTAATTAGTGCTTTAGAGAGAATTATTTGTGGAGCACAGCGCGTTAATTGGGCTTGCCGTATTCGTTTCAGTATAGCAAGTGTTGTAGCTACATAAAGTTTTAAATATGTTCAAAACTTGAGTTTTGTAAATATAGAAACAAAATTGTCAAAATTAGTGTTGCCAATACTATTATTATTTATTTTTAACTACTTGTAAAACACAGACCAAGTAACCGGTTCAGTATCAAGTTTTAATCAGTCTAACTTGAAGCTGATCCAGTTAATTCAAGTGGTTATACGAACCATTCTAAAATTGTAAGCTGTAAATTCGCCGTAATGGTTTCGGTATGAAAAATTTATTGTCATACTCATATCCAGTTTGCTCTGCGGAGAGGTTTAATGAGCATTCGCTGATGTGCTTATCAAAACTATTGCAGTAATGGGTTACTTTTGTATGGAATTTGTATTATCAGTACTTAGGCTCTTATGATCCACCAACCTAACGAGTATGGCCTTATGCTTGTACCTATAGTAATAATAACAATAATATCATTAATTCAATGATCGTACTCTAAGTAAAAGCCTTTTATATTAAATAAATTAAAAAATTCCAGTTTATAAATTTTTTATTCAAATTAAACTAAACAATTTTTGTAATAAATATTATTAACCTATTAAATAAATATTTTTACACCTGTACTTCTTGCAAATTATATTATAATAAAAATTCGCAAATTTCCAGTCTATTTTCTATTTCTCTCCACTGTATATAGTCATAAAAATGTTGGAATTTTAGCGACCTTGTCGCGTTTTATGGTCACGTATTGTAATTGTAATAATTGCTATATTGCTGCCGTTCCGCCTCTCCATTCCTATACAAAATATAATAAAAATATATTCAACAATGTAACGTTAACATTGACTAACCTAAAAATAATCAACTCTACAGAAAAAAAATATAACAAAAACAAACCATCAATTATTTTGATGATGAAAGCCATTTAACTGTCATGCCAGTGCTGTTTTTTTCGTTTTGAATCAATATTTTTATTTTAATGAGAAAAATTGTATTAATAATAATATATTTTTGTTGCTATTGCTAATAAAAAAGTTTTTTGTGTAACCGCGTCTTCCTCTTCTTCACAAAAATACAGACATCATCATTGATTTTGACAGATGGACAGATTGTATGAACATTGTTAATTCATGACAACAAACACAAAGAATTTGTGATATGCTGCAGGTATTATTTAATGTCGAAGAACATAAATTCATTTAAAAAAATGGTCATAATCTCAATCATTATCTGCTCAGCATGGCTGGGACTGGGATGGACAACAAAAAAAAATATGGATTTGATAAAATTAAATGCTATCTTAATTTAATCGAAGGCAAAATTATAAATTTAAAGAAACTGCGGTTTTTAAAAAAAATATATTTAATTAAAGATGATAAAATTTAGGTTTTTGGAGTAGATGAATTTAACCGTCGATTTAACATTTCGTGGAAATACAAGGCGCGTGGATTTAAAATTGTAATAATTAAATTAATTGTGGAGCCAGGACAAGAACTTAAAATGATATTAAGAAAATGTTTGTAATCTTTACTTTTAAAGCCTCATTGAATCAAATTTAATAGTGGTTTTAATTAAAAATTCACTAAATTTCATGATATGGTTCACTATTTCTAAATTCAGATCGATAGTATGCCTAATTCTTCTTTCCATTTTAACTTATTTCTATTTTTACTAAATTATATTTAAATTACGTAGGTAATTTATCAGTAATGCCACTGTGGCCCATTTTGCTATACCTTTAATTTAATACCCTATTTCAATTGCTGCACTTTCAAAGAAGTATAATTCGTTTATGAGTGGATACGAGTGGATACGAGTGGATACGTTCCATAGGATATAAAAAATCATGCCCATGGTGACGAAGTCTGGATCGAGCAAGTAGTTCTTCAGTCAATATTATAATTATGGTTTGGTTAAGTTTGAAAGTATTTAGGATTTACAATTTAGTCTTAATCCAGAAAAAGAGTTTAAGTTTTCGAATTATTATATCAAAGCTGCTTTAAATTTTTAATTATTCGGTAATTTTCACACTGATATTGTAAATATTATTTGCAGGTCAGAAGTGAACTATTTAGACTTAGAGTAATCAAAATTTTAGCTTCATGATTTTTGATGTTTAAATTAGCCTCAATTCTGGTCTTATTTTGATTAATTATAATGAATATTAATAAGTTATTCATATTTGAGAGTATCCATAAATTATGGAAGCTCAGATGCAAACTTCTGTTGGTCTTGAGCTGGGTATAAAGCCCGACATTCATTTTTAATTTTATCTTGTAGTAAAATATATTTTTTATAATATTCAATATAAATAAATTTGGTACATAAAACCCAACTGCTTGTCATCTGCAATTTCTCATGAACTCTCTCTGATTTATACCTTTAATTATGACCTGTCAATTTATGACATTTAAGAGGACTATCTTAATTATTTATTTGTGTTAAGCAAACACGAATATTAATAATAAATTGCTAACACATCTTTTAATTAAATCGATTTAGTAACTTCTTTTTTTTTGTCTACTGCTCACTTAATTAATTTGAGCTTTTAATCATTTTTTATTTAAAAAAAATATTTGTGGTTTGCTTTCAATGATTTAAAATTTAACAATATATTTAAATATTTATTTGTTGTTGGTTTTGCTAAAGCTTAAAGCATCTAATGCCGTGAGATCAAATATAGTTTTTAGTGATTTTTGCAAAACAAAAAATTCTTATAGTAGTGATTTTGTCAGCGGTTTAGTCTACTTAGCCTTTAGTCTGTCCATTTTGAATATTAACAAATTAGTGTTTAACATAAAGTAAACAAGTGTTGAACGTTTGTTATTAGCAGAGAATAGTTTGGGACTCTTAAATAATCAAGAAACAGAATGGCTTAGAAGAAAATCAAAAAATATTTGGCACTGTTTACTCTTTTATCTTGCCATTATATTTACTCATACTCTTAACACTGCGATAAGCTATAGAAACGGCTTAGGATTTAGAAGTGGCTTAAGCTTACAGTCCAGTCATAATGTTAGCTTTGAGGCTTTTTTTCTTAAGTTTAGTCTAAATTCTGATCTTCATCCTGAAAAAGGAAGGGATTAATGGCAATCAATACAGTTCTGAACGCAATGACAATGATTGTAGACATGGGCATAGTGAGAAGAATTAAGATCCGAATACTATGATGACTTACCTACGATGCTGGATTAGATGAAACTGCTCCGACAAAAATGATCTTTGATTGAACCGTTGATGGTAGGCGCAGGAGAGTCCGAAAGATTCACTACGTTGTAAAGATGCAGTCATTCAACACTTCCGAACACTAAATATGACGAATTGAAGATAAGTAGCTACCATTAGATCTAGTTGGAGGAAATTATTACACTCGTCTAAGAACCGCTCCAGTTTTTTAATGTCATAACTTAAAAAAAATCGCATAAGTTTGAATCTACTACACATTAGTTCCGTTGCGCATCATTTTATTTAATGGAGAATTCCATTCTCTTTGGTTCCACTATTTTTTTTTTTTTAAATAATTTGTTAATTGTCTGGCATTTTTTTTTATTTTGTCATTTTTGAACCATATTTGTCCATATAATTTTTATTTTGTGGGTTAGTTTTGATGTATTCAATATTTTGTGGTCATGTGTTAAACCAATTTATTTAGTTCAGACCATAAAATGAGTTGAAATATTATTTTGATATAGTATCGTAAATTTTGGGCTTTATAATTTTTTTTTTTTTTGGTTTTTTATTGCGGTTAGTTATGAGAGTATAGAGTGGAACATTGAAATGCCATTTGCATTTTTATTATGCAAATTTATTTATTTTATATGCAAGGACATTTGATTGGATATAATGTAAAAAAAAAAATCAGAAATATTTTTGGTAATATATTTTAATGACTATACAAATAAGTGCCATAATTTCGACGGAAATATGTTTTTATGGGAACAACTATTAAAAATATATACCGGAAATATAAATGATCGATAATAAAATCCATTAAAATCTTGAAAAATAAATTATTACCCTAAATAAAAATAATAAATTCATAAAATATTTTTTAGGCCAATTAAATTTCATTCTATATCCTTTTTATAACAATTATTTTAATTAACCCTTTCGCGTATTATCACATACACAAATTAAATGTTAACACCTGTAAAAAAAAAATTATGTTGTTATTTTAGCAATCACGCTCCACTATTTAAGGTGTCATTCAATTCATTTTGGTTAAAAAAAAATTTAGTATATTCAATTTTACCGCATGTTCTTTAGCAATAAATTGTTAGTAATAATAACAAATTTTCAGAGTTGTTTTTAGTCTACTCTACTTAATACAATATTTATGAAAATTCTTGATTGAAATCAATGTTTAATTAGGTCTACTACTATAATAACATCATTTTTTTATGTCTATGTGCAAAAGACTATAATTTATTTATTATTTCGTCAGCCGAATATTTTAATGTTTTAATTGCGTTAATAATTCTAATGTTGGGAAATCGCGTTTAAATTTTTGTTATACCATCATTTCGATTACAATAAGAATTTTGAAAGTAATTAATCTTGACATACGAGAAATTTTCATAGAAAAATTACTTTATTTCTATATTACTTTGTCGTATGTAAAAAAAATCTTACATATATGATAAATTATCAATGAACTAAAGGTTTCATATTCTTTTAATTTGGCCGACATACAATAAAGAATAATGAATATTTGTCGTATGTCAAGTTAATTAGTAAATATTACTCTAATTAGGATGTAACATACGACAAAATGACATTGATTATCTCAGAAATGGTTTCTCTTATGTTAAATTTGGCCGACACACAATAAAGAATTATGAATATTTGTCGTATGTCAAAGTTAATTAGTAAATATTACACTAATTACGATGTAATATACGACAAAATGATTATCTCAGAAATGGTTTCTCGTATGTTAAATTTGGGCGACACACAATAAAGAATTATGAATATTTGTCGAATGTCTTAATTACGAAATATTACACCAATAATGATGTAACATACGACAAAATATCACATTAATTATCTTAGAAATGGTTTCTCGTATGATAAAACGAATCACAGGAAACGCAATATCAATTCGAGAAACATAATATTTTAATGTAATTCCGAGAATATAAAATTTGATATACAACATTTAAGTTCTCCTTTGACGATATTTTCCGAAACCTATAAAGAATCATTCATTTTATTATAAATTGTTATAAATATGAAAATCGAATATTATTTAAGAACCTTTTGAACTTAATTCTTAGGATATTTTAACTTAAACGTGAATATTTGGTTTTAAATAAATGTTTGTCAATCAGGCAAATGTAATAAATTAAGTAATAGACACTATAAATAAAAAATTTGTTATTGTAAAAAAAAAAGGTAAAAGGTAAAAATAATACTAAAAATCTAATAATAACCAAAACTAAATTAGTTTTTGACGATGGGTGAAGTCTACTCCGCTACAGTAATGAATAGAATATTAAATAAAACATTGCTTAGCTCAAGGGTAATAATTTATTTGGTATAGGATAATTTTTGTATGGCACGAGATTATAAATATTGAGAATTTTTGTAGTTCATGGTTCTAGCTAGATTATTTACAACAGTACAAAGTGATTTAAAATTGATATTGCGTGATAGTTTTGGGAGTTTCTTTGGTTACATTGGGAAAATTAATGTTTTCTATTTGAAATAGAAAAATTTTGAATTGAGGAAGTTTTGACTGAACTTTTGACGGTAATACGATTTTTAGAAAAAATATTCTGGCTTTAGTTTTACTACAAGTATTTTTCTAAAATGAAGTTTCGATTAAGTTAAATGAAATTTCGACGAATCGACTCTCTGTGATGGATACTTCATTTTCATCGAAAAAGTTAGTACTAAACCAATTTAGAAACTTTAAAAAGTTTATTCATTTGATGTATCCTTGGTTGCTTGGTTTGTTTAAGTCGCGAACCACACATCAACTAAAATGGAGTCCCAATTAGTGCGTTTGCGTCGTTTTGAAACCACTCACTCCCGCGAGTTTTGTAATTTAGTAGATCCATTTAGATCCATCTCGTGGCGTTCAGAAACTTGACAATTTGTCTGGTACACTTTGCGGCATTATCGCTGAGGTCGTTGAAGGAAAAGCTACGAAGTGAACAGAACCTGTCTCCAGCCAACGCCGGGCACTTGCAAATGAATTATGTTACCGTTTCTCTTTCGATCGGCTCTTTTCAGCTATGGGTTAGTTGAACGGGATGCCAAGTCTGGCTGTTTGTTCACCAATAGGCCAGTGAACCGTGTACATAATAACCGTTCTGTTGTGTCATGAACTACTACACTTTTTCGAACGACTGCCATGCAGTTAGCTGTTCACCCCTAAAGTATTTCAGTTGTTTACAGTACGTGGCATGCATTTGCATTACGAATTAGCCGTTCTTAATAGGTTTTAGGAAATTGCTTGTATCTCGAGTTTATTTAGTGTTACATCACAGAGAATCAAGCTGTAACACCTTATTCATTTGCATTTTGTTAATTGTAAAATAAGTTCATGAATTAATCTTTTCCTTCAGAGTATGTAATCGTGAGATAGAAGCTGTCAAGAATCGTTCTCTATCTAATTAATAATATATTAATATTCTAATAAATTATTATTATTATTTTCAGATCTACTCAACTGTCATTTTTATTATCATCAGTATTATTAGACGAGTCCACAAATACAGATGTATTTCATAAAACAATTTCTGATTAATATCAACGGTAAGTAATTTTTTTTGTTGAAATTTTATAATTTTAGTGATTCCTTTAACACCGAACTTCCAAAATATAAATTACACTTTGTCCAAGGCATAATCTCTTAAAGCACCCAATTAAATTTATAACAATTTTTCTTGATACTATCATATTAACATCCACGTGACAATTTTAATAACTGATGACAAACTACATCAAAAATATTTTTGGTTACCCTAAATAAATTTCTTCTCTCTTTTATCATTTCATCCATTTTTCCTATTACAACTCTCTATCTACACTTTTAATCCTCCACGCTACTTTAAGGTGTCACTTTTGTAACCCAAGCCCTTTTACTTACCTTCTTTATTGAGCTAACAAAAAAATTTATTATCAAATTTTTTTAACTATTTAGCTATATGCAATTTTTGCTACGTCGAATCTTCAAAAATTGATCGAAAATAAATAAACTCATAAAATTTATGATTAAAAGGAAATGCTTTAGAAAGCATAAATGAAAAATTGCTTTTTTATGTTCCGTTCTATGTTTTTTTATGTTTGTTTTTATTAGAATGGACGAAGGGAAACGGATCAATTTTGTTTTAGATTATACCGCGAATAGGTAACACCTGACGCATGAGTTCACTTTTCTGAATGAATTATTTGCTAGGAAATTATTATATTTTGCCCATTTAATAGTCAGTCGTTCTGATCAAAAGATAGTGTAAACTTAACATCCAGTTCTGTTTCCTTTATTTAATATTGCATGCGTAGGGACTATAAAAATATATAGTCTTTATATACGTTATGCCATGCCTGATTAGTAACTCTTGTGTACGGCGTATAATTCCTAAAATATTGAAAAAAAAAATTGTTTATATATTTTTTAGGTGTGTTTTATTGATCACGAAAATTAAACTGTGCTACGTTAAAAAAAGAAGTTAAATAGAAAAATTATTGTAACTTGATTGATTTAATATTATTTTTATTATATAGTTTTTAGATAATGTGATATTTATGATAATTTATTCACCTTTTAATAAAAAATTAATTTATCTTTTTTTTTGGTTCGAGTTTGTTTTTACTATCTATTTCGAGGGTAAAAAACATTTTATTTTTTATATATAAATATATTTTTGGCACCTGTTCAAAATTAATTTATATAAAAGTTATAGTGAAATTATTTCGGTAAAAGGGTAAAAACAAAATTGATAAATTAATTATGGACTTAGTTAAATTTCCGGTATTTTTCTATTATTATTTTTTGATGATCTAATTATCAATAAGATTTTTGATGATGTCTTTAGTTTTTATATTACATTTTCATTTTAAACAAAATTAATTAGACATGACTTGACGGAAAATTACCAACAATAAATAGAATTTAAATTTTTTAGATTTTTCCCCTTTTTGGACAAAAAATATAAAGATGAAATTTATTATTCCGATAGAGCCAGTCGTAGTTTAAAATTCTAATTTTGTTGTGAAGCCATTTTTAAAGGGAACTAACAAATAAATAACATTATAATCCTTACAGAGCGTTTAAGTACTTTTAATGAAATATTACCAACTCATAAATCAATATTATTTATAAGCCCGTGTAAACTCTTGGCATGGATCAATGGATTATTTATAAATCTTTGTATAAATATATTTAAGAATTTTTATGGAAAATGTTCTTTGTAATTTCGGATTGTTGGTCTATAATAGTAAGAGAAAGTTGTTAGAAATGTGAAAGGTTATACGTATATGAGAACTTCAACAGCAACGAAAACATAATTATATTCTCTGCGGAATCGCCGCCGTTGTAACTTTATTCATTAAAGAGTTATATTGATAGCACTATGTCTCATTCACATAAATAGTGAACACATTATTAAAATAATGGTAAAGGCTTCCTGGACAATAATTGTTTATCTATCCAGAAGCAGTGGAACGTTTAGTATAAGCGGAGCCAGTGAAGATTAGAAAAAGACATTGATCATCTCAGAAGATGTATTATTCCCTGTAAGTCTTAACGATCGGAACTGAATGAATCCAACAGTTTTATTACGGGATACATGGTTGAATTAGGGAACTACTAAGTGAAGAACTGATGAGTCCTGACAATTCGAAAAATAAATTATTTCCTATAGACTTGTCGCGGTGGTTGTAACTGAATCAGTTTTATTGGAAAAATTCTCTGAAAAAGTATTTTATAAGAAATATTACAATAAGTTTGCAATTATCAGGTATAGCCTGCCCACCCTTTGTAATAAATGAGAAGAAGTACAAAAATATATTTAATGACCCTCGCACTTTATTCATAATTTACTTCTCAAAACTTTCATCTTTAAAAGAGTTTTTTCTTCTAAGTCTCCCTTCACGAAGAAATTTATCCTTTTTATATGAATGCCGCCGTTATACTTCAGTTTTTAATTTAAAGATGAAAAATTGAGTCCGTTTCTTTTTTCTCCCTCTTTACAAATTCCCAAATTAAATCGAAAATTTTTATTATTCTTTATAATATTTCTAATAATTTCCTTGAAGTGTATTGTTCTTTTTTGGTAGGTGCTGTCAGTGCTGTGCAATTATTTTCTTCATTAAGAGGATAAAATTATATGGAAAAAGTCACCCTTCTCATAGTTTTCTATTGTTTTTATATAATAATGCGCGTATAAATATTAACATGAAATTTTTTTCGGCAACGTCAGTAAAATATACTTGAAATTTATCCCCCAGATCAGGAATGAAAAATATGAATTATTATTGAGTAGGACTTTTCACAAAAATGTGGTCCAAAGAGTAGATTTATAATAATAACGACCGACAATAATGACTATGTAAAAAGTGAAGGAGCATGTGGTTTCATATAAAATGTCATTAGTGGTCTCTGAAGTAGTACATTAAAATTTATATTATAAAAATCTTTTGTAATTTATTATGTAATTATTATTTATATATAGTGAAATATTACATCACTTTGGTATGTCCTTAAAAATTAATATCGTTAATATAAAGGACTAAAAAAATATTCCTCAATATTTTAAGATGATTTTCCTTTATATTGTTTTTTTTCGGAGGAATTCACTATTCAGGGGAAGAAATTTGTCGTTCCGTTTGGTAAGCATTCTTTCATTTTACAAAGGCATTAATTTGTTAACAACGAAGTATTGTGATGGAATTAAAAGTAGCTTTATTCTTCACCATTAATACAAATTTTTAGCATTTGCATTGAGTTATACAAAATGGCGGTAAGTCAAACCATTAAAAATTATTGTGTGCTAAAGGTCGCAAGCCACTCATTTTAAGAATTAATCCTGGTTTATTGTTGTTAACACCAAAAGTTTAAAATTAAATTTTTTTTAATTTTTTTCACCTGTAAAATTTGGTAAATGTGGGCTTAGGCGGTTTGAAAGTAGGCTAACGAAATTTTGTAACTGATGAACAATGTTATTATTAGGCTTTGTTCACGGTCACGGTTTCGGTCATCATAGCTTAAGCACGTTAAATTTTGGCTTGGTAACTTTTGTTTCAAAGTCCAGCCGTATCAAAGATTGCTTGGCTCGGTATTACTACCCGATTTTGTCAGAGTTTTCAATATTTCTTGTGAACCAGAAAGTGTTACAAAATTTTATATTGGAATCGAAATTGAGAAAAACATTAAAACAATTTACTTTTAACCTACTCCCAGTTTTGCGTTACTCCTACGTTTAGAAGAATTTGTAATTTAGAACTTTTCCATAATTGGTCATTATTTTCTTTTTCTTGGGGAAAAATAACATATTGAAAATGAAAATTATCGATGATAAACAGCATAAATCAATTAATAAAAATTATATAGGATTTTTTGGTAATGTTCTCTCTCACTGTGCAGCATATGCTGTCCAGTTTTTTTTTGATCTATTAAAAATTCTTTGAGGTTTAATTTGAAATTCATCTCCCTTATTACAGTTAAATACGTAATTTGTGTTGTTTAATTTTTGGAATGTTAATTAAATCCTTGAATATCCTTTTTAAAGACACAATATGTTATATATACGTTTATTAAATAAAAATGAGGTGTTAATAGCCTTTTAAATGGTTCCATTTTTGCAATATATATAATAAATAATATACAGAAAATTAATGGTAAAAATTTATTACGCAATTTTTATACTCATTGTGTTCTTTTAATCGGTGTTGATGATGGGCAACATATGATCCTAATGGATTTTTGACGGTTGGATTAATTGCGAATTGAAAAGATAAAAGGAAAATGTTTTATAAATACAGTGTTTTTTGTTAAAGAGCATAAAGCGTTCATCATTTACATTAAATGTATTTAAAATTTTCGTTTGAAACGTATTATTATTATAATCATTCATTAAAGATGCAAGTGACCATATTAAAATTTTATGATGACAAACAATAATTGAAATAAACGTAATTTGGGATAGATTTCACATTGGATAACTGAGACCATTTTAAATGGACAGAAATTCAATGTTGCGCTCTGTAGATTGAAGAAGTTGCAGTGTTTGACAGATAATATTAGTTCCGTAAATATTGAAGAAGAAGTAACGAAATGTCACATAAGATATAATGTAAGAAGCTCAAGATGGACCATATTTTTTTATAAACCAATTGTTCCCCTTCAAGATCAAGCGCAAAAACTTCTGTTCTAACAAGCGATAACAACAAACGAAAATTTGTTATTTAGGAACAAATGATAAAATGTTCCATTTCAGAAACTAGCAAAAACTCTTTTATTCTAATTCATATTTTCACTGTATTTGAATAAATGCACCCTTTAAATAATATTTTAATTTTCTAATTTCCTTTAGTTTTCACCCATCCATTTTTCAAATATAATTTGTCATATTTTCACGTATAAATTTCTCTAACACCCACTTCAAGACGCTCCATAGACAAAAAACATAATTGCATTAATAACGTTTTTACACATCACTTTGTCAGCTTCAATTACATTTAGTTTTGCCGCGCGCAGTTACAACTTTTCTTTTCGACCAATATCCGGTTTTGAAACCGCGTCTAAAAATTTTCAAATTTTAATAAAAATGGTTTTTCTTTACCTTTTTCATTGAAATTGGTAGAACACAAAAAATTTTAGTATCAAAAGAAAATTTCCTTTTTTTTTCTTTTATTAATGTTTGTTTTACTATTTAATTTATTTAAAATTTTAAACTCTCTGACATTTTGCCCAATGCATTTTCTCGATTTTCCTTTAATGTTTTTTAACATTTTACATACAAATACAAAAAAAAAAAAAAAACATTGAAAAACTCTTCATAAAAACCGACAAAGCAATTTGTTAAACCAATTTAAAGTTTTCCGCTCAAATAAATATGTACATAAGCATTTTAGTTCGCCAAAAAGGATATAATTTTTTTTTTATATATTTCATTATTTTATAGGTAAAAATTTGGTTTGGTTCGAAGGGGTCAGGAGGCCAGGAACCGAAATGAAAACCAAAAAATAATAATAAATACAATGTTGTTCTTTTATAATAAATGCTTGACATATGGTCGCCATTTAAAATTTGTGGGTTTGTCGTAATAGTAACGGGGTTATATTTGCAGTATAGTAAATTTTAACCCTATTGCGACCATGATGGATTATAATTGTCATGAATTGTATATTCCTCTGCGAATTTACGTTTAACTATTTCCTTACATACTATTTTCTACAGTCATATATCATTACAGGCTGTTTTATGAAATTTTCTGAAAAAAAGTCGTCTGCATAAGATCGTACTTTACTAACAGACAATTTTATATAATTTTTTCTGAGAAAGTCGGTTTTTCTAACCGAATAATTGCCGTCTGACTCTATCTCTTACATTCATATCCCAATACATCATTTTTTACATTGTTTTCCGAACAAAAATCGGTTATGACTGCCTTCATTTTATACTCGAAAATGAAATTTTCCGGAAAAAGTCAGCTATATAAATTTTAGTCTAGTTATTATACTTACTTAACTTTCAGGCTATTTTAAGCAATTTTTTGTGCGATAATTTAATTTTGATAACCGCATATGATTACCGTCCGGTTTACCTCGTCTAGCTACTTCGTTCCACATTACTATATCTCGTACATTCATTTCCCTACAGATAGACTATTATTGATGTCATTTTCTGAACAATGGCCGCCATAATTTTGCCATAAAGGTGTCCGCGAAAGGGTTTTAAAATAGTAAATTGTAAAATTTTCCATATACATTCAGTATAAAAAAAGTATTAATATGTAAATTTTTTTTTTAACTATTACCGGTTCGGTTTTTACTATTTTAAATACCATAAAATTGTGTACATATTTTAAAGGTCTGAACGGATTTTACTGGTATACAACAAAATTTTTGTTATGCAAAACGTTTTCATTTTATATATGACTAGGTGGGTACATAATATTCTATATATATATAAAGGATATAAAGGATATAAAATTTTAAGTTTATAACTGTTAGGGAAAACTAAACGTGCAGACAATAGATTAAAGAAAGACAATAATTTTACTCTGGGTGGAAAAATTCAGTGAAGTGTGATTTAGAATGAAAAAAGAAAAGAAAAACGAAACCAACAAATGAAAACAATTGTTAGAAATTGAATATGACTTAGAAAACAGAAACGGATTGAAGGAAAACTGTTAAATTCAGAGGTATTCGAAACACTTAATTCAGGGTTAAGTTAAGAAATCGACGAGAGGATAATGTGAAGATATAACTCGAAACATGTTTAATTTTAGTATATTTGGAACTTGGTAGTGAAGAAACATTCAAAACTCTTAATTAATTGTCGGTATCATATTCAAAGCTCTCAAAATAGAGAAAACACTTAAGAAGAAATCTACAACACTTTATAAATCCGGGCCTCTTTAAATACGGTCATCATTAAAAAAGGGACCGAAGTAATTTTGAGTGTGAACATGCTTTTAATTCATTAACAAGGAAGCAAGCAAAATAATTCTTTTTTAATGTAGAAAATTGGAAAATTTCGATATTAACATTCTAAAATTTGAAGGTTTGTTAAGATTAAAACTTAAAAGCTGACCTGTCTAATGTTAAACTCTAAATAAGCTTCGCAACTCATTGGAAGTTATTGCAGACCAATTATGTAGATTATATTTAACACGTGAATTCGTGAATTAAAAGATCATTTGTAGAGATGTTTTCTATCGATAGTTAGTTAGAGATATATCTCGAATATGACTGTTACCGAAACAGAGATACAGTATTATACAAAGTACTGGCTCAATCAGATATAAAGAAGTTGCCGTGACGACAATGTAAATTATGCTCCCCTTCATTAGTCTTAATTTTAAACTTAACTTGCTGAGTTTAGTTAAATGAGAAGGATTTTGTAAATCATAACCAGAATTTACACGTAATTATCTCTTACGGGTACCATTCAAAGGAATATCAAAGCCTGATTCTTTATCTTCACTCCAATCCTGATTTTCTTTCGTTTCTGCAATCCTTTTATTTATATGTTTTTCAATATTTTTAAGACCATCATTAAAATGTAAGGTGTAATAAATCTATAAATTTGGTATATCCTGATCTTATATAGAAAAAGGACTCTATAAAACAACAACAACAAAATGAATAAATAACAGAAAAAAAGAACGGGACACAGGAAATATTTCTTAAATCTTTTTAACTAAAATAATGTTGACAGTACACTGTAAAATGTCCTTTTTACTGGTTCGTATTTAAATTAAAAACGTATAAAATATTTTTTTTTAGATTGCTTTATGTTTATTGTAATCACAAATCACTTTATAAAATTTATCCACGGGTAAATTAAATTTAGAATCCTTTTTTTTCATATTTATCCTCCAATAACCAAAAGATCGAAAACAAAATTTAAATGATTTTTTTTTCATTTTTTTTTAGCCATTGATTCTCATCCTTCTCAAAAAACGATATTCTTATTTTCCTCCATCCATAATGTTATACTCATATAATTTTCGGATTGGAAAAGATATAGCCAGTTTTTTGGTATTGGAACTCTTACGGTTGGTTAAAGAATCAAAATTATGTCCTCTACATAAAAACTATTTATAAATAATTCTGAAATGGACATAAAATTGTTTTGTTGTTGTTATTTTTAACACCCTATGGGCATTCCAGGATATTATATAAATATTTATATTTCATTTTAAAATTAAGGATAAAGGACATTTATATTATATTTATTATTCATTGTTATAGTATAGAAGAGGAAGTTAAATAACATTTTTAAGTATTAATATTTAGATTTTTCATTGTACCATAAAGATAGGATATAAAGGATTAAATCAAATGTGGAGAAAATAATGGAATATATTTATTTGAAAAAAGACCAAATGTTAGATTTTCATCCTTTAGGCGATCAATTCTTATTTTATATAATATTTAATTATATTTTTTTTGAATTTGAATTTGAATCGAGACAGAGCATTTATTTTCAAATAATTGTTTATTAGAGTATGATACCAAATGAAACGGATATGATTTTCAAATTTAAATAATTTTTTTTGAATATTTTAAATATAGTTCATTAAGAATTGAGTTAGATGAAAATTGATATTATTAAAATCGAGCAGTTTTGAATGTTCAAAAGAACACTATTAAATGGAAAGAATTGAATTATTGTTCATCCTTCCAATCGTACACTACGGTATTGCTACAGGGGATAATTTCGAGAAAATATATAACTTCCATTTTACTGAGACTGACATTAATCTCGTTTTACAGAGGATTTGAAGTAAAGGAAAACTATTAGAAAACTTTCTATTTCACGTTCTCTTCGCAATGCAACATAGACTATTGTGAATTATTTGGTGGACGTACATGAGACGAAGCTGGAAAACCTGATTATGTCCATTAAAGTGCGATATTTAGCCATGGATAGGCAAATACAATGGACTTGGTGGAGATAGCATTCTTATTTCATAGGTTAGTAAGTAACCAATTAAAAAAGTACTTATTCAATATATAAATTTAATCTATTTTAATTATTTTGTAAAGTTCTATGAAAGGAAGATTAGTAAAACCGACCACTATTCTTTTTTCCAAAACCATTTTGCGAAATTTTTTATATTACCCAAATTGAAAATTATGCTTTCTACCTGTTTAGTCACTAATACTTCATTGATTTTCTTCCAATCATTTTAAAATTTATCGAATTCGTGCTACTCATTTTCTTCGAATCCTCAATTTTTGCTTGTAAATCCTAAAAGAACCAAATTTTCCAAAAAAAAAAGCAATTGTGAAATAGTTCTTAAAATATGAATAATTCAACAACGACTTGAACTTATCTGCTAAGGACTAAACTAAGTCGTGGGGAATTTATAATTTTTATTTTATGTTGGGCCCATGGATTTACATATAATTGTGATAAATTAAATGTCATTACAATGTTAAAAATTATGTTATTTAGAACTGGAAAATTTTCAAGGATACTTTTAATATTTTCTTCCCAAGATTTCTCGTTTTCAATTATTTGTAATAATATTTTCCCGAAATGTGTAATAAAATAATTTGATATACAAACTAAAATTATAACTCCGATAATTAATGTCCTTAAAATATTTTCTAAATACACCTAATCAAATATAACAAGATTTTGTTTCCTTGTAATTCTGGTAACAATTATTACTTTTACATTTTATTAATTCCCTAATGTTGAAATCATCCAGCTGCATATCCTTTTTTATTGTTACCCAATTTGTTCTGTATTATCCTAACAAAAATAATCTATTTGTAATTCATATTATTACAATAAAAAATGTCCTTTTTAAAAGTAAATAGGATTTCAATATATAAAAAACATTTAATAGAAATTCTATTTGTATAATTAACAAAATTATTGTGTTACCCAAAATCATCAATATCCGTTTTAATTGTATTTAATATTCTTAACACCATTTCTCTGTTTAATTCTTAAGAAATTACAATTTGTGAAGTCCTTTTTGCCAAAAATTCCAAAATACATTTTATGTGACTATACGAAAACTGGTTTCACCTTTAATTCATAAATATAAAATATATTCTCATAAATCCTTTATGTTCTTTTCGAATCCTTTTGGTGTAAGTAAATAAAATTTTATGTTCTTAACAAAAAAATTAACTTGGATGAGCCATGAGTAAACAAAAATCAATCCCACAGCAAAAAAAAAAAAACACATCTAAAACATATTGACTCAGAATTTGTGTAATCCACTTTGTAACATTTTAGCTTACAAGGATATATTGTAAAAAGGATATATGACAGAAACAAAAACCGGGAAGTTACACTATCGTTGTAATAAATAATAAATAAAGAATGAAAAATTGAAAGACAAACACAAAAATTATTATTATTTGTGCAACATAATAAACTAATATTACAACAAAATTGCAGCCCAGATGTTATTCAAGGATATTTTATAGATAGTTTGCTGTATTATCCTTGAGGAGGTGATAACAAAAACAAACTTTATCCTTTTTTTTTCTTTTGAAAATGTTATTATTATTATTATTATTTCTGCATATTCATTTTTTGCATCATTCTCTTTTGTAGTCAAATACAATGAAAATGGTTGGACATTTTGGAAAAATTGAACTACAATTTAGTACTGAAAATATATCGCGCAGCAGAACTAAATATGTAGTAATTTTATATTAATGGGGTTAAATAATATCACCTGCAAGATTTTAATAGCACTGTAAAATGTAGAATATCATTCTACATAAAGTATTTAAAATCTATAGTTCACTTTCAGCTTCATACATTACAGTAGAGTTGAAAAAACAAATTATTCCGCCAGATGCTGCTGTAGCTTGTAATTTAATAAATTGTATGTAAAAGTAAAATACAATTTCAAAGAAAATTGTAGCACAATAAATATTCTGCAATATCAATTTTTTTAAATGTTTGCATTATAGTGCCATCTAGCGGCCAAAAATTAAAATTAAATAGCCACCATTTTGTTTTACTTTTTATAACCTTTCTATTTAATTGTATGACCTATTACCAGTGTTGCTGCATATTTATTGCATTAAATCACTTTATCCGAAGAAATTGAGTAATAGCGCCGCTTAAAGGCCGATCTTTAAAGTTCCTTTTACGCAATCTAATGCAGCATTATGCAGAATCCTGTAATTCTGTCTACGTTATTTGGACATTTACTATAATTAACTATAGAATCATTCAATTCTTGCTACTTGCAACGTTTGGAGTACATTTATTATATTAAATAACATTTATTATATTATATTAAATAAAATATTAACAGCGACAGACTGACAGACATTAAGCGTAGCATTAAAGGATTTTTTTTTCTTAAATCCTTAAAAAGGATCATATATGAGCAATCTTTAAGAATCCAATTTTTTTCTTTTGATCATAATAAAAGTAAAATTTGTTTTATTTATTTGTGTCATTGGTAAAAAGGACATTTGAAAGGACGATATAATATTTATTATTGTTATTTGCAAAATAAGATGAATATAGAATCAAAAAAAAAAAAAAAAAAAGAAAGCCATCAGGAAGGAAGACTATAAACGATTGCATTTGATTGTAATAGGAACTGGAAATATTGTACTGGAAGGTTAAAAAGTTATAAAATATAAATTGAATAACAATAAAATTGAAAAGAAGCCGGTCAACATCAAAACCAAAAACCATTTTACAAAATTGGTTAGATAAATATAAATGACTGGATAGATATACATTTTGTAAACATGGAGTCCGTGATGTGGTTTGATAGCTTTATGAAATATGAATTTGTATAATTTTCCAAATATTTTTACAAGTTACATTTAGTTGGAAGAAAACTTTTTAGAGCATTTCTTAAACAAATTATCTTAGGCCTCGCTATACAATCCCTGAAACAACTGTATAACTGGTAGGGCGACTTTACGAATGGTCTGTATATAAAAACAAAATACGCTAACAGGTTTAACACGACTAGCAGAAGCATATATTGGTCAACATAGTTAAAATACTGAGTTATGTCCGTGTGAAATGGAAAATAGTCAGTTCCAAGCTATGAGCCAATATAATAATTAGTATTTTAGTTTTTAATTCACACTTAATCCAATACAGAACATTTCATATTATAGAAAAGGATCAACGCTCTTCTGAGTGAACCAAATATTTGTATGGTATGCAGAAAGATTGATATGATTAGTAAGAGTATAACAATTTTTTTTAAGCTCACTCTCAACGTATTTTTTTACATGGTTCTGAAATTGTTCACTATCCGCAATGGATGAAGCTCAGTACACCGATATTAAAGGAATAGTTGCTTCTATGTGATGTACGAACAAGATATTTAGTCATCATCTGGAAAATATAATGGACCAATTGGTGATACGGTTCGGATTTCCCGGCTCATGAAATAATTAATTAAACAAGTACTTATTCAATATGTGAATTTAATCTATTTCGATTATTTTGTGAAGTTCCTTGAAGGATTACTAATCAGACTTATGTCAAATTAACCAATACTCAATTTTCCAAAATCATTGAATTATATCCTCTTAACAGAGTAGAATGAAAAGGGTTTAGAATATATGGTCCATTGCCCCATACACTTTTGAAAATGATTCTACCTAGTTCTTTAGTACTAAAGTTTTATTGGTGAACCATTGTTATGTCAAATTTAGTACACATAGACATAATATTAACCTTAGACATATTTTTATTCCAAACTCTCAAAATTAATTCCGTCAGGAACAATTCTTATAAATGGTTTCCACCGTCCATAATTTTAATGATAATAATGATTTTTTAAGTCACAATAATGGTCCATTTCAAACATTACCATCAAACTTGGGAAACTAAATACAAATCAACAAATTTGCACCCTTTTTCAAAATTTTATTCAACCGGAAGTACTCTGGGCAATAAAAATTCTTACTCTTAATTTTTTATGCTGTTGAAGTTGAATAAAAAAAAACACCGCATCTCATAAAAATCGATGTACATCAATTATTTATCACTGACTATATAAATTCTATCTATATATAATAAAAAAATGGTTCATGATATTTTTCTGGTTTTGTTTTTTCCATTGCAAAATATTTAGCGGAACAATAAAATAACAAAATTAACGAGGAAAAGGTAACAATAAAAAACCAGCTCTAATACAAATTTCCTTTAAAACTCTTCCATCTAAAATGTCCATAAAACAGAAAATTTATTTTTAAATACCTTTTGCTTATATATATAGTTAAACTAAAAGTGATTAATAGCTTCCGAGTTTCAACCTTCTTCATGTCACAATTTCATTCTTGTTAGTATTAATTTTTTGTGATTTTTAATTCAACACAAAAATTACATTACAATTGAAGAAAATCAAATTGCATAACGAATTTTTAGAAATTCCTAAAAATGTATTCACTCTGAAATAGGTCTTCACTGAAAAAAATTGAAATAGTATGAAATTTTTTTATTGATCATTTTCTGGACATCTGCATCCCTTGCACCATGACAATAATAATTTTCAGGTTCCTTTTTTTTTTCCTTCAAATTGTTGAACGTATTAGGTAAATTCACAATACAATTTTATTTTTATTTTTAAATTCAATTGAATTGAAGAATAATTGAAAGAGGAAGTTACCATTTTTGTTTTTTGCTTTCTATAAATTTGTTAGCGTTTTTGTTATTTTTTTGGTCCATTGATGACAAATTGTTGATACGCCTTTTATCTGTATATAATTTTTACCTATTACAAAAAAAAATATATTTATTAGATATAATGAAACATATGAAAGAGAATATCATCGATCAAATTGAATATTCTATTTTGTTAAATGTAAATTTGGCTAGACATTAGTAATCGGGGGGTTAATAAATTCAATTTTTTCTATTTCACAGAAAATTTTATATATGAAAACTATTAAAGACCATTTAAAATTGTAAATAATTTATCATCACCTTTTTATTGAAAAACGTCTGACATATTTTGATGCTTTTACGATTAGCCCGACAATTTTGGATACAGAGAGAAACTATAAATATTAAAATGATTATGCAAAATGGAAAAAAGAAAAGAGTTAAAAGCTTTCGATTAATCGATGTCGGCATAATACAGAGACAAACAAAAATAATATCAATTTCAATTTTATCTGATGTGCAGAATTTTGAGTTTAATAGAGTTTCGTTTTATGTTTCTTTCAAATGTTTTTGGAAATGTTTTTGTATTTAAAATGATAAGTTAGAATTATTTGTAAAAAGGTAAAATATTACCATAGTTAAATTGATTTGAGGTGGTGTCGGAATATTCTAGTTATTTATGATATACATAAAAGTAGAAGCGAAGCCATGTAGAGAGACGCATTTACAGATGTGCATATAATGACAATAGTTTAAGAAATATACTGTAAAAGTGGTACCATTTTTGGTACAAAAGTATTAAGAAAATGTGGTATTGACAAAAGGAAAGACAGATAATGGTGAATAAATCTAAATGCTGATAGTGGAAATTTTATGAACTATGAAAGGAAATATTATTTATTTTAGTTGTCAGAAATAATTAATGATTTATTAATAATTATGTTTAGTTAAATTAAATAGATTTACAGTGCATACATTTAAAATAAGTAATTTTGTTCTAGGAAACTTATATTAATTCCTCATCTTATGATATCGCCCGTGACGTGGCGTTCTCGTTTTTTTAAGCTGTAAGATGTTCCTCGGTTCCAATGTAACCGCAACTTACATCTGTTCTTTAGCTTTCCGAGTTTCCTTTCCATACTTTTCTGGGCAATAGTTCTTCTGGAATTCTTTGTACATGTCCGCCCATACTATTTTTTACAAACGTATAAAGGCCGACAGTTTTAAATCTTCATATTTCCTAGTTATTCTTTATTCGTCATTGGTTTTTTTGTCGTACCGGGTTGATTTTATTTAATTTCGTAGTGAATTTTGTTTTGTAATTGCAAAATGTCGTAACGATAATTTTAACTCCAGATTTCTTTACCAAATAATTTTTTATGATTTTATCGGGTAGATGGCGTTTTACTAATCTTACCTATGTATTTAATATTTATGTTTTGTTAAAATATTTGTACTTTAATTAATTATTTTTAACTATTATTTTACTTTTATTAAAATTCATAACAATAAATATAAATTGTTCATTAATTCTATTTCGCTTTTACAATACTAAAATACATACATAGTGTAACCTGCACAATTATTGACACCCCCAATGTGCGGCACAGCTATTGACACCCACACTTACTGCATAGTATTTTTATATGTTATTATTCCGGACTGATTTTGTCATAATTATTGGGTGTATCTTTCAAATGTATTTTAATCTCTCTCTCTCTCTATATATGTATATATTGAAAATACAGTTTGACTTTTAAATTTATTATCCACTTTTTAGAAAACTGCATTTTTAATCATTAAATTGCTAATTAGCATAATTTGTCATTAATAGCTAATATTAAAATATAAATATCTAAAACTTCAAGTTTTGATTTACACTTCACCAAAAAACCATGATGATCGGATCTATAACTAATCATAATTATCCGGTGCGACGATATTCCGGGACGTAGAAGAATTGCTTCAACTTTATCTTATAGTGAGGCTACCCACCCTACAAAATATTCTTGGTTTTCAGATTTACATTGCACGGAACTATCATAAAAAAAATTACTCAGTTTGCGTGTCTGAAAACCGTCATAAGTCTAAATTACATTATAAAAACCGTCGCAGAATGTGTCGATTGTCACGGTTTTTCAGCGAATGTGTAAATAAAGCTTCACAATAATAGACAAACATTTAAATGAACTAATGTGTAATCAAATTTTCCTGAAGAGTGTCTATAATTGTATCAGTTAGACAACTAATTATTAAAACTCGATTATTTCACCAAAACTAATTATAATTAAATTTCAAATAATCAAATAATTATTTAACAATTATAATATAATTTTATTATTTTCGATATTGTGCAATATAATAAAATCGATTAGTTGTTAACTATTAAATATTCTATTATTGGAACATTAACAAAATTACAAAAATTAAATAAAAGGATAATCGCTATTAGTCAAGGATGCACACCAGGAGTATTTTTTTTTTTAAAAAAAGTAATTTGGCGCGTTCAAGTATAAAAGTATAAAAAATATTGATAATTGCTAAACAATATCGATACAATAAAAATCCTTGACATGGAAAAAAGAAATTTTCCAGATTTATATCGAGAAATTAGATATTTTAAAGCATGATTGGGAAAATTTATAGTGAAAAGAAAATCTGTTGTTGTTGTGTTCTATTTGCTTTAATAATTTTTTTTCTTTAAAAAAAAAAGCAATAGAGAATTTAATTTTAAAAATATAATTTTATGCAATTTTTGCTGTTAAGGATAATCTAGGTTAATTTCAGGGATGGGTAAAATAATAACAAATAAATTAATTGACTGCTACTTTCGAATTTCAAATAAATACTTATTATGAAAATGATTACGGTTGTAATTATCAAATTTGCTCGTATACGCCTTCGATACTTTCATCCTGAGTTGTATGAACTGTAATCGTCCCGAGCTGTATTTTTTATGACACGCTATTTTTAATGTATATCAAAGAGCAGCTACATAAGAAGAAGAAAAAGATGACAAAGAAGAAGAAAAAGATGACACAGAAGAAGAAAAAGATGATAAAAAAGAAGATGAAGAAAAAGAAGAATAAGCAGATCTTTTTTAAATGGAAGAAATCCGTTGAGTTAGATGTGATAACCCTGAATGTTGAAGACTATCTATCAAGAAGCGGATCGTATGAAGAAGAATCTTAATGTCCTTGAACTTAAATTAGACGAATTCCTACTAAATGTAATGATTTTTGTTGTGTTAAAAAGTAATTCCATATTTGATCCCAAATGGGAAAAAAATTCGACTTTATATAAATTCCATTTCTACGATATTTCCATCCTTTATATTTGAAATTTAATATCCTGGCAAAGATTTAAAATGCCATAAAACTTTAACAACAACAACAACAAAACCGTTTGTTATTTTTGTTAAGCATAAAAAAATGAGGTCGTCATTTATGATTGATGAATCGATTTCTCTCTAGGACATAATAAGTTATATCGATCGATAGCTAATATAATTTCTTTTTATTCTATTCTCTCTTTTAATGGATCCAATATATTTTTCTTTTCTCGTCTACCTCCATCCTTTCTAATGTCGACAACGACAAAAACTCATAATTTTCTTGCTCCCATTTGGTCATGTGGTGTACACAAATCATTTTACTATATATAAAAAAAAAATATTCCCATTTCGCTGTTTCACCTCCATTCTTGTCATTTTAATGACTTTTTGTTGATATATTTTTTTTTACATATATTCCCCATTTAAAAGAAGTCTTTTACCATTTCTATATACATATATACTTTTGCTATCCATCTAAAAAAAACACATAACTGTCATTTTTATCATCATCATAAGGTGAAAGATGTATGGGATTTTTAAAATGATCTGACATAAGAAAAACAAATATTTCTCTTCTCTAGACCATAGATTGAAATAGGTGAGGAATTATTATTTGTGGTTTTAGATTCCTCATACCATTTTTTATATGAAATGAACTCTTCTATTCATTTTCACACACATAGAATTCCATTTGAGCGAGACGATATTGTTAGGGTTCATATACTGTGGAAATTATAGCAGAAAAATGAATATTTTTTTAACCAAATCGTAAAAGGAAGAACTATAATTTCGCAAACTTCTTTTTTTCTAGAGTAAATAATTTTCTTTTGCACCTGGTCATATCTGCAACAAACAAAACTTTTTTATTATTATTATTATGCATTTATCTAACCTTGGTATTATAAAGCGTAATCAGCGAGATATGAAATTTATTTCATTTAAATTTAATTTTTTATGCTAAAAAAAGAAAGAATTTTTCTTCTTTCCGCTTAAAAAATTATCGAAGAAGAAACAAGTTTTTCCTTTTGTATAGTAGGATCTCAACACTTTCAATACCTTTAGGTGTTTTTTGTGGTGGCCGGATGGTTGGTCGGCGATGACGGATTGTTAAAAAGAAAATTTTTATAAAAATCATGCGGTTTTTTTTTTTCATTATTTGTATAAAATAATTGTATAATAAAGAGTTGAAAGTTACGGTTGGATTCTTTGCTTGTCTTTGGTTATATCATTTTCAATCTTTTTTTTTTTTTTTTTTTGAAGAAGTTTTAGTGCGTGTATGCACTAAATACATGTTTTGTATAGAGTTTGAACATGCAAATTGTTGAAAGAATTTTTAATTTGAAAAAAATTTAAATAAAATTTAAATAAAATTGAAGAAATAAAAATTGTTTATCAGAATTGATGGTAATTTTAATTGAATTGAAAAGTAAAGAAGGTCCCATCCAGGGAAAATATTTTTGATTAGGAAACATTTTCAAAAAGTAAAACATTTCAGTGGGTTCAAAAAGGGGAAATTGATGTAAAGTGATGTTAACTTATCTAATCCCTTAATGTTAAAATGAATCGCCTGGTAATTAGGGAATTAATTAATTCATCCTCAAGTTTTAGATGTTATTATAGGTGCCCGGTAGATCAGATGCTATAAGTAGATAAACCCAATATGTGGAACGACATCTACTGAAGAAAATCAGTCCATATTTATGTTTTAGATGTTACTGAGATCATGGGAATCTTACAAGGGAAGATTAATTAAATATAGAAAATAGTGTGACTAAATTTTAACTCTTGAATTCTTTGATTTCTAGACTTTCATCATCAATGACAGATTTACTTATTTGATTGGTTGAATAATGAATCCGCACATTATTTGAATAAAAGTTTGTTAGTCGCCTGGCTATTGGGAAGATTCAGTAAGAATAATCATACGTCATATAAATAATGATTTGAATTTTCGTGACATCATTGATTATGTCAAGATGGTTAATTGATTAAATTAGTCTTGAATAATCGGTCCAAACTCATTTTTCTTAACCTATGGTCACAGGTTTAATTATTAAATTATTAAATTTATAATAAAATAACTGATCGCTATTGTCAACACAGTCTTGATGTATTCTCGTAAATCTTTCTGCATTCATCTAATTTTTTGAATTTTAAAAATTATTCACCCATCAATACGAATCATAAATCGGAAATTATATTATCATTTTTAATATAATTTTATATAATTTACCTTTTAAAATTTCACCTGTTCATTTTCCTATACTTCTGAAATAAAATATATTCATTTCGTGCACGCATTTAAGATGCCATTTAATTGATAATATCCAGAAAATCGTGTGCGTTTCAGTTTTTTTTTTGAATACCTCTTCCTGCTTTGTATAATTTCAACATTTTGTGTTTACCTCTTCAAAATATTTATTGACCCTATAATCTAAATAATCTCTAAGTCTTGTTTCCCGAAATTGAATATTCAATTATTATATACAAAAAAACTGCTCTACTGAATCAAGGTTTTAATTTCGTCTCAATGATTATATAATTAAATGGTTCACATAAACGTTGAAATTTTTGATAACGAAAAATAAAAGACACCCATAAAAATTAAATGCTTTTTGTCATGGTAATCTTTTAAATATAAGGAATTTTTTGGTGGACACACCAGTGTTTAACAGATCATTTAAAATTTTCTTGTAAATTTTGGTCATGGTCCTTTAATTCAGGTGGTTCAACACATAAAACGAAGAATAATAATTTTGACTCTCATTATCACTAAAAAAAATCGAAAAACAACTCTTAAAAATAATATATAAATTTCACCTGTTTGTATGATTGTAAACTCTTAGCTGGACATGGTTAATTACATACCGCGCAGTTTAATGAAATTAAATTTTTGAATTTTCAGTTCAATTTTTATAATGTCTTAAATCTTTTGGTAAAACCTGAAAATTAACTACAAAATTTTATTACAAAAATAAAAAAAATTAAAAATGATTTTATTAGTGATCGTAAAATCTTTAATATTATTATGGTAAAAGTAATAAAATGTCCTTGTTTTTTTCTAAATATTGAAGTTTTTTGATTGGTATTAAATTTATAGTTTTCAGTAGAAAATTATAAAATTTAATTATATTTTTTATTATCTTGTTCTTGCTTGTGAAATAGTTTTAATGAATTTTTTTGTTTTTAATATAAATCATTTTGGATCCACTGAGATGAATTAATTAATTGATTTAAATTCTTGGTAATATTGTTGTTTTCTAAAATGACACTGTGGCATTTTAATTACTTCATTTTTCCTTTCTTATTCCACACACTAAAGGATTTGTAATCGATTTGGTTTCCCCTAGAAAAGGTTTTGGAATGGTAATTTAAAATGTTATTTTTCTATTACTTTCCATGATTTTCAAATTTCTGAACCTTTTAGTTTGATTCAGGATGCAACTACTACACAGATGCAATCTTGTCTGCTGAGGCAGTCTCATTGAAATTGGTTTATATATATAATACCAATATATTTACTTGATGAAGATTCATTGGATCTTTATTTTAGAGGTAATTGAAGAACCCTGGAAGCAATAATTAATTTACTCTGGCTTTCTAACTTTAAAAATGATATCAATTTATTCAGAAATGCTTCAATTTATCCAGTAATTAGTCATTCTATACTTTAATTTTCTGAATTTATGCTATTATAAGAAAGTATTTGAAAAAAATTGGAGTTACATAAATTCATACTTTTCTCTCAGTGTTTTTCCAAAAAAATAGATTGATGTTGGTCCTAGTCATACGTTTAATAATTATTGATGTGTTCTTTACAATAACGAAACTGTTTGATTCTTATATTCACAATCTTTTGCACTGTCCAATTTATTCGTTTCCTAGTAAACAATATTTCTTTGTAAATATTTTGCGTGTGCACATCCTTATTTTTATCATTCCTAATATTTATCATTCAAATTTCCTACCAGTTGACCAACGAATATTATTTTATTTCCATTCGTATCTCAAGTTTTAACATTAATTGTTCCAATTACTAAGAATTAAATTATTTATTTGCCAGCCCATCTTTATCAGCATCTTTTAATTAACTCTTCTTAAAAATTTTGACTATATTAGTTACTGCAGCATGAAATATTGTAGTCGTAATATTGATTCGCCTGAAATAGCACATCTGGATAATCTTCTTGAACCATTTCTGTAATTAAAACAAGATAATTATTGTTAGTTTTGAAACATTTTAAAGTTTGTTGGTGCTGTTAATTCTGTTCTGAATATTATGTATGAGACAAATTGTAGTCAAGGTTAATTATTAAATATAATCTAGGTTAATTTATTACTCTGACAAAAAAAAATACGTCCTGATCAAATAAATTTAATTGAAATTTACCACCAAACATAAAGAAAATCAATGCAATTTTCATTACATTAAATAATTAAACTATCACCTTATAATTTCATTGTTTTGTGCACCCACCGAACACCATAAAAGTAGAAAAATTAATTTAAATTGAATTAAAAAATAAAAAATAATTATTTATAACATTTTCTCTGAAACAATCACACTATTTTATGTCCTGGACTGACCAATTATCCTTTTTGTTGTATTTTTTTTTATTAAATTAAACTTTTTCGATATCGCTTGTAATAATAATTCTTGTTGTTTTAACCTGTCAACCTGAAGGTGACGAAATTTAATATATAAAACAATATTGAAATTATTTTCATTATCCTTTAAAATTAAAATGGATTCATCATCAAGCCAATACCAACAAGAGAATTTTCACAAGGATATACCTTGTAAATGTAGCAATTTGTAGGAATTTTTTTTATTAAATACAATATCGCTTATGCTGTCTGTCTGTTCGTCCGTTGCAAAAATGTTCAAAAGTTATTCTGAAACCACATAGAATCTGGACATAGAATCGGCGCTCTTCATTTGTTTGTTTGAACTTTCCTGCCGTTTTAACGAAAATGTGTATTTTCAAATAGTAAATAAATAATTATCAAAATTGATGTTAGCCACAACATGAAAAGGCAATGACGAGTAAAATAAAATAGCTGGATAGTTCATAAATCTGCTCTGCTTTTTAAATACTTTAATTTTGAAGTTGAATTTTGATATGCCGTGGCAAGTCTTTAACAAAAATAAATTCGACCCCGTTTTGTTAAAGTGGCAAATCCCAAACGATTTGACGGTGACACCGATTAGCGCGTTAAACCATTTCGCAACCACTCACGTAATCACTAAAGTTGCCTAAGCTAATGATTTTAGATCAACCTCGTGGCATTCTGGAACTGTACCATATTTGTAGGTTTGTTAGCAGTAAGATCGTAAAACGCTAAGGTTGTTGTGTTCATACCCGCCAAGTTTGTCATTACTGGATCTAGCCAGGAGTGGGCTCTTGAAGGTGAAGAGGGTATCTTACTTATTCAATTGTCCGCACTGCTGCATGATTTGTTGTTTGCCAGGGTCAGCAAGAATTCCACCCATTTTGGAAACATAATGAAAATAAAATAGTTATAGTTTATCCACTAGATGACACTGCACGAATAAGATTTATTTATATAGTAATTATAGACCAAAAATGTTGTGACTTCCTGTATTAAACAGGTAATAAAGAGTGAAACAATAATGTTTATTGCGTCCATGCGGTGATGCTGCAATTTATTTTAAAAACTTCACTCGGCAATACGTAATAGAAGTGTTTAGAAAGATCGGTCCATTAAAAAAAGCCAATTTATAAAAAACTATTGTACAGCAGTTTTACTACGCAGCGTGGTTTCAGAATGATTACCGAAGAATGAGTTGTAGAATTATTTTTTGAATGTCCTTATTAAAATCGAACTTCTTGCCCGTCCCAAATATAAAGTTGAAAAATATTATAATTTTTATAATACATTAACAAAACACTGAGTAAACTGAATATCCTTTTTAAAATACAATGAGTGTCCTTTAATAGTGTTTTGTGTATCCCGTTGACATACTGATATAAATTTTATTTCCTTCAAAATCAGAGTACGTTGTATATACATTATGTATGTAATTATTTACTCAATTTGAAGAATATTTTGACGTTCACGGTTTTCTTCTCATCATGGAGCAACTTTGAACGTTTTAATTAATTTTTTTACCATTTTTCGTCCTTTGTTTGTAAGCTAAATTGAATAAAAACCACTTAATTTCAATACATTTTAGGTGTCCTCTGTGTGGACATAATACAAAATATTAGTAGGAATTTGTTGCAGAAGGAAAGGAATAATTATGCAAATTATTAATTTAACAGATTTTTTGTTATTATTATTTCGTTTTTTTTTTTCGTACTGATGGACGTCATGTTGGGATAGTTTGGTTAGATTATTAAAAATTATCCTTCAAAGCATTTTGGTTCAACGTTTATTAGATGATTATAAATATTTAGGTAAATTTTTTGGTATAATAATAGTTCATTTGGGATAAAAGAAAATGAAAAATAAAAAAAAAATATTTTCGTGAAAATTGGAAAAATTATTTATTTAAATTTTGTGGTTAAATATTAAGTGAGTTGAAAATTGTAAGATTATTTTTTATTATTTATATTTTAATTAAATTAGTTTTTATGGTAAATTTACTGAAATGAAAAGTTTGGTATTAAAATTATTTTATTAATTGAGAAACTAATGCTGTTAATTGTTTAATTAAAATGTTCTAAAAGTTAATATTAAAATTTTTAATTAAAAATTATTGAAATATGTTTTGTTTTGCATTTATAAATGGCTTCACAAAATAATATGATAGCTAATTAAGCGAAATTGTATTTTAATTAAAATTTTATTATCCAATGGAAGATCCAAACAAACTGGACTGATGGAGGATAACTGGTAATAGAATTTAAATATTAATATTATGATGACGATATTATTACTAAGAACTCAACACTAATAGTTTCATTTAAATAGCTTGTTTATTCAAGAGTAGCTCCAAAATCTAGAAAATCTAGAGATAAGCTCAATTAGATTTTAATAATACTATTCATCAAATGAATTTTCAATCTCCATTTCAAAGTCTGCACACAACTTGGATGACTTTAGATATATAACTTTAGATTTATTGATGTTATTGATGTTGCTTTAACCCAAAGCATTCAAACTGCATAAAATACTAATTTATATTATCAAAAAAGTAGCTTTAGGATGATAGTTATTGATGTATTCGCACTGGTTTTTGTGCGAGTGATTGTAATGTTCCATTGATAATGAAAATTATAAAACATTTAGATACCAGTGGGCATATTAAATCCTCACCAAGATATAAAAGCCGAAATTTCGGTACTAGTGGAACATAATGAATATGAATATCCACTGGGACAAAATCTCACTATATCTCAAAAGACTAAAAATAAATATGGTTACATAAAAATCTTATCTCCAATATATTTAAAAACACAGATTCCAACTAAATGATTTTTCAAATATTTCCTATGGGTCATATTGAAATTGAGCCAATTTTGTTATCTACATTTAAGAATTATCTTATAGATTTTGAAGAATTTCTTGGTAGTTATCTTAATACAAATTTAGGTTAAAAAATGTGTGTGAAGATCGGTGGTAATCACACATAACGAAACAAAATATATCGTTCAAGCCATTGTGGTTCAAATATCAGATATCAAAAATTAAGCACTAATTCTATGTAAATTCTGTTTCACAAAGCTACTGTTAAAACCTGTAGTACTCCACGTATAATTAAATTATGATCGATTCGATTGGCACTTACTATTTTATTCGGTGTTCGATTTGGGATTCCTTTTAAGCTGCACAATTCAATTAGGATGAGTTTGAATGGAGTTATCGATCGCTGATTTCGTTAGTTGTATATTTACAACTTCCATTTAATAATTTAGAAAGGATTAAATTATTTGAAGGAATTTTATGCTACATAGGCCGATGGTTCAATAATACTTTTCCGGATATCCTCTTTAGTTTCGTCAATTTTGTTAGATATACAAAAATTATCAAATCCTTTGAACAATTTTAAAAAAAAAATTTATTAAAAGAAAATATTTACAAAAAAAAAAAAATCTAGAAAAAACGGCCCTAATTTTAGTTTACCTCTACAACTTTTGACCACATAAAAATATTTTCTAAAAATAGTTAAACTTTTACCTTTGAACTATTTTACTATTATTTTGTTGTTTTTGTATAGTTAAATTCATTGAACTATAAAAGGATTTTTAACACCTTTTACTCATCCAACTAACTGACCAGTTAAACTATTTGTAATATTTTTATCCTTTACAAGGAAAAAATGTTAATCCTTTTTTTTCTGTTGAGATGTTTTTTATAAAGAATTTTTTTGACTAAAAATAGAAATGATTTCGGGAAATTTAACACTTCAAAATAAAAAATTTAAGGATTAAAAAAATTGATGAAGGCTTTTTTTTTTTTTGGAGAAATTAAAAATAATTTTTTATGTACAATTTTTTCTATCTGTTCCTCAGTTTGTGATATTGCTTCCATATAATCTTCTAATTTCTTACAAAATTATTCACATAGTTCATTATTTTTATAGTATGACGAATTTCGAATCAAATTGCGTCAAGGGAAATGCACAACTCACGATTTACCTGAGCATGTTCTGTATTTTAATATAGAAAATGTTCACCACAAAAAATGTTCACCTTACATTGAAAAGATGAAGAATCGGTAAAGCATATTTTGTGCTAATGTGAATCACTGGCTCGCACAAGACTCACCACTTCGGACTAGGCTTTGGAAAGCCAGTGCTGCTGTCATTGGCCCCACTCAAAGACTTTTGTGCTTTTTCGATACCATTGTAAGGGGGAGTTTCTAATAATTGGGGTACCTCATAAGAGGGCCGTTGTTGCTGCAATGTTTCTGGGACACAGTGGACGTTTATAATACTAATTCTAATTGGTAAAAGTCAACCGGTAGTGATTTATGAACTTAGCCTAAATTATACAGAATAAAATATAATTAATTATCATTCACGGTTCTACCACAAGAGGCGCTGCATCCCTAGAATTATTCATAGTAAACGTATAATTTACCATAATAATAAAGGATCACCAAAAATTATGTTAGATCCATCAGTTATAAAAAACGTAGTAAAGAGTTGATTAGTGTAGTTATTCATTTATCTCGATAGATGGCACTGCAGGAAAATATTAAACAAATTTATATTTTTGAAAGACTAAGTAAGCCACAAAATTGTTTAGATACAACTGATGTAGACACTCCAAAAACCTTATAATTATGATACTATTGAGAGTAGTTTTGCTGTACGGCTTCTACATTTTATCTAAGTTAAAAATTGCAGGTCAGTAAATTGCAATTTTCGATTTATATTCCACTGAAAAAACAAATTTAATTTACAAGGATTTTTAAATTTTCTATATATCCTATAAAAAGGACTATATAAAGTTGACTTTTATATTTTTCTTGTTCTCTATAAAATTATAAATTATCCTTTTTTGTTATACCCCTGTTAATATAAAACGTTCCAGGATAATATTAATAGTTGTTTTTGTAAAAGATTTAAAAATGAAACATAAAAAAAATAATCTGTTCTTGTATTCTTTTTCGTATAAATTCTTGTGTTTATGAATTTTAAGGATAAAACTTATTCTAGTTTCTTATATAGAATTTTTTTGTTAAGCTTTTTTATCCTGGTAATATTTGTAGGATGTTTAAAAGTTTCATATTTATTGAAAAAAAATCGTATTAATAATTAGAAATAAAAAGGATAATATACAGAGAACAAATATGTGTATTAACCCTCCATTACTGTCCCTAATTTCTATTCTGTACTGTCTATTCATATCGGTGTAATTTACCAATGTTTTCATCAATTAATTGTATTTATCAAGATATTAATGACAGTTTGTTTGTTTAGCTGGGCTCTACAGTACGATGTGTACCTGGTTTAACATTTGCTTCAATAATGTTGTTTGATCATGCGCTAGCGTACGGCACTTATGCAGCAATTTATTTAAGTCATCCATAGCTCCATCTATCTATATGAAGCTAGGTAAATCCCAAGGTGAGTACCGTGTTTACTGATCCAACAGTGACCAGTAAGGAGACCAATTAGTTTCCTACAGATATTTCTTCTATCTGTACGAATTACGTAGGAAGAACGATCTCCGATATTTTCTTGGATAGTCGCGTCTAATATACTTTAGTATGACGATACTGAGGTTATTGATCCCAAGTGTCGTTGACTATTTTGTACGCTGCCAAATCAATAGATAGTTTCGGGGGTAATGTCACCCAGCATTTTCTCACCCGATGCATTTGTTCCAATTGATTGATCAACCCTTGACACTGTCGCACTAGTCTAGATTTCGTTACATTTGATCTAACTGCTTTGAATGTTGGAGGGTTAAGATATTGTTACAATGTAATTTTTATATTTAATTTGCGTTCAAGCAGCATAGACGATACAAATAAAATTAAAATTGAATTTTAGTTGTGAATTTTTTATCGATGCTGATTTAAATTTAAATTTATAGTTTCATTATATTTAATAGAAAATTATTTAATTGTAGAAATTTAAAATTGCAATGGTTATGTTTATGAAATGAAAAAGGGAATTAGAAAAAAAATTGTGTATAGAAAACAAAAGTTAAACTTCTAAATAATCTACAAAAACTTCTCTAAGATAATTCAAAAAATTATAAAATTAGCGCAAATTTCGCAATCTTTAACAGAGTTTTCTAATTTAAAATGGAGTTTTGTTTCGTTTAAAACTGCAATTTGTTATTTGTATAGTAATTGGTTTTCATGCTACCAATTGGATTTGTCCTACATTGAAAACTCGTTAAATTACTTTCAGAAATTTATTTGATCTTTTGTAATTATTATATTGAATATTTCATTTCATTTTATTTAAGCGATAGTTCCAGTCGGCATTAGAAATGTTTCAATAACGATTACAAAAAAATATCAAAAGTTCTTATTTTAACTAATCGATTTCGTGAATTTCTATTCATTTTCAAAAGCTTATAAACTTATAATCAGTGAATTTTATTTAAAAAAATGCATATGAGATTTAGGTTAAAAAAAGCGAGTTCTATCCTTACAACGTAGGGCGTTTATAGAGAGTTTAAGATAAATTCTTCAGGAATTCTTTTTTTTTAGACTTTTTGTTGAAAAATATGAAACGGATATACAGATACTATATAACCGCTACATTAAATCAATTCTCGGATCAGTCATCAATTTCTAGAACTAGCACTAAAACGTTGCTACTGGTTCTGAAGATAACCAAAGTCCTATAAACAATCTCAATTTTATTCAAAGACCATAATTACAAAAAGGATTTGAGTAATGGGCTATATATGAAAGCAGCGATAGTTCAATGTATTAAGTATTAACAAAACCCTACTATAGTTCAACCAAAATTATCTTTGTGGCTGTATTTATCTGTGTAGTTTAGTTGTCTTCCATTTAAAACTATATAAACTAAGTACAATCAAGTACTGGAGACTGTCTTGTATAAATTACGATGCAGATTTTTACCAATACTACTTAAAAATGATTATGAATTTCTGAGATATACATACAATCTTTATAGTATTTTTGAATCGAGCAAATTTAATTTAAATTGAAATATTAGTTTATAATATCCTTCGAAACAACTTCGAAAACAGAAAACAAAGGTACGCAATTGCCTGCTTCTTGCAATGTAGGGTTTGTTCCTAACTCAAACATCTATTATTACATTTACGAGTCTTAAACTTTAGCGAAATAGTGACAAGTGAATGTAGTCCAATTCTGTTGTTCTTCGATTGATGCTAACTAGACTATAGAATCAGATTTTTCCTAGTACTCCACGTGATTTTGGTTATTCTTGCGTTGAGGTCACTAAAAATTTCCTAAGTTTAAAAAAATTCTGCGTTTCCCTCATATTTTTTTCAATCTAAAACTTTCATAAATGCATTACAACCAATTTTAAAAGTCATATTTTGTAAAATCCTGTAAATAATATCATTTTGTGGTTCACCGAAAACCATTATCCATACAAGATTTTCGGACTATAAAATTTCTATAATATTCAATTTTTTTCATTTTATCAAATCATATCCGTTTCTTTGTATTACAATAATAGTAAGAACACAGTAAGCCTTCGGAAGGACATTGAAATTATTTGTTCCCCCTTGGTATTAATACCAAACAAATATAATTTTTTCAATTACCTTCCGGGGTTTTGTATTCCGAAATTTTGTACATTAAACAAAAAAATATTTTATTTTAAATTTCAATTTTAAACTTATATAGAAATAAAAAATTATTTTTAAAAAAAAGGATATAATTCTTTGGATAGTAGTGTCTATTACGACTTTTTGAATGCCAAACCTTTTTTCATTATTTTTGTATAAACCAATTTTTTCTTTGTTAATTCAATCATTTTTTTTTTTTTTTTGAAGATAAAAGGAACCAAATAAAAAAAAATATTGTACGCTTCTTCCGCCTTTGCAACTAGAACACAAAACAAGAAATATCCTAAAAGGATATATACAAAGAAAAAAAAGGATATTCGCAGCCACTAAATTTTTTTTTTGTATTTGATTTAATGAAAAAATCCAAATTTAAAAAAATATTTCTGTTTTTATTTCGGAAATTTTAATTACGAAATTCACTACGTTTTAATCAGTTTAATTGGAGTTTTTATATAATAGTAATATGAAAAAAGGATTTTGGTTAAATTACAACCCTAAATGATATTTTTGTGTAAACCATGATTTTTATATTTATGAAATTTTAAATTATTTATATTCGTTAATGCACTAATGGAGCTAGTGCGAGCTTACAGTGGATTTACTTTCGTTATGTTTGCAGTCATAATTGCAGACCTTCAATTCCATGTTTAGTAAGTTCTTAAGAGTATACTTTTACACAGTTTAATTACTACGAATTGCGAAAATAATTAAAATAAGTCCATTCCTATCATTTAGTATATACCTTTCTACCGAATTCAAACTCTTAATTTTACATGGCTTCCAAATCATTCTAATTCAATGTTTCTGACAGGAATTTTATCTGGAACTCCTTAGAACTATTGTTGTCAGAAATTTGCTGACGATTTTTTTGATAAATTTGCTCCCCTGAAGAAATTCAACAGTTTGTATTATCGTCAATTGACAATTACATTGACGTAAGTTGGTTTACAGTAGTTTTGAGTTATGAGCACTTTAAAAACTAAGCTTTTTCACCAATTTCTATTAGTTCTATACTCACTTAGCTAGTAGAATGAATCATATTGTTTATACTTACTATTTGTCATCTGTAACACCATTTCCGTTTTTTTTTTTAACATACGACCATGTAATTCTCAGTTGACGTTATGTCTCCGGACAGTCTAAAGAAAGTAATTGGTCAAATTTATAATTAACATATAATTTTGCAACTATCCTAAGGATTGATTCTAAATAAAAAATTGAATAAAAATAAACCAATTGTACACCGCGTGTTCTGTGTACCGCGTTTCATATATGTAACATACTTGATGGATAATTTATTAACAGGTCTTGCTGTGTGATTCACTATATAATAAGCTAACTATAATTTCAACACAATGTTTCATCTTGACTCTAGTTAAAAGTAAAAATTGATTCTTTTCGAAATTTTTAATAAAATACTTTAATGAATTTTAAGTTTTTGAAATGAATAAAAGTTCTAAACAGTACAAATTTTACTTTCGTTCATACTTAAAGTCTATAGAATTTTTATTTAATGAAATTTAGGCTGAATATGAAAATGTTAACGAATTTTCATTTCATGGTTATTAATGTTTAATGATACCACTTCTACTATAGGTGATTGCAAAAATTTACATTTTATTAATTCAGTTGCTATAAGTAATTTTTGAAACTTCGCTTTAAGACTTCTCTCATTTAATTACTTTTTTTTATTCGTATGTAAAAAGCTAATGCGTAGAAGCTAAATATTTTCCAAATCCCACTAATATTAACAAATTAAACTTGTCATCTGGACCAATAATAGCCATTAGAATCATAGAAAATTGATGTCAACAAGCATCAATAATTTTATCCATTATTGTCTGGACACTTTCTTACTTAGCATCTATACTTCCTATACAGTTACGGAAATTTCTGTAAATTGAATCATTCAAAAGTTATTTACCAAATTACTGCAGTTGGTGCAGGTCAATAAATACTTTGTAGTTTAATATAAATAGCTTCATCTTCACACACTTTAAAAACTATTAGACTAAACTGTTGAAAAGCCAACACCAAAACTTTGAAATATTTTTCAATTATTATTTATGTTAATGTCAAACTTTTCGATTAAATTTTTCTGCTATACGACTTCCAAGCGATTTGAGTACCGGTGTCGCAAAAAACCGCGAGGTCTAAAAAAAAAAAAAATCATGTTTTAAATCCAACAAAATTCACTTTTTTCAAGTAATTTATTATAAAATTATATGAAAAATTAAAAGAAATTTTTAAATTTTATTAATAACAAAATTTGAAATAATTCGGTAATACCTGAAAAAAACAAAAAAATTGAAAATTTATTTCTAAATCAGATGGTGATGCATGTTAATATTTAATCTTTAAATTTTTTCATTATAAATCTAAATTTTATCCTCATATAAAGAAATAAATTTCTGTTATTACCAACGAGACAGAATGTTTTTTATTTTGTGAACATTATCGAAATTTTTTCTGTTTAGCAGTGGAATTGAACCAATGGTAAACCAAAAATTTGTTAAATTCACAATTCTATTATACAGTAGAGAAAACAACGCTACCGATTAGACCATTCTGCCCTTAAAATATTGAATATCAAAAAACACTGTAGAATAAAATACTTGAAAGCCATTCTGCACAGTACATATACAGAAACAGAATACAACGCTGCACGCATGTAGTAGTGAATATTTTCTCTGTTAATATAATATGTTGTTTGTGTTATGTAGGCCATTTATGGAAGAGAATTACAGATTACGTCATTGTGTGAGTGTGAGAATATCAACAGAAGAAAAAAAAAACTTGGTTTTTATTATACCTCTCAATTATTTTGATAACTCTCTATTATTTTTATGATGACAGACAGGCACGGAGGCACAGAGGACAGAGGTATTATTACGAATTGCGAGATAAGAAATTTTAAGTTGGAGGTTTAAATAGTGAATTTTTATGTTTTACTTGTTTGTAATGAGTTCAAATATCAAAATTTATTAATAGAAAATTATTTTATTAGTTGAATTTAATTAAAATATTTTTTTTATATAGTTAATTTATTAGTTTCCGATTTCCGAATTAATGAATGTCAACAAAAAAATAAATTACCTTTTTAATAATGTTTGGAATTAAAATAATTTGTTATTAATAATTTTTGTATTGATTACATAATTTTTGATAATTTCTTGAATTAATTTAATTAATTAATTAATTTAATTAATTAATTAATTTTATATTATTATTTTTAGAAACTATTGACGAATCCGGTCAGAAAACATACATTAATTTAGAAAACCGGAAAGATAATCAAAACTGACAGCAATTTTTGAATTTAAAGTAAGTTTAAATTTAATTGTTTTTGAATTTTCATCTTGGGAAATTTAGTTTCATTATATTTTTTTTAAGGGATTTTCATAAAATTTCATTATGTAATTAAAAAATTGTTTGAATTCGTGAAAAATCGTTCATTAAATTCATTAATTTTAATCAGTTAATATGAAAATAAGAATAACTTAATTGTTTTTTGTATGGAAAATTAGAATTATTAAAAAGTATTCAAACAAAATTTGCAGAGCTACTTAGCAATTAAATGAATTTTTATGAAATTTCTAAAATATACTAAAATTTATACAGATATTTACTTACAAATTTATCAATTTTTATGAAATTTTCCCATTTTCATAGGTAAAAGACAGCCAGAGAAAGTGTAAAATTATTAAAATTTAAAGAAAAATTGATTTATTTTTAGGTTTACATGAAATCTGGAACATATTTTCGCAGTCAAAAATATTTTACAAAATTATATATTTTTATTGGTGCTAATTCATTGTCGAAATTTAAATATCGACTCTTATAAATATTGCCAATTATTTTATATTAAAATTCACAGCAATTTGTAAATATAAAATTAGTAATTAAGAAATTATCTTTTGAGTATACATAAAATCAGAATTCCCCGAAAGCAATAAATCTGATTGGGCTAAATGTAACTCAGAACCAGAAGTAAAGTTTTATTTATATTAATTATGAAATGATTGGTACTACAAAAATTTGAATGATCAAATTTAAAATGTATACCAAATTCTGAATTAATTATAAGTCTTTATTTAGGTTCTAGTAATTCAGCAATTAAACATCTTTCCATCAAATTTTATGACAAAATTGGCGTTACAACTCTATGTAAGTTTTGGTCTTCTACATGATACTCCTCCATTCAGATCTATTCTGCGCCTTAGTCCTCCATGTTTCCGATTTGTAGTTTTCTAGCATCTCTATATTATCTATCCATCTACACCTAGGCTAATTATTTAAATTAATTAATATTATTTATTGTTCCGAACTGATTGCGGAGATTTTTAAGTATTTCAATTACTTTAAAATATATTTAATTACATTTTCGATAACTTCAAACACAATTCAATTTTATATTCTACGAATTATTTGACATAGTAATTGACACTTTAACACTGAATTTATGTACATATTTAAAATTCCTAAATTAAATGCATTAGAAATACATGAGAAAAGATTTGTATTTAGAATTCCATTAGATTATTTGAGCTCGGTTAAATAATTTGAGGACGTATTTTGTAGAAATTAGGGAATTTAAATATTTCTGAAATTATGTTAGAGTATTTGAAGTACTTTTCGGAAGTATTACCATTGAAGTATTTTGTTAAACTATTTCAAATACTTTGTAGAAGTATGTTATTTTTTAAATCCTGGTAAGTTCAAGTACATATTTTGTAAAATCAAAGTTAAAAGTTTAATGTAAATCCAATTTATACACATTGAAAATTTAATATTTGAAATCCTTTCTTGTCCTTCATATTAAATGTCCGTATTTAATTCAATTTGGGTATTTGAACTAGTATATTAGATAATGCTAAATAGTTTGAAATTTTGATACAGTATTATTGGTACTACTAAGTACATTTGTAATTATAATTATTATTAGAGTATTCTTGAATGTATTTCAAATAACTTTATTAAAATCGAAATAGTTTGGTAGATTTTTCAAGTTTACTGTACGTAAAAATATTTTAAATTAAAAATTTCTTAATATTTTAATATTTTAAATACTTTCACCCAATGTTTTGACAGTTCTGGATGCATTAAAATATTAAATTAAATGAGTAATTAAAATACACTCTATTTTATTTAAACGAAAATTAAATTTTAAATGTTGATCTAAATCCATTTTTTTTAGGTCAATGATCAAACTTTTTTGCTGGACGTTTTCATTGTCGGGGGTTCCGAAATAATCATACAGATATTTCCAATAAAGGTTGATTTTGTCATCTAGTTTCTGGAAATTTTGACCTACTAGCTTTAATGGATTTATGGAAAACTAATATATTTGAGAATCTTAGTTTCCGAAGAATATTTTATTAATGGTCTAATACAGAGGTTACTTATGTAATCTGTTTGTGACTAATTTGTCAATATTCAAAATTCTGAATTATATAAATTTCATTCTTGGTGTCTTAAAATATCTGTAATTATTTTAATCAAGGCAGTAGTTTTTACAATTAATTATAAATCTCTATTGGACATAAATACATACGAGCATTTACATCATTATTTCTCTTATCAAAGACCTTAAAGGCCCAATCGTAATGTAGGCGCAAACCTTTAGCGCAAACTTTGAAAATTGTTCAACATATGGAAATCAATGAAAGCAAACACAATGCTAGCGATCACCGCTAAGGACAAAAAACTACAACTAAGATTGAACAATGTTGAATATTAACCGCCAGCGCTAGAGAATTTTAATAAAGGAGGCGAATTTTAAATTTGACTGACATTTTTCATAGTGACATTTTAAATAAATAATAAAGAATTAACGCAAAAAATTTCTCAGCCACGGCCACTGCCAGCTGCATTGCGTTTGTACTAGATTTGTCTTGACGGGGAAAAAAATCTACAGCTACAACTAAAGGTTTGCGCCCACATTACGATTGGGCCTTAAGGCTTTCATATTAATTTTTATTATTACAATATGACATTTTAATCTTATCAGAGTCGTCAAAAATGAAAATTAAATAAAAAAATTTTTTTATTCATTTTACTACACATAATTTTTTGTCGTCATTATTGCTAGAGGAAAATTGTTTAATGAAAATCATCAAACCATTTTACACATTTTCATGGCATACGATTTTTTATATAATTATTGTCCTCTGTATTTATGTTGTTGATGCCTCTACTATTTTTACTATTTACTTTTATATAAAATGATATCGTTACGTGACAGATAATCTTTTTTTATATATTGCGCTACAGTGGCGCCTGGATATGAATTTCCCTAATTAATTTTTATCACACATTATCAAATAAAAAATTGTTTTTTTATTTTATTTCATATTTTCCCAAATTTTTTTTTGTACATACATACTTTAATTTTCCAGGAAAAATGAAATAAACTTGAATTATTTTCTATACATATAGACAGTTTTAAATGAGTTTTCAGTCTACTGGATTAACTATATAGAAGAAACTGTTATTTTTACCCATTTCCCCGAGACTTTTTCCTGATGTATTATAAAAATTTATTATGCGACAAGTTTGATAAAAAAAAAAAAAATTAACTTTTCCTCCCGTTTTTACCATTGCCACCTCAATGGAAAAGTGTTAAAAGTTTCAAAAAAAAAAAAAAAATTTGGTTTTACTTACGATCCTTTTGGAAATTTATTTTTTTATATAAATTTTAATTGTTAAGTGGGTATAATAATAATAATAATAATAAAAAAAAACCTTTATCTGTAAAAATGTCAAAAGGGTTAATAAAAAAATTTACGGTGAACAAAGAAAAGCGAACTCAATAAAAAAATATCCTTAAAGAATATGCGATTGGAAGAACAAAAATAAAAGCAAGGGTTTTTTTTTTACTCCTCTGATTAAAAATGGTTAGATAAGTGGTTTTGGTGGTAGAATTAAATTATAAATTGAATAACAAGCAATGAAAGATTTAAATTATTATTTCCAATTATTCAATTTACGAAAGGAATTGAAGGTATTTTTTTAAAGGAAGGAGTGGATTTGAAGACTATTGAGATTTAATGAAATTAGGGGTGAAAAAATGATTTAGAAGAAAGAATTTGGGTAAATTAGTTAGCATATTAGAGTACCTTCAACTTAAAAGACCTACTAATGAAGAGTTGAAGAATAGTCAGGACTTTGTGGAAACGGCCTCCAAACTGTGATCTAACGATGTTAACAATCCTTTAATCATATATTAGTCTTTTCCGTGCAATGTAAGGCTTCCTTCTCGTCAAGTAATAAAAATAAGAGTTATTTAGAGTCGAAGAATGGGCAGGCTTTTGTGGAAACACGACTACACTTGGAGCTTACCAAATTCTTGACAGCTGAGTTCTAGACCTTTTAAGAAGTTAGATATCTCTCACCCAAAATTCCTTCCCCTTTTCAAGGCAATGGTTTCATATTCACAAATAATTCACAGCACTAGTCAATTTTGTAAAACATTCTCATTTTTGTCATTGAAGCCTTATCAATATCTGAAAAAAATGTAGGGACGATGGTTTTGAGTGAGAACTCTCTTCACCATTACCGTGTTGATTGCGTTGGATTTAATTACAATAATTTTGTTCTGTTTTTAAATATAAATAACAGCAGTCAGTAATAAAAACTTAGTAATCAGAACAATCTTTAGGATCCAGCAGATTAAAATGAGCTTCTTTGATTGGTGTATGTATCGATATGCCAAATCTATGGGGAAAATAGTTCATATTTGAAATTTTCTTGTTGTTTTCGATATATTTTTAAATTGTTGTCATTATCATTAACAAATTATCGTATTCTCAGGCCCCAGAATAGAGAAAGTTCATATTTTGGTAGAATCTCACTCAGTATTGCATCAACTTTTTGAAGATTTATGAAGCATCCTCTTGCGAATTTTTTTGTGATCCCCAATTCATCATAAAAATTACAATATTTTCCAACTAAATTCTTACTCCTTTTCCATAGTTGTCGAAACATCTTTGGAGATGAACATTTTAATTATTAACGTATGCCAATTTATTCCTTAATCCTTCTCTGTTTTAAATTGCGATAATATAAAATAGCATCCTTGAAAATCATTTTTCTTTTTTTTCATTTATTTATTATCCTTTATCTTATTTTAATTGGATGATCACTTAATGAAATAAGCGCGCCCTTCATCATTTTCTCCTGTTGTTTGTGTCTTTTCGGAATTTTATAATAAAAAGGTTTGGTTTTGTTCATCAATGATTTTCCTTTTTATTACAATTAAAGTGGAAACCTTTATTTTCACATTTATTTTTTCAAAAATATAATAAAAATATTATTCATACAAAAAGGATTATTATCATTTTCGGTTGTTGGTTTGTTGAACATTTTTTTTTTGAATTTCTTTCCTTATCATCACAAAAAATGATTCATTGCGGTATGAGTGCAGGTATTTTATTTAAATATTTTTTTATTCTATGTAATTCAATCTATCATGTTTTTAGAGATGTCATATAATATCCTTTATCAAAAGGATTTCAAGGATTATTATTTATATGAAATATCAACTTGAAAAATGAAAACTGGTAAGTTTTTATTTTGTATATTATTCCCAGTCAGACAATTTAGATTTGAAAGGTTTAGTGTTTCAAAATATACTAGACATATTCAAAAGTTATGGGGCGAAATTTTTAAGCATATTTTTAATTTGGAGCTGAGTTAGTTCACAATCTCAGAAAAATAGTCTTTATTATTCATCTAGTGGAAAATTTCTAGTCTTAAATCGGTGAATATAAATGGAATTTTCTTTTTGAAGTAGTTTTGAAATTCAGGAGTAATTCAATTTGTTTTTATAGATTGATCGGAAATTGAAATTGGTTTTGTTACAAGTATTCTTTTCGGTGGCAGACCACAATATAATGTGTTCTGGTAGGCTCAATCCATCTTAGAAATATAGTTTTTGTAGTTGCTAAAAAATTATTAGTTAAAGAAGAAATATAATTAAGCCTGTAATTAAATTTATTATGGAGTAACTATATCAGCAGGAATGGCTAATGATTTTGTTATATTGACGAAATCATTTAAAATTTCGTCGAGGTTAATTATAACAGTTTAGTCAATAAAAACATTAATGATAGAATTATGTTTTTGGAGCTGTATTTCCTCTTCAACCTAAAACCATTAAATACTTTACAAACTGCAAATTTGTACTGAAATCTAATCGATTTCAGGAAACTATAAAAAATATTGAATACATCATAAAATTTTGACTTTTTGATGGTTCACCCTCTTATAATACTATCAGGAATATTTAAATAAACTGAAATGCCAAGTCTTTAAATTTAAACCATAAATTTCTATTTCTTTATTATATTTTTCTAAGAACCCCAATTTTCTTGTTGTTTTTTTTATTTTCACAAAAGTCATAACAAACAAATCCGCTTTCACAACTAATTTCACAGGGATTTGATGTAAAAAGGACCTTTATCAAAATAAATAGTCTACATATTTGCAAAAATATATTTCATATCTATACGCAACATAATACAATTTCATTAGTCATGGACAACAATTTTTTTTTAAGCCAAGGACGAAAAATTGTCCCATCAATAAAAGAAGGATCGAATCTGGTATTATTAATTTTTTTTTTTATATATATTGAATCCGTTTCTTTGTACAATTTTACATTCTAATTAAAATCACATTAAATGATTTTCCAGCTACATTATTACGTTATCAGTAAAATGTATTTTCGGTATTATATGAAGAAACAATCAAAAATCCAAGGATAATGACATAAAATTTTTGATTTTCATATCATTTTATTTCCAGTTATGTTAAATCAACCGTTCATATCTATACAAATTTTATTGGTAAACCCAAATAATAAACAGTTATAGGAAAAAGAAAATCATGTAATAAAAAATTTAGTTTTTAAGGATATTTTATGCTTCTGGCACAAATATTCTACCTAAAGAAACTAGTAAATCCAAATTTTCAATTCTGGTAATTTTGTGATAAGGAAAAAATATACGTAATTGCTGGGAATACCTGAAAGAATTGGTTACATTATCCGTTCGGTGCACAGTTAATAACGAAAAATGATACGTTATAACGTTATTATTTCGTTAAATTCGTTTTTGACACTATTGAACATTTATGTAATTTACCTGAAAGACGTAGGTAGTTACATTAATCATATCAAATGTAATTTACGTTTCGTGTATAGTTAATAACGAAAAATGATCCGTTATAACGTTATTATTTCGTTAAATTCGTTGTTAACATTATAAAATATTTAATTTACTGAATTTTTCAGTTACTGTATTCTTTTAGTGTTACGTTACATAATAACGTTATTTTTTCGGATAAATTGTAATAATTTCTTATACCGTTACGGTGCAGTAACATTTTACATCACAAGTAACATAAAATTTGTTTGGGTTACAAAAGGTCTGAATTCTTTCCTGTCTGATCCTTTTATAAATTTTGTAAAACTTTGTCATTTCGGTGGTAAAATTTAATTTTTCCTGTCTTGGACGTAATTTCTTTTTTTTTTCGTTACACGATAATTTCTTTAAAATATTTTTATATAAATTTTTATCATTATTCGATTAGTCTTTTTATTCCTTTACAACAACGCACAAAATTCGCTCCGAGGGATTAAAATTTTTGTGTTTTATAAGGATTCTAAAGAAAATTTGATTTTACAATTTTGTATTTTTGATAGACGTGATAAAAATCTTTCCCTTTGAAATGTCCCCCGAAGGAAAATGTCACTCAATTATTATATATTTTGTATGACAAAAAAAAAAGTGGAAAACTGTGTATTTAGTTAATTTTGCCGAACGACAACGTATATAGATTTGTTGGCATGATATATTTTTTTTTTTAAATAAAGGATATGCCCTAAAGTTATATTTTGAAAGCTACACAAGGAAATAGGACATATAATATAAAGCTTTATATTTTTCAAAATATTTTAACCGAAAATGTATTAAAAAAAATTGTCTTTAAACTTTTCCGTTTGTTGCGTATACACTGTGAAAAGGACGCAGTTTTAAATAAATAAAAAAAAATCAATAAGAAAAGTCCTTTTTTTTCTGCATTCAGAAAAATAAATTAAAAAAAATATCCTTGGAAAATTTATTTTGTAAAGATTAATGAACTGAAATCAAAAATTATTATGAGGGTATTTTCATATTATGATAAATCCTTAAATAGAAATTTAAAACTTTTTGTAGAAAGGAAATTCCGGTTGAAAAAAAAAACTGGTAATTAGGGGTACCTTAGCAGATAACTCGTAGTTATATTCAAAAGTTATTTGTGTGCAACAGTGTTTTGTAATTAACAGTATTTTAACAAAGAGAGTACTTGATTAAAGGTTACTGATATTTTAACACATCTTTCACATATTTTATAGAACTCATCGTAATTTTGATAGAGACACACTAAAACTTCTGACCCTAAATTTTATAGGCATCAAAATACATTATAAAATTAATAATATGTGTACTAAATTTCATTAGAATCGTATAATAATTACTGTTCTAGCTAGACCATATATTTTACCATGGACCCCTTGAAGCTACAGACATGTACCTGGGTACGCTTGTGTGCTAATCATGATGCGAACCTATGTACCAAATTTCATCCAAATCCGTAGGCAAATAACCCAGAGGTTCCCACGGAAATATCGATCTCCTCTTGTACAGGGAAGTCTGTATGAGCCTGTGTGCCAAAATTCGTTAAAATCTGACTAGCGTACCTAGGAGACGCATACGCGTACCCCGGAGACTTTTTTTTGCATTTTCGCAATTCCCGACCTCGAAAACGCCTAGAAAAAAAAATATTCAGCGAAATCTATTTTTTTATCATCAAATCCATCACAAGACTTCATAGTTATTCCATATCTATTTGTAATATAATGTAATTTCTGTTGCATACCAGGCTATTTATTGGATTAAATAGAATTGATAGTATAATCTTGTTTTTTTTTTTGTGTTTGGTAGCCTCCCTACACTAATAAAGATTTGTGAACATAACCAAAAAAAAAATAAGAATAATACTTTAATTTAATGGGAATTAAAATTATATAATTTAAGTCTGTCAATATATAAAGGAAATTTATAATTCAAATATAGACTTTGTCATAAAGTTAAAATTTGAATTATAATTTTTCTAGAAAATTTGTATAAATTTTGTAGGCGTCCACTTTGTAATATTAAAGACAAATTTAGCTGATTGTAGAATGAAATAAAATTTAAACGAAAACTTTTGAATTTATGTAATAATAATTATAAAATAAGATCAATTTTGATGGAAGAACATCACAATGACGACGAGTCTTATTAGGAACAAATATTTTCTGTTCGTTGACAAAATTTTACAACTTTTAAAGACACTTTGGCTTATACAGCGATAATTCCTTGTATTTATGGAGATTGAAAGGATTTTAAAATATTGGCGTATCGTATAGGCAAAATGAAGTTTGTAAAGGAAAATCTTTAAAATTATTACAAGTTCCGTGAATTATAAAAAGGATTTTGTGATTATTGGTAGAAAGGATATAAATTTACTAGCGAAAAAAATTATTTTAGAGGTTTTAGAAAAATGATTATTCTTTGGAAGAAATGATAATAAATGTTACTAAAAGGATAATAATAAATTCTCTGATTGATAATCAACTTAATTGATGTAAAATTATAATAACGAATTTACGATTTCTAAGGAATTTGATTTATAGAATATAGAAGAGATAGGAAAGATTGAATAATATTTTTACGAAATATATAATTGTACCAAAAATTAAATTTGCTTTTTTAATGTTCGTGCTATTTTAAAAGATTTCCTTTAAATTTTATTTTGGTTATGGTATATTTATAATTTTAAATCATTTTCTTATTTCTATAATTACAATAATTTTAGGTATGAACATACATAACCCAACTTTTGGTTGGATAACTGGTCGTAGGCCATACAAACACATTATTCACGTTCCAACTTTGTTATTCAATAGTTGATATTGATACAATTACAACCATTTTAAATGTTTATATATTATGATTTTAAAAAACGTCATAAATAACATCATAATTAATAATTATTATTTTCATAAACGTCATACTGAATTTTAACAGCCATCTTTACTAATCAAACAAAATATTAACCATACTTTTCATGTTCGATTGAAAAACATAAATCTGTGAAATATAAATTCGAAATATCCAGAAAATGTAATTTATTATCTACATGACACAACATAATTTCACAGAAGAAGCTTAAGCCTTTGCTAGAGCTTAAGCTGCAGTTATTTTCTGGTTTCTTTGTACAAACTTAAAGAATGCTTTCACTTTATTTATAAATTGAGGTTTATCTTTTATGTCCAATTATAATTCACAATAATTCATATTTGGATAAGCTAAGCTTAGGGAGAATTTTGATTAAGAAACTCAGTGAACTTAAGTTTGCTGCTTTAAGCTACACAATCGCTTTAGTTTAAGCTTCCATTATGAAATCGCGCCCTTACACCAACAAAATGACTACCAACCAACAAAAATTACATAATACATACAATTTTTATCCAACCTTTATTCGATCATTATAATCTATATAAATGATCAACTAATGATACAAAAAATGTTGTACAACCAAGTTGGATAATGATGTATGATCATGTTTGAAGTGATTTAAATTATTTTAAATTAAATTAGTATGATCCATTTCAGTAGATCAATTGTAACGTACTTTATACAATTCCAAACTAAAACTACTCGGTTTAAAGAGAACTTAATGTTCCATCGAACAAGATTGATATTCTTAGTTCTGAAATTTCATAAATATTATCTCTGTACTACAACCTAATAAAACCTAATTTAATTTTATAATATATACTTTAATAACAAAAAGTTCTTTTCCCAGCAGATAAACGAAATTTTCTACATAATATTTCCAACCCAACATTAATTACATCTCCCAACACCCAAAAATGTTTTTTCCACCTAATTTCACCTCATCATTAAGGATATAAACTTTTTAACGTACATAAAAAGCTTATAATATCTTTCAACATTTAAAATATTCCTTCAAATTACTATCATACCTTTGTCTAACTTCTCATTAAACTTCTCATATACTAATCTTACTTGACGACCTAATATTATTATATTTTTTATTATCCTTTTTTTAGTAACAATTTTTTTTTTTTTTAATATTTCATGGTTGTACTTATTTGTTGTTTTAATCGCGTATAATACAACTAAAAAAAAAGAGCAACTGACAAGAAAACTTTTTAATGGACTTTTTATGTAGCCCCCTTATCTCTTCAGATATAGGTACGTTTTTTTTAAAAAAAAAATTGTTAAATTTCCTTTCCATTCTTATTTCGTTGTACTGATAATGATGGGTTCATATTTATATTTATGTTGTTGTTTTTCTTTTTTATTGTTGTTGTTATAATACGCAACATTCTGTATGTTTAATGGAGTGAACTCATCGTGTTATTTTGTGCGAATTAAGAATTAGTCAAAGTGTATGTGCTCCGGAAAGTATTATAAACATTATAATATTGTAATAGATAGATTCCATTTATCTTTTAACTGGGGGTTTAATATGTTTATTTACTTTTGTAGAATATTATTTTGCTAATGGCATACTACAAATTTTTTAACATATCCTTTAATACCTACATATATAATATACATACTCTCAGAAGGCCTTTTACATATAATATAGAAGCTTTAAGGAAGATTGAAAAAAATAAAATAAACCAAATCGAAAATAAAAAAAACAATAATTTATTCGCGGAAATTTTTTAGTTTTTTTGAAAATAATTTAGTTTCCTAAGAGTATGGAAATGATTATTTTATATAGTAACATTTTCACGAAATTATATATTCGATTTTGATTGGTTGTTATAAGTCTTATCTGATGCCGAGATTTGAAGGCGAAATGCAAAGCCAGAAAAGATAACCACTTCAGAGAATCGAATAGGAAAATATATAGGCTGAAAAGAAAACCAGGAATCCGTAAAAGGACTGAAAAAATAAACAGAAGTATTACAATGAAGTGTACTGAATAACGATATACATACTTAATCTTATGACTTTTGAAATAAAATCAGTGATGACGTTAATTTTTGTACCATAAAATATAATTATACTTAATGATTTTTAAACGAGCAATATATTTAACTTAATTTTTTTTTGGAAAAGTTCATTTTTGGTACCGTACAGTAGCAGTACAAAAATAGTATTACTATTTTTAATACATTTTAGAATATTTTAACAAAACTAAGCGCAAGTACATCATTTTATACATTGTTTAAATCCATGATTTCATCATATTTTCATATGCATTTCATTCGGAAACGATGCAATGGAAAAAGTGTACTTTAATAAGGTACTCTAAAAGGCTTTTTTATATCCATTACTAGCATGAATCGTGAAGTTCATTAGTAGTTACATATATTTAGCATATTAGTAGTAACATATATTTAGCATATTACTAAACTGTATCAGTACCAAATTAGTACTACAAACAAGTACTTAATATATTGACAATACTACTAGGTACCAAGTATAGATTTAAATCTTTAATAATTCTACTATATTATCTGCTCAGACTTAATAGGAGAGTTTTAGGTTGAATTGGATATTATTACATATGAGAGATATATATCATATTCTTGCCGCGGAATTAATATCACTATTAGTTTACTCATTTAAGAAGTGTCATTAGTTGTATAAACAATGTCATAATTAGTATGAAGCATTATAGGTTTTAGCTATTACACATTTTTATTATTTAGAGATAGTCTAAATTTAGAATGAATTTTTGCAATATGTATTAATAGTCTAAATTTAATGTTCAAATATCAGTTTCGGAAGATAATTCGGAGTCGTTTCTGTTTTATATAACAAATATTATGTCGTGATAATAATATTTTACTATAGCTATCTACCGAATAACAATGCAAATTGTTACTGCTTGAAGTCAATAGTTTATTTCATATATTTTAATGTAATCATTATTTATATCCGTCAGATGTCGGGGCACTGTACTTTTTATTATTTGACATTATTCATCTATTTTTAGTAGTTTTTGTATATACCCATCTGATTCTTCTCGTAGCCGCAATTTTACTTTTTATAAGGCATGAGGAGCCCCTGAACAATAATTTATGATTTTCTTTCGGATACCACTTTCAAGAAGTTAGGTTTCAGCTAAAGTCCACAGGTTGCCAACCAAGACCAACATGGTTGGGGGATGCAAAAAATTCTTAAATATCTTAAAAGTCGTAAAATTCATATTTACCCTGTTTTTTTATGTAGTCGGAAACTGTTCCAAGGATATTATTAGTATAACATTATTTGAAAAATAAATTTTTATGTTGAGTTTTTGTTTGATTCGGTTTTATTTTTGATACAGTTTAAAATTATATATTTATTTACCTGACACTGTTTACAATTTGCTTTTATTTAAATATATAAAATGTAAATTTTTTTTTTATCTTTACATGTATATAAATAAATATCATAAAAAAAAAACGACAGAATTTGCGTACGGATTTACTTTGGTTAAATTATTTTAAAATATTTTGTTCCAATTTTTTTTTTCGTTTGCATAGCTCTAGCTACTATAGCCTACATTACATAGCTAGTTTTTGTTGTTATTCACATTGTTTCTATAAAATTTATGAACGTATAATATATTTTTAGTGGAGTGGAGATAATGTTAATTTCTGTTGTTGTTTTAAATACTGTGTTAGTACTTTATATACTTTCATATGTTTTTCTTGTTTATTATTATCATCCTGGGAACAAAAACATTGAAAAGAGACCTAAAAAACGCGGTTTGAATGTAGATATAGAAAAAAAAAAAAAAAAAATTCTATTTGTGGATAAAATATCCATTAAAATAATTTTTTTTTTCTGCATATGTAAAAGAGACCTGTAGAAGGTTTATTTGCTGCTGCATATATGCTTTTGGAAAATTCTATAGGGAAATGTTATTGTGTTGTGATGGAGTTTTTAGTTAACCAAAAAAAAAAAAAAAAAACAGAGTAAATTTTACATGACTACTTTACAACCATGAGAAGGATAATATTTATATTAATGTTATGTGTATATAATAATTAATGTAGCCTTAATGGGTATGTCCTAATAAATATGATAGAAAAAAGGATGTAAAAATTAAAATAAAATTTAATATTATATAATAATGTAAAATTAATGTAATATTTTGATTAACATCTTTTCCACTATTATAAGAATCATAAAAAATTTGATTTTACTTGTCACGGATTCCATTTTTTGCTGAGGTGTAAGTAACTAAGGTGTAAAAGCCTGATAGGGTTTGTTGAGTTTATAGTTAAAACAAAGGTATAAATGAAAGGAAAGTGGAAATTTAAGGTAATCTTTGGATATTATTATTAAATTGGTTTGAATGCAATTCCTTGGTATTTTGATATATTGTAAACCTTTTAATTAAACATTTATCTTTTATTGCCTAATTAACCGATTGGACAATTTACTAGAATATAAACACAATTTTCCGGACGTAAATTTAACGTAAAAATTATGTAAATAATATTGAAGTATATTTGGACATTTTATAAATTTACTGTATTCGACAATTGTACATTCGGTATATTTACATTTTATTAATTGTATTTTCGGTCAATTGCCATTGTGTCATTCACATTAAGTAAAATTAACCGAATTCGCAATTGCCGAAACGTAAATTTTCATAATGTAAAATTAATCGCAATTTAAATTTAAAAAAAATATCTATATTTAAATAAAATTCAGTAATGCCTTTTATCTGGTCATTTTACCTTCAGTGAATTGTCTTTATTATTCAGTAATATGTCTTCGATCTACTGTGCAATCGAGTAATTAGCTAATTGATAATAAAATTAATAAATAAATATTTAGTGAAAATGTCAAAAATAAGCTTGACGGATTCAAGCCCCTTTATTATAAAAGCGACCCGAATTTGTTATGCAACATTTCAACGAAACTGGATAAGTTTTGCAATCTGCTGTAAATTGGTACATTTCTTACAAGACACTCTGTAAACTGACAGGTTTCTTTAATGTCGTTTAGACTTCGACGATTAAGCATTTTTTGTTAATCATCGATGTCTAAACGACGTTGATGTTATGAAAGTTTTACGCTATTGCAAAATAATTCGTTATCCATGTGGACCTAAAAATCTAAATCTATAGTAAAAGTTGTTGAAAATGCGATATTTGTAAGCGACAATGGATTAGAATGGCTCACACTACAGTATTTAAATAGGATTAGCAAATGAGGTCAATTTAAACCTCATTTTACTCTAGGACTTATGTACTATCATTCTGTATTATAAGATATTCGACCAATAAATTTATATGAATACACCTGTGCTAGAGACGATAAGAGCTTATTTCCATTCCAATTAATCCATTTAACATACAAATACTAGTTGCCCAAGAATGACAACAGTTTATTATAATAAGTAGAATTGTTTTTAAAGCTTCAATTATAAAAACTATTTTAATTTTGTAACTAAATTTTAAAATATTTTCTGTAAATTCACTAGAAAATACTCACTGGTGCTGTCCGACAATAATTTTCCGTCAAGTATAGAGGAAAAAACTCTGTAAAACAAACTGAAAAATTCCTTTACTATAAAACCGAAGCAATTCCAGATATTAATTGTTGTAGAAAAATTATCTTTTTCATACTCCAGAATAGTGAAATAATTTAATTTGCAGCAACATAAAAAAAATTATTTATAATTCTGAGATTCTCACCCATTCCAATGATTTCTGAACATAATTTTTTTTCGAGGTATTTGTGATAATATTCGTGGCTAGTTCCCAGAACATAAATTATAATAGAATTTTTACAATATCAAATAAGCTTTTACAATGTATTGAGATTTGATACTTATTGCAAGTCGATTTATAGATTGATAACGCCATCGAATGAACGATAAATTGACAATCGCTTTTGACATTTTGTTCACATCTTTATTACAATTAAATATGGAATTTTTATCTACTCTTAGCTTATCCAAATGTTGCTTAACAAAATATTATATATAACGTTACACATTTCCGTTTCGTTATTCATATTATGTAACGTTATAATACGTTATGTCAGAAGCACAAAAATTAACAAAAGTAATATTTACATAATTTATAATTTTGACATTTACTAATAAATTGGAACAATGTTAACACAGGGTGAATAATTTTTGTAAAAAATTAAAAATTGTTTGCGTTATCGTTATGTTTTTTTGTAACATAATTTAATTTAATTTATAAAATGTTACGTAACATAATTTTGATAAAAAGTGGTAATTCGTTTCGTTATTTACGTTTTGAATTACAATTTTGGTAAAACTTTTGGATAGATTGGCTAATAGGACTGCGTATCGGAGCCAGAGTTGTTAAATAAATGCATTATTTTAGTAATGTATATCAACTTCATTACTCCAGTACCAGTTACTTTATTTGAATTAATTTAATGCAGTCCGGTATTATAATAATGAAAAAAAAAAAATACAAAAACAATACTTCAGTAATGCTTACTTTAACTGCATTAAAAGTAATGCATTGTTTTACTTCGTAGTACGTCATTGAAGTACAGAGTAATGCAAATATTACTTCAAATTAATTACAGAATTTAAATAATTGCTGGAATACAGTAAAGCAATGCACTACTTTTAATTCAGTTAAAGTAATGCATTACTGCAGTATTAGCGGGTAATTTCGTACTTGAAATTTTTCAGTAAAAATTACTTGTGAATTTTTAAGTAATAATAAAATTTGAATTTTTAAGTAATAACATAGCATTACTTTTTTCATGCATTATTTAAAAACTATGATCGGAGTTTAGTATTTGATTCTAAAATCTAAAAGAATTCCACAAATTTTTACACTGTCGTGATTTTTTCAAAGCCAGGTTTTGGGTGGAAATTTACTGACGGAAAATGCAATGAAAAAAAAGTTTTTAGGTGGAAATTTACTGACGAAAATGCAATGAAAAAAAAGTTTTTAGGTGGAAATTTACGGACGGAAAATGCAATGAAAAAAAGTTTTTGGGTGGAAATTTACGGACGGAAAATACAATGAAAAAAAAACATATAACCAAAAACGTAATTGCCAGGTTTTGGGAGGAAACTATAAATAATACGCTGAAAATTACAAATAGGAGTGAATAGATAGAAGATATTATTTGTTAAATACGTTATTTTATAATTATGTATTATGAAAATTTTCTTCAAATTTTCTGAACACAAATACAAAAACTCCATATATAAACAAATACATCAAAGGTGGATAATGATAAATGGCTTCCATTTCGTATTGAGGAAAATACATCAGCAAATATATCAGCTAAAAAACTATTCTCATCGTTCAACTTTTCGTATATTCTGTGAAGGTGAAGTAACCATTTTAATTTTTGTAGTATTGCTGTATTAAATTTGAAATAGTTTAAAAGTATAATATTTTTTTTAATTCACAGTGCCACTGTTACCAATGCCAAGGGCCAATCAGTTTGAAATAATTAATTGCAATGGGAAATTTTTATACCTGTATACTTTGAATAATATAATTTTTATGTTACACGGGACCATAAAAACTTGTACACTCTTAAATAATAGGGAAAAAACATAAAAATGAACTTTAAAAAAAATTTGCGCAGCAAAACTATTTTGTAGTAGTTTTATTTTAATGCGATTTATAGTTTCAACTAGTTGAACTACATTACACTTAAAACTAAATATTTTATAAGAAAATATTCTAGATCAAATAATTCATACATTTCTAAACTGTAGCGCCGACAAGCGGACAAAAATTAAACTAATACTGTCATTTTATAATTATTGTTTATTACTTGGCCATTAATTACTGTATAAATTTACATTTTGATGTTGTCTATAAAAATATTTTGGAGATGTAGCCACATATAATTGAAGGAATTTAATTTACACCTCTCATCCTTGGTTTTATTATCCATTGCACCTTTTCGTTGAAACACGTTCGGGAAAAAACCACTTAAGTACTGCCACCTAAGGTTCATTTTAATGATTTCTGTCTACAAAGTTCTGAAGCCGAATTATCTGACCTTACCCTATATTATCTGTCAATAATTTCTAAAAACATTTACTATTTTGAATAATGATTTGAAAAAGTTTACAACAAATTGACCGACAGTCAGACTGACACCAATGCCATTACATAATTAATTTCTTTGTTTATCTGAAATAGCCTAAATAAAAACTGAATTTTTATGAAGCTGAAGTTATTATTGTAATATAATTATTCGTTAGTATTATATTTTCTACACAAATTCTGGTATTAGTGAAACTCAAATGAAGCTCTCTAATTACTCTGCTAATAGGTGAAAAATTTCTGTTTTTCTTTTTACTATTTATTATAGTTAAGTTTTTTGCTAAATAAATATTAAAGAGATTGGTTGAAATAGTAAAATTATGTATTTTTTTATGTTGGACTATGGAATTAATTAATGGTTTCTATAAGAGTTGAGTAGCGTTTGAAAAAAAAAAATGAAGAAAATATAATTTTCATTTGAATTATAAGTTTTTTAAAAAGTTTTTCGCTAATTGAACGTAGAAAAATTAGTTTAAAGAATTTTTAGTTTTTTACTCTGTACTTTTTGCTTTATATAAATAAAAATGATGAAAAATTGAAAGAAATATTTTTTTTAGTTAAATGTAATTACGAAATTTCACAATCGTGAGATTCTTTCTATAATATTTTTTTTTTGCAAAATAACTTAGATAAATTTATTTTGTAAAATTTATTTGTATATTATTTAATTTTGAAAAAGTGAAGGGTGAATATTTAATGAAAAAATTTATGTAGTTTTTATATAGTTTGTTAAAAGGAATAATTAACATTTCTTGTTAACTTTGTATTAGTTAAAATTCTATATTAAAAGAGTCACTGCTGATTATTTTATTTAATTATTTACAAAACTTACTAATTACTTCTTGTTATTTATTTATATTTATATTATAATTGAAATACTGATTGTAAACTTCCTAATTCAATTTTTAATGCATTGCTTCAATAAAGTTAATATTCTACTTTTTATACTTCGCGAATGCCGGGTGGAAAGATATAACCACTTGCCGTACGACCAAGAAGACATATTAGGCGTACGACATCATACTAAAACAATTATTGTCAGATCAGCGGCAGTGTTCACTGGTACCGAGCTAATTGGCGAACATGTTAGCAGAATATACGTCCTGTACAAACCAATAATGCCGCAATTGCGGATAGCTGAAAGATAAAGAATCCATAACACAGTTCACCTGCAAATGATACAATTGAAGAATATGAACAAAATAGCGGCTATTTAACAAAATAGCGGCTAAGAGACCTACAAACATGGTACAGTTCGTGAATGCTACGTGGTTGATCTAAAAAGAAATATCGTATAGCAAAGACAGCAAAAGTCACGTGCGTGGTACCAAAACGGCGATAACGCTCTAATTGGGGTTGCCATCATGTTCCATAATTAATTGTTAATTAAATTTTTCAGAGTTAGATAACTTTTATAGAGTTTTTCTTAAAGGGTAGTGAAAATACCTGTTAAAGTTCATATCCAATAATAGCAGTGATAATATTGCCAGTCCTATTCTTGTACTTGAATTTGTAAAGCAAAATTATCATGCATTTTGTTTGTCAGTTTCATTTTTAAACGTTGCCTTATTAATTTGTCCACTGTGTAATTACTTTTAAAATGTCTTTTTTATATCCTAGCAGCAAAATGAAGTTATACACGTCAAGATTATAGTATCTAAAATTAAATGGAATATCTTCAACTATAAGGTCAAAATTTATAGTATGTAGTAGCAGATTTTTGATAGTTAGTTTTGAAATCATCGCTATAAACTAAATTCCACATTTTCTAGTGAATCTATTAAGAACTAACCAAAAAATTTAACATTTTCTTTTATTAAATCTGTAATTTAAAAGAAAAAACAGTCTAAAAATTTGATTAACACTTAATATTTTCCTTATATATCTCAATTTTCTAATCACCTTGTTACAACCAAAGAAAAGCGAAAAAAAACGACAAATATTTATAATTTCTTAATTTATAATCCTAATTTCCATTTAACAAACTGTCAAAAATTTTCACTTTTTTTTTACACTGACGAAATTCCAACCAAAAAATGATGATAAAAATCAAATAATTATTATGCAATCAATTCTAATATTTTTTTTGGAAAAAAATTTCATCCATTTAAAATCTGTCAACTGGAAAATCTCCTTTTTGACTATATAGAAATACGTTTACGTAATTTATCCTTCTTCTATTATTAATATTATTGGCAAAGGATAAAAATATATAAACACAAAAGGTTGAATAAATATTACCTATACCTAAAGTATTGTATAAGAAATACGTTTTTACTATAATAATAGGTGAAAATCTCTACGCATAAACCATAAAATCAAATTTAGTGTATCCTTTAATACAGCTCAACAAACATGTCATACCAGATTCCATTCATCGTCAACTATACAGAAATAGAAAATATTGTAAAAATCGTTAACTTCAATATTATTTTTTTGAATCAGTAATTCCGTTTTACCACTGTTCATTATGACCTATATAAAAAAAATATTGTCCTGGTGCTTGAATGCTTTATTAATGAATTCATCGGTCGACAACTTTGTTGAGGAATGGATTTGACTTATGCAATTTTGTGGAAATTTATTTGGTTTTAAAATGGATCAAACTGAGAAAGTAATCTATTACTGATTTTGTGCTTGTGCTTATGCTGTTTTGCACTATGGATATCAGAATTGAAACTATCATTTAATCATACCAAACTTCATATAATCCGTGGTCTTCTGATGTTCAACAATATAAAGCTCATAAATCGTGCAAAAATTGGTGCACTGTAATGGTATAGGTCATGGATAATAAGGATACTAATTTGCGCTACATGTAGAGGCTATAAATTTACTCTCAATATAAATTGTAAAAGTTCCACAAATGGAAAAATATTAATGATTTGATGAAACCGCATTTTCTAGACAGAATTGACCTATTGTGATTGTTGAAATTAAGGCTTTACAGTATAACTTACGGTCTGAAATTATATTGTTTTGGTTTAAATTACAAAATATATCAGCCTCTAAATATAGCAGTCACCATTATATTTTCATCGTAAATTTTGACCTTATCTCTTATAGAATATGCAATATTACATAAATTTCTACTATCCGATTTTGGAATGAGTAAATCTTAAATTCAAATTAAAGGTAAAGGATACTAAAAATAAGGCCACTAAAAGTTCAACGATCTAATTTATCTGACTTTGTTTATCCTGTCAGAATCTATGACATTTTTATATTAAAAATTGACAGCATATTTTGTAGCAGGTATAAAATACGTCTATTAAAGCTAAGAATTAAAGTGAATTTTGTTGTAATAGACTTAGTTATATAGTTATCATTGCAGTGTATTCCATTAATATAAATATTTTTTTAAATATAAAATATTTCGGTTGGCCTCAGAAGCTCAGTGTAACATGTAGTGTTATACTTTCACTGAGGTTATGGATTCAATTGTTGCAGTAATTGCAGAGTACAAATATGCAACATGTCAGAACAGTGTTTAGTCTGATATGTTCCATATTTTACACTCTTTATTAATCAAAAATAATCGAAAATGGTTGTTGGTTCTTTATAAGAAATTTAAATAATAAAAAACTAACATTTTCGAGTCCTTTTCTAACTCAAATTGGTAATTTTCAAAGCCTCTTTTAATATTATAACTAAATTGTATACTAATAACATTGACAGTAGAAGACTGTTACAACTACAACGTTCATAGTAGCGACTGGAGCTACTTTCAAGGCAATATGTAGTGGTAGTAAGTAACCCGGTAATTGATCGTATTCTAAATTTGCTCATAACAAAGTTCTCGCATTCTTACCTATACTAGTTCACTAATATATATGAATTTTGCAGTGTTTTTACAATTGTGAATTCATCAATATTTTTAATTTAAATTATAGATTAGATTACATTTATTATTCTTTAAGTAGTTACCAGTGTTCCAAATCATTGCGGCCACTGCGGACCTATTCTGATATACTTTTATGTTAAAAAGTCCTCCAAAGACCAGTAGTCTTTCAAGCCAAAACATATTGAAAATTGGTTCGACGGCAGTTCAATTGGATCCATAAAACCGTATTCAAGGTGATAAAGTCTGAATTAAAATATGTTCAGTCGATTCCATTGAGTATTCGCATATTCTGCATACGTTATTTAGAATTACTATAAATTGAATTTTAGTGTTTTTCCATTTTTGATATTATCCAGATATTTATTTTCAATTTTACCATAGATTGGTATTGGATTGAGTTCCATAAATTCTGAATAATACTAAATCTATAAAATTTTATTATAATTTTTACTTTCATCCTTAAATCAACGATAAATTCACACATTTAATATAATCATTAAAAAATAATATTTCAATTTTTTCTTTTTAAATATATTTACGTCCAAAATGCTTTGTAAAAATCATAAATCCTAGATTTCACCATTATTATAATATTAAGTTGACAAGAAATCACAGAATGGACATTCACTATACTAGCAAAAGGACTTGACAATTTAAAGGATCAGCAGAAGAAAAAAAAAATCATTTATACAATAATACAAATATAAATAAAAAAAAATTGGATTTCGGAAGGATATCATAAAAATATTTATAAATATTACCAAACAATGAAATCAAGAATATATATGAGTCCCTCAGAATCATAGTGGACCAACCAACAAAAAAGTCCCTTTAATAGCAGCTGGGCCAAATAATATACAGCTCATTAAAGTACGCGAAAAAATTAATACTATAATGAGCTTTAGTTCGAAATCTAAACCTTTATAATATAAATTTTACAATCATTTCAAAAATTTGTATTTCTTAATTTGCATTTGCATTTCGAAAAGTTGTTGATGTGGGTTGATCCACTATGGTTCTCAGGCACTCATATAGAAAAATAAGAAAAATATATTACAGAAAAATAAAAAAATCCGGATTTCGTTGAAGAATAAAGTCATCCAGAGGATCATTCACCAAAATCTATTATGAAAGTCTCTCCATTATTTTATTCAGTCATATCTGGAGTAAAAATAATGTGAATAAGAACTTTTTCTATTTTCGTATACTGGCTCGGTGTTAGTATACATAAATACTATAATATTTTTTATTTTATTGTCCTGATATTTTCATTATTATCCTTATATATCCTTGTTGTAATCGTAGAAATTTTGGCGCATTGTTAATAGTAATAACAGATACCACCACACGATATAAAGAAATAATATAAAAATCCTTATAGCTACAAGAATTTAGCTATATATAAAGTAAAAATGGAATCAAAAATATAAAAAGGACATAAATATAGTAGAAATGGATATTGTCGACAGGACATTATATACAAGGATTTAGAGACGGGTTGTTTAGTGTATTTGATTAAATTCCATTATAGACTTAGATGAATTGTATTCAAGTTCCAAACAATTTTTTTTTCTTTTTAGATTTGTTTAGCTTTTTAGTTTGTTGATTTTGTAGTGTCCACTCTCATCAAATTGTGTATATCGTTAGGGATAACAAAATTGGATTACATTATGTAATTTAACATTTATACTTTATTTATTTTTTTTGGGAAATTTCTGTACCATAAATTAAGATTCTTTTTTTTTTTTTTTTTGGAAGATTTTCTGTTTAGATTTAGTTTCATGTTAACAGAAATATCAAAGTCAAATTTATAGCAGCTGATGAAATTCTTTACTATATTGTAGATGTTATGATTGTGGTATTGATTATTTGGTAAAATGGATAAATGACAGAAGTGGAGGATAGCAAGATATTGAAGTTTCAGGGGCTTACTATTTGAAATCTTATCAGAAGCAGAGTTATCTTCCAATTACTATCGTGTAGTCCACAGATTTGAAAAAAAAAATCATAGGGTAAATCAAACTGCAACAAATTTACTGAATAAAGAGCGCCATTATTAAAATTTATTTAGTAGTTTATTAACATATTTATTATTAGCTTACAGTTTAAGATTTCCAAAATTTACCTTTCCGAAGTCTATATCTCAAAATCATATGCTTATACTCTGAAATATAAATTCAGTACTTTCAGTAATGTCGTTAAATGAACTAAAATTAATGTTTAATGCATTTTGCAGTTAATGTTTTTAGTTAAAATGAATAAATTCTTTAAATTTAATGGTAATAATAGAAGTGAATTTAAAAAGATCACAAATTAACGATTTTAATTGTGGGTTATTACGAAATTAATCGAGATATTAAGAATTAAATTTATGGATGTCCCCGGTCCATCTAACTCAAAAAGATCATTTATTTCAGTTGAAAGTTCATTTGAAATTTGTATTTATTAGCAAGATAAGTTATTTCTGAGCTAGAATAGAAATCAAAGACCTATATCTTCTCTACTATAAGGCTGGAACCTTCAAAATCTGCACCATAGTATGAACCACTCAATAGCAAAATAACAAATGCCAAGTACTTGACTTGAAATAGTATGGACCAATCGTTATGTAAAATTCGTTCTGATTTCGGTAAAACCAAACGAAATTTAATGTTTAATTTTATAAAGTTATTACCTTATAACTGTCGGTCAAATAGTAGTCTTTGGTCTAGTTTTGCTGTCACCTGACAGAAGAAGTTGATAGTAACTGTCTTATTAATATATTCAGCAAAAATTTAGTGATTCTTACCTTTTAAAACAGAGTTTTTATGGGGAATCCTTAAGGGTAGACATAGAAAGTGGTGGTAAAATCTCCGGTGGAAGTTTTATATCGAAGTGGATGTGGCAATGTATTTCATTACCGAATGCTAGATAATTACAGCGTCCTCTGCATGAACTATCTCTTTTTAACCCCAGCTAAATAAAGCTGTGACGGCAGTAAACTAACTTTGGCGTGCCTTGGAAAAAATGATATTCAAACCCGTTCCTAATTAACTAAATCTACATGAAGTAATACAATTTAATTTTAATATATCCAATGATATTTAAATCGGTAATTCTTTTTTATTATATAATCTAATTGATTGTAATTCCACCAGAGCATCTTTATTATATCGTTGTGTAAATGGTAAATTGCATAGTTTATAAGTCATGAGTAAAATTCGTGTTTTGAGCGTCAAAGACAAGAAAATATTGTTAAATCAAAAGATTATACTATAAAAAAAAATATTGGATAGAGATAAAATTAAATTGATAAAAATGAAATAATAAAGAACAATGACAAAAAAAAAATTTTTTTTGCAACCACCAGAGGTGAAGATCTAATAATGCTTCTGCAGTAGATCTTTTATAATGAATCCACCTGCGCTGACCTCACAATTCGATTTCATGTTTTTTTTAATAATAATTTTTTTTTATTGTAAAGAGAGAGGATTAAAATTGTTATACGATGCCATTTTTTTGGTAGGTATGCTTAAAGTACACAGGGTTGTATTTGAAATAGTTTGAGGTATGGGCATTCACAGTAAAATTTGAAGTTATGGAACAAAGTCGAATCTGAAGTTACAGAGTTGGAATAAAATATACGAAAAAAATAACTTTGCCACTGCAGTGACAACCCAAAAACTTATTTGACTTTACAGTAGCAACTGAAAACAGCCTATATCCAATACAGGAACAACCGAAATACAGTTTTTTCCCACTGCATAAACGACATAAAAAAGGCCTGTACTGCGTAATAACTCTACAGGAAAAGGAATAAAATTGGATTTAATTTTTAATGGTATGCTTTCGAGTTAATGGAATGAATGCAGAGTTGAATCAGATGGTATCGGATACGATACGAATGGCTATATGGAGTTGAATCTCATGGATAAATAGAGCATAGGTTGGATCTAAATAAATGGTTTTAAAAGTTGAGATACACAGTTCGAACTAATAAATTTTCGAATTAGATTGAACTGTCTACGATTTACATTGCACGAATAAACAGCTTCCAATAATGTTTAAACTCTTATTTACACATAAAGTAAAATTGACAATTTTTATTACTTTACTATTTATAACTATCAAAATTCATTACAAATCCCCAAGCTACAAATATTTAAGCTAATTTATTTTACCTCTTCAAATCAATTTGCCTAAATCTTCTGTCATGTCACTATACAAGACTTATTGTTACTTACTGTGTGCTTCTGTGTAAATTTAATATTCAACAAATGTTTTTTTTATTGTTAATAGATTTACAATCTTTAGTTAAATTTATTGTTCATAGTTTTTTGTTTACCTCACGGATTTTTTCTTGCAAGCTTCCAGTATTAATTTTCATAATACAAACTATAAATAAATGAAATCGTTTTGATTTTTTTCTTTTTTTCTTTAGTCAGTCAGACATTTTTGTCTTCCTGAACTATACAATAGAATAGAGGCATTTCTGATAGAAAAGGGGAGAGTGCAGAAAGTAAGCTAAGGTGTAATAAGGGAAAAAAGATTACAAAAGTTTAAAGTTATGGGTTACATAGGTTATTCATGATAACTATGACTCTATAGAGATGGAATTTCAAATGTTGTTTATTTATTTTATAATTTTTTCATTATGTCGCACAGACTCTAAACGAGCAGATGTTTCTGTAAACTGAAAAAAAAAAAAAATAGCCAAGCACGAAAAAAAAAAATTATACAAAATCTTTAAAGTGATGTTATATCATTTCAGCATATCAAAAGATATTATAGAAACAGGTTGATAATTGGAATTGCAATAAAATGAAAAAAATGAAGAGAAAAAATCTCAATCCCTTTAACGATGATACTCGATGCCACCGTGAAGATAAAATTATTATGAAGTATATAAAAAAACTGCGGGGAATTATTATTTAGAAAATAGTTATAAAAAGTATCATCAAAAATTGTTATATAATTTTACCAATGATTTTGATTACAGAAGTTTCTGAAAAATTAAATTTACATATGGATAGGTTTAAGTGTGCAGAAGTAAGGTTAGGTAATAATAAAGGTGGCTGAATGTTTTTGAATGCAGGATTTGGGAAAATCAATTTATGGATTAAGCAAACAAAGATGTAGTCAAAAACACTGAATAGAAAGACCATGAGAACACGCCTACAAAATCTTTAAACTTGAGATGAAGCTAAGTTGCTTAGTAGTGGAAACGATATTGCCTAATGCTCAGCATGAAATCAGGAACACTGTGTAGAAAACTTATATCAGTAACTGTGCAGATATAACACTCCTACAAACACTGCTTTTAGATTCAGCAGATTCACAAGATAAAACCTCATCTTGATTAAAATATTATTAAAATATCCTTTGTAGCGTCGATACAGTGTAGTCAAATAATGAAACCTCACACTTTCACTGAGAAAGTGTTCATTAACCTCTATTTCCATTCAAATCCAAGTATTTTGAGGACGTAGAGATAGTTTTAGGTGTAAGGTGTCACAAAAATGTTAGTAGTTTAAAGAGTTTTCAACATCATTCCAATGTAGAACAGTGTAAATATCAGAATTCTTATGTTTAAGTTCTTGTCTTTAAAAAAAAATTTTAGGTACCTGAACCTGTAGTTAAATTTTTATTCCGAAAATATATGATTTCGTGCGACAGATATGATTTCCTTGTTTTCTCATTATTTTCAAATTTACACTGCAGGATATTCGATAGAAAACAGAAGTCAAAGCACATCAGAAATATTTTTTTTCCGCCAATTTTTGCATGTCGATTCTATAATATTCAAAATGATAGTGGCAATGACTATTCGTGTTCAGTGAAGTTTCAACAAGATTCAAAGATTGTAGTATAGTACCGAAAAACAAACAAAAAAAAGAAATATTCGATATATACAAAAATAAAAACCAGACGACCAGAATCCAGAAATCTGATTGTAATTGTTTGTAAATGAGAATTCCAACCATTAACAGAGTTAAGGTTAAAATATTTTTCTTGGGGATGTATAAAAAATTTTGTGAATCAGAGATTGTTGAAGCGCAATAATGACAACAACAAAAATAAATGATATTTTTTATGGTAGCTAATGCTAAATAGTTTTATATTTTTTGCATTGCATATTTTTAAGAATTATTTTCTCTATGATTTTCGTCTTGCAGTACAGAATTTGATTTTTCCATGCCACCTGCTTATGGTTGACTAAGTTTGATTTTTTTTTACATTTTACTGATTATCATTTTCAATTTCACAGGAATTTAAATGCATATAACTTATCATATAAGAGGAGAAGAATGGGGAAAGAGTTGGACTGTAGCGTATTATAAACTTTTAGTTTTCTTTGATTTTCATCTTGGAATTTTTTATTATGAAAAAAATAATATTAAATCATAAAAGTTGTAGTGGAACAGAAATGATAAAATTATTATTAGGATTTTTATTATTTTGATTAAATAAACTTTCGGTTGGTAATAGTTTCGGTAAACTGAAGAAACCATCTGTAAAATATAATTAGAAAAATTTCCAAATATTTTAAATAATTGATTATTTACAAGATGAATATTAACCTAAACTTGAGCTAGTATTCATTGAGGAACTATTAAATTAATTGGTGAGCGACAAATTATATTAAATTAGAATTTAGTTCCATATGATCGGGGTGTGCTTCTTTAGTTTGTTATATGGAACATGGCATTGTCCATTTTGAAATAAAGTGTAATAAATTTACATCTTATTTGAAAGCAGAAAAACATTTCGAATGCATCCAATCGAAATTAAAATTCATTAATATCATAAATGCCATTTTCTTAAACTTCTAATTATTAGGAAGTAAATTCATATAATTTTTAGAAACGTTCTAAAATATAAAGAGAAAAGAAAGGCCCATACACTAAAAGAAAGGCCAACAGATTAAAAATGTTGGCTTGAAGTAAATCGGCTAAAATTTATTAACATCCGCCATGAATTTTATATGAATAATGGCGGAATATGTAACATAAAATGATGTACCACAAATAATTTTGATCGTCAGTTTATAATACCTACCAAATTTTTAAGTCTCGTAAAGTTCTATTAACATTTAACACTCCAAAATTCTATTTTAAATAAACTCCAAGTTTTGATCTTCAACTTAAAAGCTTCTTTAATCAGATTATATAACTTCTAAGTCTGTGATCATGATAACCAAAACAATTAAAATTGAACATCATTTTCCAAAACATACCAAATTTACCATAAAAAATCCAATTCAGAATTCAATGATATTATAAAGAACCCCGCACTCAATAGAATTTAAAATCCCAGAACATAATTAATTCAATTTAAATTTGAAAATTACCAAAAATTACTTTATCAAATCAATACTTTTACATGAATTACCAAAAATTTCATTTCATTAATCATAAAAAACCACTAATTTAATATCGATTATCCCTCAATTACTCATAAGAAAACTAACCAATAATGAACAATTCTTGATAGAAATCCCCTTATCTAATAATTATTAGCCATAACATAATTTTTTTTTTAACATTATTTTATTTATTGAATCTTCAACCAAAAAATTAATTTGATTATTAAAAAAAAAATAGGAATTCCATAATTTCTTATTAAATCATTGATACCAAAACCACACCACATACATCACTAATATAATGAATAACCTTACCATTAAAATACATCATCATTCAAATAATAATTCTTTCATTCTATTGTCCAATTATTGAATGACTTTATAAATAAATGTTAGGTTAGGAATTATGGTTACTTCTCAAGATTTTATTTTCAAGTATGTATTCCAAAAAAAAGATTAAATTTAACTCTTTTTTTTTATGAATGATTCAGCAGTTTTTTTCTTTTGATTCATTCTCTTTAAATTTCGGCTTCAAGTTCAACAATTTATCAAAATAAATATTCAAAAAAAAAGAATTAAAATTAAATGAAAATAAAGAAGAGATTAAAAGATGAAATTCCAAAATTGAACAATAAATTAAGCCATACTTTCATTCTACGTAAAGAACCATCATAAAGTTAGATTTCGTTGAAGAAGTGATTTAAAGTAATTTTTAATATTTTTAAGAATGATATATGATTTTTATGACAAAGATTTCCCGAATATAAAATATAGGGATCGTTCTGGAATTTTAGATTATTTCAAGAGCATTTGAATTTATTACCTAAAATGCTTCAAGATTATTGAATTAATCGTAAATTAAGAACAATAGTTATAATAAAGAATCAAACAAAAAACCGAATTTTAGTTAGTAGCTGGATGAATTTGTTTACCTCTTTAACACACTCTTGGTTAAATTCGCTAACCACCTGCAAGCAGAAACACAAACCATTAATTTATTCGGAATTAAATGTGTTAAGAAAGCCTGTGATGACATTCCTTAAGTTAAAGCTAAGATATTTATTATGACGAATAGTATCAAGCAGTTCTCTAGGAAACTTAGCTACAGTATATGAATGTCGAACCGTATAGCAACTAACTAAAAATAATGAAGTTACTATAATGTTAATGCTATTCTGCCAGGTTCCGAAGAAAATAAGAATGAAATGGCAAGAATAAGTAAAAAATAGCTCATGAGATCAATCTGCATGTATAGCCTTACGAAAATCTGGAGATGGAAGAGGAAACTTAATTAACTATAATATAATAATGACACATGCGAAAAGATTTTCAAAAAATAGTTAGTTATGTGAAGGAATTATTATTTGCGACTTGCAGACCGCTTATACAGAAGGCTTGAAATGCTTCAGTAAAGGAAATTCTTCAGGAGAAAGAGTTTAAAAAGAGTGATAAGGTGAATTTTCTACTTGGCGAACCTTAGCTTGGTGCCATCTTGAGGTTAAATGTCAACCAATTGCTTAATATCTGAAAAAAAATATAAAATTTTTGAATTATCAAATTAGGGCATTAATATTTGCAACTGAAAGAAACAGAAAACTTGAGGTCGCCTACATGAAGTTTGAGATACTTCGGTAATGTAATCAATTTCCTTCAGAATAACAAAAAATGTAATTTGCAAAGGTCCATCTAAAACACTTTACAGATCGTCCACCTAACAGAGGTCCACCTTACAGAGGTTCACTTTACAGAGGTTCACCTAAAACACTTACAGAATTATTAAATTTTTTATAACAAGTCAATTCAAAATCTGAAAAAATAACCAAACATTAAGTAACGTTTTACTAAGCATTAGATCCAGTTCTCTGCTTTAATAACATTCAAAATTTAATTTAAACCTTTCAACAAATTTTTGATATCATTTACTATACAAAAATCAAGCTCAAGTTTAGTTTTTCTTTCAAAATTAGACAAAATTTTATTTAAATACTTAAATCCATAATTTTCAAAAATTACTAGCTATGCCAAAAGTAAAAGTTTTCTATAGCTTTTGGTTATTGTTGTTGTTGTGAACCATTTCTCTTAAATTTATTGTAACAATTTTGTATAAAATTTTGTGTATGGTCAGGAACTAAACTGCAAAAGGTACACAACAACACAAAAAGGACATTAGATATAAATATAACTAAAGATTTACTGAAATATTTTGGATAAGTTAGAATTTATTACCAACATTTTATTTAGGCCACAAAATTTTTTGTTTTTTTGTGATACAAAAATATTTCTATATATAATAAGAGAATTACACAAAATTCCAATCAAAATGTAATTTATCTTATCCTGATCTAGAAGACAACATTCATTTTATATGGGGTTCAACCAGAAATATGTGAATATTTTATAGGATAATTTTCAGTTTTACAAATTTACAAAAAAAATCTTGGCCATTTACATCCCAAACTATTAACTACTATATAATTTTCAGCTGTTATTTTATCACTCTTCGTACCGTACCCCCACCAAAATTGAAAATTATAATAATAATTCATAAAATTGTATAGCAAAAAAGTTTCGAATTTTTGAAAAATTGCCAAAAAAATTAAAATCCTTTTTTTATTATATTTATAAACGAATAAATTTAAGGAATTTATAGTTAGATTTTTTGTTTTTTTTTTGGCCACACAATTAAAACCATTTCTCTAAAATATTCTATCTCTATATAATATAGGCTATTTTTGTACATAGATACTTCAATTTAATATTCTTACTTGTGAAATTGAAAAATAAAAATAAAACAAAACAGCAAAATTTCGTATAAATTTTACCTCTGATGGCTTTACTGGTGTATATAAGGCCAAAGTTTTTCTATAAGCTCATAAGGATTATGGAAATTGTTATAGGACACCAAGAGTGTCATACATATGAAAGGCATCCGGATATTTAATATTTATTATAAATAAATATAATATTAATAAATTTGAAAATGTAAGAATTTAGAAAAAATGTGCTTATAAATTTCAAAGCTGTTTAAACTGACTGAACACATTTCATTGCTATGTCAGTGTTTTTTATATTTAATCAGCCTCATGAATCCTGAGCTAGACAAATACGAATGTAAGTAACACAAATGACAAGCCATTTAAATTTATTTTAGATACTTAAAAGAATGATCTCTTTCCAGATGAAAATTATACTGAAAATGACATGGTGGTAATTAATTTTTGATATATTATTTTTGTTTGGCCTAAGAGGCTTCTTTCAATCAAAATTTGTAATGAACGTTTTTTTGGTTATAATATCCGGAATTTAACTTGTAAAACAGTTGCAAAAATTAATTTGTGTTGAAAGAAGCATCTTAGGCCAAACCAAATTGATTTACCAACCTCTGAAATCATTTATTACTAAATCTTTCATAATCTTTGATTTTCTGAAATCTATTATAACTGAATCTTTCATGAACTTCTGAAATTTTGAATTTTTTGGCCTGTTTTATGGCAACAACTAGTAAAACTTTACTATCTATCAATTCTTTAACCAAATTTGATAAACTTTAATAAACAATTTTCAAGAATTATTAAAAGCTACTCCTACAAAATTAAGGCTATTCCTGAAATCATTAATTATTTGCTCTATTTATTCAAAAAAAAATCGTATTCATTAATCAATTTTTATTGAATCTTTGTTTTAACAGCAAAAACTTTAAAAACTTTACAGAATTATTTTTAGCTCCCAAGTTTTTGTAACTACAATCATGTAAACTGGCTCTTCAACTTCAAAGTTTAATCACCTAAATTTGATATTACTTTAAGTATACATAATTATAAAAATCATATCTTACAAACAATTGACACAAACCCATTTCCATCATTACGTCACTTGAATGCCCTCAGTCCATTTGGAATATTATATGGTAATCAGAAATAACAAAACTCAACTTGTGATCACTTGTTTACCGAAAAAATCTACATCTCAGCCAAAAAATAAATAATAAATATCAAAAAAACTATACTAAAACAAGTTAAAATCATTTCTATCAGCCGAGCTGCTGCTGGTGTTGGTACAGTACCCCATAAGGATGAAATATAATAACATTTTTCTGTGATTTTTTTTTGTACAATTTTGGTTTTAATATAACATAACTTTTGCGGAGAGAGATTTGCCTGAAATATTATGATATGATAGGCGATTATTATTATAAAAAAAAAATAAGGATAATATAATATTATCTATTTAATATTATCCATATAACTAACTCCTCAGAAAAGGATAATAATATTTTTTTTAGAGAAGGATTTTCATATCTAAAAATGTATGATATTTTAATGAAAAATATTTAAATTTATCATACAAGAAAAAAGTTTTTGCAATTTTGATGATAAATTATAAAATTATTAAACTTAACTTTTTTTGGTGATGGCAAGAATTTACATATAGAAATATTTTTCATAATTTATAGTTTTAATGTAAAAAAGTAATCAATCCTTTTCTAAACTTAATTAACTTTTTTTAAAAACACCAAAACTATTAGAAAACTAAATAAATTCTAGATTGAGTTGATCTTTTAGATCTTATTAATTATTTTATGTCTGTCCGTCCATTTGTCAGAGTAAATAATGTCCACCTGAAATGCTGATTTGTTTAAGTGGCGCGTTTCATGCAACATGATGGCTCGTTAGCATCATTCTCCTAACACTATAACGTAACCACCTGTCTTGGCTAAAATAGTGATAATAGAACCACCTCGTGGGTTTCTTCGGCGATAAATCGCTAAGATTATTGAGTTTGTACCCGTCAAATGTAACCCTTCTTGCTCTGGCATGAGTTGGGCACTTGTAGCTGCATTGGGTTATAGTTTCTTTCTCATTCAGTTTTCCGGAACTGCGGCATAATTGTTTCAATAGGATACTTAGAACACCTAAACTTTTGGTAGATACGGAATACTGACACAAATTCAAAATTAATCCGCAAGGTGGCGCTTTTCGTATATTTATTTAAAAATTTATGGTTCATAATGAAAATTTGTAGGTAAACATTGTCATTATGGAAATAATGGTTGAGGAAAGATAACTTAGAATCTGAGTAATAAAATAGTACACTTCGTAGTTTAATATTTTGCCACTAGAGTGCACTGTATCTTATTATTGTTCAAAATTTATTATTGTAAATTTTCATTAATATTAATATTACACATATGAAATTTTGGAGAGTTGAAAACAGTAGTAATTATAAAATGTTTTGCCAGTAGATGGCGATGTATATGGATTTAATGTAATTTAATCTGGTAAACTAAATTGGTATTTTATAAAAACCTCACAATGCAAAGGTGAATAAGTAGAGGTAGCATTAATTACGCTGTAGTTAATTTAAAAAATATCTTGCAAGTTAGTAGCTCATTAATATTATAATTATTGCATTGACTCTAGTTCTGCTCCGTACATACTTTTGTTTTTGTTATTTTGGTTTTCTGATCAAAATCAAAAATATTTTTTTTTTTTCAAATAACATTCCATCACGCATTTATGAATTTTATAAATTTTTTTACCTATCGAAAATATAAATTTCAGAGTCCCTCTTCAATTTGAAAGAAAGTTTTTAATTTTTTTTTATTTCTTATGTATAAATTCCCTTATCTGGAGACCAGATATCCTTGAGTGATTGATTATCCAAAAAAAATGAATAAAATTGTTTAAAAAAATTATTTCTTGAGACGAAAAAAAAATTATATTTATGATATTATCATATCATCTCCTTGTCGTACAGGTTAAACTGTCTTCAAAACTATTTAAACTACCATCAAGAGAATAATAGTTATTTAGAGAATGAAAAATGAATAGAAAATATTGCTAAGAGTTAGATATAATTGATGTATCAGACCCTTACATTGTGTTTAGTGATCTGGCTTGAATTCAGGATTGTATTAAGGCAACATAATTAATATTTAACTAAAAATTAGGCTGTTTTGAACAAGGACGTGTCTGCGACAAACCTTTGATCTGCATATGAAGAGGTGAAATGCTTCTGAATTAGAAATTTCTTTTTGAGATATGGGAGTCTTCTACTAGCGGTGCGATATTCCCTTTGTTTCAATTAGATAGTCCGAGTTTCACTAAAATTAGTGTCATAAAAAATAAACTGAAGTTAATGAAGAAGTAGCTTTCTTAATTATTACTCGGAAGGATTGCGAACTAAAAATTACTTAACAGAAAAATGTACTGATGGTTCCTAAAGAGGTTATAAGTTATAGTAATGTCAAAATAAATATACTAAGCCAACTACATATTTAAGACCTTAAGAGGAATATATTACGAACAATAATTGGAGGCTATACTCACTGATGCTAAGACAATTATACGAATATTTAGGGACTGATAATTATAACATTAATTTCGTTCTACCTATATTTTACCACTTCGGATAGAGTTTCAAGTATCCCTTCAAATTAGTATCGAATTCGAACCCATGTATGCAAAAGTTCAGCTTGCAAACACATCTTAGCAGGGAGTTCAAACCTTTTATATTCTAAGTAGAAAATAAAGTTTTGACGAAGTTTCACATTTAAAATAAATGTGTAAACGTAAACCATGTATGAATCAATCCAAGCACATCATAAGACAGTGTTTAAACATGTTAATGAGGCTGCTACGAAACTGAAGTTTAATAAGATGAATTCATGTACTTAAGTTACAATTAGGACCTTTGTACCCTTAGTATACGCTCATATACAAAGTTTCATTTAAATCTTAATAAATTACAATAATTCATAAAAACCGGCAATAATCTTTGATTACCGAAAGTTAAACTATAATTTTCCAATCCCCAATTACAACTCTGTCTGTTTTGTATCCAATTAATTCGAAAAAAAATTGGACTGTCGCTCCGATTATGTAAACAATTTCATTTTAAAACAGTTAAATTGATGATGGCTTAAATAATATTCATCATCTTTTCCAACAAAAAAACAAATTTAACTTTCAGAGATAATCATCAACTCTTTAAAATGATCCCAACAAAACAAAAAAAAATTCTTAAAATTATAAAAATATTCTTTACTGATAGTAATAATAATAACATATCTCATAGAAAAGGGTCAACTACGATGGAATACCCCTGACAGTGAAATTATGACCTATAAGTAAAGTAAATAACCTAAAACAAAACTACCAAGATGCAATTAATTGTGTTCTATTTGGCTGACTGCCTGCCATATGAGATAATCAAAATTTAGAACAAGACGTTCACCATTGGGAGTCAAATCTTCAGACTATTAATATGATTCCAAATCGTTTAGAATACAGAAACATTTCTGAAATGAAAGACTTACATTGTTTTGGGGTATATCGAAATTCTAGCGAAAAACTTGATTGTTTTATGAGAAAAATTAAAATTTTATATTACAATTTTGTTTGGTGGCTTCTATCTTGATTGTTAATCGTGCGTGTTTAACCAATATTCACTAAAAAAAAACAAGTTATGGACCACAAAATCTTCTTGTTTTTTTCCGCTTATCTAAATTGTCAATCAGAGATTTTATGAAATTTTTTTTATTGGGTTGTGTTTTTCGTGTTTTGGGATTTAGTTTTTTGGTAGTAGTGCTAATTAGGATGTAAAATCGGATGAATTATCTTGTAAATCATCATATTTTGATGATATTAAAATTGTATTTTTATGGAAAAAACAGAGATAAATGCCACTGACCTTTATCCAAAAAAAAAATTTTGAAAATATTTTATTTATATTAAAATTTAATTTTATTAAAAAGATTTTTATATTAGATTAAATTTTTTAAACAGAATAATTATTATGAATAAATTTATGATGATTATGTAAATATTTGAAATTTCCTCAATTAGTTTGTGAAAATTTTAAATATTTAAAATGTAAATATTTAAATTATTAATTAATTTATGATCAGTAATAAATTGTTAACATGAATTTTTATTTAATTTTTTTGTTTTTGGTAAACAATTAGTTTAACTTAAGTATTTATAAATAAATTTGAATAATCAGACATTAGGACTTAATGGTTTTATGTAAATAATTAATGATGGATAATTTAAGAAGAAAATTATTTCAAGATTAGAATCTGTATTTCAAATTAATGTAAGTTTACGTGACACTTCATTTAAAAAAAAAATTGGTTTTCCAATATTTTTCATTATTAATAAGAGATTTTCAATTATTTTTTGGTTTAAGTAAAAAATAGTTTTTTCCATTACTTCTCTTGCGATAATATGGCTCCCACTTGACATCTCTTTTTTAGTCGGTTGCTGTTTTTGCGTCTATTCAAGTAAAATGAGATTTAGCTTATTGTGTTCTGCAGGTACTTTTTGGTCTGATTCGTAATCCTTACGGATATTAGTCTAGCGACATTCTTGTAATGCCATCGGTTTTCTTTCTTATGATATGGCCGACCTATACTTCCACAAATTTCTTTCATTTTTTGATTCAGTAAGAGGTTACTGATTTGTTAGTTCCCAGATATCTGTATTGCTGATGGTGTTAGGTCGAAATATTCTAAATATGATTCTCAGACACTCTTCTTGATCAAACCATCAAAATAACTAGTAATTAACACAGTAAGAGCGCGTAATAACGTATTCCAACTATTTGACCATTGAATACTCGCCAAAACGCGTATGTTTAGCAAACCTTATCGCTGGTATACTTTTTTCCAGCTGCATGAGAAACTTATTTACTAAAATGAGTTAACCTGGCGATTAGTTACTTAGTTTATCGCTTTTTTATCTAAAAATACTTAGACTACTTAAATACTTTGACTGCATATCGCAGGAAGTTTACTTTTTAATCGTAGGCATAGCGCCGTACACATTAACTTTTCGCAAAAATCTTGCTGGGTAGATGAAGCATGTCTCGATTATAATAAATTTAACTAATTTTACTTTGTCTTAAACTACACGGTCCTTTGCAGTCTTCCGTTTATTATATATCACACAATCTTTCAACAGAATTGTCGAATTAATTAGACAGTATTTAATTTGAACATAATTTTAGTAGATATAAATTTAATATAATTTGTCTAACTAACTATAATTTTGTCGATCCCATTCTGACCTTACGATATACATCAAAAATATAATCCACACTTCTACGTATTACAGATATATTGTTAAAGTGCTCTTAAGAAAATCGCATTTAAAACTGTCAAAAAACAACTTGTCTCCTTGTTATCAACAACAACTAATCATCATCATATTTCATGTAACTAATATTTCGAAATAATATTTTTTTTTTATTACTTACGATACGTTCTCGTTTACGTTAATCTTTTTCGAATGTTGTTCATCTTTGACATAAACATATGTTTTCACGAATTTCTGTTGAACTCTCTCTGCCAGAGATAATAGAAAATATTTATATAACCATTATAGAAATTTTTGGAGTATGTACAATATTTTATATTCCCATCATCTTAAATTACAATCAGAAAACAAGACATTTTCAAAACATTGATCTTCTAAGTAGAAACATGTACAAATTTTATACTATGTAGAACGTGTTATGATGATTTTAGAGACCTATACATAATCATCACCTACCCAAAAAAAAAATTACCACAAAAATACAACAAACACTCATAATTTTTGCCTTATAGTCAACAACGATTTACTATCAAAAAAAAAAAAGGATCCAAAATTTTTATGTCTTTGTAGCATACGTGATGATAAATAACATAACAATTTTGATAATTTATGACATCATAATTTAATATTTTCTTTATTCGTTTGTTGTTTTGTAGGCATTTGGAATAAAGTTGAATTTTCCTTTTACTACGAATATTATTATTATTATTTCCAATGATTTTCTTGCATATCCTTTTGTAAAATTTTGGTATCATCTTAAGGAATTTCTTTATTCATCCAATTATTTCATATGTTTTTTCTGTCTGTCTGGCCGCGTCGGGTATTCTAAACTGTTTCAAATATATTTATTTGGTTGATCTCGAACATAATTATTAAATTAATCCGCTAGAGGGTGCTTTTTAATCGTTTGTCTGATCGAGACTGACCATTTAATCCAAAATTTTGACACTAGAACTCGATAGTTCACAATGCATTAATAGTCTTTCACAAACATAAAATTAAATAACGTGTTAAAAAGTTAATGAAGTATATAAAATTGATAACAAAAGTATTTGACAGTAGATGGCGCTGTGTATAGAACTTAAAAATATTATTTAATATAATCAATGTTCAGGAAAAATGTTGTAAAACGCACAGTTGGAAATGGTAAAAAAAAAGAACTTTAAGGCAGTAACATAATTAGAGATTTCTTACAATAGATGGCGCTTCATTTTAAAAATTCATATTATAATATTTTGCCTTGACAGATGTTGTTGTTAGAAATTGAGACTAAACGTGCCCATTCATATGAAATGAATGTACAGGTATTTTGCTACGTGATTTTTTCTTTATCTTTTCCATTCATAAATGGATCTAATTTTGTTATGTGTCGCGTATGTGCTATATTATCAGTAAAAATGTTTATTGACTAATAGCAAATTGTTATCATATGATATCAAAAAAATCAAAAAAAAAATCTTTTTGACTATAAACAAGTCTTAAAAGGAGCCATTCATTTTGACACAAAAAGAAAACTAAAATTATATTTATATCTGCCAAAAAAATATATATTATAAAGATGAACCGCTGTCGCCGATGTCGTCACAGAAAAATTTACAATAATAGTATACAAAAACAAATAAAATCCCAATATTTTTATCAGTTTTGGCGTATATGCCAAAGAAAATATTTTCTTCTTACAAGTATTATCACTAGATATGCCAAAATATCATTTATAAACTATAAGATCTACTTCAGAGATGGTATGAGAATAAAGGTCTGTTTTCAAGGTCTTGGTTAAAGATTTTTGGGGTGTTCTTTATTATTATATTTCTGTCTGGTTTAATTTAGTGTTTTTGAGTGATGATAAAAACTTTCATAAAAACAAAATATCATCAGTTTCTTAACGTGATTGAAAGGAGGTAGGAGAGATGTACTATTACGCCAAAGATATATGTAAAGAAGAGTTAAAATTTCTTGAGGTTATATTTGAAAAACAAATGGTACAGAGTTAAAGGAAGAATGATATAATAAATATACAATATTTTTACTGATTTATAGTGAATTCTAGAACAAAATGAATTTGTAAAAATGAGAAAATTTTGTAGTTGTATTTTATTGTGAACACTTCATCAAAGTACTCGTAATATCACCCCGCAAAGAGAAGGTATATGAAATCTTTTCCCAAACCATATTTAGTGTTATTTATTAATAGTTCTTAATATCATCTGTTAACATCAAGGATATATTTGTGGCTTGATTAAAAATCTTTTAGGTTCGTAAGATCGTAAGCAAAGTTTAAAGATTTACAATTAAATAGTTGTAATCAATTTGCGGGTGTATTTGCTGAGAATCTCTTGTTCAAAGTTAGACTCTAAATCTAATCTAAATAATTCATCGTGTAGTAAATGGTAAGTATACTTTGAATTTTGAACAAACTGTTTCACAATAAAAGTTACTCACATTTAATCTTAAACCAGCGAAGAAGTTTTCCATACAGGAATAACAAAAATAAGTAACATTTCACGTAAAACTAGCGCAAAACCTTTATCCTACTCCAGAAGAAATGTGGTTCCTATTCAGGTAAAACCGAAAAGTGAAGAAGAGGTATCTACTTCATGTAAAATAGAAGAATAGTTATCTTACTTCAGGAAAAAGTGAAGAAGAATTGTCCTACTTCAGGAAAAATTGAAAAAGAACTGTCCGTCTTCCGCTAACATAAAAAAGAACAGTCTTACTTCACTTAAAAATGAAGGAGAGTCGCCTCAATTCAGGAAAAAGTGAGGAAGAATTGTATTACTATAGATAAACAAGAGTATCTTACACCAGAAAAGAGTTATGTTACTTCAGGAAAAAGGGAAGAAAAGCTGTCCTACTTCAGGTTACTTGAGGAAAAACTGAAGAAGAGATGTGTGTACGTCAGGAAAAACATATATCTTTATAACATTTATATTTGACAGAAATGTTTTGAACTATTCCCAACTTTTTAAATAAAATTCCGTAATTTTATTTTAATATGAGCATTTAACTTATTATCCAATTTGAAATCACTCTGTTAACAACTGAATACTCCCATATAACAATTTCCACCTCTATTAATATTTTTTGTTTTCCTATTTAAATAATTTATTTATATATATTATTTTCTACCCCCTACCAATAATTATTTTTCCATCCAAGTTGGTTTAGCAAATAACGAAAATAAAATTTATTTATTTATTTATATTTCTACTTAGATTTCATGGTATTTTTGAAGTGATCTGAAAATAAGTGTACTTAAACATAGTCTAACATCAATTTTGTGGATAATTAATGTTTCTCCATTACAATAATAAATATTATACAAGATTTTTTTTGGTACTCTTGTCGGCATAATGAATACCAAACAAATTATATCCGCTAAAATATTTTCAGTTTACCTCATCCGATAAAATGATGAGAGTTCTCTCCTCTTTATTTCATCGAAATTGTATATTGGCATTATTTGTATTTTTGGTAACCTTTTTGTAATGATAGTGTCTGTCTGAAGTAGGTCGTTTTTGTTTTTGGAATATTATGGTGTAATTGATATTCAAAAAATACATATAACAATTTAACAGCATTCCAAATAAATTCATTATTAATTCTAGTGTTCTGAAGATTGCCACAAATTTTTGTAATTTCATTTATTTTGTTGGAGGGTTGAGATTTTTATCTATTTTCGCGGCAATTGATAATTTTTGGTGGATACAGAGACAGAGAAGTGATATATATAAATAGAATTTTTAAGTAGGTTATAAATATTTTAATATTTTGGTATGTTTATTATTGTTCTATTATAAAGGAATTTTATTTTTAAACAAAATAGTAACCTTTTCGATAGGGTGCTAAATAGTCTTATAAACTTAGTATTTAGACGGGGGAATAAAACATTTAATATTATTATAATATTATTTGTTGCCAAACAGCTGGTGTTTATTTATTTTTAACTTTTATATTTAGTCAATAAATTTACAATTTATTTTTGGAAATAAATCAAAATTATTGTTTTAAAGTTAATCTGTTGACCAAATATACAAAAAAAATTGAATGTAATAAATTAGAAAAAAGAAAATTTTGTAATGAAACTACATAATTCCTTTGCCTTGACAACTTATACGTACTATAAATTTATTGTATACATAATTTATATCTCCTGGAAAATGCAAATCATTGTAATTCATCATAATAAATCATCATATATTTTAAGAGTATTTAAATTTCTTGCCCTTATCATGTCGACATTCAAGTAAATCTTAAAAAATAAAAAATCCTATTCAAATATTTTTCATATAAATATCAAAAATTTTGGAATTTTTTATTAGAAAGTTAAAGTTTTCCCCGAAAAAATGATAAATGATTAAATATTTTTTTCTTTAATTACAAAAAATTGACATAGAAGATTACAATCTGCGACATACAACATGTCATTCTGTAGTTTTGATGTATTTTTTTGTAAAGACCATAAAAATTTATATCTATATACAAATTGGTGTGGTGTAACCCATCTGGTCCAGTAAAACTACTTGTCAAACAATAATTAATATTATTTTTTTTTCGTAAATCCTTACCATCAGAAATCCAACTAATTTTCTGCGTTATCCTTTATCACAAAGTTTATTTTATATATATAGTTAAAAATATTGTTTAGACGCCAACGTTTGATATGAAACCAGAACCAAAACATCATTCCAATTATCATTTTATAGCCATTTTCCCACCAGAATGGGGGTAAAAGATGAAATTTTACGAAATCTATATTTCCAAACGAATAAAAATGATGAAAATGAAAATTTGTAGAAATTTTCACACCCTCTCTTTATATAATCTGTTACACATTTGTCCATTAATCTGTTTGGAATTGTTATAAGGCACGTGTTTAAACACTTATACGTTTTTACAGAGATTCATGTTCCAGGAATAACGATGACGGCATACGGAAACATGGAAATAAATATGTATATAAAATCTAATGATAAATGTGTGCAAAAGACTATTCAAAATAGTATGATAAGGAGAATCATTATCCGGAGAAGAAAATGCAATGTCATTGTAACCGGATATTGTTCTGTTGGATATGGTCTCTGTCCATATACAAAAAAAAGGACGAAACTATTCTGATTCATTGAATTTTATTTATAAATTATTTTGTATATATATTCAAGAAATCCAAGTTCAAATTCGAATGGTTATAATATTTATGTATATGACATTCAATTGTACTGGGGGTTAACTGGGTAATTAAATGACTGGATTGTTTCCTTGCGTGATAAATTTTCCTTTACTTTATTTAGAATCGCATTGAATTTTACATTTTATATATAAATATTCTTCCTATACATCATTTTTAGAACATAATTCCAGAAAATAATGAATTTTTTGTCCTTTTTTCATTTTTCATATATAAATATATCCTTCAGCTAAAATGATTATTAACAAAATGTTTATTTATCGATCCAAAAGGATATTATTGTTATATATATATATAGCAGAATTATTGTTAGACACAAATTTTACCAATAATATTCTCATCCTTGCACTCAACAATATTGACTAAATCCATGATTTTTATTGATGAAGATGGATTGTTGGCATTTTATGATGATTTTTGATGCGATATCAAAAATTTTGATTTTCATAGTTTTGATATAATCAAAATTTGTGAATGAAATTATTATTATGATCAGAAATATTCCATACTAAAAATAAAATGTGAAATTATTATAGCTGAAGGATCAAAATATTTATGTACCGTCACAAACCATCTTGTTAATTTCAATATATATACAAAATATATTATTCCAGGACACTATATTTTATGAAAACATTGTTGTGAATTATTTTAGTAGCTAGCACAACGGCTGTATTTAAAAAAAAAAAAAAAATTTATGTTTTGCCAATAAAAATGGGATTAGTAAAAACATTCTTTTTTTTTTGTTATGTTCATTTTCATCCAGGACCAGGACTATGTCAATGAATTGGAATAATATTATTCGATTTTTATATTATATATATAGTCATCATATTGCAGTACAATCGCCAAATTAATCAATTGGTCACGTGAAATTTTTTTTTCTGTGTAAGGATATTTATACAGAAAAAAGGATTAACGAAAAATAAAAAAATTGTTGTGTGTTCATTTGCAATCTGTTTTGATTGTAAAAGATATCACCAAAAAATAATAAAAATCGTATAAATTTTTGTTTTGTATAATATACAAAACGAAAAGTGAAAAGGATATTTATTAATATTCATAAGGATATTGTGTGTGTGTATATAGTATATTGGATAAAATGGAGATTTTTGTTTAAAACGATTTATTAGAGAGTATTATTAGTTTTGTCTGTTCTTTTTTTGTATGTTTTTTTGATACCATTTGGGAATTCACCAGAATAAGTAAACAGGATTTTAGAAAATATTTACGAAATTTCATGTTATATACAAGATTATTTAATGTTTAGAAGGATTTTTGAGAAACACAAAAAAAAATCCTTTATATTAACTATTTTTCACTATCGGTTCGTTTGTAAATATTGATCCAAAAAATTTTTAAACATCAAGTTTTAAAGCTACTTTAATCAGACCATCAGACGATGCTAACATGAATTCCAAAATCATGCGCTAGGTGGCATTATTTTGTCGATTAAATTTATCAATTATGCCTTTAAAATGAAGATTTACAATTCAAGATAATAAATGGACCAACGAAATTAATTTTAAACTATGCATTGTAAAAGTAATGAAGAATTAGCTTAATCAGAATTTATAGTAAATTTTACTGCCACTAGGGGGCACGGTATTTGTATATTAATTATTTTGAAGTTTAATATGCAATAATTATCGAAAAACATATTAGAACTTGTGTTGAGAAGGTAATTAAAAATAAAATAAAATTGAGAATTTAATTTTTTTACCACCAGATGACGCTGTATGTTAAATTGAATTGAATAAATGCAATTGACCACTCGTTGGCAAGGTAATAAAAAAGTTAATCGAAATTTATGTCACTGTAGCTTTAGTGTAGGTAGAATCCATTTATATGAAACTACTACACAGTATTTTTGCTATGTTGCCATTTTTATATAGTTTTTAAATCTAAAATATTTGCATATTAAGGAATTTATTGTATAGTTTTATTTAAATACTGTTTTTTTTTTCTATATTTTTTTTTTTGGTATCCCAGTTGAAGATTATATTTATATCCTTATTTTCATTAATTTACTCATGCATGCATTTCTGTAAACAACTCCCAGATTATATGAAAAATAATTTTGATAGACAAGAGCATAATATAGAATTATTAAATTCCTAGAAGAATTAAAATGATTTATAAATGAAAATTTTATAAATATATTGTTTAATCCTTTTGAATGATATGTGTCCTTCCTATATGTGAATTTTGATAAAATAGTCTAAAGATTTTTGAATAAATAATTATTATAAAAATAAAATATTTTATGATTTTAATTGCTTTCAATATTAAATTAATTTTGTATTGAAGGACATTTATTTTATATCTTTCTACACGGATTGGTTATTGGGAATATATTTGTAGATTTTACAAGGATATTGTTTGAAGATTAATGAATAGAACTCACGAGTGCATTATATTCACATTAATAGATTTCATTTCAGTAATACTACATCAATTGAACCGAAACTTCGTCACGTCCTTTACAGACGTTATTTGATATTATCGTTTAGGGATTGGGATATATTATGCGTTCACTAAGTGAATTAAGGTTTAGGTAGAAGGAATTTCTTCTCTTTAATCAAAAATTGCACCAATTCAAGACTAAACTTTGTGAAAACTTAGGTAAAGTTAATCAGAAAATGAATACATCAGAAATTATGTTCTTTATATCATTCTGAAATTAAAAATGGTACTTACATTAGATATAAAAATGAAGCTGGATTTCATAATTATAGTAATTTCCATTTAATTATTTTTGAAATTCTCATTCGTTTACAATAATTGGAAAATTTTAACATTACGATTTATTGATGAATAAATTTGATATTTGCATTTTACATATTCAATGTCAATTATGAGGAGTACTCTTAGATGTATTCAATAAAGTAATGTGATATGGGCTTGTATTAAAATCTATTTAACAGTTGTCAGTTGTTTTTTAGACTCCTAATATTTTCTGAAATTATATTTATATAGGCTAATTTATTTGTATATTTTTCATAATAGAATTCCAATGTAACAGCTTTTAAAATTAATGTAATAACACATAAAACTACAATCAATTCTCTACATAATCTCATCCATCACAATATTTAATTGTAATAAATTTTATGTCTAAATTTTATAATCTAAAAATTATGATGGCATGCATGACTTTCACATTTACTTAATAACGAAAATTAGAAAATACTCTTTGCAAAATAATTAAATTTTATCATTACACTACGTAGTTTTCTATCATAAAATCATATTATCATAAAAAAAAGTATCATTACTTTATGAAGTACACAATTTTTTGCTGCTCTAGATTCGTTGAACTAATTAGGCCAAACGAAATGCATTAGAGTTGGTGAATGAATTCAAGGCTATTGGGATTTATATAAATAATGTTTATCATTATGCGTTTTTAAATGTATACTATATGAACGTATAGATTCCATTAGAATGCTTCAAAGATAAGATATAGAAATAATTTTATGGATGGTACGTTCTAGAGTGTTAATGATGATGATGATATTATAGCATTATTTAATTTTTTTTTTTAAATAATATCAAAGTCATATAGTAATTTGATTAAATAAATGCTCAAAAGACGGCAATGCTTGTTTTCAGTATTGTCCTGGGTCTGGCGACCTAATTTCCACAGTACAACAAAAAAAAAAACGTAATCTTTAGGAATAACGAAGTTTTGAGATTACCAAGTAATTTGAAGAAAGAAAAAAATCCATTTTTATGTGTTACCATTTTTAGTACAATTTTATCTTAGTGTAATTATAAAGATTATTTTGGATAATTTTGTATATAGTCATAAAGAAAATGTCATTAATGGTGAACTTATAAAAAAATTTTGTAGAGAAAAATATGAAATTATTTAAGGTAATTTTCATTTTATAAGAAAAGTCATAAAATTTATGTTTTTTAATGGGATGAAATTAAAAATTGTCGTATGTCGTTATTTTATTATTTATAATTTTTAACATTTTTCTTATGGCAGATAAGAGAGAGAGAGAGTGTGAGTAATGATTTTATTTAATCATACTGGCAGTGGCAATGTCATGAAACACCAATTTTGAACGATTCTTTACTCTATTACTGGATGATGATTGAATCAACATTAAATTTATATTATAATATTCACTCCAGACCTGAAAATGTTTTGTTTACACTCCTAAAATCAAAATTTACTCTTTACAGTTTAAACCTTTAAACTAATCTCACGGCAGTGGCCTAATTCAATTTTCTTATTCAACACAGCATTTTGATTTGCATCAATTTAATCTATTGTATCGTGCAATTTACTCAGGAAATATAAGAACCAAATACTTAAAATACAAGTGTACGGTACAATTAATAGCACGACACAGAATATACACGTTCAGCCTCGCAGCATTTAAATTAAATGTTATATCCATGCTATGTTAAAGCATGCTATTTTTGACAAATTCTTCAGTCAGGGTCAGGATGTTCCTAATGTATTTTGTATTTTTTAGCAATTTTATTATCTATCGCTAACCTGGATGATCAGAATTATCAGCATAGTTTTTTAGGTTTCCTTTTGGTGTTCTACAAGTATTTTCACTGTTGAGATGACCGCCATTTTATTTGCTATATAACATAATTATAGTTATATTTTCAATGAAACAATTAATATTTTTAATGAAGAGTTCATAAATGATGCTTCAGTTCAAATGTTAGTGGGTTCAGCAGCACTACTACAATATTTAGCTATAAGTGTTGCGGTTGTTTTTATATGTCCTGTGTCAATTTCACGAAACAAGAGATTCACAAAAGTAATGAAATAAGAATTATGTTAAGCTACATTATACGTTGCCTAGAGCCGCCAAAAACAGAAATGCGACACTGCTGATATTACTATCAAGCATTATTCCGTCTTTTAGTGCAATTAATTACATCATTCACATTCCTAGCCCTTCTACTTACTTGTGCTCAAAGGATGAATATGAACCAGCAAAAAAAAAACTCTTATTATTAAAATTTTTGTAATTGAAAATTCATCTTTATATTCACGCAATATTAAATGAATATTATTTTTTAATATCCGTTTTTGTTACATCCGTTTTTCCTTGTTTATTATCAGTGAAAAATTTGTGATATTTCTTAATAAAAAAAAACGCACATACATAAAAATATACGCAATTTAATAACTACGTGTCAACGTTTTTCATTCAATTTCAACAACAACAAATATAAACATAATAAAAATTTCCATTAAAATATGTTTTCATTTTTATTATTATTATTTTCACCACAAAACATAATTTTCAAAATTCACAATCCGCAACAGAAAAAAAGGATTCTCTTTAACATTTTTATCCTTCTAATATAATATTTTTGGCATTGTTGCTGAGGACTCGTACCAAACAAAATTTTTGTATGTAAAATGTATGTATGTGAAAATTTGAATATTTTGTCATATGTTTATAATGTTCAAAACAACTGTTGTATCCGAACTCCGAACACTTCTTTATCCCATCATTTCCATTAAATTTATGTTGGTTTTTTGTTTCTATATTATTAGAAAACTGGGAAATTGTTTTCTATATAAATGTAATCTAAACAAATTTCCTCAATCAGAGACTTTTATATAACATATTAGAGCCGCCCTTATAGGAGAGTTTAGTGTTATACATAAACCCTTATTTATAATCCTTAGAAATGCAACCCACATTAATTTTCCAAAAAAAAAAAATTAATTTCGTTTTTTTTTTATTGTCTTTCATTTTGTTGTACACATCATTAAATGTACACAAAACATTAAGTGTTTTATATGTGTACAAATATCCTTAAATGTCCTTACAAAAAAAAATTGTAGTATTTTGTAATTTTTGTCTGGATACATGTTGTTCCTCCTCCTACACTTTTTCTTTATTTCATTTTATTTAAACAAAATTATTATTATTGTGTATTTGCCAAAAAAATTTTAGTTTTAAAGTGAAAATTATCCTGTAGGGCTTCTTACAGGATTTCGGTATAAGGAAATTTTCAAAATGTACAAATGTTTTGGTTCACATTAGTTTAATAGATTAAAAAATGGGGGATGTTATTGTATGTAGGATTGTATAGTATATAGAAAATATATAAAGGTATTAAGTGATTTTCATAGTTATTTAAAGAAAAATTATCATTATATTTTGATCATTAAACAAGAAGAGTTTATATTATTTTGGTATGATACAAAATTCTAAATTTTTGTATATGTATTTTGTTTGTACAAAAATTAGGTTGAACATGAAAAGAATTTTCACCATTTTTGTATATTATTTGTACAACAACAACAAAAGCAAAAATGTCATTTGAAATAATTCTGGAAAAATAAAGAGAAAATTAAAATGTGTCTAATTATTCATTAAAGAAAGATCAAGGGTTGGAGGTGAATTAGTTTATTGAAAAGGTAATAAAGCTAAAAGTTAATATTTGTTTAATTTTTTAGATAATCGCAGTAATTCGTTGAATTAGATTCTTTAGTATATTATTATAAAGGTAGGCGAAATACGCGTCATTACTTTAGCACTTCTTATCTATTGGTGTTATTGTAAAATGTGTTTTCAGTAAGATTTCACTGATTAAACAGATTCATGTATTAATGTATCATGGATGTATGGATTCTATTATTCGGTGAAGCCGTGACCGTAAAATATCCCCCATGAAGTATACAGTTTGGACTGTCTTACTCTGTTGTTTAATGCTTTACCGTTTCATCCTCAATTTAACATAATCTACAAAATTTATCTTCTATTCGTACCGGTAATCTTATTTCCAGCCACTGTACATGAACAAAATATCGTATTGTCAGAAAATTCATTATATCCTTTTCCCCTAATCTAAACGGCATTGCTTATAAACCAATTTTTTTGATATATTCCATAAATCAGATGAAACGATGAATATTAGTTAAAGTGCATTCATCTGATCCGATTTTATCCAAATATTCGATAAATCTACAGAATTTCTTTAGAAAAAACTAGAGTTTCTTTTCTGGCCACAGTTTTCTCTGTAAATATACTGATTAATAAACAGTTCTGCTAAGAACGCTACTAATTACCTACGACGTCACCTGGTAATTCAAGCCATTAGAAATTGAACAAATGTTAAGTTTTATAACTAAAGTAGTTCATAAAGTAGCACAGGTTCTACCAACTGCCTACAAATAAATATATTCGCTAAGGAACAACTAAGATTTGAGTTCCACTAACTTTACGTTTCACAGTTCTGAAAAGAACACTACTTCTTTCCTCCGCTATCACAATCACTAGCTCTTTCATACAGCGTCGAATGTTTCATTCTATTGAATTTCATACGGTTTCCAGTTTTCTTCTTCGACGGACGAGAGATTGTACATATTAGTTAAGATTCTGGTGTCACATCTGTACTATTTTAGAATTCTTGATTGGTGGATGTTTTTTAATCTTTTGTAGTTCATTAGTCTTAAATTATCCTATAAATATAGTAACTCTGTATACCAGCATACCAGCATTACCTACAAAGGTTTATATTGGCAGAATCATTTGATCTGTTGTAAATAGTTGATTCTGGAATGGATCATTATATTTATGATGGGATGTTTAGTTAACGAATTTGTTGAACTTAAATCTTAAATCCTTATGTAATTTTGTTAATTAAGAAAAACTGATATCATTTATGTATATAACATAAATTTTAGCTTTGAACTATTTCCTTCTAATGCTTCAAAGAAGTGTTCACTGTTTGTTAATTCTTTTAACAAATATAATGACTACTGAAATACTGGCATCATAATAAATAATTTCAAAATTTACATGGGGTTGTTCTGTCAATATGAATTTTTAATGTATACGTCAGTTTCTTAATTTCTAACTGACTAAACACCAATTGTCAATTATGCAATCTGTTAAATCTACTCAAATATATTTTTTATTTTTCTGATGTTATTTTATTGCCTCGTAATTCCTTATCCCTGGAAATCTGAAATTATATATACAAAATAATTTCAATTTCAAACTAAAATTGTTTAGTCCGTTTTGAAAGCAAACAAAATCTAAAATGCTTAAGGGGATTTTAGAGTTTTTTTTTTTTGATTGTATTCACTCTGTATACTTTTGTGTTTTGTCAGTCAAATTCAATTTGTTTATTCGGAGAGTGTAGCAGTAGCGATGATGATGTAAATTCTATTTGATTTTTTTATGTTGGGATACACATCATCCATCATAAGGCTATTTTTTTATGAATGCACATCATGTATGAATTAATGTCGTTACATAATTCGCTATTTGACTATCCGATTATGAAATGTTGTAATGCCTTAATTGATGGGTGAATATGATATTTTTTCATAAGGACGATTATGATACAGTACAGTGAAAAATAGTAGAAATTATTAAAATTTAGAATCTGTTAATTTGATGCAAGCAAAGGGAGTATCAAAAAGGATATTCATATATTTGTATATACGTGAGTAAATTACATTATAATAATAATTGTTATTTATTAGAGTATATATCAATAATTTTTTGAATTTTTGAGAAGTGTAATGATGTTTAAGGAAGGTTTGACAGCTAAAACAAAGTATTTAATAACAAATATTAATAAGAATAAATTTGTATTTATATATTATTTGGCGAATCCTTTATACAGTTTACAGATGTATACAACTCTGTAACCTGAGGAAATTCCCATCTCAAAAATATTGGAGAACATTAGTCAATTATTTAAATGATTCCAAATCTAATTTGTATCGCTAAATAAATACTATATAGAAATTATCATCATCACTGCGGGGGTGTACTTTAGTCCGGGGTGTACTTTAACCTCCTTCAAAGGTTTTCCTCTGTCCAATGGTACGGTTTTCCAATTAATAACATTTATTCTTCTCAGGTGCCAGGCCTTTTCCAATTCATCCCAACCATCTCGTTCTTGGCTTTTGTGCAGCAAACAATTTTTTTTAGTGTGGAATATTCGGTATTATATGACTCGATATTTCAACTACATGAACATACCATCTTAATTTTTAAGCTGTAAAAAAGTTCACAATACTTGCATCCTTCCAATAGCTGATCGAATTCGTTGGTCAATTACCAAATTTTACCCGATTTACGGATGTGGACATTTGTAATCAGGAAATTTATGATATCTTTAAATAAAGAGAGTACAATTCCTAAATAGGCAACGTATAATTCTGAATTAACTACTGTTTTCAATAGTCAAAGACATAATTTCGGATATCAGTATATAATGTACAGATTATAATTATCAGTCTCAAACTAAATGAAGTGGATGATCGCTACTGCGTAATGCTCGTTTTTAAGTCGATTCTCATGCAACGGAGTCAAAAATTCTTATTCTACTAAAGTTTGTTTTCGGTGATGAAAACATCAGAGATGAATTCATTGTGTATATTAAATTTTTTCTCAGCAATGCATGAATCCAATATTAAAGATATTATATTAGTTTTATTCTGTTCTTCTATTTTGTTAATAGACCTACCAACAATATCTCTCTTTAAGCATTCTTTCGCTGATCCAAACAAATAATCCAGTTTCATTCTTAATCCACCATTTTATTGGGAATCGCAGGTTCGTGTTCGATTACTAATGATTTGCTTAAAAAATCTGTAAATCATGAGTCTCCTCTCACCGAAATAGACTGACAAAGAAGATTAAAAGATATTGGTACTTTAGTATTATAAGAGGTCATTGATTTAGGTAAGTCTATGCAAAATGAATAACTCTATATATCAAATATGTCGAATTTCCATGTATCCTATATTAAATTTAAAATTTTTGCATCAATTATTCTGCATTAAATATTATAACTATGTGATATAGTCGTACGTACCGTACGTACTTTCTATACATAAAATTATATTTTTCATACAATTTAATTATTGATATTTGACATTTCCCGATACACACAATTTTCCTTCATTTATAAATATATTTTTTTTTCTAATTTTTATTGATGTTACAATTAATAGTTTTCATTGTTAAAAATGATATTAAAATTATTATATGTACATTATAAATATCCTCCGTCACAAAAACACAAAAAAAAAATACTACAGTACACCAACTGTCATGACACACGAAGTCAATTATTTCTAGATATGATAATATTCGCATCTGACAAGTTGAATTGTTGGCAATTATGTATAAATTTCATAATAATATTTAATATGATAATTTGGTCTGTAATCCAACATAAAAAAAAATGGTTTCTATTAGAATTATGGGGGAAAATTATTATGTATTATTTTAATTTTAGGGTGTTTGTCTTGTTCTAAAATATGCTGACATTGTGCATCATATTTTTATGGATTATTGTATCCCTCTAAAGTTTTACGCCCTTACGAACCCAAAATTATAATTAGTTCTTTTTTCTAGAATTTAAAACTTCTCTTTATATTGACGTTCTGACGTCCGTCGGTCAGTTCATTTTTTAAATCTTTATTAGACACAAATTAAGGAAAAAACTTAGACAACAAATTAGAAATGGAGTGATTACAAGAATAAAATGGTGACGCAGTATACATTTAAATGCTTTTAATTAATTAATTTTGATAAAATAATTACATAAATTAGGCAATGGCCAGCGCCATTTCAGTTAACTCTTCTCAACGAATATTCACATCTTTTTCGGTATAAAATACACAGCGACATCTATTGACAGATTTTTTCAGGGTCAATGACTTTTTATCCGGAAATCGTGCCTCCTTCTCTATCGCACAAACGGATTATTCTTTACACGTGAAGGTGAAATTACGTGTAAAGAATAATTCTTTACAATTTTATGTAAAGAATTAGTAAACAATAAGTAGTGTTTACGTAACGAATGTAAAGTATCAGAAGCTTACAAATAGAGATATATAAGTGTCAGTATTTTTGACAGATCAGATCGAAAAAATCTAATTTAGTATTACTTGTAGATGATTTTATTGTTGTTTTAGAATATGTATAGCTGGTGTTGTGCCATTATTCAATGAAGAAATATTAGATCTTTGAAAACCAATATCCTAAATTCTGATAATCAACCAAATTGACATATTTGGACACCTTCTATTGTGAGAAAAAATAGAATTCGACGTCTATTTTGACACTTAAGTAATTTTGGTCTATATAATATCAAAACTGTTTACATTCTTTACATTGTTTACCATCACATGTAAACAATTACGTAAATTTCTCAACGCTAATCACATACGGATTTAAGTATCTTGCATTGCAGCGCCACCTTTTATCTAGAATTAATACTTTTAATAGGCTATAATCTACAGAAACTTACAATTGTTGGCACTGAAAAAGAGCCTATTAATATTTAACTACTACACTTTTTTGTTGCACTGCATTTTGCTGGTATATTTAAGGAATTTTAATATTTTTTTTTTTTTGAAATGGGATAACAATTTATATTAAAAATGAATAATTCAGTCATGTAACACCAAAAATTTGAAGTTAAATAATCAAAAATTATGAAAATGACTTTATAGTTTTCCCTTAAGTTTTTAATTGAATTTTTGTGTTAACAATGAAATGACAAAATTTATTTATTATAATTTATAATGAAATTTTAAATTTTAAAATTATAGTTTATGTAAATATTTAATTATAATTTATAGAATTAATTTCCAGGAAATTAATGTAAAAATTATTAAATAAATAGGGAAAATTAAATTACGATTTTCATATTAAATTAAAAAAATACTTTCAACAAAATTTGTATTAAATATCTCCAATTAATTTTCAATCTTTTTTTAAAAATCGACATTTTCTTTAGCTTTTCTTATAATTTTATTGGCTATAGATTTTCTCAGCTTTAATATAAAACAATTTTTTTTTTGATTTTTCTCTGACAATGAAAATCATTTTTCGTTTTCATTTCAAATATGTAATAAAAAAATATAGAAAAATCTTATATAAATTTTCTTTAGAAAAATTGATAGATTTTTCCATTTTTATGAAAATGCATTTTGTGGATTTATTGTTTGATTTTATATATAAAGGAAAACTTTATTATTTTTATTTTATTTTCTTTAATAAATAAATTGTTCAAAGATTTTTCACATCTCTCGATATATCTAACGAATTGTATTGAATTGTTTGTATATTTGTGGAACATAAGGAGCAGCAGAATTTGAAAAAAAAAAATTGTGAAAATTTCTTAAATTATTTAAGAATTTTCTTTGAAGATTTCATTTTTATTGAAATAAATAAAATATTTGAAATAATAATGGTCTTAAGGTCGCTCATTGATAAATTCTTGAAATAGTTCGTTTTAAATTTGAAAAAATTGAATCATTCTTTAGGAGGGAAATATTTTAAGATAATTTTTTTTTTGTACTTATTTCGGTAATGCTATTTGAGAGACAGTGATTTGATTACTAATTTAAAAAAATTAGATTATAAGTAAAATAAGTTAATGAAACAACTGCGGAACACATAATCAGCGACAGCAAGGCTATCTCCCGGAAATAGTAAACCTACACGTATAAAAAAAATTCCTCATGAAATTGTGGGTCAAGAAAATTCTAGGTTTCTAATGAGGTTTCTATCAACTAATCAAGTTCTAGTAGAATAGCTACAATAGATCTCTTTAGGCTGTAGTGGTACGTTTTTCTGCATTAACGACACCATATTAATCAAATCTAACAAATTCTTTAGATTATTCTGGTTTGGTTACATTGTAAGAGTGAAGTAATTTAACCTGCGATACGATAAATTTTAGGAACTTGCTTTCCATTAGTCAAGCTAACAAGGTATTCTAATAATTTAGAAGACGAAATGCATTAGGTAAGACCTTAAAAGATTTATTATTACGAAGAACATTTAGAAACCGAAAAATTGTTATAGTCAATTAGTACAAATTGTTTAGCTGTGCAACAACGCTGACCTAATAAAAAAATGAAATTATATTGACCCTGTTATAGTTACATCACATAATAAAAAGTAAATTTTACATAGCTGGATTTTGTGTTTAATATCAGGGGACAAGCGCAGAACAAAAAATACCAGTTCAAAGTTAAAAAACAACCGCTTCATTAAAAACTTAGTATTAACTAGTCAATTTAAATTTTAATGTACTATTTATAACAATTTACTAAAGGAGACATTTCGAAAATTACATTCCATTTGAATGAAGACTAAATAAGATTGAATCTTTGGAATATAATCAATTTCACTAGCTTTGCCGTATCACTGCAACATTGAAAAATCAATATTAGTCCGTCTAAATTAATATCAGTCACTAATTAGTTAGTATAGATCGATGTACTAAATGTAAATAAAATTAGCTTTCAACAGAGAATAGAGTACAAAGATAGTCGTCAAAGTGGCTTTGCTATATAGAGATTACAATTTTAAATAAAACGTAATCAGTTTTAAATAGAAGATTCTACAAATATTGGAGCCATTCATTTTAGCCTATCCTTTTACAATCCAAACAACGAATAAGATGTAAAAATATTATTTAAACTCAAAACTCTTTAAAAATAAATTCTTTCTAACACCGTTCTCGAAAAAAAACTGATTCCATCTTTTCATAAAGCCAAATTATCAATTTGAACATTTAAAAAGGATTTTATTTTTACTATAAAAAGGTTAAAAATAGTAAAATTCTTGATCCCTCGTTTTACCAATTATTATTTAATTTGACCAAATAAAGAAAATATTATAAAAATATTAAATTCACTTTTTTTTTTTAAATATATCCTTAATAATAAAAATTTTATATAATATTTTTCAGTCATTAAACAATTAACAACTGAAAAGTTGAATACAAAATTCTTTAATATTTTCATTGTAAAAAGGACATCATGACTAGAATAAAGAAAGTCATAAAACCCTTTTAAATATTATTATTACACATACTTACAATTTTTAGTTCATTTTCTGGGGGGCTAGCCATTTATACGCACAAATTTCAAAATTTTGTTGAAACATAGTCTACGAAAATCAGAAGTTAATAGATCCAACAATTTAAAAGGACTGAAAGTTTTACTAAAAATAAAATCCTTTTCAAATTTAATATGACAAAATAAAAAAAGGATTTTTTTATTCATTCACACAACACACCCCAACAATTTAATCCTTTTTTATATAGTCATTTATTATATAGTAAAAAAATACATTTTTAAAATGTTCGTTAAACCATTTTTTTTCTTTCGGTTTGGTCCTTTATTGCTGCTGGTGCCGCCAGTATTTTATTGTCTCTTAGTGTATAGTTTTTGATATTTTTCATTTAAAAGTTTGTATATTTTTTGTGTCGTTTGTAATTGTTAAGGCCATTTACAGGGTGTCAATTTGTTTGTGTAGCCACGTGCTGTAAATGTGAATTTTATGGTAGTTTTAGGTAGACTTTTTTTTTTTTGGTACAAAATATCGATTCACCAATCCAGACATTATTATTATTATTGTTGGAGTATAGAAAGAAATTATGTTCTATTAACCCTTTAACCCCGAAATGTATTTATTCTGTCTGTGTAGTAATGTTTCGGTGGTAATGGTTTTTTTTTTGCAAGGGGTTTTATAAAGCCATTAAAAGATTTTTTTAATGAAAAAAGGACATTAGTTTTATACCAGGGTTGTGAAATTATGTGTAAATAATAATTCTTTACATAAATTGTTAGTAATCAATAATTGTTTACGTAAAGAATGTAAAGTATCAGCTGATTACAAATAGGGTTATGAAAGTGTCAGTACTTTTGACAGACTTTGACAGTATTTTTGACAGATCACTGTTTAATATCAATAGACTTCGATAAATTTAATTCATTATTACTTGTAGATGATCTTATTGATGGTGAATTTGGTGTATTAGAAATTTGTAGTCAATGAAAAAGAATTTGAACTTACGAAAACCAATATCCTAAATTCTGATAATCAACAATATATTTTGACAGAAAATAGAATTTGACGTTTAATTTTGACACTAATTTTGGTCTATTTTATATTAAAAACTTTTTACAATCTTTACATTGTTTACTATGATTTTAGGGCACGTAATTAAATAATTATTTACGTGTAAACAATTACGTAAATTACTTTGCACTTAAGGAAATTCTTTTTATAGACTTAGAATGTCGAAATTAAAAGATGTTATTAATCAAGGTTATTCAACTCATGAATTAGTTCATTGATTCGGTATCAATAGACTTTAATTTATCAGTTTTCTCAACGTTTCAAGAATAGAATTTTTTTTAACTTCTAATTATGATGCGAAACGTTTCCAAATAATTGAGTAACAATTAAGTTTTAGGATAGTGAAAACTAACAACTGGGCTGACGAAATTTCAAATATTATTATGCTATTATGGTTAGTAAAGTGAAGACGTTTAAGCTTTTGCATTCGTTTAGTAGTTACTTAAATTTATCTAGGTTCATTATGGTTGGGTCCTTAACTACTACCAACGTTATTTATAAATTTTTCTCTATTTTTGGTGTTGCCACTCTGAAATCTACTCACACTCGGTGCGTTTTAAATATTTTCTAGAAATACATTATTAAAAGTATATAATTTGGAGAGTAATCAGTGGTGGCTCTACCATATATGCGAACTAGGAAGCCGCAAAAGCCGCTGCTGCCACGTAGGATCCCAAATTATGGACTCGATAATTTAGAAGAATTTGTATTAAAATGTGATTGGATTGTGATTAAAGCAACAAAAAAGTTACCCTAGATTGCAAGCCACCACTGAGAGTCATTTTTCATCAATTGATATTATTTACTATTATTGATTTACCAGCCATAATCACTCATAATTAATCAATATCAACTACAATAAATCAATTTACAAAAACTTCTTAATTATACTAATAATTTATATTGAATTGGCTACAAAATCTTTTAATTAATTGAACTATTTATTTCAGCAATTCTACTTTAAGGGATAAACTTTCTTTGAAATCTGGTTTGTATTTTAAAACTCAAAATTAAATAACAATTTACAATTTAATTATGTTAGGTCTATACTTAAAATAAATATCCTTTTATGCTGTCCTCAAAGATTTTAATTGAAATTTCTTTTGTTCACAACTACGCATTTTATTAGAAATTCTTCTTCTATATCCTTAAGGCATAACAACAATTTAAATTACTCTTCAATTCCTTAGTGAAACTATATAAATTGTCATTAATGTCTCAAATTAAAGAAAATAACTATCAACAAAACTAAAATTACAAAAGCAAAACGGAAGTCTCGTTGGTTGAACATTGAAGATGATAAAAAAATGATCCTTTTTAGGATATTAAAAATTACTTTAAATACAGAATTTTCTTTCTTATTCAGCTGGATCAAATTTATTGTATAGAGACAAAATAACTTAATTCAAAATTGTAATATTAAATTCCAACTATTTTTTTTTCCTTCCTATTTGCAATTATTCTCTTTAAGGATATTTAATATATTTTAAAATACACAAAGTGAATCTCAGGTGCGGACGATTAATAACCAAAATAAAAGACCTTTTCCTTGAGGCAAGGGTATCGTATTTTTATTTTCTTCATATAAGTTATCTGATCTCATCAAGGATCATAAAGAAAATTAAAGAATTTTGTATCCTAAACAGAAATTCTGTGGCATTTAAATTTTAAAATTATACTCCTTACAAAAAAGGATATTTATATGTGATTGATATTAAGAAATATTGAATTTGTTCATATATTGAAAATAAACCTGAGAAGTGAGTCCTTTTTTTTGTGTTGTGGTGATGTGTATCAGAATCATGGCCGGAAGTAGGCGGAAATGTTATGGTTAACCTTAAATGGTTAGAATGTGTACGTTTGTTGTATTTATTGATTTACTTCTCTTTTTTTTTGCTGTTTTCGTTTTGAATTTTGATATTTTTATGCGACAGTTTATCAAAACAGTTTTAGTTACAGGCGCGCTTTTATACCTTTTATCTATCTGTACAAAAAAAAAGGTAAGTAGCGATTTTTTCTGCGGTTCATTTTTTTCTTTTTTGAAATCGTAATGAAATTGGAATAAAGACAAGGAAGTTAATTGTTATGTGTGTCCTGTCAGGTGAAAGGATGTATACATATATTTTATATATTGGATGTTTAGGGAAGAAATTTTTGGAAATTACTATTATAAATATCGAATTACAAAATGAATTATGATTTTTTATATTTAAATATTTTCTTTGATCGCAGATTAATTAGAAAATATCGTCATTGTTTTAAATAAGTATTAGAAGCTGTGCCGAATCGGTAATGTTTAATTCATTTACTACAGTGTATAATGTGATTGTGTTGAATTGCAAAGACAAAGTCCCTAAAGTAAAAGTAAAACTACTTACAGACAGATTATATTTTACCAAGAAGGCTATCGGCAACGCTTACTCAGTTTTGCTGATTAGTATGATTGAAGCAGGTTTGCTGATTAGTATGATTGAAGCAGGAGAAATTGGTGGCTTTTATAAAATAGTTATGATGGACTGACAGTTTTTTTAACAAAAAGAAGGCACATTTTTAGCCCAATACATAGAAGTTCACAGCGTCAATTAATTCAAACCAAACCATGTCCTTAGATGGAATTTATCCAGTTAATTCTATTTTTCGATTAAAGTTTATTCAATTTTCAGTTATTTTTATTTAATAATGCTGTTTTCGATGGAAACTCAGTAAAAAACTCTTTGAAGATACGTCAAAGACTTGCCGTAGACATAGTAACAGCCCAACACAGCATGTAAATAACTCCATATAATTGGCACACAGAATCTTTCTTCAAAGGCTTATATACGAAATGTCGTTAAGGGTTTGACTGACGGTTCTCTTTAAAAACATTATTGTCTATACGAATGTCATAATGAGTTGCACGTTACTAATAGTGGAGTTAAAGTCGACGGACGCAACGGACGGACGACTGATTGAAATGACAAAAAAAAAGTTAAAATATATGAAAACATATGAAAGTAATTAAACTCGACGGAAAAACGACGGAACCGACGTATTAAAGTTGATTTAACTTTAATATTTTTATTTTACAACGGACTAAAATGTCATAAGCAGCTGAGATGTGATAAATGTTTTTTTTTTAATAAGTAATTTTTTATGCGTATTTGTGAAATAAAATTATGTAACACGTAACCAGAGTACAATAAATTAGCTCTAATGTTTCCAACTCCATAATTAGATACAAACTCGATTTTTTTTTTTTTAACTTCGAAAAAGTTAGGTTAGCAAACAGTTCAAAATAAATAGCAACGACGGAAGAACGTATTCAGTTTGCCACCCTCATTTTGTGCTTCTAAGTTTTTGACATTTCAATCAGTCGTCCTTCCGTTTTGTCCGTCGAGTTTAACTCCACTATAAGCAACCATTTTTTTTTTCTGGGAATATAAAAATTTCAATAATATTTTCATCTAAGTAACTATCGTAATGAAAAATTATAAATTAATTAATAAATTATTATTAGTTGAATTTAAGCAATCGATCGGTATAGTTCAAAAATTATAATTAAAAATTATTCTTAATATTAAAATTAAATAAATTTCATATATCAAAAATTAAATAGAAAATTCTCAATTATAATAAAATTTATTGAAAATATGCGTCCAATTTTCAATTTAATTATAATTTCATTTATTTGCGGATTTTATATTTCAGATGCAGCACTTATCGATGAACAAATAAAAGCACGTGATTTATATGCTAAAGATTGTATGGTTACAACTGGTGCCGAACCAGCTGATGTTGCAAATTTATTAAATGGTGATTTTACAAATGCCGATGATAATTTACAATGTTTCATGAACTGTTTATTAGAAAAAGCTAAATTAATTATAAATGGTGTACCACAAGTAGATGCAATTAAAACAGCATTAACAAATAATAAAAATTCACCGTCAATTGTTCAGAGAATGATTAAAAATTGTAAAGATCTTAAAGGTAAAAATCATTGTGAAACTGCATTTGTATTGTATAAATGCTATCTAAGTTACAAAGGTGCAATGGAAATTATGGTTTAATCATTGAATTATTCAGATTATTATGTTAGTACTTGGAATATTGTTTAAAAATTTAATTATTGTTAAAATATCAATTTAATTGATTCACATTTTGTTGTAACTTTAAATAAACTTTTCTTCTTTTTTTTTTGGTTTTGTTAGAATCTTGTAATAATTTGTTGTAATAAAAATTGTTGTAATATTAATTTTAAAATTTGTTTAAAAACATTACAAAAATTTGAATTAAAATCAAATGATGCACACTGCATATTTGAAATTGAAGCCGTCAAATAGTGATTAAGAAAACTATCGGCTTTTCTTGATGCAACAGTGCCGATCCAACGACAATTCTGAATGGTGGAGTATTTTCATCTATGCAATCAATATTTCATTAAATCATTCTCATCTTTCTGCACATGGTTTGGATATCGGATATAGTTTCTTAATAAATTTCTTAGTTTTATCTATGGTTGTAACAGTGTAACGAGTTGGAGAGTTTTATGTGCTATCAACAATTAAACTTCTGCGCAGTTTTCATATATGCAGTCTGCAGTTAATTTAGACTTGAAGCAATAGTAACTTTAATCTGTCGAATTAAAATTCAGACTATCGACTACAATAGACTTTGCAGTTATTGCAGTTGATAAAAATTGTTTATATATAAGTGTGCATTTCCTTCAAAACAGCCTGTTAATAATGATGAAAAGTAAGTATTTGTACAAAATAAATCATTTTAAATATAACCGGTCGTTTAAATATGCGGAGTGGCTGATTTTTCATTTTTGCAGGCTGTAAAAACTACGCAGCGGCTGAATTCTTGACCGAATCTAATGACCTCCTTATGATGGCATTAAAATATTCACATATAGGATGGGGTCAAGAATTCAGCTGCTGCTCAGTTTTTGCAGTTAGTCGGTCATTAATTAAGATTTGCAGCAAAAGCATGGCAATCTGTTGGATAAAAATTAAGAAAACAACCGCAGCAGTTGCAGATATTGCAGTCGACGACGATAGGCTGTAAAAATTTTAATTGTAATTTTTTTTTTAATTAATTGTTCTCAAAATGGTTGATAAAATATTCTGAAGAGTAAGTAATTCAATTGTTTATAAATTTAAATAATTTAAAATGCAACCAATTTGCAGCCAGTCGTATAAATATGCAGTCAAAATTTTTGCATATTGGCTGCTTTTCAATATTTTTGGCTGCATAAGCTGCGCAGCGGTTGAATTCTTGACCGCACCCATAATGATTAATAATCCACAGTTTTTCAACAATTTTTCGCTGACTTTTTATGTTGGAAAATTATTCATCTTGAGCCAATTTGTTTTCGTTAGGGTCCCACTTTAATTAAAATGGTTCATTGCTAAATAATTATTGACGGACTAATGACAAATATAAATACAACTCTTAAGCCAATATTTTAGTCCAAATTTATTATATTTGTGGAGTTCGTTTTATCGAAAACGAACTCATTTAAAGAATCAATCACGTTGGTGATAACTGAGTAGCTTTAAAAAAATTAATTCAAAACACAAAAATATTTTAATTTTAAAAATCAATTTTTATTAAACTTAAAAAAACACTATTTTATTTTTATTGTACATTAATTTTTAATCCTTTAAAGTTAGAACTTGACATATCCTTTTATATGGAAAATCTTTATCAATTACTAAATCAATACAATTATCATAAATATTGCCATTTAATAAATCATATCGAACAGCAATTGGTAATAATATTTGATTGCCTTTCCAACCAAATGCATAAATTGAATTATTCATTTTGGTTATATGGAATCGCCGCCACCATTCACAATTATTATATTTTTGTTGTTGTCCATCCATCCATGAATTCATTTTAATATTAAATATATTAAAACCATATTCATTAAAACAATAAATTTGATCATTTATACAAATTGATTTTGTTAAACCTAAATTACATGAATTTTCATTACAATTATACCATTTACCTTCACGTGGATCATAACGTTCAACAATATTACTTAATGATGTATTACTGAAACCGCCAAATGTATAAATTGATGAATTTTCTAAAATATACAAATTTAAATTAAAAATTTGAAAAATATTTATGTATATTAATTGTAAAAATCAGTGCCTGGAATAACGTTATTAATTACGTTATGTAAAAATTATTACGAATACGATTTCTTATTATTTAATTTTAACAAAATTGTAACGAAATACCGTATTTTTTAAAGTATTATTAACAGTCAGTTTTATGGACGAGTAACGTTACTCTGAAGAGTTGCAGTAATTTCGTAATACTTGTAACATTACACAGCATTGATTAGAAATGAAATTCTAACCAGAATAACGAAATAACGTTGCCTACATTTGGTCAAAATTACGTTTAGAGTAACTTTACTGTGGGTCTGTTCAGATAATCAAACAAGTCTTCAAGCACTTGAGACCAAAACGGTTAAATTCAAACTATTGGATAAATATGTAAAATGAACACTTCGACATTTGGACAAACCGTAATGATTTTGTTACTGAACGAAAACCTTTTCTGGAAGAAAGTAAACGCTCAAAAGTCATAATCGCTAGTTATAATCTACTAAGGAAGCAAGGGAAGAAAAACATAAGTTTAACGGAATCCTCGGTATGTAAAACACCTCTTCTGTCACTGACCTGCGTTAAGATTTAAACAATTGGAACGTCATTTTTCTTAACAAACACGGAGGAGGCGGGCCGTTTAAAACCGGCTAGACTAATTGCGTTCAATTGGAAAGATGTGCTCTAGAATAGAATAAGCTATAATGCGAAGTGTACAACGGAACCTCGTGTTTTAAGTGCGTATCCGTCCAACTATATGTGTAACTCTCTGCTCAGAATAATTGTAATAATTTCATTCTATCGTAACGTTACACAGAATTGATAAGAATTGAAATTCCATTCAAAATAACGAAATAACGTTATTACGATCGGTGAAAATTAGGTTTTTGGTAAGACAAACGTTACTTAGTCACACTTAGAATAATTGTAATAATTTTTTTATTTTGTAACGTTATACCATCACTGAAAAATTTCCATTAACTTACCATATTGAATAATACCGAAATCAACACTTTTTTCAATTGGTCCTTGTCCTCTAATCCATTTATCCGAATTGAAATCATAAATATCCATAAATTGATTTGTTGTTGCTGCTGTTGTTACACCAATACCACCACATAAATAAATTTGATCTGATATTGAAATTTGTTCATGATATGCACGTGATTCATTTAATGGCGGAAATTTTCGATATAATTTTTTCAAATTACAATAATAACCACAATTTGTATCATTAATACCAGCTGTAACTAATATTGAATTTGATTTTTCATGAAATGTACTATAACCAGATGAAAATTTAAAATGCTGTTTATTAATATATTTCATTGTTACTACTACTGATTTTTGTAATTCCGAATTTGTAGAATTTAAATCTAATTTTAATATACCATTTGTTGCAATTATAAAAATTGCTTCTTTTTCTGGTAAATCACATAATTCTGCATATTGTTCAACTTCACGTTTATATCGGCGAGTTAATATTTGACAAAAATCTTTATTATTACGTAATTCATCGTCTTTAAGGATCTTCAGAAAACCATAAGTAATTGGAATTTCTGTAAAATCAATGAAATTAAATAAAGTGTAAATATGAAATTGTCTAGTCGGATAATCAATTTTAATCCATTCCACTAATTTGGTGAACAAATATTTTTGGGTACATGATAATCGATTACGAATGTGTACCAGAAATACAACCTGGAAAATTCAGAAATTTATTATTAATTAAATTTTTTTGATGAAATTGTATTTTTAAGAACTTACTTCTTGAATTGTTAAATGTTGAATACAATTATCTAAAAATTCTGTAGCACTATCAGCAATAAAATGTTCACAGCGCAGCTCAATTGTATAATTATCGAATTTTTCTATAATAGAAAGAAAAAAATATTGAAAAATCATGAATTTTAAAGAATTATTCTGGTGACTCTATTCTGACGATCTTAGAAATGTGGAGTTATGGACAGTTTTTTAAAGATTAATTGGTTTAATAATGTTAGAACTACTTCAGACCACCAAAATAGATCATCAGAATATGACCATAAGAAATTTGATATAATGACTTACTTGCAAATCTCCAAATATCCAAACATATTTCCACAGATTTATCAATTAATTCTAATAAAAACATTTCGGAATATTGTCTTAAACTTTCCAATTCTAAAAATACACCTTGTTCATACATTACAGTAGCATTTGATTCGGTAATTAGAATTTTACCACTATAAATAAAATCTAATAATTGTTCAAAATTATCTTTGGTAATATCAATTCGTATATCAATAATATTCTGTAATGTTTCTTTCATTTGACTATTAAACATTCTGGCAAAATATGGACATGATGAAATTAATACAATTTTATGAACTTGAAATTCGGTACCATCATTTAATCGAAGTATTAAATCTGTAAACTAGAAGAACGAAAAATATTATAAATAATTAAAAAAAATTGATTCAAATTTATTTATACCTTGTTAGCTTTTCGATATTCATTCTGTTTATTTGCAGTATTCTCAGATAATCTAAAATCTTTATATAATTTAGACATTTCGGTAGCGTTAATTAATGAAAATATTTTGATATTTATAATTGTTCACTTGTAATAATTGAATGACACTAAAATATTTATTATCATGTTTTTATTATACATTGACTTTTGTTGACAATTTGTAACTTTTAAATGCTAAGGTTACTTTTAACTTGAATTTAATTACCGAAGATGAGGTAATAAAAAATTCGACAGAGTTAATTAATACATTTTTAGGTTAGGTAGGAAAAGGTAAGAAATAATTCTTAAATTATATATTAATTTTTAGGTAATGAAATCATTTTATTTATCTATATCTACATTGTGATGCTTTTTAAAGGCTGTTTAAATATTTTTTGAAAGTTTAATTTAGGCAATTAAAAAGTGGAAATTTACAAAATATTAGTGGCAAAAATTATGAGATTTAGTAAAATTATAGAATTTATTTAACCAATATTTAAGGCCACCAAGAGACAATTACAAACATTCGACATAAAAACGAGAAAATCAATTTTTCGTGACGGATTGATTAATTGTAAAAATTGTTCTAACCGCAAACCCAATCAAATATGAAGTTTTCTAGTATCGAAAAATCTGTAATTTTGTTATACTTTAAAGTTTTTAGCAATTTTTAGGTAGTGTCTATGTGAAGGCTTCAAGCTGCAACTCTAAATATAAAGGTTCCATTGACGATGTATACTTTTTTATGAATATATATTTTCGATGAAATATTTGACCGAATATTTGTAAGTACGGGTAGAACATCGTTAATTCGACTATTGATTCGGTTAATTAATTCGATTTTCCTTTTAGAAACATCGAAGTTTAGAAACGGTTAAGGGTTTGAGTAAATAAATTTACGATAACCTTAATTCTTTTGTACCATAAAGAAGGTTAGATTATGTGATCATTATACTTCTTTTATAAACGGGAGAAATTAATTTCTATTTTATAACAACTAACCACCCATTAAGAAGGTTATTATAACTTTTATTGTATTGAATAACAGCTACAGATAAAGTCAGCAAAACCATGGCCTCAAATCTAATAAATCACGAATTTAACGATAGTTATAAGAACCCTCACATTTATTCGACAACTGTATAAAATTTCGTCTATCAAAGAAAATTTATGCTATACAAAGAAAGTTGTAACACCAATGGGTCATGGATCAATGTTCATCGTAGTTTAGAATTCACTGCACCCGTAAGAGAAATCGAGTTTATACAACTGAGCCAACTGTATCAGTTTATGTACATAAATAACCATACGAAATTTAAAGGATTCGGTAAGATCAGAACTTCCTATTACGTTTAATATACTTTTAAAAGACAAATTTTGATAAAGCCAATGTTTTGATAAAGGAAATCTTACAGAATTAAAAATTTTGAGATTGCATAAAGCTAAAGATAACAATTTCGATTAAATGTTGCTTATATGTCTGGGGGTCAACAATTTTGTGTAAGCTCTATCTCAAAATATACTATAATAAAAAAGTTAATTGACATAGTAACTTTTCAGATTTACTTTAAAGGACATATAATTATTAATTTCTGCGTAGTGAAGGCTAAACTCCTGAAATCAATTTAAACTATAATATAATTAAATAGAAAAATTTCAATTTAAAATTTATTAATCCTATTTATAATTAAATTTTAAATGTAAATATTTGATGATTAAATTAAATTAATAACAAATTTGTCATTTAATTTGTGTAAATATTTATATAAACTAATTTTACCCTGCCAATTCATTATTTACCACAAAATCAAATTGAATTTCATAAATTTTTTCTTATGAAAATTTTTAAAAATTTTCAGCTAAATCATAATTCTTGATGCATGATTGATGAATATTATCAATATTATTGGTGTTTGTGAACGATCTCAGGATAATATTCTCTCTGTAATATATTTCCGGTTCATATTATTTTTATATACGTTTTTTTTATATAAAAATTGATGTATACGAAGCATCAGGAATCATCAATTCAGAAAAAAAAAAATATTAAAAATATATAAATAAAAATTTAACATTATAAAATTTATTGAACAAATTTTCTTTCCAGTATTTTCTGATATTATTATATTATATATATAAATTTTTCCAATTTTCTATCAAGGATACTTTTTTTTTTGTATGGTATATTGATGAACACAGTGTTATCCTTACCGAAAATTATTTTTATATTTTTTTTTTCTAAATATTTTATATATAAGAAAATGAAATTTCATTTCAATTTTCTACGATCAACAAGAAAAAAAATTATACATTTTTATGAAAAATATAAAATTACTTTACCTTTAAGGTATAAACGAAAAATGATGAAAATTATCATATATAATATATGACAGGTATTTTTCATCTGTGGTCTGCTAGCAATTTTCCGAGTCTTTAAAAAATTGATATTAATTTATTATTACTATTAAACTAAATAGTGAGATACAAGAAAGAATGAATTTTGCGTTGTTTGTCTATTATCCAACAATCAAATCAAAATTTTGAATAATTATAAGGTTTTACAAGTCCCAAGAAAACCAAGACCAAAATGCTTTCAAAGAAGCACAGCAAATCTATAAAGAGTTTACATGTTCTCTCCTAGGGATATGCTTTTACATTATCATTTTATCTATTTATTTTTTATAGAACTCTAGTTTTAAGGAATATTTTCCTTACTTAATAAAGAGTAAATTCCTAAAAAGAACCTTACAAAATTAGTTCTAAAAAATGACCGCATTCAAAGGTGACGAAACGCTGCTGACATACAATTTTATTTTTGTATATATACCTTTAAAAATTTGCAGCAAGATTGAAAATTAAATTAGGTTAGTGAGAATTATTTATATTACATTTTTTACTTGGTATACCTTCCAAGGTAAATAAACGTTATTTTTTCGGGGTTAACGTGTCCAGGTAAAGTTCTCAGTAAAAATATAAATATATTAATAACAAAAAAAATTATATTATAAAATTTCACAATTTATTTTTTAAATATAAATGTAACGATACTTTTAGGAAAATTTTTTATTTTTTACATTGCTTCTTCCAAAGAAGAAATCTGATGTGGTCAACACTTCCGAAATTTCCATTATGTATACCATTAAAAACTAGCTTTCCAAGGCTCTTTATAAACTTAATGACAAAGTTTGAAGTGATTGTAGAACTATTTTCAAACGCTAACGTGTGTTCACAGTCATACATACATTGATATCCATCTTTCAAAAATTCAAAAATTAATTAGAACGGGTATCCCAAAACATGATTATATGTGAAAAAAATTATGTATCAAATTTTTCATGATGACAACACCATAATCTCTCCTTCAGAATTTAGAAAATATAATTAAATGGTAATTTTAATTATACAGCTTCATGTAAAACACGCTTTCCGTTTAGATGTTTTAATTCATTTTCAATAAGCTTCCCAGCAAAGGCAAACAGTTTCTTATATAATTTTAATCTTGGTGTGATTTACTGACCTTATTATAATCTTAAACATAACCGAAGTTATCATGATCCTAAACATACAAACATAATCTTCTATAAATAACCAAAAAGTGGAACCTCAAAACATGAAAATCAATCACAAAAAAATAGAAATTCCTGATAAACAATTCTTCTTTTTTTCGGAATTCGTAAAATCAAAAAATTGAAAATCCAATCACATCCAAAAAAAAAAGATCAGAAAAATATTATTAAGTATAACTAGAAATAAAAATTCAATCTTCAAATATGTGCTGTAAAATCCAAATACACTAATTTCAATTTTCCCTACCCAAAAAAAGAAAAAACATATCAATTTCCACTTAGAATCTAAAAATATTCTTATAATAATATTGCCTCAAAGGATATATACATATCATATATCCTTAATATATATAGAGTCAAAGTTAATCAGAGAATTTCATGTCCTTTTACTTTATGATGTCCACAACAAAGTTGTATATATATATGTGACATCCTTGGAATAATAATCAAAATTCTTGGAATAAAATAAATCGAATTTTTTTAGGTTTATATTTTTTGTGAAAAACTTGATATCTTCTTGTTACTCTGTTTTATTTGACGCGTAAATTATTAAAGCAAAATTCAAAAATTGTGTATGTATCATCATCACATCCAATAAATATCATATTTTTCCCTTCCCAAAACATATAAAAAGAAAAAAGTTTTCACTTAAGAAATTCGTATAGATAACCATTTTACATTGAATCACAAAATTTGAAATAATATTGTTTTTTTTCATATATCCTTTTTCAAGGATATTTTATATAGTATATAAAACTAAAGGAAAAATATAACATAGATTTCGAAATAAACATAAAATGATGAAAATTCTATGAAAAACTATATTATTTTGAATTGTGTCTTAGACTGTTTTCATCACAAAATATAGAAATTATTTGTGGCTTTTAGAGTGTGCTAAAATTATCCTTAAAATATACTCTGAAAATATATATTGTTAGTTAGTTACTTATCTATATAATATTCTCTATTTCCTATTCAAATATTTCAGATACACTGGTGGCAAAATGTAAATTACCCACTTGTAATTTATTAGACCCCTTGGTGACGAATAGTCGTAATCCACAAAATTCTCATTTTTGCGTTATGTCTGTTTACTGTTTATATGTATAAAAATTTGAATTTTTATGAAATTTCTAACCAAATTGAACCACCCTTTGGTTAAATATAGAATTATTTGTTAAAAGTTCTAAGCAACAATTGGTAATTATTAATTTATGTAAAGTTTTATGTAACTAGTTGTTGATATATGTATTTCCAGTGAGAAGTGTTTAACAATATTTAAGAACTGTAGTGTAGCTATAATGATGGAGAATCGATTGGTGGTTACAAGTTTTAATTGAAATCAATTTTCGAATTTTAGCGCTTCAACTGATTTCGTCGTATGTGCAGTGTATTAGCTAGTTATGTTTTATGTACAAACAATTTTAAATATAGTTAAAAAAAATGCCAATGGTAACATATAATTGTCCACTACTGTTGACTTAAATCCTTATAAGTAAAATCTATTTAGAATATAATTTCTTACATGTAAGGATTATCATAGTACAAGGCTTTACGAATCATCATTATCATCCTTTTTGTATATATGTTTGCTTGTTTGTTAATATCAAATCTAGTAAAATGTGATTTCCGAAGTTGTGGAGAACGAGGGATGTAAGAAAATAGATATTTATATTATTACATAATCCTTGTTATTCTGTTCTACATATTATAATATTCGTTTAGTGAAAAAGGATATTTTTAGAAAAGTAAGTTTTTGGGAACAATATGGAATTTGTTGTTAAACAAAAAACAAAAATTATCTTTTAAGTATTAAATAAAATTCAATTGAAATTAAAGATTTAACCGACAATAAAGAGAACATTGTTTATAGAATACTAATTTTGTTGGTGATGGATGTCAAGGGTAAAATGTTTTACTTAATTTAAATATAATTTGAAGTAAGGTGCAGTTAATAAAGTGTTTAAATCCTGACATTTATTTATATAACTTTGGTCTTTTGGACAACTTAAGATTCAGTCTTTTTCTAGTTTAAAGTTTGGAGGATTCATTCAAATTTAGTATAGATTTCGAAACTTTAGTCAAAAGTTATTAGAATCAAATGATATTAAATCCACTTATCTGGTGGATATTTAAGCTAATCCTAGACTGATGCGTCGATGACATCTTTGGATAATTTACTTCTTCAACTCTACTTTTAAATTATAATCTTATTTGTCATAAATTTAACTTTAATAATCAATGAATATCCTTGCAATATCAAAGACTATAATTTACAATTACATCTTCCTTCAAATATTAATCAAATCATTCAACTAATTTCAATCATTTAGGCCACATGTGATGACATTAAAATTGTCCCTGAAAGTAATAAAAGGACCACATCTTATCCAATACATTATTTTCCTAGTACAATTATTAATTTTGTCGTCGTCCTTCTATAGCTAATTTACTAAAACTCTTCCTGGATTTATCTTTAATTGATTTTTTTCAAATATTATATTTCTTTCTCCGTTCTTAAAGGACATTTTTTTCAATTATTGAAGCTACTGTGTATTTCTAAATAATGATTTATAATGACAATTAGCCCGACCTTCATTACAATTCCGAAAAACTAAATATAATAATTTTAGAAAATTCCAATTTCAAAAAGATTTTTCATGTCAGACACCATCAAACTATATGTAATTTGAGAATGTTCAGATCCCTTTTCATCAAATTGAAATATAGATAATAATTTTAGTGCGTGGCTATAATTTTCTTGTGGTTTTCTAATCATAAATAATTTTCTTTATGCGGTTTTTGGTCACATTTGTTCAATTTTTCTATATCGCATGCTTTACACAATATTTCAATTATTAAGAAACATCAAATAAAAAAAAATATATCATTAGACAAGGTGCAAGGATAATTCTCTTGAGAATTTAAGTTGAACGCTTTCAAGGTTTACGAATATTATACAGAATTTTTGATGATAAAAACTAATTGGAAAATTATTAGTTTATGGACTATAGAGTGTAGTTATTTAGGGATATTATAGAAAAAGGACGAGGGTAAATAAATAATAATTAGATTTTCAAGTCTATAATGATTTGATTAGTTCCAGGAAGTTTAGAAAATATGTTTACATATGGTAGAATTTTTCTATACCTCACATACTTAAACGTAAACGTAAATATTTCCTAAAATTTATTATATTCAATATTACTGAGTTTCATGTGCAGTAGTGTAATTTATACTTTCTGGGATGCCTATTAATCTAAGGGGCCTCAGATTCTCTCTAATTTTCTGTTTAGTTTTATTGGTTACTTACTTTGACGAATCTTGTCCTTATCTATTTAATAAAAGGTTAAAAATTTTCCGTTCCTATTTTGTAGGGGATTTAATAGAATTAAGCAGTGTAAAACCTGCGAATTTGACAAACTTTATAAAGGAAGTGGGATGGCACGATTCGTGGTGAAAATAGTCAACGTTTTGTAATGGGGTACGGTCTAGGTACGTAGTTTGGTCGCTTATATTCCCCCCTTCTCAAACCAACCAACCAATTTTGACGAATTGTTTTAGAAAGATTTATGACTAACTATTATTAGTAGGCTGTTATTTAAAAATTTTAATTTTCAATGGAGGGAAGTACGAGTGTTCTTTTCAGAACTGTGAAGCCTAACGCTAATGGTAACCTGTTAAATTGATTGTATTTTTCTTTACATTTCTTTAGGTTTCTAATGACTTGAATTAACAGGTGACAGCCAGTTAGTGGTGACCTTTTTCTTCCTAGCTATCATGTATTGTTTCATTGATTAATTATATATATTTTTTATTAAACTGCTTGTATAACTGCTTGTATTAAGCAGTACTGTGTCTAATTACTAACATTTCTTTGTTTTCGGTAATGGAAACATCAGACATTAATTTGGATAGTAAACTTTTTCCTCAGATGTAAAGAAAGTGCAAATATTTCTTATATAAATAGACTTAATAACTAATAACTCTCTTTCAGGTTGGTTTCGCTGATCCAAACTTTAAATCTAGGCTCCATTTTCTTAAGCCCCAGTGTCGGAATACGATTCGATACTCGATTACTAATTAAGCAATCAAAATAATTTAAATTTTCTATATTTTAAGCAATTTCATGAATTCTGGTATAAGGAAAAATTCACCATTTAAAGTATTTCCTACATAAAATTTATTTTATTATCCAATTTTTTAAATATATATCCTCAAAACATAATTTATACATACATAAAAACAACATAATAATTTTCCCGCAAAATCCTTGTAAGTAAATATTAGCAAAAATTTAAAGGGTGGAGCAATTGTTTTTCATGATTAAGACATTTTTTTAAGGGGGGTTGAAATTAAATTCGCCCTTTTTTTGTGTGGTATATACCATTCAATTTCCCATGAAAAACCTCGGTATTTTCAATTTCCAAAAAAAAAAAAAATTATATTTAAATAATAATAGACATAAATTTTAACTGGATTTAAATATAGAATTTTACTATACATACAAAAAGGATCTTTATAATATACCAACAAGGAAATGTTATATCTCCCTAATAGAGAAAATTAAATTGGAAAATTGCAAAGGATATGGAGTATCTTTATACGTTACATATATAGACATTATTATTAATGAAAATAATAATATGCAATTTTTAGAAAGGATACATGATAATTTTCTTCACTCTATGTCTCTATTATTATTAAATATAGGTAAAAGGTATATAATTATTTAAAATATTTAAATTTATGATCCTTACAAAACTGCCAAAATGATAAAATTGATATATTATATTTTCCCTATGAGCTTCTTTCAACAAATATTTACATAAATCGAAAAAAATTTTATAGTCAGCCCCCAAACTTTTGGTAGACATGTCGTCACCCCAGTGCTATCTTGTTCAAAGTCCAATTTTTAGTTTTTCGGGAAATCGATTTTTACAACTTTTAGCGCCGAAAAAGTGTTGTTTTTTTAAAACTATGTAAATTTCGGCTGTGTCGATTTTGACATTGAAATAGTGAAAAAGATAACATTTTTGACATAATATATTGACCAATTTTCGAATAGATATTGGATATTGACCTAACTTACACTTAACTATAATTATGGATATTGACTAATATCACTTGAAATAGTTGATATTGAACAAAATAAGCTGTATGTATGTTTTGTTCAATATCCTTTAAAACTTAATAAGGCTTATATGATATATTGACCAAGATAGAACTAAATTTTAAAATTACATATTGAACATAAAATTGAATTTTAAGGCGTATTGAACATGTTAGTAACAACAAGACACAATGTAAAAATGTTCAATTTAAAATAAAAAGTAATGAAAGTGGATATTGACTAAACAAGACACTTTAAACTTTGTAAATCTTGGTTTTTAGAACATATAAATGTTACTGCGTATATGAAAAACGGGTTGATATAGAACAAAACGGTAAATGCCAAACGATAGAACAGCTTATAATTATTGTGAATCAATATCTAATTCAATTTCGAGAAAAATGGTCTATTGAACAAAATAGCAATGGGGTGACGATGTGTATTATTAAATTTTTGAAAGGATACTTTAGCTATTACGAAATGCCTATTTAATAAATAATTTATATATTTAAATGTCTGTGTTATGTAATATAGAAAAGGATATATGCAATTTTAGTGTTTTGGTGATATTTGCAATTATGAAAATCTATCAAATGTTTCAATTTCAATTTATTATTAACACATTTTTGATTGTTTAATAATAAATGTCTGAAAATGTAAAACAGGTGAATGTAGAGAAGTATTTATAGTTAAAGGTTGGATCTATATTGCAATATGAAGACGGAGGGCGGTGTGGATATTATAAAAGGTGGGTTTAAATATGAATTTCAAATTAAACAATTGCGTGAAGATTCACTCCTACTATATATAAATTATGGAAATTTTGTTAGTGTTTGTTAAATTTGAAGGGTTATCAAATATGGATAGGATATTATTAAATATTTAAAGGATTTTTATACAAAAAAAAATTGTTATGTTGTACATATTATAATTATAGAAATTGTATAGAATTATTAATTGATATTATAGAGACAAGTTAAATTATATAACCAGACAATTTTATATTGTATATATTTTCATTTCTTTAGAGTAGTATAAAAGTAACCCCTTCAGGGAAATTAACGACTGGGACTTTCAAATGCAATTATTATAAATTATTTGTCTAGAGAAATAACAAAAATTATTTGATTTTCTTCATTTTTAAGGATATGTAAAAGAAAAATAATTTTTTATGTTAAGGGTTAGTGTGTCAGGCTGTTCATCTTTAGTAGACTTTTCAATTTGTTAGCTTTAGTAAATGTTATTTAAAGTGTTTTTAAACCAATATACGTCCAAAAAACGTCCGCCAGATGGCTTTACATTCTTCCAATACGCAGAACTACCTTGGTAAATTGTTACAATTAGAAATTGAATTGTAAATTATCATGGTATATAAAGCTTGGGCTAGATAGTATCGATCAGTTCAGTTTGGATTCGATTCTTCGTACAGTAGACAATCGACTGGATAAGTAGACTGAACACATAGTTATCGATTGCAATTAATCACATATTCTTCATAAACTCTTAAATTTCATTCCTTTTGCTTCAGTTGCCAAATTATGAATCGTTCAAAACTCTTACGATTCCGATTTGATTTCAATCGCACTTATAATGTGTCCATTCAATCAATTTTCCATGTGAACTGATCTGTAATTTAAAATTACTTAGATGTGCTGCAATTACAACAGCGAATCAGCTAACAAATAAACTCATTTATCTACTAGGTACACATCAATACTTCTACTCAGCACAGACTTCTACCTTATTTATAATTTATTGTATGTTTTTAAACTTCCATTTTATTTTTTGACATAATTTTTTTTCGTTAGTTTTTCTGCAGTTGTGAACGAAGTTGTTTCACTGGTGAGTCCACAAAGTTTCTTTACATATAGAAGTATTTTTTTTAATCAGTGAATTGCGTGAACAAATTGGATTTAATTTTTTTTATTTTTCTGTGAGTATATAGTAAAAGTTATTATATAAATCGCCTTGTCTTGTTTATAGCCACAGTCCGTCGCCATGTCGTATATTTTATAATAATCCTTTGAAAATAATTATTTATGTATTTTATTTTTCGAAAAAAAAAACAAGGAAACAAGGATATCTGAAAAGGGTGAATTTATGATTTTATATAAAAATTATCAGACAGAACCAAACAAAAATAAAAAAAAAAAACTTAAAAATATTTTTTGATGTTTTAATTTCAATATGGCAAAATTATACTTAAAAAAGTGTTCGGGGAATGAAAAAAATGAATTTCCTGAAACTTTTCAGCCGTGAGACAACGACAGTTAAAATTGGAATGAGAATTTTGATGGTAAATTTTTGTTTTTTGATTTATATACTAAGTTAAAAGTCAAATTGTATTTATGATTGGGGCGGACGCAAACATTATATAAATTCTTTAACCATTTCGCGACTGCAATGATTATTTTTAGATTCTTATTTTATGTAAAATATTGCATAACAAAAATGCAGAATATATTCTTTATAGCTTATCGCCACATTAGTATTGGGGCAGTGAATTAGTTCAGAAATAACTGCTGCACAATAATCAATTATAAGTTGTAGCACCAGCTGAACCATCAGGAAGTGCAATGTTCATCCAATAATATTTACATTGAAACATCGAATTTAGTTATCTAATGGATGAATGAATAAACAGAGTGAACTAGATTAAAAGTTCAGGCCAGAAGTCGTTCTGTTCTTATACCTAACAAATAATACTTTATTTGATTCATTTCGCAGCGGTTGAGTAAGCCAATTACTTACATCAACGTACCAACATTCTTGAAATCTTGCCTTGAATAACTTAAGAAATATAAATCAATACATTTATTAAGGCAAGTACAGAGACAGGTTCAATAAGACAGTATTTCCTCAATCATCTTAGATTAATTTTGTAAATTTTATAGCTAGTAATGAATCAGCAGAAAAAACAAATGATTTTTTTTATTAACAGGCTTATTCTGTACGGCATAGTTTCACAAAATGTATAATTAAAATATTTATAAGAGTCAGTACACACACAGCCAGAAACAATAGTGCTTAATTGTCTGTTAATGTGGTGCATAAAAACTGTAATTAAATTGCTATCGTCGCTTAAGTGTTAAATATAAGTTAAAAAAAGGGGTGCGAAAAATATCATTACTGTAATTATATTGCATTTTGTCTGGTTAATGTCTATATTTTTTTTTTTATATTTCACTGTCATTTTGTATTTTAAAAGGGTGTGTTATTAAACGGAAATTAAAAAACCTATAACGCCAGAAAAAAAAATATTTAAAAATTATTTTAATGACTTTTGCTATACCAGTTATTAAAAGAAATAAAATTTAATTTTTAACTAATTCTATTTTATTTAATATTATTTTGAAGGAAATTGAAAATTTCTTATTTCAATAAAAAATTAACTTTACATAAATTATTTAATAAAAAAAAAAAGTTTCCTTTAAACCCTTCAGAAAATTAAAGAAAATTTCTATTTTCTTACTTAAATTGGATAAAAAACCCTTCCTTTTTTTTCTGTTGTGAAAATTCGCATTTAAAAAATTTTCAATTTGTATGCATTGGAAAAAAAAATTATCCTTCAGGAAAATATTCTATTATTTTTATAACCATTCTCTATAATAAAAAATCATTATTTAACCAAAATGACTTTACCCCAAATGGTGTTTTTTTTTTGTTGTCTGTATAGCTTCCAGTCTTTTTACAAAAAATAAAATACCGACGCCCATTTTACCTCTCCGCCCTACCAAGAATATTATCAAAAACCTGATTACACAAAAACGATTGTTCTAAAAAAATCTATTTCAATTTCCATCTTTCTTTTTGTCATCAACAGTATAAATTCCCCAACCACAAGAAGTTCCCTTTAACTATATACTCTCAATATCAAAAAGGACTTTTACACATAGAGTATATAATTCCTTTGAGCCTTTAAAGAAAAAAAAATGAAGCCCATCACCGCCCATTCTATTCATTACTACAAAGTATTAGTTAAACTATGAGTGTAATGATGGATTTGGTAGGCCGAAAAAAATCAAAAATTAAAGAAGTATTCAAACGTATTCAACGTTAGAGATCAAACTTCGATAACTAATTATATTTCATCAAAAATTTTATCCCGTCTCCTTCTAGGAAAAGAACTATTGAGCTTCTATATTTTAAAAGAACTCAAGTACGTCTCCTAACAAACTTCCTCACATGACACTGTCATCTGGACTACCATGTCAGAGAATTTGACAGGTTCTTATCGTCTACTTGTAGAATTTGTAACGATGATGAGGAAACAGCCTCCCATTTCCTTTGCGAATGTGTAGGACTGTCTGTTAAAAGATTTCAATCTCTTGGTCACTGGTTTCCCACATTTTTGGATATCTCACCCAGCCCACTTAAGAAAATTCTCAAATTTATAAACAGTATGAGCTTTTCAAGTGAGCTCTAAAATTTAAGGGTATTACAATAGGCCTATCATTGGTCGCAGTGGTATTTGGGACTACTTGCCCAACCCTTACATGTTTCTAATTCTAATTATATTTCATACAGGTTTGTTTTGCCTTGGTACTTTTTGATGGCACCATAACTGATACATTTTAATAAAATTTGCTATTCATATGTGAGTTTTGTGATATAGTTAATGGCTCTTTCATTTGGAGTCCGTATTAGCTTCAGTGTGTCCAATCTATATTAATCATATATTTATCATTAATCCAGTTAAGAAGCAATTTAAAGATTTAGGAGTTAGACAACAAATTATCATGAAAGTTACATTTTGAAACTATCATTAACAAAGCAAACTCTATTGCCCAGTTTTATCAAGATATGGTCTAAAGAATTTCATGACACTTATATTTGAAATCATTATTCGTTTCACTGCTTCGCCCTATCCTTGAATATGCTAGCCAAGTGTGGGCACCGCATTACCGTGAACATATTGACAAGATTGAAACTATTCAAAAGAGATTCATTAGATTTGCGTTGCGCAACCTTCAGTGGTCAAATTCAGTAATATTGCCAACGTATAGACATCAATAATTAAATAAAATATGACAAACCACTCAGTTTATTATAAATCACTGATTCACATAACTACGATTTATCTGTTCCCCTTAGTTTAACAAAGTTTTTTTTATGTATGTTGCTAGTAATAGAATTCTATATTTTATGTGAAATATTTTTTTTCTTCGGTAAAATTATATATAGCTAGTAGAAAACGATTTAGCCGAAAGGATTCGATAATTGAAATTGAGAAATCGTGAATATTATATGATCTTTTTACACACAAAATTTCCTATATACGTTTTAATAATAGAAAATTGTTACACAGATAACCGAGATCTCTGATACCTAAGTCAGAATTCCAATATTTATGTATATTTTATAAACTCTGGGTATAGCTATCGCTTATATGAAAATGAAAGGACTTTTATGCATAAACCATTTATAGACAATTTATTATAAATGCGTATTTATTTAAGGATAAAGGTATGTTTTTGCTTTAAGGGAAATTATTATATGGAAAATGAAAATTGGTAAGGTTTTATATATAATTATTAAATAAATTTTAAAGTAATTGTCTTATATTTCAAAAGATTTCCATAAATTTTCGAATAGCTAAGAAATAAAAAGATTCATTTCCTAAATTACTACTCTATTTTATATACAAGAATCTTAGGTTTTTTAAGTAATATTTTACAGGGTGAATTAAAATTTAAATTTTTACCCAAATAAACTAGAAGTAATAACGTTTACTGAGTTGTAGTTGTATGCGAATGTATAATTCTGTTTCATAAAATGCTATGCATAGAGAGTTCACCTTTGAGTAATACTTGAGTCATTACGACAGTATTATAACATTAGTTCTAGAAATGATCGATTTTGCGGTATTTTTATAATAATGCTTACTAATGTTAAGCAAATCTGTTTCAGATACAATTATTATTATTACGTTAAAAGGAGTGCATTGCTGCTTCCATGCTTTTTCCAAATTGAAATGTTGACGTATCGTCATATTTAATTCCTCTTATAGATACTCATTTATTTAGTCAATGACACTTGGGTCAATATCCTGAGTCTCGTCTAATCAAACTATGTTGGCCGCGACCCGCGACTATCCAAGAAAAAATCAAAGATAGTTCCGTCCATAGATAGAAATATCTGTAGGAAACTGATTCGTCTCCTTACTGATTCGTCTCCTTAAACACGATACTCTCCTTGGGATTCCCATTGACAACTTAGCCGCTGTGGAGATGAAACTATAGAGCCCACACTGGAACATATAAGTGTATGATTGCGGAAAACTTTCGCGCGTCGTGTATCAATACTTGGGACGCGTGACATACTTCACAGTTGGTTGGCCACTGCTTTTGTGGAGAATTATTCTCTTCATAAAGGTAAGTAGAACTTTTAATAGTAGGATTGGAGCTTAGTTTTCTAAACCTTGCATAACGACCACAATGGGTCCATCGAGATTTCTCGTGATGCGTGTTGAACTTGAATCTTTACGCAATCTTCTTAATCTAAGCTAACCTACTCATTTGAGGCTAAATTACTTTGAACTACATTGTATTACCCCACCGCCAAGAAAAAGAAAATAGAAATTATATTTTATTATGTTTTTGTCTTTTGTTTCATACCAGAAGGAGTAAAACGCATTTCGTTATAATTTTTTTTTTTTTTGGGGGACTAGGAACTCAAAAAGGATATGCTCATTAATATTTATGAAAATATTTTCTACTTATTATTTTATATTTTTGATATTATTTATTATTAAATTTTGCAAAAAAGGGACTTTTTTTGTAAAGCATTTTAGTTGTTAAACGATATCAGGAGCAAAAATGGAATTAAGGTCCTTTATAGAATTATAAGTATTTTTTCTTATTTATTTTTTTTAAATAATTTTCTACATTTATATATAGTCATATTAAGAATAATTAAAAATTTATTTTTATTATAATTAGAACAATAATTTAACTGTAATGCTTGTGTCCTGTTAGCTTATGTGGAAGAATTTTAATAAATTATTAACTTAAGCAACCTTAGAATAAGTATAAATTATTAGACATCTTGGCAGAAAAAAATGCTTTATAGGTGTTGCGAATTGCGTTTTGATGTAAAGTTTCTTTAACCCTCTATAACCGCTCAATAAGCAATAATGGCCCTAAAAATAATATTATATTAAAAAAAAATCATGAGTTCCTTTCATAATGTCAGTTACCATTGATTTCTTTATGGTCACTGTGGCATTTAAACTAAGAAACTAAGAATTCGCGAATAAATTAAACAAATACCGAACTAATTAAGTGAAATAATTATAGGGATCAGAAAAACTCATTAGAACATCATAATCATTGTCCGATTAACCAAAAGGATAATCCAATTTCATCTTATGCAGAGGATTGAACAAAAAATACTGGAAAAAACTCCCATAGGTTTCTAAATTTAAAAAAAAAAAAAACCTCAGAAAGGGAAAGTGGAAGACAATAAATAAAACTAATCAAAACGGACACCAAAACCCTAACAGGCCTCATGACAGGACATAGTCCTGTAAGCTATTGTAAGAGGCATCTTTCGCCTTTGCCTAAATGACAAAGAAACGACAGAACATATTATCTGTCACTGCGAGGCAGTATGAAGGAGTAAACAACATTTGTTTAGAAAAAGATTCCTTAATATAGAAGAACTGGCTTAATATGTCCGCCTTAAACATCCTAAGCTTCTTTAAGTCTGTTACGCTACGATAGAAAAACCTGCTATAAAGGAACAATAGGTCAATAGTTAGTTAGTAAGGCGGGGGATTATATCCCCAATACTAGGCCACCCTTGAATAACAACAATCTTTGCCCTATAGATCGCTCGATAAGGTCGTAGTACTTTCTTGCGGTCGTCATTAAGGAATAAAATTGAAATTAAAAGTGAATTATAAATATAGTTATAAAATTGGGTTTCGTTTTCATTCGTTTAATATTGAAGTTATGTCTAAAGATTTCTCTAATTGAAATATCGCGGCAGGTCGCCAAATGCTACCCAAATTCAACAAAAATCTATAGAAGATATTCAAATATGCTACACCAGTTTTTACGTACTCAACTTAAAAATAATTAAAATTTATTAAATGTACCAAAAATTAACACTCTGAATATAAATTATACTAAAATTGTGTCTGAAAGTTGGACTGTACACAAATTATTTTTTCATAATCTAGAAACTAAATAATATTTTCCAAAACTTTTTCTCTTTTTTTTTAATGTTTTCCTTTCATAAACTCAATTTAAATAATTTGGTTCCAGTTTTAGTAAAATGAACATAAAAAAATGATTTAAAAAAACTGATTTTTTTATGTACTAGCCCCTTAAGCCATTATCCTTTGACCACTGAACCTGAAGTTGTCGTACTTTTGGCTTGTTTATAAAGATAATTAATACATAAAAAACAACAAAAAAAATATTGTACTGCGTAAATATTTATTTGAATTTTTATAAAAAAATTATCCTTTATACAATTACGTTTCTATAAATTTGAAGCAATGAATAATCCTTAAAAAAAAAAAACCTAATCAAAGTAAAATAATATAGACTTTATTAATGGGAGAGTACATCACAAAAAGGAAGGAAAAGCACATCGCCAAAAAGGTGATAATTAAATCAAGAAAAAAAAGGATTTATTATAAAGTCTCTTTAGTAATTACCAGAAGAGAGACTCAAAGGACAAAACGGAAACTGTTGAATATTAATTTGATATTAGGAACAGAGTAAAGGAGATAGGATAAAATTCAAAGGATTGTAGGAAATTATTTTGATTTAATCAAATTTTTGGTGAAACATAAAAAAATATTCATAAATATAATAATTAATTTTAATTTAGTTTTAAGTAAGAATTTTTGATTTTCTTCAAAATTTTATGTAGAAATGTTAATTTATATGCAAATAAGTTAGTTAGTTAAGAAATAGAAGAAGATTACAAATCTAATGATACCAATAATTCCGATAAAAAATAATTCCGACTCCGACTAATAGTTAATGGGGGTGCGGTGGAGATAGAGAGATCATTGAACACTTCCTGTGTCATTGTCCCTGCCTCATGCACCTACGTTATAGATGCTTTGGTTTTGGTGCCTATCTCCTGAACGAACTGAGCGAAGCGATGGTTCATGGATGGCAATAAATCTGTAAATTTGGTAAAGATAGAGGATGGCTCACAACCGCCACGGTGGGAGTGACATGAAGGTTCTTCGCACCGAGGGGTACAATGGGCCTAGTTCTGGCCTGAGTGCTTGAGTCCTTCACGGACTCCCCTCGTTTAACTAATCCATCCATATAATAGTTAATGATCATACCGAGATGAAAATCCTTTCGAACTTTTCTTAAAACTAATAAAATATTAATTTTTAAATATAAATTTCTTCTTTTTTCAAATATTTTTACTTTTTATCTGCAGCTTCTTTATTAATTATTTAATAAAATATTTTCAACCATTTAATTCGCTGTAATACCTCCAAGTTCTACCCTCGCTGCTCCTTAAAACTTTTCGTTATAAACTAACAATCAGAAAACTTTTTCAATAGTTCTAACTAAGTGCAAATTCCAATTAGATTTAAAATCAGATTCTTTTCATCATCAGTTTAAAATTTTGTAAAGAACTTCGTACTCTTTGCTCCTAGCGTGAGATCCTTTTACCGTAAAACCGAAAAAACCCTAAAATTTATAGAAACTTTTATTGGAGTAATGTTTTTTTCTTCAAACTATATCATTTTCTTTACAGAGAGATTTTCTTCGTTTTTTTTTCCGCAGCAAGTTTTATTTAAAATTTCCACAATTTTACAAGATAAATAAATTAATAATATCCAACCAACCTCCTCCCCCGAGGTCTTTTCTCTGTTTTCCCAATCAAACAAAAATTCTATTAACTTTCCAAAACACATAATAATAAAAATATGTTTATTCATAATAACTATTACCGAATTTTGTCATAGTAGGAACTGGGAAGAACAAGTAAAGTGAAGTTTATTATAGTATAATAAAACAAAACTCATAATCTAGGGCAACAGATAACTCGTAGTTATATTAAACTTTGATTTGTAATTTCCAAAAAAAAAAACACTACTTTGTAAAATTCTTACATCTCTTATACATCATTTTCTAAGCAACATGTTGCAGAAACATTTTAGATGAAGTAGAGATACAAAATGTTGCTGCAACATGTTTAAGGTGCCAGAAACATGTTCAGAATAAAACTAACTAGTGTAATACTAGTGTTCGTTGCTTGGTTATCAGTCTACAGAAGCCTTAACGCCACGAAAAGAATTCAAATAACTTCAGCCATATTAGGGTTCCCCTTAATTACATGGTATAATACTAATGCTAAACCTTCCGTAGACCATTTATTGGGTAGATCCTTTAATTTATTAAAATGATAGTTATAAAGAAAGGAATGACCGACCCAGAAAAATGCTTGGAACTTGTAAATAACGTGCTCAATTTTGTCTTTTTCGTTTATATCCATATAGCTACAACACGATATCATATACGGGATCCGCGTTGGTAGCCCAGTGCCCCGTATACACAACTGCAGCCCTACCTTATGCCCATTTTCATTATTTTTAGGAGGTACCCTGATTTTAGAATTTACACAGCGGCTACATTTTCTTTTCACTACTATAAGCAAGAATTTTATTTTTCAAATTCGGAATCTGAAGACCTAAGTTTTGTTGGTTCAACTCCGTCGCAACACTCATAATTATTCTGCTAAGTACTCATAAAATGAGAAAAACTTTTTAATAATAATATAATAATTATATTTTTCACTTGGTACTTTTTCTAAACTTTTTGATAGTGTAAGTGTAAAGGTGTTTTTTTCGGATGGAACTCTCAAGAGGTCGGGGACGATGCTTAAATATTGAAATTTAAATTAGGATAACGAATAGTAAATTTGTGTATATGTATATATGTATAGAAGTATTTAATGTTTCTTGTATGTTAAATATAATTATAATTTAGGTACAAGTGAAACATCGACAAATAATATAAATCAACGAAAAACATGAATTTAAATTAATTCTGATTTTATTAAAAGGATTTGTGTATGGAAATTGTACATAAGAAAAGTGTTAGGATTTTTTAATATGGTATCACACGCAAAAAAAAAACACAAAGTTAAATTGTAATTTTAGTTTATTTAGGATATCCTGTAAAGTATAAACACATAAGGATGTTATAAATTAAGTTAACATTAGTTGTTGAGGTTAAATGGGATTTGTTTAATATTGCGGATTCACAAAAATTGTAAAATAAATAGTAAATTTTCGATATTTAATATTAAGCTTTAAGGAATATAATTTATATGCATAATTTTTTGTGTCCTCTTCAATGTAGAGCTGAAATTTTAATGCAAGAAAAGAAATTCCATTGGACAAGGAGTCATTTGTATTAGCCGACCCAGTAAACAAATAACGAAAATTGTAAAATTGAAATTTCTTGCGATGTATTTTCCCTACAATCAATTAGGACTTAGTGTAACATTTACGTAATTACGATCTATCTATACGGTATTTACATAAATTGCAATATGCTGATCATAATAACTACTGAAAGTAAATACTTTTCGGTAGGAATTAAAAAGATCTACTCAATGAGTACAGTAGGATGCCCGAAATTTTAATTAGTTCGTGTTTCCTTATTAATTCATTTTGTGAAATGGATTTCCACACGCCCATTTTCGGGGTGTGGGTAATTTTTATATGAAATTTAGTATTAAAAATGATTTTTTTTCCGAAATGCTCAATATTCGTTAGCACGTCGATTTAAATATTACGAAAACATGTGAGTTCTATATAAGAATTCCATAGATTTAAGATTTTTCTGTTCTAAAGCGTGCTCTAAAGTGTCTATGGATCGTTTCGGAATTCAAAATTGACAGTGTACAGTTTAGGTTCTTGAACTTATAATCTTATAATAAATCATGATCAGTTTAAAAAAAAGTGAGCATGTAACTTTCTTTTTATATCAATTTTAATTTACTTAAAATCAATTTTACGCGAAACTAAGTTGATGGCGTATGGATCAATTTAGATCTAAGCCGATAATTTCTTACTAGCAAATTGTCATTTTCAAGTCTTCAAATATTGTTAAAAAAATAATTAGAACTCGTATTTTTTTGAAAGATGAAGCAATTCAGAACGACAATTCGGTGTAGAGTTCAACCCTGGACCTAATGCCAGCATAGCATTAAACATATTTTACAATTTTTAGTTCCAAATGAAAGTATTCACGAGTTTTATCTCAGTTATTCTGCAAAGTTTGTTTTTACAGCAAATTCCACAATTTTTCTGGGTATATTTTCCTATCAAGCGTTATACTAACATGCCATCCTTAAATATCGTTATATATTTCCTATTAAATTACTCATTTCATTCAAAATAAATATCATTAACAAATTTTCCGTATCATATTTTCCCATAAACACTATTTAGAAAATTTTTGTTTTTAATAACTTTATAACAATTTCCTTCCTTTCTTTAAATCTTTATCATATCATTTTTTTATCACCTGTTTGCTTAAATGTTTCCGGTCTGGGGAATAATTTTTATTTATTTTTTTATAAAAAAAAAACTTTATTATTTCTCATATTCTTCAATAAAATATTCTATATTTTATATAACAAAATTTAACTGACCATACTTTTAAGCCAACCCAGGACTACATTAAAAAAAACGAAACCCTACAAAAATTATTGTTGTTTGGAAAAACCAGGAAGACAAAGAAAAGAAAACAAGTCCTTTACAAAATATTCTCATAAAATTTAATAACAATTTCTGTAATTTTCATAACAAGTAGAAAATGTACAAGACTTTGATTTTCACTTGAACTTTTCTACATTTTCTTCTGCACCTTCTAAAGTTTAAGTAATAAATTTACCCTATAAAAGATGGGGACAATCAAAACAACTTACAAAAGAAACGGAATTTTAATGTTAAATATTATTTATTTTTTTAGTTCGTTATTTTGTGGTATTTTATGACCAGGTAATTTTCGAATATCATAAATAGTTTTAGTTTCCCTTGAAGGGTTCATATTTTGTATATAAGCAAAAGTCAAAGAGGTTTTTTCTAAGTATTTATATAGAAAGTTATTTTCCTTAGCTTATATCATTGTCGAAAAGGAATTTTGGTTAAGAAAATTTTGTTTAGATAGAAGCTATTTATTATAAAAAGAATGCTTTGCTTTGTATCTTTGGGGGTTCAGTTGAAATTTCGAAAATTTCTTTCGTTGATTATACGTTTACCGAAATTGCTATTTTTCCAACGATCAGAACCAAATTTAGTGTTGTAAATCTCGGTTAAAATAAGAACGGAATTATTATTTTAAGAACGGAATTATAGAATTATATTTACTTGGTGTCTGTTTTGAAATTACTTCATGACTTTGAACTCCTCAGCTTTAATTTGAATATTGCCTTTTTCCAACACCCGAAAAAAAAATTAGTCTTCAAGATGAATTCCGTTTGTAATGCCATTATATTATCTGCATATACACTGGCAAATGACGGAAACATAAATTTGATACTTTGGAAGTTTAAATGCCCGTAAAACCAACAATATTTTGATATAGGGTCTTGTAACTTGGACATTAAAGAAAGAAGAAAGAAGAAAGAGGAAAGAAATGATGGTCTTTCATAACTAAAAATTTGATGGCTGCTACTATTTCACCTAGGATGATGTGAGGATTCATGTTATTTTCAAGAATGACCTATAAAACCGAGAATATTTTGATGTAGGGTTTTAAAACTTGTACAATAGATAGAAAAATTACGACCTTACGGAATCGAATTTAACGTAAGTCGATTAATTTGTAAAATTTCTAATTTTTTCTAAACCCAAATTTGTTGGATTAATCAAAATGAAAATATGGAAGCAATTTACTTAAATTTGACAGCATTTTTCTTCTTCTTTTTTTCTTGTGAATATTATAATATCAAAATTTTTGAAATGGTCGAAAATATTTTCTTACTATAAAGTTTTCTCTCTAAAATGTTTAAAAGGTAAAAGGAAATTTTCTTGATGGCAAAGGAATGTTTATCATCAGAAATGAAAATGACAAAACAAAGATACCAAAAATATTTTCATATTATAGAAAATTTAATCTTTATGCAATTCTTTATGTGCATATTTTTTTTTTTAATTTTAAAATTAAATATTTAAATTTTATTAAGTAATAACAAAATTTCTATCCTCTTTTCTGCAGCATAAAATTCAATTTTATTAACGTGCCATGAAGAATCGTAATTTTTAATATTTCTATCGCGTGTTGGCATCTTTATAAAAATTCTTTAAGTAATTTAATATAATTTAAATCAATTTTTTTTTTATTTTCTTATTAAATTTTCTTTTCAATATTTTTATTGACAGTAAATAAATTTATGGTGGGTAAATAAATAGTTTTAACCTATTAAATTTAACAGAAAATTATTGACTTTTATATTAAAAATAATTAAATTATTTCAAAAATTGAAACAGTAATTTAAAGTAATGCATTATCAATTTTCAAAGAGGTACAGAGATTTTGACTTTGCACTGGCTTCGGAATTTAGATTTATTAAAATGTATGTATTCAGTATAAAAGTAAATTGCGATGCTAAAAATCCAAGTTCACTTACGTAAGCGATTTCCAATTCCTCAAGAAGTAAATGGCACAGGACATTGTGCTTTGAACTACCACCTCAATAAAATGGGCCTGCCTGATACAGACATTTGTCTACTATGCCTCAATGACAAAGGGACGGCGGAACATATCATCCGCCACTGCGAAGCAATCGGAAGAAGTAGACTGCAAATATTAGGCAAAGGTTTCCTTACCTTGCAGAGCTATATTGCCGCCTCAAACATACTATGTTTCTTTAAATCTATTAAATGGTAAGAGGAAGAGGGACTTTAAACGCACAATAGATCGTTAAGGTCGCACTTCTCTCTCGAGTTCCCCTTCACAAAAAAATAATGGCACATCAGATTCTGAGCTTCCATATAACGTTGAACATCCACTAACTCTAAACTAACAGACTCTAATCTAATTCATATATTTAGTCGGAGGATACGTACACAATTGTGAAGAAGTAGCCTCGTGCCTCAAAAACCCTTCCATAACTTAACCTATAAATCTAAGTTAAAGTTTGGAAAGTCACGGATAATATACAAAGAACTACCATTACAATAACCTCACTCTAGAGATGTAATGAAGAAAAAGAATTTTAAGAATATCTTCTTTGCAACCTTCCTTCCGTGCGACTTAAATTATTATCTAAAATGGAATATTGTTCTCTTCAAATAACCCTATAAATGCAGAGAGATGCTTTAAGACCATCAGTATTTTAAATGCCATCTATATGAAGATCATAGGACTTCTTAACGAAATATACTCTCTTTTCGACATAAGGAAATTATTCTGAAGTATAGTTTTTGATAAATTTATAGAATAATTTTAAAGTTAATTAATTCTGCATTCTTGATTGGTTTAAATTTAATATTGTTGTGTTACTGATGTCTTGTTTTTAAAAGTTACATAATATTGCTCAACTTTAAAACTTCCGGTTTACTTATATTTAACACCTCAGATATGAAAACTGATATCAATTTTGACAATTTTTAATTCATTCTCGTGTAGATTTTAATTCTGATAAAATATCATTTATTTATTCCAGCATTATAATGACCTCTCATAACTCTTGACCTGTTTATAAATCATTCCACAATTTCTCTATTCCCCAATCCCTTTTAATATAATGTAATCTCTGTTAAATGACAAAACCTTTTTGATGAGACCACCCTTTGAGATTATAATATATTTTGATGGATATCATTCAGAGCATTCAAAAAATAGTGCCTACATAATAATAATAATAACAACGGCGATGATGATGATTGAATTATGTTGCTGTGCACATAATATTTTATATTTAATGCTTCTGGCTATCTGTACAGAAACTGCACATTATTTACATTCCATTTTATCTTAAATCTACAAAAAAACAAAATATAAATGCTAACTAATAATAATAATAATAATCTTATAAAAACTGTGACAACGTAAAGGCTGAACCCAGTTTTCGTTATTCCACATTTTTGTTGTTGTCTTTCATTCAAAACATTTCACAACATGTTAGCATATTGTCCTCGAATTTTATGTTAAGAATTTATGCTGATATTTTTAATGATTTTGCTTTTTTTTATATATTTTTGTCCTCTTATGCTATTTTGTGGTAGCGTTTATAATATTATTTGCTTTTTTATTTTGAGTCAGCTCCCCTTGCTGAAAATGGAATTTGTACAAAGTTAAATATTAACAGTTTAATGACAAAAAAAAAAAAATAATAATAATTGCGAAGTCGAACTATGCGCGGAGTAGTTTTATTGAAAATAGGAATTTTAATAGTGCCGATGACAATTTTCTGTGTACAATTTTTTTTAAACATTTCTAACCATATTTGTGGAATATTGTTGAACAAAATTACGCCACCTAATGGACGAAATTTACAATAATGTTGCTGCAGTTTCATTTTCAATTTTTATGACCTTTCTGATGCTGGGCGCGAAAAATTTAATATATTAAATATAATAAAATTACTTACATTATAAAAGTGATGCTCGAAGTGCAGAAAAGCATTAATGCAGCTAACAAAGCATATTTTTTAATACTGCTAGTTATGAAATCGAGAAACGTCCATGTGAAAACGAAAACAAAGCTATACAAAACCATCATCAGAACCATCTTCACATGTGAAATCTGGACTCTGTCAGAAAAAAAAAATAATTTAGTAGATATCTTTGAACGGAAAATACTCCGTCGAATCTATGGTCCTAAAAATGTCGTAAAAATGGCGTATAAAGTACAATGATGAACAGTACGCCTTATACCAGACCCCGAAGGTCTCGGATTTCATCAGATTAAAGAGACTTGAATGGGCTGGTCACATCGAACGAATGTGTCTGCCACTCAAGTAACCAAAAAATCTACATCGAGTACAGCAAGTGGGAAAAGACCAGTTGGTAAGCCGAAAGCAAGATGGTCGGACGCGGTGGTCCAAAACGCTAAACTTTTAGATGAAGCTAGGGCTCAATTTGGGCTGTGAGAGCTTAAGAAGAAGAAGATAAAAGTTAAATAAGTAGCCCCATCTAGTGCTAAACACTTTTATTATCACTACTTTGAAGTATTTTATACATTATTATCTTTCCAAAATGTCATCTAATATTATTTTTGTTGAAGACTTAACCAACCATGAATAATTAAATAGCTCCATCTAGCGGCTGATTTTTGAATTTTCGTTGACAATGTCTCTGAAACCAAATTATTATAAATTTAAAATGCAATGTCTACTAAGACTTGGTTACAAGGAAATTTACTGGATTTGTAGAAATTTACAATACACCTGGAAACAGACGGACAGATAGAAGGACAAATAATAGTTAATATAAGAATTTTGTTGCTTTACATTGTGAATAATGTTTTCTCATTTGGAGCGATAATATACACAGTAAAGTTGCTAGAGGGTAAAACAAAAAATAAATATTTCCAAAAGGGTAGGACTTTTTTACTTGGAAATATGTTCAACATAGCACAGTGTATAAAGTTAAAACGGAAGTTCTATAACATTGTTGTATAACATGCGTTTTCTTGATAATAGGACACTGATAAAAATGTCATTAGATTTTTTTTTTTAATATTACGTGAATTTATATATTTAAAATGGTCATTTATTTATAATTATATTATATAGAATTTTTTTTATATATTTCTTTAATGTTCGTGCAAGAACTTATGAACAATATGAACAAGGGCGAATAATTATTTGGTTATTGGAGATTTTGTAATTTATAGTTGGCGGCGGGGAAGAGCATTAAATTGAAATAATAATTTCTGTGTACTTTATGTAAAAGTTTTATTATTATTAAGGGTAATTTCATTGGCTGTAATGTAATTACCAAATTACATTTGAATACTTTTATAGGTTAAAATAATGGAAAGAATTTATTATGGCAAATAATTCATTCAAAAATTGCAGTTAATTTAAAGGCTTTAGAATTGCCGCTCATTGTTAGACACACATAATGTTAGTTAGATTTTCTGAATTTTATTCTAGAAATTTGAAGATGTAACATGTCATAATTTAAGAACATATTAAGTTGACCAAACTTGAGAGATCTTTTAGCACCAAACTTTATTCTGTAATTAAATTTTAGTTCTGACCATAAAGAATATTTTTTATTATTGCAATTGCTCCCATAAACCTAAATTATATTTTTGTAAAAATGCAAACTTATGCTGGTGATGCTTTTGCGGTTACAACTTTAGCTCTGCCGCCTTAAAATGTTAAAAAAAAGATGAAGCATAGAAATATGATATGAGAAGAAAAATTGTTTATAAAATAATTATTTGAAATTTCAAAGCAGAATAGGGAAAAGATGAAATTGAGTTAAGTTTTCCGCAGAACAAAGCTGCAAGTTAACTAGTCTGATATAATTCAATTACCTATGTTTCATCTTTTTTAAAGGTGCAGCGGTATAGCAACAACGACGAGAGTATCTCCAGCTTTAATGACTAAATTTTATACCCATTAATTATAAAATTTATTCCTACCTTCTCAATTTTTTTGGAAGATTAGACGCTACAACAAAAGTTACTAAATTTTGTTGTTCCTGAAATGGAACCAGCCTTTCCGCACTTGTTCCTGGAGTGTACCACATTTTCTTCATTTGTTGTTGAAGCCGAAAGGCGAAAGCCCTTCCTCGCTTATTCCTGAAGAGGAACAGCTCTTCTGCGATTATTCCTGTAGTGGAACAGCTTCTCTTCGCTTGTTCCTGAAGTGCAACAGCTCTCCTTCGCTTGTTCCAAATATATCAACTGTTCTTCCCTCATTTCTGAAATTAACTGCCATTCTTCGCATGTTCCTGTAGTAAATCAGCTGTTTTTCAGTTGTTTCTAAAGTTGAAGAAATCTTCTTCGCTTGTGACAAAAATGAATCATATGTTCTTAGCTTGGTCCTGTGAATCGTATCCTTCTTCTTTTTGCACATTGTAATTATTTATATAATAATTTAGGTTAAAAAATAAATTAAAGTTCAAAGAACCAACGAGAATATCGACTTTATTCCCAAGTGTTCTCAACTTCAGACATGTTATATGTATCCCTCTAAAACATAAACATATTTTTGCCCATTGGGAATATAATATTTTTGTATAATGTATATTTGAAGCTTTACTACAAAATATTCACCTTACATTTTTTTTGTTAGTTAATATCCCTAAAGGATTCACGGTTTATAACAACAGAGAAATTACTGGAAAATTTTCACGTAAAAGTATAAATTTCCTCCCCAAAAAAAAAACAATATTAAAATGTCAGAAACAAAGTATAATATGTTAAACGCAAACTAAAATGTACATGTAGAAGAATTGCAAGGACGAAGGCAGAGTAGGGTATAGCTATTAAAAATGTTTACTCAATTTACTAAATAAAAGTTTTTTTCGTTTTTTAAATTTTCATCACGATTTTACAATACACAAACAATTGCATTTTTATATGTCAAAAATTCTCTTTACATGGCTTTTATTTTTCTTCACTGATTCACTAAATATTTATTTTTCGTTGTTTACTTAAAAAGGATGGGGACATTTACATTACTTAGAGGATGAGGAATAATATCCACCCATTTCTCTATTTCAAAATTTGTTAGGTTAAAATTGAAAAGTCTTAAGGGAAAAAGTCTGTTTTGTGTATTAAATTTTCTAAAATAAAGTTTAGGTAAACAGAATAATCACAAAAGGATCAGTTAAATAAGACTAAGGAATAAGGAGTTTGATGTGCCACCAATAAATAATGTTTAAAAACGTACAAAAAGACTTGCATTTCTATTTGCTATGTTATCGAATCAACCCAAAAAAAAAAATCTGTCAGAGGATTAATCTGTCTAATGTCCTTGTTTAACAAAATAATGAAAAGGAAAATTCTCTTTATTAGTAATATGAAATATGATACATAATAAATTAAGACAATATAGTAAAAAAAATATTATTATAAGAATTTCGTGCGGAATATAATCGCTACATCACTTTTTGAAGTAAATTTTTCATTGTGCGCTCTGTGAAAGTAATACTAATTTTTTGAATCTTCCTTTAAACGTATTCCTCTTCCTGAGAAGGCGTAATAATAGTATACTTCAAATATTTAGTAAAACGTATGCTTTTTGAAATTAGAACTGAAGAACCCCTAATTCATACCAAAAAATTACCACCCCATAAAATTCAAGAAGATAATAAATACAATGTCGTCTCTGATTGAATCAAAATTTATAGTTTTTTTTTTATTCGCGAGATATTATTCCAAAAAGGTATCGTGTAATCATCATACCTTAAAGTCCTTAAACCATAATGGACTTCTTTATACATTAAAACAAAGGGGTCGCATTAGGGTGGGCATGATGTGCATTGCAAGATCAAGAACGTATTTTTGTAAAATTGTATAAAATTTTCATTGTGGACATTCGAAGATTAAATACATTACACTAGCTTGGCCTAAAAATATATTTCTATTCAATTATATTCGGAAGGTAACGCTCTTTGATTAAAATTAATAGAAAAATGAAAAGAAAAACTCTAAAACAGCTAGGCTGCTCAGGTCGCGCTTTTAAATCTACTTCTTTAGATCAATTTCCATTTAATTTCTTTTGCAATCTCAACGTTCCAAATTTAGTCGTGAGGTTTCATCTACTTAGCAGCAAAAAAAAAAGGATTTCTTGTTATTACTCTTAATATTCTTAAGTAAAACGATTCTATCTTCATTTTAATAGTTCACAGTATACATTATTAACAAATTTACTTGAACTAATTGAAGAATGTTATTAAAAGAGTAACAAACTAGACCTCCAAATATATTTTCTTTATAATAATAATCAAATTACTAAAATTAGCTGAAGAAGATTTCCGTTCAAAATACGCTACTGCATGAAAATCTATTTAACAACGAACAAAATATATTTTCATGATACGCCACTGCCTGAAAATCTATTTAGTAGGATGGATAGTCCTTGAATGAAATGAGAGTTATATTAAATTGAGTGGTATTATATATATAGATATCTTGTGAAATTTTTCGACTATATCATATACAATAGAATTGGAATAGCGAATTGGTAGTTTTAATAAATATTGAATGCATGTCACGTAATAAATATCTTAAAAAAGTAACAACTCCTCTGACAAGAAATACGATAACAACAGTGAAACATTAATAGATAAAATGTAGTGAAAAATTTAATAGTTTCTTTTTGATATTTATTTGCAAAAAAAAAAGGATAATTTTAAAGAGCTATTTTTAGGGTTTCTATGAAGATTGAAGATTGATAATTTTTTTAAATTTCTTGAATTTTAATAATTATTTTTATTCATTTTTTATAGATTTTATCGTCATACAGTACTGGAAATTTTAGAATACAGAAAAAGCACAGAATTCTAAATTTCTTATAAAGGATTATCATTGATAGCTACTTCAAATCATCAAAGAAACATCAACAATTTACAAAAATATTATCAAATTATTATTAAAATTATAATTTCTTAAGTGTAGTAACCAAAAATTTTGATTATTTTAATATCTCTTAAATGTAAATCACATAAAAGATCAACGATTTTCTAAAGGAAATACCTTTACTTATCAGGTATATTCAAAATATCAAAAAATCATATGCTTTTGAACCCAAAAAAATCCTTTTTTAATCAAAAAAATAAATAAATAAATAAAAAAAACCCTTTCTTTTGTCAATTCCAAAATATTATCACCTTAAGAGTAATTTTCTTGAAAAGGATTTTTCCTTTTTTATAAATAAACACTCATGAAAACCCAAAATCGAAAATGATGACTATTTAAATAAAATTTTTGTGATAGTTTTTCTATGTTGATATTTATGATACCAAAAAGGTATAAAGTCTGAGTCATACTCTATGAGCATTGGGAAAAGGTGAAATTGAAAATAGTAATAATAATAATAACAATAATAATGAACCCATCAACTATACACAAATGTGCACCAAATTTTCTATACAAAATTATATTTTATTTTATATGATGTTGTGGTTCATGCCATCTGGACTCTGTCCTGTCATTTGTAGTCCTTTTTTTTTTTTGTTAAATTGTACATTTGCCGACAATTTCAATATAGATTAGAATATAAATTTTATAAATAGAAATCCTTTCACTATTATTACAAGTATCTTTTATATGTATATCCTTTTTTATCATTTTTGACTTAACTCTAGCATATTTAATGGAATTCTACAGGTGAAAATTATATCTGCAGAAGAAAAAAAAATATAAATAAGAATCAAATATTAGAGAGTGATTAGTTTCTAATAATTTCGTTTCGTATAGTTCCGTACTATAGTGTAGTAGAGAGTGCAATATTTAAGCTTAACAATTAATTAATTTTTTCTAATTGATTCTGAAGATTTTGTAATTCCGAATAATAACATTTTGATAAATTGGCCTAAAATGGTATGCTATATTGAATAATTCTAAAGCATCTTCTATAATCATAGGCTATTTCAGTTAAAAAAAATACAATATCATTTCAGCGGTGAAGGAGGAATATAACAGTATGCTTCGAGCACGAAATCATTCGGTCTGAATAACAAAAGTTCAATGACAAGCATCATTACCTTTCTCATGGTGAGTTGGTTGGTTGGTTTAAGTGGCGATTGCCAGCATTTCAGCTTGGACTCATGGTGGGACTCGATAAGAACTCGATGCGTTTTATACAAGCTGTGAAAATTTTCCATTAAAAATAGTGAAAATTTGAGTGTGTGTTCTTCAATACTGATATTTAAGTAACAGTCCTCGTAAATCAGAACCTAGACATTATCCACAGAGTTCTGTAGCTAAAATGATAATGAGATTTCAAGGTACGGTAAAAGTTATAAAACAAAATATTTTCCGATTCCGATAGTCAAGATGTAGTATGCATTAAAAATTGAATTCATTTATTAATAAATACTTCAAAATCCATATAAATTTAATAGGCCTAATTTAAATTGGAATATTTAGGTTCTTTTGGCTATTAAAAGTTTACGTAATATTGAACGTAATCAAATTCGTCCTGAAACCCAATATTTGCATACCAATTAAAGTATTATAATTTTGGTTTCATTTAGAGAGAGATATATATATATTTATATGAGTTTTATCAAGAGGCTGACCTATTCAAAAAAAATGCCACGTACAGACTATGCTGGTTAGCTCATGTTGTGGCAATGAATGATACATCTCCAGCTAACGTTAGCATTGATTCAAACCTGAGGGAATCACTGTTCATATTGGTGTTGAAGGACGGTGTTGAAGCGGAAATGACGATGATCAACATTACCGGAAGATGGAAAAATGCTGCGGGGGAGAAAGTCCTATAGAAAAATCAACTTTCCTCGACACTGGATCACGAGTTAGTAATGCCGGGTAAGTAAGTAAATATATTTAACACAAATTTTCGAATGCTATTTCACTAAAAGTAAATCTTAAAGATCTGTCACCAAGAAATGTTAAATTTATGAAGTCGAAATGTTATCTAGATAATGGTCGAAAGACATTTAAAGCAATATTTTGACAATTAGTGTTTTTTAAGTACATCCCTTTACAGTAGTACCAATTATTTCAATATCATTTTTGTATCAATCATCTCTGTTCGGTTGGAATATTCGCTATTTAAGATGATTTTTTTGTATGACTTTGGTATGAACTATTTCACCGAAATTTTAAAAATTAATTTACAGATTTTTGAAGTAATCCCAAAAAAATTGGAAACTAAAGTCTTATCTACAAAAATAATGTATTTTAAATATTATTTAAAATACGTTTAACAAAACTAAATTTACAAAAGGATTTGCAATACAATAAAATATTATAAAAGAAAAAGGATATAAAAATATTACATTTGAACATATTTTTTTTTTTTTTTCAAATTTCCACATGAGTAAACTCTCTTTCATTTTGATTATTGTTGGTTAAAATTGTATACCAAAAATATATAAATAACAACAAAATAAAATCACATCAAAGAAATTGAAAATTTAAAGTGTCAAATGATTTTCCATAAAGCAAATATCCTTTATTCAAAAAAAAATGCATCCTTTTTTTAAAATAAGACTTGTTTGCTAAAAAAAAATAAACACACCTGGACCATTCAACCCATAATTTCCATCACAGGAAAGGACAAATAAAGCAATATTAAAAAAGGATTATTAACTGGACTGTATCGATTTTTATCAATAAATTCTTTTAATAATCAATATTTTAGAGGTATTTAAATTTTTTTTTTTGATATTTATCCTTTTTTATCCTTGGTTATCTGACTCCTTTATTTCCTAAGAAAAGTGAGTTTTTATTTTTTTTATTAAAAGGATATTTTTTTAAGGGTTTTGAAAGGATTGGCAATCTTCTTATTTATATACATTATATTTTTGTTTGGAGTACCAAAAGGTTTATCCTTTATATAGAATTAATTTTGCATTGTCATGAAACCTCTTTTTTATGGTTATGAGATGACATACGACAGGATATTCACAGGTGTGTTTTTTGTGTTTATAGCTTTAATATACGGTTCAAAATATATCATGACGTAGGATATTATGAGCCGAATGATTTCTATTTCTAAAAATTGTTTTTCTTTTCTTTCTTTTTTTCCAATAAGGAGGAATAAATTTAAATGTCATTTTAAATCTGTGTCTTTATCCTTTTCAGGTCATCACAAAATGATCTAAATTTTATGTTAATAATTTCTTTACTATTTTTTAGGTAAACTCTTGAATTTAGGTCTAGTTTTTTATTTATATAAAAAAAAAATGTTTTGTAAGAATGATACCAAAATTTCAGGGAATATGAATAAGTGAAGGACGAAATAAGTTTCGGTTGAAAAAATATACAAAAAATGATTTAAGGATATTGGCTTTTTGATTCTATATATAAATATTTATTTTTTTAAGAAATGAAAACAAATCAAGGATAATACGTAAGTTAGGTGGTAAATTGTGGGAGGTTTATAAATATAGTATTTTTTCTGTTTTAATTTATAGCTGAATTGACAGAAATTTTATTAGCATTTTTTTTTTTGCAGGATTTGAAATATGGAATCAATCGTAAATAGAAATATCAACAATAACAAGAAGGATATTTTTTAATGAAATATGGATTTATGGTATATTAATATTATTAGTGTTGCCAATTGAGTACTAAATTATGATAATGGTTTTTTACAATATAGTATCACAAAATCCAGAGAAGCGTCACGACAGCGGATCATGACAATCCTTTCGATAAAAATGTTTAAGTCAATTAAGAAGTGATATCGATAATGCAGATTCTTTTACTGATATTTTAACATTTAATTGTTCTATCTAGCTCAGAAATACATCAAAAGTTAAGGTTCAGGACATATTACGATTGTGTAAATAAATAATGGCCATAATACATAAATTTCTTTAAGAAATAAGAGGTTATCCAACTTGCCATAAATTAAATAAGATAAAGAAAGGTTTGTTAAGACAGAAGTATGAACCTTTGGCTCCCTACACCGCAATCTCAAAAGATCTATTGTTGATACCCTACTAATCTTTGTTCGGGTTTACGGGTTTGTTAAATGTAAGGACTTCTTTAACTCTTTTTTTAGAAATCTAAGAATCGCATTTCTTTAACGTTGGATATCATGTTATATTTCCCGACAATATTTTTTCCAAAAAGTAGCAAATAATTTTTTACTTAACACCCCAATGGATAATTATAGTTAAATATGATTTTTTCCCATTTTCTTGATATCAGCCTATAAGGTCTTCAGCCTACCTGAAGGTAAATATTTAACGAAACATCATATTACGTAGATCATACACCACAAACAGTAAAATGTATACGCAACGCTGTCAGGTTATCTTTGAAGACTCATTCATCTATTTCCTCTGAAGGCTTCTAGCATTATATAAGATTGAAATCTAATAAAAGAGCTACATCAAAATACCAATAAGTATTCGATGTTATATTTCAATGAGACACTGCTAACAGTTCCGATATAGTTGGCATTCGTAAAAGTGAATCCGTATCAATATTTACGAATTACATAACTTACAATTCTAATGTCTTAAAGATTTTGTCACTACTGAAATTGTCTACAAACTACCTAAAATATCAGTCAATTTTTAATATTTCTATAAATCTTTTAGCATAAATTTAGCTTCTTAAAACTAAATCAAAATTTTACCATAATAATTATTCATAAACTTTTATATAAACATTAAAAAAATGTTTGATATAAAAATATGCTTATTTAAAAACAACATAATCAATCTTATTTTAATTCAACATTTTTCTTATTTTTGTACATTTTCCGGTTAACAAAAAAAAAATGAAAATCTGATACGAAAATAAAGAAAATAAATGATTTTTTAGCGTGCCTGACTGATTTTTAATTGTTCATTTGTGCGTGTATTTATGAAAATTAATTTTAGTGGAAAAAAAGCCTATAGAATCGAAATAGCTAGTATGGGAATGGAATTTTGGTTGATTAAAATCAAGATTAAATGTCACTTTTTACAAAATTTAGAAATCCGAAATGAAAAATTAATTATAATAATTATTCGTAATTATGATAAATGATTAAAAACTATTATAATCATTTTTTATCAAATTTAAGAATTCAAGGATATAAATTTAATTCTGTTTAACATTTTATGAAGATTTACTAATTTTAGTTAATTTTCTAATTTTCCGAAGGATCATTTTGGTGTATACGACTTCAATACAGAGTTTCCAACGTTACTCAATTTTTTATGTTTTTTCCAATTTTTTCTACATCTTTAATTACTGTTTTTCGCCATATATGTTTCATTGGTGTCTCTAACACTTCTTGCTCCTTGCTGGCGTTGGTGTTTATACATTAATTTTATTTAGTTTTTCGAAATTTTGTAAATAGGACTTTGTTACGCCAACGAACAGTGGATACAAATTGTAGAATGATCGATCAATATATTGTTAACAGAAAATCGTACCGAAATTATGAATAATTAAGGACATTCTTAATGGATATGTATAATTAAACAGAATAATTGATTTTTGGGGTACTACAAACTCTCATGTTCCCCACCAACGCTTCTTGCATTACCTGTTTCGTAATTGAAGTATATTTGGTATACTTAGTGTATATGTTACCGTTAAAGTACGAAATACGTTAATGTCAACATTACCTAGTCAATGTTAACATTAACTAAACTTTCCAGTTAAAGTGCGAAAAAATCTTAATTTCTTACTTTAACTAGTTATTATTGATATTAACGGTTAGCGGTTAGTTAATGTACGGATTTTTTTTTAGAAAAAAGTTTTTTCATCATAATCAGAGAAGCCCATTCAGATTTCCATAAGTACAGTTTACCACTGCATGTTAGAATTTATTTTGTGGATAAAAATTAGTTGTCACTTGTCCTTCAGTATGAAATAAATTGCTCAGGATGAAATAAGTCTACTACAAACTGAAACATTTCAGTCTTTTGGAAAAGGTCAAGGATACCGAAAATGTAACTGCAATTCTAACTGCTCTACAAGGATGTAAACTTGTCGTAAAAATAAAAAAAAATATAAAATTTCTCAGATTACCTATCGACGATCAGTTAATGTTAACATAAACTTGTTATTGTTAACATTAACTGAATTCTGAACTTTAACGGTGACATATGTACTATCCAACGACTTTTATTTTCTTCATATTTACATTGTGATAGGCTCCTGATCTGTAATTCTTCTTTTTCTACATAATAATTCAGAATATTCTACATAATATGATTCGTAAACATTTTTTATCTTTACAATTATTTGAAGCTTGTCAAGCAAAACTTAGTTTTTAATGAAACATTTTTCTAAATTTACTAATTTCAGTTAATTTTCTAAATTCTGCCATCTTCTTTCTTCTTAAAATAATATGTTTTACATCCAAAAACTCTAACCATAAATTATATGTCTACTATTTTTTTATAGAAAATAATAAACGATTAAATAAAAATCTTTACCGAGGCCAATAATCTGTACTTCTAAAGTTAAAAAATATAAATTTTATTTGACCATAACTAAAATGTCATCATCATATTCATCATCTAAATTTTCGGTTCATTAAATTGCTTTGTGGTCGTTTCTAATAATAAAATCGTTTTTTCTGATCGTCCTTTTTTGAATATTATTTATTATTATATATGTTATTGTCCTTTTTCCTTATAAAATATTGAAATTATACTCAATAAATGACGACGACGACGACGAAGATGAAAGTGATTTTCGAAAATAGAATTTTGCAGATAAAAACTATAATAATAAAAATTTTGAAAATCAAAATTTATTGTTTCTTTTAAAAGGAATTTGGATTTATTGAACTAAGGATTTTATTATGCCGCTATTGTTTGTGAAAAACAGGATCAAAAATATATAAATTTTTTGCAATACAAGAAAAATTAAACACCTTTTCATGGTCAGTTTTATAAATCAGTTCAACCAAAATTTGTTTTTCATAAGAATTAAATGTCCTGCAAAAAAAAATATACACACAATTAATAATAATTTAAAAAGTCATTATTTAACAAAAGTCCTTTTGAAAATTTCTGATGCGACAAATTTTCTTAAAGATAACGCCAAAAATATTGATTTTCTTATTATATAGTTTCTAATAAATTCAATTTCCAGGTAAATTATAATTGACATACAGTCCAGGACAGAATAATCTTTTGTATTTTATATTAACGATATGAAATTACATAAAAATATACACGAATAAAGGACTTTTCTATATGGAAAATATAAAAGGACTACAAAAAACTGTGAAATATTATAACAATTAACAATGAAATCTGAAGTGCAAAAAACTATATTATAACAATAAAGAAAAAAGGAATATTTAAGAGTGTGTCCTTTATGTCCTTTTGTAAATTGTTATTTTTTAAAGGTATATATTCAAAGACTACTTAAGGTGTCATTTGTTCAATCAAGCGATTAATTCTTTTTATTTTTTTTGCTTGTGGAGTATATCAATTAAATTACTGTTCAAAAATTCACTAATTTTCTATATGACAAAATTCTGTTAATAATGGAGACCCCCTACGGAGAGTTGGTAGGTAATAATATAGTTTAAATATTAGAATTAGGGATGTGAAAAAATATATTAGCACAAAATATGTAACATTTGTAACTGCTCCAGTTTTAAGTATAACATTTTGAGTTATATTTAATGAATAATATTTGAGTTGTTTACGGACCTACTTTTCCAATACTTATGGAATTGGTAATCTTGTACCAAAGCCAAAAAAAAACAAAGCCATAAGAGTTTTCTTAACATTAAACAGGAATAATCAACGAGAAATGATTAGAATCCTAACTACCTAACATGACGAACAAGACTGTGTCTCACGACAAGCGGGAAGACATGATTTACATGCAATTTGATTGGCAAAATCTAAGTAGAAGAAGAGTTAAGATGCCGGATGACTCCATGTTTCATAGCGTGGAAGAAATACTAGTAATGGAAATTCTTGGATTCGCAAGACAACCGGGATGAATAATGAAATAGAGATATGAACTAGTATTGTGTAAATTAGAGGGATATGCTACTAAAACATTTTCCGCGATCATTATAAACACTACATTTGATGTATAGAATCAAAAACTCCCAAGCAAAATTAATATAGAACATGATTTTGAGAAAATATCAGCGGGTTTAGCTCCAATCTCAGTAATATAAGAATGTAGTTGGAAGAACCAATCAGTAATGATTTTAATTTGTCATTATTCTTCAGAAATATAAGGAAGATTAAAGAAATTGTAGATTCTTCTTTCTAAATAATCTCAAAGAAAGATCACATATACGGAAAAAACTGATATGGCCAAGGATGTAGGATAGATCAGTGTACTATGAGTAAAATTGGTCATTTATAGAAACATCCCACAGGATTTGAAAGCCGTTTAAACGTTTGAAGTCAACATTAGTACTGTACATTATTGGATTTATAGCTTTCAACAACTAAAATAGCTCATAATTTCTTAAATTTAAATTGAGCTGATTTTTACCTAATAATTGACGAAATAATTATTATTTTTAGTTTTTTTACAACCCCGAATATGCCCTGATGTAATTAATATAAAATTTAATTCTCGTAAAAAATAGAACCCCAAGAAGAAAAAAAAAACTTTAAATGTTCACCTCAAGCCAAAATATTACATTAGAAAAAAGGTAAATCTTTTGCATATGCTCTCAAATACTAAAGATTTAAAGCTGGCTGTCTTTAATAATATTCAATATTTTTTTAAAAAAAACTTTTGTATATTCGTAACATTGATTTTAGTGTTCACCTGGTCCTCTTTGATTTCTTTATGTCGTGGTATTTGGTATGCCAAAATAAAAAAACGATACACCACAAAAAAAAGTACAATTTTTGCATTGGTTTTTGCCAACTCCAAAAAAAAAAAATCCTGATGCCAGCACCTGCCGAAATGTTGCAACTCTTTTGAATAATAGTTTTTTTTTGTTGCTGGTATTATTGTGCAGAATGTTTCGGTGGTTATCAATACAAATTTTATTTATTTTTTTGTTTTTCTCTTGTTTGGATGGACCCAACAATTTTATCTCTAGTACGAGTATGTGAAGATGTCCACCTGTTGGGTTCCGTTTAGCTTGTCCAAAACAATTTTTTTTTTATTGGTTTGTTTCTGTCACGGTTCACGGAGCCGAAATTAATAATGATAATAATGAATAGCCTGTTGTTGTTATAGAAATATCACAATTGATGGTTTTTTTAAAAAATCATGATAATAATTTTATTATGTTTTTTAACTTTTTGCATATATTGTAAAATATAATGTTGAAAGTATGCATCTGTTTCGTTAAGGTTTTTTTTTGCATTGTAGGCCTTGAGGACAAGATTTTTTTTTGTGTATTTAAGTTGAAATTAAATTTTTTCCAAGTGAATAATTAAAATTAAGATTTAATTGGTTAATTGATGTGATGCCTATTAAAAAAATGACACAATGCAAAATGATTAACTGAAAGTATTTTTCAAAATTTCGGTTAAGAAATATGAAATTTGAGTAATAATAAAAAGTAGCTTCGATTTATATAGAATATTAGATTTGATTTTACAGGGGAAAACCGCGTACGACACATCGGTAGCTACAAAGTTACACTCTCAGAAACATAGTTCCTCTCATTATGCTTTCCTTTCCTAAATATGAGTCACTGGTCACTGCCCAGACCAGAGCTATCTATAAACAGTACAACTGAGTGACAGGGACCATTATCTTGGGGGTGTAACTATATGTAGCTACCAATGTTTCATAGTAGCTTTCGCGTTATCGGCTCATATTCACATATTGTTCCGTCTCATCCTTGCCTTCACAGAATCTACACACTTATTCTTCCGATATTCCAACGCTTTGCAGATATTTTTTAACTTTACAGTGTCTGTAAGGCAAGCCTACAACTACGAGTGCCCTGTTTTTCTTCTTATTCATTCCAAGAATTTGTGTAGCTCGTTTTCTGGAAGGACCAAAGGTGAACATCTACAAATGTCTCATAACTACTCGCCTGTTCTAATAGCTTTGAAAAGATCGCGCTGTTTGGTCCTTTTGATTTGATGTAACAGCGAGAAACTCCGCAGTACGGGACTGAACTATCTAATCAGCTATTTAAGATTTGTAGATCTATTTAAAAGTTCAAATAAAATGTTATCAATTCATTCAACTTTATTGAGCAATTACAATTTTGTGCTGATTTTAAACTGACAAGAAGAATAAATTTATTTATATCTTCGTTTTCTGACAGTATATTTGATTGTATTTATTGGCTTTACTTAAACTCCATAAAATTATGTAATTTAAAAAATAGAAATTCCATTTCACCACAATAAAATTTACAAGTGACCAAGCATAAATACATAAATTCATTCTATATAAATACAAAAATTATTGTTACGATTTAATCCTTACAACAAAAAAAGGATATAACTAAAACTATAATAATTATTTAGAATTTTGGGTGACAAGTAACGGAACCATATTTTATTTACACATTTAATGGTTTTAATAATAATAATCCATTTAATATTTTAGCACATTTTCATTAATTTATCACCATCAAAACACAAAAAACAAAAAATGTTTGTAATAATCGTTTGCAATGCCTCCATAAAAGGGATTTTATTATAATAGTTAGAAACTAAAATAGTTGCAGACAATTAAAATATGGGGGAATTAAAAGCGTTGACACGAAAATAATTGAATGAAAATCGAACCAAAAATAATTTTGTCGCGTTAGTAAAAGTTTTATTAAATATATTTAGGGAATTTTTAGTTGGATATGACCTGATACGATGTTGTTATAGTTGTTGGTTGTACGTTGTAGCCATTAACACCTTTTCAGACATTTTAATCTCTGGGAGTCATAATAATGATTCTATTTTCGTGGTATTTAATGAAATTAAATATTGAAATGCTTTTAAAATTGAAATTTTGTTGAAATGGTATTAAAAATGTAGTCATACTGTGAACCGTGTTGGTTACTTTATTGAAATTTGGAAATAGGAATTTCATTTTTTATTTTTTTCCAGTAGCATTGGTTTTAAATTTGATAATAAAGACTAGACAAGTCAAAAAAAATACATAAATGAAACAATTTCCAGTAGCAATAAAGAAATTTAGAATTACCGTGTTAGTGGTGAATTGGCCTATTCAACAAAATTCTTATTATTAAGTAATGATTGTTTATATACATAAAAAATGGTCAATAAAAATTAAGTTACTGATAAATTAAAGAATGTTAACTAAAATAGACCCAAACAATAATTTGTCATTGTAGTGAAAATAGTCTTACGCGACAAATAGAATTCATTTTAAATAGTTAGTCTTAATTTAAGTAAATTTTTGTTAGAGAAAGTTCTAAAAACTACAGATTCTTATTAATTTAATTAAAATTTAGATTTTTTTTTATTAGAAAAACTTATATGCCTAACAATTTGTTGTTGAATAACAAAGTTACTTTACGATGATTAAAAGTGTATTTTTACCTCTATAAATTGACAAGAATAATGAAAATTAAATAAAATAAAATTGTTTAAGTAAAATTTTCACAAAAGTTACGTTTAGTGAATTACAACAATTCACCACTAAGCAAGCGTCAGATTATTCAAAGGAATTGTCACGATACATGCGATTCTTAGGAAGCATGCAATGAGATTAAGACTTACTCCTCCATATCCCATTTGTTGTGAGTGTATGGAGTAGGTGAAGACAGTTGAACCTTTGTTTATATGCCATTCAGTCCAACATAAAAGAATTAGAAAATTTGGTTGTTTCGTTATATAAAACCTTGAAGACGCAGGTGAACTGAAGCCGACTCAAGTGATATCATCATTAAAGAAGTGTGATGGGTCGACACGATGTCATAATGATACAGTGTCGACTGAAAGGTACATGTGGCCTAACTTTTACGCCTTTAAAACCAAACTAGGAACCAATATTAAAATTTGAAAGAGAAAGATGAGAAAAAGTATCAGCGGTAGATGAAAAAACATACGGTAAGTTATCTCCGTTATATGATGTAAAATTTATCGATGGTTCTTATTGTCAGCAGTAAAATTTACATTTAATTGATTTTAAGATATAGAGAAAAATATTAACTTAAAATAATTTTTCAGAGTCCAAATTATTTAGAACGTTTCAATATGACTTTTTTTAAATGTTACTTCAGCGTAACTTTTAACTGTGTATTTTACGGATAGGATCTAGAGGACAAACATATCAGTACAGTATAGTAAATATTAATTAACTCAGATTTTTATTAAAATTAAGTAAATTTGAACTAAGAAGGTCCTAGTTAAGTTGTAAACTAAAGCAAGTTATGGACAAACCAAGCAGGGAGTTTAAAATCTTCTCCAACTACATTACTTTACAAGTCAATTTCTTTCGATTATTTCTGAAATTTTAAAGATATTAGAAAAATTAATTTATATTTCTCTGCTAACTACATAATTACTATATGACCTATCACAATCATATACTGAATTTCTAAAAATATAGAAAATAAACCTAAATTACTGAAGAAACCTTATAAAAAAAATCACCTGCTCATATATTCCCAATTCAAAAAACTCAATTATTTACTTAAATTTCTTAAGAACGAATTAAATTCAACTTAGAATTACAAGAGCGAACCACTTTTATTAAATCCTTACCAAATAAAATTCACCTGCACATATCGAATATTAATAAAAAATCATATCTAAATTTTTATGACTCTGCCATGCTATAAAAACTGAAAATAGAACAGGATATTTTACACCTGTACGCTGAAGAATTTAAAACTACCTGACTCGGTAATTCTCATAATTTTATAAATACTCGGTGATCCGAAACCCCGTGTCTATCTTGATCTACCAGAGAACTACTAATAATGATGTAATTTACTCTCGTCTAATAATTTTGAACGATCACCTTGATCAAGATCAAGAGTGGTGGACAACATGACTAGGCAAACAATTAATAATAATAATTTAGGGTTTCAAATTTCATAGCTGGGACAGACAAAACATAATTTTTAATGTTACAGTTTTTTATGGACTATATAAATTTTATTATATTCACCTGCATTTTTTTATTATTATTTATTATTATTATTATAATGTTAAAAAGGATAAAAAAAAATTTGAAATCAAAATTTTTTATTATACTGTTTTTCAATTCGGGAACACAATCAAAGTTAAAAGGATTTCTGTAAGTAAGAATCAAAGTTAAATTTATCAATGTTTATTGGTGCTAATAAGAAGAAATTAAATAAATTCTACATTTAAGGATACAATTAAAATAATAAAAAAAAGGATTTAAAGAAAGTTTGTATAATAAAATGTAGAACAGGTGAAAATTGTACGGTAGCCAGCAGTGCAAAGAAGTTTATAATAAAACTATTCCATAATGTATGAAGGTTTAATAGAAAAAATGGTGAGAAGATTTTGAAAGGCTAATATAAATTTCAAAAGATTTAAATTTTCATTGAATTATTTAGATATTTAGGATGGCTTTGAGTTAGGTATGTAGTGATTAAATCATTTTAATTATAACAAAACGTTTTTTTAAAGGAATTTCATTCCGAAAAATGTTATTGGAATAAACTAATTGAGATAAAAATTAACACTTTTAGAATTTCTTGATTTTTATGATAATTTAATTAATTTTTAGTTTAATTACAGTTCCACACACTAATTTATCCTATACGTACAGCATACGCACTACAGTGCAACTACACCTCTTCGAGGCTACCGGCAACAGTTTATTATATCCTCAGTAGTCTGTATAGTAGTAAAGATAAGTGAATGATGTTATCTGAGAGCTGTAGGTTATATAGGAAGTCAATACTTCCACTCGACTGTATATAACTTTTTAAAACTCTTTATCTTTAGAACCGGAGTTCCGAATTCGATTTGGGAAGTCGTTGATAAACCATAGCTAATAAAATATATTAAAATACTCCACTAATGTTGATGCCGTAGTTACAACAAGACTAAATCAGCTTCGTTATAATTGTTTTTGTCTACTCCTTTCATATTAATGAAACATAATTTTTATAGATTTAATATTAGGCTGAAGCTCACTCAACTAATTCTTTGTTGTCACCTTATCCACATTAACGTACTTATACAAAAAATTCAGATAATTCCTAAATACTCGTAATAAGAACTGTCAAAACCTTATAAAAACTCCATTCAAAGATGGAACTCGTATTTGCTTTGGTTATCTTCTTTCTTTACAATTATTTACATCAATTATGGTTAACATTACCATTAGTTCCATGATACGGTTAGCGTTAAGGTAATCTTTATATAGCTACAATTGCGTCTCTCTTTTCCTAAACCATGTATAGCGAGTTAAATCTTTTGATTAAACTTCACATTGTCCAGTGACATTATGGCAAAGTTGTCCAGTATGGCAAAGTCGGCTGTGTTCCGACTGTAATCCCTCATTACGTAAGGCGTGAGCAATTAAAGAATATTTTTGGAATCCATATATGTAGTAATTATTAATATCAATATTTTCATAAATAATATTATCTAAATTATTTATGTAATAACTGAAAATTCTGAACTACAAATAACAGAATTATTTATGTAAAAGGTTATTATAGGCAAAATATGAATATATAATTATGGTATCGAATATTAAAAAGCCTTTAAACATATAAACATTTTATAATTAAATACTGAATTACTCAGTAACTCAAACTCTCCAATTTTACACAAATTCATTACATAATTTTACAGTTGAATAAATCGGCAAGTGCGTAAATATATTTCTAAATTTAAATTCATAATTACACATAAATATTTATTTTAGGAGGTATGGGGATCGGTTTTCAATTCAACAATAAGCACCGATTAAATTTCTATATAAATGTAAATAATAAATAATTAGAAGCCATTGAAAAATTTTGTTTGAACCCCTTTAAAAATGACCAATGGTCATTTCTTTCATTATAAACATATTTAAATCGAAAGTCCTCAAGTCTCAAAATTTTATATATTGCTCATAAGAGTACAGAAAATTAAAACTTATTCGAGACTGCTAAAAATATCCTTTTTTGAAAATTAACTTCAAATAAATTATGCACACTTTAAATTAAATCATCCATAAAACTATACGATAATATTACAATAAAATTGAAAATGAAAATACAAAAAATTCTATTTTAAGGACATCTCAAATTGAAGTGCGGAAAATGCTTAAAAGAAAAAATTATTCAAATATTTCATTTACGGATTTACAGAAAAGGCTTATAGTTAATTGGTAATTAGACGATAGCCAAATAAATTTTGAAATTAAATAAATAAACAATTTAAATGGATTACATAAAAAAAAAATTGTATATTTGAATATAATATTCAAAGGATCTTTAAGAAGATTAATTGCATGCCATTTTTATAATTTAAAAACAGAAAGGGTTCAATTCGAATTTAAGGAGTAGAGAACAAGTCGAACAAGAAATGTTTTTTTTTTGTGAAGTATGAGAGTTTAGAATATTTCCAATTTAATTATAGAATAAAGTTCATTAAAATAAGGGTATTTAAAATAAACGTTCTGTGTTTTGAAAATAAAGAAATATTTCCCATAAAAAGGTAAATAAATCAAAGAAAGATTTAAACTAATAAGGGTTTAGACCACTTCAATCACATAAAAGGTATTTAAATTTAACTGATAATCATAGTATAGAAGACAGTTGAGTATTTCGTAACCCCTTTTTCTAATACATCTAAGGATTATCGATAAATGTTGGTTTAGACAAAATTAGAAATTTTCGAGAGTAATTTTATATAGGCCAAGGGCATACCTAATATCTTAATAACAAAATAATACTGATAGCTGCCTACAGCCCCCTTCAAATAGAGAGACGATGAATTTCATGGAAAAATTGTAATCTTATGGAAGTAATTTCTAGATGCAGCTAGTTATACAAGTAGAGTAGCTATACCAGTCCTGGGTACAAGATTGCCGCCATTTTGGATTTCCAGAACTAGCAACACTGGCCGTTATACACCCCTGTTTTGTCATAATCTGGCAACACTGGTTTTACACACCTCTGTTTTTGCCCTAATCTGCCCTGAACATACCTGTTAGCTGTTACCTGTTCACATCAAACAAACCTGTTGCCAGATTAGGGCAAACACAGGGGTGTGTAAACGCCGTGTTGCCAGTTCTGATCCAAGATGGCGGCAATCGTACCCAGGACTGGTATAGCTACTCTACTTATACAAAAGCATTCCTGTACCTCTGCATAGCAAGTGGATGAGGGTGTAATATTCGGTGATTCCGAAAAACCTCAATCTATTCTACACAATGTCCAAGTTATAAGACCGTTACAAAAAATTCATCTTCTTATCCTATTACATAAAGCTAAGGCCACATCGGACCAAATGTTTGTATTTTTCTAACTATCCCAATGACTGTCAAATCTGTAATTAAAGCATTTTGTCTTTGACAGAGTTGTAGCTGAATTAAACTAATACGTTTCAAATCAATTAGAAAACCAAATCAATAAATTTCCGTTCTTACTTGTACTTGCTTCCAAATATACAATCTAAATAGTTGCAACCTTCTATTTCTAAACGTTTTGTTTGTGGCACTTTTAGTTTGATACAGACGACATAAACACCTCTACGTACAGAGGGAACCACAGATGAAAAAATTAGTTTTTCATATAGATTTTGATTGATTAACTGGATGACTCAGACTATGGAAAGAAAAAAATATTGTTTTTCGAAATTTCAACTCGACCACGAAGCGTTCTGCATATGGATACCAACCAAAAATTGTTATTTTTGATTTAAATATCCAATAAACAATAAAATATTGGTTAAATAAGGATTTCATTTATCAAACTTAAAAATATTTTCATTTACATTATAGCTAAGATATTTTTATGTACAAGGATTTATATTCAATAGATAGATAGGAATATGCTACCTCTACATATATATAAATAATTGTTGTTAAGGTGTCACATAATAGGTAATAACAAATTGTTGTTGTTGCCATTATAGTGTTTATAATTATACAATAAATTGTTAAGTATTTCACTTAGAAAATGCTGGTATGCAAATATAAATAAAAACTTTTTATTTCTAAAAAGAAATTCAAAGAATTTAATTACAATTTATTATTTAAAGTTTTTGATGCCCCTATTTAATTTTAGAATTGTAATTTACTTAATTTGCATTTTGATTTTATTTGTAATTCTCTTTCCATAAATTATTTTATTTTAATTGTTTATTTTATTTAAACTTGATTCATTCTTAACAATATTAATGATCAAATTTCTATGGTAAACTGATGGTAACAAAATTACTCTACATAGAAACAAAAAGTATATATAAAAAGAGATCAAAACTTATATAAAAGTTTATGTATGGACGGAAATCTGGAGATTAAAAGTTTTATGCAATTATGTAATTTGGAGAAAAACTTAATGATTGAGGGTTTGGAGAATTGAATCTCTAAATCTTAAGATTAAATCACACAATAAAAACTTTTATATGAATTTTAATCTCTTTCTATATACATACTTTTTAATATAACTCATTATAATCATAAATAATGATGATATGATTCTGTAATGACAATTTCATTTCATATTAAATTTAAATATCAATAATATTATAAATGTAATACTTTTTGATTTTTGAAAAAATGGGCGTTACTGTTTAAATGTTTTAAGCTCAAAATCGTATGAGTAGGAGGTCCATATTCGGCACCCTTTAATTGTTTAAAAAATTACCTTCAGATTTCTAATGTAAATATTAATTAAAACATTGATTATAAAGCAATCAAAATATTTGGGAGGCAGAGATATAGTCTAAATATATTAATAGCCAAATCGACAGCTAAATTATTGTTAGAATAAAGACTTGCTCGTTGAAATTGCGGATCTACTGAAGTACAATCTTATCAATGATATTGTACTCCAAAAAGTTTAAAATGATATTGATTATTTTCAATTTATTACCACGAAATTCAATTTATAGAAGTTACTCCAATAGTTTATTTACAAATATTTATTTCGCTACCCTATTTCAAATCTTTAATAATATTATGCAAAATTTAAATTAAATTTTTTGTTAATAATTCAATTAACTCCCCTTTTTTTGGTTCGCATAAATACAGGGTGTTCCAAAATTTATCACTCCCATTTGTCCTTATTATATTTGTTATAATATTTTAATAGGTAAGACTCTTCAAAGTTAATGATGCCAGATGCTTATCACTTTTAGCTAAATGGAATTGTTAACATACAAAACTGCAGATTTTGAGGATTCATATAAAATTAATTTTGTACTCTCAAAACGTAACAATTCGTTGTAATCATTCATCACAAGAGGAAGAAATGTAAGAATAATCGATGAAATTTTTTTACCCGAGATGAGCAGTGGTTTAAATAAAATGTAGCCACATGCGACACGTTTGACAATGGACTTGTTGAAGGAAATTCTACCAAACCGCTAAATATTCATGCAAATTTGTAGCTACTGTACCTCAAATAGACCATTCGAGATGTAATAGCCGCAATATCACCAGCAACATTGGCGAGAGTGAGTTATAGAAAATAACTTGAAAATAGAAAACTACAATTTGCATTTTCCATTTTAAATTATTCTTTAAATTAATTATTAACAAAAATATATTGGAAATATTAATTTTGGAACACCCTGTATATCAAGTATTTTGCATATTCAAATTTCAATTTAAAATCCTTTACCCAAAATAATCAAAAAAGATGATGACAAATTACTTTATTTTCAAGTGTATCAAAATTTCAATATTTCAGAAATTAAGGATCATGAAAATTATTATTATCGTCATCTTGTAAAATTTTCAATTATTTCTAGAATTCTGGTTGATTTCGCGTATTTATTAAACAGGACAATGATTAATAATCTTTCATTTACTTCGGGACAAAAAAAAAATCATTGATTTTCAACAACAAGAACAACGAAAAAGAATTAAATTTTTCACTTTTTTTTTACGGGAACTACACTACTAAAAGACCATTAAGGATATTTAAAAGGATATTTTAATATTAAACAAAACAATACTGAATGGCAGAAGGGTATAGATTTTATTTTACTGTTTATTGTATATATTTTAATGAAAATGGAATAAATAAATTGTTTTGTTGCCCAAGGGTTGAGTTACAAGGATAAAAATCTTGCTGTGATTTTTCAAGTGAATACAGAGCGGAGATAGGAAAATGAAAATGTGCCAGTTGTGTTGGTTTTTTTGGATATTTATTTATACATTTTGTATTTTTTCAATCAAAATAATTGAACGCGTATTTACGGATAAATAATTTTAATAATATCCGTTTTTTTTTTCTTCGTATTACGAGTAAAAGTAAAAATTTGTGTGTAATTGAATTGAAAAATCATAAATTTTCTTTAATATAATGTGATTTTATTAAAGACCCCATCTTGAAAATTTGTTTTGGTAATCCTTGCGTGTAAAATGTTTATATCGAAATTTTTTTTTATTAAGGGATTTTTATGGTGGGTTCCTTCTTATTGCCATCACCGGATATTAAAATAAAAGTAATTAGTTTTCTGTCTCACTAAAATATAATTTTTTTGTTTTTTTTTAATAAAGGATAATAAAGGACATTTTTTTTTCTATCTATTCCGTCTATCTGTCCGCCAGTTTGTCTGTCAGTTGTTAAATTATTCGAGTTTGAAAATTGATATTTGGGAATATACAAAATATCAAGTAAAATTTTTAGTAAAACCCTTCAAGGACTTGACGGTGTAAAGGATATTTGTCATCTTTGACATAGTAAATGTTGGTGATAGATTTCCACCAACACAAATTATATAATTCAGCATTGTGAATAGTAGAAAATAATATAAAAAATATTATAACTTATATTTCTGCCACTAGGTATCGCTGTATAGTTCGTGTTTTTAAATTGAAATTAAATTTTTCATTGAATTTGTTACATTTTCACCAGCTAATTGTAATAAATCACTAGCCGGAATGATACTGAAGAGAGTGAAGCGAAACATGTATTACAATAATACAATTTTATATCACCAGATGGCATTGTTAGTGAGAATAGTAAACTTTATTTGATTAAAAAGGGTTAGAAAGACTTTAAAAATAACAATTCGCAAAGGAAAACCATTGAAGAGTTTAAAAAAAATGTCGAGTCAATAATATTTCAGAAATTTCATCCGCTAGATGTCACTATAGTTTAAAATTTCGTAACATTGTATGGAATTCAAATTGCAACACTCAAAATAGCCCATTCATATGAAAGTATTCCACAATACAATTTAGCTGAGCAGTTTTTAAATAAAGTGTCAGCAAAATAGGAGAAAAGATTTTGCTGACTTATAGAATTTTAAGGTTTTTTTTTTGTACCCGTTAAATTTACAAGGATCACAGGAATATTTTAATTTAAAACTTCTTTTTTTTTTTACACGAAATTCACGAAAATTTTCAAGAAAATTAATTGACTTGTAAATTTCCAACATTAAAATGTAAAAAATATTATCATAGTCCTTTGAGTCCTCTAATAATTCGTCTATGTATTTGTGTGTGTGTTAAAAGAACAAAAAAAATGTGAAAAACTAATTTAATGTCTTTGGATAAAACTAAAATTACAAATTTTATGCATTTTTACGATGTACTTAATTAAAATGTTAAAACACGTAATTTTATTTTCATTTATATATAAAATTTTCTAATATTAAAAATTCACAAATTTTCGTCCTGCATATCTCTGATCTACCTGGCCTCTGTTTATGGTCTAGAATAAGAATTTTTTCAAAAATTTTTGTACTTTTTCGTGAAATGCGGTTGAAAAATGTCTATAAACTATAAAAAAAACCGATATTTTATTTAAGGTTCAAAAAATTTACTAGAAAATTTTAAAATTATATTTTAAAATTTTTGTCTGGTAGAAAGGACATTATTGATAATGGCCATAGAGAAAGAAAAAATCTATCTATTTTATGGAATTTTATTTGCGTTTGCATATTTTTTAGGACGTCTTTGTATAATTAATAGTATTTTTTGGTAAGTTTATCAGTTGGAAATTAATATTTATCCCTAGAGATTAAAAGAAGAAATTTTGTAGTTTATTGGTGTACCCCAGTATCCACTTAAAAAAATTTACATTTTAATAGAGTTTTCAGTCATTATGGAAAAATTTCATGTTAAGCATATAATAGTAGAAAGGATAATGCTGTATATAAGAAAAAGGATTTTTGTGAGTTGAAGAAAATGATATACAGTGTTCAATAATAAAAATGATTGTAAATGTAATATTAAAATTTGTCTTTTGAATTACTTGAATTTTATAGCTGCACAATTAAAATATAAATTAGTGTCTTCTATAAAATCCAAATATCCTTTTATTCCAAAATATCATTTTACTGATACAGGATACAGGCAATGATTTAGGTTAGGTTTGATTGATTGATTGTAAGAGGGGATCATTTGATTTTCATGCACTGACACTTAAAATAGGCCGGTTGTACACGTTGTATCCTCCACATTACATTACATTGCCGTTCCAGCAGTCTGAACCCTGCTACATGCAGTTCAATCATGTAATAATCAGGCACCTACGAAATCATTACGTGGTAGGTGCATGAGACAGAGACAATGTTACAAAAAGTGTTCATTCATGTCGTGTTAATCTCCTCTGCAGCCTCTATACATATTTATCTCAAATATCTGTAACTTAAAGGCATGATCCATTAACATACAAAGTCGTGTTAAGAGCGCGGTCGCCAAATATAATGAAATTTTTCTATTTGTAGGTTAGGTTAGAATTGTGACAATTCCTTACATAAACCGATACAACTTACTCGAGTATTTATAAGAACCTAGAGAATGAGACGAGATTTGTTCATAATTTCATAATCTTAGAATATATTTTAGGAGTTTTCTTGTGCCGCAAATCGTGAAAAGTCCCAACGATTGAAAAGAATATGTTCCCACGAATTGTAAAATTCTTCGTGTTTAATTGTAATTGTACAATACTTCGTGTAAAAGAAGCTTATTTGCAATTCCCATACGAAAACTCGGAAATTTATATGCAAAATAAATATTTCATAATGCTTGCCAATAAAACAGTCAGTACTCATCAACTAAGTTACTCATTCCGCTGATTAAGTTAGTTAAATACTCATTCCGTTTTTGCGATATAGCTAATTAGATTGGATACGATTTTCTTCTCATTGTATACCTCACATAAATTTTTTGATCAATCAACACAAAATCAGGCTCAGCACTTGCTTTTTGATTAAACTGAAGTTTTACTATCCACTGATTACCTCTAAATTGCGTTTATGGATGAGAATGAATCGATTATTTTTTTGGTTCTATACATTCCATATAATTTTCTATAATGTTGTATGTCATTAACTTGCTCCAGTTTTGTTTTTTACTGACTGAACAAGAATTATAATTTCTTCAGACATTTTAACCCTACATTTAAAATTATTTTCAATTTAATTGTAACTGTCAGACAAATTAAATTATAAATTATCATGTAGACATTATGCACCTAAAACTACTTTGTGTTAATTCAAAATTATCACTAATTTTTACATCGTTTTCTTCACATATATACAATTTCTCTGCAATTTTCATTATACTATATCCGAATTTTCCATTAATCATCATCAACAAGGAAATTTTACCAACAAGGAAATTATCATAATAAATTTAGTCAATTTTCAAAGCATATTTCCATACATCATTATCATTACATTTTCCAGGATATGCAAAAGACTATACAACAACACTAATAAAATAAACAAGAAGAGAGAAATTACGTGCTTCTCTTTGTACATATAGGAAAAACCAATTTTACATTAGTTTAATGCTTATCATCCCGTCAGCATCCTTTAAACTTTAACTATAGCATATCTTTAGAAAAGTAATTTCCTCAAATATTATTATTTATTTTAAGGCCGATGCATAATGTGGCTGTGTTGGCAGCAAATTAGGAAAAATTTCGGAATACAAAAAATGTGTTTAAATGCGCAGAATGCGGGCGGAGCTATCCTGGACTAACCTACAGCCGTTTGAGTTTTGTTGAAAATCTACAGCCAACAATAGAAAATGAAGTTGAATAGATGTGGAGTTTTTTAGCTCTACAAAATCATGGTTTGCAGTGTTTTGCAGTTGAAAGAAGTTCAGCAATATTTTAAAATCATGTTACAAAAATACTTTTTTGACAGGGAGAATTGAGAATTTGGCATTCACATTCTACAAAATTTGACTCTTCATATGATGATGAAAATTAAAAACACAATTACATTTATTCTAACTGATGCTTACATTGTGGGTTGGCCTTTATATAAAATTTCACCCAATTATCATTTCACTCATTTAATAATTTTATTTTAACACCTCTCTAAAATATTATACAATTACAAATAACACTTTGTTATTAATGCAATTAGCTTTACCGAATTTCACCCAACAAACAAAAAACTTTTTTTTTTATTATTATTATTATAAATTATATACTTAATTTAAAATTTAAATTTAATTTTTCTATGTATGACGACTCCCTAGAGGAGTATAAAAATTTAAATTTACATAATATTAATTTTTAGTTAACTTTATTTCACGCACCAGGACAAAAAGGACTTCTAATAAAATCAGTAAATTACAATAATTTGTCAAGAATGTAATTTAAAATGTTTTTCTGCATATTGTGCGTAATTTAAAATTTTCCTTAGTGAGTCCAAAAATGTATCCTTTTTTTACCACATACATAATAAATCCTTAAGAAAAAAAAATTGTAAAAATATTGTACGCATTTTGTGGTATAATTTTAATAAATTTAAAAATTTCCTCTTCTACTTACTTACACTCACTCATTTCGATATACTGTATTAGAATTTTTTTTGGCAAAATAAAAAAATCATCCTAGTCATAAAAAAGGACATGTATTGTTTCCAATGTAAATTAATCATTAAAAATTTAGGTAGAAAAAGCACTTAAAATTTTCAACTAATAAATTTTCGTCCTTCGTGGTTTGAGATATAAATTTTTTTTTTTAATATATTATAAATAAAGTTGTATGTTCCATAAGATGAACATTATTTTGATATTATTAACCTATTAGTGATTGATGTTTAATATAAAGGACGAAAATTTAAAGAAACTGATCTAATAAATGGAAGGTGAAGACAAATTGGATTCGTTATCTCAAGACGATAAGAATGTGTGGTAATAAAGACTAAACTGTCAAGAATGGTGGCGGCTAAAACCTTAGAATTACTTTTAGTTCAAGCCGGAGGATATTTTTTGATTTTCCGAAAAAGCAATATTGAAATTTATCCAAAGTATAAGAACGAAATAGTGAAATTGGAATACAAATTGAAAGTTAGAGGTTGGAATAGCTCAATAAAAAAATGTTATGAGAAATAGTTTATAGAATTCTCAAGAAAATGGAGACGAAAGAAGTCTACAAAATACCGAGGTTCCTGTTCTAACGACTAACCAATCAGAATCTGGCTGTAATTCTAGCACGCCGATGATACTTTGACTCAATTTCATCTTTTCCGTTGCAGTGGCCTCTGCACTATGAAATTGTTTTTAATTTGTTTTTTATTTATTTACAACAAATTGCTTTATAAAAACCGTCGCAGAATTTGTCGGGTGATATTCCGTGGAAGTGTAAATCAAGCTACATTGCTAATTAAAACATCAACTGAAAGAAATAGGAAAATCAAAAAGTACTGGAATTTACTTTAAGTACTGGGTTTCTAACTATTCAAGAAGGCAGACGTCAGATTGATTCTGAGTTTCTTTAAGACTGGTGAGAACCAATTTACTTTACAGAACAGATCTTTTAGATTCCGGTTTCCAGAACAATATTTATCAAATTTAAACTAATTTAAAGTGTATCAGAATATTTGGCAACTACTTTACAAGGAAAAGTTTAACCAAAATTATTAACTTTACTTTGAATATAATTAAATATTTACACATAATATTCTGTACTCAATTAAGGCTGTAAAGGACCATCTGGGTTAATTTAAAAAAAAAATTATCATAATTCTTGTGGTAAGTCCAAAAATAATTTAAATAGGTACACAAAATAATTTCACCATAAAATTTATATGCTGACAAATTTTTGATTAATATTTAATTACTGCTTAGAATTAGTTTTTTTTTTTTTTTTTGATACATGAATTTATTATAAAGTTATATCCAACATGTGTAAAAAAATGGCATCCCACAAACGAACAATAAAATATAGTAAAATCCTATTATAAATTTTCTTTAAAATATGTTTTTTTTTGGAAGGATATGTTTCCTTTTTGTTGTTGGTGTTTGTGTGTTAAATTAATGTTGTTTGCTAAAAAGTTATTACGTTTACGTGTTAATGTCACCATTTGAGATTAAAAAAAAATTATCAGATTAAAACCCCAAAAATTGTAATTTAAAATTTTCTGTTTGCTAATAAATTTTCTATACCATAAGAAAATTATTATAAAATATTAATTAAATTAACTAATAACACATTATTAAATTATATTTAATGTATTCATAATTTTAAATTACACTCTAATCCTTAAAGGATTTAAAATACATTATATAAAAATTAACCTCTTTTTCCTTGTTTATCCAATCAATTTAATATTATTATTTAGTCTACGCCAGTAAAAAACCAGGATATAAAAAAATTGTTCAAATATCCATTTACAATTATCCTTTTTATAGCTACATAATCCATATATGATCAATCTATCAGACTTTTAAAATTATTCATCTGAATCCTTGATAGCAATTACAAATAATTTATATAACAGAATTTTTGACTTCTCAATTGTGTAACCGATTATACATAACAAATGTAAATATTATGTATGCAAAAAAAAAATTTAAAATGCAACCAACAAAAAGGACATTCAAAGGATATCCTTTGGAAAAAAAAGACACAAACACAGAGTCCACTAACTAAACACCCACATTATGGACACTAAGAAATCCTTGCACCATAATATTATAAAGGGTCACAAATATGGTATGATAACAAAAAAAATTTAAATGACATTTTTATTTGAAATTATTTTCAATAGCGTCTAGTTTTATAAATTCTCATACTTTTGTAATTTTCTTCAGTTATATAGTTTTTATTACAATTCCATCTAATAATCCATTCACTATTAGGGAAGAAACAAAAATTTGCAGTAGTTTTATTCAAATGGGCTTTTTTGAGAGTCCCAAATGAAGTACAAATCATTAGACACTTGCAAAAGATTTTAAGTATAATCTAAAACTTAGATATTAAAAAATCATTTTAGACCACTCGCAGGGTGGCGCTGATTACAAAATAATAATTCTCGATTTAAAACAATTTAAGCCTATTTAAACTGTAACGCCACATAGCGGACAAAATTGAACTACTGTCAATTAACTATCCAATTACATATTTTAAAGATGCATCGTCAATTTTGGTTAAAACACAAATTATTTTATTCTACCTTCCAACGTTGAATAAATCATCAATTTAATTGATTACTTAAAAACTTGCATAAGAAGTAAAATACCGCCACCTAGCGGATAATTTTAAAATATCCATATACCCAGTGTGACTCCGAATTTTTCAATCTTTCAAATATCAATAATTTAAGTGAATGTTTCTTTGCAGTAGCGCTACATCCCAAATAGAGCCTTGGTCTACTAGACTTACTAAATTTATATGGATTCCGATTCCGAAGCATAAGATTTGGTATTACATTTTATTGCAATAAGCTAATAGCGTTTAAAGTATGACATTTTGAAGCAACTTAGAGCGACATCGATTTCTTCATTTGCAGTTGAACCACGATCTAATGAATCACAACAGTTGAACCACGACCTAATGCATAACAAAGTACAACATTCAATTAGCCATTTACTACGTTAAATAATAGACTTGACAACGTACACAACATACAAACCGACAGATCGACTCCAAAGCCTTTCACATTAAACATTTTTCAGTTTAGCAACATACAAAAAAAAAACTCTCTAAAAATATATTGAAGTAGTAATGGTCAAAATCAAATAAAAATACACAATTTTAGTATAGAAATGAAACTTTAAAAAATATAATAATATTTAGAAGTGATTTTATTTACGAATGGTGATCCCTAGAATCATCGTCATCATCATGGTCATCATATGATAATATTTAAATTGAAAACCAAATAAAAAAAAAAATTTATGTAAAATCCTTTTTGAGGAAATTACACAATTTTAGTGATATAGAAAAAAAATTGTAGTATTATTTGTCTGTCTCTTAAATTTAATTTTATTATAATACTGGACACAGTCTGGGTTTTTTGTATATAGGATTTTGTATATAATAAAATTGGTATCATCATTGGCTATATACAGAAAAATAAAGCAATAAAAATAATTAAAACATCAAATAAAAATTGTTAATTAACAACACTACGAAAAAAAAAATCGTACTACGTTTTTTTAATTATTTAGTATATTACTAAAATAATTGGCCAGGCATTATAGAACTGGCTAAATAAAAAAGTTGTCTGAAAAGTTCATTGACTCGTTTTTTTCATTTTTACACATCAAATTCAATGTGATATAAAGAAAATTGAGGAAATTTCTATAGAGATCCATTAAAACTTCGTGTATAGTGTATAGGAAAAAAAAAATTACTGAAAAAAATTTCTTATAAATTTAATTTGGATAACTTCCAGAGGGTAACCAATGGTAGTATTATAAATATACCAAGATTTCTATATGAAAGAAGAATTTATCCTTAATAGGATTTTCATAGAGATACGTGACCATTATATCTATTATTGTGATCAAAAGTTGAGACAAATAAAAACTATAGACTAATAAACTATAGAGATGTGATGGGTAGTAGAGTTAAAATGAAAAAGATATTTTCTTTTTTACCCTCATTTTCAAGTTTATATGATACCGTATTTTAAAATTACACATATAAATTTAGTTTTATTTTTTATTTTTTTTTTATTTTAATGATAAAATTGAGTTAAAAACTTTTCAACTTTTAAATAGTTATTCTGAAAATTTCAGTTCTGTAAAGTTATCTGGAAAGTATCAAGAATAAAGTATCAATTTTTTGTATATGATATGATGAGTATGAATGAACTTTATAAGGTAAGTAATTTTGAATTTCCATCCAAACTTTGTATAGCATTCAACCGCGTTTACTTAACATAGAATTTAATTCAGAAAAGCTGGATGAAATAGGCAACTAAGATCTAAATTTGATATTATTCAAATTATTTAGTTTCTTTGAAATGGTTTGCATTAGCCTGACAATTTGCTTACATATTAAGCCCTTGTTCTTTACGATCTAGGGTCTACAAGACGAGAGAAATCGATGGACATATTCAGGAAGTGCCATATTCAGAGTTCCTAAAATGATTTCCTATCAAAGATTCTGATTTCTTTAATAAAAGTTCTGAACCTATACAAGAAAGTTATTCTATTAGTGTCCATGAAGCTTCCTGAATTTTCCAGTACAACGCTACCGAACAACTCCTATTACAATTATAGTATATGGAAACTTTTATCCTATCATCACTGTATCACATCACAGATCGCTCATGGTAATAACTCCAAAGTTACTCGACTTATTTTTTGTTTACATGTTGCTAAAGGTTTTCCATTTCAAATTCGAGTATAAAATGTCATCCAATGACCCATTAGAAAATAACTTACCTACAACTCATCGTATTCATAGACTAACCTCGATTTTATCTTATATAAGCTTAGTACGTCATTAACTTCATCAACAGTGAAAAGTATTCTTATACATAAAAAATTGATAATGAGAAGTATCAGAGTAGTACAAGTAAATTCTTCTGTATGATAAGTATCAGTACAACAGACTAATTTACATCTCACTCTAGCTCTGCTCAGGTTGTGGAGAAATACTGCAACTGTCACTGTTCTGCAGTGCAAGAAAGCAGAACACTAAAATGCTAGAGTATTAAATTTTAAAGAAAAATCAAGCTAACCAAAGCTATTGACAAATTTAAGTCGTACATAGAATGATAAAATTAAGCCTATTATTAGTCTTTATACAAGAGGATGGCGATTCATCTTACTACTTCCAAACCCAATTGATACTATACAAGATAATTCTTCCTCTATGAAAGGTTTGAATACTATTTTTCAATTCCCTTAAGAGTTCGAGTTCGATCCATCAAATATATCATATTTTAACCCTAAATTTGATTCCCACATTACTTGTAACAATTTTAACTACGTCTATTAACTCCAATTACATCATTCTTCATTTTAGGACCTGAACAATCCAAAATGAAGACGCATTCATTAATAATAATACAATTAAAAATAATAAAACTTTACTGAAAATTTTTCTTAGCAAATTTTCAACAATTTACCCAATAATTATTACAAATCAGGAAATAAACTTTCTCTATTCTATAAATCCTTTTAAAGTCCACAAATTTCTTAAAGATTATATCCTTTAGTGATATATTAGATTTTATTATAGGGTGTTATTAATGCTGAAGTATTTATAGCTTAAAAACTCTCTCTCTAATATTTAGTTTCTTATCTCTCGTGTGTATTACACATGATAAAATGCGGGTAATTACAAAATACTTCGTCCTTTAATATCCTTTTTATATATTATATAAATAAATCCATGAGTATTGAATTAAGTTTTTTTCTGAATTTCATGTATAATTCCATGAAATAAAAACTATTTCAGTTTCAGATCAAACATATGTTCATATAATGTTTAAGTTACAATGTCCACAAGGATTCGATTAGAAATTGGACACAAAATAAATAATTTTTCCCCGGTTTTTATCAAAATATATTTATATAAATGAAGTTTTCTATTTTAATGGAATGACTTTTCATTTATAATTTATGAATGGATAAAATAAATATTTCAATTTTTTTCGTCTTGGTCGAAAATGAAATTTATGACCAAAAGGGAAAACAAGATAAGGGGAAAGAGGTCCGAGCACATTTCAGTAGCACCGCAAAAACAGAAGAAGAAAAAACAAAATTATATAAATTTTTTTAGAGTGATAGTTTGATAAATTTGATGGGCTAAGGGGGAATACAATTTAGGGAGAATTAATATAGTAAAAGACTATAAAATAAAAATAAGCGTTGAAAATTTATATAAATTTTATTATCCTGGGTGACATGTTAATTAGTAAAATTAATTTAATGCGCTTTCGGGGCTAGCTGCTGCTAAAGATGTAATTTAAACTATAAAAAATGACATAGCATTTTGTTAATGGTTACTTTTTTTAATGATGTTTTAAAAAACTTCATTTAATGATTTTGTTTAATGGTAATTTAAAAATAGAAGAAGTTACAACATAATTAAAAATTTCAATTTAAATCAGATAACAAGCAAAAAAAAATAAATTCTTCATTTTTTTAACTATTCAAATATTTGTAGTACTTAGACATAGACTCCCGTAGGCTAAGAGTAATTATTTTTATTTGTTATTATGTAATTATTTTTTTCAACATTTGGAGAGACGCAACATGACAACATTACAAAAAAGTTTTTGAAATTATCTTATTTGTTTTAATATACCATGATTTCAAATATAATTAAAATTTGATTGATGTATAAAAAATTATGAAAATTGAAGTTTTAAGATCATATTTCTTATATACAAGGATTTATGTCCTTGTGTTTAATCTTTTTGCCAACAATATCAAATGAACCATTCATCCTGAGAATAACTTCAAATGTTTAGTTGAATTGTGGCAACAATGGTCAGTTTGGGAATTATGGTCTTTGGGAATTACCAAAAGTCAATAAACTGAATTAGCAATAAACTGAATTCGCGTTCAATATCTTGTCTGCAAAACTGGTATAAAGTTGTCTGGAGCGCTTAAGTTCTTGGTCATTCCTTCACATCGAAAAACATACAATGTTGTTAATTACACAAGATCTGATTTCATTATATTTAATCCTTTTTCCTAACAAGAAGAAATTAGCCAGTTAATGGCTAAAATTATATTAAATTTAGAACACTAATTAAAGCTTATGAACCCTATCTAAAGAAATTTAAATAAAGCATAATAATTATAACGTTTTAAAAGAAAACGTGCTATTATTTATGGATCGGGAAAGTTGGGGTTGTGTTTGTTTGATGACTGACTAAAGTCACGTAAGATGACTGACTAAATCCACCCATATTGCGCCAAATATTGTGATTATGTAAGTATCCGTTGTCCTTCTGCTCCAGGTATTTCCTATTATTATTAATTAAAGAAAGATGAAGCACTTTGAATCTGAGTAGGATCATATTGGTTAACTCACGCCCAACGGCTGAGGTACTAGCTACCAAACTTCTTGGCGGAAATTCTAAAACGACCCATTAACTTTAATTGACCAACAAAATTCGTTCTAATATTGTTATGGTGATGTTGTTGCTATCGGTCACTCTAGAACTGGATTGAATAGAAGAAAGAAAATTCCTCCATGGGCATAGGCAAATCTTCTCCTGTTGCATTAATGAGGTTGCTTCGATCCCGCTCTTCAAAAACGTATAAAATTTATGCAAACAATTTCAAGATTTTTCCGTACAAAAACCTTTCAAACTTTTTTTGGAAAATTCATAGAAAATAGAAAAACCTTCACAATTTTCAGTTTCTTTAAATTCTTCAAAATTGTTTTAAAAATTAAATTAATTTAGTTATTTTTGAACAAAACAATAAAAAACCATTTCAAAATAAAATATACTTATATTTTATTTTTCGGGAGGAGGCCACAAATTTGTAATTTTTTCCGTTGTTGTTGTTATTGTTGTTAGGACCTCCCAAAGGACTTCTCTCTATACAATATTATACAACAAATATATGCCAGAAGACAATTTGTTCTTCAAGGAATATATAATAAAACAATAATGAAAAAAATACACAATAATAATTTTATTCTTTTTACTAGTTTTGTATTCACAGACAATATAATAATACCAAAGTCACATGGAGCATCCCCAATTGTTTGCCAACCAAAAATAAAAATGAAAAAACAGAAAAATCGAAATATAAAAGGAGCCCCAAAAACAACATGAAAAATATAAACAATTCCCTAAGGATATGTACAATATGGTTTTTTCGGTTCTCTTTATATTTCACATTCCGCCAATCCTCCTTCTCCCTCCAGGAAAATATTATAGTCTTCTAAATAAAAATGTAAAACTTGATTTTCTACACAAATTTATACAAAAAGCATGAATACAACAATAAAACAACATAGAAAACGACATAAATTCGTACAAATAAAAAAACCCTCCCCTTTACTGGGGAGGTATCAGAGAGGCTGTCAAAATCCTTGTCTGTTTATACCTTCCAAATTCTGCATGGAATAATATCCTGAAGAGAATTGAAACATATAATAAAAGATGATATAAAAAAAAATTTATATGAATTGAAACAACCTGACAAGATACACTAATTAACGCCTTGTTTACTCGTCTCGATTGAAGTATATGTAATGTTGTTAATGAACAAATACATAAAGAGATGAAATAAAAAAAATTTAGTACTGATTGTCGATGCCAAAATTTGTATTGGCAAATTTTGATGTTCTCTTATAGAAGCTTTAACTTTAGCATTTTGAAACTTTCCTGATAGAATTCTTAAATTCAAAATGAAATATCAACTTTTCATTAAAAAATTAACGTTATACGATTCGGCATTTCAGTTTCCAAAATATTTCAGATTGTCAGAAATTTTCAGAAGCTTCATCACTCAAACAAGGTTGAGGCGACGGACGCGGCAGTGACGGAATCAAAAATTTCAAACAAAAGTTCAAATGTATAGGAATATTTGAAAGTGAGCAAAATCACAACGAATAGGACGTGAACGGCGTCGTAACGCACAATGTATACTTCAATTTGTTTCAACTTTTGACTGACGATGGTTCCTATGCGTTTCTCGTCCATACGAATCTTACGGATGTTGAACTAACTATTATGCTGAAGATATTCTCGCCGTTGCCGTTTAGAAAAGTAAAAAAAAAAAAGTTGAAATATAAACACGTCATGTCAAAAGAAAAATTGTTAAAAAAAAAACAATTATTTTACATTTTTGACACTTGACATTTCAAAGCAGCAGAACGGAACTTTTACGGATAACAAGCGGAAAGTTTAACTACTCTCATATATTTCTATATGTTTCAAGTTTTTCAATACGACTGCAGTGCGGCGGAATGACGGCCGAAAGTATTAAGTATATCACTAAAATTCATTTCACATTTTCAGCTTGACTCTGATTCAAAATTCATTCCAAGCAGGACAGAGCGACAGACTCGAATTCAAAAAGTTCAATAAAAACTCTTTAAAAAATGTATGCACATATCCTTGTGTATACCCGATCCTTAAAAGAGTTGATGAACTTCACAATTATTTTCAGCAAACATCTAAAAAAAAAAATAGCAGAAAAAGCTCTCGAAAAGTAAAGTGTATGACCCAGAGGGAATAATTTTTGCAAATAACGGAATGGCAAAGTGCATAAAGATTTAATGATTGTGTAGCTTTACAAGTTTTCAGAAAATGATGATATTATAAAATGAAAACCAGAGAGATACACAGAGAGTGCAAAATTCTTTCTTAATGATGAGCCTACTCGTAAAAGAAAATAGGAAGTTCCTAATATAATTTACAAAATACTAGAAAAGGATAATGATACTTAAAACAAAACCAGAATACGTTTCATATCAAAGTATCAAAAATAAATAAAATAAAAAAAATTACAAAAATATTTCTTTACTAAAGGAAATGGATAATTATTTTTGTCCAAAATTGCGGAAGTATAGCCGCTAATGAGACCATACAAACATAAGGAAAATTATTTTTGAAGGTAATAAGAATTTTTTTTTAGTGTTTTTGAGTATAGAAAAACGTATCGTTGTCAACGACATCTCGGTATAATTTTTCTATATATAAAATTGCACAGACTTTGGAAGAAATTCTCTTTGATTATAGTTAGACAAATAAATTTTTCATGTTTGCATTAATTTATTAAACTTTAAAGTTGCACAGACAAAAAAATATGAAATTGAAGAAGTTAGAATTTTAAGAATAAGATTTTCTTTGATGTAGCCAAAATTATGTTAGTTTAAGAAAATACATTTTAATTTTAATATAGTTTTTAATGTAAAATGTTCCTACCTTGTTTATGCTTCATGATAAGTCTTGATCCGCAGGATGAGACGTGATGAAATTGATAATGAAATTTTTACGAATAATCTTTTTTAAAGTATTTCAAAATTTGTTAATTAAATATCCAGGACTAATTACTTATTATCCTGAAATTATAAAAGAAAAAAAATGTCATAAAATTTATAAAGTGTATTGCAAAAATTAGTTAATTTCTATTTAGTAAACTATTGAAAATTTTTGAGCAGTGGGAAAATCTAAGATAATAGCAATTAATTTTTGATGCTATATTAATTTTCACATTTCCCTACATGATTTCGTTTATTAAAAGTTTTCCCATACAGTAAATATACCAAGAATAAGGTGTCGCTAGCGATAGTGAATGTTCAAGGTAATAATACCTTGAACATTACTTTTAGATCAAGATCGTATTAAATTTTACATAGTTAAATGGTCAAAATACTGTCAGATCACTTCTCTTAGCAAGATTCAAGTTTCTTAGTAAATCAAGTCTTATCCTAATCAATCTAAGCCGCAAACAATCTAAGAATGAAAGTGATTGAACACTGAAAACAAGCTTAAAGAGAGATATTGTTAGTAGGTCCACTAACAAAATATATCTGATTAATTGATGGACCACGACTCTATTCCATACCAGGTTAAATAATAAGCTTTAAAATCTTACAAAAGCTTTAAGATCTTATAAGAGCTCTAAGAGGTAAAGCTATATATTTTTCTAGAAGCAGACATTACCAGGACTGCGAAATCAAAATAACCGATTAAACCAATGGATCATAACATTTTCGGGGTTGCGGAGCACATTCAATTATAAATTATAGTTTCCTCGAGCATCAGAACTAATTAATATTAATTCCAAATGCGAAAATTTGTATTTATATAATGACGTCCAATACGGCACCCAAATAATCAGTATGCTATATTTAAAAAACCAACGAAAATATTAATCGCGCTGGATTTGAAATAGCTTTATAGTTTGTTTACTATAAATGCTACACAAGTATTCAGACTTTGGTGATATTGTCTTGTAGGAAGTAGGACCCAATCAAATAAAAACAATCTAACTAACTATAATGATAATTAAACATGCAAATTTAATGTAATATCCACAAATTACAAATCTAATTTGAATATTTTCCAATTACAATATTTTTTTCAATTTATAATATTTAACTAATCCACCAGATTGCGGTGTAATTACTGTAACCACAAAATAACCCTTAAGAGAACCAATTCAAACTAATTCTAATTTATAACTTTTTTACCATTTTCGAAATTGTGCTTCTTTTAATAACGATAATTACAATCAAATTCTTTTTAACTTTTTTTTTTGTACATCGTATTATAAAAGTGAAATTAATCGAAACATTTTGTTAAACACTTTCAGTGTGTGCACGATGTCATACCACTTTAGTTAGTATAGTTTCCCACTTACAATAAAAAATAAATAAATCCAAAAATTAAACGAAAAATGTTCAAACTATTAAATGGACAATGGACAGTTAAAATTGTCCTCAAAAAATATAATAATAATAATAATACATCCATGGACCACGGACAGCAGACTATAATATATAAAAATCAGTAAATAGTTTTATTGGATTATCGTTGGATTTTAACAAGGTTTGCACATGAACAAGTTTTCGCTTTTCAACAAAAATGTAATTCTGATGTCGCGTACATTTTCACTATATAGTAAAGTTATGCAATACGTATGACAAGCTATGTTGTGTTGTGACGGATTTGAACTCGTTAAAATCAATTTCACTTAAAGGTTGGGCTACACAGTTTCTATCAGTTCAGCTCAATTTCGATTCGATTCGAATGGTTAAAGTAGACCGATTGCAATCGATTAAATCACATATTATTATTATTTCTATATTTTTTTAAACTGTCAAATTTCATTCTTTTTGAGATTTCCTTCAGTTTGCATTCGTAAAATTTCAATTGTTCCAAACTCTTTTGATTCGATTCGAGCTTTGTGGGTGTCCACTCAAAATTGATTTCCCATATAAAATATATGAAGACGTCAAATTTGAACGAAGCGAAACTGAACCGATCGAAACTATGTAGCCCACACGTAAATGTATTTTTCTTATTACTTTTTGGTTTGGGACACTGGGGATTCCAAAATTGTAGTAAAACGGAAATCCGTATAAGCGGATACATGTGCGCCTGATGTGCGCTACATAATATCTAATTAGTAGTTCATCCGAATTTAATGAAATTTGGCAACATTTTGATATGAAGAAATTTGGCAACATTTTGATATAAAGAAATTTTGCAACATTTTGATGTAAAGAAATTAGGCAAAATATTTTGGCAACATGTTTCTGCAACTTTTTTTAATATCTCAAATGTTGCTGCAAAATAATAACTAAAATATCGCTGCAACATAATTGCTAAGATATTTGAATGGAATTTGGCAATTTTATGATATCTGTAAAATTCCGTGTCGTTAGTTTAATTGGGTCCGTATTAAAATTCCGAATTAAATCAAATATAAATTATTGGTGCCGCAACATCTTTAATTTTCAACAAAGCACAGTTTATTAGAAATCACTCTGTTTGACATAACTACGAGTTATCTTCCCCCCTAACTTACGAATTTTTTTTTAAAGTTTTGTTGTATGTAACAATCAAAAATACCCAGCGCAATTGCAAGTAGAAATAATAATAATAATAAAAAAAATGATTTTCGCACAATATTCTATGCTCTACGCTGTTGAGTGTGAACATAATTCTGACAATTTTGTATCTTTTATAAACATTTTATAGGTTCATTTTAATCTTTGGGGGTATTATTTTTATGCAATTGTAAACTATGTGGACGATGACAACAATAACGACTATCGACAAACGTAAAGTAAATTAAGCGAAACTAAACTATATTAAAAAAAAAAAGTGTCACTTCTACAGAGTATAAAAATAATTGAACATAATTTCCTGGTAACAAAAAAATAATAATGATAATAATAATAATAATTCGCTGGATTATAAAGAAGGAACCAATTTTCAATGGGTAAATAATTTAGAGTTAAAAAGTGTAATAAAAATATCGTGAGAATAATTGGGTAAAAAAATGAAGAGGAATTTACTTACTTACCTCTACTATATAGAGTTAGATTAGAGTGTCTGTCATCAGTTTTTGTTTTTTTCGTTGTTGTCTTGGTTATCCTTCAATTATCATAATTTCTACTTTAAACGAAAAAAAAAAAAACTGATGAGATAATATTTTGTGTTGGGGTTTTGTAAAAGTGCCTAACGAATCAGATAAATGGGATTTTTTTTTTGCGCTGCTGCTGTATTTAAACTTTAATAAATGCTTAAATAAAATTGGAATTTAGTATTAGAGAATTAATATAGGAAATTTATGAGGTGCAGTAATGAGTTTGGAAATTAGACGGAATTTTATAATGAATATAATGTCGGTGATTGTATAAGATTGTAAATATAATCAAATTGATAATCTATACAAGTCTCATGTAAAAATGTTGGATTCTAGTGACTATAATCATAATTCTGCTTGATAATTCCACATTACATGATTTGACGTAGAAATTATAACTGACATTGTTAATGGAGTCTTAGTACACCAACATTTTATCAATGATCTAAATTTTAAGTATGACAAAGAACAGATTTGCGAATACGACTGTTTAAAAAAAATTAGCTAAAGTCTAATTCTTCACAGAAATACTTTAGAAAAGAGTTATTATTAACCTTGACATTTTGAATAGCGATAGCCTGTACCCAGTGTATCTGTCAATTGAAAATAAACCTTTTGTCCACAGAAATTTACTTTATTTGACCCTGTAGGCCACTCAGTGAAACTTACTTTCACTGAGTGAAGATGAGCAGAAGAGATACTGATAATGAATGAAAAAACTATTGTTTCTCAGCTCATAATATATTGATTGCTCCACAGCAGAGTTGTTAAGTAATGCATTATATTCGTACTGCATTAGCGAAGCATTACCGCATTACCAAATAATTCAAATTGAATTAATTTACTGCATTACTTGTCATTGCGTACTTAAATATTTTCATAACGCATTACAGTACTGGTAATGGAGTAATGCATTATCTCAAAAGTAATGACATTTTTGAATTACTTTACTGCATTACAAATACTTCACATTTACATTACTACAAAATAGAATTGACTTTTAACAATATGCAAACCAGTGAAATATACTTTAGCTCGGATGTGGTGAGTGTTAATATGCGACTGGAAGAGAACTATTACTTCCGAATACAGAGTTTTTTAATAACATGGCACATACTGACTGACGGACTGTGTTTTATTTGAGTACGGGAGACATTATAGTAATTTTAGCTATTGAATGTGGATGAGACGATTAAAAGGAACGATATTGCGGTCAGTGATAATGGGCTTACCAGAGTGAAAGAAATTGTTAACTAGACCTTAAGAGCAACTATTTACACGTAGAAGAGATTTTCACTAATTCTGGAGACAGTGATACATTACTAACACTGTCTATTGAATGGGAGCGAGTCACTGGAATATATTTTTATCTCCTGTAAACAGTACATTCAAACGTTTAAAAGCCGAATCAAAATTAACAATTCTTTGTTTCCTCTTTTCGGAAACTAAAGCAATTTTCTATATGCACGCAAACAAAAAGCAAAAAATCTCTTTTAATTTGATTAAACAACAAAAATATTTTTAAGTAATAAAAATAATAATAAAAAAAACAAAAAAAAAATTTTATATTTCCAACTGAAACCAAGAAAAACTTTAGTAATTTTCTACAATAATTCTGAAGAGTAAAACTGACCTCTTTAGTCAGACCTTTATACATTTATATAAATATAGTTTATGGAAGGAATTCAATTATAATTATTATCCTTGCAGAATTTTATCTTTTTTCATTATAAATGTCGGCTTCTATTATGATTCAAAATAAAAAATAGTAAAATAATTTGTAAAAGAAAATTAAAAACAAAAAAAAAATTTCGTTAATTTTTCTTCAAATTTTTTTATTTGTTTTGTTTTGAAATTTTTTATTTTTGATAAATAATTTCCGTAACATTTTTTAAAATATTTTTTTGAAATAGCTCACATAGCTACAATTAAATATTATAATTAAGTATGTGCACTGCAAATCAATGAGAGAAATTCCTGAAGACAACGTCTGGCCCATGTGTCCGATATAAACACTGAAAAGTTCATTTAATAGTAAATTTTCACTTAAACTCTTCCTAGATCTGGCGTTTGCAATCAGAGGCGTACTAGATTTTGCAATCAGACGTACCAATAAGCAACTAAAAAAATATCAGCAATACGGTGCTACTCGTTCAATTATATTAACATGCTCTTCAACATAGTACAGAGTTAATGCAAAACCGCCCAATAATTATAGAATAAATTATCGTATTCAAAATAAAAGCTTCTGCCACAAGGCCACATTGATTACCAAAATTCTGTTAGTTTGATGCTCTTACAGTGTTCAGTGAATTAGTATTTTAATCCGTATTGGAAAGCTATCATAAAATTTCGGTACTAAAAGTTTCTACCACTAGATGGTGCTGTCTATTAAATTTGAAAACTCTAATATATTATTATTCATTACAACAGATAACCTTCTAAAAATCTCCCGAAACAACATAGCCAGAACGGTAGCTGTGTATACGGGTCACTGGCCCATTGGTGAATATGCGGCCAGACTTGGCATCCCGTTCAACCACCTATGTCACAGCTGCAAAGAACCAATTGAAAAAGAGACGGTACGGTAAGACACTTCATTTTCAAGTGCCCGGCACTGGCTAGAACCAGGTTCTGTTCGCTTGGCAGTCTTTCCTTCAACGACCTTAATGATCTTGCCGCGAAATGGCCCACGGAAACTGTCAAATTTCTGAACTACACGGGGTGGATCTAAAAACTACCTAACAATTACTGTGGTCACGAGAGTGAGTGGTTTTATCAAACTATTGATAAAACAACTTTTATCAAACTATTGCACTAGTAATTCTGCTGCGCAACATTTTCACTGTTTATCATTTTAGTAAAATTTGGTCCTGCAAAAAATATTATTTAACTAATTTTTTTTTTTTTTTTTTGGTTTATTCTATTACACAATTCGCCACTCTTGTTCCTGCTCGACCTTACCTAATTCAAGTATCCTTAATGAGGTCACGGATGTAAAAAATTGTAAGAGAAAAATATTTTATTAATATATTTTTTGAAGAATTTTTGTTTCAACTTTTAAGAAAGACTTTCGACAATAATTTCTGAATTAGAGCACCAGTTTTTTTTTTTTTTAATTTTCTGAAAATACTAGAATTTTCCCTTTATGACTTTTAGTCCTTTTATTACTGGAAAGTGAAAATTATGTGCGATTTTTTTCATAATTTCGTAAAAAATTCTATAAAGTTTCAAAAGAAATTTATTTTTTTCAATTAAGAACCGCGGCAATGAGACTGCAGAAATTGACCTGATAGTCAAAAGTTTTTCTATATGTATCCCGCGTTGCTGGGTATAAATAAAAAAGGATCAGTTTACGGGTAAAATAATAATAATAAAAAAAAAATTAATATTCATAACGAAAAATTTTACCAAAATAAAATAAAATATAAAAAATTGGGTTTAATATTTTTAATGAAAGAGTTTATTAACAGAAAAATAAAAAAATTGGTTAGGTAAACTAACAACAAGGAAGGTTGATTTTAATTCTTTTCATATGTTGTGTTACAGCATAAAAGGACTTAATAAATATTCAAAGTTTCTTGTTTTTGTATATATTTTCCATTCTTTAATTGAAAATTAGAGAAGTTAGTGAATTCCTTTTTTTGTTTAAAAAAAGAACTGAATCTATAATTTTATTAAGCTTATTTAAATATGATACTTTAGAGAATTATTAATGGTAAGTAAAAGACTCAATTAATTAATTTCTTTGTTTTGTTATAAAGAAAAAGGATATCGAACAATTGAAAAATATAATATGAAATAGAATTGAAACGTAGTTAATCCGTAGAATAGTAAATTGGGCTAACTACGTGTCGAACGAAATAATCCTAGATAGAATGAAAACTTTAAAACAGCTGCTGCATACAATCAAGACAAAAAACCTAGTGCACATAGCGCACATAATGCCAAACAATTTGAAATATGAATTAGTGCAGATTGTGCTTCTCGGTAAAATAGAAGAAGAACTTGGATCCAGAACCTAAAAGACTGGTATTACACTACCACGAGTGTCTGGCATATATGCACACTAGTGGCTGTTATTCTGGATACAACAAAGATTCTTTCACTGGACTTGGCTAAGGTGTCGAACTGTAACAAAAGAAAAAACCAACTTCGGAAAGGCGCAAGAGCAGAATGTGCAATAGCCAACACCATTGATCCCAGCAATGATGAACCAAGTGGTAGAAGCATGTAAGGAACCAGCTCGGCGAAAGACAACCAGCCATGGCATGCTGGCTAGCTTCGGTAATTCTGAAAAGGTTAACAGACCCAGCGAGTCAACAACCGTATAGTGAGTACGGTGTTTCCGCAAAGATTAACCGAAAAAACCGAATCAGCTCTGTTCTTGACGAATGATAAGATGGTACAATGGACCTAATAGTGTGTAAGTACTAATGCCGTGGTTGTACGGGCGCGCAGGGTCTTATTCAATGCAATTCATTTAACTCAATTTAACTATACAGTGTTCAATGAATAAATTACTAAAATCCTAATTTTACTCTATATCGTTCTTCTATTTGAAGTAATTTAATTGAGCAAATTCGAAGCAGCTCGATATTGTTTTACTTCGATCCATCGCGAATTTAACTTCCAAAAAAGCAAAATACCAAATTTTCTTAAGGCAATTCACTTTAATTTAATGTTCAATACCTTAAAAATTCTATCAAAAATTTTGAGGCACACCTTCATACTAAACCAAATTAATTTATACCAAAATAAACTTTGTCATATTCGAATGATTAATTTAATTTTACTTTCTATATAAATAATTTTTATTTACAAACTATCAGAATTTTTTTATTCAATTTTTCCAATATTTTTACATTTTCTTTTTGAATTAAAAGAATTGACCTAAATTCAATTTTTCACCTTTAAAATTTTCCTTATATATTACACGTTTTATTGATAGCACTCCCGCCGAGTTACATATTTATATAAATTCATGATAAAAATTGGCATGAAAACTGGAAATTTTCAATTTTCGGGCTATAGTTTCTTTTTTTATTTCAGTCTTGATTTTTAATAAAACAGGTTTTAAGTCAGTTTTTTTTAAGAGTTTCGGTGTAAAATATGGAAATTCGTATGGAGAGAGCACTAATCAAATTTTTGATTAATACATAAAAATTTCAAACTATGATAATTTTACGAATCTCTCAAAATAAAAACAATTTAAAAATCTAAAGCCGAAATCATAGTGCCGTCACCTTCACTGATGATGGTAACTTAAATTTTAACTTTTTAAACTTTCCGTTTCATTACGTTTTTGTGAAATTGATGTTACTTAATGTTACATCTTTATTTAAAGCAACGGAGCCAATTTGTGCCAATTTTCTATATTTTCTACTACACATTCAACGTTAATCATTTTAACTGATTAGGTGTAAAGCTATTTATTTCATACAGCTATCAACGCGACAGTGATTGTTACGTTGACAATGTGATTCGAGCTTAAAATATTAATAATAATTACGAGTAGTATGAAATCTGGTGATGGGTTGGTTGGATGGTCGAAAAAAAAAGTACGCTCAAGATTTTTTTCTAGGCGTTTCCGAGGTCGGGGAGTCCGAAAATGCAAAAAAAAAGTGTGCAGGGGACGCGTACACATACGCTTTTTATGTGCGTCTCCTAGAACCGCTCGTCCGATTTTAATGAAATTTGGCACACAGGTTCTAACAGACTTCATCCCGGTGCCTTTACAAGATGAGATCGATCCATTCAGTGGGACTATGTTTTTTATCGGTATTGGAACAACATTTTCCAGGCAATAACATTCATCCTCTCATGAAAACAACCAGAGCGAAAATAATTAAATTATTCATATAAAAAATAAATAATTTTTTAAATTTAATTTTATTTATTAAATTTAATATAAATTTAATTTACCTTATTATAATACATAAAATGTATCCAATTAAAAATTTCCCTTGTAACTAAAGATTGTTTCATAAATACATAAATATGTAAGTATTTTGTAAACAAAGTTTTATAATTGAATTAGTATCAATTAACGTTTTACAAAATTATATATTTTGATAATTTATATAATAATAATAATAATGAATTTATACCCAATTGACCTTTGGGATATTTATTTAATATTGGTAGAAATTATCATAAAATTTACATAAATTATTATTTATATGCTAAAAGGAATTCACTGAAAAAACAACAAATAATTATTATAACAATTAAAGGATATTTTAATAGTAATTAAGGACATAATTATGAAAATAATGTTTAGTTGATTATAAATAAACTATATAACTATTAAATATATTAAAAATTTTTGAGTAGTGGGTACTTTAAAAATAACTTTTCAATCAATAAATTTGATGAAGTTTAATGGGTAAAATATTTATTTAGTGATTTTAATTAATTAAAATTTTAGAGGATTTTGTTTTAGGACGATTCAGTTTTGTAAGAATTCCATTTGAATGCAAAATATAGCAAAATTTTATGTTAATAACGTGTCTCTCATAAAAACAACAAACCTCCCAATCCGGCGAGCTAAGCTGAGCTTAATGCAAGGCATGTCAAAAAGTTTCTATGCGGGTACAACAAGCGCTTGACGTAGATTATTCCGGGTGTAACCCTAATTGTCAAGCGATTCTATTAAAACTAAACGTTTCTGAACGCTGTCATAAATGTCAGTCTTGTGCTTTTTTCGGGTAATAAAGAACGTAAGCATTTATTAACAAAATTTGAAATCTACCAAATTCTCAAACCATATTGGTCTGCGTCTTAGATTCACATAAAAATATCCCAGTTCACGTTGACTGCCAAATCGATTTAGTTGAGTGTACACTATTTGCCAACGTTGAATTTTCATGAAAATTAAAAGGAAATTTCAGGTATGTTTCCAAAATTTCAGCACAAAATAAGGCGAAAATAGCTAGCAAATTTTTTTTCCTGGTTATTCTCAGTTGCCAACCAATAATCAGATTCTAACTTTGTACGCTAAAGAATTAAATTAACTAATAGAAATGATATGCCAACTACGAGTATACTCGTAGTTGGCGTCTAGACAGGAGTATACTCATAGTTGGCAGTCAACGTGTTAAATATGGAAAGAAATTGCTGGAATATTAGGAGCAACCGCCAAATAATTATTTACTTAGATTTTAATATTATAAAAGAGCTCTTTAAAAACACCTATTTTAGGTCATTAAATCATTAACACAATTTTGACAGTTCCTATAACGTCGTTGTAAATGTTGTGTTGTTACGCGTTGTTGTCGCTTTTGTTGATAACTGAAGGTAATACACTATAGTGGAGACAACATCGTCTATAATGCTTATAATGTTTATCGTCTTATATGATAAATTTGATGTCATGATAGTTTTTGATTCTAGTCAAAACGACACTACTTTTGATACAAACGAATTACAGATCTTTCAATAATGGAAACAGTTTTTAGTCAACATTTTTGATAATGTAACCTAGAAATAGGTCGTTATATACTTCATCTACCGTGTAAAAACTTAATTAAGCAGAGAGTAATACACAAACTATACTGTGTTTTAGGTCTTTTTGTCGGAAGAATCCGAAAATCAATTCCGCAAAATTCAATCTGAAACCGAAAGAAAATTACATCAAGTATAAGGAGAATGATTCTTCAATAATGAATAGATATTCAAGGAAATTGGAATGGAAATACTGTAACTAATGCCGAAATATACTCAGAATCTACCACAATGGACCAAGAATAAATAACAATTATCGGTTGTATAAATATGTATCGAAAATATTTTAAATTAGGTTTAAATTTAACCATAGAAAGTGAATACAATTTTCTGATAACAATGAAATTATATCTTAAATTAATTATATAAATGATAAAATATCAAACAAATTTCATTTAATTACTATAACAATTTCGATTAAAATAATAAAATTAGAATTGATTAAATACTCAAAATTCAATAAAATATAATTTCTCGTTAATCAATTTACCAATGATTATAATACGCCATTAAAACTATTAGACCATTATTAATTTTATGTATAGAATATTAAAAAGCCGCACGATAAAGAACAAACTTTTTATTTTGTCAATTTTAAATTAATTAATAATTCATTATATAAAATGCAATTTTGTGTGCAGCATAATTTACAAAAAATTTTTGTATACAGTACTATGAAAACAAAAACGATTGAATTCGACATTGTTTTCTAGAATATCCTGTAGTGTTAGATTACAAAGTATGTAATAATAACATTTTTGTATAAATATGATCATTTTTGTTATGTGACAAGGAAAAACCAATCAATTTTAAATTATATTTTTATGATACGTGGTTGCAATAAGCGTGAAAATTCTATTATGATGGATAATAATCGCAGAAAAGAAATTTCACACATTGTGCCAAAAAAAAACATAAAATGTAAAATGAAAATTTTTAGTGGAAGAGTGGGGAAAAATGTAAATGAAAATTTTAAATTAAATTTAGATTTTCACAAAATGCAAAATAAAAATTATTTGTAAAATTATAGCATCTTCACAAAATTCGGAAAATTAAAGTAGTTTAGCGTAGCACGTACAAGAAATTTTAAGGATCCTTGAATTTTTCTAAATTTGATTATCGAAAATGATAGAAACGTTTGAAACTTAATATTTAGAAACTATTGAAATCAAATATTACACCGATTATATTCAGGATGGAGGTTTTGAGAGACGTTGAAATTTGGCAACACCTTCTGTGGAGTATAAACAATTCAGATTTTTTTTTTTTTTTTGAAAATAGTTCAATTTTTTCCCTAATTCCTTCAATACGGAGTAGATAATTTGAAGTTTGGTTAGTCCAGGTGATACCTAATGCATTTACTGCACTAACTCAAAGGCATCCTTTTATTTTAATAACAACTGTGTACGCTCCTACTTATCCCAGTCGTTTCCTTAACGAAACTGAGTTTATTCATTATTCGGATTCTGACCATTTTCTTCAAATTATCAGATTTTAAATTCCCTTTAGAATCCTTAATCTCTTTCGGTAAAAAGGATAATATAAAATAGATGTAATTAAAATTCCCCACTAAATCAATTTTTAATTAATGTTTTTTTTTCATTACTTGTGACATGTTAAAATTATATTTTGAGTAATTGGTTTACGTTTTCTGTGTGATTTTCTGTTTTATAAATTATAATTGTTAATTTTTTTTTATAAATACTTTGACGGACAGAAATCAATTCCGTACGCAAAAATATCCTTTCCATATATTCGACAGAATCAAAAACAAAAACCTCGTGGTGATACCCTCTTTCAATAATTTTTTATGATGAACCAATTCTTTTTTGTTTATTGAATTTTATTGATATACAAATTAATTTTTATCTCGACATTTTCTGTTTGTTGCAGTTATTTTGTATCAACAATGCATCAGGATATGAAAAAAAGGATATTTTGTATTGGATAAAAAAATAAATTGTTTTGCTTGATGTAGAGAGAAGTTTTGAATTTAATTGACGACCATCATGTTTAATGAAATTAAATTAAATATAAAGTACGTATCATAATGAAGTTTTTTTTTTAGAATTTTACGTATCAGGAGTACGTAAATATAATTATACATTTTTTTTGCAATTTATATAAATTCAAATTTGTAAACAATAATTCTATTATTAACTCTAATTCAATAATTTAGTAGTTAATTGTGGATGAATAAAATTGTGATTGAGCTTCAGTTAGTGGTTGTTTTAGCGTATGTTGATATAATCAAAATGTGAGTAAAGTTCGACAGAAAAAATAATATGGATCGTTTAATTGAGGAAATAAGGGAATTGAAAAATAACATGAAATCCATTAACAGGAACAACATGTCAGCCATAGGGTATCGATTAGTGGATTTCTGAAATAAACGAGCTTAATAGGCTCTTACACTTAGAAAACTGGAGCTTCGTACAAGAATTGGCTTCTTCTGAGGTCACTGCCTGTTTAGGTTTCACTTAAAGTCTGATACTAGTGACTGTCGGCTCTGTTCTAAGAAATTAAGAAATTGCTTCTTCTTCTGCGACTGCGAGGCTGTGGCCCAAAAAAGTTTAACACGTTAAAGGATTTATTAGTCGTCACGAAATCATGGGTCTGGCCATCAGGAAAACCAAAATCTATTAGGGTAGCTACAATAGATCTCTTTAGGTCGCAGTGTAGTTTGTATTTTTGCCTTAAGGACTCCATTTAATTTATTCTAGTAGACTACAGACAAAATTTGATTTATAAGATGAGACCGATCGATCTGATGACTTTCAAACAGTTTAAAAATTCTGGGACAGGATGAAGATTAATGATGGCGCAGGAAAATCCATGTCAATTTGAAATATTTCATTAAAGAAAAAGGATGTGGATTATATAGAAGAGAATATAAAAATGATTAGGCACGTAAAATTAATCAGCTGTCTTAAGTGAGAAGCATATGGAGCCTGCAAAATTATATAAAATGATTTAGTAAGAAAGATTAAACTCTATACAAATTCTATATATAATATTAAGGCGAAGGGACATTGAATTTAGAAGATCCAGACTTGTAAATCTGATATATGAAGACTCGTCAAAACAACATCAATAAATATCGTTATTGCTGTTGTTTTGCGGCGAATTAGACAATTAGGCTATAAATAAGTTTCCATACAACAACAAGGACATTATTATATCCTTCCAATTTGAGCCAATTAAGCTTTTCAGTTAATTTCACTAAATGTAAAGGTTAAACTATATCAAAATTATTACAAAATATAAATTTTAATTATACATTTTACACTTATTTAAATTAATATTTCAAAAACCAATCAAAATTTAATTCATTATTAATTCAATATTATCAAATTACCATAATTACACATACATAGAAATTCTATATAAAATTTTAATTTATTTTTCAATCATTTAATTTAATAGATTTTCATTTAAAAATCGATTCTTTTCGTTTTTTTGTTATATATTAAAGATAAATCAATCAAAAACAAATTGCATTGATTTAATTAATTTTGAATAATTCCTTCTGTTTTTTTTTTGTTGCTGTTGTTGTTGTTGTTGTTTTTGTTTAAATAAAATGAAATTTTATATTTACACTAACACATATTGATTTACATATATTGAAACACTTTAAAACTGAAGAGGATAAAGTTTAATTTAAAATCAAGTTATATACAAAAAATAATATTATTATTTTCATTTTCATATTATATATCGTCGTGTGAGAAGCGAATTGTCGTAAGCGTTAGATACGTCAATTTGAGAGTAACTGATATAGGAAGATAGAGAATTTAATTACCTATCACCTTGTGTTCAGACGGTTTTGGTCTGAAAATATCTTGATTACTTTTTAATTGAAATTCAAAATTGTTGTAAGTTGTATTTATCAAAATTAATAAACTGCGAAATGTTGTATACTATACAAATAAGTTAACTTCTAGTTATTGTATGTTAACTATATACAACATTTTGTAGTCTAAAATAAATTGTTGTATCTAGAACAAAATTTACTTTGCCATAGATTTAAATACAAAATATTAAATTCTCGTAAAGTTTGTCGTGCATCACTAAATTAAACTATAACAATCCTCCAATTTTATTTTAGACCAAAGTAATTATTGTTTTAGATAGCTAAGTAATCCACCTTTGTAATAGAGCATTAATTTATTGAATTTACAAAATTATTTCTTGAGATACATGCAAGGACTCAGCAAAAATTTAAAAAAAAACTTCACATTCATTTATCTCGGAACTTGATTTTTGCAGTTACGACAATTCGCTTCTCACACGACGATATAACAAACAAAATACTTGAAAAACACACAAAATTCTACTATTAATTTGTATTAATATTGAAAATTAATTTAAGTTTTGTGAAAGTGTATTAAAATTGCATATCCTCTTCACAAGTCGATTTTCAATTTTCATAGTATGTAAAATGTAATGAGAAAATTTGTATATGTACGTGGAAAATAATTTTTAATATATTTTATATAAAAGTTTTTTATTGGTTAATATTATTTGTCTTTGACAAACGAAACCTTTAATATATAAATACAAATTTGATACAAATTTAAAATAATCTAAATTGGGGTAAACAGTAATTTTGGATTTAGGTACTCACCAAAATCATTCCTCTAACCAAAAATTTCTATCCATCAAATTTAAGATTTATATACAAAGGTAAAATAATTTTCCGAAAATTCATTTTCAATATACAATTTTCTCTTTCTACAGAACCGGGTAAAATATTTAAAAAATTTAGTGGAAAATTTATTGATGCACTTCTATACTAACTTGTGCAATTTATGCATTAATGAAAATCCCTTGAAATCATATCATCACATAACAAAAATTGTTGTGTAACAAAAATGGAAATGTTTAAATAGAGAATGCAGAATATTATACATAGTACGATACAAAATTGTACACTTAAAATATTGAAATAAACTGCACAGGATATGAAAATATAATCGAACATTTAAATTAAATTTTAATGAACAACAGTTTCCATACAAAATATTCGTTATTGAGAAAAACTAAATGTTACTCTATTTAGATGGAAAATGCCATTTCCATATATAAAAATTGAAAATATTATATACAAAGTTTAAGTATGATGTAGAAAGTTAAATTTTACAGTGTGAAAATGAAAAATCCTTTTAATAATTTTGAGTTAACTTTATCCTTTTGATAAATATACAATTTTTTTTTAACTTGTTTTTATATAGGTTATTGTTTTTGGGGGTTTTAATGTATCAGAATTTTAAATATGCGTTGGAAAATTGTATGAAAATGTAAATTTCCGAATGCATTATATATGAAAATTATATAATTCTTAATTAAAGTTATATTTTCATTGAAGTTTTGGGAAATTTTGATTTGAAAATGATGTGTTGAAATTTTCTATATAACTGCATTCAACTTTTAATGTTTAAATTGTGCTTTTATTGAGGAAGTAATTTAGAATTTGATAGTATCTTTAGGTGCTATAAAAGAATAAATAGTTTTAGAAGAAAATATACTTGTAAATTTTCAAATGAATTTGATGAAATTAATCAATATTTGTATAATGATTATTTGTATTATGACAAGTCATATGACAAAATATTACAATTTTGTTGACAATTTTTCAATATTTCTATATTAATTGGTGCTACTAAAAATGATATACAAGTAAGCATACAAGTAAGCTAGCTGCTAAACCTTAAATAGTCCTTGATCAGAAATTCAAAATACTTTTTGTTATAACGTCATTTTTGGTGAAGTTAATAATCATGACGTGTCTATTCTTATTTCGGAATTTTACTGCGGAAATTGTCGAACAGAATTTACTATACAATATTTGCACAGTTTTGTACAAGATTTTCCAAAGCTATTTCTAAATTTTCTAACCGGGAATGTTAAATTGAGGAATTGACAATTTTGTTATGGATATTCAGTACAAAATATTGATAAGAATCCTAAAAATGTTGCCAGACAATTACAGAAAAATAAAACTCTACAAAGTGCAGCAAATTGTAAATAATAATTCGCCATGTAAAATCATTTCTTGTAGGCCTAAATGAATTACCATTTTAAAGATTATTGAAAATAATAAAAATAATTATTTAAATTATTTTGTAATTACATACTATAATAAAAACATATAAATTGTTCTTCTTAGCGATAACAGTGACACATAGCGGCCAGTACAGATTTATATAAATATGCGCACAATCAAACAACACCCATAAAATAATACGAAATTCTCTTATACCAAGCGAAAATGAACAAGAGCAAAATAAAACATTATAGTTCTCTCTCTCTCGTTCGCATATTTCTCTTTCTCAAATCTGCTGATCTGAAGAATTCTGAATTCTTCTGAACTGAATTGAATCCAAAATCCAATACAAACAAAAACAATAACAAATAGTTCGAGTTTCGTTTCGAGTCGACAGAAATTCACCACATTATTTTCTCTCTCTCTTCATCTCTTATCGAAATCGAATACCAAAATGCTATACAAACAAATTCTCTAATTCTCTCTCTTTCTTATTCGCTCTAATCAAATCAATTACTTTCTCCTCAACTTTATCGCTCTTTCTCAAAATTTATGATAAAATTTTAAAGCATTAAATAAAAAAATCAGAAATTTGATTCGTTACGTTAGTCGAATTTGGTAAATCATCATTAGCAGGTGCAGGTGAGACTGTCGACTTCGAATTTTTTTGACTTTACGTTTAAAATGACGAAAATATTTATTTTTAAATAATTTGTTTACAAAATCCGTAAATGAATTCCTCCTAATTTATTTATAAAAAAAAATTTGATAACATTAATTTTCTTGGAAATGACAACAAGCATGGATACAAAAATTAAGCAAATTATTCAAGGAAGGATAATTATAGAATTTAGAGTTTAAGGACAAAATTAAATTAAGTAGAAATAAATAATATTTCTAAAAATAGAATATTTATAAACAAATTTGGCTGGTAATTTGTTCAGAGTTTACTAAATAATTTAAAAATAACTAAATAAAAGCTAAAAAAAAAAAAAATTTCGCAGAATAGAAGACGTTTTATTTCGTTGTGACCCTGAAATTCGATGCGGGTTGTTGTTAAACTTTAAATGTTGAAAATTTTTGGCACGTCCAAAAAAAGTTTTTTATTTTTTTCAGTATTTTTTATAAATTTTAATTTTCTTGTCTTGCTAATTGCCTGCCATTTTAACTATAGAATTGTTAGAAATATTTTATATCTAATGATAATTTTTTATAATTTAATTTCCTTCTTTAAATAGTACAAATAAATAAAATATAAATTCATGGCCAGCATTTTTATTGTTAACAATTGCTTGTCATGGTGCAGAAATGTTTCGTGTTTTCTTTCATATCTTTTAAATAAAAGTGAATCTTTATATTTTTTTCACGCCTTGTGATTATTTTTTTCTTCTTGCTTCTCATTTCTTTAAGACCAATTTTTTTTTTTCATTTTGGAATTGGATGAGTTTTTTTTTCTTCAGGCTTTTGGCGGTACAGAAATTCAATGAAAGAATTTTTTTTTAAGTATAATCGTATGTACATAAATTGTAAATAACAAACTGACGACTCCAGAGATGAGAGTAAAACGTTCCAAATACAAAATAATAATAAGAAGGAAATGTAATAATTTTTTTGTTAAATAGAAAATCCAATTTTCTGGTACCATACATGAAAAAAAAAAAAGTGTTAATTTAAAGGTTACACAAATATTCAGGCCACGGAATTATATCGACACGGATAAATATTTTATTTTAGAATTAGAAAAAAAAAATATAATTTTTTAGAATTAAAATATGAATTAAATTTAAAAATTACAGAATAAAGTCGCGCTTGATAAAGAGCTGTCGAAAAGTGCCAACATTTTGTCAAGAAAAGGTTTGTGAAACAAAATAAATATCGGATTAGTTGATGCAGTCTATTAAGCTTTTGGAAAAACAAATTGATGTGGTAACGTAGAGCGTTAACCATCGAGTGCGGACGATACACAACTACTGGCGAGAACCCTGTCGTCAATAGTATTTATGTATATAATGAGTTGTAGTTCTAATGGTAGTTGGTAGAATGCGTATTTTATCCATACTATAAATTCTCTGTCTGGGATGCCAATAAATTGTTTGTTGTCCCAAAGAAGATTAAAATTGCATTAGATAATCTTCCGTTTAATAGAATTGCTATAGGAATTTCTCTGATCTACAAACGACAAATTATATTCAAAGATGAAATTTAGTTGGTGTTTTTAATAAAGCTATATTTACGAGTCCAATCTGTAGCCTAGTGTTATTATCACTCATTTAAAGGCAATTCATAACTAACTAACTTATACAAATCAAATAATGATCTCAACTTTCTTATAAGAACTTTTATTGCCAGTAAATTTAATAAATTATAAAATAATGGTTGAAATTTCGTACAACTCTTACTTATTCAAAATTAATCGTTTCCGAATCAATAAGAATTTCACATTTTCAATCGTCCCTTTTTATAATTCTTTGTCCCTATTGTCAACAGTTATATCTAAATATAAAATTACCTGAAATTTATCGAAATAAGTCAACAAATTAGAAGTTGTATGGTCTACAAGCTATACATCTTCGACAGTAGACGTGTATATCTGTTTAGATGAAGCTCAAAACTATTAAATATTTAATTACATAGGCTACAGCAAATGCAAAGTAGTAAATTACATAGAACTGTTTGCTCGGAAACAAAATATACCATTTAAGATAGAAAAAATCATGCAGAAATTGTAGTGATGCCAGAGATGAAACATTTGATAAGGTTTTAAATATACATAAGAACATGCCCGACAAAGAGATCAACATTCACTTCGAATATGACCACTGTTATTGAATCAAAATTGAAAGACTTTCCGAAATGCAAGCTTGCTGCTTGCTAAAATCAATGAATGATAAGGCTTCACCCGGTCACTACTAGTACATTATATTCCATTAATGAATTTGTATTATAATTACATTTAACAACAAAAAAAAAAATCCTTGCAAAATAAATTCTCATTATCCAGAAAATATCAATTATAGTACACACAAAATCCAATTTTCCATTGAAAATCACACCAAAATTCATTAAAATTTATACAAAATTCCGGATTTTAAAATATAAATACAAAAAGCATAAAAAAAAAATTGTTAAATCTTTAACGAAATTAATGAAAAATGTTGTACAAATCAAATCCTTTTAAATTCATTTTTTTACATATACAATTATTATCCTCTGAACTAAAAATGATTTTCATGTTATTATTATTGCATCTATATAATGTTACTGGGGAAAAAAAAACCGTGTAGAAAAACCACTTTGCTGTAGTTTCATAGATATGGGCTCTTTTTTGAAAGCCGAAAGCCAATTTGAAAATAAAAGGTTTCTAAACCCTTTTAAATTCATTTATGGTATATTGTCATACCAAATTTATTACAGCGCCACCTAGTAGACGGAATAAAAATTAACGTTGCCATCATTCCAATTCTGTGTTTATTTATAATTCTATTATTAATGAACATTTATGATATTAAATATCATCTTTTTCAAAATTTCATGTATAACTCCATCTAGCGGCGGAATTTTTTCTTTCTTCAATTATTTTATTATCTTTACAAAACGTATTCTAATAAATAATTTTTAGTAGTTCATACCAGGATTAACTACTTCTTAAACCTAAACATAACACTAATTTGCAAAACAGTGTACCCTAGTGGCCGAACCATTAACTAAAGAGTCTGATATATTATTTAACTCTTCATTACGTTTACAAACGCGAGGTTTACGATTAATTTTAGTGATTATTTCATCATTGTAATACGTTTCATTTACAAATTTAATTTTTAAAACATGTTAAGAACATTAATTATGAAAAAGCGCCACCTAACAGGTGTTTTCTGAAACTACGTTAACACAATCTGATACGAAATTGTTTGTACCTTTAAAACTCGTGGTCGGGTAATAGTTTTGGTAAGCATTTAATGTAAGTAAGAAATAACGATTTGATAAGGTTTTAAATATACAGACAGACAAATTTATTATCCAGGATTTTTAGTTCCTTAAAAATCCACTAAAAAAATTTTTTTTTGTTAAATCCTTTTTTTTCCTGTTATTATTATTATTATAGTTGTTATTTTGCTGAATATTACAATTAAAATAAAATAAAAATAAGAAAATTACATTTGACAAAATATTGAAAATAAAAATGTAGCGATTTTCAAAAAGGATTTTCTGTCATCATTTGTAAGAAAATTTCTTATATATTACTCGTAAATAATAAAAACAATAATAATAAATATTATGTCATCAGGAAAATACTCTACTCTTTTAAAAAATCAAGAATTCTTGATTTAACGAAAAAAAAATTATTTATTATATTTTATTTTAGTTTAAATAAAAAATAAATAATAATGTTCGTAAAACAAGGATAATACAAGGATATATATTATTAAATAATGTTTTGTTGTTGAAAATAAGGATAAGAACATAGTTCAAAAATATATATATAACTAATGTGCTTATGTGTTTGCTATTATTCTAGTTATAGTTCTATACTTTGTGCTTGTTTGATTGTTCCAAAATAATATTACTCTTATTTTACTCATGGTTCTATTATAGAAATTTTAATGTTCATATATAAATAAATAAAATGATATTTTAAACAATGACATAAGAGAATAAAATGTAGAAAATGTTATTAGGATTTATAGACAGATAGTTTTATTTGAAGTACAGGGGGTACCGAAATGAAGAATGATATTAAGAAAAATTGTCAACCAGAATAGAGTAAAAAGTGAATAAAATTATTGTTCCACGTCCGACACAATCAAAATTTAGTAAATTAAAGGGCCGATTTCACAGTGAGAGCTTAAGCCAGGATTTAAACTTACAAGCTTAAATGTAAATTATTAGAAAAAATCTGAAATTAATGCTGCGTTTCTTTTCCTCAAAAAAAAAATATTCTCGCACACTCTCGCAAATTCTAATATCAAATTAATTTTTAAGGGTCATTCATTTTCATTCACCATAAAATTATTTTTCAATTATAATTCAGAATAATTGATTTTTTTTTGTTTCGGTAAGCTTAGAGCTAATTTTGATTGAAAAATCAAGTGAGCTTAACTTGCAGGTTAAAGCTATAATATATAATCGGTTTAGTTAAGCTTTAGCTTAAGTTCTTACAGTAAACCCGGCCATAAATTATAAATGCTGGTCTGCATTTTGAAGCTATGTTTTAAAATCCATAAAGAGGATTTGAACTGGTTGAGCGTCCATCACAATTAACTATAACAAAAAATGTGAAACACATAAATAACTTTGGAATATCCTGCGTGTAAAGCCATTACCAAAAATATTTTAGTAAAAAAAAAAAAAAAATAGGTTAATAAAAGCTCAACTAAAAATCATCTTAATAAAATCTCTGCTGGCATCTTCAGCTTAGCTGAGCTTGCACAATCCTGTAATGATAACCAATATTACTAGATAATGCTTTCAAAATAATGGTGATATTTATTTTGTAAAGGTTGCGGAGATGATTTACAGAAAATCGCACTTGTTTCATTAATTCATTTATTAAAATGATCGATCCCTGAACCACGGATCGGAACCGACTGTCGAATTTAGTTCAAGAATACGGGAGGCACAGACAACTAACACCTCATCACTTTACTAGGTAGGGATTATTAAACTTTACAATCAATGCTTCTAATTAAAGGTTTAACTGTGTGAATTCTCTGTGATATAAATTCCATTCATGGTATGAATTTTTGTTTAGAAGGATTCAATTTTAATACTAACAACATATATATTTAATAAAAAATTTGTTCTTACCGAATATTATTGCATTTAAATTTTAGATGTCTATATAGCTAGATAAGTTGGAAACCTGAAAAGAAATAAACAAAATTTTAGTATAATTTATTCATATATGTAAATATAAAATAATTATACTAATTTATCGCTACCGCCTAAACCCCCTACTAGAACACTTCCACAAAACTCACAACAGCTAAAAGACACACTGGTTGAGAGCAAAATGTTATATAAACGCACAATTAGCGCATAATTACCACGCTTCGAACACTGCAAAAGTGTTCTAATATAAAATGCTGGATATGCTCTCGCCGTTGCCGCTGTACTACTACGTACTAGCTCTTTGAAATGTCAAATAAAAAGTTGAAACATTGAAATATCATGGCAATAGAAAATATGTTTAACATTTCAATGCGGCAAAGCGGAAAATTTAAAATCGAGCTAAGCTGCAACGACGAGCGTTTCTCCAGTAAAAGAAATATCATTAGTAAATATTCGTGCTAGGCTACTAGGACCTTTAGCCGACTTAATTGTTTACTTAAAATTGGTTTAAAATAAATTACTGAAAAAATATTATGTTTTCTGTCAAAAATGATTAATTATTATACGTCATAAAATTAGGTATTAGAAACCTACTTCAACACCTCGAAAGCTATATTATTATTGCTCGTTCAAAACAGCTGTATTGTTTGAACAGTATGGGTCTTAGTCAGTGACGTATACTGAAAAGGTATATAACTTTCTATGACTTAGGACTGTCTGTAGCCCTCCATTACTCTGAACCTTCTAACTGAAAATCTAATTTTAGCAAAATTTACTATTTTGCAGCCCCAGGAAATTAAAAAAATAAAATAGATCACCCAATACAACAATAAAAATGATTTTTTTTATGCATTATATTCATTATCTAAGTAAGCTTTACCATGATGTAGGGTAATACATAATAGAAAACAGGAAATCCGTTCAACATACAAAAAATATACATTAGAATTATTTAGTAGGATGAAAAGTCGAAAAGAAAAATTGTAATTTACTAGTTGTGAGTAATAGTATTTTATGATTATATTAAGGAAACATACAAAAAAGAACTTTATCATATTGAAAATATTTATTATAATTTTCTATTAAATAATTTTCAGTTTTTGAAGAAATGCGGTACAGAAGGTAAGAGAAATGTCATCTTTAGTATGACTATATAATACATAAGAATTAAAGTATTTATTTCAGATTCATGATGTGAACAAAAATTTAAGTAAGATGCAAAATTAAGTTCTCTGAATTAGATTAAGGATAATTTAAAATATAGAAATCTTTAGAAGCTACTTGAAATTTTGTAGAAATAAATTATAAAATTTAATGTATAAAAGGATAAAAGAAAAACTTATAATTTCTAAATTTTAAATTTATTCCACTTTAGAATAATTAATCAACCCAATTTACATTTAGCATAAGAGATAAAATATAGAGAAATGTCATTTAAATTTTAATTGCACACCGTAATCGAAAGAATTTATTATTCATTTTAGTTAGACAATATTTCAGGCTGTTATATCTGTTCCCCTACTTTATATCTTCCGGGCTATATTTAGGATTCTGTTGATGTCAAAACTTTCATAATGGCTATACATATTTGCTTGGTTGGTTAGTTGGTTTGAATGGCTAGATCCAGACAAACTGCCCAGGACTCCAGGTAGTTACTTGCAAGGAACCGTAAAACCTTGCAAGGATAGCAATATTTCAGATGCAAAGCGTGTCATTAAGGAAATTTACGGTTTTCAAAGACGGTTTACTGGCTATGTTGTTTAAAATCTCTTTACTATGAATTACAGTTCATTACCAAAGTGTCTAAGTATCTTTGTGATGATAATCTTTGTTAATCCTTTTTAATTAAGCAAAACCAGCTCCTATTTTATTTACAAATTTTGTTCTAATGATAATAAGTAAGCACGAGAGTCTATCAATTTTAGTTGTACTTCTATTTAAAAACATTTCTATCGAATGCAATTTCTCGCCAGATTTTCTTTCGGATACGCGAATTTCTCATTCCAATGTCTATTTCCATTGATTGGTGCTGCCCATTCTTCTGCGACTCTGTGGAGCTAAAGTGTTTTCAAGCATTTCAATCATTGGCTTTCGGATTGTATTTCCGATCCAACTTAAATAAAAAAAGTACACGCTAAGTTTTCTTTAAACTTTTATAATTAGTAAAATCTAATCAAATTTTAATTACAAAAATTCAACCTACACTGTCTAATTCAAAACTTATCAACAAAATTGATTGCGAAAATCAATTTCCAAGTAAAACTAAAAAGTGGCATACACGGAGGTCAAATTTGTGAGTCTCTATAGATGAATATGGAGCACTTAGTCAAAAATAGCTAAATTTGCGTTTGCTGTTTTTCAGAACTCAGACGACGTTTTGGTTTTTTTTTTATTTTACAATTGTTGTCTTATCGGAATCTCAGAGAGTTATTATGTGATGTTGATGAACTAAAATGTTACACTTATTTACATCGAGAAATCTACCACATTTGAATTTAAATTATATTCAAAAAATTATATCTTCACTGGTATATAATTCCAAATTGTAGACCTTTTTTACCCTCCGGATAAGATCAGTTCATCATTCAAAGTGGCTAGACACTTTTAATCATTATATGATATATTTCAATTCCATTTTAAACCTAAAACTCTAGAAATAAAGTCTTTATACAAATTTCATTGAATTTTTAATAATTCAATCCGCAATCATGAAAATATTTCTTTTCCCTTAAAAAAATATATAAATATTTTTATAAACCCCACCAAAAAAAAAAAACAGCTCCATTGCAATTTATTACAGCTCTTTACAAACATAATATAAGTTTTCATCATATTTTAGATAAATAAAACCTATCTACAGACAATTTTCACAGCGTTGTATAAAAAATAACTTAAAGTTTATTAAATAACCAAAAAAAAAATTTTTTTTAATATTTTATTATAAAATCCCCGCAGTCAAAAAAATAAATAGAAAATATTTCAATTTGTTATACTCAACAGCAATCAAAACAACAACAACAAAAAGGTCCTGTTTTGATTCAACATAATAAAAACAAAAAAAGAAATCCCTTCAAGCTTTTTAAAGAAATTATATATCCCAGTCCAAGCTCCCTAAGCTATGTAGCAACAAACAAAATAAACCTCAGAAATTCACATAAAAAAAAATGGTAATTCAGTTTATTATTATTTTTATTTATGTTTCTATTATAATGTGACCCGGTGTGTTATAAACCAATTTCACCTTTTCATAAATATTTAAATACTATACCAAAAAATTCACAGTTGTTATAGACCCTGGAAGAAAGTCAGTTTTATACCAATTTATTTGATGCTATATCGCATTTCTATAATATCGAAAATTATTTTCATTTTACAAATTCCAACTATATATAATAAAACCAAAGTAAAAATGAATATAAAAATTACCATATTCAAATTGACTCTACAAGGTCATAATTTTTTATTTTGTTCCCAAACCTTTTTTTTTGTCTATAGAAAAATCCTTTGGTGTACCTACCCAAACACTAAACAAAATAATTTTATGACCATATATAAAAAATCAAAAAATTTGTACCACCCCCATATCCTCGTATAAACACGCCTAGTCATAAATAATAAACATTTCATATATTATAATAAAATATTACAAATAAATAATAATGTTATACTTCAAGATCCTTTAAGGACTTCATATTCAAAAAAATTCAAAAAAAAAATGATGTTGTAAAATAAATATAAATTTGTACCACAAATATTTACTATTCTCGAAGCGCAATAGACTGTTTTCTACCAAAAAAAAAATACTATATAGTCTCAAAATAACAAAGAAAACTTTACATTTACTGTAAGATGGTGTTTTTACGTACCATATAGAAAGGATGTATCAGCGGTGGATAACCTGGTAAGTATTCGTAAAACAATTTTCAAATTTGTTTGCAGAATTTCTTTGGCAAAGTTTATAGTTACATACAAAACAAGAATTCAGTTGCGGAATAATTGGAGGCGTGGCAGGAGAATTCTTAGGTATGGGACGTGCGGACCTGCAAATCTTAAATATATAAAAATTTAGGTTTTCATTTATTGAATCTATTAACACTTTAGCATTCATGAAACTCTAACAATTTAGATTTATAATAGAGGCGAAAATTTTGGAGTTTCGGTAATTACAGGCTAGAATATTTCTAGGAAACAAGCTCGACGCGACTGACGCAACGGAGAAGGATTCAAGTGTCGAAAAAAAAAATTGAAATGTATAGGAATATATGAAAGTGAGCAAAGTCACGACGGACGCAAGACGCCAAAGTTCAATCGATTTCAACTTTCGACGGACACGACGAATAGAAAATAGGTACTTTTCAAAATTTTGAATAAAAAATTTCGTCTCAATCGTAGTCCGTCTCAATCGTCGAGTTTGCTCCATCGAAAATTCTTATGCGTTTATTGTCCGTCGTCAGTCGAGCTTGTTTGAACCATTAAGCTTCAACAAATTAAAAAAAAACTAAATTTGCTGAAAGTCACAATTGGCCCTATCGTTTTCATTTCAATATCAATGTTTGTATAATTTATAAAAGCTGATATATAGACAGTCAAGACTCGCCAGCGGCTCAATCTTACGAAGATGTATAAATTCATTGCTAAGATCTTACTTAAACTGATTTCAAAAATATCGAAAGTAAGTACTTAAAATTACTTAAAATGAATGAAAACAAGACGTAAATAGTGAACCCATTGAACCATTTTCATATATTTTTGTTATAAAGTTTAAAAAACATTTTCAGAATTGTTGCTTTTCATATTATTAACTTGATTTTGTAACTAAACGCTCAAACGACAGGTTTTCCACCACGGATAATTTTAGATGGGGTAAGATTTTACAGACTTTAGTTTATGCTTGAAGGCTTTAAAGTTTCAAGACATTGAACTTGTTTTACTTTCATAAGTTATAAAGAAAAATTCAATGAAATCGAAAAGACGCGAGACTAAAAGTCCATATTTTCCCCCACCCCGTCCTTTCTCATGCAGCAAAACGAAAAAGAAAAATTATCGAAATGGAAAAGTAAAAAATAAAGAAAAATTTACCATAAAATTTATGACTTTTTTCTTTTGGGTTTTCCTTTCACCAGGTATAAAAAGGTAATTTATTGTTACCGCAACATTTCAAAACATTTTTTTTTTTCGTGTAAAAGAGGAAAATGTTAACCTTTTTTTCAATACGAAGACGATATCCTTTCCCCCCTATTTGAATCCCGGACCACCTATTGTGTTGTTATTGTTATTGTTATTATCATGTTTAGAAGGTTCTTTTTTTTTTGGGATTCTTATTTTATTTGTTTACCGTAGATTTACATATAAATTTAATATTACAGCAAAAATATAAATATTATTTTGAAAGGATTTACAAAATTTAATTGAAAAAATTTCCACCCGTACAGTTACGAATAAATAGCAGCAAGAAATGTTGGCCTTCAATTTCAATATTTTTAATTTTTTAAATAAATTAATAAGTAAACAAATATAAAAATCAAATTTAATTAACCGAAAGCTCGTAATTATAATGTCCTTAAATAAATTTTAAATATTTTGAGTAACCTCAATAATATTGGAGGTTTGAATTAGGCCAACATTTTAAATTATTATAATATTTTTAATAAATACATGGACGACATAGATTTATTTATAATTTTAAATAATTTACCTTTCATATCAATGAAAGGATAGACCAGCATTAGAGAAAATTTGTCCTTACTGCATGAATCCATATAAGAAATTATATTCAGCTAGGGTAGTAGTCACAATTAAATAGTATTTTTAATATTGATATAATTTTTATATGTAGGACAAGTTTATTTTTTGATCGACATTCAAATTAAAATCAGTGAATTTTGGGCGAATGTTGTGTATTGGTAAATATGGGTGAGTCTATAGTAGAAATATTTTATTTGCCTGATATAAAAGTCCTATATAAATGATAGATTTAATTGAATTAATGCGGTGATTTTTTTTTATAATAGACATAATGCCATGATTGATTGTTTGTGCAATGGCATTTTAAATATATAGTCCGTAAACAAAAAATGTACTGATTTATTTCAATTATTTCCGTTGGACATTTGAATTAATTTGAATAGAATTGATTAGTTGGTTACCTAAACATTACACAATTCTATCTAGTTCTTGAGCTTCATTTAAAATTCATTAACTTAACATTCTTCACTGTTCTTATCTATATAAGAGTGATGACAACTTGATGAAAGAAAAATATTAAGAAAAATTGTTGGACCAACAATCAATGAAATTAGGGAATAAGTGAAGAACAAACCGGAAACTAGAAGCGCTAAATAATGATGACAATAAAGTCAAATTTAGTAAATCGATATGCTTAAGATCGGCACCTTGAATGCTACTGCATAAAATAGTTACTGAAAAGAAACTGGGAAACACGAGATATAGGGAAGGACCAAAAAAATGGTGTATTACCAAAATAGACTTAACAAAATTAGGAATCAACAATTGGAAACAAAATGCCAGAAATAAATCGTTGTATGGCGAAATATAGTTGAGAAAGTTAAAGTTCATCTAGGACTATATCAAATCCAAGGTATAATAATGAAGCCGACCTTTTTGAAATAGAAATATTTACATTAAACCCAGATCAAATAATTGAATTAGGAATAACTACTAAAACCTCTACTACACGAACGGAACTGTATGATTTATTGTCTAAGAATTCACTGCACGTCTTAATCGTATCAACAACTAACGTCAGCTGACAAAGTTATAAATCTTTGGTACGGTTAGTATATCTTTTCTGAATTATGACCTAAATTACTAAATTCTTGATATGGAATTCCGTGAATAAAAACATATTTGGGCAGAATTTTGATTCCACGAGTTCAAAATTTGATTTATAATAAAAACTACAGAATTATTTTCACTTCCAACAAACTCATTAATTCGTAAAATTAAACATTTTATAGAAATTTCCTTTAAATTGTAAATATTTGTATTGAAAAAATCCATTTAATAAATTTAGTAGGTCAAAAATATTTATATACCAAGGAATTTTGCATCATAGATATAACTACGAAGTCTTGTGATGGAGAGAAAATTTGAATAAATAGAATTTTGCTTTATGTTTGGACAGTCCGAGATTGGAGAGTCCAAAAAAAAAAGAATGTTCCCAGTAATATCTTTTAGTCATTTCAATGAAATTTTACATATACAACTCTTCTTTTCAATAATTGCTTCAGTAAGTACAGTGAGTCAATAACAAAGATCCAAATTCTATTTCTGATAGCCTTTTAGAGAACTGAAATTTTCTACACAGTTTAAATATCCTCGTAAATTCGTTAAATTCATGTCAAAGATTCCGAATATTATATTCCTGTTTCCTGAAGTAGATTGTTAAAACCACTATTTTAAAAAACTCCTAATTTCGGTTACTCCTAGTTTAGTATTTTTTTAATAATAATAATTATTATTTTTTTTAAATAAAATATTTCGTTTTTTTTCTTCCAAATTTTAATATTTGTTTTTATTTAAACTTTAATAAATATCAACACAAAAATATTGAAATTTATTTAATGGAGGAGATAAGGAAAATGTTTTCGTATAGAATTGATATGATTACGTTTTACGTACAGTTTTTTTTTTATTTTGGTTTAATATTATTATAAGGTCAATAATAAAATTGCAAATATTTTTATAAAAATTAAATTATTGACAAGAAGAATATTCAAAAATTTATTGAAATATCATAACAAAGAGTATACAAATATAAATATTTTACGTATGCAAACAGAAAAATACTTTAAAATGAAAGGACGAAATATGAAATTATCTATGAAAGGATTAAATTTTATATATTTTGGCTTGATTGTCCCAGAAAATGTTAATTTTAAATACACAAAATTTTGAGTAATTAAATTTATTATAACTAAAGTAAAATTTAATGTTCATATTGAAAGTAAAGGTTATAAGGACACCCGACTCTCTAGTAAACGATCAACTTAAAAACAATCAATTTTGTGACTTGGAATGAAAAGAGTTCTGGTAAATTATATTTAGACCATCATTACCCTCAGAATTATTTGATGTGCGCTGGAATGTTTATTGGCTGTTGCGAAAATTAGATTTTGAATCTACTATTCCCAAAGTCCCTAAAAGTTTTTGCCCAAGTTCTTTACATTTTGTTTATCAATTTCTTTACATTTTGTCATTTCTACAGAGTATTAAGACCTTAGTGTATGGAGCTAAGTGTGAATAATAGAACAGAATTTTAGAAAAATGATGTTAGCAGCTGAAATCCAGTCCCCATCAGAAGCAATACAGAACAGACAAAACAAATTCTTAATATTATGGCACTATGTATTAGTTATATATTAAAATATTTCTTTTTACAGTCGCTGTTTTGGACTATCGATAAAGTGAAATAAGAATATTTTAGATAACGATAATTAGCAACTTGATAATGGTAATTTTTTGTAAAGAAGAACTTCCATCATCGAATTTGTTAAAGTTAATATACTGAGTCTTTTCATATTCCACTTATACCATAGTTAAAGTAAAATTTAATATGACCACATAAAAAGGGGTCTCAAATTAATAAAGTTACGTATACCTTTACTTAAAATTCCATTCGCCAAGACCTAATTTTTTAATAAATAATGACGGAGCTGCTCCAAAATATTGACAATTTAAATTCTAACCGACGATTTATACCTTTAGAACAAAAAAATTAAGCTAGGAGTTTTCATTTACATACAAAACATATCTATCCAAACTTTCAGTGTTAACATTTGTTTTGCCAATCGTATTGCGTCATTAAAACAATCGCAATTCAATATTTCTATAAATTTGAATAAAGTTTACTTTGGAATAGATGCCAATTTCCACCAAGTCAGACTAAATTTTACATTATTCGTCCATATCAAATTTTCCAATAAATTATATTTTTTTATTTAATTTATGTATCAAATAAATTTTTCCATTTTAAAAATTTGTCTAAAACTCTTTCGAAGAAAAGAAAAAAACTCAACTTCCTCTTCATTGAAATCAGAAAACCTCTCCCCCACCTTGAATAACCCACCAACTAAACAAAAACAACTTAATTTGCATTTATTTAAAAATTCTAACAAAAAATTATGATTTTTTTTTACATATTTATGGTTTGAAAAGAAGAACACCCAATCCCACTCCAGGTGTCTAATCACCAATTACAGGTAACATGGAATAAATTTGTTTCGATACTGATTTTTGCCATCAGTATCCTAATAACAACAACAACAAATTATTTATTATAAAGAGTGAATCTTTTATAAATATTTTCTGAACCCACCAACATCAAGAACATCATCGAATCCTACTGATTTTTCTGGTGATGGTTTTTTTTTGTTTGCTGGAATTTAATGTTTCTCATTAATCATTTAGGGTTTTATATATACAATAACAACAAAATTATATACCTTTACATAAAAATACAATTCAGGTTCACGGATTCGAATGTAAAATTTTTTTCTTCCTTTTGTTCACTTCCTATTTTACATATTCAGTGGTGGTTGATGGGGATTTGTATTTTTTTTTGCTTTTGCTTCAATTTGGTATATAAAAATGACATAAATATTCTTTATGTATACAATAAATTAATCCATGTTTGGTTTTTAAATCATTCAAAAAACATAATCCTTCAGATTACAACACAAAAAATTTTGTTGTTTTATTTATTATACGATGGATTAAATTAAATCTCATAAAGGAATTATAAAAAAATTTCATTAAATTCAAAATCGGTGACAATAATAATATTTTTATTTACTATATGGTGAGACTTGATGCATTACGTTTAAGTAAATATGGATTTACTAAATAAATTATTGATAAATTATACAATTTTAATTGATTTTTTAGCAGAATGATATATTAAAACAATTTACATTCTGGCAGACTTCATCTAACTAAAATTATGTTTCAACTATTTTGCTTGTATACACAACGACTTCCAAACGAAGTTTTTAAAGCAAATAATTGAGGTGGACATTTAACAATGTTAATATTGATAAATTCAAAAGTATAATTTCGTTTGGAAGAATAATTGAGTTTCTAATCCAAAACTAATCCAAAACAGAAGGTTTCGAAAACGATCAAATCAGAGCTTTTGAGTGAATCAATTATCTGTATTGATTACTGAGAACATGGATTGATTAAGCTCAATACACATAGACATATACAAATAAATTAATCATTAGCAAGCACTTGCTTAGTACAAACAGTTGAAATTTTTAGAAACAAAACTAAATTGTTAATATAATAATAGGAAGGCACTAAATAGATGTCCAAGCAAAAACAGTTAATAGAAATTTTTTAACTTATTAGCAATTGAGAGAGCATTAAAGGCCCAACAACACAATGAACTTATAGCCGACACGGGCTACACAACATACAGCCTTTGAAAAATTAGATATATTATATTAAATTTTCCAAGTAACTGGACAGACAGAATTTTTTGATTTTTTAGTAGATTAAATTTAACAAATATTTTATGATTTAAATCGTCTATCTCATAACAAAGATCAGAAAATCAAAATGAATTAAATTATGATAATGATTTTATTAAGGGAAGGTTAGGTTACGTTATATTAGCGACCACAGTGGGTTCATATCGGTACCGCTTTCATGGATAGCTAACTCTGAGTATGTGTTGAGGGTTTGTCTAGTAAGTTAAAGGATTTTATAAGGGAATATAATTTTAAAAAAATATATTCAAAATGAAATCAAAGTTGGAAATGGAAGAAACTTTATTTGACGAAAAGTATTATTGTGAGAGCTTTAGTTAAATGAAATAAATTTTTATAAAAATTATCTTTCAAATATAAATTTTCAAGAATTATTATGATCGAATATTAAATTTAACAAATATAATAAATGGAAATTTCAGAAAAAAATTATGTTTATTAAAATTATTTCATATTTAATTGATGTCTTTATTTTAACTGGGCCATGATAAATCCATTTTATACACTTGAATTGATACCGTGGGATGTGGGACCTCCATTACTCATTTTTTAAAAGTCTTAATAACTTTTTTTCACCAAGACGAAATGCAAGATATGAAAAATCTGTATTTGCGTTAACGATGAACGAGCGAGCGACTTTTAGAAAATTATAGAAACCGTTTTATAACATTCTAGTAAAACTTGATATTAAAAGTGACTGGGTTGGTTTGTAGGTGCTGAAGTCCAGCTACATGCCGGAGACTACAATTAGTGCCTAAACAGCGTTCTCATACCATTCATTATCATTTTAGGAAGGACTTGCCGCAAGAGCTATAACTAACCCGGGATAGTGCTTAACACTTGCCAGGTGAAGTTTGTTATTGACAATTTTTCGTAGTTTTCGAAATTAAATTATTTTTGTAAAACTAATTAAATTATATAAATTATTTAAAATATAATAATTCCAAATTTTTTTTTATAAATTTTACCTTATTTTCACCTTATCAACTTTTTTATGCTATCATTTTTCACACATTGGGTAAAATAGTCATATAAACAAAAAAAAAAAACTAATTTTGTCAATTGCACTTTATTTTTTATTAAGATAATTAAATTAATAATTTAAAATTATTAATTATTATTTAAAAATTTCAAAACTGCACTAGAAACAATTTTCGCACAAATTTAGAAAAATACAAAACAAAAAAAATTATATAAAAATAGAATTTTTTTAATATAAATATTTAAATTGTTTCTGAGGAGCAATCATAAATAATTAAATTAAAAAATTACTATAAAAATTAATTAACCATAAAAATAATTTAATTTTTAATATTTATTATTATTTTTATTATAAACCTAAATTTTTTATTCCAACACACACGCACAAACACACACAAATTTAAAATTATAATTTATTTGCAGGTGCACAGTCAAAACAAACGATCGTCTTCGAAGAAGTAACAAAAACAACTGAAATTAAAATTGAATTAATGATTTCATATTAAAAGAGGCGGAGTTAAATATTCAATTATAATTTAATGGTTAAACGTTAAAAGTCGTTAAAAATATTTTTGAATTTGAATTTTTTGAAATTAGTAGTTGCAATTATTTTATATTACTATTTTTTAATGATTGTTTTTATTATATTTTCATAGAATTTTAATTAAATGGTCAGCAGTTAAACTGTCAAAGTCCGGAATTAAGTGGGAAATAGAATGTAGTATCCGTGCGCGTATGAAATATGTAAGTAGGATTTGAAATGTAATGTCATTCTCCAAAATTGTGAAAGACAATATCCTGTAGGTTTCACTTTTCACAATGTTGAGTAAGAAATTGAAAATATTGCCTTTGTTCCTTATATAGCTACAAAAGTTATTCAACAAATCAAATGTCAAACTAAAATAGAGAAAATCAGATGTCAAAATTGATGGCAAATGCGTCAACGCTTTAAAAATGTAGAAATGACGGTTACTTTGTACGTGAGTGCATTTAAAGTCGATTCACATATTTCTATGTGTTCTGTTCAACTTGTTAACGCTTTAAACGCTCATGAACGGATCTTTTACTACATTCTGTTTCTCGCTTTAATAAAGTATTTATTTTGTAAAATTTATTATCCTTATACGGTATTTATAAAATATTATCTATGATTACAAGCCCAAAATATCGATTGTAGTAATCGATAAAGACAAAAATAAACTTAAAAAATTTTATAGTATAAATTTATGTGACTTTCTAGTTAGTTCAATTTATCAAAAACATATTCACAAAAGAAAGTTTTTGGAAAATTTCAAAAATATTTTTTTTTTAAATCTATTTTCCTCTATGAAATTCTCATAAAATATTTTCCCATATCTCTAATAATTATTATTATCATCATACAAAATAAAAACTTTTAAAAATTTATTACTTTACTTTATCAAAATTTACCAATAAATTTTCTATTTTCTATATTGTTCTGGGCAATTTCAAAATTTTTTCTATATATTCAAAAATATTAAAATACTCCAATTTTTTAATAATAATAATACATACAAACAAAATAATTCGGTCGAAATAATTTATCTAAAAAGTTTCATACATAAAAGAATTTCTCATAAATTTCTTTAGTCCAGAAAAGCCGAACCTCCTAATTTATCAGAACTTCTTTGTCTATATTTTTTGTTATAGTATAGAAAATTGTGAGAACTCTAAATTTTCTAAAGTTCTAATACAATTTTTTATTTATTTTATTGATATTTTTTAAGTTAGCGCCTTAAGAAAAGAATTCATTTTTTAATTCAATTTTTATAATAATACTGAATAAAATTAGAAGAAGAACGTATTTTTTTTAGATGCATTCTGAATATTTGTTTTCTAATATTGATCTAATTTTGTCATGAATATCGGGAATTATGAAATTTATGTTGTAAGGACATAAATGTGTGAGAAATAGTTTTGTGGGTCAGGTACACACTTTAAATTGCATTCTAATGGAACGACAACGAAATGAATAGTTCAGATGCAGGGAATATGATTCCTTATTTTATGATAATGCTACTTATATTTGAATGAATTATTTGATAATGCTCAAATACATAATACAAAATTGTATACCCAAAACATTACCTTTGAACGTATCTTGAAAACTTTATGATATATGAGTTAAGAGCCAAACAGAATGTGTCGTTGTCGCTGTCGTATGTCGTCGTGTTTGTCGCCAGTCGTGATGTCGCTGTCGTTATCGCCCATTAACTAAACACAATAGAACGCCACGAATAACAAGTCTGTCTGTCATAATTTCAAAGTGTAGTAGTTTGTAAAATTTTTGATATTTTCAATAATTTAAAAGTTTTTTAAACTTCTTTTCATAATAGCTTCTATTATTTTGTCTTCAATTTTCTTCAATAAAAAAAAAACATTAAAAATATATGTCAAAACACCGCGACAAGCGAAAATATCAAATATCAATTGAAATACAGCGACAACGACAACCACAGACGACATCATTGTAGTTCAATAATACAATATATGTACTTTTGAATTTTTTTTTGACATTTCAAGACGACAACCGCACATTCTGTTTGGCTCTTTAGGGCTGAATACTACAAAGGCTCAACGAAAGTAATTGGAACCAAACTTACATCCAATGACTTTCATCTAGAATGAAAGTCCATTTACAGATTGCTTAAGATTAATGTTTACATTACATTGTTGCTTTCATTACGTACTCTAGTCGCTTTCGAACGCAGTCTACAAAAAGAGTAGACACAATGCAAAAGTTAAATTTGTAAATAACCTACTGAATTTAATTGTAAATCATTATATTTTGATGATTTTTTATATAAAAACTAACTTTTACCAAGGCTACGTGTGGACTGCTGCATTGTAACTACTTTCATACAACTATATAACATTTAAACTGTATTTTGGCAACTGCTACGTCTAGAATGCGTCTGAAAAGCCTTCATTATAATTAATAGTAAATAATAGAGGTCAGCAGATATTAGATAAAAGACTGAGTTTAACGAACCTTAGTGAATCTTTTTACAGCATGCTTTGCAGTTTAAGGGGTATATAATAGGTAACTAGATATTAGGTATAAGACTAAATTTAACGAAGATCAGAGTATAGAGTTAAAGAATCGTTGAGACTTCTGAATCGTCTGGAAGATAATAGGTTACTATGATATTAAATGTAAGACTGAGTTTAATGAACCTCAGTAAAACTTTACAGAATGATTAAAACTTAAGTATTGTAGATATTTGTGACTAGATATTAGGTATAAGAGTGAGCTAAATTATCTCTTTACTGAATGCTTTGAACTTAAAATGTGGCAAATAATAGTATTTAGCCATTAAGTCTCTGATATTAGCCATTAAGTCTTTATGTGAATTGGAATTAAGCTATGCACTTGAATCCTATATATCATAATTTGAGTAAAGCATTAGTCAATCTGTGTAGAAGATATCAGAACTTGAGTGTGTTATACGATTATGGACCAATCAACTCTACTATTACTAACCTAAATGGTATAACCAACTTTAATATAACAATTTGAATCCACAATAATTAAATAAATAATTCATATTTCTTTATTTTCCATTTACAACAAATATTTCTTCAACATTGGCTTATAGTCCGTCATCTGCTGAGTATTGACAGTGTACATTTTATTACAGATTCATTAAATATTATTATTTATTTAGTATTTTGTAGAATTAAATTCTTCATTAAGATATTTTCTTGTACTGCATCCTGTTTTAAAAGTTATTCCATGGTCCGGACAGCTGGTAACATCCAGAATTTTGCTACACATTTTTAGCATCTCAGTACGCAGGAGGAAATAATTGTAATTATAATTTGTAATTGCTACTATGTTCAATTAATGAAATAAATTAATTAAAACAATTTTATTTATTATATAAATTAATTAGTTTTTTATTGTATAAAATCATAATATTTTTTTTTAAATATTTTTTAACAACTATTTTTAAAGCTATAGCATAGCCGACGATGGTATAACTTCAAAAAAAGTTATTAAAAAATATTCAGAAAAATTATTATGAATTTAGAAAATAAAAAACTTTATATAATTTTGACTCGAAATGTTGTTCACATTTGCTTTAAGTAATGTAAGATTTTTGATTTATATAGTAAATTTAATACAAAATTTTTCTGAGTACTAATTGTAAAAATAATATCGACATTTATCTTATAAACCTTATCTCCAACAGTTGTTTCCAAAATTCCAAAATATTAAAAATAATTACGAAAATATGTAAATATAAAAAATGATTAATTTGGAAAGCGGAAGATAATTATAAATTAATGTAAAAATTAAAGAACGTTTAAGATTCCAGTAATTTAAATAATTTAAAAAAATATAATATTAAGATCGAGGCAGTCACTGGAGGAGTTATCGTCTCAGCTTATGCAGACACCGAAAATTAGATATTTTGATAACAAAATAAACAAAATCAAAAGTGACTTCGCAATGATACAGCTTAAATCTACCGTGGTGACAGTACTTTAATGCGAAAACAGTGCTTGGAAAATTACTAATACCATAAAGAAAAGATTTAAAATTTTAGTAAAACGTTATCTATGAAGCATCCTTCCGATTTATTACCCCGAAGAACAGACAGCTCAATGAAGAAACGAAATTAGTAATGGATTGATTTATCGCACACTCCGAAAGGGTACAAAATAATATTGCATGCTATGCAATGGAATGTAACTCATTTGCATAAGAAATATGAATTTTGTATCGCAATAAAATAACGTGCAGAAAAAAATGAATCTGAAATACTGAATAAAACTTGACTGTAGTTGAAATGTATTTCCAGAAATAGTAGAAGTTTAGAGAATCCGGCCTTTATTTCCAATTTCTTTCATTGTTTCCGTAGTGAATTATTTCATAAATTTATTAGTGGCCATCTATTAATTGCGCATTTCCAAATGATACAACTAAATCAGGTATTCATTGCGAAAGTGAGTACTTCAATTAATATGTGAAACACTGACTTAACTAATACATAATTAAATTAAGAAAACGTTCGTAGAACAAGATTTTAATGGTCATTAAGTCCTTTATCTAAAAAAATCCTAGATTAAATTAATAATTTACTTAGAATCGGATTTATATAGTATCGATTGTGAGTTGTCATTTAACCCTCTTTCAAAATTTCAACAAATTACTATTCTATCTAAAATTGCATTCCACAGAAAATTAATTAGTTCAAATTCAACCAAGGCTGCAAATTATAAAATGTTGTTTATTAGAATGTAAAATGTTGTTTATCAGATGGTACGCCACTGATGTAAGATTATCTGCTTAATTATATGTTAATAATGTGCACAATTATTACCACTTCAGCCACGCACCATCGCTTCTATAGATTTTAATTGCAAGAGTTTGCACTCGACTTCTTTATACAACACGGTAATATTATCGGATTAGACCGTAAGTTATGTAAAGCTAATTTTTAACTGATTCAATTCTATGCCGATAATGCATCGACTAAACTTGTCTTTTATACTCAAGGTTCTCTGATTTTTGAAACGGATAGAGATCACAAAATATAATTTCGACGTTTCTCACCAACAAAATTTATGAAAATTATCAGCGGGGACATAGAACTATAGAGTAATTAATAATAAAATATGGAAATTGTTCCTGTAATTGTGAACCTTTCTATAGAGGTGTTCAATTTCTATAAAACGATTTGTTTATTCTCAAATATGTCATGTTTGTCTGTCGTCCCCCAGGGAAAAGTCATTATTTATAATGAAGATATCACAGCACTATTCTAAATAATGCTATAGAGATTCGTCCATACACAAATAATGAATTTCTATTCATTATAATAACACAAGAAACAGAAATTATTTGTTAAAAGTTTTTTTCTGGATCTTATTTCCATCCACAACAATTGTAACAAGAAAGAATTTAGTGTAAATAAAAATATTTTGGTAACCTGTAGAGTTGGTGTGTATTTATTCGATTACATATTTAATCAACATAAAAAAAAATATGATTTACTTAAGAAATTAACATTTTTCAAAAAGGAATTTTTTTCAAATTTTTTGTTATATATAGTTTAAAATGTAAGCGAGTAATTTCTTTATGTTTATTCAAAAAGATTATCAAATATTTGACTTGTAAATTAGATATAGAAAAATGAAATATAATCTAAATTTTTTGTGTTGGGATTAAGTTGTTTAAAAAAATGTTTCGAAGAATATTTGTCACAGAAAATATATTGATCAAATAAATCGTTATTGTCTGATGGGATAGAGTTTAGGTACCACTGAACAATGATAGAGATATTGTCAGAAAAGAATTATTTAAGTAATTTATTCACTACTGGTACAGGATATGATCATTTTCGATTCAGATAAGGTTAAAGAGGAGTGTTAGGGCACTTCTTTTTCAAGGGAAGTTTATAATATTCGTATATAAAAGCAGTGTTCTTCATCTTTTAAGGTGTTAGAAATCCATCTGAATCTCGGTTAGTAAGCCGTTTCCGATCAATAGCTTTATATTTACAATAGTGTCGATACTGAGCAATAGTGTTCATTCTAATATTACTGTCGCTGTCTGGAAACGCCACCGACTTCATTGAAGACAGTAAGAATTTACATTGGACAATAAGCAGATAGTGATAGTGCAAGTCTGTAAAAACTCTGTTAATGAGTAATCTTGAATGCCAAGTTACAGCACGAAGCTTCAATTTGGATATTTAGTATTTAGGACTACCAGGGAGACTAAACTAATAAGTAATAATTTATGGTAAAACCATCAAAAATTCAATCCAAATCAATAGAAATTGATTAAGAATTCAAATCGGTTCTAAAATTTATGAAAATTTGGAAATTATCTTGTAGAATCGTTTGCTAAATTGAAGTAATCTATTAGTGGTAGAATTAATGTTTTTAACCTAGGTTCGGTTTAGTCCTCACAAGTTCAGCAATATGGATTCTTGTAGATGTGACATTTGATCATAGGTTAATCGCCTGTCCGTTAAACAGTAAAAATGCATCAGATGAAACTGTCGTGATCGAAAAGAAGTGATAGTGTAGGTTTTTGTCATATGTTGATTGTTGAATTCATTTAAATATCAACGAGAACAGCTAGCAGGGGTAAAGTATAAAGAACTAACCTGTTAATGACTTCAAAATTTACAGATTTGGAAGATTCGAGTGCCCAAAATACAATTATCTGGATCATGATAACTGGAAAGATATAAATTCATCCTGACTATAAAAATATATTTTCTTCACTTACTTTGGATATCATTAATTAAATCGAAATTAATTTTATTTATGCAAATGAACTTTATTTTCTAGAACTATCTTTGTTCTATAACTTTAGATATTTTCTGTATTTAAAGTACAATTTCTTTTATTAAAATAATATTAATTTTGTTTTTATCATTCTTTTAATATCTAAAGTTCTATTAATATTATTTTTGCTAAATTGCATTAAATTTAATCCTTTTTTATTGGGTTTCACCTATAAAAACTATCGGAAGTTTATCTCCAACGTTGTATAGTCTCACTCTAAATACACAAAGTTAACATCGTCAAGTCATTCAGAAATAACTTCTTTTTTTTCTTGGATAAAGATCACAAATTTCGATTACCAACAAAAAAAAACCAATTATTCTTAATATTCTTACTATCATTTACTTCTCCCATTTCTTGCTACATTTACAAGCAATTTTAAGCCAAATATCATGGCTTGTTTGAATAAACATTTGGAATACAAAGAAAATATACATTTACACTTTAAAATGGGACCCTGGAGAGCTGCATAGCGATTTCGATTGCAAATAAAATATTTTCGTTTGTTTGTTGTTTTCCTTATAGCTAGTGAGAGTTTAATCAAATATTGATATGACGACAAGTTAAAAAAAAAGAAACAAAATTTATTTTCACAAAGATATGACCGACCTCCTGTAGTTGTAGATCTCATATATTATGGCTTTTAGAGGAAAAACAGCACAAAAAAAAGGAAAAACTTTGCTAATAAAAGGTACAATTTTAAATCATGTCTAATGATAAGATCAAAATGGCATTCATACAACCCCAGACTTCATATATGTCAAGTGTAATGATTTGAATCTCATTTCGTTTTATAATGTCTTTTGTATACTTACTTCTTCTCTATTACACACTCTCGCCTAATGGCTTCCAAAATACAGTTTTCGTGTGCTCTGATAATAATGACTTTAGTTAGATCCAGTATTGGTTCGCGTTTACATTTCTAAACCTTAGAGTAGACTATTGTGTAGGCAATCAAATTTTGTGTATGCAATGTTTACAATGCCGACTATGGTGCCTATAACGTCATTGTCTATACTTAAAAGTAAACAATTGGTGAGTAGACATTCATAATTGGTGTAGACTATGTAGACAATGTCGATTATGATGTCTACAATGTCGACTATCATGTCTACCATTAATTTTATTCAGTCACAAATTCGAAATTGATTGAATTTTTTAAGTGATCTTAAAATTTATTACATCCTGGACTGCATTCTTACTTAGTAGTGTTGGGCTATCTGCACAACGAATATAACTCTAGATGAATAATTTTTATTTTATATATTTGTTATAAAACAATTTAAAGAAAAAGTAAATTCGAAAAGTTAACGCATTTTCAATTTTCTACATTGTTTACTCAGACTAAATGTTACAGTCAATACATAATTTTTTACATAGAAATATCGGAGACGGAGTATAGAAGTAATGTTGTCTACATTACGTAATCTACGTCGCACAATCCTAGGCAATTATTGTCTACATAGAAATAATGAAGGGTAGACAATAATTGAGTTTCCTGAACACTTTCACAACACTATTTCTTCATATTACTTCAGTTATGTACAACAGTAGCCCGTGTCTTTACATATTCGAGGAGCAAATCTTTAATCTGTAATATTTTATTTTTTTTTTTGAATTTTTTTGAAAATGCGGTTTTATAAAGGTTCATTTTTTATATAGAGAGTTTTCTGGTTGGCATTTGTTGTTACAGTCTGATAAAATGGTACTTTTACCAGGGCATTTGGGGTCAGACAGAAAAGAAAATGAATTGTAATTAATGGCTATAGTTAGTAACAAAACTATTGTATATAAATCAACAATAACAATGAAAATATATATCGAATTTTTATTTCCAATCTTTTGGATATAAATCCAAAAAGATGGAAATAAATTTTCTCTTGGTTATAATATTTTTATTGAAATGATTTTATTTGAATGATTTGGCAAGTTTTAATTGCATGCTTTTGAACGACGGAAAGTGTAAAGAGCAAAACTATAAATTTCTATTTAGTTGAATTCGTACTTTTGTAATTTTAATTTCCTTACGCGATATTAGTTACGCGCGGCTTTGGTATTATATGACCAAGTATCATTCGGAAGCAATTAATAATAATTTTTAAAAGTTATGATGAATGAATAATTACCACAAATGTTAAGAGGTCAAGAAATGGAGTATATAAATATTTACAAAATTAAAAACTCACCGCTTACGTAAAACGTCTTGTATTTTCTTCATTAAAAAACTCTTTCGGTAAATTGTAGCAATCTGGTGGTAGCATTGATGACCCTTTTTGCAATATATCGGTTATTGTTGATGTATTATTTGATCATAGGTCAATATTCTATTAATTAAATAGTTAATATGTTTCTGTGACAACTTTCATCATTAAAAAGTGTAACTTTGGATATTTTACATTAGTTTAAATATCAATAAGACCTTACAGCTGTAAAGTATTTAATGTTAACAGAACTTATAAAGCTACTGGCCCGCCGTACATCCAGTTGTGTATTATGTCATAAGTGTTTCATTATGCTAATTCTTTTATTGAATTCATTTCAAGCGGGAAGATGAACCTCTATTGTAAGTGATGGTCCAGATATAGCTAGTTTGTCAAATGTAATTATCTACTAAACAAACTTATAAAGAAATTACGCAAATTTTGCTGAAGAAGTTAAATAGAAAATTATAATATTATTAATTAAAATATGAAAATACACAAAATGCATTACAGCGAGGCAATGCATACCTCAATTTTAAGACTTTGTAATCGTAATATCAAAAAGTGGAGACTAGTTCTTATGATTATTATAGAAATCTGATGGAACGTAGAAGGATTGTATAAAAATTGTTAGATTCATATCCGAAAAGACCGAAAATTAAATTGCATTGGCTAACAATTTACTTCGTATTTTACAAATTAAGTATGTAAAGTCAATAAATCTCGATGATTATGATCTAGTTAAATATTTGATACTAAAACAAAGTGTACATCAGAAATTCAATAATTTTTGCATTACATAAAATTACTTATACTGATTTTGAATCAATCTCTTTTTCAACCCTTCCCACTGATAACTGAAACCTATCCTTCGTATTCTACTAAAATGTCTAATTCTTTTCATCTTGACTAAGGTCAATTTTACAATCAATAAAATAACAACAACGAAAAAAAAAAATCTATATTGACGCAAAATGACGAAAATTAGACAGTAAGTAATTTTTTTTTTTTTCTTAAAATCATATTGTCAATCATAATTTTCTCTAAATAATTTTCAATTTTTATAATAAGTTAGACCTAAATCAACTTTAAATCACTTAAGACTTTATATCTACAGAAAAATTTCAATTCGAATTATTACAAAAATATTTACATAAATTTTTCTCACCCTAATTCAGAAAGTGTCAGTCAAATAATATCTAGCAAAAATCACAATTACAATATTTTTACATATAAGTATAGAGAGTGAAAGATACAAATCCAAAACAATGTCAAACTAATTAAATGTAATTTAAAACTATTAAAATTTTGTGATTTCAATTTTTTCCATTTCCATTTTTTATAACAATTATTTTTAATTTATTAATAAATTTTCTAATTGAAATTGAATTTTTTGATAAATTTCTTTAGTTGTAAGTAAAATGTTAGATAAAATTTATACATCAATAAATTGATTTTAAATAGTAACATTTAAATATTTCACATACTATCAATAAAACTTCGTATACTCTGTCATAATAATCAATATATTATTTAGAAAGTCATTACCAAATTAATTAGTGAGTTAGGTCTCAATAATAATGATCAATTTCTTTTGCAAAATGTTTAATTGAAGTTCAACACCATTTTTATTATTACAGAAACAACAAAATTATCGATCAATCATTTAAGAAAATTTAATATCCCAACAATAAAAATAATAAATTGTGAATTTGACATGGCATTATCGACATTGCTTAGAGTACTCTGTGTGGGGCTAGTCATATTCATATATAAAATTGTATATAGCTATAATAAATAATAAAAAATGAAATCGAAAACGAGTAATAAGAGAAAATTGTGATTGAAAGGCAAATAACACCGAATGATTGACACCAAAGATAAAAAAAAACTTACAAACAAACAAGCAAACAAACCAAACTACAAACTTCAATAAAGAAAATTTATTATTAGAGCTACTACTATACTAATAAACGGGAGCTATTTGAATGCTAATATTACAAAATTTATAGGGTTATCGTGTTGATTTAATTTAAAATAGAGTTTATTCGTTTGGAGTAGATCAATTATAATAATAACAAAAAATAGAATACATTTCAGTATATTTGTAAAACTATTTCTGTCAGTAGCCTCCTTCTAAGTTTTCTGACACTCTATTGAAATTGGCAAATGACATCAGATGCTATGATCAATCTTAAAATACTGCGAGTTTAATTACTGCGGTACTCAATTAAATTGAGTTTACTTAGAGTGATATTGATATTTCGGTATGGCACAGAATTCTTGTTGTAATTCATCAAAGCATAGATCATACTAACATAAAATTTATGAGCTGTTCTTTAACTATTTCAATTATTGAGCAGTTCCCAACAACAGAAAACTGTCAGTCACAAATTATATTTGTCACAAATAATTGTCACTGTCACAAATTATATTTCACATAGAAATGGATTACAGATAATTGTGATTATATCGAGTCCACTTAACTGGGTTACATTGCTTAATAATTGACAATATAGGTCAAAAATTAAATGATTGCTAAGCAAACCAACTGCAACACTGTTTCTAAATATGATCTATTTGAATATGAAAAAGGTTCCTTACAATTTCTATTTATTTTACTCCAATTTTAACAAAACGGAAACTCTATGCTTTGTAAAAAATACTACTATAAATTATTATGTAATAACTTTATTGACCTTAAAGGTCTTTTGAGTTCAACATTTAGTTGAAATTTTATGAGAGGTGGGTGGTAATTTAAAAGCTATAGGTGTTTTGTTTAATGTTGAATGAAGTGTATACATATAGAAATAGTTCAAATATTAATAAAAAAAAAGTGTTAGATTCTGATTACTTAATTCTAATGGTGAGAATTTAATTCAAATAGTTTTAATAAATTATTAACTAAAAATCATATTTATTGATACAATCGAAATTATGTTTATAATTAGGAGCGAAGTATGGGGCAAAAACTAGTTAATTAATTGTCAGCAAACAGAATGTAATCAATTAATTTGTAAAATTGTAATATAGGATTTTATTTTGATAATTGAGTTAATATGAAGAAGTTACAATTAACTATGTCAAAGGTCAATGGAACGTTTAATACTATAAATATGCAGATTGACGAGGATGTGGAACGTTCTCATCAGAGAAACAACAAAAATAATTGACGTAATTAAACGATCAAGGGAACTAACATGACAATGTGTAGAACATATCAAAAGAAAAATGGCAACGAATATTATAAAGAATTGGGAACCTAGGGCCACAGTTAGTCTTAACATTCATAACGGTGGCAATTAAGCTGCAACGCGCTGTCATCTCATTTAGATCATAAATATAGACTCGTAAATAAACATTAGATCATAAATTTCATCTAATTTATGCCAAGCGTACATTGCTTGGCATTGGGAGATTGGCAAAGGTATGGAAGAAGGTCAATTATCTGCATGTTTATCTGCACTGGGAAAAAATTACGAGAAAATTGGTATGTCAGAGATGGTGTTGTCAAAAGTACCGAAGTGTATTAATGTTTTCTAAATTTTTAAGAGTTAATTATAAGAATAAAGAATAAACGATTCATCCATTTAGTAATATAATACAGTAGCAATTTTCAAATTGATAAAGGTCATAAATGTTAATACCGACAATTATAATAAATATAATTGTATGATATCAAATCTCACAATTACAATAAACCAAAAAATTCAACTTATACTACACTTACCTAAACGTATAGAAAGAAAATTTATATTTAAAAGAAAAACAAAAGAAAATTATTGACATTTAACTTGAAGGGAATTTCGTTTTTCTATGGGTAAATAGTGAAATAATATAAGAATTATCTAACGATTAATAAATATTTATTGAAAGATAAATTGAACGATATAAATTGTATTCAATATAACATCAGCAACAAAATAACAACAGAAACTAGAAGAGAAAAAATTAATGTTATTTAGATATAGCTCTAGCTAAATGGAATGAATATATAATTTTCCTCTATATATTGAAGTACTTCCATATGCAATTTCAGAAACACACAACAATTTTTCCTTTCAATCTACATAATAATTTTCTACAATGAATTTATTGTAGGGAATTGAGAATATTGTGGAGGAAATTTCTGCAAATTAAATTTATTAATATAGACTTTTTGTGTATTTTGGACATTGTTTGCATATCCAATTCAAAATGAAAATCTTTTATTATATATAAAAGATATCTTCATATTATAAGGAAATTAGTTTATTGCTATTTTTGTTGCTTCTCTTTTATGAAAATTTCAACAAGTCTACTTGCTTGCTACACAATTTGTTTTATATTATATTGGCCAGTCCAGGTTTGGTAGAAGGTGGATATGAGCCTTGTGAAAGAGTTATTATTGTGATGATTGGCTTTGAATGAAATCAACGATGGCTAGATTCTTTCAGTAACTAACAGTGAGTTATTGCTGTTGATAGCTAACACAAGATCAATATTTGATGCATAGTCAATTTTAGGAACGTTTTTCTTATAGTTCATATATCCAGTTTTTAAAGATTTCTATTATTATTGATATTATCTTCGACACTATCAATCTGACTGTAATAATTTAGGTTTTACTGAGCATGGACATTAACATAGCTTACGACTTATCATGGACTACTCCAAATATCCTGTAATCCATTAAAGAGTTCGAATGTTGTGTAAGAATTAACGTAAAGATGGAATTTTACGTTCCAATTTTTTAATGAACTCATTATTGCTAATATGATTTGGCATTTTTAATAGTTTGCATTAAATAACTTATTAACAAAGGCTTTGTAGTTCAACTACTTCTGCGAAGCGAATTTAAGAAAAACATTGTGCTAACAATATTTAAGTTGTACTGTGTCGAAATGTGTGGTAACAGCATAAAGGTCGTTCGTTGTTCAATCATTCTTCTAAAGATTACTGAATATCATTTATTAAGTATAGTCCAATATTTTTCGAGCACAAATGGATGAGGTATTGATTAAGAACATTTAGCTTTAAGCCAATAGTAACAAGTTAATGGCAAGTCGTATGCCTAATTTTAATTTAAACAGAAAGGGTGACGAAACGATCCCATACTACTAAGAATATTGTCCGGTTTTCTTAGATTTTCACCTAACTAAATATGAATCATGAAATTTCAAACTTTAATCATATTCCAATTTTACTCATAAGTTCAATCTAATGATTTTAAAACGTATTCAAAAAAATGTCTATTATACATTTCGGCTTTCTACTATTTAAACCAGGCCTATCTGCAACACCAAAGTCATTTATTTTTCCTATCATATAAGGGAATTTTATTCTATTTTTTCCCTGCGCCTACTAAACTCTATAGTTTTTCGTCCTTTCTGTTATTACAAAAAAAATACCCTTGTCCCGTACATGTTTCAAAATTCTTCTTTCCAATTGAACTAGTAATTTTTTATTTCTTTTTCTCGATTTTTCTTTAAGTCTTTTACAAGTACACAAAAAAATGGAAATTTTAACTTTGAGATTTTTTTGTTGTTGTATCTAAAAAAAGGAAACAATCCTTTAAGGATATAATAATAATGCTTCTTATATTGAAAAATAAAATAATATAAAAATAAAAATTATTTTCTTCTATGATCAAATCAATCTTTTTATAAAGAAAATTTTTTATTCTCAATAAACAAATTTGATAGAAAATTTATATAGAATAAAAAGAAAAACCAATTTGTGATTTTCTAATAATTTTTTTTTTTTTTTTTTTTGGAAAATTGATTTAAAATTGCACATCAACGAAAAAGAATATTCATGGTTAGCAAATTTTTGATTATTATTTTCTATATTTTCCAAAGGAAATTTTATATAATATTTAAAAAAAAAATTATTAACATTTTTATTGATGTTCTCTTCGGTATCTAAGATTTACAAAAAACAAATTTTATATTATTTGGAAAATTTAAATATAATATTTATTATTTAAAATCATATTTTATTATTACATACTTCAAAAGGAGGAATTCCCATCTCAAGCGATTTATTCAAATATACTCAGGCTTTTAATTAGTCCTCATTGTACGTGGAACCTTATAATTCCATTTCATTGAAGAAGTAAATAGTTACGCTACACAATACTCCTACGGAAACATGCCGCACGTTTGGAACTGACTACGATCTCAACATACAAGAGTTTGTGAAGAGGACTAGGACGAATAAAACCTTTGGAAGATCTCATTATGTCGTTTCCAAGCAGTGCAACAACGAAGACTAAAACATTAAGAATTTTATTTTCTAAGTAATCTGTTATAGGCGGGTGAAAAGAAACCTGTCAACCTGATCAAATTCATTATGGAGGTGGGATTGATTGATGTGCTATAGAGTAAAAATTAAAATTATCGACTGGGGTGTACAAAGACCTATATGTGGTTACAGTGCGTGAGATTTTGCAAATTCTCCTCTTTCTAACCAAGCAACCAAAACTGTAATTAAAGAAATTGTAAACATAAAAAAAAAATTGACAGCAAAATGTAAACTCAATTTTGGGTACACAGTTTTCTCATTTGAACGTTTAGTTGAAGTAGAGGTTAAAATTTCAAATGAATTATTAATTTACAGGTTACAATTTTCATCCATTTCCAGAAATTTTCATTTTATCAGTGGAGGTATTTGTTCCGGACCGTGCGAAGCCAGATTTATCGACCAGCAATAAAAATTAATAAATTATGACAAATAATAATTAAGTTATGGTAATACTTTTATACAATGGAAGCATAATAGTGTTTCCATATGTAAAAAAAGTATTGAAAAACAAACTTTTTAAAATCTTCTTTGAGTCCATATCATGTTTTGACAACTTTTAATTGATGCGTCTTGTCCTCCTCCAGAAATTACTTTTAATAATGAAACATTTGCTGTCAGCAATAGTCTAATTTGTCTATTACTGGTATTCAATTTAAGTATGAGTATCGGGCGTCAGATTAATTACACACAATTTGACTTTAAAGAATTACGGAAAATTGATCAGAAAATCGTGATTTTTAACCTTACGTGACAGAGTGCGACAACCAAGTATGCTATTACAAATTCTGTAGCAAACGATTGTATGGCAGCTACCAATTAGTTATGATTTAAAATATTTTCCGGGCGTATAATAACCAAAATTATGATATTACGTTAATAAAAATATATTAGTGTAATTTTTATAAATTGAATGATATTATTAATAAAACAAATTTATTTTTTGGAAATATATCAAGAAATTTCTTCACTACTCATATAAAAAATCCAAAAAAGAAAATAAAATCCTCGAAAAAATCACCAGCAATCGAAAACAGAGATTGAAAATATTTCCAATTTCAAAATAAAATTAATGCTGGTAAAAAAAATGTTTTAGAGATTTTCAGGATTTACCTGATGTATTGCCTAATTTCGCCTCATAAAAACCTTTCATTTTTTTTTTTTTAGATTATTTGAATAGAAAAATAACCTCCATTTCAGCAAAAAGAAAAATTCTTTCGTTTAGCATCAAACATATTTATATAGAAAACAATAAATTCCTTGAATATTTGAAATTTTCCAAACCTTATAAATTTGCATTAAACAAGAAAAAAAAATTATAGAAAAAGGAAAATGAAAAAAAAAAATGGAAAACATCTAAATTTCTAGCTGAATAAAAAAATTAAATTATGCAAAGCTAGGTTTTTCAAAATTTTGTAGTATTATTCATGAATTCATCATACTTTTATAATTGTGAATCGGAACCAGAAATTCTTTTCGATTAACTAAAATTATTACTCTAAAAATCAACATTTTTTCAGGTAAATAATAAACTTATTAAATCATAAAACTCTACGTATCCTCCAAAAAGGGGAGTTTCAATGAGTTTTTATTACAGGGAAAGTCCAAATATTAACCGATATTTTCACTGAAACTCCAAACATGGAAACTCAACAATATTAATCATATTAATTGAAATTTTCATTCAGCTTGTTAGTCTGTAGGCTTACCCGTCCTCCAAAATCTTATTTACAATTTTTATGGAATTGATAAAATTTTCAGTTCGTTTTTGTTTAACAAATTGATTGTAGGAACATCTTAAACTCCACCCATCCACAAAAATTTTGAGAGCATTTTTTACTGTGATGATCAATTTCTTTAGTAAATTAACTCACTCACTCAATTCTTTGTAGGATCATTAGAAACTCCACCCATTCACCGAAATTTACCAACCATTTTTTTTACGGGGTCGATAAAATTTTAAATTTCTTTACTTAAGTCGGAAGCTCCACCAACTCATTGAAATTTTCTTTCATTTCTTTATGGTATAATACATAAACTCCACCCATAATTTATCAAAATTTTATAGGTTGGTTTTGCAGGGATGATTAAATTATCAATTATCTAGTTCTAGTCTATGATTATGAAAAATCCATTAAGCCATAAAAACGTTCACTCAAATTTCACTCAATTTTCACTAAGAGTGTGATGATATTATTTATTTTAACTTTCTTGTCTATGATTAGGCCTACCATCTAACCACCAAACAGAATGATAAAAAATATTCAAATTCTTATAGGATGTACCATTTAAGTATCATAATTTTATTTAACAAGGATATAATTTTCATAAAATCCTTTAGAAAAAACCAAAAAAAAAAAAAAATTGAATCAATTTAAAAAACTCAGATTATTTTCTCAGAAATTTTCCGCCATTGTTTATTTTATTGAGTACAAATTTAGTTTTACTCGATTAATGGCAACACATTTAAAATCAATTGAAAATAACTTTTTATTCTTTTTTTTGGAAAATCTGAAAATTGGAAAATTGGTTATTTTCAAAACAAAGAAAATACAATAAAATAAAAAATGAAATTCTTGTTCTATTGATGATGGAATTTCCTTGATTTATTGTTTTATTTATAAAAAAAAAAAACGAATTTTTGTTGTTATTTTTGATTTGATTTTTTGGGTGTGTAGATGAGTTTTTGATTACCTCTGTAAGGTATGATTAGATTTTGAAATACTATATATAAATTTGTAAAGATCAGCATCCAGACAAATGATATATAGGAGTTTTTAAGGAAAATAATATTAATAACTTTTCATATAAATTTTAGGAAAACTTTTATTCATTGATAAAAAGTTTGAATTTATTTTAATAGAAAAAGTTCCCAAAAAAAAATTTTTTTTTTTATCAAATTGATAAGTAATTACGTAGGAAATACTATACGGAAAATTAAATTTCAGTAAATCTAGAAGTTTTGGCCAGTAAGGATCATTAAAAATGAAGAATCTTACCATCCAAATATAAAAATCATGGCACAAACAATTTTATTATAATTATTTGTGAATTAGGACTGGGCTGGGCTTAAAGAATTTAGAATCCGTTATGTATCATGTCTGCGAAGTGGATAGACAATACAAAAACTCGAAAAGAATAATTTACAAAATTCCGAGAATACGAGAGCAATTTGAATACTTTTAGAAACGAAATGGAGAATGTAGATATGAAAATCCGTCGATTCATGTATTGTTTATCTATCATAGTTTCAATGGAACCTCCTCCTTCATTTCCAACTGTACACAGATATAAGAGTTACAACTTAGTTGTGCAAGCATTAAAAACATAACAAATCGTACCAAAAGTAAATGATATGGTATTAGATGAACAACAATTAAAAGTGCTTGAAATTGCTGGAGCCAGAGCTACCTAAACAGAACGAGTTTACCATATATTTTTTAATGAATTAAAACTTAAAAAACAAAATGGTTGCTACATTTGCTATACCATGATTAAAAACGTATTCAAATTCGAATTTCTCAAGCTATGGATATGAATGAAACTTGGAATCCATGGATGAAACATACCAGAGATAAAATCATAATCAAACCAATGGTTAGAAGCTTCTTCAAATGTATCAAAGAAGACAAAGAGGGTAGGAAAGTTTATGGAATCACGTTTTTTCTTTGGGATTCAAAAGGAATTTGGTTGATCAATCATCTTCAGAAAGGTATAACAATTAACTCTGACTTGGTAGAAAAGACTGACTTTACAGAAGAATGACCTGCTTTTACAGAAAGAATATTTTGACCATAAATCAGTTGATGGATGATTAAGCAATTCGTACATTAACAACGAATTGATGTACGGATTACTTGAACATTCACCATATTCACTAGATTTTACTTCCTCGTACTATACCTACCAACTGTTCCTAAACTTCATTATTGTACAAGGTTTAAGGCAATCCTTGACATATATGAGGTTTTAATACAAATAATTATCGCGTTGGACTAAGTTTGTTGAGCTTGAACTTGAACGACACTAATATTAAAAAATAACGTAATATTTAATCCACAAAATTCGTTGTCACTTTTTCGCTTTCAAAAGTTTTCAAACAGTCCTTGTACTTGTACATCATCACAAAAGCTATACACAGTTGACAAATAATGAAAGCATATTTTAAATTAATGCATTATTGTCCTTAATTTATCCAAGCAAATGAATTTGATTTCATCGTTTATAAATTTATTTGATTAATATTTTTTTTATGTATACATAACAAATGTGAATTTTGCTCCAGAATTGAAAATATTAATAATTTGATGCATTAAGAAAATATTAGAACATAAGGAAAATTATATTATTCAGAAAATGCAATATAAAATTTTCACTATTTTCATTGTGTTTTTACGATTTTCATATAGTGCTTAATTGTGAGCAAATAATGGAAATTTGTTTGGTCTATTAAAAATGCTTGTCAAGGAAAATTTATATCGAATTTTGACAAACTTTAGTGTGTTTTTTTGGAAATTCATAATTTAAAGTCAGGGAAATTAATTTTCAACTATGTGGAACGTAATTGAAAATAATTTAAAGACTACTTTTTAATGTTAATGCTTGAATAATTATTACATTGGTTTTTTTTCATGACGATTGACTAATTAATCGATTTTTTACTGTGGAACATAATATCAAATATGTTCCACAAGAAAAATTCAACTATTTAAACGACCCTTTAAACATTAATTAATATAATCAGGGAAATTTAAAAAAATGTGGAACGTAATTTCAACCTCGAATAATTAACTTTCATTTAAAAAGACTTTTACTTAATTTAATGATAACTCTTGAATTTCAGGTAGCTTTTAACAAAATGCATTTCGGTTCAAAGTTATGATTATCACATTTAATTAAATTTTTATACTAAACTTTTTGTTTTTTGAACGACACGGAGGAGGCGGGCAAACTAAACCCGTCTAGTAGACGAATTGCGTTCATGAGAGAATTGATGATGTGCTCTAAGTAGGTAAAATAAGCCATCATGCGGAGTGTATAATGGACCACGTAGGTTTTGTACACTTCCTTCCCTGCAAATCAAACAACCAAACTCGCTTTATTGTATGTGAGATGAAATGATGATTGCGCGATTGGAAATGATTCAATTATACTAGAAAATATTATAATTTTTCACAAATTTCTAAGGTGGTAATTAAAGACACCTTCGAGAACCATGAAAATTCACTCAGTTACCCACAGAACGCCAAAGCATCCATTGAACCTATGGACGACACGCCATTGACATTAAAAATATAGCATTCGACTGAAATTATTCTATTAAAAATTGTTGTTTTTCTAATTAATTTAATTTTTTTTTACAAATTTCATTATACCAATTCTGCACAAATTAAATTACTTATCAAATAAAATTGGTTCCTCATATTCCGAATTAAAATTAATTTTAACAAAGTTAATAATTATATGAAAATTTATTTCACAGTGTTTTCCATACCGCAGGTTTTTTTGTTGTTGAATATTTCAAATTGAAAGTACAGAAAAAAAAAATTTGTTGTTTTAAAAAATTAGATTATTATCATTGTGCACATATGATACGATTGCGCTCAGAATAATGAATGAGTTCGAGTGATAGTAATTTTTAAACGTTTTGTGTATATTCAACTAACGAACGTCTACAAAACGTTGAACAAAATTTGCATTTTAAATTGAATTTTTGTTATTCGAAAACAACAAAAAAAAAATTCTGGAATTTTTAAATATGTCAAAAAAAGTGAATAAAATTTTTGTTTTTATTTGAATTCAGAATTTCTGGTACCATATAAAAGAAAGATATTAAAGCCGATTATTTTACATCAAAATGAGCTGTCAGCATTTTGAAAAAGTATCGTCACTTGGCTGTGTATTTCAACATTTCCACTTTTAGAATAATTGTTTTACATTAGGGAATTTGTAGAGCAATCGGCAGTTAAATTTCCAGGCACTTGAAGTAAAATATTTGTAGGGTCATTATATTTTTGAATTAACGACAAATTCAAACCAAATTCTCTCTTAATACTGGCAACCTTTTAACACATTCACGATCGATTGTCGCTTTTGTACTTCTTGATACGGTTTTTCTTGTAAATCGATGTAGCAAAAATATATTATCTTTGCTGCACCACTACACTATCAACCACAATAACATTACCGAACAATGCGTGCCAACAATGTAAACAGGCAAGACGCGAAACCAACCACCAGAAATTCTGGTACTTTTTATTAAGTAGTTTTGTAATTCCTTGTGATTTTAATTCGTTCGGTTGTAATTTTTTTCAGACCTATAATACCATAGACAATTTGAATCAAAGTCCTCATCAGTTTAAAGTTTCACAATTCTCTAATTGATACTATGTCCTCCACCGAATTATTGGTACATTATAAGCTACGGACCCCAAATTTTTGGTATTTATAAGCTTTTCATTTTCAGAAAAAATGGTTTTATAATAAAAGTAAGTAAATTGACTAGCGATTGACTCGATAATCTAATTTAACAACGTGATATTTATTTATTAGATTTGAGTGATAATTCATGACGTTTTTGGAGTACGATGTCACTAAATGGTTTCGTACATAGTCCGTAACTGAAATTAACACATTTCATTAAAATCCATCTTTTTGCTTGTAATTAATAACCAATAGATCAAAAAGTTTGGTCATTAACGTGTTAAATCATAAATTTTTAAAAAGTTATCGAAGCGCCATCTATCGAACAAAATGTGAAATATAACTGTCGCCATTTTGATATATAAAATCTATTATAATTATTATAACAATTAATTTATTTCCAAGCATTTGCATGTAAATTAACATTGTCAAAGGTCAATCGAACTTGAAATTGCAGCGCATCCTAGCGGATATATTTTGAATTAATCTTAAATTTTGATCGAAAATAAATCTTAAAATTTTGTCCAACATTTTTATATTAATTAATTGTAAAATTCGGACAATTTAACGAAATATCACAACGTATTGAAAGAGTCATTAATAAAATGCCAGACGTGCAGACATTACAAATATGAACAAAGCATGAAAAAAAATGTTTTATATTTTCTTTCAAAAAATCTGATGAAAAAATGCTTTTGTTCAGTATCAAATTAAGTCTCAATAACTAACAAAAATTCATTTAACACTTGAACATTTCTACATAATTTTAAATTGAATTAACAAAAAAATTATAATTAATATTAAAAAATTAATTTTTATTGTTATGATTTTTAACCGACAAACAAAAACTCTTCAAATAATTTGCACCTCGCCATCGTTTGGTAATAATTGTTGAAAACTTGATTGATTTATGTGGTAACAATTCTTTTATCTTCTTTTTATAACCAAAATATTCAGATGGCTTCATTATGAAAGGTGCAAATTAGTGACTAACATGATAATTTCATTGAAAATTATTCAGTTTTTTTTTTAAAATAAATCTTTCAATTAAATTAAATTTTGCCTGGTAATGGTTTTTAAATGATCATATAAAATGTCAAATAATCAAAGTTTGTTAATTGATTCTTTCGAAATAATATTAAAAATTATCAATTTTTTTTTTATTGCACAGCTACTAAAGTGGATGAATCTTGTCTAATTGAAATATATGTAGAAATTTTCTTCAAATGTGATATATCTGGTTGTGATTGGCCCTACAGAACTGAAACTGATGGATATAAAATGCATATACAGACAAAGTTTGCAGTCACGAAGCTAAAAAGAACTTCGGTGAAATTTAAGGAACTTTTGGTATTTTATCTCAACAAAATAAAGAAGTTTTCAATGACACTAAACGACTAAACACTGAATAGAGCGGCGGCAGCGTAATGATTGTCTACTATTCTGTGTACATTAGGTCCCAGGTTCAATTCTAGACCGATCTACCAATATCGATCAAAATTGTCTCATCTTCAAATCAGTACCAATAATAAAAATTTGCTAAATGACAACAAATGTTTCACTATTACAAGTTGTTATAGCTTGTTGCAATTAAAAGGTTCTTCACTATATGGCTCCGTACGAAATTGAGTAGGTCACGAAACCTCTAGAACCAAGGAGAAATAAAAAATATAGCATTTCAGTGTGAATATTGAGAATACTTTAGCTAAAACACTCTTAATCTTTCAGTTGTTCTAAATCTGTTATAAAATAACTTTGCTTGGGGTTCTATACTATCAAAGGTCTATATAGAACTGCTGAAGGACTGCAGAAAGACCTTGAATCTTATATTTTAGACATTTTATGGGTTTGCCAAATTGGATATGCCATAAAATATTATAATATATAATAATATATGAGGCTTAGTTCAAAGGGAATACGTAAATACTGAAGCAATTGCCTCGTAATTTTAAATTGATAGCTCATAAAAATACCATATAAACAATTAAAAAATATAATTCGGATTGCTAATGTACAGCTGAGATGTAAATAGGAAGTTATGTAAATAATCTGTGGTTAAAATATGGTCAATTCATCGACGAAGCTGATGAACGCAGAATTATAATTTAGGACTGAAATTGCTATATATTTAAATAATTACTCTTACACTAAATTTAAGAGATCATAACATATAGCTTACGAATTATCGAGGCAGTATCTTCGGATATACTTTAAAAACTATTTCAATAAATTGACTTAAATAATCATAGTTATAAGTTCATTTGAAAGCAATTTGTAAAATTTTGTTCGACTATATCAACTTTCAAAAACTTTAGAATAACATTTCAAAATTTAGAATAAATACAAAACAAATTTTTCACAGCAAATCTAATTTGTGGAAATATTTCCTTCCACTAATAGAATTAAAGTTATTTCCAAAGAAATTATCAAAATTATTAGTCAGAAATTTACACTATTTTTTTTTTTAAAACTGAATTAAATAAATCGCCAAAAATCAATCAATATTTTTTAAACAATCAGAAAAGGTGTAAATTTTGGTAAGTTTTTAATGAATTTCTGTTAATTTTAACTTGAATTTTGTTTGGTTTGGTTCATCATAAAAACTTATTTTAATTATGAAATATTTTTACAAAAAAAAAATTGTTCTGCGAAATTTGTTCTACTACCAAAAGTCCAAAAAAGTATTCTGTAAAGTTAGAAACTGATTTGAACATTGTGGTGAATGATTGATTGACGGACTGAAACAATAAAGTCATTATTATTATGACTGATTAATGATTTTTTTTGGTTGGAAGATTGAAAAATTCTTTAGCGAATTTCGTTGAGGTTTTAGTTTTGCGGAAGAGTAAGATAAAGTGAAGTTAAGAAAGATATTATAGATTTCTGAGTCAATTTGGTAAAACATATTTCTTATCCCAGACTTCAGACACAAACAATTTTCGAAATTATTATTCTTTATAATTTTCATTAAAATTCTTTTAAAGTTAAAATATTTTTGTTCAATTTAATTTGTCGTCATATTTTTCACATTAAATGTGTAATTTTATAAAGAAATTATATAGAAATACAAAAATGGGGATAAAAACGTGGACGATATCATTAAATCGCTCGTGTCTAATGTCACTTCATCATTTGTGATTTACTTATTGATGTTATTTAATACTAAACACGGTAGCATTTTATGTCACCTGATAAAAACGTATCGCCTTAACAATTTTGTATTACTAATGGCATGAGTACAAAATATCGTACTACAAAATATCGTAATTTAAAATATCGGTAACAAAATAATAATATTTTAGGCTTTAGGAATTAATTCATGAGGAAATGTAGAAAAAGCGAATTAAGAAATATAAATTAATTGGTCTTTAGTATTTCGTACCTAATTTATTCGTATTTGAAACGAATTAAAAGGAATTTGTATGGTACAGTAAAGATTCAGAAAATGCAACTTTTTTGAACCAATATTAATTTAAAAGTTTCCTTATGTGCGAGACAAATTATTTTCAGAATAGTCTATAACTATAAATACAAGATATTTAAAAAGTTTCTATTTGTGAATTTCACTGACACTCGCTAGAACCAAAAAAGGTTGCTAGTATGAGTATCGTTAGTTGTTTTTTGTGAAAAAGTTGCAATTTATGAAGTTGCTTTTTGTGAATTTTTACTGTATAACTAAATTCGTAATTCGATATATTCCGAACAAGGAATTTTCAATAAATTTTATGGCAATTTTATGCTTTACTTTCCTTTGGTCCATCTTTATAATACGCAATTTATTAAGGATTCATTAATTATGAAACCAGCATTAGCCAAAAAAAAATATTCTTCGGGTTGAATATGAAGAAGTGTCAGGTAATTAGTCAGCTTCATGTTCACTAGGTAGTGAATTGTCCGCAAAAAAGAAAATGCTTCACGAACTATTATTATCTACTGTAATATTTTAGGCTACTTTACGCTTTAAACAGGACTCACAGTACACAATATTACAGTCGCGTTGACAGCTGTCATATTTTATGTAACGTTGTATTTTACAGCTTTACCTGAGCAATTACAATTTTATATTAAGAAGTATGGATTTCAATATTTAGGAGATTTACGAAATTTTATTAATTCCGAGAAAAAGAACAATTTCTAAACATGATTTCCGGCCTACAGTTTATATTTTTCGTGATTTCGTTAGCAATCCCATTTATTTTACCTATTAATTATATATCAAATCAACTCCTCAGGAAATACAATTTTTTTTTTAATATAACCCTCCTAAAATTTTCTTCTTTATAAATCTCTATTAGTAAATGTCCTTTGGGCTAAAGAATTTTAAAACTTCTTATTTACGCATCGCTGCCCATCACCTTGTAGTATGGTGTATGGCGAGTCTCTAAAAAGTACCTTCAGATGACACAAAACAAAATAAAAATTGTTATTTGCATAAAAGTGACATCAATTTTTATGTTGTTTTTTAAATGCTTGCCGTAGTGACAATCATCAGCCAGCACACAAGGAATAATATTTTTTTTTCATCCCTTTTGATTCTATATTTTTTGTTTTATGAACCGCAGGAAAATATATAGGGAAGTGGGTTCGACAAACTAATAAATGGTTGACCATATTTCGCGGTTAACTATAATGTGATCATTATCCTTGTGGTAAACAGATGGTCTCTTTCAATAAGGTATACAACAAAAAAAATGAAATATGAAATATTCAGGTTAAAATTAAAAGTATTAATGAAAGCTAAAAAAAGTTGGTATCATATCAGATATGTCATCAGATTGTAATGGTTTTAAAGATGTTTTTATAGTTTTAATATAAATGAAAGCCAGTTTTTCTGTATATAAAGTTTTCTAGTAAATTTAAAATATTATCAAAAATTAAAAGGGTAAAATTTTACTTTAAATGATTGTAATGAATTCGTAATACTGAAAATACTGCGGTATAATTAGTTCTATTACTGTCCAATTATTTAATGTGCAACGTAAAAATTGTGCGATGTTAAATTGTGGATGCCGAATGGTCTATATTCCTAATTTACTCTCTCTTGTTTCGATCTATATTTAATTAAAATGCTAGATAAGTGAAAGGAGTTCAATTATATAAATCAATCTTGAAGTTCAACCGAGAATTGATGAAATATAGGAATTTTTGGAGAATAACGAAATGAGCCTAATTTGATTCCATGTCAGATTAATTATTCAATGGTTTAAACGGAACGTGATTCTCAAACGAACCTCTCTCTAATGACCGCAATTTGTATATCCAGTATTAACTTGCCCGCCACCTCCATGTTGGTCAAGAAATGACGTTCCATGTTAAATCTTTTATATCTTCCCGAAGGGTAGTGACAGAGGATGTGTTATTATAGTATTTCGTCTTATTCCCCACATCCTCTACAAATTGAGGTTTCTGGTTAAACCTAATCTTCTGGAATGATTCCTGTGTAGAATATTATCAGTGGCTATCCCGGTATATAATCGGGACGTTGATTTATTCTTCGAGGCTATCATTTTTCTAGCCTTTTTAGCATTTACATCCCCCCAAAGGTTTTCGTTCCGTAGCAACCATCTTGTCAAGGAGTTGATAGTGACATGGTGTTGATATGAACTCAAAAAACTCAATTTGGTATAATAAACGTATAGGTACGCTCTCAATAATTAATACATATTTGATAATTTAATTTGTTGGTTGTTTTGAATGGAAAAAGACCTCAAGGACTTCCACGTACCTACTATATTACAACTATATTACACACCCGCCGACGTTTGCCTCCTTGTCTATCCATTTAATTTTTCCGTTTAAAATTAATTGCCGATATGAAAAGACGTTTCGAGGGTTTCCAATACTAAAAACGTTTCGGTCTTATGGCTGTATTATGGCCGTTTATTCTTTTCCATATTTGTCAAGGAATTAGTTAGGATTCTTTAATTAACTACATTTAATGAACTACATTTTTTATACATTTTAATTACTAAATTTCGGAGTTACAATCTACCACAAAAAAAAGACGTAAATTATCCATACATAAACGATATACGATTATATTGCGATAGAAATCCACATTTTAATACTTTCAGCTTTTTCTGATGTATATAAATAATATTTCCGATTCACCCACTAACCATCTGTTTACAACCCAACGATCCAACCGTGCTGTTTGAATTATTATAAAAAAAATAACGCGAAATATGGTCAATCATTTATAACCCAGACCTCCACTTTCATCTAAACCTCTAATAATAAGAATATTTTTTTAAAAAATTACATAAAATTTATATCATTTTTATGCAAATTTCACTTCAGAAAATCATCCTACTGTGATGGCTAGCGATGCGTAAATACGTCAATTTTTTTCATTTTCTTATATTCTCCTGTATTCTAACTAAAGGCCATTTTTAAACTAATATAGATTTTAAGAAAAATTACAATAGAAAATGGTGACATAAAAAATTATCTCTCCCCAGGTGTTCCTCGTTGACTGACAGGCCATATAAAAATTAATATTCTTATATAAAGTACAAAAAAAATGTTGTTAAGGTGATGGCTTTGATCAGGTGACATAAAAGTCGGATATTGTGTAACATTTAGAAGACAACATCCGCGATTAAATAACGAATAAATGAAGTGAGTTTAGAAATATGAACGATATAATTTCACGTTTTTTCTTCTATGATTTTATCATTATTTATACTACATAGAAAATTAAGGACATTTTTAAAACACTTTTCGTTGTTTTGTAGAAAAAATATCCTGAAGTTCGTTATTTAACCTAATTTTTCATATTTTTCTTTAAACTTATTTTTCTATTGAAGGATATTTAAAAGAAACGCGAAGGACATAAAACATTTATTTAAAAAAAAAATCGATTTGCTTTCTTAGAAATCAATTATAAAATTTAGAGACAGCTAGAAATTTATTATTTCTTTAAATAAGATTTAACGCAGAGATTTTGGATGTTGCAAAATTTTCAAAATAATATTAATCACTATAATTTTTATCCAATAAGTCAAAGTGAAATGAGAATTTCTAAATTTCGCGAAATAAATTTAATAATTTTAATATATAAATCATGATTAAAAGTGAAGAATAAAATCGAAATTGCACTTTGACAATTTCAATTTATTTCGTGAATTTGAATATTTAATTTAAATTTTTAAAGTGTTTTTTTTTTTTATTTTACTAATACTGCTACGAAATACTTGATAATTTATTAGATATACCGCGACTTCTATAAAATTTGAAAGATTGCATAGAAGATTCATTTTTTCTTATAGTGTTTTAAGGATGAAAAACAGTTTCTTGAATTTGAAATAATTACTTTCTTCTGCACTGTCAAAAAAAAATCTATTTTCCATTAATTCCAATAAATATTTTACAGGGTTATTATTAGTTTATATAGTAACAGACTAATACAGGATATACAAGATCTGGCCTATAAACGAGCACGCCGCACGTCTAGGCATCCCTTACAACCAATCATGTCATACCTCAGTTGGATACCAACGAAAATTAAATAATTGAGCACTCATTTAGCCACGGCCAGGCATTAACGAACTAAACGATCTAGCAAGGAAATTGTCTACGGAACCTGTATACACATACATATCCTTAATGACTTATCCTTGCTAGGGTTCACGAGTATGTATGGTAAACAAAACCGGTGCTAAAGCTCTTCTTCTTGGAGTTCTCACAAGAATCTGGGTATCGTCACTCGAACTAAACGACAAACTAATTGAAAATTAGGAGAAAAGAAAATTTAATGATAAGTCATACGAAAAATAAAATATTTTCCGCTGGTTCAAATTTACGATAGGGTACAAAATTATTTTCATTTGTCTATAAAATTTGTAATTTAAGATTAAATTACAGAATTTGAAATCCCTATACAAATACAAAATTCGCGAGTTGCTTTTAAAATTTAATTTACTCAAAAGTTTGAAAAACTTAAGAAAACTTAAGAAAATCTTGATTTGTAAAAGTATAAACAAAATAGCCAAATAACATAAGCAACTAAAGATTAACTCAACTCAATCATATTTGAAAGTTGCACTGCGAAAACTCTAAAAATGGAGTGCACTGTAACATTCTGATGCAATATGCAAATTATAAAATTTCAAGCTGTGATGATTGTAATTTTGTAGGATTTGAAAATATTATAGTCTACACATCATGACAATTACACCTTTCTAACCCTAAGAAGACCTAAAAGAGTTACGAGAAAAGAGACCAAAAAAATCTATCATAATTTTCTTATTTTATTTAGGTTCCTGTAACTTACAGTTTATAACTATTGGTACACCGTTTATATTACCAAGGATGTAGGAGTTCGGTTCATCCAAGTACTAATTCCTTATTCACATCATCTACCCCCATACTTCTCTGTAGAACTAAATCAGTTTTACCTACTAAATAGTATCAACCTCAGTAGTCAATAGTCAAATTCACCAATCCGAGTCCTTAAATACAAATATTTATATTTAGAAATCATCTATAGCAAATTACTAGCTTACTAAACTAACTAGTATTTTTCACTTGTAAAGTTCATCAAAATTTACTAATACTTTTCATAGAATTTTCTTTGAATAATTTATGAATATATTCGTATCGTATATGAAAAATTCACGTGAAAGTGCAAGAACCCGACAATTTATCCCTCGCCATTTTTTTCTTTTTAATTTTCCAATATTTTCTGTTCCTGCTGTTTTATTTAATCCACCATTTTTTATATTGGCAAACACAAAAAACCATCAGAAACAATGAAATTCCAGGATAATGTTAACCAAAAAATGCAATGAAAATTCCCAGGATAATTTTAACCAAAACATTATTCCTCTTTATATATAATAAATGCAATACTTTTTATCATAATAAACTTTAATAATAAATTATGAAAATATCTAAAAATCTCATAAAACCGCGTTTTTAATATTCTACAGAACGTACACATTTCTGTATTATTAAAATGAACTAATGGCAAATTGGTAACAGAAAAAAATGAGATGAAAAGTTGCGATATTGAATTTTTATATACTGAATCAAAAGTTTATAAAATTTATAATATTTTCTTGTTATAAAGGTACACGTTTATTTCGTATATCCTTTAAGTACCACATACGTTTTTTTGTTACTTACAGATAATATGTATGAGCTCCTTTAAAAGGCAAATTACCATTATCCTTTTGTGTGTACTTTATGTAATATTTATGTAAAAATTCTCATAAAGATATGCAAAGACAAAAATTATGAGATATTGCCATTTTCAAAGTAAATGAAATCTTGTTCAATTGATTGAATATTGAATCTTACCCGTCGTGCTTAAGAGTTTTCTTTATAGAAACATCTTTGCAATGGTATTTATCGAATCCATTCCAAAAAAGGATTGAGTTTCTGTGTATCACTATTTCGAAATAATCATTTCGTCGTACTGTAAGTAATAAACGAAACAAAATTTCAATATTTTTTATTTTACTATTACTTAACATATTGCCAAATAAACACAGACAGGATAATTATATGTAGCTGGTAAATGTAAAATAGTGTAATGCTCTTAAATTGTCTGTTCAATGTTCAATATTTTATTTAATAATATTTTAAAAGCTCAATCCTTGGTAAAACTATCAGACGAAAAAAAAATATGGCTAATAACAATTTGTCATTTTCTATTTATATAATTCAAAAGTAAAGAAATTGCTTTTTTTTCATATATATTTTGAATCATTTTACGTATTTTATAGCACGTCCTGGTTAATAGCAATAATAATGGTAAAGGTTTGGTTTTTACGTAGGACAAAATCATCAAAATAAAAAAAATTTATAAAGTGAACTGAAAAATTACCATAAATAATGTAGTATAAAAAATTTATTGAAAATTACTTAAACACTTTTTTTTTATAGGTATCCTTATAAGATCCTTATAAGGAGTTAAGTAAATATTTAAAGTGAATGTCAATCTTTGATAGGATAATGAAAAATTTATAAAAAAAAAAAAAATTAAATAAATTTACATTTTTATCATTAAATTATTTAAAGGTTTAGAAATGCAAACTAAATTTTTTTTTTAATTTGGTTCAAAAGAAAATTTAATGTTGGTTCAAATTGTGAATCAAATTTTCGTTTTTCTTTTTTGGTTTTGAATAGCTTAAAAATCACTGAATGCGAATTTTCCTAATTCAAAGTATTTTTGAAGTATTGGGCTTCTCTATACATAGAGTTTCCATCTGACTCGAGTTTTTGCCATTATTTTTATTTCCGTCCATGTTTTACCAATTGTTTTCATTTCATTCATTTTTGTTCTTCGTCATGTGTTTCTTCCTTGAGGGTTCCATTCCAGTGCATGTCTTTTGATTGAGTTATTTGCTGATCGTCTTAGTGTATGTCTTATTTATCTTCATTTTCTTATGCGTATTTGATTTATGATAGGTTCACCTTTTGTTATTCTGCAGAGTTCAATATTTGTTATTCTTCTAGGGCCAGAATATTCTACTAATTATCAGTAAGCATTTGTTTCCAAATACCTGAAGTTTGTCGACATCATTTCTGTTTTACTTAACGCATGAGTTGAATATCCTTAATTTGGTCTTTCTAGAGAATGAGTTCCATACTTTGTAGAACCTACTGAAAGATGATCTAGCTCTATTGAGTCTAATGTTAATGTTTTCACTTGTTGTTGTTCCGTCAGTTACTGATTACGTTTATTGTTCCGTTTATTATCAAGTTTATTGTTCAAGTCTTTCTGATGTTAATTTTTAGGCTAATTTCTTCTGCATGCATGTTCTCAAAAACGTTATACAAAATTATAGATTCAAAAATAATAAATTCAATAAAAACTTTAATTTGTCGGTTAGCGAATCGTCGATTCAAGTTCAACCATTTAGTTTACGATTGCGATTCCGTGGCTTTGATATTGGTTCAAGAAATCGGTTAGCATTTCTGGTTTAACATGAATCGTACATAATTTTAGGTGTATATAAAAATATTGTGTTTGAGTGATTTATTTATAGAGTTTTTTTTTATGAGTGTAATTCTGAATTTTGTATATTTTCAATCAACTAAAATATTAGCAAGTTCAAAAATTTATAAATATTACAAGTTTATTAAAACTTTGACTGACAGCTTTCACGATTTTAATAAATCGTCAACTTTTTGTTTTCCAAATTTATGTAAAAACTTATTTTGATACTTCATAAAATAATATAACACCTGAAAATATGTAAATAAATTAACTTGATAAATGAAAATTTTCAATATATACAAAAAATGTCAGTAACACCTAAAGTTATGCAAATAAATATAAAATTCAATATTTTCATATTATTAATTTTTAATTACATATTTTTATATCTACAAACAAATAAAACTTAATAATAATTATAATCTCAAATTTATTGACGTTTCTTCAGTTTAACTTGTACACCATTACCACTTTTCATAACTAGCTCAGCTAATGGTTGTGGCACAAAATTTTCAACTGGTAATATTTCAAAATTATTTAAAATTTTTGATATTGTACATTTCAGCTCAAGCATTGCAAATTTTTGTCCTACAAAATAAAAATATATTAATAAAGATTACTTCAAAAAAACTATACTCCCATTACCAATACAATTCCTTGGTCCAGCACTAAATGCTACAAACGCAAATGGATGTAAATCTTTATCGTTATTATTTAAAAAACGTTCTGGCCGAAATAAATCTGGTTCGGGAAATTGTTTTGGATTACGATGTAACATATACGCTAATATACTAATTGATGCACCTTTCGGTATTAAAATATTATCAATAATTAAATTTTCTTTTAACATTCGACTATAAAATGGCACCGATGGATATAATCGTAACGTTTCTTTAATAACAGCTTCTAAATATTTCATTGGTTGATCAGGTTCTGAATTTTGTATTTCATCATAAACTTTTTGTTGAACGTCCGGATGCTGGGATAATAAATAAATTGCAAATGCTATAGCTGAGCTTGTAGTATCATGGCCCTAAAAAATGCATTTACTTTATAAATTCAATATTATAATTTTTTTGAAATTATATACCTCAAACATAAATGTATTAACTTCTTCACGAATTTGTTTATCCGTAATTGTTAAACCTTGATTTTGTGCCAATAATAATACATCTAAAAATGCTAGTCTTTTTTTAACACCATTATCTTTATCTGAAAAAAACCAAAAATACAATTACAATATTTATTCTGCATAGAAAAGTATAGCTAAACCTTCTTCATCATCAAGACTAGTAATATTTTCTTCTTGAAGTATTTTTCGTCTAATTTGTATTACTCGATCAGTTTCACCATTTAGAATATTCAAGGCTTCATTACGTGTTTTACATGCTTCAGTACGATTGAAAATAAATGGAATACGATTCAATAAACTGAATGACTGCATGTGTAAAACTCGACACATTCTGTAGTAAAAAAAAAAAATTGATATTCAATTAAAAATTTCCATAGTTGGAAAATTTATGTTAATCTATGATCATTGATCATTGATTAATTAAAAAAAAATTGACAGTATTATTAGTAAATTATGATCAATCAGCAATTATGATATTATATCTTTAATAAATTGATCATAAGAGTTTGTGTATGATCAGTTAAAATCAATTTGAAAACAGGCGATCTTTATTCGTGATCAAAATGATCGTGTCTGAGGCCAAATAGATCTTGAATTAATTGATCCTATTTTGTTGTTGTTGATAAGGAAAATACGATCAGTTACAAATCCCTTTAAAATAGCCTCGTATGACTTAAGACCTTTCTGATTAATTATTTTGTTTCTAATCAGGAAATTCATTTTTAATAAATCAAGCTGTCATTGATCTTTATCAAATTAACTCTAAGATTCAGAATTAAATGATCGTAATCTTTCTCACCCTGATCAAAATTTTAATAATTTGATCGTATCTTGATCAAAGAAACACGATCTATAATCATAATATTTTGTATCTGATCTGTTAAATTGAATTTGAAAACAATCGATCTTTATTCGTGATCAAAATGATCGTCTGTCTGAGGCCAAATAGATCTTGGATCCTAATTTCTTGTTGATGATAAGAAAAAATGATCAGCTACAAATCCATTTAAAAATAGCCTCGTTTGACTTAAGACATATCTGATTAATTATTTTGTTTCTAATCAGGAAATTCATTTTTAATAAATCAAGCTGTCATTGATCGTTATCAAATTAACTCTAATAATGCATAATCAAATGATCGTAATCTTTCTAACTCTGATCGTAATTTTAATAATTTGATCGTATCTTGATCAAACAAAAAACGATCAATATTAGCAATAGCTTTATAAGCAGAATTTTTAATAGTGTTTGACTAGTTACCATATCAGTAACCATTTAATTCTCTCATCACGATCACCTACAAAAACCCTATATTTTCTAAATGCTATGACTAAAAATTATACTTACGTTTGAACAGCTGTAACATATTGAGAATCACTTTTCATTTGAGCATGTTTTTTAATACCCATTGCTGTTTCACAAATTACATCCAATGCATACAATGTAATATATGGATAAATATCAAACGTTTCACCTGTCATACAATGTTTATCTAATTTTCTAATTAATATATCACAATTATCTACCATTGGTTGTTTAAATTCACCCAAAATTTTAAAATGAAATGCTGGTGTTAACATTTTACGACGTCTATGCCATTCTTCGCCACCACTTGTTAACAAACCATTACCCAGCCATGGTAATAGTAAACGATAATTTGTTGATTTATATAATAATTGATTATTACTCAATATTGATTTAATATCATCTGGATCACTGAAGAATACCATTAAATCTTTACCAAACCAAATACGAAATACTTTACCATGACGTTCACGTAATTCACGTAACCATGGTAAAATACCTAAATATAAAAAAATTGAATTATGATAGAAAAATTTGTTATTTTTGATGTAGCTATAGCTATAGCTCATACTCATATAGTTAGAAAGTTGTTCAAAATGTTGAAAAGGTCAAATATTTAAATTTTTAGAAAAAACATAATTAATAATGAAACAAAAATGTTTTACCGAATGTTTTTATACTGTTAAATGCAGAAGTAATCAAAAAAAAATGTGTATGGCCTTGACATTAGTTATTTTGGAGTGAGAATTTTTTATTAGTGGTAATACTTGAATTTATATTGTTTTTTTTGTTATTGAAATAGAAATCAAGTTTTTCAAATTCAAGTTCAAAATTTAATTGCAATACGTAAAACCAGTTTTAAACTATATAATTTGTATTCAGGTGTGCGAAATTGTTTATTGCAGAATTTTTTTATAAATTAGCTAATTCATTAAATTATATAAACTATCAAAATATTTTTGAAAATAATTGCGACTAAACGAATTTAATAAACTTATTTATAGCCTAACCAGTTAAAGTGCGTATAAATGGAATTTTTAAAGAGTTATCTGAACGAATTAGCCTAATAGGTTCTTATTTCTAATATAGCATTATATAAATTTTTAAGCCGGCCCATGAAAAATATTCTGTAAGCTGTTAGTATACTCTTAGAGAATCGTTCCATTCTTTGACACTTATGCAAATTAAATTTTTTGGATACAATTTTAGTATTGCTCGATGTTTATACTGGCCACATAATTTTCATATTCCTTCAAGTATTTTGTGGCTATACAATTTTAGTACTCTTGCAATTTTGTTATGGTCACAATATTAGTACTGTTCCTAGTTCCTTTTTTTTTAACATTACTGCAAGTATTTTCTGACAACAATTCTCGTTTTATTACAACTATTTGCTGGACAAAATTTGAGTACTCATGCTAGTTAATTCTGTATATACAAAACAACAATAATTTCAGTACTGTTCCTAGATTTAACACTGCAATTACTATCTAGTCACAATTTTAACATACTGCAAATATTTTTTGGTAACAATTTCAGTACCCTTCTAAGTTTATTCTAGTCACAATTTTAGTAATGTTTTTTTTACTTTAATAAAAGTATTTTCTGGCCACAATTTGAATACTCATCCAAATTTATTTTGATCATAATTTTAGTACTGTTCCTTGTTTACATATACAGTAAATATTTTCTGGCAACTATTATAGTACCTTATTAAAGTACCCTTCCAAGTTTATTATAGTCATAATTTTAGTACTGCTCTTTATATTGACATTATTACAAGTATTTACTGGCAACAATTCTGGTTTTGCTCCAAATATTTTCTGGCAACAATTTTAGTACTCTTCCAAGTTTATTCTAATCACAATTTTAATATTATTCCAAGTATTTTTTGATTACAATTTTCAAAGTGGACTTTTATTTAATATTGTTCTAACTCAAAATTAATATTGAAGTACATAATGCTATTTTAGGACAATTAAGACTATTGACAAGATATTTACTGAACACAACCATTTGCTCACTACTAATACACAATCAATTAGTATTTCTGCACTATAAACCAGCCACTATAAAATTTGTTCAAAATTATTAGTACTTTGAACTGTTTGCAATTGAGATAGATGAAAAGAAGTTTTTTTTTTTATTAATTGAAATTTAGATCTATGACTTCCGCATTAGATATTCTTATCTACAATAAAAATTTGCAAATTCATAAATCAATTTTATTATATAAATTGTATCACTAAACTAAATACTTTGAATATCAGACTTTGACACTAATTATAATATACGAATTAATTTAAAATTTCCATTTTACAATGAATTTAAAAACAGACTTTTTTGTTGACCCTTTCGTACAAACTTTCATTTTTTTACATTTTTTTTATTTGTTTGTTACTAAATAAATTAATTTCTTACGTTCTCTTTTAGAATTTTCTAATAGTTCACGTAATGTTGGACCCGGTAATGTTTTTGAAAAATTATAAACTTTTTGAAAATTTAAAAATATTGGTAATTTTGTAAATAAATATAATGTTAATAGCAAAATTGCTATTACAGTAAAAAATACAATTAATACCAACATTTTGGTTACTAATATAAAACTTTGTAGCGATATTTTATATAATAATCAAGCGGCGCGATTAAAATTACTTCTTAGTATATAAGATTTTTTTTACGTCCAATTCATTGCGAATACCGAGAGAAACTAAAATTCAAGTTTATAGCTTTAAAATAACGATTCGTTTATACCAAAGCGAATATTATAGCTATAAGTTGTATGTATAGAAACTATGTAAGAAAAATACAAATTTTTGTAATAATAATAGTTGCAGTTGTGTTCAACAAGTAAAGGTCGCTGGACTTTTTAAAGTAGTAGTACATATATAATTTTTGTAATTACCACTCGGCTGTCAAGTTTTGAATTTTTTTGGAAAAGGAAATTTTTCTGCGCTAATAAACTTGATTTGTTTTCGAGGTTTACTACGGAAGAATTGTATAGGTAACAAAAATATCGAAATTAATTAAAAGTGTACAAAAAGCAAATTGATATTGTTATGGTTAATGAATCAGCGTTTGAGTAAAAGTAAATCGTATAAAAAAAAGAATACAAAGATTACCATAACAAATTTCGAAATAATTTGTTACCATAGTAAACTTCAGCCAATATTGTGGTTTGTTATATTCATATACACAGCATCAAATTATAATTGTAGCTAATATTGACTGAGTTATTGCAGAATTTATTTGTTTTAACAATTGTGTGTTATACTATAAAACTTTGCAGTAGGTAAACAATAATATCGCCAGTGATTGAAAATATGGAAATTTTCCACTGTAATATTTTTCTGATAAACAATTCAACTGAAAAATGTAAATTGTACTATGCTGTGATACATTAGGCCCCAAGTTCAATTCAATTTGCAATATCTAATTGTGATTTTAAGACTGTTGAACCATTTTCTGATAACATATATCTCACTGTAAAAAATGTGTTAATTTGTTACAATTAAAATGTTTCTTATAATTCCGGAAATACATATAAAAATTGTAAGGTCAAAAATGCAATAAAAATGTCACGCAACATTTTTGTGGAGGCCAAGGCTTGATTTGGGTTGTTGTAGCGCCTTAAAGTTATTTAGATAATTCCTTAAAGAACTCTTAGTTTTCGAGAAAAATACTTGCCTGTTACAGTTCATAATTCAAAATCAATTGCAAATCACTTTAGCCACTATTTTGGATTACGGATCAATACAATCAAACTGATCATTAAAATTGTAATGGTTTTTTTGTTACCGGCTGCATTCATTTTGTAAGGTTTTGAATCGTTATAGTGACTAAATGTGATTTGTCATTTGCTTGTAAATTGTGAACTGTAACAGGAACAGGGAAGTGTTTTGAACTCTGTTCATATTCTGTCCATATTTAAACGCTCCATACTCTATTTTATTCAATTGTTATCTTTCCTAGTTGTTGAATATCATATCAGAGGCGAAAGAATCAAATTCTATATCGTATCCCATTAAACACGATATCTCTTTAAAAAATGGCTTTTGTAATGGCTTTTGGAAATAAGTAATATAGTGAAGATCATATGTAAATAATAGAAGTAATGATTTCAGAGTACACTGACTTAATAAGTAATTAGTTTAGATACGGAATGCGAATAAGCTGCAGAAAAAGTGATATTTTGTTATATTTTATAAGAAAGGGTCAGTAAAACAGAGTAACAGCAAGAGTAGGAGGTTTATATTGGACTCCTAACCTAATCTAACGAATTTCTTGTGACCTATACTATAGTAACAAAATGTGTGTACAACCAAAGTTATATGTGTAAAACCATTTCAAACTTCAAAATTGTCCACATAATTCCATTTTCTAACTGAAAGAATAATTCATTTGAGTATTCATAATTCAGTGATATAATCGCTTAATTCAAAGGCTTAATCGCTTTTTACTTGCAATATCGTCTTCAGCGAACTAAGTGTAGAAAATGTAACCAATAATTGCAACATCTAATAAACGTCTAAATAAACATAAAACTGTAATACTAAATCAACACTAAGATATAAGCGATATTGCCTTGAGGAGACCACAGAATTGAACATCACGGAATTAAAGGTTTAAAATAATAATTATAAAATACAATGCTGAAGTTGTTCTAGAAAAATCATTTATTAATTATTACACTATTATATTTTTATGAAAAATTTTAACACATAATTCAGACTCTGTAAGCAAGCTTATCAGCAACAGAATCTTACATAATTTATTTGAAATAAATTATTTTTGCATTATATCAAAATTTTATAACTCTACAAATTTTTCAATAATTTAATCATCACTTAATGGGTGTTCCTCTAAAAAATTTAAATATATTACCCAAAAATATTTAATAAATAATTATTATAATATCAAGTATTAAATTTAATTAAATTCATAAATAAAATTGAAATTTATTTAAAATCGTACCTGTAGCATTTAAAACTAAAACCGGTTATTTACCTTATAGTAGATTTAAACAAAATCTTATTATACAAAGTCATTCAACACAAATTGTTGTTATTTCGTCGGCTCAGTATTGGTGGGAAGTATGGTCGTAACTCTGGAAAATGCATTTTAATGTTAAAACAAATACAGAAAAAATATGGTCGATAGAATCTTCTTAATTTTGGCATCATAGAAGTAAACTGATTTATTGGATTTTTTATTTGTCAAGTTTAATTAAATATTGTTTATTTACCACACAGTAATCAGTAATCACAGTAAAACAGTAATCACAGTCTTGATTCACTCCAATTTGACGGCAATTACGTAAAATATATTGCAAAAATTTAATAATTAAACTTATGTTAATGGAATACATGTTTGTACGAACGCTAAATTGTGATATACGACAAATTCAATATTAAATTGCATGTATATTTGGGAACATACGACAAAAGCGACATCCGATATCTTCTTAATCATTTAAAATTTTGAAAAACCGATTACAGAAATATAAAGAGGATGCATAAAAACCTGTAGATCTCCTATTAGCTTAAAATGGCCAATTTGGCGCATACTACAAACCAATACTGAACCAACGATTTATTCACAATTTTGGTTTAAAAAATGCAAAAATTTCATTTTTTATTACTAATATGTTTTTGAATAAATAAAATCTTATGATATAAAAACACCAGCTGCGGACGGCGCCGACCGCTCATTGAATTCAAGGTTGTGGTCAGGGATTTATTTTTATTATTTCTGTTAAGTTTTTTTTTTTTTCAGTTCCGGTATTTTCAAGTATTTGAATGATTCTCAAATAATATTGCGGTAATTTATTTTTTTGACCGTCCGTAGTTTTTTTTACTTTTAATTTTTTTAAATAGACACAAAACATTAAAAATAGACATATTTTTTTATGCTATTTTACTGTTTTTCTTTTATGGGTTTTTTTATGGGAAAAATAATATTTAATAAAATCAAAATTTTTGTTATGATTTGAAAGCAAAACAAGGTAAAAAAAAACAAACAAACAAAATGTGTGAAATGGAAATAGTAAATTTGATTTTTGTATGATTTGAAGAGGTTATATTATTAGTACTGTAGAAGATGAGTAGAAATTTGAGCCATTCATGTGAGGTAATAGTTATTTGGACAATAAAGTGAAAAATTAGTTATTTAACCTATACCCGAAGGCAGTTTAAAATAATATTTTTGATATGGAAGATGAGATGCAAAAAAACTAATGTCAAAAATGACAAAAATTTTGATGGATGTAACTAATTGATATATAAAAAAGTATTTTGGATTATATCAGCAAAAATATTATGATGATTCATCAGTAAATTTAAATGTTCAATTAAATATAGAGTTAAACCTCCAAACGTTAGTCTAAAGCTCCAACTTTGAGGAAACGAAACAGAGAAAACCTAAATAAATTCGTACATAATTTATTTCTTACCGCATTTCAAAGACTAAACACCAAGCGATATCCAAAATATACACTTTTTGATGATACTAATGCTAACGCAGTAAAGAAAGTTTTAAAAAGAAATGGATAATATTTACAATGGCGGACCTACACCATAGAAAATATTTTTGGCCAACGGCATCGTCGCTATAGTTAAATCTTAAATGCATCTAGAACTTGAACGATCAAAACCAAAACAATTTGAACTATTTATTTTTGACTAAACCTCTAAGCTACAGAAAAACTATTGGCTATACCGTAACGCTATGACAAATTGAGCTAGCGTTGTTGTATTTCCGATTCTGTTTAGCCCTTTAAAAAACTAATGCTTCCACAAATTTTCCTCGTTATTGCAGGAACAAAACGATCTAAACGATCAGAATCAATAAATGGAAAAAATTTAATATTTATAAGTTATATGATAACTGATGCAAATGCTTAAGCTCCTGTAGAAGCTCAGTACCTTCCTTACCGTCCGTTTTTTTTACTTCCTATTTAACTTGACTTTTAATATTTGATTCAAAGGTTATTTTTGCAAAGGCACTACTATTTTAAAAACAATAATTGCTACAAAACTAATTTAAATAAATCATAAAAATTAATATAAATAATCTTTTATTACCACTGAACTTTAGAACTTTGCCAATATTTTTATACCCAACCCATATTTATCCATACATCCAAAATTATAGACACAGGTCCAGCTTTCAGGGGACATTAAAATATGAAAATCTTTAAAAAACAAAAAGTGCTGGGTTAAATTTACGAATTACCTTTGAAACAATAATTTCATTGAGAATAATTAATTTCAAAATAAAGTATAATTACAAAAATATTTTCAAAAAAATTAACACATTTATTTATTTTAATAATGGCCATTTTATTATTTTGTGTGAATGTGTAAATAATGATTTTTCTTCAAACTTTAGTTATTATCTAATATTGAATTGAGGAAAAAAGTGTAAACCTTGAATAGGAAGTTAACTAAAAATTTTATAACCAATTATTGCTAAGACTAATTTCACTTTTTTATTAGTAACAAGTTCATTATTAACATTTTGTTGTAGTCTAACTATTGATTTGTCCGTCCGTTCATCAAAATTTTCACAAAATATAATTTAAAATAATATTAATTTTCCTTCTAGAATGATCCATTAAACTTATAAGCATATTTTGAGAAAAGTGTTGTGAATCAAAAATCGCACGTAAACATGAAATTATTACCCAGTATTTCAGCTACACGGCCTCGTTATTTACAAAACTTTATAAATATATTATTTTTATCTGGTTTTGTTTTTATTATAATTCCGAAAAAAATGCTAGTACGCTAGGGTATACCAAAACTCGTAGTTGTTCAAAACAATGGTAAGTAAAAAATTTCAAAAATTTATTATTTTATATAATTCATAAAATTGGCACCCGCACTGAAGCTATAAAATTTCATAGGCACCAATTACATCCCAAAACCAACCTGTTGCCAAATTTCATTGAAATCTGATATAATTACTATAAAAACTACTGTGTAAGCGATAAGAGTTTTATTTGCATTGCTAGTTAAGCTTCAAGCTACAAGCTTGAAAATACAATGTAAAATTTATTTCAGCTAAATTCATTTTTCAGATCGCAGAGCCGTATCAATCACAATACTTCATTATTCGACAACTAATATTATAATTAAACAACCACGCACGCGTATTGGAAGTTACCTTGAAAACATGTATAATTATTAATCATTTATAATTTTAGTATTTTATTTATGTTTCTAGCTCTCAATTTATTGAGTAATTTAGTGGACCAGTAGTACTTGTTATGATTTTAATTCTTAATTTATATGTAAAATTTAATTGTAAATACTATTTATTTATAGAAAATTTTAATTTTTTCAATATTTTATCAATATAATTTGTATTTTATTAGCATTTGAATAATTATGCCTTGGAAATTGAGTAAATTTTACTTTTAATTACTGTAATAAACACCATAGTCGAGGCATCAGTATTAAAAGTAGTATCTGAAGTATTAAAATGTTCCATTAGCAGGAGTGAGATAAGATTTTAGTTAATTTGATAGTTTGACTTAGGTACAGAGCCAGATTTACCGATAACAAATTAATCATTTGCCTAGGACCTCGGATTTATAAGAGCCTCAAAATTATAACCAATTTATTTTCTTTGAGGGGCCCACAATATTTGATTTTTCCCTAGCTGTTCAACATGTTGAAATCTGCCTCTGAGTAAATAAAATAAATACAAATGATTGAAAACCATCAGATACAATAAGAAGCAGAGCTAATTCTGTATAATAGAATTGATGTGAGCTGTTCCCAGTTCCAGCAGTTTTAAACTAAATTTGTATAACTATTTTTATAATTTCGATCCGTTCTGTGCTCTAGTAAGTATTCAATCATTGCTAGTACAAATGGCACCGTAAAAGGTCATATTACTCAAGATTACAAGTATAGAAGTATTCAATATTACCAGATAAGGTTCGCAGAAATATCTTAAATTTTGCATTTCCGTAAAAGTTTTATATTTATTTTTTACGCAAATATTTCGATTATATAATCAATAAAATTCAAGGTTATTTTTCCAACTCTTTTGTTTTCAAGCTAAAATTTATGAATATTTGATGAGTTTATTAATTTTTTGCAAAGATTAAAATAGCTAGCGGGAATTTAAACTTGTTAATAATAATAAAAAAAAAAAAAAAATCTTATAGCGAAAAACTACTTTTTAAAGAATGATGAAAAGAAAACGACCACAATGAAAAAAATATTCTTCACAGATTTAATTAGTTATTATGTGAACTATAACTAAAATCTGAGCAATCAAATTAAAATGTACTTGAAACCCAAAATATTTTATTATTATTTGTAGTTAGACTTATACGATAATTAAGTGAATTTATTAAGCACATTTATTTGTATAATCAAAAGTTTATTTGACTGTCATTATTTGACGGACACGACTGTCATGACTGTAGTTTTTCTTGTCATTGGGACATTACATAAAATCAATTTTAAATCTAATTTCTAATTGTAATTATTTGTAAGTGTCTAATTGTTCCCGTACAAACTGAATTCCTATTAGTGTCAAAAGATTCCGGGGCGTCTCAAGTGTTAAACTGTTTCGGGGCGTTCCGGGGCGTATCAAGTATTAAACTGTTCCGAGACAAGTTATTTTACATGGCACGTAATATATCTGGGGCACATTTTTTGATGGAAACATTTGACATGGTCTGCAATTGAATAATTTGTGATAAATGTAGGAGGTTGATAACATCAGAAAGTTATAATTTATATCAATTTGCTAATCTATAATAAAATAGCAGATTGATGGAGAGGAACAACTTAAGATGAACAGCTTTTCGGATAGCCTATCCATATATGAAGAGATTAACTTAAACCAACTAATTCATCTAAAAATTCGTAAAGGTCTTACACTGTTAATCGTAATGTATAGTATAGTAGTTTGCTTCCTACTGATCGCTTTGTGAAGAAACACTTAAATTATGGTTAGAATCAAATTAAAAATAGGTTAACATAAACGAGGATTAAATGCTAGAAACCTGTTTGTCATCGTGAATCCGTAATTGTCCAATTATATATAAATAACTCACATTTGGAAAATTGCTTTCATGAAATTTGTATAGAAAATGCTAAAATTTATGGCAACAGTGCACGATAAGTCGCACTATTTCATATTTTAGATATCTAATGAAACATTTATCTCAATATTCACTTAGTTCAACTGAATCGAGGTGAATTGGAATCTTAAGATATAATATAAATAAAATATCTATTCCGAAAAGCACTGTTGCCATTTTAGTCTGCATTACAATTATCAGTTAATAGAAATTTTAGATGGTCTTTTTTTTACAATAATTCTCAACAAACCCCCATTTCTAATAAAATATTTAATAAATTGTACTCGTTGTGGGTGCAAAAGTCTTTCTGCAAGTTCAAAAATTATTTTATTTATTATATTATTTACATAAATTTTTGGTTAGTTAAATAAAAACAAAAAAACTATGAAAAACTTTCAATTAATTTATGAAAATTACTTGAAAAATAGATGATTTCTCTGGCCTTTACTTTTAGTTATAGTTTTTCTCATCTTATAAATAATGAAAATAATAATTTTATAATTGTTTGTAATGCACTTGAAAAAAAATATGAAATTGAAATTATATAAAATTTCTTTTTTTGGAAAATTATTATTTTTACAATTATAATACTGTGAAGAAAATTGAAAATTATTATTTTATAATTACTTTTCACAAGTGGAAAATTTTTATTATGGTAATTTTTTTTTGAAAAATTATAATTAAAATTATTAATTTGTAATATTTCAGTAAATTTACAATTTTTATTTATATTTCATAAAAAAATTGTTAATAAAAATGAAACTCTTTCACTGGTGTAATAATGACAATCTAATGTTAAATATCATCGCAACGCGCACCTATAATTAAGAAATACAAGATCGTTGATTGTAATATTAAAAGGGTTATACAATTCAAAGACTTAGGACTTCACTTTGATGACAAATTATCGTTTAAACAGCATTTTGACTCTACTATTATTAAAGCAAATTTTATGTTGGACTTCAATCAGAGATGGTCTAAAGAATTTGATGTTCCGTACATCATAAAGTGCTTTATTCACTTCTCTTGTTTGTACAATTTAAATATATGCTAGCCAAATATGATCAGCTCACTACCGTGATCATATTAATATAATCGAAGTTATTAAACAAAAATTAGCTGGTTTGCTTTACGCAACTTACCATATGGCCGAATTCAATAATACAATCATTTTATAGGGATATACTTTTACACTAAAATCTTATAGAATCTAAAAAAGTGGTTGCGGACATTGTTTTCATTACAGTAGTTACCCGCGGTAGTAAAATTATTAATTAGGAGAAATATGAACCTTTAAATAGAATGTTAATGGCTGCCAATCTATATAAAGATTTTATTAACATTTCTTTAACAAAAGGCCAACTTAGGAAGCTGTTTTTCTTACAAATGCTGCTTAGAAGACCCATTTATGTTTAATGTAAATGTGGTAAAGTGTAAATATAACATTGAACGCACTGTAAACACTGAACTGAACCGATTGCATTTGAAAAGGTTTGATTTAAACGAAATGAGTAAATCAATTATTAGGATGGTATGACTTGATCAATAATCATTTAGTCGGAAGTTATTCAATCATTGATTAATACAGAAAATTAATACAGTCTAGTCCTAGTCAAAAAGCAAAAACATATTTTCTTTAAAAAGAAAAAAATTATTTGAATTTTAAAAAAATATTTAATACGTTTTAACTTTGTCAATAAAATGTCCTTTTTTTTTAGTATAAAACATAAAAAAATCCTTTAAAATTGATTCTTATAATCCTAATAAATATTTATTTTAATAATGATGACAAACATTTTTCTCATACACTATAACAAAATTGATATTTTCAATATCAATAAAGGCCAGACGACGCCTTTTACATACAGAAAATGGTTCTCTTTCTACTACATATACCAAAAATTCGAATATTTCTTAGCATAACCAAAAAAAACTGAAAGGATAAACTTTTTACTTACTATATTTTCGTTTAGTTAAATCGATACATTTATTTTCTAACCGTCTTCGTCTCCCTTTCATTACACTCTGCGTTTCCTTTTTAACAATTTTTCCATATCACTTACAGATCAAAAAATAAACTCTCGAAATAAATATGATTTTCCTAATAATAAAAATAATATTTTTTTTCTCAATATTTTATACAACAACAAAAATCGTCCTTAAAAACGATATAATATGAAAAAAATTGTGCGTTTCATCGTGTATACAAACACAAACTGTTTTCACATAAATTTTCATCAAATTTCTATTTTCCCGTACAAAGAAGGAAAATACATTTTCATATTTTACTACAAAAAATATACAATTTCAAATTAAGGACGAAATTTTTTTTTTATATATAAACTTGAAAAAAGTTTTTCCTGATTCAAGGAACTGGTGAGAAATACTGAAGGGATTCAGGAACTGGGATTAGGAAAAAAAAATATTATTTTTGTAATCGATATTATCCTTAAAAAAAAAATTCTTATGAATTCTACTTTTTTTTCCTTTTACATATTTCTTTTGCCTCTGAAGTAGTCAATATTTTGTGCCATTCAAAGATCAGGACTAAAAATGTATAGTTAGCCCAGGATATATGACATTAAAGAGTCCAATATTTTTGTAAGGACCTTTTAAATGTGATATTCTACATAGTAGATTTTATGGATATTTTAAGAAGTTTTTCGATAATATGAAGAAAAACATACAACAAAATTCTATTTAAGGATATAACTAGAAAAATAATAAATATCCTTTTATATTATATACAAGGAAAATATAAAAGGATATAAATGTTGTTGTTGTTATTTTTTTGATATATTAGACTAATGATGGTTAATAATATAATGGGATAAAAATTGATATAAAAAGGATCACAAGAGTATTAAAATTAAATTAAAGGTAATTTACAAGAGAAGAAAATCCTTTTAAGGATATTAATGGCCAAAAAAAAAGTATAATATCAATATTTCAAATTTGTATTGTTGTTTTTTTCTGGGATATAATGGATTATCAATATAAATATAATATTATTAAATATTGCATACCTTTAGGTGTCCAATAAATTATATAGGAATAGGCGTCAAAGCAGAGACAGTGGCTAAATAAAATTCAAATTGTAAATTTAAATTTAGTAATGAAAATTCGAAAGAATAGACGGGCGCAACGGAAACTGATGAAATATCGAGACAATTTTAAATAATGCGGTTACAACTAAGACGTTGAGGTGGAAGTGGACGCATTTAAATTTATCACAAAACATGCTCATACAATTTGAAAATTCAATTTTGTGTCGTACTTATTCGTGTCATTAAGAATAAAATTAAAATATTATATTTTTGACAGTTTCTGCATCAGAACAAAGTACGAAAATTTTGACGTTTTGTTTTTATTTATCAGAGTTTTCATGTTACTGTCATTTTTTATAGTGTTGTAGACAAGTGGATTTGTGTATCTAAGATTAAAATAAAATTATATAAGTAAATAGCTACTAATGCTATGATTCAGTTACCAAGTACGTACGACTTTTCATCCGTCTTTCTAACAACCAACTGTTGACTTATACCATCTTAATAAGTTAGACAGATCAATTTAACCTCTTTGCAGAATATCAGAGGAATTCAATTAATCAGCCGAACACGTACTATGTGATTGTGAAGGTCTGATGCTCACCAAAACAAAATCTTTGTCCAGGGGTTTCTTGATCTTATCCTCAGATTTATCAACAAATTAAACTTCGTATAACAACTTAATATAAATGTAACTATAAATAGGTCAATAATGGCCGAAATGGTTACATAAAGCACCACTTTTGTTCAGCTCTATTATTTATTTAAATCTAATGATTCTAATCAACTGTTTTGAAATGTAAGCCATGATAAATATGAAAGTAAACGTCAGAATTTATTGAGATTAAAAGATGTTTCGATTATTCCATTCATGAAAATTGACAGATTCTGAAAGGTATCGAACTGTCATTTAAGAAGATGAAGATTTCTTGGTTCTTTTTAATAAACAAATACATAATAATTCAGGTAAATTGTCTAGTTTACCTAAATATAGTAACTGGGAATGTAATGTTAATTTAAATCTTTTTAAAAATCCATGTTTTTCAAAAAAAAATCAATATAGGTCAAATATTTATCTATAACCGCGAAACGGTTAAAATCAAGAATTGATAAAAAATAATAACAACAATATAAAAATGATATATAATTAAATCTATTTCTTTTCATTTTTTAAAATAAATTATACAATTTCACTCACTAATTATTATCCTTTTTAATATTATATAGTCAAGTTTTGTATATAAGAATTTTACAATTTCCCAGTAATTTTAAGTTATCATTATTTTGTGTAGCATTTTACAAATAAACAATATAAAAAAATTATATTTAAATTAAAATTATCCCCCTACACATAAGAGCCAATTAATTTAACCAATTTTCATTTTTTTTTTAAAAAAAGAAATCACATAAATTTAAATTTTTATAAAAAATTACAATTTAACATTTTCATTCAAGGATATATAATTAAAAGGTAAAAGAAATTCATTATTATTTTGATCGTTAGGGGGCAAAAATCCTTTAATTCGAAAAGCTTAAATATCCTTGCGTGACCAAAAATCAGTGCATGTTTTAAAAGAAATTTTGATTTCAAGTATTTTTCTTGTGGTCGGTTCAAATACAAATAACAAGGGTGGAAAATGTTTAAATTTTACTTTAATTGTAAATTTTAAATATAATTTTTTCTCATACCTTCGTTTTTACAATAAAGCCACAATTTATTTACAAGCGTTTTTTATAAAAATTAAATTGTATACGTATTTAAATAGGACTTTTGAAGGAGTATATACTTAAAAATTGTATTTATATAATTCTGTATAGCTTGAACCTTCAATTTACTTTATTGAAATTATATACTGCATAAATAGAAAATAAAATTAGTTAAAATTTTTGATATACAGTGAAAATTCGTTATAAGAAACTTTTTGAAAACGTTTTTTTTTTAAAAGTTGTCTAAAGGATAAGATTTCCTATATTGAATTTGGTATACTATTAAAATTGAGGTATTACAATTAATTTTTATATATTTAAAAATTGTTACTTTCACAATCTGTGTCGCAAATTTTCATACTTCCCAGTATTGTTAATAAAAGAGGAAAATTTTATTATAAGCTGGTTACTTTTCGTGGTAGCAGCACGAATTTATTTCTCGAAAATTGATTTGAAATGATTTTCCTTGACATATTGCACAATTATTATTGTATTACACTTGCTAAAAAATTTGGAACGTTGGAAACTATTTTATTGATTTCCAAAGCTTTCATTTGAATCATATGGCCCTTTGTTATAAGGCCTCTTCAGTGAATTCTAATCGCATTTCGTTTTTTATACAAATGTTTTAGGCTTCAGCATTAAAGTTTCTTATATTAAATTTTTAAAATTAAAAATTGTCGACTATTATCAAGGATTGCTTATAATGAAAGTTTCTTATAACAAAGCTTCCTATATAATGAGTTTTCACTGTATATATAATTTCTGTAAAATGTGACAGTTAAAAAATGTCTTAAGAAAATATTTCAATATAAACTATCAAAAACTCACAGAATCGTTTGAAATTATCGTATTTTCAGATGAACTTAAATTATCATTTTACATCCTTGTATTATTTGAACCACTGTTCCCATTACATCCATTCTAATGTGATTCTGGAGGATATGTTATTCCCTTCTGCGGAATAAGGAATTATATCCCATCCAGCGGAATTGTGAACCGTTTAATACAATTTTGTTGACGTTTTGTAAATTAACACTATTTTATGGTGTTTAAAAGATGTTTAAAAAGGTTTGTCTAATAAGGGAAAGTAAACAATAAAAGTCTTGTTAATTATGGATGAAATTTATTTAAGAAACAACATGAATTTCCTGATATGACGTAGTGAATAGATTCCTGCTATAAAAAATATAAAAATGATCTAAAATTTTAAATATGAGTTTTGTATATCAAGTATCAAGGATACAAGAAAAGTAAAATGATTAATGAAAGATGAGTACTGATCCTTAATAGATTTGTTCTTTTTATAATAGATTTAAACTCTTTCTTTTAGGTATACTTAAAGTTCAACTTTCTTATCTATTTCGAAAAGCAATTAGAATTATTATTTTTAAGGTTCAAAATTAGTCGACATTTACGATAATGCATCATTTTGATCAAATATGCTTTAATCCATATTTTTCATTGGATTTTAAAATCGATAAATTTAACTTAAATTTAAAATTAAACAAATTTTAATCTATAGTTCCGAAAAAGACTAACAATTTTGAATTATTTGTCTATAAAATAATTGAGAAGTTAATTGTTGAGTTTACGTAGAGTTTAATAACTTAAATGTGGAGTTTTCGCCAGCGAAACAGAGAAATACAAATTTATCATCCTCTTATCATGACAATTCTAATGAAATCCTTACATATACACAAATTGTCAGAACTAAATTAAATAATCATTTAATTAACAATTCATTCATAATACCTTTAAATAAAATAATTTCTTCCTCATTTTTATCCTAATAAAAGACTAATTACTATTACAGATTTCCTTCTGTATTTCCATTGCTCACGGTAATTGTATCCTTAAAACTTTAATGAAAAAACAATTCAATCAGAAAATTTAATTTAAAAAAAAGAACATTAAAATAATAAAAACTCTTAATTCAATATTTTAATACTGTTCTAAATTATCAAAAGGATACTAAGAAAAAGAATTGTCCATCAACCATCCCAAAATTATCTAATGCTCTTACCGAACTGATTTTTTTTTCCAATTCCTAATAAGAATATTTAAAATATCCTTTATCATGATCTTAATTTTTCAATGCACTTTAAAATCTCCACTTTAAGACATACTGAAGGATCCAGTTCAGGTATGCAGTTATGCTCACAAAAATATAATTTTACAAAAATACAAATAATAATATCCTTTATCTTTCAGTCGTCATCTAATATAAATAGCATTTCCATATCAAATTAGTCCAACTGGGTTTGTTCCAAATTGAATTGGTCATTTTCCAAATCAAATTGATCCTTCTAAAAATAAAATTGGTCGTTCTCTATAATCATATAAAGTTTCTGCTTCTTCTATAAAATTATTGTTGTGGGAGACCAATTTCATTTGGAAAAAGGCTAATTTTTCTTGATTATTTTGATGTGGAAAAAGAACAATTTGACCGAGAAAAAGACCAATTCGTCATGTAATATTTCTAATTTGACTTGGAAATATTGGTATATATTTTTTTTTACAATCCTATTTGTATACAGAAATTTGATTTTTTTATTGTGATCCACAAAACAGCAGGACGAGGACACTAAGATGAAAAGACAAGTATTTTTCTTAAAAGCTTGTTGTAATATAAATAATGCAATTTATTTGGAATTTTTCTACTTTAATTTTTTTTTATTTCGATTCAAATTTTAATATATCTTGCCAGGATAAATGAAAATACGGAAAAGATTCTCGTCAGTCAGTAATGTATAAAATACATCTTTGAAATGATAGTTGAGCTTTTATAATCATTGTGTTTTTTTATATACATAATACTATGACTTACCAAATTGTTGGTAATTTAAAATTCCAGAAATTATATAAATAAACTGAAAAGGATATTATAAAATAATAAGGATTTCAGTATTGAATAAAACTATAGAATATTTGATATTAATCGTTTAATAATGGTAAAATCTGATACTAAAAGGTATTTCATTAAGCGGGATACAATGTTAAATTGAAATAAAACCAAATTTTTTTTTTATTATTTTGAAGAATGTGTTCCTTTACATTACTTTTTGAACTTACTTAGTTCATTCATATATGGCCATCACGGCTACGCTTCAGAAATCCAATTCGATCAACCAAATTTTTATATACTTTTTCATATAAAACTGGACGAATATCATTAATAACTTTTTCGATATTGACTTCGAGTGTATGAAATGTTCGTGATTTTTCTGAATAAACCAATGACTTACCATACCGCCATATAAAATAGTCAAAAAATGTTCAATCTTACTTGCTAGCCTATTGATAAGTCGAAAACGTGAAATCGTTGATTTCACGTTTTGGTGATTCGTTTAATCGTTTAATCATTAAATTTACCACGAATGAAATTTAAATCCAGTGTTTCACGAGTAGTATGACACGTTATATTGTTGTAACCACATATCATTCAAACTATTTTCATCAATTTTTTGAAGAAAAAATCATTCAGCTTTGCTCCATATTACTCCATTGATAATAACGTTGTTAGCAACATAATTTTTGAAAAATTATGGTCCGGTGACACCAGTAGCATGAAATACATACCAAACAATTATTTTTTCTGGATGTAATTGAACTTCTTCAAATGCATTTGACGTATTTTTATTCCAAACACGAAAATTCTGTTTATTAACGTATCCATTTAACCGATTAAAAGAACCATAAATAATTCACGAAGTTCTCTTTGAGTTTCAACAATTGATCGCGAAATTTTAATAAAATAATTGAATGATTTGTAAACATCCCAATCGGACGCATTTCCTTGGCATTGTCACTTTAATATATAGAACAAACATTACTCAATTGGTTTATTTAGAAAAGGAATTTAATAATTGGATAAAATACTTTATAGGTTCTGATCAGGATGAAATTTTGGAAAGAAATTGCACAGCAAAAGAAACCTCAATATTTCTAAATTAAAAATAATAACAAATTTTTACAAAAATATTCTAATTCCATTTTTATTCTGTTTATATTAAATTTGAACATCACAAAATTGATATAGAGTCACAAAATTCCTTCTTTTTCTTACACCACTTTAGTGACTGGGTCGTGTTGACGTTCATAATGACGAATAAATTGTAACAAATGAACTTTTCTCAAATAATTCTCATCACCTTTTTCCAATTGTTGACGAAGTTTTGTACACTTCAGCATATGATTATGTAATTCCTTTGGGCATGCATGAATATATTCTTTCCATATACAATGCATCAAATACGTTGAAGCTGGATTACATTTACCTTCTTCAACTACTATATTCTTACTAAATAAATCCATACATTTATCAACAATATTTTCAGTAGCTCTTACTTTCCATTCAGTATTTGTAAATATAGTTTTCAAATGTTCAATTAAAGCATCACGTTTTATATTTCCCTTGTCATCAGTTAAACCACCTTTTCTCATTGTACATTCAGCAAGACAAACAGATTGTTCTCTGACTTCACGGAGTTCTTCACAATTGAATATATCATAAGATGGTCCTTTAGTGAAAATTATAAAAATTATGATGTATTGCCTATATATAAGTTAATATTGTAATTGGTCGGAATTGACTGGTAAACAAATAGTGATCAAAATTGAATATCGATCACATATTTAAGTAATTTTGATCGTTTCTTGCTTTGATCAATCCAACATTACATAATAACCATTAAAAATTATGGAATACTAACATTAAAAAGAAAATTAATCCACTACTAATTTGTTACTCACCATCTATTCCCCATATTTTATTAGAACATTCTTGTCTATATTCAGCGAATTTTATATATTCATTTTTATCAAAAGTATCACCAATACAACAATGAATATCATTTAGCCATTGATTAGTTTCTACAGTTCTTTTAATATCACCACTGCTCACGTCAAGTAAAGTTGCTACCAAAAATATAAATTTAAACATTTTAAAATTATTTTTACTTAACAAAAGTTTGTTACTTAGATCAACAAAATTGACTAATTTTAAACTTGATTCACTGCTCTATTTATATCAAATTTTTGTTGTTCTAAATGTGCAGAGAAGGGCAAAAATTGAAGCTGATAAAAGAATAATGTAAACAAAAACAATAATTTTTTGACATTTCTAGATAAACAATTTTAAGTTTGTTATTCTTATTTGCGGTCCTTTTATGTAAATATTGATGACTTTTTCAGTTTTTTACGGAGCAACTACGTGATAAATCAAGTTTTTGAGATTAATTATCATTTTTTAATTTGACATTATTTAAAAATATTTATTTTATAATTTTAGTAACATTTACGGACGTAAAAAAATTTAATTTAATTAATACCAAGTTAGTACCGAAACGTCTTTTAACACCGGAAATTAATTTATAACGAAAGAAAAGAACGCATGATTAATTAAATGAATACAAAAATTAGTGCGAACATTAATATACTATTCAACCAATCATGTCGCAGCTGTAAAATACTGCATGAGCAAGAGCGCTGCACTGGCAAGAGCCAGACACAACTCTTTCAGCAGTCCATTCCTCAACGATCTCATCAACATAGCCACGAAACAACCCAGAGACAGAAAGTCGAAATTAAAACTCTTTTAAATCAAAGAATATGTTACAGTCTAGCTACATGCAACTCATCTACATCCTTCACAATTTAATACTTGATGGATGCATTTCGATGCACATTTACTTTCATATAGACAAAACACTTTAGGTTCTGATTAAGCTAAGAGTTTGAAAAGAAATTTAACAAAAAAAAAAAAAAAATTTTTTATAATGAAAATTTTATTTTTATTCTGTTGATAGTAAATTTCAACAACACAAAATATTTATAGTGCCACGAAAGTCGTTCTCTTTCTTAAACAACATTAGTTGTTACGGTGCCATGTTCAATTTCAAGAAGACGAATTAATTCTAAGAAATGAACAGATCTCAAATGATTTTCATCACCTCTTTCCATTCTTTGACGAAGTTTTGTACACCCTAATCTATCATTGCGTAATTCCTTTGGACATGTACGAATAAATTCTTTCCATATGCAATGTATCATATTCATTGTAGTTGGATTACATTTACCTTCTTCAACTACTAAATCGGTACGCAATAAAGACATACATTTATCAACAATAGTTTCGGTAGTTCTTACTTTCCATTCAGTATTTTTATACATATTTTTCAAATGTAGAATTAAAGCATCACGTTTTACTATTCCTTTGTCATCAGTTACGCCAAGTTTTCTTCCTGTACATTCAACAAGACAAATTGTTTCTTCTCTGACATCACGGAGTTTTTCACAATTAAATATATCAAGAGATAGTCCTGCAATGAAAATTATATATAAGTTATATAATTGATCGGAATTGACCAGTAAACAAATAGTGATCAAAATTGACTATCAATCATGTCATCGTATTTAAGAATTTTGAACGTTTCTTGCTTTGATCAATCCAATATTAATTAATCCACAAATTGTAACTCACCATCTACTCCCAATATTTTATTAGTACATTCACGTCTATGTTCAGTGATTTTGTCTAATTCAGTTCTATCAACAGTATCACCATTACAACAATGAATATCCTTTACCCATTGCTCAGTTTCTACAGTTGTTCTTATAGTATCACCACTGCTGACGGCAACCAAAGCTGCTACCAAAAATATTAACTTAAACATTTTTTTAAATTATTTTAGCGTGTTATTGTCTGTCGATCAAGAAAATAGACTAATTTTGAATTGATTTCACTGCTCTATTTATATGAAATTTATACCAATTTTTGTTGTTCTAAATATGTAGAGAAGGCCAAAAAGTAATGCTGATAAACAGTAATGTTAACAAAAATAATACTTTTTTTGACATTTTTAGATAAACAGTTTTAAGTTTGTTATTCTCACTTGCTGGCCTTTTATGAAAATATTGATGACTTTTAGTCTTTCACGGGGCAACGACAAGATTAACCAATTATTATTTTGTGATAATTTTGTATTGCTATTTGGTATTGAGAAACAGATCAACTGTTGACCAATTTTTGAATATTTATTATATAACCAACCCATCAGGTTGGTATCAAACCTATATCAAAAGGGTATATCCGTATTGCAATTATTACTTAAGTAGAGTGTATTTCATACAGTGAAAACCTTCAGTTTCAAAAATATCAGGGATATTAGTACATTTTATCTGACCCACTACTATATATAAATATTGTGAATCATTTTATTTTGTGAATCATTTCTTATTAAATCTATTTGATTTGGAAAAAATTAAAAATATTATTTGTTGATATTTTTGTTTCGGGTTAATAGTTTGATAAACTCTATAAATATTGAAATTTGTAAATAAACAAATAATCAAAATATTTGTTTGTATATTAGCTCTTTTTAATCTTCCAAGTCATTAATAATCCACCACTATCAAAATACCTGCGAACTGGACTAGTAACAAGCATAAAGAAATGCGTAGTAAAGGTCAACCATTATGTTAGCAACAGAAAAAGTTAATTACATAGGTGACGTATAAAATTAGGTGCAGGGCATTATCGCCCACAAAAACGTCAGAAATTCCTTTATACAAATAATGTTCGAGCTTTATAACCTACATAAGTGAGAAATAAAACCCGTTCCTATTTGTCTTTTCCGGAAAAGGAATTACAAAGTAGAGAATGACCAACAGAATTAGTAAATAAATAGGATGTATGGAGGAAGACGAAACGATGATTCACTTGTTGTGCCACTGTCCCTCGGTCCAGTAAAAAAGGTTCAGAAAATTGGATAAATTCTTTATAGATAATCTGAAAGATGCGGGTAAACTAAAGCCAGCCAAGGTGATTTCGTTCATTAAAGAAGTGGGATGGGTCGAAACGCTGTAGCACTGGTACAGTATTCGGCTGGAGGGTACAACGGGCCCGCTTTTATGTGGTCTATGTGCGAGGGATGTGCGACCTTCCCACTCCTTTAAAACCAACCAACCAAATAAATAAAAGATGATGTTTGTTATCATGTTTTACACAAGATAAAACTACTATATATATATACTTCCACTATTGACAACAATTTGCTTACAAAAAGGACATAAAATTGGTGATTTCCTTGTAATTGCGCCGTTGTTACATATTGTGGTGTAATGGATTTCGGGCGATAATGCTCACCTTTTTGTGGGCGATAATTCCCACTTGGGTGAGCATTATCGTAATAATATCCCTGATATTTTTTAAATTGAAGATTTTCACTATATTAAATACACCCTCTACTTAATCAATAATTGCAAATTGGATCTCAATATTGATTTGATTCCAACCTAATGGGTTGGTATAATAAATATTCAAAAATTGGTCAACAGTTAACCTGTTTCCAAATACCAAATAGCAATAATAAATTATCACAAAATAATTATGGTTAATCTTTTCGTTGCCCCGTGAAAGACTAAAAATCATCAATATTTTCATAAATGCCAGGAAGTGAGAATAACAAACTTAAAACTGTTTATCTAAAAATTTCAAAAAAAGTATTATTTTTGTTAACATTTTTGTTTATCAGCATTAATTTTTGGCCTTCTCTAAATATTTAGAACAACAAAAATTGGTATAAATTTCATATAAATAGAGCAGTGAAATCAATTCAAAATTAGTCTATTTTCTTGATCGACAGACAATAACAAGCTAAAATAATTTAAAAAATGTTTAAGTTAATATTTTTGGTCGCATCTTTGGTTGCCGTCAGCAGTGGTGATACTATAACAACAACTCTAGAAACTGAGCAATGGCTAAAGGATGTTCATTGTTCTAACGGTGATACTATTGATAGAACTGAATTAGAAAATCTAATTGAATATAGACATGAATGTTCTAATAAAATATGGGGGGTTGATGGTGAGTTACAAATTGTGGATTAATTTTCTATGTAGTATTACTATTCCATAATTTTTATAATTTTCATTGCAGGAATATCTCTTGATATATTTAATTGTGACAAGCTTCGTGAAGTCAGAGAACAAACAATTTGTCTTATTGAATGTACTGGAAGAAAAGCTGGCGTTAATGATAACAAGGGAAATATAAAACGTGATGCTTTAATTGAACATTTGAAAAATATGTATAAAAATACTGAATGGAAAGTAAGAGCTACTGAAACTATTGTTGATAAATGTATGTCTTTATTGCGTACCGATTTAGTAGTTGAAGAAGGTAGATGTAATCCAACTGCAATGAATTTGATACATTGCATATGGAAAGAATATATTCGTACAGTTCCAAAGGAATTACGCAATGATAGATTAGGGTGTACAAAACTACGTCAAAGGATTGAAAGAGGAGATGAAAATCATTTGAGATCAATTCATTTCTTACAATTAATTCGTCTTCTTGAACTTGAACATGGCACAGTAAAAACTAATGTTGTGTAAGAAAGAGAACGTCTTTCGTGGCACTATAAATATTTTGTGTTGTTGAAATTTACTATCAACAGAATAAAAATTAAATTTTCATTATAAAAAATTGTTGTTTTTTGTTAAATTTCTTTCCAAACGCTTAGCTTATTCAGAACCTAAAGTGTTTTGTCTATAAAAGTAAATGTGCATCGAAATGCATCAATCAAATATCAAAATGAGATGGATGTAGAGGAGTTGCCTGTAGTTAGACTGTAACATATTATTTGATTTAAAAGAGTTTTATTTCGACTTTCGGATTTATTAATGGCAATGCAGTTTCATAAAAAATGATGTTGGCATCTTTTTGAGTAATTTCAATTACCATTATATTGTTTGTCAGTAACTCTTGCGTTTTCGCCAGCCATAGGGCACATAAATATTAGTAACTTTTTCTGCGCACGTAATATTTGCATGCATATACTGTTCTTTTCATTGTTGTTTGAGTGTGACTACTTAAGGAATCGCTCTACATAAATATTTAAATTAGATGACTGGTGGTAAAGGTATAATTACTATTCCTTATCGGAATTACTGATCGGTTAATTTGTTGATTTTTATTACTTCTGTTTATAAATTTATATAAACAACTAGAAACACCTCATTATCTCTTCTTTTCGACGTGTTCTCGTTCTATATATAACACAATAGCCTTCACTTTCCCACCACATAAAAAACAAATAAATTTTCGCTTATAATAAAAAATACTGACGTCGCTAAACCGAATAATAATAACTTTTTGAAGATCAAATGAGCAAATTAATATTTCGGAAATTTCGTTAAATTTTTGCTAGTTACATCCTTTAACTTACGTGCTATCTTCTTATTTTGTTAATGAATTTCATGATTTTTATGCATTTCATCCGTTTTTCCATTTATTATTAGTGTAATTTTTACATTGGTCTCTTTGTGGTTGCAGAATCTAATATTAAATGCAGCCTATATCAATATTCGTATATTGACATTGTGTAACAATAACATTAATCTCCAACCTCCTGCACTAACAAATCTACCAAACCGCTTAGAATTTTTTATAAAAACTGTGGTCGTATAAGAGATAAAATAAAAAATCTTTACATGGACGCCAAATCTTGTGCCTTTGATATCTTAATAATTACTTAAACCTCTGGCTTAACGACTCTTACGTAAATGAGGAAATTTTGTATCATGATTGGTCTATTTATAGAAACGACCGTGACTATGATGCTACAGGACAATCTTAGGAGGCGGAGGCGTACTTATCTCCGTTCGTAACTATTTATCACATGAAGACGTCTCAACTACTAACTCCAAAATGACATACAGTGGTGCAGTTTATATTCCTCGGAACTATCTTGAAAGTATGTATGATGAATTCTCTGCATCATTCCTAAATATCAACAAAAAAAATATTGAAAAAGATAACATTTTCATCTTCGGTGATTTTAACCGTCCAAATCTAGATTTTCTGATTGACGAAACGGACAATAAACTATTGCCAGTGAATTTTATTGACGAAGTTAACTTCTCTATTATAGGTACAATTTATGGCAATGATATTCAACAGATCTATACAAGCCCCAACGTGATTGGAAGATGGCTTGAACTAATATTTTCCAAATTCTATGACAATGTAGCCATAAATTCTGCTAGTATTGCCGAAAATCTTTTATCTAATACCCTTCATAATATAGCTACCATAGTTGAACTTACTACCACAGCATCTACATTTAATAAAGCTTACAACAAAAGAGTTGTATATGACTATAAAAATGCTGACTTCGCTAGCATAAATATTGGACTGACTAACCTAGGAGTATCCAATCCAACGACTTGGATACCTTGGTTAATCAGTTTTTCACAAATATTTACAATATAATTAAAAAAGATAAATTTTCAGAAGATTGGATGGATAAAAGCTTGTGGACATTAATTTTTAAATTAGAAACTTGTGGTAATTATGAGTTAATTTAGAGTCATAGTGAACTAGCTTCTAAATTTTCATTAAGAGGACATGAAGCCTGTAATAATTATATAAGTTGCCTTACACAAAGCCTTATCACAGAACCAAAAAAAATTGTTTGACTTTATAAACATGAAACGTAATCCTACTTTCATGTTCATGGGAGATACCAGCTCTTCGTGCCCGCATGTAATATGCGATCTTTTTCGAAATTTAGAGAGATTTATACACCATCTGATAGTCCTTCCGACAGCAATACCAGTACTGCCACTCCACCTCTTCTTAGCTCCTTATTCCTATCTTCTGATGAAATATACAACGAATTAGCAAACTTGGAAAAGAAGAAAACCATTAAGCTTAATATTTAATAAATCATTATCATCAGCGATTTTCCAGTCCAATTGAATATCATCCTACTTGACGCATATTTTCAAGAATGGTGACTAATCCGATGTAGCCAACTATAGAGGCATTACTATCTTATCTTTAATTCTTTATTTGGTAAATAAATAATGAGATTCTACCGCTGGAAATCATAGAATATGGTTTTTTAATAGAAAGCTTTACTTGATCTGGGATTTTTTTGTAAGCAAAATTTCCACGAAGCTCGGGATTAATGGCATTTATATTCATTTTTCTAAGAAAATGCAGTCGGCTGATAATTGATATCAATTGTGGTATCGGCTGATAATTGATATCAATTGTTTTAATATACATTTGTTTGCAAACTTTTATCAAACTGACTCCAACGCTTAAATTGTATTCATAAGTGCAGCCTTTCCACCACAGCACTTACAAGGTGAGACTTCATGATCCTAGCTGGAATTATAATATTATATAATAATAATTATATTATAATTTTATGGTGCATTATCGCCCCAGGAATTATCGTCGTTAATGATTATCGCCGAAAATGATTTCGGGCAATATAGCCACGCAAGTGGGAATTATCGCCCTTCGGGCGATAATGCACTGCACCTATTATTACCTTTTATCTGACCACCACTGTATATTAAATGCTATCGTGAATCATTAATACTATTTTATTTTGGTAATTCGTTTCAAAGATTTCCGCGTGGAAAAAATTAAAAATATTATTTGTTGATATTTTTGTTTCGGGTTAAAAGTTTGATAAACTCTATAAATATTGAAAATTTGTAAATAAATACATAATCAAAATATTTCTTTGCATGACCTATTTTTGATCTTTCAAGTGTATATGAAAACATAATTACGGAGAGATAATAGCAGTAATCATGTATACTGTATTGGAACAGGTTGGAATAGATTTAGGTCAAATGTCTGGTCAGCTAGCAGATAATTAATTGTATAAAGTAAAATTGAAAACGTTAGAGATATTTGTTACATAAAAATCCGCAATATTTTTAAGATTAAAAAGCATAACAATTTTTGATATTTTAGTATAAATATTAATAAATTACTTTTTAGCATTTCATTTATTTACTTATTTATTTAATATTATATAATAAATTTAAAAACAGGTCACAAAGACCATAGATATAATAATACTACAACAAGCTGAAACCAACAATCAATACTTGGTTATTGAAATAGCTCAACAATAATTTGTTCCAATTTTTTTTAGACTTCATGTGCATGATGATGAATAAATTTAAAGAAATGTATTTTCTTTAAATAATTTTTATCATCTTTTTCAATTTTTTCGCGAATTTTCTTACATTTCCTGCTATTATTTTGTAAATCTTCTGGACATGACTGAATGTATCCTTTCCACAAACAATGTATAAAATTAATTGCAACTGAACTACATTTACCTTCTTCAATTATGTCTTTATCAATGGAGGCAATACATTTATCAACAATATCTTCTGTAGCTTTTACATTCCATTCGTTATGTTTTAATACTATTTTTAAATGTTCAATTAAATCATCACGTTTAATATTCTCATCATTATCAAATAAATCCATGTTACGCACTAGACATTGACCCAGACAAATTCCCTGTTCTTTTAATTCACTAAGCTGTTCACAATTGAATGGATCATAAGATGGTTCGCCTGTAAAAATTATAAAAAAAATAGTAATAGAGTCAATTGATGCCAATTATTTTAGTTGTAGTTGATTTCAATTTGTAATGTGGCTTCGAAGTCAAGCAAATCGCTAAAACTAACACTTACTTTGAAATAGTTGCTCCAAAGCAATTGACAATTATCTGACAAACTTACAATTCTCTGGGGAAACTCGAGAAACCATCTTCTTGGATTGGGAAAACAAATTGTAATTCGAGTTACGGCTACTTAACAGAACCGAGCTTAGTGTTAACTGTAAGCCACTACTCATGGAAATATCAAATGAACTTCAGTAGAAACTTCAGAATGTATTCGACGCAAAAATGAACACGAATAAATAATTGAAGACCGACCGATATCAGAAAAATGGACACAGCTTCTACAGCATTGAGACTGACTTTAATTTAATAGGCTTTCAATGCTGAGCGATACTAATAGAAAATTAAACACAATATTACTCACCATTTTCACCCCATAATTCCTTAACACATTCATCTTTAGCTACAGCATATTTTTCAAATGCTGTTGCATCATATTTATCACCATTACAACAATGAAATTTATTTTGCCAATCATCGGGTTCTACAAGAATTTCAGTATCACGTTTTGAACGATGTGAATCAATATTTTCAATATCATTTAAGATCAATTTATCTACAAAAGTAAAAAATTTCATAATTTCATAATTTCAAAATTTAAAACTTACTAAATTCTGAATCCTTAAAATCATAACCAGTACTGATGGCAACCAAAACTGTTACCAAAAATATGAATTTAAACATTTTAAAATTTTTTGAAATTATTTTCTTCTTTTAATACGGAATTATTAACAGTCGATCTTCTTTTTGAATGATTAAGAAAACTGAATTTAAACTTGAATTGAATGCAGTTTTTATACTGATTTTATAATTGAATTGAATGCTGTTTTTATATGAACTATTTTGGTTCTAATAAAGTAATAAATAAACGACAGAACACGCGAAATATATGTAAACTTTTCGTTTGTAAAATGTAAACCTGGCTATTAAGTTAAGATCATTTTGATGACATGCAGTAGTTGACAGATAAGTAAAACGATTATTTTAAGATATATAGTTATCAATTTTCTTTAATTTTAAATTCACGCTCATTATAAATAATTGTTGTATAATTTAATTGTTATGTATTATTTTATTACACTATAAAAATGGCCTTAACAAATTATATAAGATATCTTTAAATTCAATAATAAATCTAAAACTTTCGAGGGAAAATGTGTTTTCAGGAGAATTTACAATGTAGAATGTAATAGATTTCATTTAGTAACGAGTTACTTAATACTCCAGAACACAAAGCTGTTCTGGAGTAACCCCAAAGTTGAAAAATTGGAAAGTATTCTAAATATGAGCAAACCCATGCTCAGACTGTACACAGCAATAGTCACGATCACGAAGCATTTACTATTAAGTAAACATGCCGTGCGCCTTCTCTGTGTAATAAAAGATTAAAAATTTTCGGTTTTTATTTTGCAGGAGATTAGGACCATTAAAATAAAATATTTCTAATAAATAATACACCGGAAATTTTCCTTCGATTTTCAAGTGGTTCTAAACCATACAGTAAACACCTTTCTTCATACTTTGGCATAAAATCACCCAAATTTAATTTTCTAATTAAATTATACGTAAAAACTCTCTGCACTTTTTCCAATCGTACGATATGAATATTATAAGTAGGATTCCGTACTACTGAAGCATATTCCAGAATAGGTCTTACCAGAGAACAATAAAATGTTTTTAACGTATTCGGCTCAGTAAAATCACTTGAATTAATAAAACCAGTCATTCTAAACGCTTATGCTCTTATATAATCAAAGCGTCTATTAAATGCCATATGACTATCATAAATAACATCCAAATTCTAATGGCATAAACTAATTTTGTTGTACTGAAAGTCATAATTTTACATTTAGAAATAGCTTATTATAGTCACACCATCGGACCAAAGCAGTTAATCATCTTGAAGTTCCAGTAAATTAGATTGGTTCATATAATAATCTTAATTAATTTTACATCATCAGCAAAAAACTAAATTTTTACTATAAAGTTTAAAAAATATTCAATATCATTTATAAACAGAAAAAGAATGAAGGACCTAAATGGCTACCTTAAGGGATACCAGAGCTTACAGAAACTTCGCGGGACTGACAATCACCAATTTAAACAATTTGTTTTCTGTTATTAAGGTACGATTTAATCCAGTCTAATATAGATAAATGAAACCTTAAACCTGCTAGTTTTTCAATTAAAAGCTTGTGAATTATCATATTAAATGCTTTAAAAAAAATCACTGGATGGTATGATAGTAGCGGACAAACATAATATCTACAGAACTAAACCGTGAACGCTCACATTTTGTTCAGAAAGTGGAGTATCGAGTCAACTGTCTCGCGCACAGATAACATCGATTAACATGCAAATGAATATCATTTTATTAATAATGGAATAAAAATAACCGATGGCAGGCAGGAATGTCTCTAAAATAAAAACTGATAACAAAAAATTTGTAATAAAAACATTTAAACTTTATTTTTTTTTTCAAATAACATTAATTTTTAATATCGAGTTATAAACGAAAAAATCGATTTTTTTTTTTTTATTCTTTCTTTTCGACTTCGTGATGTTCATGATCATGATGACGTAAAAATTTATGGAAATGTACTTTTTTCAAATAATTTTCATCACCTTTTTCCAATTTTTCACGTATTTTCTTGCATTTCCATCTATCATTTTGTGATTCTTTTGGACATGAACGAATATATTCTTTCCACATACAATGTATCATATGCATTGACATTGGACTACATTTACCTTCTTCAATTTTTGTTTTATCAAATGAAGCTAAACATTTATCAACAATTCCCTCAGTGGCTTTTACTTTCCATTCAGTATCCTTAAATAATGTTGTTAAATGTTCAATTAATGCATCACGTTTACATTCACCTTTATCATCAATTAAATTCTTTTTTTTCGACATACATTCAGCTAAACAAATTGCTTGTTGTCTGACTTCTTTTACTTGATCACAATTGAATGGATCATAAGATGGTTCTTCTGTAAAATTAATAATATTTCCGAAATGATCAGAATTAGTTCTTTATTAACTAATATTAAATTCTAATTTGAATTAGCAATTATTACTCACCATCATCTCCCCATATTTGTTTAACACATTCATGTTTAGCTGTAGTGAATATTTCATATTGAGCTTTATCCAATGTATCACCATTGCAACAATGAATATCCTTTCGTCTTTTTTCATTCATTTTCTCACATTCTACAGAAGTTGTTGCAGTATCACGTTTTGAACGTTGTGAAACACTACCTTGAATATCATCCAAGATCATTTGATCTATACAAAATGAAAAATTTTTTGTTATACTATCAGCAGGATTTAATTAAATTTAAAAAAACTTACTAAATTCAGAATCCTGAAAATCATAACAATTACTGACGGCAACCAAAGCTGCTACCAAAAATATTAATTTAAACATTTTTAAACAAAAAAATTCTTTTCTCTTAGTCGATCTTCTATTCAATGATCAACAAAATTTATACTAACTTTGAACTTGATTTAACCGCTCTATTTATATGAAATTCGTTTACCAAAATTTTTTTTGTCATTTCGAAAAAAACGAAATAAAGATTGGACAAACAAGCTATGAAAAAAAAAAATGTAAACATAACTAATACTTTTATAATGTTTGTTAGTGTCAAACAGTTTTATGCTTCTATCTTTACTTTGCTGATGACGGCGGTTATTATGAAAATATTGAAGGCTTATAGACGCAGACAGGTAAATCAATTTTGTTTTCATTTAATTTTAAATGCCATACGGTCATTAAAAATATTATATAACAGGTTTAAAGATTACTTAAATTTCTGTTAATGAGATTCAATATTAAATATACACTAGTGGCAAAATAAAAGTTACCATTTTTGTAAATTATTAAAAATACCTTAATAAATAATTTCAAATTTATTATTTTCCATAATGATGAATAATTATGAAATCCTACTGTTTTAAGTAAACAAGGATTTTGAGTAATCTGTAGAAACTCGTAATTCCGAATAAAAGTCAGTCTCATTTTTAAAGATTTTTGTCAAGTTCGTAATTTCGAGATTTGTCAATTCGAAGTACACGTACTGCGTGACGCTATAAGCGATGCTGACACTTTGCTATGCTGGTAGCATATAAAAAGATTGGTAGCATCACAAACAGTGTCAGCACCGCTCATAGTACGTAGCTTTAGGCGATTTGAGAATATAGTAACCAAATTGTCGAAATAAAAACGTCAATTCAGTTTTTTAATCGTGTGCAATGCACAGTTTTTTTAGTACATATAATAAAAATTGGACTTTTATAATTGTACGATTTGGAAATGTGAATTTTTGACGCCATACGTCAAAAATTAAGCCTGGGCTAGATTGTTCCGATCGGTTCAGTTTCGATTCGTTTCGCAAAGTTCAAATTTGACGTCCCCATATATTTTATATGGGAAATCGATTGAGTGGACACATAGGTCGAATCGGAACAAATCGAATCGAAAGATTTTGGAACGATTGGAATTTTGCGAAACCAAACTGAAGGAAATGTCAAGAGAAATGAAATTTGACTGTTTTAAAAATAACAAAAACAAAATATATGTGGTATAATCGATTGCGATCGGTAACTATGGGTTCAGTCAACTTAAATGTCGAATCAAATCGAATCGAATCGAAACTGAGCTGCACTGATCGAAACAATGTAGCTCAAGCTTTACTTTCTTAATATATATAATAACAAATCTTTAATAACTTGTCTCAATAAATTCATTCAATATAATTCATATTGAAAGGTGGTAAATTTTATATTACCATTACTGTATCTAATATAATATTGTGCGTCACTAATACTATTTTATTTGGGGGATTTTTTTTATTAAAACTTAAAATTTTTAGTGTTCCAAGTAAATATGGTAAACAGAAGATGTATTTAAAAAAAATGGACCTGTTTTTGTTTTAATCAGTAATTAAAACTTCCTGTGGAAAAAATTAGGGTTAAATTAGGGTTAATTTCATTGATAATAAATAATAAACATTTCGAAATTTGTAGAAAAATGTTTATTTAATCAATTTTTTTTTGTATATATGACCTGTTTCTGATGTTATCACCTTTTTTTAGAGTAATAATTAAGAATAGAATGATTTTTAAAAGAAATATAAATTGCTCAACATTAAATTATTAATATATTTTTTATTATTATTTAAATATATTTAAAACACTGACTGCAATCAGTGTTTGTGATGTAACTTCTTAAATGATTACTGACTGAAATTCTAACATGAATTCATTATCATTATCACGGCAACATTAAAAATTTAAAAAATGTTATGAAATTTATTTATAAATGGAAAAATTTCATAAAATTTGTTAAACCGAGAGTTGTAAGTAAAAGTCTGAAAGTGAAAGTCTCAGAATTTGTTAAGTAAGAACAAATTATTAAATTTAATTAGAGACTTTGTAAAAAAATATCATTAAACGTAGTGCAATGAACGTCAGATTAGACAAGATTGATTGACAGTTTAGTATTCAGTCATAAATTTATCGTGAATCACTTTTAAAGATCAACTTTTGGCAATTATTTATCAGCAGAAACGAGGGCAAAACTCACGCCGGTCTAAAGGAATTTGCAAAGATTTAAAAGTGAATTATATAAAAGTAAATTTTATAGCATTTGTGGAATTACAAAATTTCCAAATAGCTTTAGAAACTGTCCAGAACTTTAAATTCTTGTTGTTATAACTATTTTATAAATCATTCCGGAAACTTAGATAATGTGGCCACATAATTATTAAAAATTTATATATAAATATAAATAATTCTAATCTTCAAAAATATTTATACAATTTAAAAATATATAATTACTAAAAACCATAAAAAATATAAAAAATATAATTATTTATTTTAATTTATTTACTTTAGTTGGAAAAAAACAAATTATTCTGACCATTAGCGAGTGAGCAATGAACAAAATTTTATTTGTTTGTTTTTCAAGACCGGCCGGTAAAAAAATTGTACAGATTAATTATTTCATAGATCAAAGTTTATCAAAGTGTTAAAATATTATAGTTTAAAAGTAAATAGAGAAGAATTAAAAGGGGTTTGTTGGGATGAGTATAATAGAAAATTAAATTTAATTATAATTTGGGTAGACAGAAAAATTCACAAGGCGGAAATATTGATAATTATTGACACCTATAAAATAATAAAATTTAATTCGGGCAGGTAAAAACGCTTAGAAAGTTTTGTATGACCTGCGGCCCGTAGTTTGAAACTACTGAATTAGATTAATGAATACTAGTGTAAGGTAGATATGCAACCCAGACAATTATTGTAGAATTCCGGCGCCATTACCAATACCCACTTTATAGATAGTTCAATATAGGTAAAAAAATTAAGACCCGAATTTCTTTACACACTTAAAATGTGTCCTATAAATATTTTAATCGTATAATAAAATTTAAATAAAAGAGTTCTCTGAAGCGTCTAGGTCAAAATTTAAAACTTAAATCGTTTGACAAGAAATTGACTGCAAAATTGTAAATTAATATAAGGAAAATTATCATTCACTTGACGTTAAACTTCACTTTATTTGTAGTATTATCTTCTAGTTTCATAAACTGCGCAAACAGTTCAGATTCAAAGCTAGACCTCCTCTTTCTAATGATAATTAAGTTTTTTTCTGAAATTATATTGCAATTTGAACCTATATTAATTTTAGATGAATTCCGACCAATGGTTAGGTTTCTTTAGTGAAGAAACTCTTATTGCAACAAAAGTTAATCGATTTAATGGATTCACTATTAAAATCATATAAGATCGCTGGCATTTTCCCCAGTCTTCAGATCACATTACATTTTATTACTATACTAAAACAAATCCATAAGTCAAACTAATGTCATAATAGCATAGCAAAATGAAAATTTAAAAATTTGACTTTTAAAATAAAATTTTACGGTCAACATTATATCAAATGACGGTACACAATAATTTATATAACATTTTATGTAATCAATTTTTCTGGGTTATCATTATCAATTTAAGTTATTTTATTTAATAATAATGATCAATAACATCTGATCGGCTTTAACAGGACAGTTTATACTTGGGTTATTGAACCTTTATCTCATATTTATCTGATAGACAATTTTTATTAAAAAATTTTAATTTTACCTAATCTGCTAGAAAAACAAACCTAAAATAATAAAAGTTTTTGTAACTTTATTGACTTGAAATATAGAAATTTTTTTGGTAAATACTTCGGGGTACAAAAGTTAAGTTCGATATTAGTAAAGAAAAATATTTACAATATTTATGCACAAAAAAAAAAGAGATTCATCAATTTATTAAAAAAATATATTATTTATTGATTTAAAATAATAATAATTTTATTGACATAATTATTGGCAAACAAAATATGTAGACAAAGTTCAAAATAACAAAAATTTTATAAGTTTTTTTTAGTAAATATTTTAAAAAATTGGAATTATTTGCATATATTTTTTGTTGAAATTATTTCGCTTACAAAACCTAAAAATGAAGTCAATATTAATTAAAAAAAAATATGGAATTTCTCAAAATTATTGATCTTGAGACAATACAAAAGCCCCAGAAAGTTTAAGAAAAAACGATATGTAAACATTTAATATTTTTGATAATGAATATTATTTTCATTATTTTTTTCATTTTTTAATTACTCAATATAATTACTCAATAAATTTATCGAAACACAATTTGCCGAAAAACAATTTATCGAAAAGCAATATTCTCGAATGACAAATATTCATATTCAATTTATTCAATGAAAATTTTAAGTCATTATTATTCCGCGACTCATCTTAGTGCACGAACAGAGTGACGCTATGAGCGGTGCTGGAAGCAGTGCTGTAGTATATTTTTATATAAAAATCAACAACAACCACACTACAGCACAGCTTCCAGCACCGCTCATAGCGTCACTACTGTGTACGCGCATTAGAATACTAAACCACAGAGCATCAAACAAGTAGTTAGTTAGGTTCCGCATAGCAGGCCAAAAAACAAGTTTTGTTAAAATTTCTGTAAAAAGCTGTAAATCTCTAAATCGAAACAGTTTAAATAATTAGAAGTTGACTCATCGTCATTCCGCGACTCACTTTAGAATGCCAATAACATAATTCAGTTTTTGGGTTCCGGAAAAAGTGCATAAAACCGCTTTTATTCAAATTTCTTTAACTTGATAATTGATTGTTGCTGAGTAATAAATCAAGTCAGCTTTGTAGTTGTCAATAAATTATTTCCGATAAATTATTTTCGATTAATTTGTATCCGAAAAATTGACCAGACCCCAATTTCATTATGTATAATAAATAACGTGTAAAAAAAAATATTTAATTCCGTGTTAATTCTTTGTAGTTTGGTATAAAAATAATTAAATATTTATTAAATAATTAATTGTTAAAAATGGCATTGTGAAATTCTAGTGTTAATTAAATTAATTATAGCGTGTTTAGGGAAAATTCAAAGAAAAATTATAAAACCCAGAAAATAAAAATTAATTTAAATTATTTAATTAAAATTAATGTGTATTATTTTAATGTGATTACGATGAGTGTAAAAGATTTTGAAAGAAAAAAATTAATATTAGAATATTTAGTAGCCGCAAAAATACAAGCAATTATTGTGTAATTACTAACAAGTGTAGACAATAAATGAAATAATTACGTAACTACTTTCAAAATCTTCACTTGGGTTTTAACTATTTTATTTACTATTTTTTATAGACTGAATAATTGAATAATGTCCGGAATTAATAGTGAAGGGTCAAGAATGTAGCAATCTAGTATCGTTTACAAATGCCGTTTTTTCTAACGAAACCTTATGTAACTTTGTAAGTGTATCGCATATTGGATAAAGATTTGTATAATAGAAAGATAAATGAATATTAAAGGAATGGGCCAATATTTACTTGAGTCCATGCGATTATTTTGATTTCTCTTCTCCTCTGGTTCTTCTAGCTAACAATTTGCAAATTGTGTAAATAAAAATTTTTATATTTAAAATTTACATTTTTATTCCCTTATCAAATCTTTGTTGAAAAATAAAATATTTACAGAATGATCCTAGAAAAACTAATATTTAAGTATTTAAATTTAACTAATTTTTTTAAAGAAAAATATCCTTTATTCTTCGTCTGTGCATCAGTTGGAAATTGAAAGAGCTATGCGTGTCAGTACAATCAATAAACTGCAGATTGTTCCGGTTTATCAGTAAGTACCCACGATAGTAAAGTCTATCGTTTCTCCCACATATCATAGCAGCCAGCCATCACAGTTCCGGTTATTGTAAACCTTTTAAAATTGTTATTTAATCTGGAATTATGTGTACATAAATTATCAGCTTGCAGTTAGTATTGTTATAGAGTTCGTCCGCCAGGTAACACTGAAATTAATCTTGACTTTATTTGCTACAATATTCCACACAACTTTAAAAGTGTTTAGGTTTAGAGAATAAATATTGTAAAACTTTCGGTTCACAAAATATCCCATTTTCATGAAACTATACTTTATATAGAAATTATGCTGCACTGAATTTTAAATTTTGTAATTTTTCATATAAAGAATCACAATTTTTTTTATAAAACATTAAAATTTGATTCTTTTTGAAACTGATGAGTTTATAAAATTATGACTGCAACGGCAGGGTTTAAAAAATCAATCAAATTTATTTGTAAAATTATAATAATTCTTGGTTTTACCTATAAGAACTTCATTATAAACTCTTACGATACGCGAAGCACATTCATTAATGCTGAAAATATCTACACAAATTTGGTTGCCACTAAATTAATTAGCATTGTAAGCGGGAAATAGTACTACAGTGAGTGTGAAGAATATCTGAAGGCAAATTATTGTCTTTATTAAAATGCCTACAGAAATTATTACAGTCCAATGCACAAATTAGCCTATTTCACTTAGAACCATGAATTGAGCTTTTCATACTGTAGTTCCAATTTTTAAAATCCGTCGTAGGTTAAGTTATATTAAGAAAAGCGCGTCTAGAACTGTGATTAATACGCAACACTAGAGATCTCGATGAATCTATTGTGGTCCCAAATGTAAGGTTCAAAAACTAAGCATTTTATCATAAATTCTATCTACCTTTGTGAAGAGAAGTGAGAAGCCAACCAACCGTGCAGTATATCACGTGCCAAGTATTGAACCAGACGGGCGCAAGTCTATCGCTTTCGTACACTAAGTGTTCCATTTTTGATTGTAAAACTTTCGATTTCATCCCACACCGGCATAAGCTATCCATGAGAATTCCAAGTCATGTATAGTCTTTATCTACAGTTACCTTTAAGGAGGCCGATCAGTTTTCGTACAGATTGTTCTATTCATGAACAGAACGATCTCCGATGTCTTCTAAGAGAATCGCGACCAACATAATTTCTTTAAATCCGACAGTAAGACAAATATTATAAAACAATTTTTCTAAAGTTGAAAATTTTTGTTTTTTAGCATATTAATGAGAAATATGAAAATTATGAATATGCATTTTTTTCCCTAAACGCAGAAACCCTTCGAGATTACAACAACATCAAATAAAAAAAAATTTGTTTAATTAAAGCAAAAAATAAATAAAATAAATTAAAAATTTAAATAAACAAAAAATAATATTTATATTTGCATTTCAAGGGTTTTGGGAATATATCCTTCAATGTCCTTATTACACAGACTACGAAAATAAGACTCAACAAATCCAATATACATAAAACAAAAAAATTGTCCGCAATTTTTTTTTAGTTTCAAGTAAAAATTTATACAAAATTTTTGATTAGATTTTATAATGAAAATTGGCCTCGAAACCATAGCCACTTACTATGTAAAATATTTATTATAATTTTATTTTTAGTATTTTTGTTTTAAAACTAAAATTAAATTATAATAAAATGATTTCTTTTAATTGTAAATAACAAAGTTTTACTGAATAAGTTCTAAAAAAATTGGTTTTATTTGGATTGATAAAAATTTTGTACAACATTTTAAAATTAAATAAAATAGAAAATTTCAAACTAACCAGAAAACTATAAATTAGATTTAGTAACTTAAATTGTAACCAATATGGATTTGTACCTACAATTTCGATATATTTCGGTTGCCTACAGTGTGATACAGATTTACACTTGCATTTTTTTTGAAGAACGTTATACAAAATAGGACGAATTTCAATCAGTAAAATCGAGTAATATGAAAACTTTGTATTAAACGCCTGTGCTGACTTCAATATAGAGTTTTTAGTTTACTCGATTTTACGTTAAACTTTTATTTCCGCTCATGCTTTTCCAGTTCACCATCTGTTTCCTGAGCATTCACTTATTACTTGAGGCTTCAATCTAGTGATTGCATAACCGTTTTTCGGATAACTGAAAAAACGGAAAACCGCCTGTTTTTTCAGAACCAAAAATACCGGTTTTATAACTGGAAAAAATTGGAGTTTTGGCTTTCTCACTTATCAAAATACAATTGGTTTTTAAAGATAACTTGAAATATCGATTTGTCATATTTCATATATGTGCATCATATCTTCAGAATCAACTTAATGTTAAAACTAAATCAGTAACAAATGAGAATCTTGTTAATAAAATAAAGCGATAAATGGAATTCTATGAAGCGGAAGGCATAAAAGGTAAACTGTTGAATAAGGTTTACAACGTTTTATTATCTATTCAAATTCAACCAACAAGTATTGAATCCGAAATTAAATTCTAGGAAAATCGGTTTTAAATCCGGTTTTCAGTTTTTAACGGTAAAAACCGTAAAACCGGTTTTACAAAATTTTCGGTTTTTTGCAATCACTACTTCAATCCCAGTACACGTTTCGTGATTGAAGTATTTGGTCTTCTTAGTGTGAGTACTATCCAACGACTTCTTCTTCTCAGATATTAAATTTATTAATCTTCTAACAAAGGTTAAAGTAATAGCCTGTAAATTTTATATTAGGCCAATTAACAAAATGGTATAATGTAAGGGGTAAGGGCGTCAATAATGAAAAATTATAGAAAATTTGAAAGAAAATATCTTAGAGCTTGTACAGAGGATTATAGTACAATCTGAGACACTATCCATAATACTGTAAGGAAACTTGGTACCAGTGAAAAAGATATTTCAGATTTATTCTAGTCAATTCATGACAGGAAAGTGTTTATTAAATCAACACGTAAACAAAATTGGAGTATGTGTGTTTTGGAATCGGTCCACTTTCTATCCAAGGCTCTTTATATTACAGTCTAAATACAGCGCGACTCTCAAAGTTACCGAAGAGGAGAACACCAAGAAAATACAAAAAAAAACTAACTGATTTTTTCCATCAGTTTGGTTACAAAATAGCTGCAAAAATACTAAAGACAATTATGAAACTTTTCCATTGATATATCGGTACAAATGAACAATTGCCTAATATTCACAAAACTCTGCTGTAAACGCGATAAGAAATAAATTTCAAATTGCATTTATAAATAAATAATAATTTATCCACAAAAAACTTCAAATCTTTTTCATCAAAAACTATACAAATTTTTCTACTATACGATAAACTTATTTTCTATATACATAAAAAATTAAATTTTAAAACTTTTTAATATAATATATAAATTTTCTAAATTGGATATATAATTTTCATCCATTTTACATTTTCATTATTCCAAAATTTTCATTTTATATACAAAATATTTTACAAAACAATAAACGAACTTTTTCTACATTAAATCATTTTAAATTTTCTATAAATACTTTTTATAATACTCATAATTTTGTTGAACAGAGTGTCCTTTACAATTAATACTTAAAATGATCTAGCTAACAAAACAGATTTATAACTTTTTCTTCATCGTTTCTAACCGGCAATATTTCAATCCTTAAATAAAGTATCAATAAAATGTATATTGTAAAATATAATCCTTCCGTTTAACATTATTCTATATATTTCATCATCTACAAAGGAATTTCCACAAAACTTTTCATCCACCAACCATAAAACATGCTTTTCAATAATAATAAAAAATTGTATAGGTAAAATAATATCAACTTTGTCCGGAAATATTAGAAATCTTAAATAATAATGAAAATAATTTTCTTTCAAGGAGATGGAAGCTATACACCCGGAGATAGGAGGTTCATATTAATAACTTAAGACATGCACAGGAAGGAGGTGAAGATTTCTGGGATATGAAATTTCATATATTTAATATCTTTTACAAAATGCAATATTGAAACAAACTTTAAATTTAGTAAAAAAGGATACGAATTCAGTTTTGATCAAAAAGTTTCAAACAAAACTTTTTACATATAACCACAAAAAATGACTCTAAGGAGTCTAATTTGGTATATACCTTTATGAATAACAGGTTATTCCGGTGTTTAAAATCAATGTTCAAATATTCAGAGAATTATGTATATAGGTAGGCAATATTTGGCATAGGTAATACAATTTTTTTGGAAAAAAAAAGTTTAAATTTGTGAAAATATGCAGAAACAAGTATCAGCTTTATTTCGACAATTATTAACATAATTTTAGTGTTACACAGCCAACAAAGATGTAAATTTCAATAATATAATTTATATAAAATTTTGTATTCACTTGTTTTCAGCCAAATTGTTTGACACTGAAAAAAAAATAAGTACCGAATCTTATGTGTAAAATTATTGAACTTCGAATTGCTTTATCATGCAAATAATTTAACAAGAAGAACTTTGTCAATTGCGGTTTTCAAAAATATTTTCAGTAATATTGAGTTTTTTCAATTTGCATACTTTGATCTTCCTCTTACTAATACTAATTAGTGAGTGCTGGTTGGTTGGTTGGTTTAAAGGAGTGGGAAATACAAAACCCCCACGAACATAGGCTACAGACAAATGAGCTCGTTGTACACTCCAGTTGAACGCTGCATCACAGTTACAGCCCGTCTCACTTCATTAACTTAATTAGTGAATGCTAGTGTACCAAAACTCATTTATATTTCAGTAAATTTAGATCGACAACTTTTAGTATTCCAGTATGTATTGAATGGCTTCAGAGATATTGATGAATCAAAATTGCGGAAGTGGAAGGTCGTGTTTTTGATTTGCTCTTGTAATATTATTAAAATTTAATCATATTGTATTGGAAATGAAGTGTGTTTATTGTGCATCTAAAATTGAAAGATCTGACTTTAAAATACAGTGTTCAGTATGTAAAGATTTTGTACATGCAAAATGTGCAAAATTAGAAAAAACAGAAATTGAATATTATGAAAAAAATAACATAATTTATAAGTGCAATGTTTGTATCAAAATACGGAGAAATTCCGTTAATAGTGACGATTTTAATACCGATTCTGCAAAAAATAATCAGTTAATTAATTCTCAATCTGGTGAAAAAATCTCTTCTTTACCTTTGACTGAGAGTGCAAATAATGATATTACTCTTGAAACTTTATTTATTCAAAATAATAAATTGCAAGAAATGTTATCGAAAGCTCTAAAAAAAATTGAATATTTAGAAAACAATAATAATTCTCTTACTCAAGAAGTGAAATATTTAAATAATAGAGTTAATGTGCTTGAACAAAAAGCTTTAGTAAATGTAGTTGATATTGTTGGTGTTCCTCTTATAAAAAGAGAAAATTTGAAAAATAAAGTTGTGGACATGTTGAAAGCTTCTGCAAATATTGAGTTGTGTGAAGATGATATTGAATTTTGCTTTGTTAAAAAAATTAAAGACGCTAAAATCAATAATAACAACAGTAATATAAATGATTCTAATATTGTTAATGTTAAATTTTATTCTTCTCTAATTAAAAACAAAATTATGGATAATATTCGCAAAAATAAACCTAAATTATCAGCAGGTTTGTTTGGCTCTGAGTTCAATAACATTAACAATGAAATCTTCATAAATCACAGTCTGACGAAGTCTTCACGTTTATTATTAAATAAAGCAAATGAACTACGACGTAACAAGAAATGTAAATATGTGTGGATAAACAATGGCAGAATTTTAATTAGAAAGGATGATGGTGATAATGCTGTAATAATAAATAATTTTGAGGATTTTTCTGAATTGGATATTGTAAATTAATTATTTTTTTAATTTTAATTTTTTTACACTAATTTCATAAATAATGTTAAATTTAAATAGTCCTCAAAATATTTCAAATGATAGTAATTCCCTTTCTACTGCTAATTATAATAATTGCTTTTGTTTAAACAATATTTGTTCCAATTCTAATTCAAACTTTTCTATAATTCATCAAAATATTCGTAGTTTGCGTCAAAACTTTGATTCATTTTTGGCACACCTCGCTTCTTTAGATCATTTACCGGACATATTGTTTCTATCAGAAATTTGGATTTTTGATAATGAAATTTCTGATTACAATATACCAAACTATATTTTTGCAGCTAACTGCAACAACAACTATGCTTCCGGTGGTGTTGCTGTTTTCTTTAGGAATGACTTAATTTGTGACATTGAAAAAATTTCTTTTAACTCGGCTGATTTAATTGTTGTTAATTGCTCCATTTCTGGTTTGAATTATTGCTTTATAGGTTTTTACAGGTTGCACAAGCTTAGTATAAATTTATTCACCAACGAATTATCTGAATATTTGGATTCTCAGAAAAGTAAAAACCTAGTATTACTAGGTGACTTCAATATTAATATTATGTCTGATTCATCTGAATCTGAAATTTTTTTATCGACTTTAGCTTCTTTTGGTTTTGTTTCTCTTATTAATCAACCAACACGTGTATGTGGTAATTCTAGCTCATGTATTGATTTGATTTTTCTAAGATTGCACAAAAATAATAATGTTATGTATAAATCTGATGTGGTCGATTTACATTTGAGTGATCACAGTTTAATTATTTTGCAATTGGATATTAGTGTTCAGAAAAAAACTTCTTTTAATGATTATGATTCCGAATATATTGACTTTGTAAAATTAAAGGATTTATTAAATTATGAATTTTGGAATGATGTGTATACATGTACAGATCCTTGCGTTGCTTATGAATTGTTTATAAACAAATTTAAAAATCATATCTCATGCTGTACATTTAAAAAGACGAACTTAAATAATAAATTCAAAACCTTAAAACCATGGATGACGAATTCTTTACTAAAAATTATTAAACATAAAAATCAAGTTGGTGCTCTGGTTCGTCGACATACTCTCAATAATAGATTAAAAGAATTTTACAAGAAACTTTGTCTAACAGTTAAGAACAAAATTACTAGTAGAAAAAATGAATATTATAGTAATAAATTATCAGTAAATCTTGGTAATACTAAAAATGAATGGCGTATTGTAAATGAAATTTTAAATAGAAATAATCCTATATCTGATTATGTTATTCATGATGGTGAGTCTGTAAATACAAATTCACTTGATATAGCAAACTTATTTAATGAACATTTTAGTTCAATTACTAATTCTTTGCTAAACTTGAACAATTTTAATAATTCGTATAACTGTGCTAATCTTAATTTAAATGAAAATGATTTTCAAAATAATAGTTTTTTTTTTAAACCATTTAGTGCGTACGAAATACATAATATCATTATGTCACTTAAATCTAGTAATTCGTCTTCATTAGACAGAGTATCAAGTAAGATTCTTAAAAGTATATCCTTCCATATATGTGATGTACTTTGTTTTATCTTCAACTTAAGCGTTCAATGTGGTATTTTTCCTGATTCACTAAAAATAGCAGTGGTTATTCCTTTATACAAAAAAGGTGCCGCTTCTTTAGTTAACAATTATAGACCAATTTCTCTTTTATCTGAATTTTCAAAAATTTTTGAAAAAGGTATTAAATCTAGAATTGTCTCATTCCTAGATAAGAATTCTTTCCTCAGTAATTGTCAATTTGGTTTTCGGGCTGGTTTATCTACAGAAAAGGCACTTTTAAAGTTTTGTGATGAAATTTACTCATCTATTAATGAATCAAAAATACCAGCTGCTTTATTTATCGACATAACAAAGGCATTTGATATGGTCGATCATAATATATTATTGGACAAATTGAATCGTGCTGGTTTTCGAGGTAGTATTTTGAACTGGTTTGAGTCGTATTTATCGAATCGTCGTCAATGTGTGAAGATAAATAATGTTTTTAGTAATATTATGTTTATTGATAGAGGAGTACCTCAGGGATCAGTACTTGGACCATTACTTTTTCTTATATTTATAAATTCTTTATTTAATCAAAACTTTATTGGTATTCCATCTGCTTTTGCTGACGACACAGCTTTGTCATATAAAGTCAATAATCTCTTTGATCTTTATGTCAGTGTAAATCACGATCTACATATTATTAGGCAATGGTTTTTTAATCATAAACTTATTATTAGTGACAAGACTAAGTTTATGATTTTTAATCAGTCCAATATAATCAACAATGAGCTGGAATTATTTTATCATTCACCAAGTTGTCGACAATATAATATTCATAGTCAAATTGGTACTACGTTTAATGCAAATTTGACTTGTTCTGAAGGCTGTTTTGCGATCGATTGTGTGGATAATTATAAATATTTAGGTCTTATTTTTGATTCTAAATTAAAATGGGCCGATCATTCAGCTTATCTTAAGGAATATTTTAATAAAGTTGTCAGTCAGATGTACCACCTTAGTTTATACTGCACACAGCAAATTCTACGATTAGTTTACAATGGCCTCTTTAAATCAAAACTTGAATATGGCTTATGCTGTTGGGGTGGTGCTGCTGCTAATAAAATTTCTGACATACTTATTAAACAGAAACATGCTATTAGAATCATCTGTAAAGTCGATCGTAGAACATCTAGCTTTGCTTTATTTAAAAATTTAAATTTCCTTCCTGTAAGACACTTATATTTTTATAAAATATTAAAATTCTTTTGGGAATGCAATAAATCAGAATCAATAAGAAGTAATAATATCTATAATTTAAGATTGAACACCCAACATCTTGCAGTTGTTCCTAAATTTTACAAAATGCACTACTGTCAATTTTATAGCATAACTGCTCCGCGTATATTTAATAAATTACCGATAGATCTAAGAAGTGAGGTTTCGCCAACAATGTTTTTGAAACATGTCAAGTTATGGCTTTTTTCATTTGAACATCAAGCTATTGATCATTTGCTGCATCCATTGATTTAATATTTTATGTTTTATATATTACTTAATTTTTATTTTCTTTAATTCTGTGTTTTGTCTCTTTTCAATCGACCTACAATTTAAAACACGCTTCCACGCACTATTATTAAAAATTTATTTTTCATACAGTGCATTCACCACTTGACTTTCACGTCAACTGAATGTATCTTAACTATCTCAACTCTTAATAAAAAATTTACATTTGAAATATATTTGAGTTTTTTTATTGTATACTTTTTGATTTTTTTGATAATTATTTCTTTAGTTATTATTTAATATTTTTTTGCTTTATTTTTTTTTTTTTTGTAATTCTTGATATAACTACTTTTATTTTTATTTTCAATTATTCAATTTGTATTTTTATTTAAAAACTTTTTTAACGTAACTATTATTAATTTGTGATTTTGTATATTCAAAAAGTCCACCAATTCTAATGTAAAATGTAATGCTTTTTTTTTTTTTTTTTGGGTTGAAATAAAGATTATTATTATATATTATTATTATATATATAAGAAAAAGTATAAGTTATACACGAATGACCCCTTTAATAAATTGCCTAGCTGCAGAACAAAATTTACGTCTCATTGGAATAAAATACACTACCATATTTGTAGCTTAGGCATTGTGTCGTCAATAAAGTTCCAAATATTTAGCCCAACATAATCAATCTTCATTTTCATTTTGAGTCAGGCTACCGTAGAGCATTACTGTAGTAACAACTGAAGGAAATTCCTTCACGAATGTATGCCGAATTTCTGAAAAACTAAAGTAGGGCATTTTTACCCATTCAATAAGCTTGATCTGAGCCACGATATCAGTTACATTTGGTTGGTTGGTTGGTTTAAGTGGCGATTCCCCAGTAACATGACCGGCTACCTCAATTAGCGCATATGTACCGTTACATTGATCCACCTGGTGCCGTTAAAGAAGCGTATCGTGTCTCTGGTCGCTGAGATCGCCAAGGTACAGACAGCCGAGAGAGTTGGAGCTGACTCTGACTAGTGCAGTTACACTTAGTTTAGGAAGAATCTGAACTTCTATAACAGAAGCTTGAAGATCGGCCGACTATAAACTAAAACAATAGATTTTTTATTTCTTCATGTAGGCAAGTGGAATCGTGGTTTTACAAGCCTTACTATATAATATAAAATTCACTGTAACACTTCTAGACAACACTGTCAAACAAAACTTGATGTTTTAATTATTTTTGACACCAAACTGATACGATTTTAAAGCATTTGACAGAAATTACATTTTTAGAGTTATTAGATGTAAAAGTAAAGCTCAAGGCTTTTTAAAGAACGCGGAAAGTAGCATACCATCATCAGAATATGTATAAAAAGTATTGATAGTAGTTATTAGTCGAAATTTTATTTCAGTGTATAATATTTAAGAACTCTATACAAAATTTTTATTAACATGATAAAAACTTTCTTAACAATACCAAAAAAAGAAAGAAGAAAAACACAAAATTCTCAAGAGAATTTTATACAAAACTTTTATATATACCCTAAAAATACCTGAGGCGCGAAAATGATAAGAACTGGAAAATATCCTTTCATTTTCTTTATATACATATGTATATATATAAAATAAAGAATTTCCTTAATAAAACACCAAAGAAAATGAATATTTTTATTATGTGATACGTAAAATACTATACGTAAACGTAGAGTATTTTATAGAAACCATATTTTCTTAGAATAATTTATTAATATCAACTGAATGGAATACCAAACACTACCACACACACAAAATATTAATGAATATTTTATCGACAAAAATTTTTTTTGGTAAGTAGTTCAAAATTTTATGATAACATTTTGACATCCTTAAAGGATTTATGACTTTTCATAAGTTTGTCTAATTTTATATTATTTTAAATGAAAAATTTACTAGTTAATAATCAGGGAAGTACTTTTCATATTGTAATTGGGTGCTTTGTCGGACACAGAGTCATGGAGTCGCAGGGTCGTAGTCGGAGTCGGTATAGTAATTTTTGTTGTTAAGAGTCTGAGTCGGAGTCGAAAATAAAAAGCCAACTGCGACTCGCAAATATTAAATTTAAAAATTAAACAAAGCTACAAGGGCCAACGAATTATAAGTCACCAGAGATTACGCTTCAGTTTATTTCATCAAATGATACGTGCGTCGCAAAACTTAAATATACCGATATCGATTGAAGAAATTCTCTGTACCACTGCTACGAAGCTATAAACTAATTACAATATAAAGAAGAAAGCAATCAAAAAAATTGTTATCGCATATGAAAGTTGAATAAGCATAGCACGCCACTGACTTTTTTATGTAAGGGAAGGGGGTAAAAAACATTTGAGAATTTGGAATTTCTTCGCAACCCTTTAATTATAATATATAAATAGTCAACCATAAAATATTTTATCAAACTCAATAAATTTTTAATAAAAATGAAGACGGTTTTTTTTTTTTTTTTGTTCTGGTGAAGGTAAAAATTTGATTTTTGTCATGTAAAGTAGCAAGTCAAGGTATAAGCAAAAGCTTAAAATTATTCTTTTAAAAGAAACTTTTTCCCTAAAATTATTCAAATACATAAAGTTTTCTCTTATTATTAGTAGTTTTATCTTAAGGAATTTATTTTGCATATTTTTTGAATAGTCAATTTTTATTTTAAAAAAAGAAGAAAAAAAGAGTTTTTTGAAAGTGGTTAGCATCAGAAGATTCAGATATCATAATTTCATGTATTCATGATTATGTATGATAAATAAAGTTTTAAGGACAAGGTTTTTTCATATGAAAAGGATTAATATTGATGGGAAGTTGAGTGAAATAATTTTTTTTGTAAAATAAGATGGCATCGCTGAAAAACTTTTGATATATTAAAGAAAATTTATAATGCTTAGCGAATGCTTGGTGTTTGGATTTATTTATTATTCAATTGATTACACATGTAACTAAATTAAATTTATTTCTTCTATTATATGGCTGCCATTTAAGAGCTTAAAGATCCAGGAACCAAAGATCCAAGCTTGTGTGGCATTGTATTTAAGTCTTTAAAAATCATGTTAACAATGAATTTAAAGTTATTCTGGATCTCTAAATCCTAAGAGTTAAACGGTAGAGCAATCATTTGTTAATTGCAATATAAGAGAATTGAAAATCATGCTCCTAAAAAGCTTATAAAACTCTAAAAAATAAAAGTGAAATACCTAATATAACTTGAATATCAGAAGGTTCTTTGAACTAAGAAAATGAGTCTACCTGCAATACACATGCCATCTTTCACAAAGAAACGACGGAGAAATGACAAAGAAACGACAGGAAACGTTTTCCGTGCATTAAGGCCCTCTAAAACATCTTAGACTTGTTAAAGTCTATTAAGTTGTGGTAGGGAAAGGGGTCTAGAAATGGACAATAGATCAATAAGGTCGATTTTTGATCAACATTTATTCGGTAAAATATCCAACTATTCATATGAAAGAAGCCAAGCCATGGCGAATTAAGAATAACTCACGAACTGTTTATATATACATTAAAAAGGATTAACATCGAGTAGATTCTGTAGAAATTACCGAGAAATCGTTGTAGAAACGGTTGAAAATATCTAATGTAAGGTGCTGTCCTGTTCGATATAAACGCAACAACCTTAGACAAGTCGTTAAAGAACCTTCAGAGCTAGTTGTTAAGTCTTAAGTCTATATAGAACAGGACAGTGCCTTAGATAAGGTTATAGAGCAAGAAGGTTCTTCAAGGAACCTTTACATTTTTAAGTTAGCACAGTAATAAGAGATATTCTTCTTCAACCACATCTAATTTTCCAATTTATCTGTAACTAACATTTAAAAAAGAAGTATTCCAAGTAAACATGTAGAGTATGTCATTGGCAATTTCAAATTTTTCTGACAAATCATTAACACAAAAATTACATAGAAAAATTCTAAATAAAATTGAAACGAAAAATGAAAATTTTAATATTTGCAGTTTGTTAAGTCAGCAAAATTGAAAATGAAATTTTTAATTTACATTTCATTAATTTTTACAAAAAATATACAAAGTAGAAAAAACTAATTCCAAAAAAAAAAAAAAATGTTCACTTAATGAACACAACAGCAATTAAAATTAAGAGTAAACTATTTTATTTAGATTTAACATAAATTTATGCAACTAAAATGTATAAATGTGGCCTGATGGGTAAATAGAAATGCTCTCTACATCTAACAAACATTATCCAAAATAATAAAATTTATGGATAAATTTTATAATTATTCAGTTGTAGTGATCCTTTTTCATGAAATGATTTTATTGTATGTTAGTTTTAAATACGCACGTACCTAAATTGCGTATACATGGGAATTTAGATAAAATGCAATATTTATTTTTAAATAATATATAGAAAATAATGAAAATATAAATACACAAAGATAAAATATTTCAACATTATTTTAACAAATTCATTTAACAATTTAATTATTTCGTTTTTTTCATATATTTATTTATATATTTATGCCATAAAATTTACATACAAATGAGATAATTTTTGGAAAATTTAATTGAATAATTTGTAGAAAATGTTTCATAGAATTTTGTAGTTTTAAATATAATTACAAAAATTTTCTGAGAATATATTAAAATATTATTGATCCAATTTGAGGGACAGAAGAAGAACCATAAGTTAATAATTAAAAATAGTATTCAATATTTTAAATATAAATATTTAATTGTTTATTAAATAATGAAAGTTTAATTTAATTAAAATTAAATATAAAATTTTAAATTTAAATTCGAATCCTAAAATTAATTTGTTTATATAAAAAAAAAAAAAAAATGTATTTTTAACACTCTGACTGTCATAATTTGTGTTACCCGCCAAAACCAGCAGATAACTCTAAGTTAAGTTCAACAATGATTTCTGTACAACTGATATTTGCAATTTTCACTTCTTTTATTGCACCTATTTTATATAATACGAAAAATTGACCCACTGAAAAACTATCGACCTCAAATTTTACTAGATCATTAGAAACTAGGTGCTAAATTTCATTAAATTTCATTAGTTGTAGATATTGCTTCGCGAATTAAAATATAGCGTATGCGGGTTTTTTTTTTGTTGGTATTCTTGGGACTATCCCTGGAAAGGGTCCAGAAAAAATGTCAACCTTGTTATTCTAACTTGTCGTAATATAAGTTCTGAATTCTAAGCTGAGTTTTTGAGTATATCAATCCAAAAAATCGTTTGCAATTTGGAAAGAATGCTTCAGTCATAAAATTGAAAATTAATCTGTGACTAGCTAATATTCAGGTTCACTCGAATAGTGCATTAGTTTATTTCTAATCAATATGTAAAAAATTCCACAGTAAAAATGACTGTGAATCACAACAAAATAATTATTTGAAAATTGAACTTAAATAATCAGCTGCCACATGAAAAAATACGATGAAGCATGTGAAAGATTTTGTTATATTAAATCTATAATTTAATCGGAAATTTGTTTTCATACGAAGCAAGTAACTGGAATTGGTTACTTTAAATACACGACAGTTATAGCTTAAAATCATTGGTCTATTTTGTTTAACATGTCAGTCAGAGTGTTAATAAATTTAACTAAATTTCTAAAGCTCACCTAAATGTTATATAACTTATTTTATTTTTTTGAGTTGACAAATGAAAATCGACTTACCTAAAAATAGAGATTGATATCAATTTTAATAACATTAAACTTTAATGGATATTAGTCATATTTACCATAATTTTACAGTCCTAATGCCTTTCTTGATGATTCTGGTACGCAACATATTTTACTACTTCAATCTGAAATAAAGAAAACAAAATTAAAATTTAAATTTATAATTATTTTTTTTAAATTTTATTATTTATTTCAATTATCGCTAGAATATTAGCACTAATCCAGGCCTCCTTCAAATGGCGCCTGTTTTACTATAGTCGATTTCCAAAATGAAGATTTAAAAACATTCATTTTTAGAGTATCAGGTGGAAGGCAGTGGAAGCAATCGAGTGTATTATGGATATGAAATTTTTAGTTACGATTTATTAAAACAATGCGGTTTCCTTCTGTCGAGGTTTATACTATAAGAATTATTATTGAATTATCCAACAAAATTGAATTTAAATCTTATTAATTTCTTCTTGTTTTCGAAGAAAATTTACCCTTGCAAGGATTTATATCATCAGACAATTAATTAATGACCTGATGAATATCAATTATATTAGTTTAAAATCGCATTTCATTTAAATATTTCTAAATTCCCGGTTATTCATAACCGGTTTTTTCAAAAAGCTTAAATAAACTTAGTTTTCTCGTCACCAAACATCACAAAATGTATATCAAATTTTTATAAATCCATCTTTAAACAAAATTTCTAAAAAAAAAATCTCCTGACAATTCAACAGTATCACAAAACTCAGTCCAATTTTCTAACAATATAACAATTTGGCATTGTCGAAATATAAAAATTAAACTTATCTATTTATACAATCAAAACCACAGAACAAAATATAATAATAATATTTTTCTATTCAATGAAACCAATTTTGTGTCATCCCATAAAAATGGTAATTTTTAGGGTTTTCCATATACTGTCACCAGACACACTCCACCTTCTCTGTTACATTTATTGTTATATTATTTCTATTTTGTTTGATATTTAACCCTCTTTGGTCCTTAGTGTCTTCCGTAAGTCACTAATTCCCTAATGTAATTTTTATTCTATATAAATTTTTCTGATATCGTTTTGTGTATATTTGTTAGAGGTGATTGGATAGAGCAATGATACTGGAGATAGGAGACTAATACCATAGATTTAAATATTTTTATACAAATAGGAAGAATTCCTATCGCAAAAATTTAATGTCATTCTTTAAAAACATTTTTAAAAACCATAAAAATTACAAATTTTTTTCAGTTCAGCGGAATAGAAAGCTTACACCGCAGATAGCAGTGATTTGATGGTTGGTACTATTGTCAGGTGAAAGGTGGTATTTAAATACATTGTGTATAAAATGGTGACTGGGGAAATTCCAGTTAAATATATTTAAAATATTTTAAATGCATAGAAATATTTTAAGAGGAGTTATGGAAGTGTTGTGATGGAATTAAAAGTTAAAAAAAATATTTAAAATTTCTTATATTAAATTCTCTTTACATTGCTGAAAGTGAATGTTTCAATTCAAGCACACGTCGTACGTTTACTCATCGTTAACTGTGTCAGTACTCATTGTACGTTTACTCATCGTCAACAGTAAAATTCCATTATTAAAATTTTGAATAATACTTTTTGTCTTACCTCTCATTCGATATTAATGAAATCTGGATTAGAGCTTTGTGTCATGATCTAGTTTCGGTGGGTCGGGGTCGGGTAAGTTAATGGAATCCTAATCAAATTTTCCGACTTATATAAAATACATTCCTTATGTGCCAACAGATCTGAAATATTGTAAATAATTCGTGAAATAAAGCTACAGACTTTTTTTTATCAAAACACTGTTTTAACAAACTCCGAGTTTTGGGATACCCCTAGGTTGAGAATTTTTTTTATCTTCATTGAAAAACAAAACAAAAAAAATTATTGTACAAAATTTAGTTTTCTGTTATAGTTTGGCTTTTCTAGGTCATATGAGATAATCTTTAATGTTATTTTTATTACAAAAAATTTTCTTTATAAAAATAAATTGATTATTTTTGTTTTAATATAAGAAATTTTCTGAATTTTAATAAATTAATTAAATATAAAATAATGAAAGCTAAAAATAAATTAAATTTTTTAATGCATTAAGTTTCAAGAGATAAGTTTTTTTTTTGTTTTTGGCTGTTGTGGTAAAATATAAAATACTCAAAAATTTAAATTTTTATAATAAAATTATTAATTATTATTTAAAAATTTATAAAGCCAGTGAAATATCAGCAATGGGAGAATAAATACAAAATATTTTGTAAATAAATATTTACCCCTAGCGGATTTAAAAGGAAACATTTCAGCTTTTCGTCATGTAGTTTGTTATCTGTAGCCTCCTCCCAGTATTATTATTATCAATCAATTGCAAAATCAAGATTATCTTAAGTGAAATTTATTCATTTAAGATAATTTTCTGATACTGATGTTTAGTATTTAACAAATGAAATCTTGTAAGTGTCAAATGTGAACCAGGTCTTTAATTTACAAAGCCACAAAAGAGAAGACAATATTCTTATGCAAATAATTCACTTAGAAAAGAGAATAGGGTAAGAAAAATACAAATTGCGTAAGAAGAATCGGCCAGATAATATTTGGAATTATCTTGAATAAGTCCTAAGGCTCAATCAGAATTTTAATGTCCTAACGCTCAATCATGACATCTGTCATTTAATATCTTAATGAGACGCGAAAAATTTAGCAATTCGACTTCAATTTTAGTTATACCTCAATAATCAATTAATTATATTTTTATTAAATATAGAAACTACTCATTTTATTAAACTCCCAAAATTAGCTTACCGGCATGCGCCGCTACTGATTTCGTAATTTATTTTTATACTGAATTTTTTTATATAGTATATTAATTAAAACATATCCTTTTATGTATCCTGGCGATAACAATTAGTCGTTTCTCTCTATATAAAAATGACTATTTTAGAGATTATGTTCAGAGGCCAATTTTGAATAATTTATTTGAAATTTTTTAATCAATGTAAATGTAAAAATAAGCCTTGCTTATTGTGATAAATTGAATATTCATGTAATGGATGCTATTCGAATCATTGTAGTTCAGTTCATTATGAAGATAGACTGATAGAACCTTTATTATTGTATTTAAGAACTGTCGTTCTGTTATCTGACACTGAATATTAACAATTTTAATAACAATTTGACACAAAAATTTACTTACAACTTACAAGGAAATCTTATACCGAAATTTTAATTATTTTAAAACATTACGAGCCAGGACTTTTTAGGATTAGACGGAAAGGTAAATTTGTATATAGCTTTAATTAATTTCTCAAAGTTTTCATTAAAAAATATTCCACTGGTGTCAATAAAAAAAATTTCACCAATTTAATATTTATCCTTGTGCACAGACGATCAACAAAATCACGGTAAATGAGAAAAAATAAATTCATAAAAAAGGATTATTTGATGTGGTTAGACAAGTAAGTATAAAGCAAAATTAATGATGAGATTTAGTATGCTAATATTTATGTCATTTAGCAGGTAAAATAAATTAGAACGAAAGAAGTGAAAATTTGAAAAATGACAAAAGAAAAAGAAAATTATGTGAATCAATTGACATTGAATAGAAATTTTAAAATTCTCGGTAAATTTGGTAATAAAAAGGTCAGAGTTGCATATTAATAGACCAATGGGTAATAAAATTTGAAATACTCAAATAATCTTCGAAGTATTGATAAAAACGATTTTTCTCAGGAAATTCTTAAAATAAATTTAAATTAAAAATTGTGTATATTTGGAATCGCTTTATAACTACTTCTGTCCGGCCTCGAAAAAACTAACCTAGGTTTTTGACGTACCATGTATTGAGAAAACCCTACACCATTTTATTGACACCATACAAATCTACAATGAAAGAATAATGTGCAGAATATTCTGGTCAAATCAACCAGAATTATATAAAATCAAATCAAAACCAGCAGTGGACTACAGGGAAATAAGGAATAAATGAATCGATTATTATCCATTAAAGACTTATATATAATTAAAGACAAAGATAATTTTCAAAAAGCCAGGTCGACAAAAGAACAAGAGTGTATCCACAAAAACGTAAAAGACGTAAGAACTATAAACAACACAATAAAATGAAGGTTAAGTTTCTAAGATAGTATTTTTTAACCCAACAAATTTCTTGGACTTGGGACTCATAATCAGCATTAACTTACAGTGGATTCATAAGCTACTTCTCTATTTCAAAGTCTTTTATCTCATAATTGTTATTCTATCAATTGTCTGCCAAAAATTTCTTCTATTATTGAATTGGAATGTAAAAAAAAGGTTTGATAAAATAATGTTTTAGGCAAAAATATCTTCATATTATGTGGTAATGTGGTCCACTACCTCGTGATGCTCCTTGCGTTTAAAGTAAATGTACTACAAAAAAAAAATGAAACATCACTGAAGTACAACAAAAAACACATTTGTGCGGTCCATGAGGAAAAAGCATAAACTAAATCAATTTCATCAGAAGATTTTCGTCTTACCAGAATAATAAAGTCTTAAAACAATTTTTATTTAACTACGTACATAAATCATCAGAAAAAGGAATTTTAAATTTTAATTATTTGTATTTACTTAACCTCAATTTATATATTTTATATGAAATTGTAAACATTTTCGTTTATATTAAGAGAATTTATTATGAATTCATTTTACTGCCTTTTTAATAGTAAATATTCAAGTCACAATTTTTCTTCTTACATGTCCTTCCCATTCACCCCCCCCCCCCCCCCCCCCAGCTATAATTAAAGAAATAAACAAAATTTACGTATTTGTAATTAATAAATAAAATTATTTGATAAATATTAGGTAGCTTTTTTGTTTCAGCAACATAAAAAGTTATAATCAAATATTTTGTATGTGTAATTATTAATATAATTAAAATAATTTAATTCTTTTTGTATATTCCATTTTTTGATTTTTATATAAATTTTATTCGTTTTCAAAAAGTATATAAATAAATATAGAAAATTATGATTAAGTAGAAAATTTAATTAATTTGTTGTTGAAATGTTTGTTCGAATTCCAATTTTTATGTGTATGAAAATGAATGAAAATTCTAAACAAAATCATTAGAAAGCTTGAAGGCTTTGTAATGAGAAATAAGAAAAATTTTCTGTTTATTATTACCAATGGCGTAGAGTCAAAGTGTGCAAGTTGTACATTACACGCGAGTTCGAAAATCATTTTGTTGAAATAGTAAATGGAAAATTTAGTTTCGTAACTACTGCGAATAGAATTAGTCACGGAGGAAAATCAAAAAGTATGCAGTTAGTTACACACAATGATCGTCATACAATGAACAGTCTTCAAACTCTAATTAACTTGGCGAACTCGGACACAGTCACACTTATTTGGGTGCCGGGTTATTCGGATGATGAGAATAAATATTCCCAATCGAATACTCTTCTGCGGTATTCCGAGAGCCACTGCAGAATTGTAAATTAAAATATGGATGAAATCACAAATTCAAAAACAGTAGAACTCCGTACAAGATAACAGGTTTGCCACACAATTTGTACTAACTCACTCATCCCAACGGACGCTGCACACTGTAACATGAAGAAATATCTACACATAATGGGATTAGCTCCTTATAATGTATGTAGAGGTGCGAATATGAAGACGAATCGTTTAAACACATCTTGTGCGAATGCGAAGCACTAGATGTCTTGACGTTGGACACGGTTTTATGGACCCACTGAAACCAAGTGAAAAACTTACTATATTTCTTTAACAATATTTATCTTGGCGGAGGAAGGAGGTTTAAACTTAAGGCTACATCACAATAGACACACGCAGTGTCCGCAGTGATTTGAGAGAATTGAACCTATCTAAATGTAATCTAACATTTGTAATGTTTAACGAAACTCCAAATTTTTTTTTTTTTTGATAATTAAATTTAAAGAATGTAAAGTAAATTTTACGTGCAGCATATTTATTCATGCTACGCCACTGATTATTACATAGAAAAACTTTTCTGTTGCTAATTTTTACGTATTTATGCCATTTTTTTTTTGTCACATAATATTTTATTATTGACTGTGTGTAAACATTGAAGCCATAAATGAATTTCAAGTTTACCTTCAAGGGTTTTATTACAACAAACAGTTTCCATCAAAAGCATATAAATAAAACTAACTCTTCGGGATCAAAATAATGTCGTATAGTGATTTAATTATTTGCGCGATATTTTTGTTGATTATTTTCACTACCATACCACACATAGTGTTGATTTAGAATCCTTTTTTTAGTTGCTGTGTTGTTATTGTGGTAGTTACAGACGTAAACAAATAACAATTTGTTTGAAGAATTTTTTATTGAAGTTATTTAAATATGGGATTTGTAAAACAGTGACGACAATTAATTTAGTTTTGAACCGAAAATTCGAAATACAAAAAAAAACTTTGTTACGTTTTCGAGTTTGAAATTGAATTTTAGTTTTAGTTTTTCTTTAAGTTACAATTTTTCACATTGGACTGCCAAAATAATTGCTGCACTGATGATATTTCTAATATTAAAAGCAAACTAAAAAAATCATTTTAAGAAGCCTAATTGTATAATGGAATTGTTAAATGACATAATTATTATGATATTCGCTTGAAGAGTATCCAGAATGAAGAACTTTTTCTTTGATAAAACTAAGATTGTAAATCCAGCCAAACTGGCATCATTACTTAGAAAACAGGATTGAGCTATGTAAAATTGCAACAGAAAATATAATAGGCTTTTGAATTGACCAACATGGACTATATAATTCTTACTCCGTAGCAACTAATGCTAATGAATCTCAAGTTTGTATATTTTAACTTGAATCGACCATTGACGACGAAAAAGGTAAAACTAATAGACACCAAAGATGTAATTCTTAAGAGATGTAAAAACTGCCATCTAATATTATAAATGTAATAATATCTATCACGTTAAATGACATAATTTTGAGTCCCTTTAACGGACGCTACATATATATTAAAGTTACCCGCCGGGGGGATTAAAATATAAAGCATTTCCGAGTTAAGTGAATTCGTTGTACATGTAAAATTTATAATTTGTTTACATCAGAGAAAAGGGTTTTTAATGTCATATTTAAAACAATTTAGCGGACTTCGTAGTCATGACTTTTACTAAAATGTAATCTTCAGCATTAAAGTGACCAATATTTATTTTTAAAAAAAATACTAATTTCACGTGAATGAAGAATAATTTGACTTAGAAAAAGTCCAATATGAATTGGAAAAAGACAAATTTGACATTTTATGATATTTATATTAAATTTCTAATAATTTTGATGTATTTTCACTGCAGGTCATACACAATTTTGTTTGCATATTATTTTATGTTGTATCTTAGCATTCCTATTATTTATGGTCATATATGAGGGCCTCAGAATCAGAGTGGCCTAACCCACAAAAATTTCTTCTTTATTATGAATGATTAAAATAGTATTGACCAATTTATAGTACTGTAAAACTATGTAGAATAGCTTTTTGTTCGTAGTCGAAACAATTCTAATCATAAAATTTACGCCATTTGCAAATATCGTATTTTTCAAAATGCGTTTTTCTCACACATTTTTTTTATGGGTTAGGCCACTCTGGTTCTGAGGCCCTCATATATAAGTTTAACAATTTCTGTCTACTGTACAAAGCTTCTATGTGCCAATTTCTCAATTTCAATTATAATTAAAATTTCTCATTCATAAAAATATTTGTTTAAATTGACTATTTCCTATTGAAATGTAAGTATTTCCTATTAGCCCTTAACAAACACACAAAACAACCCAAAAATTATAACCCAAACCAAAAATTGTTTTTCAATAATAACAATTATTACAATTTAGAGGTGTAAATATAATTTATAATATTTTTCGGTTCAAATAAATATTTATTATAATAAATGCGATTTTAACACCTGAACCATTTCGTTATAATATCCGTTTTAAATTAATTCAATTTATATTATATCCTTTGTATGTATATAAATGTGATAATGAAAATGCCCAGTAAACTATCCCGTAAAATGTATTAATAATAATAATATTCGTTTTTTTTTCTGGAAATTGTTGTAATGAAAATTCTATATATTCTCGGTTTCTATACTCCGTAAATTCAATTATATATTTTCAATACTGTGAAAATAAACTTTTTTTATAACCACAAATAAAAGCTTATAAAATAGTTTACCAAAATTAATAAAATAATAATGTTTGTACAAATATAATACATGTAATAAATATACGGTAGTTCGGCTACGGGCCGCACAAAGCGCAGCAAAACAATTGCAATAGTTTTATATAAACGGGATTGTTTTAATGTCAGTTTCAAACTTTTAAAAATTAATAGTAACATCAACTAGTTTACAAAATTCAGAATAATATTATTGTAATCTAATTCTAGTTTTTATTACCTTTTCAATGCGTGGTATAACTTTAATTTTAATACAAAGTTACTAAATTAAATTCTACTATTTAACTTTCAATATACAGCGCCATCTATTGAATTTTTATTTTATTATTTTATTCGACGTGGAGTCTTCCGACATTGCGTCTAATTACAATTTAATTTTTCATTCGACTATGTAAAATTACAAATTTAAATTCAAAATTAATATAAAAGAATTTTGAAGGCAGCGTGTCCTTGAGGCGAACATAAAACCTTATAATAATGCCATTTTAATCTACTATTCATTACTATTACAAACTGTAGTTTAACATTAATGCTGATGAACCTTAGCAAAATTCCTTCAAAGCAAACAATTTCAGAAACATGATTAAATTTCGGCATCTAGTGACTGAATTTTTGAAATCACTGTCTTAATATTTTGTACCTGGTCCAATGAAAGAAAAAAAGAGAACAACATACTTTTGTATATTTCAATTTCAACTGACTTCCCATTAAATTCAACATTTCAGGCTATATTCTGAATGTTTTGCTACCCAATACCCCGAATTTATACCCAATACGAATACCCCTAACTTTCAAAATGATTGATACCGTTTGTTACAACATGTAAAACCGTGTTTGTTACACTTTATATAGCAACAAAAACTAAATATAAAAAATACATTACATGTAGAAGATGATATGTAGCCTGCAAACTATACAATAATCACTCAGTGTTTGATGATATTTTTAATAAAAAGCAGACAGAACTCAGTCACTGAGTCACTATTTTCTCTGTAATCAATTTTTTAAAGTACGCTATATTAAATTAATAAATAAAATTTAAGACTTTCCAAAATTTGAAAAATCTAATATTTTTCAAAAGGTTCTATGAAAAATATCAGTGAAAAGGGTTCCAAAGGTCACGAAAGGTTGAAGTCCACTACCCTGTAGTGGCTAAAAGTAAACGTTGAATAATAGTCTGGCTATCTTATTCTATTTCTCATTACGATTGCAAAACGTTCTCTACCGTACTCTAAACCTTAAATTAGAAAATTCTTTGCAAGCAAACAAGTTCAAAAACAATGACTAAATTTAGCTGATTATCGAAATACTATCGACATTGACAAAGATGCAGTGATCTACCAAGTAGTTCAGAAGCAAAGTTACTATTTCAAATTATCTTTCCACAAAAATTTAGAACAGACAAAGAGACTAGACTGCCAAACTTTAACAAAATGGATTTTAAAGTTACTGAAATAGAAACTATTTTTGTGGAGATTTAATTGAATAATTTTTATTTTGTTTAATTTGTATTATAATTATTTAGAAAAGTCCTTGTTTTTCTATAAATTATAAATATTTATATTATCGAAATAATCATGACCGTAGGTAAAAATTTAATTTAAATCATTTTATTATTATTATATTTATAATCATATATTTTAATGTTCTGAGAAATTTTTTATGATTATTAACAATCACAATTACATATTTATAACAGGAAAATAAATATTATGAGAAATCCTTGTACATATTATGTTAATAAATATTTATATACATTTCATATTTGTTGACCCGAAAATTTAATTTTAATTGTTGCGGAAAAATGTTTTTGGCAAAAATAATAATAGTCCAAATTTTAATTTTAGGCTAAATAATATTTTTAATTATTTTTTTATTTTCGTTTATATATTATTGAAAATAATTAAATTTTTAGGTAAATATTATCACATGAATAAATTTTATTTGACAAAGAACTTTATATCTTCATTTAGTTTTTCTATATATTTAAATTTTCAATTAAATAATTAAAATTGTATTAAAATAGAATTTTTAGATTTGCCGAAAAATAATGAAAAATCAATTTTAATTACTGATTACCAAATATTTGTAAATTATATTCAACCAAAAAATGTAAATAATGACTGGGTAAATACAGTCAATAAATCAATTTGCTATTTCAAACAAGTTTCTATGCTTCTCTATACTTCATAAAATTTAATTATAAAATTTGAAAATGTGTTTATTTTAATGGATTTATAAGTAATTGATGACAAAAACTTCAATTCATATTTGAATTAATGCAAGTAAGGCCGATATGCGTGGCAGTGACAGGTCATCATTATTTTTTATATTATTTAAAATTTTATATCGTCGTAACGAAAAACTTTGTAAGCCAGACATTATAATGGCCGTTTTTTAAGCAGCATCGAACATAGGCTCAATGCCTTTATTTAAAGTTCAAAATCAAGCTGATTATAATCAATTTTAATCACAATTACTCTGACAAAGTATCAACCTTTCGATAATCATATCGGAAGTTACTTCATTGTCACATTTTATTATGTTACTATATTCTTTTAATGTACGTCAAAAAGTTACTGACCGATAAAGCTTGGAATCACTTCAATTGAAGCGTTATGATGCTCCATGAATCCTAGTTACTGAAAAAGTCTTTCTATATTTGATATAATCCCAGTACCTTTCCATGACATGAGTCTGTTTTTATATAGATTTCCTCACAGAGTGCCATCATTATCCGGTAAAAGCTATTTTACTGGGCCTGGCATCACTTGGCTATATGTTTTAAGAGTTAGAGATAATTTCTAGTCACACTGTCTTTAATGACACTGTAACCAGTATCAAAGAACTAAATAACCATTAAATAAACTTTTACAACTAATTTTTCCTCGGAATAATTTTTGAGTTATTTTAATTTAGTCCCAGTAATAAATAAATTACTGGGACAAAATATCTCAAGGTTTTTTGATCGAAAAAATAAAGAAATCAAGGAATCTGTACAACGTATTATCACTTCAACTGTGGGTATAGGTGAATAACATAAAAATGGCTACCCAGCCATTCATTTTGTATTTTGTTAGAAAATAGTACAGTGGATCGAAGTTTGTAGCTCGAGTATAGCTAAATTTGTAGTCTATAATACAAAATTCAAGAAAAACATTTTTAAATGTCAATTAAACATTTAAAAATATCGATATAATTTAAGGATTAAATTTAAATTATTTTTTTAAAATCACGTCTGCATAAAGTAGCCAGGATTTTGTTTTTTATGTAATAATTAATTTTCAATTAAAATTAATTTAATTTTAATTATATAATTTTCTTTGGAATTACCAAATCGTTAATATACTTTTTAATTATCATAATTCGTATTTAGTTAATCTAATATTCATAAAAGGACGATTAAATTTAAATCTGTAAAAAAATTTTTGTATATTAATTATTTTTATAATCATTTCTTTTTTTATTATTTATATTTTGGATAATAAATTGACTATAAATTAAATATGTAATTAAATATAATTAAATAATTTGTTAATTTCAGATTTGAATTTGTTTTATTATATATTCTGTGTCTGTTTTTGTGTGTATATCGTAATTTTCAGTTGAAAATGGTGAATATTTTGAATTAATTTAATATGAATTTATATAGTTTTGATAAGGATTTATAAATTTTGGTAAATCATTTTAAAAACCATTTTAAAAATTTAATAATAAATAACATAATAACAACATAAAAATTCTAGTTAAAAATTCTGTAGACTAGTTTTATATTAATGGGCTATTTTGACGGACTTAATTAGAATATCATTTTATAGAAGTTATAAAGTTATACCTAGAATAATTTAAAATGTAGAAACCATTCAAGATTAAATATTTTCAAAGTATTTTAATTCCCAGTCGGATCAAAAAAATAGCATGTCAGCAAAATGGCGGTATGTAGGTAAAAATTATATCAAATATCTTATCGAATATAAATTATTGTATATTAAACATTTTTAAACTGTAGCGCCACTTAGCGAACAATCCCTAGAACTAAAGTGTCATCATTTCATTTTAGGCGTAATTTCCTTTCTAACTGCTTGTCAGGTCAAATATAATTTTTGGTGGTGATTTATTGTACTAAATTATAAATTAATATTTGACCATGAAGCGCCCTAGTGGCAGACATTTAATCTATATTAACTTTCATTTTACTGTTCATTACTATCTATAATGAGTACAGTAATGAACGTCCATACAGTAATGATCATCAATTTTAGTCCATATTTAATGCGATAAATTGCTATTTCTCGCGGGAAGACCAGAAAACGCTTCCTAGAAATCCATTTTTAAATGACTATCAACACAATCTAAATCCAAATCTTCCTCTAGACAACCCACCATATTTCAAATTTGAATTATGATATAACGACTTCTAAAGCCAACGAATAGACTGTCTGACAAATCCTTAACTTCAGTAAAATTACCTAAAATCATACTTAAAAAATGATTTATAAAAACACTACATTCAACATGTACTTAAAAAAATATTTACAATTTTGGTCTAATGGAATTTCAATCAAAATAATTATGAAATTAACAACTTTTATAATTGTGGCTAGGATTATAAAATTTTTGTTTTTGAAATATTTCAAAAAACATAAAAAAAAAACTGGAATGAGAACGACAAAACTTGACGTTATGGTCAGTTAAGCATAAAAAATTATGCGAATTTTCAGTTTGATATTAATTAAAGTTTTAAAAAAAAAAAAAAGAGAATTTTTTTTTTGTACATAACTTCCTTGTCAGATGAAAATCATAAAAGAAAATAAGGTTGAGAAAATTTTCTATAAATAACATAAAATCATACAAACAAATAAAAATTTCTCAATTGCAGTTCAAAGGAAGAAGAAAAAAATATTTTTTATTCCAAATATTATTTAATAAAAAATTTTCTTTTGATTAACAGAATTTTTCTTTGAAAAATCAGAAAAAAAGGATTATTTTATATTAAGTTAATTTTTTTGATATAAGAGCTTTACATAATATTTTCATTACACTGTTAAAAATGTTGTCACATATGAACCTATCTAGCCGGAATTTTAATAAATATCAATTATTTTATTGATCATTTCAAAGATAGCTTTCATTTTATGTTAGACTGTATGAACAGAAGTGGACCTCATATGTTACTATATTCTACACAAGTCTATTTATTAACTGTTGTTAAGGCACAAGTTAGCATTACCAAAACCGTGATCTTAGAGACCTGTTTATTTAAAGTTGGTAGATGTCAAAGCTTCTAGTATAAAACCTTCCTGATTACCGTAGCCTTGACAAGATGATGAATGGCCTTTCCGAAATTATATTAGACTTTTCTTATTATAATAACTTTCACAGTTGCTAAACAGTGGCTTACAGTAGAAATCACAGTCGATAATTTCTGATTTTCCATTTTTATTCAGGTGGTATTTTAATGAGGAATGGCCTGTAGTGCCGAAACACAAGTTATTGAAAGAAGCTGAGTTGTGTTAATTCTTAGGTTTTTCATAAGTCTTTAAACTGCATTCAATTCCCCTCCCGTGACACAAGATTATTTTTTTTTTAATTTAATTATAATTTCAACAATTCCTGAATCCAAGCCGTTTTATTAATTTTTATTATTTTCTATTTATACAAATTAATGAAACATATTTTAATGAGTAGCTCTGACAGTTATCCACTTAAATCCACAAGAACAAGTCCTAGTATCGTAAACAGCAATTCTTTTAGATGACATTTTTAATTACTAGTTGTTTCAATAAACATTGCATTGACAGAATTACTAGGATTCTTTCAGCTTATTAATTGTAGAACCAGTATTTTAATAAAATTATCCTGGTGGTTTATAGATAAACTGCCCAATTAGCAATATATTGACCGAGAAATTCACTGTATACTAAATCTGGGCTCCATAAGTAAATTTTGAGCCCTTGCGAACCATTTTTCATACTGAAATAGAAACTTTGAATTCATCACGAGCAATAATTGATTTATAAAACTAAAATCTATTCGCAAGAATTCAAATATTTAGAATGCAGTGTACCAAAGAAAATTTCAGTTAATTTTTTTTCAGCTATTCCAGAGATTTTTATTTTAAAGCCATCATTTTAAAATAAATAAAACTCAAATTTCTTTTATACTATTATTTGTATTAATATATATAATTTTTTTTTAATTTGCTACTGACTGGTTTAAAACTCATACAACCAAAATGAATGTTGATGACATTTTCCAAAATTATATTTTCTTAAATATATAATTTTCTTTTTAACATTATTTTTCTATAAAAAGTTGGAGAAACAAAAAACAAATAACAAAAACTTAACAATATAAATAAAAATTAAAAGTGAAAAAAGTATTAAAAAAAAAGGATCAACTGACAAGTTTCCGTTTAAAACAAAAAATATTTATAAGACATTTTTCATAAAACAATTACAGATTGTATAAATAACTTAATCCATGAATTGAATTCAATCAAACGTAATCCGCAAGGTAATTTCCTTACACAAAATACTTCCATTTTGCAGAAATAGTGGTTATAAAAAGAATAATTCCTGGATGAATACTCGATGGAAATAATATGAATCGTAATACAATTTTCTTATCTTCTTTAAATTCACTGGATGGTAACCGCGAAAAATTAACTCCAACCAAATCTATCATTGATTCCAAACCTAAAGCTTAGCTGGACACAGTTATTTGGACAAAACCTCTTTGCTTGATTCACTATTGGTTTTGTCCAAATAACTCTGTCCAACCAAACTTTATAGGTTTGGCATCAATGATAAATTTGGCTGAAGCTCATTTTTCGTTATTTGGACAAAACCTTGATCCATTATAAGCTTTTAATCTAATTAATTAAGGAAAACTCGGTTTCAGCCAAACCCGAAATTTGTAACAGAATAGAAAGACTAAATCTCCGGTGGAACGTCATTGATAAAATGAATGTAAGAATGAGAAATATTCGTGGAAACTGAAAAGATACTGCGCAGGAGAAATTCATTTGGATAAACCTTCATTGCTCGACCTTGGCCAATGAGGGATAACAATAATTCGCTAATGATTAACCCTAATAATTGTTATGGTTTCACTTCTTCTGCAATTTCTTTAAAAATCTAAATTAAGGGGTTCATATCCTTAATTATTTCTATTTTAACGTCTTGTTAGGCATCACAGTAATCATCAACATTCAAGTCAGTCAATGAGGACATCGTCTAGAAAAGTACTATTCAAAATTAATTCATTAGAATTTACACAAAAATGTTCCAAATGGAAACTAATAGAAGCATCTTTAGAAAAACTATTATATCCTTAGAAAATATCCTTGTTTTTTTTTCTTGATTCAGTAAAATATTATTTATATAAATAACTACAATATCTAAAAACATACATAATTTTAAAATACAACAACTTGCAACCTGTTATTCTTATAGAGTTTGTTTTTTATGGAAGAGCTAAAAATGTCTACACAAGAAACAGTTTTTTTCTTCTTGTTGTTGTAAATATACTATAAAAAGGACGACAGGTAGCGACACAACAATGATGATGAAGTGTAATATACTGTTCAGTGTTCACCGATATAAACAAGTTATATACAAACGTAAATCCTAAAGAAAAAGTTAAGTGAATTTTGTGTCATTGTGTGTATTGTAAGATTCTTTTCTTTTTTAATGTTTTTCTTTTTGTTTGTTTGTGTTAGAAAGCTTTTTAAAAATCCATTTAAAATCATTTTTTTTCCATTTTTTTTTTTTTTTTGTAAATATCATCTCAGAAAATCCTTACACTAATCCTATAGGTTTTATTATGTGCATTCAAAACAGGATGAAAAAAAAAACTTGCATTTTAAATGTAAAAAGATCGGAGTTTTTTTTTTTTGTATTGTGTAGATTCTTCTTCAATATAAAATATTATATTGCTAAGAAGTTGATTCATTTTGTGTGTATACTCTCCTGTTGCCACTTAAAAGGTCCTTGAACATATCAGGCACAACAGTAACAACATGAAATATCAGTGGTAAATGTTTCGATTCATCACAATTTTTTTTTTTTGATAATCATATATTTTGAAAGTTATGAAAAATGAGCTCTGTAAAATGGGCTTTTTTAATGTTCAAATGATTTTAATGCAGAAGGTGTGGTTCTAAAAGATATAGTACAATCAATTCAAGTATAATTTTAAAAAATTTATGGTTTTTTCTAATATAATTTAAAATTTTCTAATGACAAATTCGTTTCACAAATAAATATGAGACCGCCGATGACCTAGTGTAGCTAAAAACAAAAGTTTTGGAACAGAAAAATCACCAATTTCATACGTCATATCTCTCACTATAAAATTTCGATATTCTGGGTTCAGTACAATTCATATAGAAATAGTAATTGCAACGAACCCGTGAGATTTATCTACATAACATTCATTAATCGGAAAAAGCGAAAAAAGAATGGATGATTTAGAATAGAAAAGAACACAGTAAAGGTAAATATGAAATATAGCAAACGATTTGTCCCGAACCCCTAATTAAAACGGACGCTTCTTGATATGAATATGAACAGAATTAAGTTATAAGCGTTAATGTAACATAAAACTAAGCCATTTCGTAATTAGATTAGCTGGAATATGTAGGAACAAAAAGGACATTTAAATATATCTTATTTGTCTTGTGAGGAATTGCAATTCCATGGTTCGTTCTCTAATTTTTACCACTTTTGATCAAATATTTTGGAGATTATAGAATTGACTTTCGAATCTATAATGCTTAATCGACACATTGTTTTTGACAGTTTGAACAATAAGACTTCAATGCATTTATTAAAGACATTAGCGATATAACCACTTTTTGTAAAATGAATTTGTTATAATAATATTTGAAGAAAAAAAAACTCTGTCTTAAAGTGCATTCATAGTACACTATTTATTTTTTACTTCAACAATAGAATTTTTCATGAGTGATTGTAGCTTTCAACAACGATTCAGGATGAATTTTATACAATATATAAAAAAAAACTTGCCTTTATTTATATTTACATTTCAATGTTCGCCTCCATTTTAAAAGACCAATTTTTTTGTTTTGTTATCTTGGAAAACTTTTACTTAAGATATTATTATCCTATATATTCCAAATGCTATAAAAATGTTTGTTTGTTGAAAGTTTATTTAAAAATAAAAAAAAAACTTTTCAGGAAATCTAACTTTCAGAAGCTTATATATAAGAAAAAATTGGAACGCCTAATCGAAATAATTTTATAAAAAAAATTCTTTTAGGAATATATATTTTAAATACAATTTAACAGGTTGACTGATGAGCATTATATTTAACGTTCATTTAATCTAAAATATATAGAACACACAGGAATGCCAAATAGAATTTAATAGAGTAATAGAGCAGATAACCTTGCCGTATACTTAAATTCCATAAAAATTGATTCTATAATCTGAATTTTAAAATTTTAGTTCGATATCGATATATTTTTTGAGGTTATGGCTACAAAATTAAAAAGATTAGGAAAAAACAATAAGGATTGACTTGATATATGCCACGAAATAGTTCTTAACACAGTGACTCTATGACAAAGATATCAGTATGTAAGTTCTGTAAAAGATAAATCCTATAGAATGTGAATGTACAAATTAAAACAAGTTTAACGATATTAAGTATAAAGCAAGCTGTTAAAGTTGTCAAATACTCAAATTATGGAAATCCTTAGTGCAAGAACAGAGTGACGCTATGAGCGGTGCTGTAAGCTGTGCTGTAGTGCATTTTTATATAAAAAGCAACAACAACCACACTACAGCACAGCTTCCAGCACCGCTCATAGCGTCACTCTGTTCATGCACTTAGAATAATAAGGAAAACTGGTTAGATCAATTAAGAAGATTAGTGCAGGGATCAAATAATCGCCAAGTGTGTAGTCGTTTAGTGTCACTTACCAAGCAGCTAACTCCTCAATCGTCAACTACCATGGAGCTCTAAAATACAAATTCTTTCATAGATAACTCAAATAGATGATGATGAAATATCTCTAAGAGGTCAGACTGGGATTGAAGATTACAAACATCACAACTTGCGACTGTCCGATATAGGGTAAAACATACGTCTCAAATTTTATGTGTATTTAAAAATCAGTTTAATAAAAACAAAAAAATAATACGAAACTTAAATTAATTCTTTATAAGGAAAAAAAAATTGTTTTACAAAACTTTTTTGATTTCCCTAAATAAATGATAATGAATAAAATATACGCGAAATTCAATATATACAAGAAAACAAAAATTTATACAGAAATCCTTAATGTTTAATAGTTTCACAAAATGTTAAACAACAAAAAAAAAAAGGATTTCATATTTTCTATTCCCTTGGTGTTGTTGAGATTGCCTCATGTTGTGAAACAATTTTTATTCTTGTTCTTTATGTATAGGTTGATGGAAAAGTAAACTTTTCAGAAAGAGTTCGTGAAAAACAACACATCAACAACAACATAAATAAATAAATTAATATGTTGATTGATTTGAATGTAAATAGGTCGAGTTGTTGGAAAACATTATTTACTATATATAGAAAATAAATGTTGGCGGTTAAATTAGAAATTCTATTTTTATATACATGGAATTTTAGTAAAACAATTTAAAATTTTCAATTAAAGTTCAAGCTGGAGAAATGCATTTTTATAGTTTAACAATATAAAAAAAATTTGGTTTAATGAAATTCTAAAAATTTATTAGATTTCATTAATTTTTTTTTTAGTTTTTATGATGAAATTTATTTGACCTAAATTTTAAGATGGAAAGTAAACACACAAAAAATAAAATTTGAAAATAGATTTATATTGTAAAAAAAAAGTTTTGTTAAATATTTAATTACTTACTCGGTAAGTTTTAAAAGGTTTAAAATTTTCATATGGTTTTTTTTTTTTTTTTTTGATTTTATTTACATACCTCTGAAAAAAGAAACAAAAAATTAAAATTAAAAAATTATTTTTGTCGAAAATTTGTTAAAATTAAATAAAATATTGATAACGCTGTAAATTTTCTTAACTAGTGGCATGTTAAGTGAAATTTGTTATAAATAAATTCAAAATTTATTTTTAATTTTCCACAATTGAAATTAAAATTTTAACAGATTTTGTTGCAGAAACTGACAATTTTTCCAGTTAATAGATGTAATTATTGTACTGCAACGAAATTTCTTTGTTCAGCATAGTTTCTAGGACGAGCCCTGTAGATTTTAGAGGGTAGTTATAAATATGAGTAATGTGACTGAGTTGAATATCGAAAAAAATAAAACGTTTCTTTACGCTTTTGACGGTGAAGCTTCTAAAAATTGATAATAATAATTTCCGTATTCGAAAAATTGCTACAAAATGAAGAAAATTTAAGAAAATCTAAAAACATTTTAAAAAATAATTTTAAGAATAAAGAAAATTTTCAAATTCGTTGAAAATTATTAAGAAAATATAAGAAAATCCTGAAAATAAGTTTGAAAATATTAATAAAACCTAAGAAAATTATCAAATAAATAAAATATTTTATATAATTTACCTAGAAGTATTGAATCAAAATGGCGGAATAGATAATGAAAAATCTTGATTTTCACAAACGCACTAAAAATCACTTTTATTTAATTTTTATATAATATTAAATTTTTATAATTTCAATTATTTTACTAATATTTAATAAAAAAAACTATTATTTTATAATTAACACTAAAAAAATTTAAAATTTTATTTAATAAATTTTCTACACAAAAAAAAAATGTTTACAACATTTTAAAAACTATTTTAAAACCACAAAAAACACAGAAAATTTAACATTTTTTAAATTAAATATTATATTAAAAATATTTATTTTATTTATTTTATTATTTTATTAACATTTAAACGATAAAAATTATAATTTTTAAATTTTAAATAATATTTTTCACTAACCGAATTCCAAAACGACATTCCACACCGGCAATTAAATTTAAACTAAGTAAAAGAAGGCGTGACTTATTAAAGTAATAAAAAAAATTGTACGAAAATTATTGAAATTTTTATTTAGCGCGCAAAAATTTAAATTTAAAAATATTTTGCGAAATATTATTAATTAAAATTAAAATTAAATGTTAAATATTAATTTTAAAATATAAATTAATAAATTTTTGTAATAATTATTTTAATTCTTGTGTAAATCTCATTCAATTTAACATTACGTAAGCGATAACCGAAGTTCAGTATTGAAGGATTATAGTTGGTTGGTTCGAATCGCAAACTGTACAAGACTTCAAGTTCCGCTTTAGCACCGTTTTGCTACCATACACACCGATTACTTATTGTAAATCTATTTCGTGACGTTACGAAAATGCATGCTTTCCGTAGGCACTTTACTAGCTATAGATCTAGATTGTTTTACTCTGTTCAACAGAACAATGTCTGGCCCAGGCTAAACTCACTGAGCTCTTACAAATAAAGTGGTTAATTCTTTCGTTTTCGTTGGGATCCATGCATATTACAACACGTTTAATTTAACAGAATGTCTAGTCTTTTTCCTTGGAATCCATACAGTTTACGACACGATTAGTTTTACAGAATGCCTATCCGTACAGCGTGCTAATTTTAGGAGGTTACTTAACTCATAACAACAAATATATAAAATAAATCTCATAAATTTATTAATTTTATAATAAAATTACTTTTAAAATGTTTATTTGTTAAACAGATCACATTTACCAACCCCTAAGGATAATTCTTATACGTGTTATACGAAATGTTTACTAATTTATCATTTGGTGTTAACGTTATTTAAAAAAATATTATTACAAATTTTAGTAAAAATTTATTTTACTTTTAAATATCTATAAAATAAAAGAATTTTTTATATTGGTTTTATGCAGGAAAATGAAAATATAAGGAAAATTGAAAGAAAAAAAAAATGTGGAAATCAATAATAAGATTATTTTCTCACCATTTCCCATCTGACCTAATAATTTTAATCGAAATAATTTATTTTTTGTATAGCTCAATAAGGCCAAGGAATTTAAAAAAAAAAAAATTAACAGGATTTTTAGTAGAATTTGAACAGGGTCGAACTTTGGAACGTTTCGTAAGGCATTTACGATAAACTGCCCATATAACTTTACTGAAATAAATTGGGAATTAGTTGTGTGGTGATGGGTTTTAACACGAATCTATTAGCCTATAAAATCTCCATTTTGTTTTAAATTTCACTCTCGATGGCTTTGAACTCGAATGTCTTTGCTCTTAAAGCACAGATTTTGATGTTCATCTTTTTATGCTGAAACTTACGAAGCATTCGATTCTGATTATTTCTATCAATAATCAGAAATTATTGGACTGAGAACGAAATTTGGATTTATATACAATTCTATTAAAAATCTCGATACAGAAATTACATCAAACTCTACTTGATCCAGGCCGTTTTTTTTAGTTATATCCGTGCCTGGCACATTACTTAAAATATCTAATTTAGTAAGGTGATTCCTGTACCCATTAAAATATTGTGCACAAAAAAAAAATTGTGAAATAAAAAAGAAATCAAGTAATTTATTTATTAATACCAGAGGAATCTTGCAAATGGATTTCACTTTATCTTCTTGTACAAAAAAGAAATAGTAGAGGATATCCCAAGGATAAACACTTCTTCGATTCATATTTATTTAAAAAAAAAAAAAATTCATAATTAAATAAGAAATTTCTTTTTCCAACTTTTCTTATCCGGTCTGCATAAAGTTGCAAAAATGAAAATCCTATTTAATAAGGAAACATATTTTTCCATTTTCATTATATATAATAAAGTTTTTAATTTGCTATTAAAAAAAATTAAATTAGATTTTCCTATGGTTTTGTAAAATAATTTTTATAATATTATTGGCTTATTATAAATTCAAAATGTTTTCATGGAATAACTTTTAAATATACTCGTTCCAATATAGATGACGATACGATAATTTTTTTAAAAAAATTAACTACTTGATCGAAAATTACTTTTGGACGAAATTTTATTGGTCGAAAATTGTATTGGTAAAATTACCTTGTCCGAAAGTGACCTAATGCCTAATCATTTAATTGAAAATTACTTTTTCAAAAATCAGTTGGGTCAAATTTGGTCTGAATTGACTTGGTAAAATAAACTTGTGGGTCGAAAATGTAATTGGACGAAAATCGCTTGGACGAAATAACCTTAATCGAATATAACTTGGGCGAAATTGGCCTTGTTTTGCAATTGGGCGAAAATGAATTGGTTCGAATAACACTTTAGTGAAATTAAATTGATAGAAAATCGTAAAAGTGAAATTACGTTGGTCGAAAATGACCTTATGAAAGAACGAAATTGCTTGAACGAAATTGGCTTTGTGTAAAATTACTGACTGAAAAATTACTGTTTTCAAAAACAAAACTTTTGCCAAATTTACTTGATCTAAACTCTAAAGTCACTTTGATCGAAAATAGTTATAAAATCAATAATGAATTGCTGATCCAGAAACATCAACAACATCCGGCGAAAATAACTTTTTGAAACACTCGAAAATTGAAATCATAGAAAAATTGTGTATTACTTTACCTTATGGGGATCACATTTAAAATGGAAGGGTCAGTCGCATAGATAGATTAATTGCATTTAAAAAAAAATACATTTTCGACCAATTGATTTACGATCAAATGATACCATCCTTTATAAAATTTATTTTAAAAACCAGCTTTCTACATTGAAATATTTAAGTAAAAACCTTGGTTTTATTTTATATTTAATTTCATCATATCTCATCCTTGTAGCTCCTTTTATTAAAACCTCATTATAGGTATATAGAAAATTATTTTACCTCATACCTTTGAAAAAAAAAACTTATATTATTTAATGTAGTATACTATAAAAAATATCCTTATTGCCAAAATGACCTCAATCCAAAAATATAGCTAGCTATATACATAAATACAATTTAGTTTTTTCAAATTTTAAGCTCTTAACATACCAGAATATTTTTCTACTCAAATGATTCACTCTTTGCATCATACGTAAAATGACCGTCCTACTACTGGTATATATACAGCAGCCCAACATTATAAACAAAAGGATCAAAAGTTATGTGAAGCAAAATGAAAATAAATTTTCTAACTTCAAAAAAGGATATAAATTTATGTATATAGGTAAAAATAAAAAGGAAGTACGAATATTTGGGATATGAAAATTAACGATTGCAATAGGTCAATAAAATTCCAAAATAGAATTTCATATTTTATCAAAATTATTTCAAAAGTTTATACCAAAAAAAAACAAAAATATTGTTAACTATGGGGAGCAGATAACTCGTAGTTAGGTTCAACAGTGAATTTATATTACTTGCAATTAATTGTACCAATACCGACAGTTTATTAAGAAATTCACATCTTTTAAGACACTAATAAATCGAAAATTGATAGGGTCTAATGAAATTGGCGACTCCAATTACACAGGCACGAATCTAACCTGTTAACCTAATTTCATTGAAATCGCATAATAATTATATGCACTTAGAAAATATTAGTTCCCATTTTCAGGAGTACTAAATTGATGAATCTGTGGTTGAAATGTACTTAAAATCGGCCAACAATTACTGTATGATCTAGAGCTTTTTGAACATATTAAAAATAATTAGGGATTTTAACAAAGACCTACTGAAACTATCGGCTTAAAGTTATACAGGCATCAAATATATAAAGAAACTATCATGTACAAAATTTAATGCTAATCATATTAATAAATATTTACTCGGGACATAGAACCACTGAAGCTACTGACCTCTATTTGGATAAGTTTCATAATTGTGCATTTCATCAAACTCTGACAAAATGGGCTCTAGGAGATCTTGAAGTTTTTGCTCGTACTCAAGTGGACTTTTTTTTATTACAATTTTGAACTAGTTTCATTTTTGTAGGATCAAGTCCAATACAACACTCCTTGTTAGTTATTCCAACTACTAGTAAAATTTCTATAGTATATGTAGATAAATCTTTTTTAGTTAGGTATTTGACATATAGCTACACACATAAATGTTAATACCAATTGGTTCACATAATCAGGACATTCAAAAATTTTGAAGAGAAATTATTATTTGGACATTTTATATGTGTACATTATTATTATGATCATTATTGTATTATGGTCTATATAGGCCTAAACTAAAAGCTTTGACTATCAGAATTTTAGTATATAGGTATGCTCTGTTTGAAAAATATAAACTGGATTAACTTGTTGTATATAGTTTTTACCTTAAAAAACCATTAAGGATAATATAAAATAATCAAATATTGCCCTAAAAATATACTATAAACCAATTACAAATTATTTTTGAGTAAAACTTTAGCATATGTAGACAAGTTTTATAACACTAATATTATAGAAGCCATATATATTTATGTTTTAAATTATAATTTGCTTTTTTGATTGCAAAAATTTCTTGACAAACATTAATGCATCCTAGATCCTAGCCCTAGGATAATTGTTAATAATTTTCTTTTTTTCAGGTAACCATCAGGCTATGATTACCAAATTGATAGAAAGACAGTACATAATATTCTGGTTAAAATTGAAATATGAATTTTTAATCATAACAACACTACTACTAAAAACTTAGGTGATGGATCTTAAAAAAGGATTTATGATTTTTAAAAAAAATTGATTTGTAATTCAAAAAAGGCCAATCAAATTTTTGTTTAGAAATGGAATTTTTAAGTATTTAGTTAAAATTTGGTAACAATATTTTAATTATGAAAGTATAATATTTATTTTGTGATAATTTTGTGACAGTTGTTTAAATTCAAAATTATGATAAAATAGATAAATTAAATAATAATTAGTTATGGTAATTCACTGATAATAAATTTTTGCATTTATGATTGACTTAGTTTTAATATTAGCATTTTTAATCGTATAGTTCCAAATTTCGCCACCATGTGTCTATGGTTTGAATATGTGGTTTAGCATTTCATTATGGTTTGAAAATATATGACAATATTCAAATTTTTTGTTAATGTTTACTTCTCAATAGCTTCTTTAACTATGAGTAAGTGTTCATTTATAAAATTGATTGCTTACTAAATAGTAAATGAAGATAAATTTTAAATTACTTGACATTTTGGCTATACATTTTCTATCGAAACCAATATTTTTCGATATCATCTTGTTAAGTTAAAAAATTCATAATTTTGCATTATTATTTTCGGACTTGGGAAGTACAGAAAAATAATAAATTAGTTTAAAAAGGAAAATTAATATTTCAATAATGAAAATACTGCATAGTAAAATCTTAACATCAGAATCACAAATTGATAAAAAAAATACTTTCAAGTGTTAATTGATAAACTTTTTAAATAAAAACATTCTACAGGAGCAAAAACTCTTACAGAGGTAGATTTGAACTGTGGGATCTATGCGATATAAGAATTAATAATAACCGCAAGAGACTTTGTTATAATAAATGTGATGCAAGTTAAAACAGTACCGGAAAATAATATGAATTTAAATATTTTCTACACACGTTGATTAACTGGAAAACAAATGCGAAGATTTTGTGATTATAAAGATGAAAGGCCGATAGCTCTGTAATTAATAGTGGCTTTGACAACTAGATTCATACAATAGTCGACTCATGACTATTTTAACTGAAATTCCATGCACTCTTTTTTTAAATCAGTTACTTACAGTAAGCCGTATTCATAATTTGTTTTAATTATTCGTAAATTTATTACAATTTGAATTGTCAAGGCTCAGGCTTCCTCAAATCGCTATCTCAAAGATCTATTCTGTATTGTATCTTATTAAGTTAATGATTGGCAACTTTCCAAGGGTTGGATATTCCTTATCCAAGTAACTCAGCTTATTTGAAGCTCTTAATATTCTTGGACTTTTCAATTTTGTTCAACTTGTATTATAATAAAAATTGGCCGGTGGAAATCTCAATTATTACTTTCAACTCAGTTAAAAATTCCTTACTCAAGTAGCCCTCACCCTTTTCCGGATAATACCATCACATTTGCAAGATGATCCGTTGACTATTTTTCGACATTCGATATTTTTCCCCTTCCCAATTTTCTTCAGGACACATTTTATTTAATAAGGAATGGCCTGTGAAAATACCAGTTAATTCAAGTACATTCAGTTTTGACAGTACTTTTTCGTCATCCGTTTTTGAGAATTCTATAAACTGCTTCCTCTCTGAACGTATACGCCATCTAGATTATATCTCTCAACATTTCTTGATTTCTTCCGAAAGTCTGCACTTAAATGTTTCTTTCAATCGCGAATCTTATACAGTGTTAGGCTAATTATGAGCTTAATTGTGTTCACAAACAATATGAATTGAGTGGGCATTTATAATCAAATTAACAAGACAAACAATCCAATTACTCAAATATTACTTCAACCTCTATTTTTTCCATTACATATTACAACTTAACTCCTCACAAAATTTATTACTTTCAATGATACTTCATTTTCAGATTATCCTTTTTTTTACCCAAAAAAATGACATTATACTTGAATTTTCACAGTTTCCACAAGAATTGATTCATTTCAATCATAAAATTGACTTTAACAAATTTGACTACAAATATATTTGTACCTTCATCCTGAATCAGAGAATTACTTAATTTAAAGAAATATTCCCACAAAAAAAAATGTAATACGAAAAAATAAATTTCCATTAAGAAAATGAGAAAATAAATTTTCAATTTAACGAATTGAATACATTTTTTATATACAGAGTTTCCAGTTATATCCAAAAATTCAGTTACGAAATTTTCTATTTCAAAAATTATTTTAATAAATTTTTAGAATTTTTTTTTTAAGTATATTCAAGGATTTTTAGAAAATAACGACAGGACCTTTTATTTTTATTTTAACCTTATTTTTAAATTTTTTTTTTCTGGTAAATTTTTAAGAAAATATTTTGTGAATTTTCGTATTTATATATTAATGTGAAAAAACGAAATATATTTTTTATTAAAATGGACATAAAAGATTTAAGGAAACCGTAGTGTATATGTCCTTTTTGTAGGACCATAATACAAGAAATAAGAAAATCAATAAGTCGACATATGTGAAAATTTTGTTATGTGCAATTTTCTTATTCGAATGAAGTTTTTATTTTATTTTTTAAAGGATTTTTGAATAAAAAACAAAAAACAAAGATGTCGGGTAGTAAAATCTATAAAAGGATATGCAATCCTTTTTCTCTGTTTTATATTGAAAATTGTGATATTTTTTAGTTTGTATACGGATTCACAAACAACATTTATATATAGAAGCAAATTGGATTTTTCTGTTTCAGTGACCATCTGTTACTAAATTATATTCCCAGTTGACTGGACAATAGAAATTTTTTGATACTTCTTCGATATAAAGAGGAACAATTCAAGGATTTAAGTTATAGAAGGTAAATTTTAAATAAATATTCGAATAGTCTTTAAAAAATAAAGTAATTTTCAATATAAATTTTGAATTTTATTATTTTCATATATGTATAAGGATATAGGATATGAGTTAAGGATATATGGGAGTTTTTTTTGAAAATATTGAAAATTTTAGGACAATTTATAAGTTTAATTATAAAAAAGAAATTATTTTATAGTTTTTAAAGATTTTCAATTTATAAAAGAAAATTTATATTAAGAAATCTTTTTATGGAAAATTGCATTTTTTAGAAATTTTGCAGTTAGGTTAAAATTACTTTTCTGATTCGAGTTTCTATGATTTTAAAGGGGAACGCGAGAGAGCAAAAGTGTTTCAGTTAGTTTAAATGAAAATTGGTAAAACTTGTTGTGAGATTTTTGAATTTTACAAAGTAATTTTCAATCGGCTAGAACCCAAACTAGATTAGCTTAGATTAAGGTATTGGTATGTTCATGTTGTCGCAAATTACTGCGGTCACTGAGGGCATATTGTGATGTACGATTTAGTTATAAACCTCCCCCAAGATCATTACTTTCAAAGAAGTACAGTAAGCTTCTGAGTGCGTTCTAATACAATTCCAATGGGTTTATAAAACCGTGTTGAAGTTTACGAAGTTTGGATCACGCTAAGATGTTTTCAGCTAATTCATCATCATTTTCGCAAAATCTACAGATATTATTGGGAGCTAGCCCCATTATGTTTTAATGTTTCTTCAGGTTACAATATCCTATAATTAATCCAGTTATAGTTCGTACTATAGATCTGCTCATATAAAGAAGCTCTCACTTCCGTTGGGATGAGTGAATAGGTACGAATTGTTTGACAAGCCTTTTACCTTATACAGAGTTCCAGTGCTAACGAATTTGTGATTTCAAAGCCGATAATGTTAATATAACGATCAACTGATTGAAAATTATTTATCCCAAATTGATCTCTACTTTTAAATATCAATTTGGCTTCATTTACACTTGCCGTTTATTCAATTATTGAGGTCATATAGAAGATTGACAAGACATTTCTCAATACTAAAAAAAAACATTAACTGGGCTCAGTAAAAATGAGCTACTGGACAAACTAATGCATTGGAATCCAATGTAACATTATTTACAAGTTCAATTTATATTACAATTATAAAAATATAAAAAATTTTATAATTTTTTCTAACCACTACTGTGTTTACAAATACATGTACATGAAGAATATCTTGAATTATGGGCAATTAAATTGACCCATGATATATGAGATTTAATGTTTCAAAATTGATTTAGAAACTTCTTCACAATCTTTTGGTTATTTGATTACAGTACTAACCATAACAGATGGTACTGATAGAAAAACTCATAAAACGAAATTTACTCTGATACGTTCGGATATGAAAAGGACTGTGTCAATAACAAACTGTTCTGAAATGTACCGAAATAATCTTCACCTATGCACAAGTTAAATGCACACAGGGAATATCATCCTAAGAAAATACTGGATCTAACTAAACAGTTGCTCTTCACATACAGTATGATATACAATGAATGTTTATAACACCTTCTTTGTTACTGTCCTCCCGTAAGTCAGAATACCAATCCGTTAAGAATGGATACTCCATATGAAGAAAGGTAAAATTGATCTTGAAATACCAATAGTAAAGCATAATTCTCAATGGTCGTCCAAAAAATAATAATAATAAAAACGTCGAAAGAAAGAAAAAAATTCAATTCAAAAATTTACATCAAATTTATAAGTTGTTTCATACCGAAAATTTCGTAATTGTGAAACATAAATTAAAAATATAAAATGTTTTTCCTCAATTAATATGTAAATTTTTCGCAATGCCTGTGAAAAATCATAATCATCAGTGACATTTTCTGGGTAACACGGTAACACGATAATTAATTTTTTTTTTTACATTTTCAATATAACCAAACCTGATGCGTGAAATAATTAAATTTCAATGATTATACAATTGTCTCTACCTGGGTAATTTAAAGGATGTGTCCTGCAAATGCAAAATAAAGATCATTATGAAAAATAAGGATAATTTTTAAATTATCCTTTTTTTTAAATGGACAAAAATTAATTAGTTCATGTTTGATGTGAAAAAAGACATCTGCAATTTTATTAAATTTATAGAATGAGGAAATTTATTTGAAAACGTTTTAAAATAAATTTTGGTTGTCTCTATTCAGTAGCGTAAGACAGGTAAAATAATTAGCGGGCATATTTTGGAAAAGGGCGTCATTTGGAACCTTTTTTAAGCATAATGTAAGCAACTTCATAACTAAATATATAACAACTGCGACATAAGCTACGTGATGTAGACTACATAATAATGCTACGCGTCGATGTGTATGTAGAATGTAGACAATAGTACATTGCTAAAGCGTAGACAATGAAAGTATGCGTACAGGAATAAGAATAATTGATATTAACTCATAATTTTTGATTACATTTTAAAACTGATTCACCCATAACGCCTGGTTTAGATTAGCTGGTAGAAAATCACGTATAAAAAAATATTATGTCTCATATATGTGACAGCCTTTAAAACATTGTTATGTCACTTATATGTCATTTGAGTTTTGAGTATAGGATTAATGTCACATAAAGTGATATAAAATAATTTGATTTTTTTAAATAAAGTAGAATATCAGAATTTAATTATTGTAAATGTCAATTTCCTTTATAAGCAGTACCACCAAAAAACAAGCAAAATATTTATTTAACTACTTAGCTTATCCTCAAACAGCTGCACATAAACATGTTTCATATTCTACCATAAACTATAAAGCACAACAAAATGACTTACCAGAAACTAGTTAATTAGAAAATGTGACTCATATGTGTGACGCGAGATTCAGAGAAAACTAATACGCCATTTATACGTAGCGTTGACTGATGAACTTGTTAGTGTAACTGTTTCAATTATGATTCATGCATCAGAGGGTACAAATCATTCATCTATTCACTATTTGATACGCCACTGTCTTTATTGCAATTAGTTTTAATTTAATTTTTTATTTTATTTTTCTGATGGAATGAGACAAATTATTATCATGTGTTTATTAGTTATATAAGAATTAAATAATTAATTTTAATTGTTATGTGGTTTTGTTTTTTTAATTTGGTTCAATAAAGAACCTCCAGTTAAATAAGAATATATGGAAATATTTAATTAAAAAATATATCTTTGTTAATAAAATCATTACGGGTGGAATTTGCGTTTTTTAGTATTCAAATGAACACATAAATAAAATATTTATAATTAAAATGTAAAAATAAAACTATTAGCAATGCTTTTGATTGTAAATAAATGCAGAATTAAATATAATAATAGCCACAACAATTATTGTGAATTTTAATTAAAAGTAAACTAATTTTGTGGTTTTTCAGGTAAATATTTTTATAAACCAACTTTTAATTTTGATTTTTGATTGTGAAAATCGTATTTGTATTAATTTGAAAATACAGAAAATGTTGGTACTTTAGCACTGAACAACTTCCTGAATCCATTTTCACTATGTTATACCTTTTCTGTGATTTTTACAATGCTGGTTATTATAATAATGCTTCTAAAATTCCTACGTACTTCCTGTAATTACTTTAAGGATCAGTAAATAAATCAATATATATTAATCTAAACCAAATCATTAATTAAAATACGATTAATACGAGGAAATAGTGTAGTGCAATAGGTCACTGATTCAACTCTTCACCGGTAATCAATATCGCTCTAAGTTGACACAACTTTAAATGAGTACAAGTTATAAAATATTTGCAATATGTAATTAAAGTTTAAAATATAAAATTAGTAGGTCCAAATTGCAACAAAAATGGTCATGTAATCTTTATCATTGACGCCATATGCTCCCAAGTGGGCTGAACAAGGGGAAAATATATGAGGACCATAAAATAAATTAGTAATTTATGAGATACCAACTAAAAAATTATTATAATTCACCATAATTTCAAAACGAACAGGTAAACATTCTTAGGATCATAAACATATTTCTCCTTTTTCGATTGGATACATATAGAGAAGCTAAATGTCAGTACCAAGAAGTAATCACCAAAACAAATATAATTATGATAATGACCACAAAAACGAGTTTAATTCGAAAAAAAATACTTTAATTAAAATTATCATGTAAATCTAAACTGGTAACTTCAATATTGAATTATCAAAGTTTCAAACCAAAACGGATGTGATCTTGGCTAATTATATTACCAATTTAATGACAAACAATTAAATTAATTACAATTAAATCTGTTTCGGTTACCCAAAAAATGATTTTAATCTAAAAATGGAAATATTTCATAATTATTAAACTTATATAATTTAATTTAAAGAATATTTATTTTTTATTATAATTATAGATTTACAATTGCCCAAAACTTTTTTTTGGTATTATTATTACAATTTAATTTCACTATCAGTTTCAGAATAAAACTCTATTTAAATAGCAAATAAAAGTTTCCAAAATATCAAAAAAAAAACTTTTCAAAAATAAATTATAAATTCATTCTTTTTGCCAAAGAAAAATTGTTTAAAATATAAATACAAAATAACTTTTCAATAACACTTTAATTTTCCCTCAAGCAAAAAATCACTTTTTTTTATTGCTACTTTCGTTCGTTGTATTTCCGTAATGTTATACCTCGCTAGGAATTACCACAAAAATATTTAAAAATTTGTATATAATTTCTTATACATTTAACTAAAATTGTTATATCGTTTTTCATTTATTTCTGGATAGGGTACAAAAGTTTGTCCTGGTACAAAATCATCAAATCCTTAAGAATTTTCGCCAATGACAGATTATTTTATAATTCTTTGTTGTGATATTTGTAAAAAAAATATATTAAAAGTATTTTCTATTATAGAAATATGAAAATTTAAGGGGACGAGAAGACGAGGACGAGAAGAGAATGTTTTATTTTAATATTAACACGTTCGCGGACACCAACTGAAATTGCAGTGAGCTATAGCTGAATCACGTGAACAAAATTATGCCCGTCAAAGCGTTAATTGAAAATATTTGAAATTTTTTTGATATTTCATTAATCATGCTTTGTATTTAAAATATTGGATGCAGTTTTTGACTGTACTGTGTACACGAAGAGTCAAATACTCTGGCTAAGAGTAGCCTATTTAATAAAGAGTCAAGATATCTTAATATAAAAACTCATAAGATCAAAATTGATTAACAACCTCATGTTAGGTACTCCGTTTTTCGATCTGGCTTGAACCTATTTGCAGCATTTTTAGAAGGATGTTATCCGACTATTCGAATCATTCTGAACATACAATTAACATTCCGCAACTACACTTCCACAAAAAGTGAATGAAAATATACTGAAAGTAAATGATACTTTACTTTTTTTGATAATCATGAATGTATGCCAGAATTAGGACTATTGTACTTCTCGCACCGTTCATTTTATACATGTATTTATGTTAGCAGGTCACTATTTCGACCGAAGCAGATGATTTGTTTCCAACCCAGTATCAGTGCTACATCTATATTCGTTCATGTACAGTAGGAACCAAAACATTTCCGTTCGCAGGTGCAAGGGACAGGGACAATAAGACGAAAAGGGTTCACTCGTCTCCACATCTTCAACATATTTTAACCTCCGATTAGTGTATTTTAAATTGAGTGTTCTGTAATTGTCCTGCGATTGCTAGATTATAAAGAGGTTTAGTTACTTTACAGAAATTTCTTAGCGACTTCTTCGCTCGGGATTTCGAACAAGCTTTTAGTAATCTTTCCCTCGTTGCAAATTTACCAGCGTTGGAGATCAGTATATAATTTTTATTAATTCGTGACATCATGACGATTGGAATATCGTCTAATCAGCTACATTAGATTATTTAGATAAGTAAATACTGTAACGAACATGTGTAAGGTATTAGACGGATACCATTGATCTATTATCGTTAATCTTTTCTTCCATACCTACGCAATCCATTTATTCGTGCAAATAGATTATTATTCAAGCATCTTCGTTTTAAAAATATTATGGCCATAATAGGATCACTATTATAATAATAAAAGTATTTGTCAATAATTAGATCAAGTACGAACTGTTATTACGACTACTTTAATTTACCATAAATTGCTCTGCAATCTCTGCAATTATTCAAATATTTTACCATATTTGAAAATTTACAAAAGAAAAAAATAACTTTTGAATTTTCCACAAACTTTTCCAAAATAATTTCATTATTCATCGTCTTATCTCACTTTCCCAAATATAACACCAAATATTGTCGCATTGCCGCAATAAAAGTCAAATGAATAAAACTTTTCACTTTTCATCATCATAAAAAATTTCATCCTTTTTTCATTTTTATAATCAGTTAAATTTTCAAAGAAAATGGATTTTTACAAATTGCAGGTATATTTTTTAAACTCCAAGAAGAAGTAAAATCTGTAATAGAAAATTTCTCATTTTCTTATATTTTGTAAAGTTTTGTTTTTCATTACAAAATGAAAAATAAGAAAAAAAATTTCATTGGAAAAGTTCTTCCTCAAAGTCAATATCATAAAAAGCGCACGCAATTTGAAAAACTTATTTCGTCACTGCCACCTTTTAAACAGTGTTGTTGAATGGGTAAAGTGGGTTGTACTGAAAGCATGGGTAATAGCGTCACTGGGAATGTTTGAGAAAATTGTTTTAAAGTTTTTTTTTTTTTTTTGTTTAACAAAATATTTTCTTTTATTGTTTTATGTTCATTTCGATATTGTTTAACCACAAATATTTCAAATTTTTGTATTACGAGAAGTTATTAAAATAATGAGGAGTGTTGGATTGGACTTGATGGTCAAAAAAATGGATTTTGCAGAATTTTTTTGGTTTAAGTCGAAGAGTCCGAAAATGAAATTAAAAATGTGTCAGGGCTACACGTATGCAAAAATTGATCCCGACTTCATCCTAATGCCCGGTATAAAATGATATCTATATTTTCAGTGGGACTATGTTTGAATTTCCCCATTTATGGGTAGAGCCGTGAATTTTTTCTCGACGTAAAATTTAAAAATATAAGATTATATCTCAGATTTCGATGAACTTTGGTTCATATTTTGGTATCACGATTGAGCAGAAGTGTACGTACCTAGGTACAGTGTATAGAGATTAGTATGCATTCAGAGGCCACTGAGCATATAGTAATTATTATCCAATTTTAATGAAATTTGGTACACATATTTGGCCTTAAGTTAATAAAGTACAAACTTGCTTCAACTTGTTAAGCTTTTAATATGTAAAATCAAGGTTTAATTGGTGACTTGCATTAATAACCAATGAATTTTACCTGCAAACCATATCATTGCAATGTAATGGTATTGAAATTGTATGTCAAAGGCCAGTTTTTGCTGAATTGCAAAATTGAAATACAATAAAAGCGAAGTGAATCGAACGTTTGAATGTCATTCAATCTGTTTGCTTTGAGTTTGTTTAAGTTGTAAGGAGTCAAATATGTAAAACAAATAAAGAGAAAGATTCTAAACAATTTCTCCCTATCAAAGGTAAGGAATTGTTCAGTTAAAGTAAATAAATATAAAGTAAAGAGTTTGAAAGTAATTCGTAGTTTAAAGTAACAAGGAAGATAAATAAAGTAAAAATTAAGGTAATAAGAACAACGTGTTTTAATTAATACAGTAAAGAAAAACTACAAAATACTGCTGGAAAGAAATCACTGTTGAAAACCTAACTACGACTTATCTGCCACCCCTAATTAGCAGCTTTTTTTTAATTTACATTGGTAATGATGGATGGAGTTTTATAAAAGGTGGAGGTGATTTTTGAATAGGTGGAGTGATTTATATAGCTGGGAAGTCTGTAATCTTTTTAGATTATTAATTACAAACTTCATTTTTTTTTTTTTTGGAAAATGATTTTTGTATTATATTTAATATTTAATTTAATAATTAATTATAATTTTGGCAGTTTTGTTGTATCATTATTATAAGTTTTTCGTGGGCTGGGGGTTTTCATTTCGAAAAATATAGTTTTTTTTATATTACAAACAATTTTCATTTTGTTTTGTATATAGTGACAATTTCTTTAAATATTATAGAAAACTTTTTACATTTTATAATGAAATTTTCTTTGATTATTAAATAATTTTCAATAAAAGTTTTTTTTTTTTTTTTTGAAATAATGATTTTCTCTTGTCATGATTTTTCATTATAATTTATAATATCCGCGCCACGAAACTTGAAAATGCATTAAAAAAGCTTTTAACTTCAATTTTTTTTATGTTGTTTACTTTTATGTTTTTTTATGTTTTATCATGATGAGAACAAACAATATTGAAAGGAATATTTTGTAAGTAAAATGTAAGAAAAGTTTGGTTATAAAATATTAAAAATTCCAATTAATTTAAATTTTTTTGGTTTTTAAAATTGAAAATCAAGTTCAAAACATAATTTGAAAAGAATTGCTTTTCTATGGAATATCAGAGATAATTAATTAATTACGGAATAAAAGCCACTAACATAAGCAGCCATAGATATCGGCAAGGTTGGTCACTTGGAAACCCTTGACTTTAAAAAAATTTAAGTAGTTTTTAATTAGTAAATATAAAAAATAGAAATAAAGTGATAACGCTTCCTAGAAAAACAATAATATAAAAATTAATTTTAAAAAAACGTCAGCCATTTTTTATTTTAAAGACTAATAAACAATTGTATTATAAAACTATGTGAAAACTCATTTTTGCCTTGCTTTTTCTTCTTAAGAAATCACTAAATATCAAATATTTCTTCATTATTGGATGTATTTAGTACACTACGCAGGGTTAACACCTGATTGTGATCAACGATAGAGAATAAACTCCATGGTCTAATACGCGAAATGCAAGAATAATATTTTCTTTTTAATGGTTTTGCTGTTACGTTAGAGAAGAGAGGAAGTTTCTCTGAATAATTTGTGGATGTCAACATGTTTATTCTGACAACCATTAATTTATAGTTTTCATTTTGACCTCCCCTAGAAAATATCTTAATGATAGCTTTTTTTTATTGTAATTTTGGGTAATACGTTTACATAGGTTAGATTAAGAAGAATTCGTGAAGGTAGTGTTGAAAGGGCCAACAAACAGTGCAGTACGTCACGTCCCAAGCATTGATAGCTGATGCGCGCAAGTATTCATCTATATTTTTATCTTCAAAGCGGCATAATTTGTCCATGAGTACAGTGTTTACCGATCCAACAGTGACTGACCAGTAAGGAGATCAATCAGTTTCCTACAAATATTTCTATCTATGGCCAGAACAATCTCCGATTGCGGCAACATAGTTTGGTTTAACGACACTGATGATATTTATCACCAGTATCGTTGACTGTTTTATATATTGCCAAATCAATAGATAGTTTCGCGGATTCTATTGCACAGCTAACCTACATGTCAATATACTTGAGAGATATTTCCACACCTTTCCGAGCAAATGAATCCGCATTTTCATTACCCTTAAAGCTGCGGTGCCGTACATATTCTCGTAGTTAGTAATACAGTATTTAATCCTAATCCCGTTCTCTAAAATGGGTTTACCAACAAAATGAAGCTTAAGAATGAAACTGATTATTTGTTTGGATCAGTGGAAACAAGCTTACAGAAAGATATTTTGCTTAGTAGGTCAATTAACAATAGAGAAGAACACAATATCTTAAAACTTTTAAGAAAAATACTTGTCCACTCAGTGGACTAAGCTCTGATGTTTCCGAATACAATACTGCTTAATACAAGCAGCTAAAATCATGCTTACCACTTCAATTCTTCAATTCAAAATACTAATAACAAATCTGTATATTCTCCAGTAAATTATATGTTAATTATTTATATTATAAACAATTTAATTAATACAAAATTTACAAATTTCTTCATCTGACACGCGTGTATCAATGTAAACTTAAAGAAAAAGTTAATTTCTATGCATAATATTTAAATATACTTAAATAATTCAAATTAAATTAAATTTTCGGAATTAATTGCTCACGTACTCGTCATATCCCAATTCATAACATTTTTAAATAATTAACATAAAATATATTACAAACAATCATTCAAATACATAACTATACACATACAAAACTCTAAGTTTAGCGTGAATTTATAGTTTGAAAATTATGATGTAACTATAAATAAGAGAAGGAAAACCCCAACAAGTAAAATTACTGGAATCCTTATTTTATAATATCAAATTCTCTATAGAGTCTACAGTCGAAAATGTTGTACAATATTTTAAGTGTTTTCTTTGTAATTTCTATAACATATTTTGATTACTTCCTAAAACGTATGTGGTTTCATCTAATTTTGTGTCTTATGCCTTAATATAAGGAAAGCAGTTCATGTGAATATGAATTAATGTTAACTTTAATATCAAACATTTATCAAATTTCCGTATTGTAATTATATAGGAAATTTTGTAAAAAGGATAATTATTGTGTAACCGATACGAATATCATATAATCATTTTTCATTTTTATGAAGGATGAGACAAGGAGGTAATAATGTAGTGATATTATACTAGAACTATAGTTGACAATGGCTTCCTTGCGGATATATCGATATTTCGCTGTAAGGTTGTAAACAGAACCAAGGCAGATGGCGATGACGAAATGTCAAAATAAATGTCGCCTTCATATATTTAAATGAGTGTGAACACAACTATATGTCGAATTTCGTTGTCGAATTTTCCGCTGGCGAAAAATTAGAGCTATTTTGTAATTTTTCGTGACGGAAAGGCAACAGTTGATTATTGACTAATGATGTTCTTTACAAATTAGTGTTGCTTATGATTACTTTCGTTGATAGCTGCTTTCGACATGGTTGTGTTTATTAAGACAAAAATCGTTATTCGCCATCGCAATTCGCCTTGGTTCTGTTTACACAGTAAATATAAACCCTAGATTGCGGAGACCAAACCATTTGTTGGGTATATCCAGTGACGGTATAAATGTAAGGTTTATTCACTGTATCAAATTCACTGTTGACAATTCTGTGGGGTTACGATTTAAAGTTTGAGATACGAACGCATTTACTGTAGCGCAACATTGTCGTCATCGTGGTTTTCCGGTGCACAGCAGGAAACTAGTCCAGTGAGAATAAAGTGTTTTTTTGTATATTCTATACCACATTTCACTGGTAATAAATTACAATTTACAGGGAAATTCACTGGGACTATTTCACAATTCACTGGGCATATTTCACAATTTACTGGGTCTAATTTACATTTCACTGGGACCAATTTATTTTGTAAATATATTTTCAAATAACAATTTTTAATTTTTGAAATATTATTTTAACTTTATCATAAAATTTCCATAAAAATAATATTAATTAATTAATTTATCCCTAAGGTAATTTGAATTTATTTTAAAATAATAAAAAATAATTAATAATATTTCCATTTAAAGTCAATAAAAATGTAATTTTAATTTATTTAACCAAAAATTAATTTAATTGATTCCGTTGAAAATTATCATTAAAAAAATTATTTTTATAATAAATATTTTTACTAAAAAATAATAACAAATAAACAATAATTACAAAAAAAAAAAAAAAACAGCTGGAAAATAATGAAAATTAAAATTAATTTCATAAAAATTAAATATTTTTTTTACCGGAAAAATAATTTATATATTTTTTTATTACATTGTAAATAAAAATGCAGTAAAAACAATGTAATAAAAATTAAAATATTACAAAATAAATGAATTAAATAAATTTGATTTTTATTAATTTTAAAGAATATTTATTAAAGTTACTGACAAATAATCAGCCCAATTGTAATATTGAAATTTTAAAAATCGGAATTTTCAAGATCGGAATTTTCATGTTTTCGAGTGAAGAAAAAGTCGATACTTTGATTTTCGAATGAATAACAAAAATACTAAAATTGTTAAGCCAAATAATTTTAAAAATTTTTTGACATATAATTGTCAAAATTCTACAATTAAAATTTAGAGATATTCCGATTTGATTATTAAGCTGCCCCTACATTATAAAACATCATCTTTACTGACATGTCAGTCCAGTTGTATCGTTTGTGGGCAAGTTTTCAACACGTTGACAATCATTTTGACTGTTGACAAATCAGTTTAAGAAATATTAAAATATTTTAATTTATGTTGTAAGTTGTATAGTGTATGAGGATGTTGTACAATTAAACTGACGTTTTTCACGGTTTATGTCAAAATAAAACATGTTTTTATAAAACAGAAGTAAAACATGTTTTATTAAAATAACATTAAATTATTACTGGTAATTAGAGAATTTTGGTTGTATGTAATGAATATTGACAACCCAGTTGACAACCATAGTTTGAATAATGTATGGGCAGCATTATAATGTAACTGAATGTTTATTTGGAAAATCTTACCGAAAAGTTAAAATTAAACAGGACTTAAACCATTCCAAGTAACATGATTCCTTCTGGTTTTACCACCAAAAGTTGAAATTAGAAAGCTATTTATTCGTACTTCACTATTTAGCTTAACCTGTAAGCTTCTGTATTAGTTCATATTGACTGTCAGTACAAGTTCAATGCAAAATCAAGGATAGAAAAGACTTTCTAATAAAATTTGTAATATAAATTTAAATTTTTTTAATTTTAATCATTCGAATTTTCCTGATACGATACTCAAAATTTGAAAATATGGAAAACAATTTGCAATTTTCTCATTAATCTTATTTTTGCAATACAATTTTTTTTCTTTTTCATTTAAATATTTATTTTTAAAAGTAATTTTTTATCCTTTTTAACGTTTCTGATCTTTTTCATCCTTGATGGTTTTAGTGTTTAGGGCGCGCAAAATAAAAAAATAAAAGTTTAATTTTTTTTTTATTTTGTTAGTTTGTCGTTTTGTTTTATCGAAATGAACAATCAAGTTTGAATCGTTTCCAATTTCAAGGATAGATAAACATTACGAAACATATACAACAAGGGAGGAAAAAAAATTCTAAGGACTCGAAATCTAAAAAATGGTACCAAACAAAACAAAATGTACAAAACTATTTATTTAATTTTATTTTATAGGATTACACTATTTTCTACTCCTAGCTCCTTTCGAAGGATATCAAATAAGGAAAAACTTCCTTAATCGTTTTTTTATTTTTTGCGGATGGGGTAATTTTGCCATAGAGAAAGTTTGTTGATTTGTTTTTGGGGCGGAAATTTATCAAAATCTGAGCCAAAAAAAAGAAAAACGTATTTTTTTTTTTACATTTTGTTGGAAAATTTAATATATAATTGCAATTTGAATTAATGGTTTTTCATATCTTGATCGACAAAATAAAAAAAATTTAGTTTAGTAATTTATTTAGTAGAAGTGAAATATTAAGAATTAAATAGAGAAACAATTATTTCTTTAAAAAAAAATAAAACAAATAATTTAAAAATTTTATCTAGATAATTCATTTTTGGCAAGAAGAAAAACTGAGGTCGCCGGGTAAAAGAGTAGCTAATTCGGGTTGAATTTATAGAAAGACGAGAATCTATAAAGATCAATGAATTCAACTATACGTAAAAATACTAGTAAGATAAAATTGGTTTCTATCCACTGCGGTCATTTATTCAAGTTACCGATCCATTTGAACAGTTCGTAGATTAATAATATGGTCTACGTATAGGTAATTTGTAGGAATCGACTTAATGAACTCCTCGACGAGTGAAATTTCCAAATTAATGGTGAACAAATTAATTAAATACGAGATCAAACTTGACTTCCATATTCGAATAAATCCAATGAATTAAATTACATAAGAGAGACGGAAAATAGGCACTAAGAGTAGATAATCATCTTCTTTTCTTTGTACCTTCTTCGTTTATTCATAACGGAATACGTGAATCATTAATATTGACTATCCAGTGATTTACACTATTCTAAATCACTGGATGATCTACATATCTAAAAATATCAAGTTTACTTACAAATTTTGATATAACAATCATCAACAAGTTCCAATTCATCACTTCCCTTTCCATATTTTAGCTGCCATAGAAGAGTTCATTCAGTTGCATTACATATCTTCTTAGTGTAATATCAATTTTGAGATAAATTTCAGCAGCCTTCATTAACTAAGTTCTAAATTATGAAACTAACAAGATACGCAATGCAACTGAAAAAAAAAAAAACTCTTTCGTGACAACTTATTTTTTTTTTTGAATGCCACGCCAATAAATTGCTTTTAATTATTAGCAGAAGGAGGAAATCCTGGATGATGAATCTAGAAGAGTATTTTAATATGTTAGCAATCGATATCTTTAGAGCTGTAAGTTCCAGAGAAAAAACGAGAGAGATGATGACCAACCTCCACAGAGGAGAGGCACCATAAGAACAAGAAGAAGAATTATTAGCAATGCTGGCCGAAAAATAGTATTAAAGTCTTGCAACTGTAAGTCGTAATTTTTTAATTATATGTAGAATGGTCAGACTACCTAAAGTATATGAACTGTAATCCCCATGACTTCCATTTTTTCTCACAAAATTTGTAATTCAGAATAAAATCAATTTACTTCCGACCAAATTATTGTTTAATCGACATAAATTTCGATGACCTTATTTTGCCTAAGTAAACCCCATAATTCAGCAATACATAAGATTTATATTTTGAATGCTGGACTGTGGGTCCATGCGTTAATTTTTAATAATTCTTGATAAATTTATATGAGAAATGAAATTTTACAAACTAAAAATTCCACAAATTTAATTGATTGTTACCAAAATTGTATAAACCTACTTAACAAACATTTAAATTAAATAATAAATAAATATCGACAGTATTCAAATATTTCCAAGTTTTTATAAATTCTAACACTCTTGTCCAATATTATAATTTATATTAAATTTTCATTAAATTTCAATTATTTTCTTTAATTAATTTCCAAAACATTGCATCCCAAAAAAAAAATAACTAAATGCACTTCAATATTTTACAAAACTTTTCGATTGTATTATTATTTTATAAGAAACAATCAAGTAGTATTAAAACTTCATCTTTATCTTTTAGATAATATTTAACTATACAACATAAATATATTTCGTATCCTTTTATGTTAAAGTTTCTCCTTAATCATAAAACCATTGTTTCCCATATATTTTTTTAGAAATCATTTTATACAACTAATAACTTAGATGAGAAATAATAAGCCTTCATTCAACATGACTGTTTTTCAATAAATTATAAAATTTTATGGTGTTTTGTTCACAAATATCAAGCTTAAGAAGCTGGAAAATCTTAAATTTATAACGCTTATAAAGTGTTTTTGAAAACAACTATAAAATATTTTAAGATTTATAAATAATAACAATATATGTTCACTAAAAAGAAAATTACATTATACAGTATGTTAACAAAAAAGGATATATGTGCATCCTTTTATCATTATATATGAAATATTTCAGGAAAACAAAATAAGTATAAATAATTTTATGCATAAAAGACGAAGAAGAAATCATCGCTGTATGCAGAAAGTTTTGAAATATTATAATTACCATCATCAACAACAACAATAAGAACCATAAGAATCTGTAGACACAAATAGATAATTTAAATTTTGAAAATTTTTAGGAGGCATTTTGGTGGAAATTAAGGGTTTTACTCTTTAAGGATTATTCAGAAATTTTCATTATTAAATACTTTTTGATTTAACTTTACTGTAATATGATTAGAAATATTTGAAAACTACAAGTTGAGGCCGTTTAGCATACAGTTATGTTCAAGCTGTTAAACCTTGAATTCATTGTGAATATACTCATTGCAGAATTAACTTATTAAAATGTCAAGCTGTTTAATATTTGTAAACCTTCCAATAACAAAAGGATTAATAAATTTATGTCTGGATCTGGAAGGATACTATTGGGCGCCTTTGTGTTTTGCTTCATTTAAACCATAGCAAGAACACTCCTTACTCTGGCTTTAAATTAGCATAATTGAACCTATTCAAATCCATATATATTTGTTTAGTGCTGCCGGAATCGAATCGAACCGTTTTCCCAACTAAATCGCAAGCCACCTTCTAATCCTTGGTATTCCTAGTGTTTCATGTCAAAGAATTATGTTGAACAATGATACAGTATAGTCAATGATTCTTCGTATTACTGCATTTCTTCTAGGAATCGATATAGCTTATAATAAATAATACAATCATTTCTCGAATATTTTCGATTAGTCTAATAGATCACAGTATTTCAATGTCATAGCTCATTGTCTATGCGTTTCTGAAGAATCAAAACAATCATAATCTTGATGAATTGATCAGTAAGGCAAAATTTGATTCATTAACAATTTTAACACATTTAAGAAGAGAATTTTGATATAGTAACAGTCAAAACGACAAAGTAAAAACACAATTTAATGAAAACTTTTTTCCTTGTTCTGTCCTTAAGGCGATAAAGCATAAATATTTTTAACATAATTTTAAATAAAAATAGAAATTATTATAGTTAATTATTATAGAATTATACATACGCCATCTTAGAACAGAACTTTTAAGTACCTTAGTGGCCAAAAAAAAGGTACCACTTGCAAATAATTATTATAGAAAGTTTATGGAACAAATACGCTTTATAAAATATTTCAATTTTCTTTCGCCATTGTTTTGCAGAATTGGTTACAAAATTTATAATAATTTGTTACTAATATTTTTTTTTTCGAAAAGAAAACGATCGTGGCGCTAGTTCTAGTTTGAAAAATACTGTGCGGACATTATATTACGGGTTAAAGCACTGACTGGAACATAGACTTCTAAGCTGATTCAGTTTTCAAAAGCGGATTATTGCGCATTTTTCGACCAAAAGTAAGTTTAATTTAGTCAATTACATGTTCGGCCAAACACAATTAACCGAAGAACAATAGACTCATTAGAGCTATATCATCCTTCTACCAGACTCTACAAAGAAGTCACATCACAATTCCCTAGAAGGGCGAAACCTAGGAGTTAAGAAACATTGAATTCTGGAGAATTACAGAACAAGAACCACAGTAACATAAGAAGATGGAGATGGATAGGACATACTCTAAGACGATCAACAAATAATTGTATCGCAATACCAGTGCTGTAATGGTATTCCCAAGGAACTAGTGGTGTATTACACCCAAGAATACATGATGACGAACAATAATGAAAGGAATAGGTATAATTGGTAAAACATGGAGGGAAATAAAAATCATGACACAAAATCAATATAGAAGTCCGTTGCTCACAAGTGAAGTGAACAAGGAAAAAAAACCGAACATAAATTTACCAGAAAAATCGCATACTTTTAAACATAAATTCCAATTGTTTAATTCTGTATTCAGTTAATTGTATTCCGTAAATTACGTTTTAGTCATTCGGTCATTTTACACTCAATCAATTTTTAATTCGGACGATTGTGCATTCGAATCGAACACAATGATACTAACTATTTTCTGGCCACTACTGTATTTCTTTTCATCATAATTTTTCTCAATTTTTTATTTTCTGTTGTTTTATTATTTATTATTTTTTATTTTTTACAATGTTATTTAGTACGTACAACAAGGATTCTGTGTTTGTTTTAGCAATTAAAAAAAATTATTATGAAAGCCAACAGAAAAAAAATTAATTGAATGTGAAACAAAGATTTTAACAGGATAACTTTCTGCCGTCTGTTACGGTTGAAATATTTTTATATAAAATACATTCCTTATTTCCGCAAAATTATTTCTTCTTGTTATCCTTTCTTTTTATTCATTCAAGGTTTATTTTTTTTTTCGTTATTCATTAATAATTCACATACAATCAACATCATTTAATCTTTACTTGTATGCAGTTGATAAAATACAAAAAAAAAAATTACGAAATCCTTATTTAAAAAGAAAGCCTTAATAAAAACAAAAACCTTTAAGGATAATATTGTATATAGACAATATAATGAGAAAGGAAAAATGTATATAAACATTGTTTTTGCAGTAAAAAATAATTCCGATTATATTTATTTATTCAGGATATTTTTTTTTTCGCGTATACTGCAGTGATTTTTTACACATGATAAAAAAGGATTTATTTGTATCCCAAAAAAAATTATTTATATAACACTTAATAAAGGTGAATATAAACTAAATTTTCGCAGGATATAATTCATTATACTTTATAAAAAGCGAATCAAAAAATCTGTTAGATTATTGTACGATTATACGTCGCACAAAGTTTTTTAAAGGATTTTTTTTTCTTTTTGAAAATTTGTGCTAATTACAATTTGTGTCTTTCATACCCGACCAAACTATTCAAGAAGCCAGTATTTTATGCATCATATTTTGAATGTCATTCTTCATGTTGCTTTGAGGTTATGTTTATTGGTAACTCATTTTTAAATTAATTAGTTATAGTCAGCTTACAATGTTGATGTTGCCTCTATTGCTATGTCAGGTGATATAAAAGACTAGACATGTACTTGATCCTTAACATAAAATCAATACCGTTTACCTTACGCAATGTCAAGATTTTCATTAAAATTATATTTCCCACTTTTCCAAGTTACTGAATTGCTGCAAGAACTCTCTAATTACCTTAAAGAAAATCGTAAAAAAATTATGTCCACCTAATCATCTGTCCTGGTGTTCTGTTAATTGTTTTTTCCGAATATAGGTTTTTGTCGTCCACCCACAGTATCAACTTCACTCTTCAAGCTTAATTTGAATACATCTTTGCGATAAATCGTATAACTGCTAATCGTAAATTTTAAATGTAATCCTGATTATGTTTGTATACCAGTACATCTTTTACAGCTCGTGAATGTGGTTATAGTTATTAACTCTTTTAATGTTCATTGCCATCATTTGGAAATAATTATTTTCGCCATTTTGCAAATCTCTGTAAGAAATAATTACTTCCTGCATCATTTTGTAATTATTAAATTTTGAAAATCCACCATTTTGAAAATCTCTGTAAGAAATAATTACTTCCGCCATTTTGTAATTATAAAATTTTTAAAATTCACCATTTTGAAAATCTCTGTAGGAAATAATTACTTCCGCCATTTTGTAATTATTAAACCTAAATATACAAAATAATTATTTCCACCATATTGAAATCCTGGTACCATTAAATATTTCCAAAATAAATGTTCAAGTATTTTGAGAGTTTGGAATTTATTACCAAATTCTCAAATTTTCCATTGCGTGTCTATTTTTATATTAATTTCCACTAAAACACAAGTTTTTTTAGCGCCTTACAAAAATGTTAATGTATTGTAAATAAATTAAAAAAAAATATGTGAAAAACTAAACTTTTAAAAATCCTTTCGTACTTACACTCTACGGAAAATTACAAAACAAAAAATATATTTTCTTTGGATAATATTTACTAAGGTGAAAATGATTTACAAAGGTGGCTGGGAAATATAAATATTTATACATTGTATATATAATTTGTGTACCGACACAAGACCATAATCATACCAATCTACTTTAAGGATTACAAAAAATACACACACATTTATACAAAGATTATGTTTGTCTGGCTTACTCTGTTTATTTTAAAAGAAGATAATCTTTTAGCCTATACGAGAAGTTTAAGTATAGACTAACAAAATGATAAATATGATATTATTTTAACCTTTCTGGGTGTATAACTCTGAAATGCATCTTTAATATTCATAATTTTAACTCTCGAATGAAAAGTTTTTTTTTTTTGTTTTGATGATCCTTTAGTAGTGAGTATAGTGATATTTATGTATGAACATGATGAATTTTAAAAGGACGAACATTCATCAAGAATTTGAAAAAAAAAACTATTTTTTTTCCTGTTTTATTTCGGTGTTGTAGATTACAATTTTTTGATCTTCCAGAAGTTTTTTTTATTGTTATTTGGTGCTCTTTGTATTAATGACTGTATACTTTAAGGATTTTGTAATTTTTTTTTTGTGGCACCTATGCCAAAGTACTACGTGAAAGGATATAAAAGTTTTAGGCAAGATTGTAAAACAACAGAAAAGTGCACAAAGAGAATTATGGAATAAAAGGTTTAAAATGTTGTGTGTTAAGCAAAAGGTGGAATAAAAATTACTAAAAATTAGTTTATTGTAAAATTATTTCATTATTTATCCAGATATTTCCGAAAGATATGGCATTTCAACAATTATAGTTAGCGTTAGTGAAAATTTCATGTTTAATTAAATTTTGTAAAGCTGACGAATAACAAAGATAATTCCTTATTCTGTCAATCTTATCTTTAATGTCTGCTGTAACGAACAGGCTATTTTCAAATGTCACTACATAAAAGTCTTTTCTTCTATTAGTGAGCTCTTCTTCCTTCTGTTTCCAAAGCTCCAGTATTTGTTCCTCAATATCCTTATGAATCTTCGATTTTCGATAATTTTCAAAAACATTTTATTCACCACTTGTTGAATATCTTTTATGGCGTCCATTTTAAACTGTTCGTAATTGAGGAATTTGCAATCCAAAATTAACTAACTTAATGAAAACTGCTTATTATATAGATTTTTAGGAAATAATATGAGAGATAAATTTGACAGACTGAACCAATATCTATAATTTAAAATTACATTTCTAAAAAAGAAGGTTTTTCAATGCAAATAACAAACCTCCTAATTCTTGATATTTAAATAGAATATGTTAAAAATTTAAAAAGTCAATTTATAATACATGAGGATGGTAATTAAGTCTTTGCATAGCAACTTCCGTATCACTACTCTTGCAAATGGCTATATATAGGAAATTAGAAAACAGTTTTTTCAACAACTTAAAGTAGATAGAATGAAACTAGTAAATTTGATATATTTCATTAAAGATGTAGGATTAACCGAGGCACTCGCAAGAGGCAGACTTAATATCTTAGGTAAAGGTTTCCTTACTCCTGAAGAACTGGGCTATACTGCCCCCTCAAACATCTTAGGTTTCTTTAAATCTATTAAATGGTAGGAGGATTAGGGGCTATAAACGCAGAATAGATCGTTAAGGTCGTAGTGCTCTCTTGTGTTATCACTTCCAAAAAAAAAAAAAAACGATTAATTTTGATATAAGCTAGCCGTCGGCTGAAGATTATTCAATTATTCATTCGATAGGAATAGGACTTCTTTTCACATAATTCTCCTATTGAACCATACAATTTCTGCTCGAATCTCATATCTTTCATTAAGTATGTCGTATAAACTCATTTCGACGGATCGACGGATATGTAAGCTCGTCATGGCTCAATTCGCATACTTCTTCTGAACCATCCAATTTTCTATTTTTGCGGTCAAAACGCTGTTCATCATTAAAGATGTGTTATGAACCGAAGTATGCTTTGAGATAAATTAAACGTAAACAGAATGGTACAAAAATTTTAAAGTTTCATTCAAGTATACTTCTTCTATTCACATTTCCTTCATTTTGTATTCAAACCAATCCAAAACCAATTTATAATTTCTCATATATCTAATATTTCATACAAATCCTAGTCAAAGACGAAATCTTCTCCATTATAATGAAATGAAAATATTTTTACTTAATTTCTATATACCCCCAAAAAATAATGGATTAATAATCATTTTCAAATTCCATTTTAAAACTGTTGATACACATTTAGTTCAGTTTGAGTGCCTCTATAACAATTATAGTTAAAGGGTACATATAGAATTAAATAATAATATACAATACTAAAGAGTCTATATTATTATGTCCTTGTGATATCCTTTGTAAATTCTCCTATTTAAGAATGGAACTTCATCAATGAAATTAATGAACTTTTTTTTTTTTTTTTGGTATTGTTTAATCTGGTAGGATTACAAAAGGATAATAAATTGTATTTTTATTAATTATAAACTAAATAGATTCAATTTTCCAATTTATAGACTATAATAAAAAACGAAATATTAAAATTGAATTAGTTATTATAAAAAACTATATACAAAAATTTTTTTATTTATTTAATCTTAATATAAAAAATTTTTAAAAATTCTATTATATAAAAATTTTTTAAATATTAAATAAATATATGAAAATTTTATGTATAAATATGAATTTGAAAATAAATCATAATAAAAATAATAAATAAATATCATTTTTACAATAAATAAAATGTCTTAGTTTGCATATTATTTCAAAAAAATAAAGATATAAAATAAAATAAAAAAATAAATAAATGCATAACAAACAAATAAACAGTAATAAATTTTATCAAAATATATAGCAGCATCGTAACTGGCAGATAATGCTGTGACACAGTGCTTCATGTTAATATGAATCATAAAAAAATAGTAAATTAAACGTCAAATATGTTTGTAAAGAGAGGGAGAGAGACAAAAATTGATTAAAACGAATAAAGAGAGAGAGAGAAGAAATTCGGATCTATGTCAAAATTTTAATTAGGTTTAACTGGTCGAAGAACTCAAATAATACAGACTTAATATTAAGTAGAGTAAATTTGACGTATGTACTTCAAATTTGCAATGAATTAGTTAGGTAGCTTAGTAATTTGATGTTACAGCTCCTAATTTGTCAGGCAATACCAAACACTTGACCGCTACTTGATCCATATAGATATATAATAACATATTTCATAATTCATACCGTTTAACTCACGCAATTTCAGGACTCCTATTATTGTGATCTTGCAGGAGCTCTAAGTACCGTAATTCTTACAGGAGCTCTTATACATCTTATATAGCTCACCCGATGACAGTCACTGACCCTTTTAAGATTCATTGCCAGAGAGAGAGTGGAAATTTGGATTTCTCGATTTATTTAGAGTCTTGATAAAATCGGTATTGGTGAAACTAAACGAACACTACAAAACTCCAAAATTTAAATATATTGACATCATTTTAATTAGTCCTGAATTTTGAGACGTGTTTCGAAATTACTTTAATTTTGTTCTAAAGTTCCAGATTTGTGTAGGGAATTAAAGGATGGACACAATTAATTGGTTGAAGTAAAAAACAAAGCTAGGATAAATTGGTGTAGTGCCACTAGCTGAATATTTGAGAATTGTAGTGAGTTTTAAAGGTATGACATTCTAAAGTTATGTTATATTTCGAGAATACTTAGCTCGGTCATTGTGGAATTAAACGAAATAGACTACGGAAAGTTATCTTAGTGATGAGCTGCTTTTATTCACACCAAATAGTTTTAAAATTGTTAGTTTTCATGTTTTTGATGCCTGGTAAAACACCATTTGTCTATTTTTTTCGAATTTTATGATAGTGATTGAAACTTTAATGATAATTAGAACAAATTAGATTAAAATACTAAATTTTTCTAATACATCTATAAAAAAATAGGTCATCTGGCGAACGAAATTACTATAGTAAAAAAATATTGAAAATTCGTTCATTTTATTTTTACTTAGTTTCTTCAAGTTTTCTGTTGTACAATTTATAATAGCTTGCATTATCAGGTGACGACGTATGGAAGTAGTAGCGTTCAATTCGGACCTGTGAACTCCTATTTAAGAGGTAGCCTGTTAATTCAAGTTGAAATGGTGTATAATCACTATATATTTATTCATTTATTTTAACTGATTGTACTAAATTTATTAATATTTGTTTGTTTTGGGTAATGAAAGAAAGCATCAGAGCTTAATCCATTGCGGATAGTAAAAAATTTTCTCAGCATGAGAGAAAGTTCAAGAAATCAGCTTAAGGATAAAAGATATAAACATATTCATACTAACAATATTATCTCCTTTGGCTTGTTTTTTATTGATCTAAACAAATACTGCAATCTCTTTTTCATGACTCCATTTTAACGGGAAAATATAGTATGTGTCAGAGTTTGTTGAGGATTACATACTCGATAATTAATTACTAATTTATTTAAAATTTGAATTATTACAATAATTTTATTTCGAATTAATTAATTATATAATATTCTATCTAATTTTTCGACAATTATATACCCTTTAAACTAAGACACCCTGTATATTTAAACAACTATATTTACTATTCGTAAATATAAAAATCACAATCTTTTTTCATCGTTTTACTTAAAAATAAAAATAAAAATACTTGAAGTTCTCTTTACAGTTTATTTTCTCTGTTCTTTCTGCAACAGAAAAAAATACACAAAAAACATAAGATGGAAAATCGTAAACTTAACAACTTTGCTGAGTAAATGGAAAATGGAAAAATCTATATAAAAATAAATACATCATAGTTTTACAATTTTATATACATATACAACTCGGTAATATGAAAACAAATTCCATCAAAAAATTGTATTCGAATGAAAAATAAAAACCTCTTGAACAACTACACAAACTTTTATCCTCTGTTTATGGTAAAATTTATTTATTGTCTTGGTAGCGCTGCTACATAACCAACAAAAACAAAAAAAATATCTGTGAAAATTGGTACACAAAAAAAATACTCTGTCTAAGCATATATTTACACTCTAAACAAAAATATGTCTAGATATGAACACAACAACATCGAAAATATAAACAGAAAGAAAAATTATTAAAAAAAGAAAATCTATAAGAAAATCTAAGGTAAATGATTTAACCCTTTAATGTTTTACGATTTGTTTAAGACGTTTTAGAAAATGGTAACATAAGTTGTCGTTAGTTCGCCAACCAAAATTGATGGTGAATGATTTTTTTTATTTTCCTTATTCACTCCCTTGGGGAGCATAAGGCGTCCACATAGCTTCGCCAAATCATTCGAAGCTCTGTTTCATTTTCTTGAAACGATTTTGTTCACTAAGCTAGGCGATTAGCCTAGGCAGGGTGACGCACTCATTCGTGTTAGTTCTTCTTATCTGACTTATAGATTATGGCGCTAGAATTTATATTTTCAGTTTTTTCAGAACCAACACTATTTTCTATGACAGCTTTCTGTTGTTATGACATTGATGTTATAAGCTGACAGCGAATTACTTAAACCGCGTTTTTGAATGAGAATTACCTATAGCTATATACATGATTTGAACCGCGGACACCATCGATGGTACTATACTGACAGGTGACCGTTGAGCTACCAATGGTGCGGTGAATGATAATGGCTTAGAAATTTCTAAATTGACACAATCTATTTTTCTACTTAGATCAACAATTTGTACGAATTGTTGTACAGTAAATATTAGGCGATATCAAAATTATAAACTGCTATTATCAAAGAGGCATAATTCAGAAATTTCACATATGATTGATATCTTGTTTGTAGCAATTTAGGGTTTACAATTGGAATGCTTGAAGTTGGTAATAATATTATTAATTTGATCTATTATTGTCAATTTTTGATTAGAAGTTAAGTTAAGATTCAATTTAATATTTTGAAGGAGTTAGCGGAATTCAATTTCATGAAGGCAAAATTCCACACTGCAATTCTCTTTTCTTTTTTATTAGTAATCGAGTATCTAATTCTCATTAATCTCGCACACAAGCTCAATATTCCCGTAACCAAAAAAAATGGGAAAATAACTTTTATCCTTAAGCTTGATTTCTTGCATATTTTCACATACTGAGAAAGAAATTTACTATTCGCAATTGATTTACGGTCTGATGTTTCCATCATCAATTAATCATTCTTCTTATTTATGCAAATTTACTATAGTTCCATGCTCGAAACGACTAATGACTAAAATCGTAAAATTCAACAGTTTGTTGTATCTCCTTATATAACATTATCATTAAAGGGTTAAGCATAATTTTTGTAATATTAAAATCTATTTATTGTTCACAAGATGAAATTGAACAGAAAACGCTATTCTAAAGAACACAGTAAATATATAGCAACAATATTTTTAGAGTGCATATACATCAGCTTTTTTTTCGTTGTTGTCAAAAATTTAAATAATATTTTTACTATCTATATCAAAATATGAGAAAACTCGAATATATGATAAATTATCGTCGTCCTTACAATGCCAGAAGAAAAATAATCATTATATGAAAACAAAATTTCTTCCAATTGTCTCATATTTAGCATAAACGCAATTTCCAGTCAATTTCGGAAATAATGAAACGATTGTCATTTTCTATAAATTTATTTTGCTATTTCGTCCTTGAACAGTAAATAAAGTAAACTTAATATTTTATAAAAAAAAAAAAAAATCCATTTAAATTTATTCCTAGAAATATTTAATAAGATAAAAATTTTAAATCGAAATTTGATATTTTTAAAAATTATTACAAAATTTTGTGGACACATTTAACTTTTACAAGGAAATTGTTCAATCATAAAATGAATATATTTTTAGAATTATTTCTAAAAATTAAGATAATTTTCATGTATACCATGGCAACTTCTTATTAATGTAAAGAATTTAAATTCATTTAAACCAATTTATAAATCTTAATAATAAAATGTAAAAATTACTATAATTAAATCTCTTAAAGTACAAATTCGTAAAGACTAAAATCCCAAAACAATTTATTACTTTACTATTTAATTATTTATAATCTGTAAATAATAAATTTTAAAAATTGAAATTTTCATTTAACCACAGTTTCAAAAAAATTTGCTATCCAATGAACTTAAATAAAAATGCATTCAAAATTCATCAATTATAATGAAACTAAACAATTACTATAGAAATGTATAAAACTGAACGTAACGATATTTGTAACGTTACAATATTTTTTTTATAAAATATTATAATATACTAAACTTTGAATTTTCTGTTTGCAATAACGTTACTGTAACGTTACAACTTATATAAAATTTTGATATTATTATTGTAACGTTACAATTTTTTTAAATTTTAATTAACTTTATAAAATATCGCTTTTAGATAGTTTATTACATTACTAGCAGAACACATTAACTTTATAATATTATATAACGTTATGTGTTTGTGACGAAATTTTAAATAACGTTACAAATTATAACCATCTGTTAAAATGTTATTATGTAATTGTCAAAAAACGTTAACATTATACTATTGTATTAAGGTACGGAGGTACACGAAATTTTAAGTAACGTAAATTTCGAAAACGTTATTACGTAACTGGCAGAACCCGTTAATGTTATATACAATTATATACAGTAACTATATATTACGTTATACAGTAACAATATGTATAACGTAATATATGTACATATTCGTAACGAAATTTTAAATAACTCTATAAAATTTCGTTATATTTTGAAAGTGGTTACATAACCAATGGAAAACTTCAACGTTACATTATTATAAACTGTAACGGTATATAAAATTATTTATAACGTTATATATTTGTAACAAAATATTAAATAACATTTCCAACGATAACGATAGCAGAAAATTTTAACATTATATTATTGTATACCATAACGTTACAGAGATACACAAAACTTTAAATATGTAACGTTACAAAAATATCGAATTTTTGGAAATGCTATTATTATTATTCTGATAAAAACCAAAAATTTTCATTTTCTGGATTAAAATATTGAATTTATAAATAAATCCCTCCAATCATAGTCAAATCTAATTCTTCTTTTCGAAATTCCAAGGACAATAATATACAGCATTATTTTCTGTAAGGTCTTTTCTAAGTTAAAATTATTATCATTGAATATAATAATTATTTTCTATAAATTATTTATTATTCACAAAATATTGGTTAGTGTTTCAGAGCAACTTTTATCAGTTAATTAAAATGTCGATCCATATCCGAAATTTAATTTATATTACAATTATTTTATATTCAAGAAGGAAAATTATTTTATTATTTTCATTTTTTTTTATATATAATATTCGATTATTTTCAATTTAATTTTCAGGAAATTTTTGTCAGTAAAATATATATAAATATCTTCCGTTTTCTATATCCTTCATGATTTTCAAAATTGTGGTGGAGGACGACGAGTTTAGTAATGATGGTGGTTTCAAAGTTTGAATAATAATTAAAAAATGTAATTCTATTTTCATTTAAATTCAAAAGTTTTTGGAAGAAAATTAAAATGTGGTTTGTATTTGTAAATTATGTGAAGACAAGGATTTTAATTAGGATTTTAGTTAAAATTTAATATTCTTACAATTTATTTAATATTCGATTTGTTTCAACGTTATTGATAAACTTTTTAATTGACAATTATAATTTGAAGGACGGTTAATTAATAATATTAAAGTAATATGTCAAAATAATTGATGTATTGACAAATTATTTAAAAAAATATTGATGATTTTGATAATTGCACCCATACAAATTGTGAGTTTGGTAATTTTCCGGATAGAAGATTAACATTTTTTATCTAATTGATTAAGTAAAATATATGATAACTTCTGTTCGTTAAACTCCTGTTAATTATCTATTCAATTCGTTTTAAACTACTTATTAATTTATTTTAAATTCCTTTCCAATTCATAGCAAATTCCTGTTCACTGCTTGTTAATTATCTGTCCATTCTCTATTTAAATTCCTGTTAAACTCCTGGTCACTTCTTGTTAATTATCTATTCAATTCGTATTAAGCTACTTGTTAATTTATTTTAAACTCCTTTCCAATTCATATCAAATTCCTGTTCACTGTCTGTTAATTATCTGTCCATTCTCTATTTAAATTCCTGTTAAACTCCTGTTCACTTCCTGTTAATTATCTATTCAATTCGTATTAAACTACTTGTTAATTTATTTTAAACTCCTTTCCAATTCATATCAAATTCTTGTTGTCTGCCTGTTAATTATCTGTCCATTCGCAATTTAAATTGCTGTTAAACTCCTGTTCACTTCCAATAAATCATCTGTTCAAATTATTTTAAATTGCTGTTCCTTTCAACTTCTATCCAATTCCTATTAAACCTCAATTCACTTCCTGTTGATAATCTATTCAATTCCTATAAACCTCCTGTTCAATTCCATTAATTTTATGACCTCTTTCTGTGTTCAACAAAATAATGAATATTTTCCTTTCCAAATTAATTCATTTTTCTGCAAAAAATTTGTAGTTTTATTCCGCTCTCTACGCTCTCAAATCCATTATTGGAATTTCAATTTCAAAATTATCATACATTACCTAAATTTTTATCCATTAAATTTCCTTTATCTATAAATAAATTTTTTTGATATCTTCTCGTCTTATTATTTTTTCAATCAAACTTTTTTCTTTTATATATTTTGTAATTTTACCATTTTTGTCGGTATCATTTTCTTCTTAGCCACTTCAATTTGAAAAAGTTTTTTCCGTTTAAATTTCCAATTTTTTTTTTTTGGAGAAAAGACACCAAATATTTTCTTTATTATTTTTCTACGATGGTTTCTATTATCACAAGAAGATGAGAATCAGAATTTAAAAAAAAAAAAATTTAAAATGAACTTTGTTTTTTTTTTGTCGTTTATCACTTTATGGTCAAAGGACCAAGAAGAATATTTAAGTTGTTCATATAATCGTTAACTGCTTATATAAAGATAGAAATGGAATTATAAAAAAACGATTAAAATAATTTTCTTTTCTGTTCTGCGATGACAAAAAAAAAATTGATTTTTCTTTTTAAATAAAAGTTAAAAGAAAAACTTTTATATCGTGTATATAAAAAAGAAGTTTTATCATTTTTAATTTTGAAAATTTTTGTTAGAAGAGTTTTTCACAAGATTTGATGCAATAACAAAAGTTTGAATTTTTATAAAAGCGAATTTAACAAAAATAAAAATTAATTTTATTTAATACAAAAGTAGAATTGAATATAATAAAATTAATTAAAGAATGCGTTCAGGAGTTCTTTCATCCATGCGACTCATTCCTACTATCAAAGAAATTTTAATTTAACATTACTGCGGTGTGTGTTACAGAGTTAGGTATTCTTCATCATTCGGTCTACTGCCGTATTTGTATATTGGCTTCCAGTGTAACTTTTCTCCAGTTATCATGGTCGTTCGGTGCACATTTCCAATTTCCTTTGGCTTTAAATCGTATTCAAGATCATATAGTTTTCTCTTCCCAAGATTATACTATCACTCTTCTATCAACAGGCTGTTCATTTAACGTGTTTTCGTTCAGAACACGATAATGATTTCTTTAAGCCTTAACAAATCTTACTATATCCGGCAGCAAAAATTAATTACTTTTGGTTAGAAAAATAATCTGCATTGAAAAAGTAAAGAAACGAATCTTTTGAACGGATTTAAGTAACACACTAAAATGCTTTTTTTAACATCATTACTAAATGAAGTCAAAGCGTAATTGGTACGTCTTTTTTCTATGCTAGCCTTCAAGAAAAGTGCGCAATTTCTGATTCTGACGAATCTCGAGATTGTGATTTTCTCGGGTAAAATACTAACTCTAATTACGAGTATGATCCGTCAAATAGATCTTGTAAAAAGAAAACAAGAATCTTATAATGATCTACAAAATACTTGAAAGATCTATAAATAATACAGTCTAAATGAAATCTACACAGCTCTGATATGAATATAGATTATCAACAGGAAGTGAATTGAGGTTTAATAGGATTTGGAAAGAAGTTGAAATGAACAGGAATTTAAAGTTAGGCAAAAATTCAGAAATCTATTAAAGAAATTCAAAATTATTTTGTTCGGAATTTTTAATATGAATCCACTGAATTTTACCAAAAATTGTATATACATTAAATGGTCAGTTCTCTAGGATCTAGTCTAGAGTCTAGGATATCCGAATTATATTTTATATAATTATTTGTAAGCTTTGATATGGACTTTCTGAACTTATATCAATAAAACGCATTCAAAGTGCATTCAAATTGGATAACAATTATTTCAAAGATGCAACTTTTATTTTTGCATTGTTGCAACATTTCTGAGGATTTCCATTCTTGGAAACATAGAGAAAAATTAACTTACGAAAAAATTTTTATTAAATTTTTCATTACAACATTTGAAAATTATTCCACATAATTTTTCATTAAAATTGTCAAATATAGTCCTTGAAATCATTATTATTTCTACAATTTTTCCATGTTTTATATATCCGCAATAAATATTCTTCAAAAGACAATAATATACACAACCAATGAGAAGTACTACATTATATTAAAACAAACATTTTAATTGCCCCCTATATGTCAAGTTTTTAATTAACTCATTCATAAGAGTCTCTTAATTTTAATCCTTTTAACAATTTCAATACAAAATAACAAAATATATCCTTAAAATAAGAATAAAAATGTTCACTTTTTGAATACAAAAGAATTATAACCTCAAAGGACACTTGAAAATTATATCTCTAGTCATTATAATACGATTCTTAAGATGAAAATATGGTTTATAATATCCGCACATCAACTAAATATATTTTAGAGAAAAGATTTCCTATTTTTTTTTAAATTTTCATCCAACAAAAAAAGGATATAATTCTTTTCTGTAAGCGTTCGTAAGAATTGTTTTTTTTTTTTGGTAATTTGATGCAATAACCAAAGTTAATTTATTTTAATCATTTCATATTAATTTAATTTATGGTAAGCCGATAAAAATGATTTTTCATAAAACACTGTAAAATCTAAAAAAATCTTATATAAAATTATTATAGCTCACTTATTATATGATAGCCAATTCAAAATAATGAATCATATTTCCGAATGTTTTTTTTTTTCAAAATTTACTATCATCAATAACAAACATATTTTTACTATACTAACATAGATTTTTAACCCACCAATACATATGTTTTTATATGTACACATATAAAATCATTTACAGATCCTTTTTTATTTTTCTGGTTAAATGCATGATAAATAATCATACTTAATTTTTGAAAAAAAAATTAATGCGTTTTTAGCCACTTCAACATCACAAATTCTTGTTCTGTGGATACTTTTTGGACGTACAGTAAACTGGGGGGAAATTAAGGTAAATACATAATTTCAATAGTTTGCATATTGTCAAAAATTATTAAATTTTAACACATTGAGTGCCACGTCCATATGTCATTCAAATATTTGGATAGAAACATCGACTAAAATTACAGTTTTGTTCCATTTCCAACTTATTCTAAATCAGATATTAAACCGATGATTCCTCTTGTGCATCTGTTCTCTCTTCAATATTAAAAATTGTTTTGAAGATATTATGGCTCCACAATAATTGACTCTGGTCAATTAATTAGCAACCTATTAGTAACGACACTGATGACAGTGATTGTAACTAAAAAAGAACAATCTACAAATTATGTCATTATCAATCTAGGAGGAAAATATCACGACCTAGAAACTTGGATCAAATTGGATCAAATTTACTCCGAAATTATCAGTCTCAATAAATAAAGACTTAAAATTGAATTTTATCAACAATCTGATACTTTGGAGGCATCATTGTTGCATGCTATTAAACTAGCATATAATTTGAACAAATTTTTAATACTATTGATTCAACTTTTAATTAAGGCTTATATGTATGAAATTGAATTTAAAGCGTGCTAGACTGTAAGTTAACTTTGAGCAGATTATTCAAAACCAATTTTGATAATACCTTAATTTTCAAGACAAATTTGCATCAAATTTGGAAAAAAGTTTGACAAGTTTTAAGCCATTTTGTATTATTCCACATTAAACTATTTTCACAATTTGCACCAAATTGCCCCCATCAAAACAACATAATATAGAAAACTCAAAATGACCAAAAAACACTTGATATTAATAATATAGGCTAACATTATTTTATTTCATAGCAAAGTCATTTATTTGTCATTTCATTTAGACGATGATAATAAAATATAATAATCAATTTTATTGCATGTCCTTAACAAAAAAAAAAAAAAAAACGATGAAGGAAAACAACAAAAAACAAAAACTAGCTTAAACGAACTTTTAAAGGACATTTTTGTTTTTAGATGATAAATTCAATTTGTGTAAGAAAAAAGAACTCAAATTTTAGTAATGTTCAATCATTTAAAGCTTTTTGTTTATAGGATTTTTTGTTTGCCTCTTAATATTTATATCCTTAATTTTTTTACAAACATAAATTTTATAAAATAATTGTTATATTTAAAAAAAGGAGACACAATAACAAAAAAATTTCACACATGATAAATTTTAAATAAAGCAAAAAAAATAGAATTTTTTTTGTTAGTTGAGTCCTTTAGAAATTTTGTAAGCAACAAAAAAATAAATAATTTACATACACGTGAATATAATAACAATGACAATTGTCATGTTAAAATGTCCTTTTTGTATATAATTTTTAATTTTTTTATGTAAATTTAAAGAAATATGTAAAAAGCATGTAACAAATCAAATTTTAGTATGTAAACATGGTTAAATATTGGTTAAACGGGCTTGCTGTATAGTATACAGCAAGCTATTAAGTTTACAGAAATCAAGCTTTTCAGAAAACCACTATCCTTCGGCGATCGAATCACAAAATAACTTACTATCATTGAAGTTCAAGTTTCTTCCATTTAAGGTAAAGTTCCTATCTTGCAGAGTTTAGGAAGTAAAGTTTCTACTACCTATCTTTTAAGTTCCTATTCTCATATATCAAATTGCTATTCTTGAAATCCTAGTTCCTAGTCTTTAAATTCAAATACAAATATATTTAAGTAAGTAACTTATTCGTACTTTAAGAAGTTCCTATCTATTAATTTTAGGTTCCTATTCCTGAACTGCAAGTTTATATCCCTCCAGTCCAATTTCCAATGATTACTTCAAAACCTTAAAATTTAAGTAAATACAGATGTAAAAAAGCATTACTGGTACTGACCCTGGTGTTATTACCTCCTTGTAATCTACTAGCCTATTTGTACAGGTTGAAAAGTTTTTGCTTGTTCACTTCGCTTGGAAGCATGGCCTTAAATAATAAAGGTTTCACGATAATTTATTGAAATTTTTGAATTTACTAATTTTATATGGCTTCGAACCAAAAGTTTCTTTATAGTGAAGAAACTTTTAATTGCAACAAGTTAATATGGCTTTTAATAGTGAGCTGTTGTTAACAAGTAGTGTCAACCGTTAGCCATTTTCCCGGTATTGAAATCACTCAAGTAAACTCAAATAAAGATGAGTAAGCATAGAACGACATGAATGGCTCGCTCGGGAGTTGAAATCGGAATTGAGTGCATCATAGCATAGCACAATATGCCACAGCCGCAAACTCTGAATTCTTACTCTCCAAAATATAAAGAGTGATAAATAGTTATCAAGATTTCCGACCAAAACTTCACGATTTGTGATACTAAAAATCTATGCTTTTGAATTTACAACGATACGATACCATGAGGTCAAACAAAAGGTAAAATTTAACGACTAGATGGAGGCTATTTATTTGTTTAGCTGAATTTATTTTTTTACGAATATTCGCATTTTAACATAATTGGAAAGATAATGTTTATCACTAAGATCGCGCTGCAATTTTGTATTCTAAAATGTTAATTTAAATTGTAACATCAATATTATTTTTAGAGTCCGCATTGAAAAGGTAATAAAGAGTTAGAGTTATATTATAGGAACATTACCTATATCACAAATATTTAACACGTACGTCTATACAATCATTCTTATTAGATATTATATCATACGTTATTAACTTGTCTCCAAAATTTTGCAATTTTTATCTTAAAGAATAAAATTTCCCTTATATAATTTTCCTATAACAGTAAATAATCATATCTATTTCAAAAGCGAACAAAAAAAATTAGATTATTATTATTTATATAATTTTTATTCTGTATATAGTATCAAAAATGAAAGCGAGAATATTATAACAATCTTTTGAACATTGAAAACATTTGAAATTGTGACATGAAATTTAATTTTTCACATGAGAAAATATTAGAGAAAAAAAAAAATAGACAAAAGAAAATTATTTTTCTTTAAGAATTTTCTTTTCTATCCAAAAAGAAAATATCCTTAAATAGATCTTACAATTATTCTCTAGTTGGTATAAGGATAAATTTCTATACAAAACATAATAAGGATATTTTCCATAATAATAATAAAAATTGAAAGAAAAATGAAATTTTTTTTTGGTGTATATTTTTATTTTATTTTTAATATTATTTTTATTGTTGTAAGAATAAAAAAAAAAAAAATTATATACATAAAAATACGCAAGATATAAAATTAGGGGTTTGTTAATAAACTTTTGGCTTTGTATGATTGAATCGACCAATATGCCAAGAATTATATTTCAATTTAATTTTAATGAATTTATCAAACAAATGTGATGAAAATCGGGGATGAAAAACCAACCGTAAATGATCCGAGAGTTAATTTAGTTTAGGTGATTAGTTAAGAGAAAGAATATTGACTGAATGTTGCCAAGTGGCACCAGACTTCATTGGTGTTGTTATACGAATCATGTCATTGATGTTAGTTAGTATTCATATAATATATTTTCAGTTGTGTTCAATATATCCGTCAGATGTGGATGAAGATACGGTTTTCGGACAGATTAAACAACAAAAAATGCAATGCATCTACTACATCATTAATATTTTTTTGAAAATATTTATATCCTTATTACTTAATTATGCCTTTTCCTTGATTACTAGCAATTTCATGAATAGTATATTCTTCATCTCCACGAAACTATCAAATTAATGATTATTATTACCGAATTTACTCTTCTTCTAATGAAAATTGATCGGTTGAAGAGGTCCGATAAAACCATCTAAATATTTTAATTAATAGAACTCACTGCTATAACATTCATTTCAGCCAGTAGGGCGGGACTTGTCAGTAATCTTTTGTTGATATTTAGTCACATATGTAACCACTCATTAACACTTTATTCACATCGGATGTTATTCATCTGGACACGATCTTTTCTTTTATATATCGTCATTTTCGGTTTCATTATCCTCGTCTGCTTTTCCTTCTGGGTTTATTATCCTCGTCATTTTTGGGTTTATTATTCTCGTCTGCTTTTGCTTCCGATAAGATCTTTAAAATATATCGTAATTTTTGGTTTTAGTATCCTGATTTTCTTTTGCTTCTGATAAGATCTTTAAAATGAAAGGATTGATTATTACGTATGCCTAACAAGCTTTTTATCGACGCTGCATGACTGTTCAGTAACTTTTATGTAATAATAAGGTATCCAACACAAACTGACAGAGTATTATCTATTTGATTTCCTGGAAGCGTTTTAACATGATTTCATAGCATTCAATTCTGTACTTTTTGATAGATTGTAGTGCTTTTATAAATTGTGATTACCTCTTTTATATAACCTGACAGTGATAATAACTAATGACAGTGTATAAATCAATCAACAACGACAAACTGACAAACTGTGAGTTGAAATTAATATATTTAACATTTTCTTCAAATCCTTAAATATTTCATATTTATAAAAAAATATATTTCTAAGACAATATAAAATTTGTTAAACTAATCCAAATTTCACATATATACAAACAAATACGCATTTCATATAAAATAAATAATTTAGAAAATTTCATTTTCTATGAACATGCTATGAATGAATGAATTATTTTCAAGTGTCCTTTAGGGGTAGATATCCTTAATTTTCTTATTCAAGTGAAGCAATTTATTGTATATATAAAAAAAAAATTATTATTATAAGAATACCAAAAAAGTAGAATGAGTAATTAGAACTGACATTACATTGGGTAATAAAATTATCCTTAAAAAAAAGCATTTCGTATTTGTAGTTAAGATAAAGAATATTTTTGCTGTTTTTTTTTTTATTATTATTGAGTTAATTTATAATAACAAGGACAACAACGAAAAAAAAAAATAATGAATAATAAGTTATAAAAAAATTTTAAGGACTATAATTAGAAAATTTTATAATTAAAATAATTTTTGACTTATCTGCGCTAAGATAATAATTTTTAATATATTGTTAAGAAAATGATTCAAACTTTCGCAAAGAAAGGTCAAATGACTAGACATGATTGGACATTAAAATTTAAAGAATAATGGGCAGAAATAATTTGTATTTTACATAAACAACAAAAAAATGGTAAGGACTTAAAATATAAATTGTTGAATTATAAATAATTATCGAAATTTATACTTAAATATGAATAAGTAAAGTTAATTATAAATTATATAAACTAAATTAATTGATTTATTAATTAACAAGGATTTTTTGCCTTGAATAGGAAAATAATTGATTTTCAACTTCAAGAATAATCGAAGAAGAGCAGGGACAAGCAAAGAATTGCTGTCTATATCAAGAAGCGGGTGCAGAAGAGCTGATCCACTTCAGGAACAATAAAGAGATCCCTCACCAATCATTTAACAATTTAGGATATGTAAAATTTCTATCAATTAACTATCAAATATTCGTCCCTCTTGTCCCAAATTATTTAAAATAAAGGAAACAAGCTTTAATCAATATATATGTTTCCGTTAAAGTACGAAATACGTTAATGTCAACATTACCTAGTCAATGTTAACATTAACTAAATTTTCCAGTTAAAATGCGAAAAAATCTTAATTTCTTACTTTAACTAGTTATTTTTAAATTAACGGTTAGCGGTTAGTTAATGTATGGATTTTTTTTTAGAAAAAAGGTTTTTCATCATAATCAGAGAAGCCCATTCAGTTTTCCATAAGTACAGTTTACCACTGCATGTAAGAATTTATTTTGTGGATAAAAATTAGTTGTCACTTGCCCTTCAGTATGAAATGAATTCCTCAGGATGAAATAAGTCTACTACAAACTGTAACATTTCATTCTTTTGGAAAAGGGCAAGGATACCGAAAATGTAACTGCAATTGTAAATACTCTACAAGGACTTGTCGAAAAAATAAAGAAAATATAAAATTTCTCAGAATACCTATCGACGATCAGTTAATGTTAACATTAACTGAATTCTGAACTTTAACGGTGACATATATAATCCAAAAATACTCCCCAGTTTAGTAATAAATTATACAATCCCCAGTATTCAATTTATACAAATCAATTACATCCTTCAAGAAATTAATATATGAAATAACTTAAATCCCTTATAATAAATTAAATATAAATTTCTATATTAAACAAAAATGATTACATTTATTATCAATTACTTTTTCGAAATTTTCTTTAAACTCTTTTTTATAGCCAATTTATTTTTGTGAAAAAATTTCCCCTCGGACAAAAAAATAAATAATATTAAACAAACTGGCCAATAAATCCTAATATCAATTAATGCTAATCGAAGTGGAATGAAAAGAATCCTATAAATCCACACCACAATATTTATATATAAAATAAAAAAAAAACTTAAATTCTATAAATAATCTTCCGCATTTTGTCTTACGGCCCATTGCATTATACCAGCTAAAAAGTTTTACCAAATTTATTCCCTTCAAAGTTTACTGTTTTATTGTTATAGTAAATTTTCTGAATTTTTCTGAAGAAAAAAAAATTGATCTACAAATTTATTTTGGTGATGTTGTCTGTCAACTTTTTCCACAAAAATCGCAGAGGAAGGTTTACTTGTCAAAAAAATTCAACTATGTTTTCAACCATTTTCATTTCATAGATGGCGTTGTGATTAATATCTGTTTATTAAGTAAAATGATCTCACCGCCGGTAAATATATCTAGGGTGGCAAGATAAAACCTTATTTTCCGTGACGGTCCAAGTCTTAACAAAAGAAGACATGATAGGGAATTAACAATTCGATATTTTGAAGAAAGTATGGAAAAATTTTCGTAAAGGAAACTGACAATATTAAAAAAATACCTATAAGAGCCAAATAATAAGACTGCTGGAATCAATCGGCATTAGTGGCTTATCAAAACTTTCCAATAAACGATAATCTACTTAAGCTTTACTTAATTTTACTCTATATAGCAAATTCATATTGTCGGTAAACCACAGTATTACAAGGCTTGTTACTAACTTCCAATTAGTAACATGTGCCTGGCTGACACATCCTCTGTCACTGCAAGACACTCGCAAGAGGCAGACTTAATATCTTAGGCAAAGGTTTCCTTACTTCTGAAGAATTGGGCAATGTTGCTCCCTTAAACATACTAGGTTTCTTTAAATCTATTAAATGGTAGGTGGAATAGGGTCTTTAAACGCACAATAATTCGTTAAGGTCGTAGTGCTCTCTCGCGTTCCCCTTTCACAAAAACAAAACAAACAAAAAATACTTCCAATATTATTACCTGTGCTAGAGAAGTGTTCATGCAAACCTGTCCAGTCTTTCAATTTCCAAAAGGAGGCATTTTCAATCATGACCTTTAAAACGTAAAATTTTCAATCTCTTGATATTGAAGACAAATAACCATTAATTTATAAGCCTTAAGAGACACAAAAGCGCTACTGAGCTACTTCTACATACCCCCAAAAAACAATATTGTAATTATTTTATATTCTTTTATATCGACTGTAACTCGTCATGTTTCATTCATGTTGAATGATGCGTAAGAAATCAATTGCTTTTACTGAAGGAAAAAAAAATAATATCCTTGCAAAACTTATTCACCTAATTTAGTTATTCTCTATATAAATATATTTTTTATTCGGAAATTGAATTTCAATTTTAGCTTAAATTCATTGGAAACAATAAAATTTTGTAAATGTCTATCTATCTAGACACATAATAATAAATCTATGCATATTTGCATTTTAAAAGAAAATCCTTACAAAATGTTATCAAAAATATGATAGGACCCAGGACTAATAATAAAAAAAATCTTGTTTCTCTTTACAGTTTATATAGGTAAAGGATATAAAATACACAGTACACGCAATTTAATGGATTACAAAAAATAGAATTGAATAAATTAATTCAAACACACAAAAATGAAATTATTTTAAAAAGGATCGTGTTAGCATAGTTCATTTTTGTCAAAAGCTAAAATCAATTTCAATTGGAAAGTGTTTTTTTTTTATTTAATTTATTATATTATATTATCTCCGTATTGCTGCTCCGTAACGTATATGAGCTAGGATATAGAGAAAAACGAAAAATATTTTAAGGTAATTAATTATTCATTTTATGAGCCAACAAGGATTTTATGAATTACAATAAATTATTCTCTTTTTTTTTTTTTTTTTGGAAAATGGCAAAGGCAAAGGATTTAAATGATAATTAAATGCGTTATTCAGGTTTATATATAATTTAAATAATAAAATTAAAAAAGAGAATCATTTGATATTTAAAAAAAAAAATGAATCCTGCAGAAAATAATAATCTAAAGGACCACCAAAGTAATAATTTATAGAAGAACTTGTTAAAATTATACAATAATGTAATTTGCTTAATTTGAAAGGATATTTTATGAAATTATATTATATATTATTTTTCCATTAATTACAATTTGTTAAATAAAAATATAAATATATTTATATGTAAGAATTCTTTTATTATATCCTTTCGCCATTTAATCGTTTTTGAATGTCCTTTTTTTATTGGACGAATTTATATTAATTTATATTAAAATACTTAAAACTCTAAACGATTTTCAATATTGTATTTCAAAACGTACTTGAAATACTTTTAACAGACTGTTAACTTCAAATCCATTTGATAGATGAGTAATACTTTATAAAGAAAACTGTTAAATATCACTTGGTATTTGATTCTACGTATGTATTTGAAATACATAAAAAGTAGTTGAAGTAATTACAAAGTATTTGAAATACTTAGTTGTATTTCTATTAGGTCGATGCATTTAAAGTATTCTTGGACTTCAAATATAGTGTAGAAGGAATTCGTAATATTTAAATTTTTACATTTATGATAATGATTGCCTTCAATAAATTTAATAAGAATTTAGTATTTCAAGTACTTTCTATTTGTTAGTATTTGTTAGCATTTTTGTAGCAGTAAAACATTTCACTTATTCTAAAGAGCAAGAAACATCAAATTAATTCTTCCTTTCTAAACTCCTGACATCAAACATCAAATTAATTCTTCCTTTCTAAACTCCTGACATCAAACATCAAATTAATTCTTCCTTTCTAAACTCCTGATTTTCTGGCACTTTGAAGTTCCACAAAATTGTATTTAGGGAACTTGATTTCGGATGCCGTTTTCATCTGACATTAATTGATATACAAAACTCCGATATTCTCAGAAAATTCATTGATTTTTATAAAATCGATTCATTAATTTTTATGGGGATTCATTGATTTTTGTGCAATCGATAAATTGGGGACCAGCACCTTCAAATTTCAGAACGTATACGTTTAATAGAATTGTCTAAAACAAAATTTGAAATAAATAAAACCAAATCTCATAATTTTATAACAATCAGAATTACTATACAAAATACAAACTGGAAATTATTTCTAATATTTTTACTTCATTAATTAAGCTAATATTTAAATATACAATTTTCCTCTTAAATATTTAAATTATTTCTTTCTATTCCATGCCATCCGGGATTATAAACATAAAAACTATACTGCAATTTGCACAAAATTCATATTATAAATAGCTAATCGTTTATATAAATGTCCTTGGTAAAATTCCTGTATGAAGATACAGTAAAATCTTGTGTAAGAAGATACAGAAAATTTATATTATTAAAATTGTGTGTATAGAAACTATCTACAGAAACACCCTGTAAACTTTAGTTATTAAACAAAAATTAAAAATTATCCACTTGTGAATATTATTTATTTATCGGTTGGTATTAAAATATGGAAATAAATAAATAATGTAAATTTATCATAATATTAACTACAGTTGTGGTTAATAAATTATCGAGGTCACAGAAAAAGTAATAATTTTTTTTGGGGAATTAATTAAAATTAATTTATTTTAAGTTAATTAAATTGGTTTTAAATTTTATACTTAAATGGCAATTTCTGTGACATTACACGAATTAACATTGCAAATTTAATATATGTATACGTTAATTTTTGCCCTTCAGTGTACTGTATAGTATAATATTTTTGTACCCGTTCTTTATTATTAATAGTAGCTATTAAAACTTTACTATCCTGATCGCATAACATTTCTACTATATATGCACTTCGTCAGGCGAGTTGTTTCTTGTAACAGTAGACAATATTTTGTTAAAACTGAATTTTAAAAGTTTATTTATAAAAATAAATTTAATCAACTAAAGTTCTTACTACGTGCGACATTTAAATAGGGTTGGTAATTATATACCGGAAATATCAGTACGTCCTTTTAACCTCTATTCTGATATCTGTTTTAATTAAATATCACTGTAAAATCTAGTTATAGCTCATAAACTGCTTTTCTTGGCCAATTCTTCGGTTTTGTTTTGGTTTATTTCTGTAGATGGCTTTGCCCACTCCTGGAGAATTCATCGGTTTATTTCTGTAGATGTATTTGTCCACTTTTGATATTTTAAAGTGTACATGTAGCGTTTAGGCTCGTTAAAAGGCAGGTTGTTAACTTATCGGCAAATTTGTTTCCGATAAAAGTTACTATGCTATAGACTTGAAATAAATCGTTTAGAATATTGTAACAACTTTATCCAACAACAAGGCTTCAACAAATTCTAGAGAGTTTTGTAAAAATCGTTTGCAAAACAATTAAATGGCAATTGAACACTTAATAAATGCGGTGACGATTTTTATATATTTAATAGAAAATATTTTCCTAATTTCCAATTTTTTCTATACTTATGAATAAACTGCGAATCCATTTATTCATATACCGAAAAATGCAAATAATAATATTTATAATCTCAGCTCCCTGTAAACTTCTTCCCATCAATATTCAGAAAGTTAACATTATAACCAAAGAAAAATCCAATTAAATCTCATATACAAAATGTTTCGTTAGTGTTTTATATTTATTTAATTTTTTTGTGTCAAGGATATTAAGGAACAAAGCAATGATAAAAATATTATTAGAATATACACAAAGGATTTTCTGTATAAAATATCGGAATTTTACCAAGTACGCTATAATTATATATAACTTTTTTTTTTGATAAATGTGGCTTTTAAATATTGTTATTTATTTATTCATTTTTTTTTTTTCGTGGAAAATTTTTGATTTTCCGTGACAAAATATTTAAATTTTAAAAAACATCCTGATGACGATGACGATGATGATGATGATGATGGGTAATAACCTAAATTCCCTTTGGCATTTGTAAATAATAATATAAATTTTAATAAATATTTATTTAAGAATAATATAAATTATTAAAGAAATTTTTCGTTAAAAATATTATCCTGTGTATTAGAACGCCATTCCCGAAAGGAATAACAAAAAAAATTATTTATATATGCAATTTTTAATAAGGATATCAGGAATGGCGTGGGATGGGGTGAGTAAAAATCTTTCCATATTTATTTTTAGAAAAATATTTAATATTAATAAAAAAAAAAAGTTATTTGAAAATATTTATTTGTATTTTAAATGTAAACATTAAATTTTAATATCAACAATTTTTATTTTTTGAATTTATTTATAGAAATATTTTATATTTTAATTGTAAAATTTTTGTGGTTCGTTTATTTTTATATTATTATTATTAATTTTTGTTGTTGTTGTTGTTATATTTAAGTGATAAAATGAAAATTTTAAATGAAAAATTGATTTGGGAATTTTGGTTTTCATAAATACTTAAAAATATAAAACAAATGTTAATTAATGTGGGACTTGTAAACCATTGTTTAATTATATAGTTAACAATTAACAAAAATTTTCAAGCTGTGGAGCACAAGAACTTTAAATTATATTTAAAACGATTATCTGCACTCTTAATCCATTGACATTTCAAAATTTTCTTCTATAGTGTGTCTATGGACATTTGTTATTCCCATCATATAACTCTCGTTAACTCTTTTAATCTAATTGCGGATTGAATCCATCCTTCAGATCAAACAGAATTTATCTTCTTTTTCATTTCTTCATCCTTTTACAAATTTATTAACCTAACTGAAACACGGTCGAGTTTGATGTATTTTATATTAGTGTTACCTCTTATTACTAGATCGTTAAGCTAGATCAATTGAATTCAGTATCAATCTGATGTTTTTAATGGTCCGTATATTATTCAGAGTATCTTCTTTGCAGTAAGAGCTGTTCTTGGTTCACATTTGATATGTAAACTTCAAATCGGCAGCGCCACTGTGCATTCCACTGCATTCCGAACCATGTTGAAATCACCTTTATGAAGAGTGTAAATTGGTAATCTACTGCAAACTAAAGCCAACTTTCTCCTTATTACCATTTCCGTCCTCTTACTTAAAATTTATTGAAACGCAATGAAATAACATATTTTAGTAAATATTTCTTTATTCTTTATTGGCGTGATAAATCTTATATGAGCGCTTAGGAAACTTAGTTTATTTCACGAGTTTCTTCATCGTGAAAAAGGTTAAATTAAAGCAAGTTAATATATTTTTATAGTGAGACATTTGTTGTGGATATCAACCATTTAGCGTTTCAATAAATATTTAATATTTTAAATTGAAATTTTAAGAAACAAACTTGACCAACAGTTGTCTAGCAGAAAACTGTTTGGATTTATATTTCATTCGAGTCAATCTTAAATTCTTAAATTAAGAGAATATTTATTTTACTGAACAACCAACTCTACTGAGGTACCCCAAACAAAAAGAAGAACAGATTAATTACAGGAAACATGCCCCATGGCTAGTTTAACATCAGGTTCCATCTGTAGCTGCGGTGACAAGGAGAAAAGTGTTGAGCATCTGATATGCATGTCAGAATTAATTGGTCAGAATTAGAAGACTGAAACATTTGGGTAACGATTTCTTGACTGATCTTTTGTAGGCTCATTTCGTTAAGACGGCAAGGGTGATATCTTTCAGAAAAGAAGTAGGGTGAGTCCACGCGCTGAATGTTAAAGATGTTCTCAGCCGGAGATAGGGATGGTGCGTCGTGGAATAAATCCTCATCCGCCCTTTCAAACCAACAAAACAACCATTTTGAAGAAAAAAAAACAGTTGAATTTACATAATAACGTTTTATTATTGCAGTTAAACTAACAACTTTTTATTTTTTGCAGTGTTAACAGTACAAAAAGAAAAAAAAAACTGCACTGCGTTATCTTCATTTTCGTATCACGAATTTAATATTCTGTTTGTGTAATATTGTAAACAAAAAACTGCAGGTTGTAAATATTTATAAATTACATAAAATAAATGGTTTTTATAAAAATTTACAGAATGAATTATTTCTGTAAGTTCTTATAAAAACCACATTTTTTTTTTTTGTAATTAAAATTAAATTATATACAAACAAGAAAACAGCCTCCAGAATATTTTAAAAAAACATAGTAAACAATTAAAAAAAAGCCTTGAATTTTTGATCTATTTAGTATAGATCATTATCCTTGACCAATCAGCCTCTAGCTAATTTAACATAAAATATTAATTATCTTTATTCTACTATCATAACAAATTTACTCATAAAGTCTTTTTTTTTTTTTTTTCAAAAAAAACATAATTTTTTATATGAAAACTAAATAAAGAAAATTTTTTCTTTATCCTAATTCCAATTTTTCATATTTTTCTGCAACAAAGCATGATTTTCTTCCTTATTATATTATTATTATATAATTTTTTTTTTAGTATTTATTTATTTATATACTTTTTAAAAGTCATAAAAAAATTATGATAAGATAAAGAAAAAGAAGATTTTTTTTTTTTTTCGTTTGTCTACAATTGCTAAACACAAAAAGAAGACATAAAACAAAAAATAATAAAAAAAAGAAAACTAAAATTGCATAAAATATTTGCAGCATGAAAAGCTTGTGAATTAATTACTTACAAAATAAAATAAAAAAAACTTTTCTTTCGTCGAGGTCTTAAAAAAATTGCTAGAGGAAAAAAATTTTTTTTCGCGGTGTTCATTTTAATTCAAATAAACTAAAGGTTTCGTTTTTTACGTTTTTTTTTATTATCTATTTTTGTATATTATCCTTATGATCCTTGGTGGGATTTTATGGTCGCCTCATTCAGTTTTTATATTCTTTTAAAAATTTGATTTCATATTTTTCTTTCAGTATTCCTATTTCTATCACAAATTTTGATTTTTTCGTTGAGGTGTTTGTTTGATCGACGAGTACACTAGTCTAGTACACTCAATTTCTCAATGTTTGCCTAATTTCTTCATGTAATGTACCGAATCATGACCGGAAAAACTAACTCATTAAAATAGACTTTTAGACAAATATGCGCTCTTGTTATTTGTGTGATTCGTACGTTTTTCAATTAACGTAGTGATTTTTTGCAGTAAACAGTAAAGAATCATATGCTTAATCCAATTAACTCTTTTCGATGACGTGAAACAGTTTGCTTGATTAACTCAATTTTACGAACAAACGTGAAGATTACTCCTATATTTAAACTGCGTATACTAGACCCACGAAATATTAATACCGAATAAAACTCAAAGTAGACTCATAAATTCTACACTTCAACTCGTTTCGTTTTACGAATAAACCTAAAGAGTATTCCTATACCTGTACCAACTCCGAAGGAAAATTATAGGTCCGCAAATTTTACTTCAGTAGTCCTTCTTCAGTAGCTCCTCTTCACAAATTAAATATATGTATTTTCATATTGCTAACATCCGAAATAATTTAGCTCTAGATTTCTGAAAATTTTCTTTTGCAACTGAAACCCGTTGGCTGATGCACTAGACTAGAATTTAGATTACTGAATTTAGGTACCTACCTATCGAAAATTGATTTGTCTGTTAACATACTCATAATTTTGCACAACCTTCAATTTCCTCCGTTTTGTTGTTTAATATACTTTTATTTCGTTTTTGTCTTCAATTTCCTTTTTTTTTTATATCTCAAAAACATATTTTATATTATACAAAAATAACAAACTGTTATCTTTTATTATGATCCTTGTCCGTATTTTTAAAGGATAATTTGTGTATTATTAAAAAGAATATGAAAAAAAAAATATTTTAAAATTCTCTATTTTTTTATTTTTTTTTTACTGGAAAATAAAAACAAATTCTTATTATAAACTTCCGCCTTTGAAGTTATTTTCAATTTTTCATTATTGTTTTTTTTTTTTGAATATCCTTAAAGCTAAATAAGGATATAATAACAAACAAATGTAGACAAAATACAATTGTGTTTAAAATAATATTTTTCTTTTAGTGAAGTTGATTTTAATTTTTTCTTTTTTTTTTATATAGTCTCTTCATTAAAAATCATGTCAGATTATTAGTATTTGTTTTAAAATCCTCATTCCAGATTTTCATCCTCACTGCTATTGTCTAACAAATTATTGCAGACAGTTGTTGTTTTAAAAAAAGAAAAATAGAAAAACATGAGCATTTAATTGTGCAACAAAAAAGAAATTCTTAGATTTATATAATATTCTTATTTCAATGGGACAATTAAGTTCAGATTAAAATGGTGGAAGTATCGTATGCGGAACATAGCTCATAACGATACCGTTTAATTTAAATGACTAATTTTTCCAACTTTAGGTATACTTTAATGTCTTATGTACGCGGTTTCTTTGAGAGTTTAAAAAATAAGTTTCTGTACAATCCGTTAATACAGAGAAATGTGACTTCGGGAGGAGTCCATATTATCTCCCAGTAAGATAACTTGTTATCAACGTAAATTAAATTAGCATTGATGATATTAATAACTACTAAGTACCACGAGGTAGAAGATGTAGTGGAAGACGTAACGCAAATGCTATGCAAATGTGCAAGCCTTAGGAGAAGAAAACTTAAGATATAAGATGCAGATGCCAAAAATGGATATCTTTAGATTTGATAGGGAAATCGGATAGATCAATAAAACTGGAGCTACTAGTAATAGCGAGTAACACCTCATTTTCAACTAAACTAAACTATTTTGATATAATCTCCGTCTCTTTGATTTGACCTATTTTGCGCTCTGATCTACTAAAATAGCAAGTTACGTTACGTTACGTTACTCTGATCTACTAAATAACAACGTTACATTTGATAATAAACATCGAGAATATAATTCGCAAATAAATCAGGTCACTCAAAAAAGATTGTATTAGGATAGGAATCTGTTATTGTAAAGTCTCAAACTAAACGCTTAAAGAATAATTTTCTGCATTACATCTTCAATAGGATTTTAGAATTAAAGTAGGTTGTCATCTTCTTGTCATTTACTTCATCATTTTACGATATTTTGTTTCTGCATCTCTTAATTAACTAGAAAATTTATCTTTTCTATTTTCAAAAGATTGTAATCGTAATGAAGTTAAAGATCACATATTCTTAATTTGCTCCTCTTTGTACCTCGCTCACCATTTCTTTTCCAATTATGTTTAAATGGCCTTGTATTTAGTAAACATCAATTTCCGTATAATTAATTTAAAATTAGATCAAAATTTATTATTTTTAAGGAATTCCTGTACAAAAACTGTAATCTTAAAATTCACATTAATAAAACATGGCGTATACAAACTTTATCCTTATAATCCTTCTTCTTAATACATAAATTTCTAAAATATACAAAATGAATAACTATATTTGCTTTGTTAAAAATTTCTTTACAGGAATTTACGAAGTACAACAGTATTTTTAGGTAACCAATAAAACTATTAATTCAATATTATTTATATATTTAACAAAACTCAAAGAAGAAATGAGGATAACCAAAAATTTGGTTTACATCAAATGGACACAAAAAGAAAAATGATTAAAAACTAACAAAATTATATAATAATATTAAATGTATTATGACAAATGTTTAGAAAACTTTATTATTGAGATAATTACAAATTAATAATAGAAATTTAAAATAAACATCAATTATAGGATAAATTTATGTAACCTGGAAAAGGAAATTCATATAGTTAAATTATTTCAGATTAGAAATGAATAGTTTACATAAATTTTATATAAGATTTTAAATTTTATACTAGAAACCTTTACCAAAATGTCAATAAAGTTTGTTTCAAATATAAAGGAAAACCTTTTAGTGAAATAATTAACTTAAAAACTATATTTAAATTGCATCTGCAGAATCATTTCTTATTCGTATCCATAAACAAAAGAATATTTATTTAAAGACTACAACTTTAAATTTAAAAAATAATTTTATTCATTTTAAAAATTTTGATAGTGGACATCCAAAAATATGTAACTGTCTATGATACTTTAAGTACTGACATAATTAAGTAGCAAATTTAGATCAGGATCTTCTTCTACGAGACTTTGACAAAATAAAATCTATATAAGGTTTGAAAGGATGTAAAGAGATTAATCCACGAATAATTCAGACAATCAGGATTTAATTAGCTCCATTTCAACGTGTAACGTGTAATCCTGCATACAGCGTGCCGGTTGACTTAACATCTAGTTCTCCACAACGAGCCGTAGAATTGAATGCACACATTGAATTCTTGCTTCTTGCAATTACATTCAATTCAGAATGTATTGAGGCAGTTTATTCTTAACATTACAAGCTAATTTAATTATTTAGTTAGAAAATTTGATGTTACAACGTGAATTCTTATGAACTATTTAGTACATTGGTATCGCTATTTCAATTAAAAGAATCAATAAAAACCATTTTTGTCACAAATTTCAGAATTCTTTAGCATCTCCAAACTGTCGTAACTTGATTTCAAAATTCTAATTTAATCTAAATAAAAACTGTAATGCAGTTCAACAAAATATTATAAACATTGACAAATTCCGGTATTTTATCATTTATGTAATACCTAAAATATCAAATTAATCATTTTATATTAAACCTCACCAGGTAACCAAACCCAAAATATCAAATTTAAATACAATTTCAAATGTGTTGCAATTTGCAATACAAACTTTCATATCTTGTAAATTTAATTTGAATTGTTTCAAATTTTAAAGTGGATATCCTATCCATACAGAGACAGAGGTCATAACAATATAAAGGAAGGTGTACGCAATAATAATCGATTACATTTTAATTGAAATCAAATTGTCGTAATGTACAATCATATAATCAAAATTTAATCACTCTTATCCATTCATTCACTCCAACCAGTTTTGTAATACAAAAAGTCCAAAAGAAAATTATCGATTTACCAGCCTAAAATTTTTGATTTTGATAGTAAATTTTGGAATATTTCCAAATGATTTTAACAATTTTCAATTTTCAAAAGCATGTAAAATAATTAGTCTTAACCAATTGGTAATCTTTATATACTAAATAGTTTTTGATAAATTTTTAAAGTGAATGTTTATAGAGATAGACTATCAAAATAGGACATTCTAAATAATCCAATCAATTTTTAATATTACCCATTATATGACAAAAATATTCGACTTCTTGAAAACAATTTTAATTATAAATTTCTTATTTAGAAATATATTTACATAAAAGTTTTTCATATACGCATATGAAATTATTTTGTAATATTTTATCAATGTATTTGGTTCTCCTACCACCCCCCCCCCCCCTTTATGCATCAATTTCAAAGTGAAATGCCAAAAAGGATTTACATATTATATTAATTTTGACTAAAAAACCAAATTTCTTTAGATATTTTGAAAATAGATATTTAAACATTTAGAGAGACACACAAAAAAGATCCTTGGAATATTGACAGATGTAAATTTTGTGTGTATATGAATTTAATTTTTGTGGTTAAGTATTAAGTGAAATTTATATTAAGCAGGATATTCGAAAAGAAGAAGGATCTAAATTGAATATTGAAATTTGATTTTATAGCATAAAATATTGAAGTGTATTGTCATGTAACACCTGCTGTCCTTATTCAAAAACAAAGAACATAATAAAAATATTTATAAAATAATATTTTGAAATTTATATTTGAGAGGGAGATGGCTCAAAATTGTCCTTCAAGAAAATGTGTTGTCTATTCAAGGATAATATTCTTTTAATATGTGTAAATTATTTGACATTTAATACACCTTCAAAAATGTGAAATTGACAAAAGGATGATATTTTTTAAAATGGATTGACATATTTTGATATTTGAGTATTGAAATTTAATTTAATAAAACTTATCAAGTTTAGTACGAGAAATGCAAATTCAGGAGTCATTATTTGTCCAAGAACTGACGAACTAATCAACCGTTTCTGGAAAATTCCGTTTTCTGGAAAATCCATTGTACAATATTTTTCTTTCACGTTTTATTTATTAATTACATAATGTTGACGATGAGCTGTGATGAATTTCTCTTGTGATGACTCGATGATTTTTTTATTGGGATGAATTTCCTTTGCATAGAATTATCGGCCTAAGAAAAATCACCCTAAAATATAAAATGAAATTTTTCATTTTTAATATTCACCCAATTTCTATTGATATTTTATGATCATTTTTCACCTTATATTTTGGAGTCATTTTCACGGGAGCCTATTCAATGCGATCAATTTTCTCTGTGAAGTGTTTTCTTTGCGATGAATTTATTTTGCAATTTATTTTCATTGTGGTAAATTTTCTTGAAATGATTTTTCCCTTCGAAGAGTTTTCCTTGCGATGAATTTTGTCTTTATAATGTATTTTTTTTTAAATGAATTTTTCCCAGTAATTAATTGCAAAAAACTTTCTGCGATGAAATTTCTGTGAAGAATTATTTCGGATAATTCGTTCGTCACTGACTTTTCGTACTCTTGATTAAATTTCATCTTTGGATACTGTATTACATTAGTCCTTTAAACTACTTCGTTTTACAGATGAAAAATTCAAGTAAATTCAATAAATAAGTTTTAGTTATACTGAAAACTTTGTCTGTTTTCCTGAAACAATGTTTCACTGATTATTCCCAAACGAATCCTTCGTTAACTAATTAATAAAAACGTTAAAATTTTCGCTCATCTCCTATAAAACTTAAAACAGTTTAATAAAGTAAACAGTATGAATATCGTATATACCTATAATTATTATGAAAATGAACATTCTACTATAATAAAGAGCATCATTAATACTTTGGTTAATAGCTTTTTTCATTTATCTACTCAACACCGGAAACAATTATTATGTAATTTTGGTAGTAAACACAATCTAAAATTGAAAAGGATATTGTGCTTGTAATAACTTTATAAAAAAAAAAAAAAAAACATTATTTAACACACCAAAATATCAGCCACAAATACCAAGTTGACATTTTTATTGTCCATCCCAATATTTTGACCACAATGTAAAATGAATTATAAAATCCTTTTACAAAATTATTATCATATATAGTAAAACAAAAATAAAAATCCTTTTTACAAATTTTTTTTATTCCCATTAAAATATTTATGGTCTCATGGCTTTTCACACAAAAACTTTGTCATTTCATAATTTGTCCCCATAGAAGCTTTAAAAATAAGGATAATAAATTAGTTTCCATTAATTTTTGCGGATTTTTTTTTTTTTTTTTGACAAATTTAACACAAGATAATAAAGATACAAAACAAAAATTTGTACAAAAATAGCTGAAAATTATGAAAATAGAAAGTTTAGGCTAATTCACTATATAAATTACATTGTGATTACAATTGACAGTTAATAGTAGTGTCAATTTTCGATGTGCAATTTTCAATGTGTTGAAATTCTCGTTCAGTAAACTTCTGCTAACAGTAAACTTCCATACAGTGACAATCGGTCCCATCTTTATGGAATTTAATAGATGGGATCAATCAATGATGCATCTAACAGGAACTGAATGCCAAGGACTTTAAAATGACTAGAAACGAGGTAAGGAACAACCACCCTGGATACTAACCAAATTGGTTGCCCATTATCAATAGGCAAGAAGTTACTACCGATTTGGACCGAAAGAGAATACACTGTTAGATGATTGCGAAAGCGGTACTTCCTGTCACACGAATTTTTTTTGGGGCAGTTAGCATAAACAAACCAATGTCTCGAATGTGCAGCAGAATAAGCTACATTTCACTTAAGAAACAAGCGGCAAGATTTTGCCTTAAATATATCTCCATCTGTACGGTCTGCGAAGAGGAGAACAAATAATTGGACCATCTTCTAAACCGCTGTACATTGTAGAAGATTTAATCACTTGTAATGTTATTTTATGACAAATCTGTTAAATTGAATGAAAGTAAATTCATAAATGAATTGAGATCGGTCGATATGCTATAGGAATCAGTAGCTTCCGAGTACGGATACAACGGGAGCAATACACTTTTGTACGTAGTGGTCTCTGCTAAATTGTCACCACATTAAATTGTGCACAGTGAATTGAATTATTACCAAATTGAATTGTCCATTGTACATACATTATGTACAGTGAATTTACTCGGCTTCCAAAATTAGAAAATATTCGTTTTCTAAATAATAATTTAAAATTTTGTATTTCTTGTTTTCTATAATTTTTCTCATTTTTTTTTTTTTTTTGTACTACTATCACATAAAAATGAAATTAACGACCATATAAAAAGTTTTACTGCCAGCAGTTTTAGTTTTAGATAATTTTATATAAGTTTTATCCTTGGAAGGATTTTTTTTATATATTTTGTAGCTATAAAATTAGAATGAAAACATACTGTTTTTTATTTAGGGGGAAGAGGAGTAGAATTATAACAAAACTGCAATATTTTAATACAATTTTATAGCAATATTTTTATTGAAACTAATTTCATAATTTCAGATTTTTGGTTGGTTATATAATAATTATTAATGTTAAAAAGTTTAACTGCAATTTATCATATTAAGTTATTTAAGAGAAATTTATATAAAATTCGATGTTATAAAATGATATTTTTAGCGATTATTTGAAAATCTAATTTTGTTATATATAAATTTTCTAATTTTCACATTAACAATAATAGAAATGACTGCAAAAATTCAATATGGATGGAATGCATAGACAATTTTATAACTCATTCATATCGAAAGTCATAGAAACCTTGGTATTATAAAAATGTAAATATTTGGTATCATAAAATTGTCGTCAAAGTAAATATTAACCCTAATAAGTAATCACAAAACCTGAGGGTTAGGCGAGCGTGTTAAAGTGTTGAAGCAGATGTTGGAATGCTTAACATAACTGGAAACTGGATAATTAGTGCGCAGGACAGAGTCTTATGGAGGAACTCTCTTTCACCGGTCCAGGGTAACTAAAGCTGTAGTGCTAATCCCTAGTAAATAAGTAATAAAGTCAGATTTCCTCTTACCCTAACGTATAGGTCAGAAATCATGTCATGTAACTAGTTTGAAAATGTAATTACCAAAATATATTTTTAAAATTATATTTGTATTATTCTCCCGCCAAAAAATGATCTTCCGTAGGACATTCATCAATAAATGACGTGCATAAGTCAACATTAATCAAATTGTTATATTTTTAGGTCTACTTTACCCATCATAATTCCATTGAAACTGTACCATTGAAAAATCAGAAATAATATAAAACTAGATCGAAATAATATGAACCACTGGGTTTGAAGAAATTCATTAAAGAGAACAAAATATTATAAAAAAAATGTTAAATAAAAAATATTTTATTTGGAATAATTAAAAAAATATTGATTTTATTTAATATAATAATAAATTCACTAACCTTTTTAAAAATATTTCTGATGAATTTGTGCCTGAGACGCAAAAACGATTTTAAAATTCTATAAATTACATAAAGTTTTTGTTGTTACACGTTACACTTTTACAATTTAAACATTTTTTTTAAAAAAATTTACGCTAAGATCACTACACTAAACAAAAACTTATCATAAATTCAAAAAAAAAAAAATTAAATAAAATTACACCAAAAAATTATTTGCATAAGCGGCGCACCCGTCTTCCAAGAAGAAATAAGAATAACTGAAATTAAAATGCAAAATATTTTTGTTAATGCTTTAATTCAAAAAGGGCGGAGTCAAATATACGTTAAAAATCGTTAATATATTTTGAAAAATTTGAATTTAAATATTTAAATGTTTTTATATTATTTATTATACGAAAATTGATTAATTTTAAATAAAAAATAGAAATTTTAAATTATGATCCAATTAAATCAGTAAATAACATAAAAATATAATTAAAGTTGTGTTTTAATTAATGCTGGAAATATACTCACTGGACTATACTTTGTCGCTCGTCCTTTTTCAAAGGTAAAAAAAAGCGGAAAAGTTAAAATATAGCTTACTTTTCCGCATAAAAAAAGCGAAGTTTTTTTTTGCCATTTCAAAGTGGCAGGGGACAACGGCGTGGTTATAGTATTTCAAGGGAAAAATTCATAAAATAGTTTAATCAAATTTGAATTTCAATTGTAAAAACTCACTTGCATCAGTAATTTTTTATAATTTACCATGTTTTAGTTGAACAAATCCGAAAAATGAACCAAATTTTTTCTTAAAACATTGATAAAAACATAAGTTTTGATTAAATGTCATTTTAACTTCTTAAAGAACTAAATAGAATGCCAATAATTGTCAATAATTCTAAATTGTTATATAATTTGTGGAAATAGAAATGGAATGAGTACAAAATTTCCTTGCTAAAGAACAAAAAATTTATTAATCTTTATAATGCCAAATTTGTAATTGTAGATAATTAACTGAATAGCAATCCGTCACACATCAAAATATTATAATAGAATTTAAGAATGCACTCAAATTTAACAAGGCTAAAATCAACCCACCCCTGTTCAACCTTTCATGGCCTGAGTTGCCATATTAATATATACATTAACTTTATTTTTCCTTCCTTCCTTTCTTTCTTAAGAGAAATAAGGGCTTGCGACTGTGGTAAAAGGAATTGATTATGTGGGTAGTCTAGAACCTTTAACCGTGGGTGACAGTCGTAAGTTGCTAAATAAATAGTAATTGTGAAATTAGTGTTACAATATTATTAAAACCCAAGATTGAAAATTTCAGGCTAAAATTGTTCAAAAAGCACGGACAAAATCAGCAATATTCATGCAAACTCCATGGCTCACTGTAAAATCCACTTTAACTGGAGATAACCACAAACGAAATAGTGTTATTTAATGTTTCTCCAACCGCATTTGATAGTGCAAACCGAAAAGATATTTATAATAATCATGATAATCAAAAACGTTCCACTATGCATCATAATTCTTCCACAATGGCAAACTTTTGATACAAACAATTGGCAATAATTTAAAATTAATCCTTTGCGCAGTTTTAACTTATACCAATCAACGATCAGTTGGTAACAAACTAATAAGGATAAGAAGCATTTAACGCTTACCAATTTGAGTGATTATATGAAGTGATCATAAAGCCTAAAACCGGAAACGGAAAGGCCATAATATTGCTGCAAAGGTTTATTATGAATACCAAGAATTTGATTTAAATACAATTTTGAAATGTAAATAATAATTGTCAAAAGAAAACTTCTTTCCTTATTCGTTTTAAAAAAAAATATAATTTTAAATATAAACGAAACTGTCAAAAGCCGGAATTAATAATGTATATTTTTTTGAAATTTATTATCATTGCTTATAAATATATTATTCCAAGGACTACAAAAGAAATATATTTTAAAATTATTCTTCCATTTTTTTTGCCTAAACCTCAAATATCCTTTTTATATAAAGAAAATTATTTTACTGTCATAAAATTTACATTAATAATTTCCCATTCATTTCACAATACAAAAAAAAAAAATTATTGACATTATGGTATTAATATCTTCCTTTACATATAAAAAAAAAATTATAAATTTCTGACCCAATCCAATTTTCCTTTCCCAAGTCCGAATTCAGAATGAATATTTTTTTTTTCCATATTTTTCTTATTAATATAGAAACTTCATTAAGAAAGTGTCAAAAGCCGGAAATCAATTCCAATTGATTGAACTGAATTTCCTTTTATATAAAAACACTCCCACAATCAAAAATCAATTCTACCTTGCCCATCATACAATCCCTTTAAATATCCCTTAAAAGTTCAAGGGTGATGAATTTTTCATTCTGATGGCATAAAGAAAAAATTAAATCATGATTAAAAAATGGGAAAATAAAAATTATTTTACAAATTTCGAATTCTGTCCGGAATTAAATATAACCAAAGGAAAATAAAAATTGACTTATGACCACAGTATTAAAACATTGTTCGACTTTTGAGAAGGATAACCAAAAAAAAAAAAAAAATAATAATATAAATGATAATCATAAAATTACATCTGAAAATGCATTAATTTTATAGGAAAATGAGAAAAGTCAAAAATGGAAATTTACTAATAGATAAATAAATTATAATTTGAAAATTTCCTTGGGAAAATGTAGAAATAAAAGATATAAAAGAAATATTTATAGAGTCAAATGAAACGGAAATTATAAAATATTAATGTAAAAATTCTACATAGACTAAGAGTTGGCCAAGATTGGACGTCATTTAGGTAAGTATTCGATAATATGCCAACCGTGCTACTGGCTGTATAGAATACAGACCTTCGTTATCAATTGCAAGAAAGAAAAATTGATTCTGAGTTTGAAGTTTCCACAGTTCGCAGAACTTAAAGGACATAATTTTGTTAATGAGAATCCTGTAATGGTCGCTTTCAGATAATTAATTTATGAGGGTTGGCCTAAAATAACACTACAATACTGCTGCGTTTGATAGCATCTCACTAGAACATAAATGGGATTCTTTCAGAAACAGAGACATCACAGCTAAATTGTCAACATAATATGAGCTAATATGATGGGTTTAAATGTCAATTTAAATGCCTGCTCTTACACAGAAGTCTATTTTCAGATCCTATAAATAAAGTATCCGGAGTTAAACAAGGTTGCCTTCTATCTCTTGTCGTAGTAGATGATATTTTAAGGAATTTTAGCAAATATTTGTGAAAATCTCAATTATGGCGACGATACTATACCTTGATAGAGTAGCGGTGAAGCATTGCACTACACAGGGAATAAAAGCCAGTTACAACTGAGATCAAAGCAAGGAAGTGGAGCTAGATTGGGCATATATTAAAAAAGAATCATAATAAAATATGTAGGCAAACTTTGGAATAGAACCAGCAAGGAAGCAGAAAAAGTGGTCGCCCAAAAAACACTTGGACGAGAACTATAAGCAAAGAAGTTGCAGAGTCCCGAAAACATAGAAGGAGGAAATCAATTTGATCCCAAGAAATAGAACAAGATAAAAATGTTTCAATGACGCACTATGTACCACGAGGAGTAAAAGTGATCTAAATGATTCTAAGTATGATTCCACTCCAGGTTTCTATCTTAAACGATTTACTTAGTAGAATATATAAAAGGAAATTTTCGATTAACTATAAATGAAAACGTTTTATTATGAAAAATATTTATTTATCTATGAAAATTAAAAAAAAAATTGTTCATAAATTTTAAAGGACGTTTCTTTTTTTTAAAAAAAAGAAGACAAAACAAGGAAACACGAAAACTGTTCCAATTTTCATTCAAAAAAAAACTCTTATTTAAAAAAAAATAAAAAATATTTTATTTTAAGAAACATTTGTCAATTTTATTTAATATATATTTTTTTTTTGTTTCGAAAACCAAAATAATTTCATATTCAAAACAGGATCTCATTCTTGAATGCACGCACCTAAGGATATTAAAAAAAAATTTTTTTTTTTTTGCTTCTTTATTTGTTTAACAAAAGGTAAACATATACGAATTTTAAGAATATCCTTTTTTATTCCATTGTTATTTGTATGTAGAGGGGAGCATGTACTCTTGGGAGGAGCAATGAGATGGGTTATTTCACACACAGATAACATTTAAACTCATAATAAAGGATCTTTTTAACAAGGTTGACAACGTATTCGTTTTTTTAAGAAAACTAAGCACATACAAAAACCATGAACATATTTGGTTCAAGTCTCAGGGGGAATTTAATGTAATAACTTGAACAAAAAAATATATTTTTCAGAAGAATAAAGAATACATTTTAGTTTACCCAGCTTTTACCACAATATGGAATTCTTATATATTTGAATTAACATATTTTACCTACTCCACTTAGTCATCCAAATATGTGAGCCGTTGATCTATCAATAATAATTATACAGACCTTCTTACAAATTAGACAAAAGGTGGTTTCAAAAATACTGTTTTTTTGCCTTGTACATTGTTGGTTTTATGGAATGGAATGCAACTGGCGATGTCAAATATTATTATTATAGAAAGATGTTCAAATTATTGAATTACAGGACCTGGTTTAATATATTTACTTCATTGAGACAATATTGGCGCTCCTACTATATCATGAACTTCAATACTTTTTCATATGGAAAAGCAATTTTATAATTTTATAAAGGCTTAAAGTTCATGATAGTAGGAGCGCCAATATTGTCTCAATGAAGTAAATTTAAACTCTATTTTTATTCAATAATTAAATTTGATTCAATAAATGCTTAATAAATTAAAGCTTAGCCATATTCAATACCAAATACTTCAATGATGGGATGAACTTAATAATCACTACAATCAATTTCAAATATACCAAAATCAAATTTGTTAACTCAATAAATTTTATTTAATTATTAAATATTTATATAAAAAAAATTACTAAACTATTTATTAATTTCATCAAAGTCCAGAAATAAGAGGGTCCAGTTACAGCTATGCTTATATTAATTATTTTCTTTTAATAGTTTAATGTTAGCAAAGCAAGACAGAGATCAACATTTTTTAATTCACTTAATTTCAAATATTATTTTAACCGCTTGATAACTATAATTATAACTTTAACACTTCAAAGCACTTTAGACCTTTAAAATATGGCGACCTTCTGCAATGATTTGTATTGCTTACTTACTTACTTATACGGCACTACAACCCTACTGGTCAAGGCCAGTAATTTCTCCATAGGTGTCTGTACTGCGCCATCAATCGCTAATTATCGGTGACCTTGAGCTTTCTTACGTCCGCTTCAACGTCATCCATCAATCGGAGATTTGGCATTCCTCTTTGGCGCCTGCCGTCCGATCTGGATTCAAAAACCACCTTTGCTGGAACGTGCTCGTTCATTCTCGCGACGTGACCTAGGTATCTAAGTCGTTAGACTCTGAACTTTTTGACTATGTCAGCGTCGCGGAAAAGTTCATATAGCTCTTGGTTGTACTTTCGTCTCGATATCCCTCCTTCGAGCGTATAATGATTTGTGTTGCGTCACTATTTATTTACAAAGTCAGCTTGTCATAAGTGAATTATGACAGCTTGATATTTATTATAACTATAATTTTGACACTTCAAAAAACTTCAGACCTTTAAAAAATTCGTATTTTGAATGGAAGTATATTTTTTCCCTATATATTTTAACTTTTCTTCATTGCTTTCTGTTGCATTTAAATTAAATTTGAAATATTGAATTAAATTTGAAATTAAATTAAATTGATTTTTTTATGGAAATCACAAATTAGAATATGAAAATACTATAAATATGTAATCTAAATTTCATAAATCGATATTTTAATAATTAAATATCAAATTAATTTTCCAACTGTACGATGGACCACCTATTAAAAAAACATACAAAATTTTTAAAACCAATTTTTCGAATTTAAAAAATAAAAAAATTGAGTGGAACATCAAATTTGTATGCTGATACAGTATTTTGTGTAAACTCGTGTGCCTCTTAACACAAACACAATATAAAAAAAGGATAAAATTCATATATAATACAAAACAAAAAATCGAACTGCGAAGATCTTGTATCAAGGACCAGAAATACTTGAAAGGACGACGGGGAGAGAAAATTTTCGGATAATATAAAAAAACAATATAGAATATGATAAACTGAATCAAACGGTTACTTAAATGGAATTATGATTATTTTTTCTGTTTCGTATGTGTTTCACAAATTCCATTTTTTTTTTTTTTTTTAGATCCTTAAGGATTTCACGTATACATGAAAACTTTGAAAAAAATAAATATAATATTAAAAAAAAAAAGAAAAAAACGAATCCTGTGAAAAATACTCTCTAGAGAGTCTATTTTTTTTTTTTTTTTAGAACTATGAAAACGTAAACGGAATTAAATATGATACCAGATTAAGAAAGAAAAAAAATACGAATTTAACGATTTTACAGGACTTTGAAATAAAATTAAAATTCAAAGGATGTGTTTTTTCGTGATTTTTCTATATACAATATAAAATTCATCGTTTTTTCTTTTATCACAACAAGGATAATCGGTTTAGAGATAGTTTTTAAGGATATTTTTCAAAAAAAAATTGTAAATCAGTTTTGATAGTTCAAATCGTATTTCTTATCATTTTTGTAGTCATAAAAAATAAGGATATTTTATTTTGTAATCATTTTTGGTGAGTTGGTTGGATTGAAGAGAGTTACGGATAGAAATACGCACGTAGACCATAAACGCACACTTCGCATCATTGTTTTTGCTTCCTTAGAGCACAATGATTCTAAGTTACCTCTCATAAACGCAGTTACTCTAGCCGATTTTAACACGTCTTTTACATTCCGATCAAGAAATGTCTTTCCATGCGTTTAAGTTGTTTATATTTGTATAGTGACAGTGGTAGTTTTGTAGTAGTTCCTTCTCTTCCCTAAACATTCTCTAAATATTGAGGTTTCACGATAAACCTAATGTTCTTGCATCGTTCCTGCGTAGAATATGACCGGTTACTTAATTTATCAGTATCATGTTTCTGTTCTTTTGAGCGTTATATTTCCTTCGCATAAAACGTTTTCGTTCCGTAACAAAAACATTATACTTTTTCGAAATGTTAAAGTGTTCCTTTTCCGTCCACTTTTGTGACAGATTTCTTACTGATTGGTTGTAGAAATTCTACTTGGTATATCGGCATAACTAGTAGCTCCTTCTCTTGCTAATGTCACTATGTCCGGGTGACCAAAGTATTTTTAGCTCGTTGTTCTTTCCTAGTGTAAATGTAATTCAATAGTTTGGATTTAACCGATTTATTCTCAACTGCTTTCAGTGCTGCTTGACTATCTGAACAGATTGTCATTTTATTCCCTATTATATTCTTGCTATTCAGTATTTCTGATGTCTTAAGAACGCTCTACTATTTCTTTAATCCTTTTTAATATTCTATATAAAAATTAATGATTTTTCATTTGTAGAATTAATGATTTTCATTTGTCGTTTTTTGTTTGTTTGTTATATGAATATTTAATGAAACGAATATATTAATAATTAATTAACCATAATATCCAATTTATTATTTTAATTTTTGTGTTTTATTTTTTGTATATATAATTAATTTTAATTGTTGTTTTATTTATTTTTTTTTGAATGGTTGTCATCATTTAATTATTTTATATTCATTTTATGATGACAATTTTTACTGTGGTGTTTTGGTGGTGGTAAACATAATAAAGAGAATAAATGAAATCCTTTAATATTAATTAATAATTCAAATTTTATTATTGTTTTAACAATTATGATAATTTTTAGTTTAATTTTGAAAATTTTGTATTAATAATTGTGCTAGTGATAGAATGTATAGAATTATAAATATTATTGATTTCAATTTTATCACGAATTTACCACCAGGGTAAGATTTGAAATAGTTTTTGAAATCTAAAATAATACGTAAATCTAATACAAACGAAGGCAGAAAAATTTAAATAATCGTAAAAGTTAGTTTGTTGCTAGCAATGAATTAATTAGCTGAATGCAAACGAAGTCTCTTATTGCTCGGTTCTATACACCTACGGCCAAGACTGTTTGTTTATATTGCTAATTGCAAGGAGTAACAATGGCAGAAAGAATGTTTTCATAGCGTTTGTATGATAATTGATAAAAGATGGCGCGTAATTAATCTTAGTACAGCATTTGCAGATTTGGGTGGCTTGTTATCTGTCATATAATTACTTTCATTTTAAATTAAATAATTAATTTTATTTAATGAACTTCTATTAGAATTAATGAACCTTTTCATGAGTTAATGAAATTTTCATGAATTAATGAACTTTTACTTGAATAACTTAACTTATTTATGAATTAATGATCTTTTTTGGTACAGGCACTTTTTTGTATTGAAATTGTTAGGTAATTTTGTCAGTTCATCTTTTTAACAATAATTGGTTTTAAAAATGTGCAATAAACTACGTATAATAATAATAATCTAACACACAGAAACTTCAGGTATTCATAAACAAGTGCCTGAGAATTATATGCGGAATATTCTACCCACAACGTATAAGAAATGAAGATTTATAGAATTTGACAAAACAAGAACCAATCGAAACACAAATAAGTAAAAAGAAATGGAGGCAGATTGACAACATACTAAGAAGATCAGAAACATCCAGAACCAGGCAGGCCTTTGAGTGGAGTCCACAAGGAAGGAGAAGAATAGGCAGGCCGAAAGAGACTCTTTCTTTCATCACAAAAGAGTGATGAAAGAAATTGCAAGAATAGGAAATACATGGGGAGAGATAAAGTGCATGGCACAAAATAGAGTGCGGTGGAGAGGTAATGTGGAAGACCTCTATGTTCCCCAAGGGAATGAACAAAGGAAAAAAAATTAATAAAGATCTTGCTAATATATAAATTTTATCCAATAAGTAAACGTTATAAAAATAGTATAAAATCAAGTGAATTTCAAAGAATTTGGACCATTAATTTATTAGTTGAACTGCAATTTTAACAAATCCGTAACTAGAAATTATGATTAATCTACATTGGCTTTGATGGCTAGCATGTCAGCTCTCGTTTCCATTATATGAAACAGACCATACTATTACGGAGAGCAGTTCTTATTAAGGATTTCCTAGATTGGAATAAATTAAATGATGAAATTTATTTTCGTTTAAATTTTCCATTATAATTTTTAAATATGTTAGAAAATTGTCAATTTTCCCAACCCTTGTAAAATTTGTATTTATAATTTTATTTAACTATTTTATTTTTAATTTATTTTAATTTAATTCTTATTTAGTATTGTAAACAAAAATAATATTTTTGATTTTAGGTTAAATTCATCTGTACCATAAAAATTAGCCTAGAGAAATTTATTAAAATAATATTTACAAAATTAATCAAATTTAATTTACAAAAAATTTTGTTGTTTGTCCTACGTACTATCAATAAAAATTTTATATTATATTATAAATATTTTATTCAAAATTATATTCAATATTGTGAATAATAAATTTTATTGTATTTTTGGAATTTTCATCCTAGAGAAAACTAATGAATATTTATTTGTTGATTTGCATCCTAATGGCCAAATAAAAATTACCACCTGGAAATTGTTATAGTTAATTTTATAAAAATAAGCATAATAAATGCTTTCAATTTGTCAATGAAAGTGTCACAGAATGGTCTAATTTATCAAATTAGTCAGTTACCAGTTTGTTCGCAAAATAGAAAGTGGCTGGGTAACGTTAATTTGTTGAATCAGAGAAGCATTTTATGTTACGAATTGATTTCAGGTCGAAACTTTAAATGTCGGTCTAAATTCACTCAATTTAAATGAGTTAATTGTGACTTATTTATAAATTTATGCAGCCATTTTACAAACAAAGTAGCTTCGTTATTCAATCTAAAGAAAGTTTGGGAGGTTTGGAAGTCATAATAAATTTAGTAAGTAATTTTAAGTTCTGCAAAGACTAATTTATGAATTTACTTTTAATTCCACATAGCAAACGTTAAGCCTGTAACAGAGTTCAAGTTTTGGTTGTAATTATTATTTTCGGTTATTAGGCTTAAGTTTAACTGAAGCAGCTTTTAGGTCATTCATATGAAAACTCTAGTAGTGTCAAAATTTAACACAGCGTTTTCGTGTGCAAAAAGTTAGAAAATTAATTATTTCTATAGTAAAAATCAACACTGCAAACATAAATAAAAATAAACTTCATATAAAAATTAATATTTATCATTTACAATCATTCACATTTTCGGTGCCAATCGCTGTAGGTGGCGACTGTCATCGGGAAATGTCAAAAGTAAAATTAAAAGTACGATTTTCGTATAATTCAACTACAATGATGTCGTCTGTCAGTGTAGTTCTTTCTGAGCTTTATTTGATATTTGATATTTTTACTGTATTTTGACAATTGTTTAGTTTTTATTCATTTAAAATGACAGAAATCGAAAAAAAATTAATAGTAGCTGTTAAAAAAAGGAATCTAACTTATAATTTAAAAACATCAAATTGTAATAACAGATGGCACTGTTTGTTTGCGGCGGTGTGTTTAGTTAAAGGGCAACAACAACACCGACATCATCACTTTCGAAAAATATGAGCACAAACGACAACGACGTATTCCAGCAGCAGCTTAAGGTACTTGACGCAAACTCAGAGTGAGAAACTAAATGAGTTTAAATTGTGTATTTATATCGCAATCACTCATGTAATTAGTTTGGTAAAATTTGAGATTACGCCAGTCCAATAAAACTGATCATAAAGATGGTAACATTTATTAGATCGCTACTGTAAATATTATAAATTATTATTTTTTTTGATTATTCAACAATAAAACTTGAACAAATTATAGCGTAAAAAATATTTTAAAAAACAAAAATATTTTTTTTTTTTTAAATTTACTTATTTTAATAATTTATATTTTCTTTTATATTTTGAATTGAAATTTTTTAACAAAAAATTTATACCTAGGCTATAAGGATATATTTAATTTTATTGGACATATCCTACGAGGATATGTCCAATAAAAAAAGAATCACACAACATTTGCAATTCAATTTGTATTTCCGAAATAAAATAACCAAAACAAATAAAAAATTGACAAACACGAAAATCAACATAAATAACATAAAAAAATAAAAATTATTTATATGAAATTTTCATTATTTATATACAATCAGGACAATCAGGATAACAGCGAAAGACTATAATTTTTATGAATTATTTTGTTTTTTGGTTATATGAAAATATTGACAAGTGATAAAAAATAATTTGAATAAATAAAATATAAATTTTTATTAGAATAAATTTGAAATGATAAATTACAAAATTAATGTACAAAAATTAGAGATTTATTTGTTATGAAATAAATGACCCACGTCTACAATATTATTTTAATATTCAGATTGATTGTAATCAAAAATGTAAAGTAAAATTTGATTAATTGAATGAATACTATTAAAATTATAGTTGATTTGACTAAGTAGTGAAGTTTTCTGCAATAAATTAGATTGTGGATTCGAAAAATAGTACCCTGAAAATAATAACAAAAAAATGAACCTATTCCATAATCAACTAATAAAATATGAAATCGAATTACCAAATAAACTCTTGCAGTAACTAAAGTAGAATAATAAACTAAGACTGCAACTGATTATTAACAAGATGATTTGATAGCTGTCAAAAATGACCTACAACACAAATTCTGAACCTTTACAATTATTTGTCAAAGTCAAATGAAGGCGCAGGCCAAACAAACTTAAGGGTGGACTACAATAGTACCAATCAATTCAGTTTCGATTTGATTAAATACGAATGGTTAAGTATAGACTGAACACATAGTTACCAATTACAATCGATTAAATCACATATTATTATTTTTTTGAAACTGTCAAATTTCATTCCTGTTGAGATTTGCTTCAGTTTGGATTCGCAAAATTACAATTGTTCAAAAACTCTTTCGATTCACTTTCAATCGCACCTATGTGTCTCAAAATCAATCGATTCTTCATACAAAATATATGAAAAAGTTAAATTTGAAATTTACTGAACGATAAATTGTAGCCCATACTTTAAGCTTATAATATCTACATAGTTCGCTGATGAACTCTTCAACACTATAGAGTGAAATCTTTAAGCGAAATTTCACAATATTAAATTTGTATGAAAATTTCATTTCACATAGAACTCAATACTTAGTTAGGCCTGCGGCTTAATTTTAATAATTTTAAATGTCAAACATTTCTTAGTGGAAAGGTCTAAATATTCAAATCAATTAATTTGTTAGAAATCAAATTTCTGTAAGCTATTAAAATGTTATAGGATATTTCTATCTAAGATAATCAATCTATGAGCAATATTAATTTTGAAAATTCGGAATTTCTAACTACCTTCTGATAAAGGAATTTGCTGATTCGGAGTTGGATTTTACGGAGAAGATGTATAATAGTATTTTGAAAGAAATTAATTGAACCTATTCTCAAATATCATTTCAAATTTCGATTTTTCTGTCATAAAATTGTTTCAAAATGCTTTTAAATCGTACATCCTAGCCCAACTTTCGTCTAATCAAAAATTGTCAATTTTTAAAATATCGAAAATTAAACTTTTTACATTTTCACATTAACTTTCTTTATTAATTATTGAAGAAAATTAATTTAACAAATAAACAAAACGTACAGCAAAATTATTTCATAATTATTACATTTTTTTTTTTTTTTTTAATAATAACGATCCGCTTCACAACAACCAAAATGACAATCATAAATGTTCTAAATCTCGACAAATTAAAAATTTCAATTTATTTGAAAAACATCTCGATATTTCGAACTTCTTAATTGTCATTGTCGATTCATTTTTGAACGGATCAAATATTTCTTACTGTTACACTAAATTCATAAGAAAACACAAAAAAGTTTTGTAATTCTTGAAATCCATGAACTGTATGCTGAGATGCGAGTAAAAACGTTTGGTAATTTCGCTGTTTCACATGGACTATCTCCATATGATACAGTACCAACTAATTTTGGTCTTAGAAACAAACCAGTATTAACAACAAGTGGACCACCAGAATCACCATGACATGCTGTACGAGATGCAACAACACTTGTACAAATATTTTTTGAGTTAACTACATTTTTGTTCTTCCATTTTCGTTTACATGGAGTGTTCGTCATAAGTGGCATATCAACGCATTTTAACACAGTCGTAATATTTTTAGCTAATAAAAATTTATAAAAATTAATTTGATGATTATTTTTATGATAATAACAATTACCGGTATCGCTAGTAATGCCCCATCCACATGTCCGAGATGCTCGACCAGCAAATGAACTGGCTGATGGACAAACAAATGGAATTGGTCGAATACTTCCTAAAAGAAATCATTTTTTTTTTGTAAATTTTCTTAAAATATTATTTTCTATAGTCTCATACTCAGTGATGTTTTAGCTCTAGGATTTAGTTGTAATAGAGCAATATTATTAATAGTTACAGTTGCATTACTTTTAAATTTTGGATGAACAAATATTTGTGATGCTGTAACATTAATTTTTTGTGGTACAGGCTCACTTCTATTAAAAACACCTAAATGTACTTCAATAGAACTGGCTCTGTAATATGGTTATGTATAAAAATGAAAAATTGTATAATTATATTCAATATTTTTTACCCGGAACCACAATCACCTGCTGTAACTACCCATTGGCTGGATATCAATGAACCACTGCAAACTACTTTTCGTTTTGCTAATTGTATATACAATAGGACGACGTGCCGGTTAGCAAATCGCCGACATGGTGTAAAACCATTAATAATACGAGTATCTGGTCTGAAATCTTCTGCTTCGTCTGCTGACGTAAATATAACTAAAGTTACTATTAAAATTAATATAAATTTAAGACACATAATTATTGTAAACTGAGTAATTTAGTAATGCATATAATTTTTAGTATTTATGGCAAAAGTCGACAAAAGAAATTTGTAATTTAGGTTATCAACACTGAGCTAGATATAAATTGAAAAGCTGTTTTTTGTTTTTGTTTTGTATCTTGCTAATTGGTCGAAAACATAACGAAAAATGTAATTTATTCGAAATTTTTTTTCCGAATTTTTCAAAGCAAATGCCGTCACTTATACTAATTATGTGTAATTTCGAGCTTTGATTGTAGCATCAATTTGCATTATGACTTGTAATGATTGATATGTGTGGAAAATTGAATATAGAATATAATATTTTACTAGGACTGTTTGAAAACTTATTAAAGCGAGCAAGAAAGAATGAATTATTTAGGTTACAATTACTTAACTTTAAAGCAGTTACTACAACATAAAATTATTTGATCAAGTATTGTAAAATAACAATATTTCGGAACGTCAATTTGCTAGTTGAGTGGATAGAAAACGCTTTTTGAAAATCAATTAATTTAGGTTTAAAATTAGATGTTAGCCCGAGTTGAATGGTAAAGTAATTTTTATTCAATTTGTTGATACACTTTTGTGATCTGGTGCATTACCTTGAGAAGAGTAAAGCAAATCCTTTGATCCCACAGGCTTGTATAATATTCATTGTTATATCTAATTCTGATGATAATCTCAATCAAAAAAAAACCTATATGAATTCCAAAAACGCTGATGTCATAACGTTTTCTGCTGATGGTACCATGAAATCATCTTTTAACCATTGTTTTGGTTGTTGGTTTGTTTCTGACATGTAGTGATGGATCCATGGATCCATCATTATAAATCGATACAGAAAATCGATATTATTCTTGCCAAAATATTTTAAATAATTATGAAATTTGTATATTCTCAATTTTTACGAAGATTTTTGAGTTTTAATTCATTGCATCAGCTATTTCATACACTTTCATTCGAATACAATATCATGGACTAGGCTGAAAGATTTCTGCGATGTTGTTACAGTTTCCGGACTTCGACTACGTTGATCATCTTTTCAATTATTATTGTACGATTATAAAGTTCACGTGATGTGAAAAGTTGAAAATTAAATTATAGATTCCTTTAATACTGTTATTGAATAATCAGCTCAAAACTAATGATTTTCACTGCACGATATTCTATTTTTTCCAAATTAAAAAAAAAAATCAATGTCAACTTTAAACAACAGGTCAGCGTATACAGTTTGAAACGAGGCTCGTAGCAATAAATAGTTTTAAGGAATATCCGAGATGTAAAACGAACATTCAACAAAAGTTTATTCGTTCAATATTCGTTCAAATAACAAAATTTTATTCGTTCAATGTTATTTTTAATGGTGTTGTAGGCTAAATTATTCGGCAAGAAATGTAAGATAGAAATGATAAATAAAAGAACTTTTTACAGAACGAGGAACGACTTAAAGAGTTAATGTTGATATAACAGTTGAAGTCTTTTATAATCCAAAGAAATAGTTTAATAAATTGACCTATCATATTATTTTCGAAAAATTGTATTTTTTTTTTTTTTTTAACTAAACCACTTAAAACACTTTTGCACATGTCGAGCCACAAGGTTTGTTATTTGTTTATTCACAAATAGTTACATAGCTTTGATAATCAATTATGTCCCTTTTTGAAGCTACTGAAAATAATGATGCCTAAGCAAATCAAAACTATTTTTTAATAAACCGAAAATATCTAAAGTAACATCAGAAATAATAATTATTATTAATAAATATTACTTACATCTGATATGACCTCTTAAAATCTGCATTACATTTTATAAAAACTTGTTTAACCGAAAATTATTTAAATTAAGCTTTTGTCACTATACAAATTATTGAAATTGAAATTAAATTTATTCAGGTGAAAATTGCATTTATTACAAACAAAATTTCATGAAATAATTAATTATTAAATTACTTAACACAATTAAATTTAGGTTATAATTTTTCTTTTGATAACTTTTTATATAAATTAACCAGCTTCGTCTTATCTAACTTATAACGAATTTTACAATTATGAAGTTCAGATCAACAGTAATTTTTATTTTAATAATTTTCTTTATTGTATGTTTGAAAGCTGATGAAAGCGATGAGGGAGCTAATAGTGGCGATATAATCGATCCTGTTGAAGAAGGTGAAGAGGGAGGTGATCTTGATAATGGAAGCGATAAACTAGATGATAATATCGATAAAGATGATGATCTAGATACTCGAATTATAAATGGTTACACTCCAGGTCCCTTAGATAATCCATTTGTTGTTCGATTGAAAGTTACATTTCCAGATGATACAAGTCTATGTAGTGGGGTTTTATTATCTGATAGTTGGGTGGTAACAGCAGGACACTGTGCTGATGAGTAAGTTTGTTTTTGTGTTCTATTCTTATTATTACTCTGTATTGTAATTTTATTTTCAATTAACAGCGCAAGTTTAATTGTTGCACAATTGGGATTTTTTACTAGAACTGAAGGTCCACTACAAACAATTAACATTACTGCAAGTAACATATTTGTTCATGAAAATTATTTCGTTAGTGAAACGGAAGTTAAAAATGATATTGCTTTGTTACGTTTAAATCCAAGAGCTAAAATCTTTACAAGTAATTTTAAATGAATTTTAAATTAATTGAAAAATTTAATTAACAGACTGTATAATTAACAGCAACTCGTCGAATTAGACCTATACATTTTGCGTGTTCAATTGGTGGTACATTTGCTGGACGAACAAGTCGAGCATGTGGATGGGGTATAACTACAGATGATGGTAATTAATTTTATTTTTACATAATTTTCGTATATTAAAAAATTATTATTTTATTATTTAGCGATTACATCTACAGAAACTTTACAGTGTGTTCAAATGCCAGTTATTAGTAATTCTGTATGTATTGAAGCGTGGCCTACATTTATATTACCTAGTCATATTTGTACAGCTACCCTATTTAATCGTACTACATGTGCCGGTGATTCTGGTGGACCACTTTTTGTTAATGATAGATTTCGTAGACCACAATTAATTGGGCTTACATCATTTGGTACTAATCCGTGTGCACAAACTAAACCTAAACCATCAGTTTTTACTAGAATAACATTTTACAGTAATTGGATAAGAAATCGTACAATGCTTCTTTGTAATATACTTTGATTAACATATATACAATAAAAAATAGACCAGCCAATATTCGACAGAAGATGGCAAAACGCTTATTGTATTTTTTTGGTGTTTTTAATTTCAAGTATAATCCTGCAAATATAGTTTATGAGCGGAACCATTGACTTAAGTTTTACAACACTGTAAAAGAATATGTAAACTAATCCTCAGCGAGGTCTTATTTAGATTCATTATTCAAAGTAGCTTGTGAATTGTTTACGAATATATATTTATTTATTAATTTATTTATGTTTAACCTTTGTATATAGAATCTAATAGTAATTCCAATTCATTAAATTTCGCCACCCTCTTCACCTAAGTAATCCCATACAATTTCAGGGTCCTATGTAGTCCGACCTCAACAATCGAGTTCCGACCTCAACAATCGAAGTTTTTTTTTTTTTACTTCAAAGTCCGTCACAAAACACTCCTAATTGATTCCATAAAAACTTAAAAGTCTAAAATCTAAAATATGAAAATTAAATTTTTGAAAAATAATTTTAAAATTTGACCTTGAAAATTTCTCGTGAAAACAAAAAATGCAAGAAGAAACAATATAGGGTAAAGACGCATACATATATGGTTCAATATTACAAAATATTTGATATTTCTTTCCTTTCTCAACATGTTTTTTTTTAGTTCTATAGCAAAAGTAACAACAACCAACAAAAGAAATTTAATCTATTTTGATTTTTTTTAATTCATGTTAGTAGGGATACAAACCAATTTATTTAGACTCCAAAAACTAAGGAGAACTCTGCCGGGTGCAGCGCTAGTGGCTAAATTTTATGAATTGGAATTACTATTAGATTCTATATACAAAGGTTTAACTCAAACCATTACAAATTTATAAATTTTATAAAAAATAAAACTAACGATTACACAATAAATAAAAAATTATTGATAATGCTATGAACTATTGCAAAAGTTGATTTTATTCATTCTTTCTTTTGTTAACTACAAAAACTCGAATTGACAGCTGACAGCGGAGGGAAGTAAGTAGCGTTCTTTTCAAAACTGGGAAACTTAAAGCTATTTGTGTGTCTTCCTGCTAATTGGTGTGTCTCTTTGACGCTGGAGCTACTATTTCATTTTATCCTTACCGAATATTTTTATTTGTGAACAGTTGGTAGAATCTGTTCTAAAACTTACTTTTTTTTCAATTTCGAGTCGAATGACTTGCATTATCTGGTGACGATATAAAGAAGTAGTAGCGTTCTTTTCAAGAACTGCGTGAACATCTATGTAAGTAGTATCCTGTTAATTCAAGCTTTAATGTTTTTGTTTCTATTTATTTTTATTTAATTGCTCATATTTAGCATTTACTCTCTAGTCTTTTTACATTTTTCTGTTTTCGCTGATGGAAATATCATCTACTAATTATGCCGTTCCACTGCGGATAGTAAAATAAATTCTCAGCATGTGAGAAAGCGCATGAAATCAAACTTGGGATATATGATTTAACACATAGACATAGTAACAAGAGCTCTCCTTGTGCTTGTTTTCCCTAATCCAAACAAATTGTCGGTCTCGGATAGAATTTAATCATGTAACCAATTTTTTAGCAACGGAAATATGGTGCATCGGATTGATGAGGATTAGATAATCAATTAGTAATTGTTGATGAAAGATCAATGTAGTTTTTATACCTGTTAATTTCCATAATTATTCTATTAATAGGCTCATATTTCCCATCCATAATTTATGACCCCCGCAACATATTTTCAGTACTGTCATTACGTTGTGTAGCATGTTTTTAATATAATGGGAATCAATTATACGAACTTGTAATAATGAATAAGATATTAGCAATTAATCTTGGTGATCGTGAGGTATTTGCATTGTAAAAGATTCAGTATCCTGTATGAAGGTAGAGGTAGTATCATTGGATTTAATTAATGTAAATTGCGAAGAGCTTATCTGAAGTAATTTCTTTTTACTGATTCAATCCTCTTTATGTGATCAAGATAGTTTGTAAATTATGTATAAAATATCCAGTTGTCTTCAATCTTTCCCGATCTTTAGAATCATTCACGCCGATAATATTTATCAAGGAACCCTATTTTTGGTAATTCTTAAATATGTAACTCTTGAAATTTACATATTATCAAATGTGTTCTTATAAATCACTGATTTCGTGCATCTATACGTTATTAAAGGACATTTTTCAATATTTAAAAATAAGTTGTTATATTTACACCAAATTTTAAAAGTAATTGATATCTTCGTGTACTATAACACAATCAGATAACCAAGCTTACGAATCTTAGTTACAGTTGATATATTATTAATAGAACTACTAAAAATAAATGGGCCTTATGACTCGTATGTGTAGCAGTAGCAGCTACAACCAGAAACACAATTATTACTTGATGTTAGGTATTATTGAGTTAATTCTTTAGATAAGTTCAAAGACATAATGTCATTTCATTTTCAATAGTTAATTTTGCTATAATTATTCGATTCATTAGCAGACAATGTTTTCCAAATCGATAGTACGCACAATCCAGAGTAATGGTCTCTTATGTGATTAAGTAAACCATCAAACTTATCTTACTATTGAATGTGAATAACAAACAACAACTTTTCATTTCGGATTTGTAACACTATTTAAGATAATCGTACTGCCGAATTTATGAGGAACATCATATAGCAAAACATTTATAGACAGTCCGTTAACTTAATCAGTGTATAATAATTGAGACCGGTCTTCTCATTATTGAACATTTTATTGCACCGTAATTCCAATGAAAAGTTATGAAATTCAGAAAGTTTTGATTTTGATAGAATTTAGTGTAATCTAATCAAAAAAATTAAATTTAAATAAACATTAGGTTTTTATTAATTATTGAAAAAGTTTATTTTAAAAAAACAAAGCGTTCTTATTTTTAAATGTTTTTTTTTAATTAAAGGATCACAAGGATCCAATTCGAAATACCCAAAATGACAATCATAAATATTCGAAATTCTGACTATAATTGAAAATTTTAATACAAATTTTCAGCTTTTCAGTATTTTGAATATTTGAAATTGTCATTATCGATGCATTTTTGAACGGATCTCCAACAATCAAATGATTCTTGCTGTTGCAATAAATTTATCACAGCGAACATAAAACTTTTGTAGTTCTTGTAATCCAAGAGCTAAATGCTGAGATACGAGTTGAAACGTTTGGTAATGTAGCTGTTTCACATGGTTTTTCTCCATATGATAAAGTACCAACTAATTTTGGTCCACCAGTTTTAACAAGCACTGGACCACCACAATCTTCATGACATGCTGTACGAGATGCAACAATACGTGTACAAATATTTTTTGAGTTAATTACTTTTCGATTTTCCCAGCTTCGTTTACATTGAGTGTTCGTTATAATTGGCATATTAACGCATTGTAACACAGTCGTAATATTGTTAGCTAATAAAAATATATGAAATTCAATTTGATAATTATTTTTATGATATTAACAATTACCGGTATCGCTCGTAATGCCCCATCCACATGTCAATGATGTTCGACCAGCAAATGAACTGGCTGTTGCACAAACAAATGGAATTGGTCGAATACTTCCTAAAAGAAACAATTTTTTTTTTGTAAATTTTCTTAAAATATTATTTTCTATAGTCTCATACTCAGTGATGTTTTAGCTCTGGGATTTAGTTGTAATAGAGCAATATCATTAATAGTTACAGTTGCATTCCTTACAAATTTTGGATGAATAAATATTTGTGATTGTGTAACCTTAATTTTTTGTGGTGTAGGTTCATTTCTATTAAAAACACCTAAATGTACTTCAATAGAAGTGGCTCTGTAATATGGTTATGTATAAAATTGAAAATTATATAATTATATTCAATATTTTTTACCCGAAACCACAATGACCTGCTGTAACTACCCATTGGCTGGATATCAATGAACCAGTGCAAACTTCTTTTTCTTGTGGTCTTTGTATATACAATAGCACAACGTGTGGATTTTCATAGCGACCTGGTGTAAAACCATTAATAATACGATCATGTGGTCTGTCATCTTCTGCTTCATCTGCTGACGTAAATGCAGCTAAACTTATTATTAAAATTAATATAAATTTAAGACACATAATTAGTGTAAACTGAATTGATTTTCATTTAGTAATGAACATAATTAAATCAATTTTTAGTATATTTATAGGAAAAGTCGACAAAAGAAACTTTGTAATTTAGGTTACCAACATTGCACAAGATATAAATGGAAAAGTTTATTTCGTTTTGTTCGGTTAATATGCCAAATGAACAATTGACTGAATGAACAATTCTCAATTCAACGAACACATTTAACTTATAAACTACAGAATTTATTCATTTTCGTCCATTTATCAGCATTTATCTGAAATTTGTTTACCGAATTTTTTAAAACAAATTTCTAAGGAGTAATGTCAAATTTTGTTTCTGTCAACTGTTCATTTAAACAATTTTAACTCCCACTTGTTTATTATCGTTAAATAGCATTTATATGCGATAAATAAATAAATTATATTTATTCAGGTGAAAAATGCATTTATTACAAACAAAATTTCATTAATTAACAATGTAAAATAATTAATTATTAAATTACTTAACACATTTAAATTTAGGTTATAATTTTTCTTTTGATAACTTTTTATATAAATTAACCAGCTTCGTCCTTCCTAACTTATAACGACTTTAACAATTATGAAGTTCAGATCGACAGAAATTTTTATTTTAATACTTTACTTTATTGTACCGGCGACAGCTGATCCTGATGATGAAAACGATGCTGATGGTGGCGATATAATATATCCTGTTGAAGAAGGCGACGAGGGAGGTGATCCTGATCATGGAGGCGATACACTAGATGATAATATCGATAAAGATGATGATCTAGATACTCGAATTATAAATGGTTACACTCCAGGTCCATTAGATAATCCATTTGTTGTTCGATTGAAAGTTACATTTCCAGATGGTACAAGTCTATGTAGTGGGGTTTTACTATCTGATAGTTGGGTGGTAACAGCAGGACACTGTGCTGATGAGTAAGTTTGTTTTTGTGTTCTATTCTTATTATTACTCTGTATTGTAATTTTATTTTCAATTAACAGCGCAAGTTTAATTGTTGCACAAACTGAAGGTCCACTACAAACAATTAACATTACTGCAAGTAACATATTTGTTCATGAAAATTATTTCGTTAGTGAAACGGAAGTTAAAAATGATATTGCTTTGTTACGTTTAAATCCAAGAGCTAAAATCTTTACAAGTAATTTTAAATGAATTTTAAATTAATTGAAAAATTTAATTAACAGACTGTATAATAAACAGCAACTCGTCGAATCAGACCTATACATTTTGCGTGTTCAACAAAAAAATACAATAAAAAATAGACCAGCCAATATTCGACAGAAGATGGCAAAACGCTTATTGTATTTTTTTGGTGTTTTTAATATCAAGTTGTCCTGCAAGTTTATGAGTGGAACCATTCGCTTAAGTTTGACAACACTGTAAAAGAATGTGTAAAATAATCCTCAGCGAGGTCTTATTTAGATTCATTATTCAAAGTAGCTAGTGAATTGTTTACGAATATATATTTATTTATTAATTTATTTACGTTTAACTCAAACCATTACAAATTTATAAATTTTATAAAAAATAAAACTAACGATTACACAATAAATAAAAAATTATTGATAATGCTATGAACTATTGCAAAAGTTGATTTTATTCATTCTTTCTTTTGTTAACTATAAAAATCGAATTGACAGCTGACAGCGGAGGGAAGTAAGTAGCGTTCTTTTCAAAACTGGGAAACTTAAAGCTATTTGTGTGTCTTCCTGCTAATTGGTGTGTCTCTTTGACGCTGGAGCTACTATTTCAGTTTATCCTTTAGCGAATATTTTTATTTGTGAACAATTGGTAGAATCTGTTCTAAAACTTACTTTTTCTTCAATTTTGAGTCGAATGACTTGCATTTTCTGGTGACAACATAGGGAAGTATAAGCCTTTTTTCAGAACTGTGAACCTCTATGTAAGTAGTATCCTGTTAATTCAAGCTTTAATGTTTTTTTTTTCTATTTATTTTTATTTAATTGCTTATACAGGGTGTCCGCCGGAAAGGTATACTACTTTGTTTTGCCGCCATTGTGATAAATGTTAGTCTTGACAGTTCATATTTGGCAGTCGTGAAGTACACACGTGGCAAATTTATTATGGAAAAATATTCGATAAACCCACGTGTTTAAATAGTTAAAACATTTTATCAAAATCAATCATCGATTACTGTGACGATGAGAAAGTTACGTGAAATTTTTGGGAGAAACAACGTGCCAACAAAATGCACTATTTATCGTGTAGTGAATGATTTCGAAAAAAGAGGGTCTGTAAGTGATAGGCCCAAGCATGGGCCACAACGTACTGCAAGATCGGCTGAAAACATTACTGCTGCTTAAGAAAGTGTTCAAAACAATCCATCAACCTCAATTCGACGCCGTGCTAAGGAGCTTGGTCTTCAAAGAACAAGTTTGGCCACAATTTTGCACAAGGATTTGCATTTGTTTCCATTTAAGATTCAGTTGACACAAGAGCTTTTTCCACAAGACCATTTACGCCGCCGTTTATATGCCAATAGGATGTTACAGCTCGCCCATGTCAACCCCGATTTTCATGAAAAAATCATAATGAGTGACGAGGCACATTTTCATTTAAATGGATATGTGAACAAACAGAATAGTCGGTTCTGGGCAATGGAAAACTCTCAAATTATTCATCAGTCACCTTTACATCCATTAAAAGTGACAGTCTGGTGTGCAATTTGGTCAGGAGGAATCATTGGACCTTACTTCTTTGAAAATCAAAACGGCGTAACGGTAACTGTGAATGGGGAGCGATATCGTGATATGATTGAAAACTTTTTAACGCCACAACTGCATGCTTTGGGCTTGATTAACATGTGGTATCAACAAGACGGTGCCACATCGCATACAGTCAGGATTACAATGGAATTACTGCGAGACCTCTTTCCACAACAAGTTATTTCAAAAAATGGTGATGTTGATAGGCCTCCACGGTCGCCTGATTTAACTGCTCCGGACTGCTTTTTGTGGGGATATCTAAAAAGCAAGGCTTATTCAAACAAACCAGAAACGCTTGAGCAACTCAAACAAAATATTCGTGATGAAATTAATGAAATACCGCGTGAAATGTGTGAGAATGTAATGAAAAATGTGCTCAAAAGGGCTCGCATTTGTGAGGCTAACAGAGGCGGACATTTATCTGATATTGTATATTGTATTCCATACATAATTGCCGACATTAAATAAAACATTTATCAATATAAGATCCATTCTCTTTCATTTAATCAAAAATTATAAACAAACAAAGTAGAATACCTTCCCGGCGGACACCCGTATTTAGCATTTACTCTCTAGTCTTTTTACATTTTTCTGTTTTCGGTGATGGAAATATCATTTACTATTTCCCATGCCCATCCATAATTTATGACCCCCGCAACATATTTTCAGTACTGTCATTACGTTGTGTAGCATGTTTTTAATATAATGGGAATCAATTATACGAACTTGTAATAATGAATAAGATATTAGCAATTAATCTTCGTGATCATGAGGTATTTGCATTGTAAAAGATTCAGTATATTCCTATATGGAGGTAGAGGTAGCATCATTGGATTTAATTAATGTAAATTGCATTACCGGAAGTAATTTGTTTTTACTGATTCAATCCTCTTTATGTGATCAAGATAGTTTGTAAATTATGTGTGGATTACATAGTTTCGATCTGTTCAGTTTCGATTCGTTCAGTAAAGTTCAAATTTAACGTCTTCATATATTTTGTATTGGAAATCGATTGATTGGTTATAAATTACTGGTTTCGTGCATCTATACGTTATTAAAGGACATTTTTCAATATTTAAAAATAAGTTGTTATATTTAAATCAAATTTTAGATGTAATTAAGATCTTCCTGTACTGTAACACAGTCAGACAGTGATAAAAAAATATTTCATAAATTTTCATATCATCTACGTAAATGACCCGCTTACGTTTCTTAATAACACTTGATATATTATTAATAGAACTACTAAAAATAAATGGGCCTTATGACTCGTATGTGTAGCAGCTACAACCAGAAACACAATTATTACTTGATGTTAGGTATTATTGAGTTAATTCTTTAGTAAAGTTCAAAGACATAATGTCATTTCATTTTCAATAGTTAATTTTGCTATAATTATTCGATTCATTAGCAGACAATGTTTTGCAAATCGATAGTACGCACAATCCAGAGTAATGGTCTCTTATGTGATTAAGTAAACCATCAAACTTATCTTACTATTAAATGTGAATAACAAACAACAACTTTTCATTTCGGATTTGTAACACTATTTAAGATAATCGTACTGCCGAATTTATGAGGAACATCATATAGCAAAACATTTATAGACAGTCCGTTAACTTAATCAGTGTATAATAATTGAGACCGGTCTTCTCATTATTGAACATTTTATTGGACCGTAATTCCAATGAAAAGTTATGAAATTCAGAAAGTTTTGATTTTGATAGAATTTAGTGTATCATTGATGGAGGTTGCCTTTCGATATATTTTACAAAAAAAAAATTATAGCCCAAAATGTAATCTAATCAAAAAAAAAATTGTTTTAATAAACATTAGGTTTTTATTAATTATTGAAAAAGTTTATTTTAAAAATCAAAGCGTTCTTATTTTTAAATGTTTTTTTTAAATTAAAGGATCACAAGGATCCAATTCGAAATACCCAAAATGACAATCATAAATATTCGAAATTCTGACTATAATTGAAAATTTTAATACAAATTTTCAGCTTTTCAGTATTTTGAATATTTGAAATTATCATTATCGATGCATTTTTGAACGGATCTCCAACCATCAAATGATTCTTGCTGTTGCAATAAATTTATCACAAGGCACAAAAAACATTTGTAATTCTTGTAATCCAAGAACTAAATGCTGAGATGCGAGTAAAAACGTTTGGTAATGTAGATGTTTCACATGGATCATCTCCATATGATACAGCACCAACTAATTTTGGTCTTAGAAACAAACCAGTATTAACAACTAGTGGACCACCAGAATCACCATGACATGCTGAACGAGATGCAACAATACGTGTACAAATATTTGTTGAACTAACTACATTTTGATTTTCCCAGCTTCGTTTACATTGAGTGTTCGTTATAATTGGCATTTGAACGCATTGTAACACAGTCGTAATATTGTTAGCTAATAAAAATTTATAAAAATCAATTTGATAATTATTTTTATGATATTAACAATTACCGGTATCGCTTGTAATACCCCATCCACATGTCAGTGATGTTCGACCAGCAAATGAACCGGCTGTTGCACAAACAAATGGAATTGGTCGAATACTTCCTAAAAGAAACAATTTTTCTTTTTGTAAATTTTCTTAAAATATTATTTTCTATAGTCATACTCAGTGTTATTTTAGCTCTAGGATTTAGTTGTAACAGAGCAATATCATTAATAGTTACAGTTGCATTAGTTACAAATTTTGGATGAACAAATATTTGTGATGCTGTAACATTAATTTTTTGTGGTACAGGTTCACTTCTATCAAAAACACCTAAATGTACTTCAATAGAACTGGCTCTGTAATATGGTTATGTATAAAAATGAAAATTATATAATTATATTCAATATTTTTTACCCGGAACCACAATGACCTGCTGTAACTACCCATTGGCTGGATATTAATGTGCCACTACAAATTACTCTTCCTCCGTTTGCTAATTGTATAAACAATAGGACAACGTGCGGATTATTAAATCGACCTGGCGTAAAACCATTAATAATACGATCATCTGGTCTGTCATCTTCTGCTTCATCTGCTGACGTAAATGCAGCTAAACTTACTATTAAAATTAATATAAATTTAAGACACATAATTATTGTAAAATGTAAACTGAATTGATTTTCATTTAGTAATGAACATAATTAAATCAATTTTTAGTATATTTATAGGAAAAGTCGACAAAAGAAACTTTTGTAATTTAGGTTATCAACATTGCACTATATATAAATTGAAAAGTTCATTTTCTTTTGTTCGGTTAATATGCCAAATGAACAATTGACTGAATGAACAATTCTCAATTCAACGAACACATTTAAGTTATAAACTACAGAATTTATTCATTTTCGTTCATTTATCCGCATTCATCTGAAATTTGTTTACCGAATTTTTCAATACAAATTTCTGAGGAATAATGTAAAATTTTGTTTCTTTCGACTGTTCATTTAATAAATTTTAACTTCTACTTGTTAATTATCGTTAAATAGTACATTTTTGTGAACCTAAGCTTCCTCTTTCTAATGATGTTTCATATGTATACTAATTTTATATGAATAGCGATACATCCAAGGCCGAAACAATTACTTTATTAGTACTGTGAAATTGTATTTAAATTTATATAAGTCACGCGGCTCTAGAAAATGCCCTGAGATGAACTGCTATTAATGTTAGGTTAAAGATATAGTTCTGAGTATTAAATATTATAGGATCTTTCCCAGATGTATAGAGTTTTAGTTCAAAAAAATCACAAACTTAATAAATAAAATAATATGAAGATCAATTTATTAAACTATTTCTTTGGAATAAAAGGGATTCATCCATAAAATTTTCTTCAAGCTACTGAAGATAATGTTAATCAAATCAAATCCAATCATTTTAAAATTGTTAATTTCTTTTTCAATTACCCGAAATTATCTAAAGTAACATCAGAAATAACAATTATTAATAAATATTACTTACATCTGATATGACCTCTTAAATTCTGCATTGCATTTTATAGAAACTTGTTTAACCGAAATTTATTTAAATTAAGCTTTTGTCACTATACAAATTATTGAAATTGAAATTAAATTTATTCAGGTGAAAATTGCATTTATTACAAACAAAATTTCATGAAATAATTAATTATTAAATTACTTAACACAATTAAATTTAGATTATAATTTTTCTTTTGATAAGTTTTTATATAAATGAATATAATAATAATAATAATAATAAAACTTTATTTGTATCAAAACCAAACTATATTATGTACAATATTATTACAATAAATAACTTATATGTTATAATTTAAACTTAATTAATAATTGATTTTTAATTCATTACATACAAAATTATTTAATATAATGAGAAGTATTAAAAACTTAAGCAAATTAGTTTTGGACAAATAGTTAGGGACATTCAATTGTCAAAAGGACAAGAGTCGAATGTACCATTAACAGAATTATAAATTAAATATTTGTTGAAGGGGTAATACAACATAAATAAATTAAATGAGAAAAAATTTAACTTAAAAAAAAAAAAAAAATAATAATAATATTAATTAAAAAGAAAACTAAATTAGAGGAATTAATACATTTAATATTTTACAGTGTTGAAATGAAAAAAGCCAAAGTTTAACTTGTTGTAAAAATTTTGATTCAATTCTCTCACATCTGCAACATATAGGTAATTTATTAAATAAACGCGGTGCAGTAACGCTATAAAAGTGACAATAATTCGATCTATTAATATTAGGTATAGTTACAAAATTTCTATTATTAATATGTAAATTGTAGTTTCTATTTAATCTGTCAGTATCATAACCTGCTTTAATAAAAAATAATTTGAGAACTCTAAAATAATAAAGCTGTCTTATAGGAAGAATCCTAAGATTTTTGAACAGCTCGAAACTAGGAGTATAACGATTAACTTTACATATATAATACGGATAGCATGTTTTTGTTTAACAAGCAAGGGTGCTATTTTATTTTCGTTAGTACCACCCCAGCAGTTTATACCATATTGAATTTTAGTTTTAAATAAACCATTATAAACTAATTTTAATATAGACATAGGACAGTATAAACTTATATGGTAAAGCTTTATTTAAATACTGTTTTAAGTATGAAGTGTGATTTTTCCAAGTTAGCCTAACATCTAATAAAATACCAAAATATTTAAAATGGTCAACACGTTCAATTTCAAAGCAATTATCAGTACAATTCATGTTTTCGTTAAAGATACGATGGATTTTTATCATGATTGCAAAAATTTATCAAGCAGTATTTTAAGCAACTTGGGGAATGATACACAAACGACATTTCATCACAAATTGAACCAGTAAGATTAAATAACATAAATTTTGTTTTATCACTATAATGATTAATTTATGAAATTTAAACCAACGACGAAGAATTTCCAAATCATGATTGACATTAAGATTAATATTAAACAAGTTTTTTTTTCAGAATAGGACAAAGCAGTAATGCAGTAACTTTCCCTTTAAATGGTTGAAAAAACAAAGAATTGACAAATATTAAAAACAATATTGGACCCAATACAGATCCTTGTAGAACACCAGCATTAAGAATTCTCTGACTACTAACACAATTACAAATTTTTACTGTTTGCCTACGATTTAATAAATAAGAATAAAACCAATCATGTATGAAAACCCTAAAACCCGCATTATATAGATTTTTAGCAACAATTCGTGATCCACCATATCGAAAGCTTTAGTTATATCAATAAACAAAGCAGCTGAAATTTCAGAATCATTTATTGAATTAAAAAGTTCACCACATAATTTTAGTAAGGCATCTTCAGTTGATCTTCCACTTAAAAACCCAAAAGTGACATTCACTGAGAAAATTAGTTTTATTCAAGAATAATAACATTCTAGTTTTTATACCCTTTTCGAAAACTTTTGAAAAAACTGATAGCAATGAAATAGGTCTATAGTTATTAACAGTCAAAGTGTTACCTTTTTTATGCAGTGGAATAACTAAAGAAGTCTTAAGAGAATCAGGAAATATTCCTTTCTGAATACTAAGATTAAAAATAAAACTTAGAACATCAACAACCTGTAAAGAAATATTTTTAAGAATTTTACTTGAAATTTTATCATATGCCGTTGTCGAATTACAAGTTTTTAAAGACATAATAATTTTATAGATTTCAGAAGAAGAAAAGTTATCAAAGAAAAAGCTTTGTATTTGAAAACATTCATGCCTGATTAAGTTATTACAGTGACATAATGAGTGATTACAACTTGCACAATCCTGAACTGAACTATAGATATTTCTGAAAAATGTTCATTAAATATATTAGCAACAACTAAATGATTTGAAATAATCGAATTATTATTATTTAATACAATTTCAGAATTTGGAACATTTCTATTAAGGATTTCATTTACAAGTGTCCATTCTTTTTTTGGATAATTCATATTATTGGTTAGACTTCTACTATTCTAATATTCATTTCTACATTTAGGAATTTCAGTTTTAATTATAGCACATAGTTTATTATAATACTTCTTGAGCCTTACGTTATTTGGATGTTTTTTAACACTGATACTAAGTTGATTTTTCTTTTTTATTTTTTATTTAGTAAGGATAATAATAACCATGGTTTAAGACATTTAAATTTATTACTATTTTTATTTATATATATACCACAATTTGAAATATGATTTTGCAATTTTGTTATGAAAATATTAAATGCAATAGATGGATCAACCGAATTATATACTTCATCCCACATTTCATAATTTAAATTATGTTTCAAAGTTGTAAAATCAATCTGTTGAAAATTATTGGATTCACATGATTTTTTTCTAGCAATAATATGATCAAACTGAACGCTAACTAAACAGTGATCAGTAATTGCAGTTTTACATTTAACACTATTGTTTCTATGTAATCTCAAATATACATGATCTAAACAAGAACTTGAATACTGCGATTGATGAGTAGGATTTGATAACATAGAACTAAAGCCAAAACTAGACAAAACTGACAGAAAATTATCAACAACAGATGAAATTGACAAGATATCAATGTTAAAATCACCAATAAGAACTAAGTTTTTACAAGTTTGATTTTCTAAAAATGTCAAAAATTCATCCAGAAAGACACCTACACTATACTAATGCAGTCTATAGACACAAACAAAACCATAACGAGAACCAGAAATTTCACAACAAATGCTAATCATATCAGCACTTTTAATACTAATATTAATTGTTTCGCATTTCATATCACTTCTAAAGAATACTGCGACACCACCAGAAGAGTAGGTATCATTACAATTTGCAGCAAATGTATAATTTGGTATTATAAAATTAGATTTTTTCAAAATCATAAATCCAAATTTCAGACAAAAAAATAAAATCTGGCAAATGATCAAGAGAAACAAGATGTGCGAAAAATGAATCAAAATTCTTTCTTGAAATGTTTGATGAATTATTGAAAAACCTGAACTATACTCTATGTCTAAATGATCTATACAGAAACAATTTTTGTTATCAGAAATTGATAATAATGTAGATTACTTCGAAACGTTCTCATCAGGTATGCGACAAGCATCTATTAGATTAATTTTTGCAATTGCAGCAAAATATAATTTACAATTACATCATTTTGATATAGCTTCTGCGTTTTTACAAAGTGACTTGCATGATATTATTTACATGAAGCAACCGGAAGTGTTTGTTGACATTAATTTTCCTGAAAAAGTTTGTAAACTTAAAAAACCACTATATGGCCTTAAACAATCAGGTAGATAATGGAACAAAAAAATAAGTGATTTTTTGATAAATATTGGTTTAAATGGTGACAATTGTGTATACGTTAAGAACATTAATGATTTAATAAATATTGTTGGTATATATGTTGATGATTTTATACTGGCATGTTCTTGTCAAAAGGATTTAATTTAATTGAAATAAAAACATTAATTGAAAAGGAATTTAAAACAACAGATAAAGGGCCATTAACGTATTTCTTAGGTATTAATGTTGTGTGTAATTATGAGAAGAAAACTATATGTATTGATCAAAAGCAATATATTTTAAATTTATGAAAAGATTTTGATATGTTAAATTGTAAAAATTGTTATACTCCTTTAGATGCAGGTGTAAAGCTGGAAAAATGTTCTAATGAAAATTGTAAATTAGAAAATCAAGTAAAATTTCAATCTTTAGTTCAGCGTTGTCCAACACCATCGCCACTCGCCACATGTGTCGAATAGACTATATGAATGTGGCGAATGCAGCACTGAAATAGATTTATCGAGAAATGTCATATTTCTTTTATTCGAGTAATATTTACTCAAATTGAACCAAATTCAATTACTTTCTAAACCAATTTCTTAAAGTTTTTTGTCACAAAATTAACCAGAAACGCAGAGATCGTTTTGTTAATGTGGGCTCGCCTATTAAAGTCAAATTAGTTTTTAGCGCTAGACTCAGGTATTGCAAAGCTGTTGACCATGTTTGGAACAACATGGGTGTGCGAATCCATTTTTTCAGCTGCAAATTTTATAAGATCAAAGTATCGATCCAATATGGGGGGCAAACGGGGGAAGGGTTGTCGATCTTTTAGATAAACAACTTTTTCTCAATTCCTACTCTCACCTCCACGTGGTGCCTCCTGGAAGTCTGATGTTACCTGGTAAACCATTCGGTCTTCACCGGGTGATGTAACATTGGTATAAACAGGTGGAGTAATGGGTCTTTACCGATTGTGAAGCTTGGTCAGGTTAGCAAACGAGAGAGGGAGAAAAATCCTATATACTGAACTGACAGTCAGTCACTATATAGGTAGGCGTCTGTTCTCCATGTTAGGGGCGGCCTTTTTAACTTACCTGGCGGCAGGTATAAAACGTACTTCCTTTTTATTGATGTCTAAAATAGAAGAAAAAAATCGAGTAGGGATATCTACTCAAACGTCGACAGATGCTGCGCCTGTCGGCGGGCCTCTCCTCTTCAAGGATAGGTCGCCAGCAGCCACGGTCTTAATGGTTACGAACACGGTATTGAATATTGATAATGGCAATGAATCTGACAAGGTACCTTTTCCTATTACCCGGGGGGCGGATAAGAAATGGTACCTTCGTTGGAAAAAGAATGGGAAGTCGGATGATGAAATTTTTGTCCTTCTAAAGGCTCGACGGGAGCGTTTAGATGCCACGGTAGGGACTTCCTCTTCTAGGAGTGATGAAACTCATACTCAAGCTGGTGAAGCTTCGAGTAAAAAGCGTAATCGTTCCGGGGAGGAGGTAGCCCCTAATGCAAAAAGAGCCATCAGGGTGGAGGGGCAGTCAGAGTCTAAGACTAGGGCTGCCGGTCCACCTAAGGATGACCCTTTAAAAGTGGCTCTAATAGATAGAGGACATCCAGAGGGTAAAGTTCCCGGTCATTACCAGGAAATATTAATGCAGAAATATGAAGATTGGCAGGTAGAAGTCCTATTGACTGAACCCGTGAATTTTGTTCCACAGTTTATGTGGAGTAAATTCAAGGGTGATGTACTTAGGATTACCTGCCTAAATGAAGAAACAGTTTCCTTCCTTAAGGAACAAGTAAAGTTGTGGGAACCACTGTGGCCAGGGGCCGAACTTTCAGTGGTGGGTATGTTGGAGGTTCCGCGTTTGGCCAGAGTAACACTCTGGCTGAATAACGATAGAAGGGAACCGAAAGATGTCCTTAAATTGATTGAGGTCTTAAACCGAAACATCAATTTAAAGACATCGGGTTGGTCGATCTACCATAGGGAGATCAAAGAAGAGGGTCAGCTTCTGATTATGGGAGTCGACAACGAGTCTCTGATGACTCTTAAGAAAGAATCTGGAAAAGTCTTTTACATTTCTAGAAAGGTGATAATTAATCTCCCAAAATCAGAGGGCGATGACCAAACTGGTATACCTAGCAAGGATATCGATCTTGATTCCTTGTTGGGTGGTGTTGGTGAGTTAAATGTTGCGTCATCCGATGTTGGCACTGATTTCACCAGTTTATCTGATGAAGATACGCTGACTGACGATGAAAATGTTTTAAATAATACCTGTGTATTTGTAGAAAGGGCAGTATCTTCGGATACTACTGATGAAGAAGAAGATAATCAAGAACATTAGATGAAGGTTGTCCAGGCAAACCGTCATCGTAGCGCGGCCGCCACAGCCAAGCTAAGGGAACGCCTTTTACTAGGTGAATTCGATGTGGCAATCATCCAAGAACCTTATACTAGTGGTAGCAAAGTTCTTGGGTGGAATGCAAAGGAGATACAGATATTTTACGACATCTGTAATGGTAGGCCCAGATCTTGTATAATCACAAAAAATTGTGATAATATAGTTTATATTCCCCAGATTAGTAATAATGATAATGTTGCGGTACTTTGGGGTAAGAAGGATAATGGTTGTAATCAGGATATCATCATCGCATCGTGCTACCTACCGTATGATTCACCAGACCCCCCACCAACGGTAGGTCTAAAAAATATTGTGAATTATGCGGTAAGAAACAAGAAGGAACTTCTTATCGGTTGTGATGCAAATTCACACCACACAATATGGGGAAGTACTGACACAAATAATAGGGGTAAGTCACTCTTAGAATTCCTACTAACCAGTGACCTATATGTACTAAATAAAGGCAATAAGCCCACTTTTCAGAATAAGAATAGGAAACAGGTTATTGATATCACTATTGGTACAAAGTATATACAAGATTTAGTCTCGAACTGGTTTGTCTCTATGGAACCTACCTTTTCTGACCACTCTTGGCTATGTTTTTCATTGGGTCTCGGAAAAAAACTTGCCAGTCCCTTTAGAAACCCCCTTAAAACAAACTGGCAGGTTTATATAGAATAATTAAAGGCTAGATTAGAACGGTTAGAACCCATCCAGGGTTTAGGTTCAAGAACGGATATAGAAAATGAAACCACGCATATTACAAATGTGCTGTCTGAATCGTTTAATATAGCTTGTCCCCTAAGGAAACCTCATTGTAAGGCTAGGCAACCTTGGATGACAGGTACCTTATTGGATGAACGGAAAAATGTAAGATCGCTTTTTAATAAAGCGAGAAATCGGAACTCAGAAATTTGCTGGGAACAGTACCGTAGTGCTCTAAAGAATTTTAAGAAAAACTGTAGGAAATCTCAGAGAGAGTCGTGGGTAAATTTCACGGAACAAGTAGAAGGTGTGAGTGAAGCGGCTAGGATGAAGAAAATTCTGGCCAAATCACACACGCAACCGGAATTACTGGAAAATGAAAATGGTGACAAAACTAACTCAATGGAGGAGAGTTTAGACATTCTTATGTCTGTTAACTTTCCAGGTTGTCTCCAGGTTGACGAGGTAGAAGAGGGTACCTCTGTCGCTGTAACGAACGAATCCCTTCACTTTTTAAGTAGTTTAATCACTGAAGAAAAAGTTAGATGGGCAATTGATTCCTTCAAGCCATTTAAATCACCAGGAACAGACGGGATCTATCCCGCCCTTTTACAGAAAGCAAACAAGGCCTTCATTGTTAGGCTTTGCAGGTTATACATAAGTTGTCTGGAAATAGGTTATATTCCAAAACGATGGCAGGAATCTAAATTAGTTTTCATTCCTAAACCAGGTAAAGGTAGCTATGCGTCTCCCAAGGCATATAGGCCTATCAGCTTAACTTCGTTTTTATTGAAAACACTAGAAAGAATTATTGAACACGATATCAGAGCTGTAATTACAGCTTCGGGTATCTCACAATCTCAACACGCATACTGTAAAGGTAAATCTGTTGAATCTGCTTTGCATTATGTAGTAAATACAATTGAAAAAGGTCTTGGTAACAAGAACATGGTTTTAGGCATGTTCATTGACATAGAGGGCGCTTTTAATAATATTAAAACTGATTCAATAATTGCTTGCTTGTTGAAACGGCAAATAAATCCATGTATTATTAGATGGATTTCCTTTGTATTAAAAAATAGAACTTTGATTGCAGAATTTAGTGGAACCTCAAAAATTGGTCGTGCACGTAATGGTACACCACAGGGGGGAATTCTATCTCCTTTGTTATGGTTGCTCGTTATGGACGAGCTCTTGCAGGACCTTTTGAGAGCAGGGTACTCTATTATCTGTTATGCAGATGATCTTGCTATACTGATTACTGGTAGATTTGAGTCAACTCTCGCCGAGCTTATGCAAAGTGCGTTAAACCTTGTTTCCAACTGGGCTACAAGAAACGGACTTAAGGTAAACCCGGAAAAAACTGAGACTTGTCTCTTTACGAATAAACGTAGTAGACCCAGTTTTATACTACCAAAAATTGGAGCTAAATCCGTCACTTTAGTTGACAGAGTAAAATTCCTAGGGGTAAATCTTGATAAGAAACTTAATTGGAGGCACCACCTCGAATCCAAGGCAGGTAAAGCAATCAAAGCTTTCTGGGCCTGTAGAGGTGCAATTGGGAAAAAATGGGGTCTGTCACCGAAGATTATACACTGGTTATATACCTGTGTAATTAGATCGGTTCTTACCTACGGATCCCTTGTCTGGTGGAAATCTCTAGAAGTCAGATCTAACTTAAAGATTCTGGAAAGTATTCAGCGGAAATGTTGCTTAGGTATTACTGGCGCTACTGCTAGCACACCGACGCGTGCCTTGGAAACCATCCTAGGTATGCAAAGAATCGATCTCTTTGTGAAATTTACGGCTGTTAACGCAGCCCTGCGGTTGAAACTGAATAATAATATGGTAACCTCAGGTTCGCCCACACCCCATACTACAATCATTCGTTTGATTGAAGCGTCGGGTTACAATTTGAATTTGTCCAATGATTATCTTCCAAGTACAATAATATTTGATGAAGGTATCATAACTAGAATACCGTCTAGAGGGGAGTGGGAGAATAGTACACCCATTCCCCTTAATAGCACTGTACTGTATACTGATGGATCCAAAATGGAATCAGGATGTGGTGCAGGAATTTTCTCCGGCGATCTGGACCTGAGTGTCAGCATCAGATTAGATAACCACACCTCAATTTTTCAGGCTGAGATTGCAGCTATAAAAACTGCCGCGGAATTAATAGTAGATACCAATCTGTATAATAAAAATATTGTGATTTGCTCGGATAGCCAAGCGGCTATCAAAGCACTGGAAAATAGATCAATTAACTCCAAATTGGTTTTTGAATGTCGAACTTTCCTTAGGCAAGTGAAGGCAAATAATAATAATTTGCTTATTATCTGGTCTCCCGGTCACAGGGATATAATGGGAAACGAGAAAGCGGACGAATTGGCTAGAGGCGGAGCGATAGATAGCAGTCTCCCAATTTGCCAGATCGGTTACCCAGTCAGCTCAATAAAAAGACTGTTTAAACTATGGCTAGTAGAACAAAACACGTTAGAATGGGTTGCGCTAAACAGTTGTCTTCACACAAAACTGTTCTGGAGTAACCCCAGCGCTAAAAAATCAAGAAGTATTCTGAATATGTCCAAACCCATGCTCAGATTGTACACAGGAACTGTCACGGGGCATTTACTATTACGTAAACATGCCGGGCGACTCGGACTGACAACTGAAACCGCTTGTAGAGGCTGTTCTGAAGATGAGGAGACAATTGAACATATTTTATGTCACTGCCCTTATCTGTGCAATAAAAGATTAAAATTTTTCGGATCTTATTTTGTAGAAAATTTAACAGAATTAAGCAGTGAAAAACCTGCTAAGTTGTCAAACTTTATAAAGGAGGTGGGATGGCACGATTCGTGGTGAAAAAAAATAATGGTAAACGTTTCGTAAGGGGGTACAACGGACCGTACGGTCTAGGTACGTGGTTTGGCCGCTTCCATTCCCTCCTTTTCAAACCAACCAACCAACCATCGATCCAATATATTGACAACAATTTGGAGGCAGAACTAAAATATGCAGTTAACCTGTTTTTTATACCAGATTTTAAGAGCATGGTGCAAGAAAAAAATTGCCATACATCACATTAAAAATTTTCGGATTTTTTATCTTAATAATAACTTGTGAAATACAATGATACAATATATGCAATGAATTTAACGTACATAAAACATATTTTTTATATTTTTTTTTAATGTGGCGAATGAAATTATTTAAAAATAGCGATTGTGGCTAAAAACGAATTTCTGTTGGACACCGCTGCTTTAGTTGGATCTCTTTTGTATTTGGCAATATGTACCAGACCTGATATTATGCATTCAGTGAGTAAATTATCGCAATTTAATACGCACCCGCACTCTGAGCACTTTGTAGCAGCAAAGCACTTAATGAAATATCTTCAATTTACATCACATTTGAAGATGACTTTTGCGAAAACATCAAAACCACTCATTGGCTATGTAGACGCTGATTGGTCTGGTGATATAAATGATCGAAGGTCATACACGGGGTACGTATTTTTTATGGCTGGCTGTGCTGTTACTTGGGAGTCCAAGAAAGTAGCATCAGTGGCCCTTAGTAGTACGGAGGCAGAATATATGGCGCTGTCTCAAGCAACAAAAGAATGTATTTATTTGAGAAATTTCATCAAAGAACTTGGTTTTGAAATTTTTGTAAATGGTCCAACTGTAATGTGTAGTGACAACTTAGGAGCACAACAATTAACAAAGAATCCTGTATTTCATGCCAAAACCAAACATATAGATATACGTTATCATTTCGTTCGTGAAATATATCAGCAAGGCACTATTGAATTAAACTATGTTCAGTCAGAAGATATGATTGCTGATGTATTAACAAAAAATTTAATGAAAATTAAACATTTGAAATTTGTATCATTATTGGGACTGTCGTAAAGTAAATTTATTAATTTAAAATTTTTTGCATTTTAAATTTAAAAACTTTATAAATTTAGTTTTTTTATTTGTTATAAAAATTAATTTAATTTTTTATGTGATCCTGATTTGAGGGCTAGTGTTGTAATTATTTAATAGCAATTCAATATCACTACATTTATATTTCTTTTTCACATTGTATTAATTGTAAATTGTAACAATGATAATATTCTTTTGAAACAATTGTTAATTTCTTTTAGTCTCTAATCAAACTTTATATCAACCAGATATCTTTAATAAATAATTATATTATATAAAAACATAGTTTTTATAACAAAATCAAATTTTAGATGTAATTGAGATCTTCCTGTACTGTAACACAGTCAGACAGTGATAAAAAATATATCTCATAAATTTTCATATCATCTACGTAAATGACCCGCTTACGTTTCTTAATAACACTTGATATATTATTAACAGAAATAATAAAAATAAATGGGCCTTATGACTCGTATGTGTAGCAGCTACAACCAGAAACACAATTATTACTTGATGTTAGGTATTATTGAGTTAATTCTTTAGTAAAGTTCAAAGACATAATGTCATTTCATTTTCAATAATTAATTTTGCTATAATTATTCGATTCATTAGCAGACAATGTTTTCCAAATCGATAGTACGCACAATTCAGAGTAATGGTCTCTTATGTGATTAAGTAAACCATCAAACTTATCTTACTATTGAATGTGAATAACAAACAACAACTTTTCATTTCGGATTTGTAAAACTATTTAAGATAATCGTACTGCCGAATTTACTTAATCAGTGTATAATAATTGAGACCGGTCTTCTCATTATTGAACATTTTATTGCACCGTAATTCCAATGAAAAGTTATGAAATTCAGAAAGTTTTGATTTTGATAGAATTTAGTGTATCGATATATTTTGGCCTTTCGATATATTTTTCAAAAAAAAATTATAGCCCAAACTGTAATCTAATCAAAAAAATTAAATTTAAATAAACATTAGGTTTTAATTAATTATTGAAAAAGTTTATTTTAAAAAAAAAATTATTTTTAAATGTTTTTTTTTAATTAAAGGATCCAGTTCGAAATACCCAAAATGGCAATCATAAATATTCGAAATTCTGACTATAGTTGAAAATTTTAATACAAATTTTCAGCTTTTCAGTATTTTGAATATTTGAAATTGTCATTATCGATGCATTTTTGAACGGATCTCCAACCATCAAATGATTCTTGCTGTTGCAATAAATTTATCACAAGGCACAAAAAACATTTGTAATTCTTGTAATCCAAGAACTAAATGCTGAGATGCGAGTAAAAACGTTTGGTAATGTAGATGTTTCACATGGATCATCTCCATATGATACAGCACCAACTAATTTTGGTCTTAGAAACAAACCAGTATTAACAACTAGTGGACCACCAGAATCACCATGACATGCTGAACGAGATGCAACAATACGTGTACAAATATTTGTTGAACTAACTACATTTTGATTTTCCCAGCTTCGTTTACATTGAGTGTTCGTTATAATTGGCATTTGAACGCATTGTAACACAGTCGTAATATTGTTAGCTAATAAAAATTTATAAAAATCAATTTGATAATTATTTTTATGATATTAACAATTACCGGTATCGCTTGTAATACCCCATCCACATGTCAGTGATGATCGACCAGCAAATGAACTGGCTGTTGCACAAACAAATGGAATTGGTCGAATACTTCCTAAAAGAAACAATTTTTCTTTTGTAAATTTTCTTAAAGTATTATTTTCTATAGTCTCGTACTCAGTGTTATTTTAGCTCTAGGATTTAGTTGTAACAGAGCAATATCATTAATAGTAACAGTTGCATTAGTTACAAATTTTGGATGAACAAATATTTGTGATGCTGTAACATTAATTTTTTGTGGTACAGGTTCACTTCTATCAAAAACACCTAAATGTACTTCAATAGAACTGGCTCTGTAATATGGTTATGTATAAAAATGAAAATTATATAATTATATTCAATATTTTTTACCCGGAACCACAATGACCTGCTGTAACTACCCATTGGCTGGATATTAATGTGCCACTACAAATTACTCTTCCTCCGTTTGCTAATTGTATAAACAATAGGACAACGTGTGGATTATTAAATCGACCTGGCGTAAAACCATTAATAATACGATCATCTGGTCTGTTATCTTCTGCTTCATCTGCTGACGTAAATGCAGCTAAACTTATTATTAAAATTAATATAAATTTAAGACACATAATTATTGTAAAATGTAAACTGAATTGATTGTAATTTAGTAATGAACATAATTAAATCAATTTTTAGTATATTTATAGCAAAAGTCGACAAAAGAAACTTTGTAATTTAGGTTACCAACATTACACTAGATATAAATTGAAAAGTTCATTTTGTTTTGTTCGGTTAATATGCCAAATGAACAATTGACTGAATGAACAATTCTCAATTCAACGAACACATTTAAGTTATAAACTACACAATTTATTCATTTTCGTTCATTTATCCGCATTCATCTGAAATTTGTTTACCGAATTTTTCAATACAAATTTCTGAGGAATAATGTAAAATTTTGTTTCTTTCAACTGTTCATTTAATAAATTTTAACTTCTACTCGTTTATTATCGTTAAATAGTATGTACATTTTTGAGCGATAGCTTACAGCTTAAATGTGAACCTAAGCTTCCTCTTTCTAATGATGTTTCATATGTATACTAATTTTATATGAATAGCGATACATCCAAGGCCGAAACAATTACTTTATTAGTACTGTGAAATTGTATTTAAATTTATATAAGTCACGCGGCTCTAGAAAATGCCCTGAGATGAACTGCTATTAATGTTAGGTTAAAGCGTATTAAATATTATAGGTATCTTTCCAAGATGTATAGAGTTTTAGTTCAAAAAAATCACAAATTTAATAAATAAAATAATATGAAGATCAATTTATTAAACTATTTCTTTGGAATAAAAGGGATTCATCCATAAAATTTTCTTCAAGCTACTGAAGATAATGTTAATCAAAGCAAATCCAATCATTTTAAAATTGTTAAATTCTTTTTCAATTACCCGAAAATATCTAAAGTAACATCAGCAATAACAATTATTAATAAATATTACTTACATCTGATATGACCTCTTAAAATCTGCATTACATTTTATAAAAACGTCGAAATTTATTTAAATTAAGCTTTTGTCACTATACAAATTATTGAAATTGAAATTAAATTTATTCAGGTGAAAATTGCATTTATTACAAACAAAATTTCATGAAATAATTAATTATTAAATTACTTAACACAATTAAATTTAGGTTATAATTTTTCTTTTGATAACTTTTTATATAAATTAACCAGCTTCGTCTTATCTAACTTATAACGAATTTTACAATTATGAAGTTCAGATCAACAGTAATTTTTATTTTAATACTTGTTTTTATTGTATGTTTGAAAGCTGATGAAAGCGATGAGGGAGCTAATAGTGGCGATATAATCGATCCTAATGATGACGGTGATATTAAAGATAATGGCGGCAATATAAGTAATCCTGATTTTGAAGACGGTGATGGAGATGATATTGAAGATGATGGCGACAATATAAGCAATCCTGATGTTGAAGGCGATGATGAAGATGATGAAGACGATGCTTGGAATAAGAAAGATAATAGTGGAGATAATGTAAGGGATCCTGATGATGGAAACGATTCTCAAAATACATTTGGTGATGGAGATGATGGAGGCGATGATGGTGATGATCTGGCTGACACACTCTAATAACAAAGATGATGTCAAAACGTTTTTTATATTATTTTCAATATCTTACAGGTTTATAGCATAATTATTATTAAAGAATTCCAAGAAATTAAATTATAAAATCAATAAAATAAAAAATAATTTGTATTATTTCTTATCTCCTGAAACTTTTGAATTAAGTGTCACAGCACTGTAAGAGCATGTAGAAAATATTCATATCATTCTTAAGATTTACGAAATTATTTACGAATGAATTTATGAAATACGCGATATTTGTAGTTAGTTTACAGATTGTTTAATATCTGTAGCAATTCCAACCAAGAAGACAATTTATTGATGTTACATAGTATTATAAGGCATCCTTAAGACCCCTTAATTGTGAGAGACCCAGAAGACATGAATTCTTTGGGTTTATTCGAATAAGTCCTGTTAATTCTGTCTCATATGTTAATAATGTTAATATTAAAAATGAACTTCATTAAATTCTAAATTGATTTGATTATGTTCTAACTAATTGTATTTTTACATAAGTAAATATATTATTCATTAAATTTAAGGACCTTTTTACAAAATTACCATATAAAATTTCATTATCAATTCAAAATAAGAAAAGTATATAATAAATCAAATATGAATTTCTTAAAAATCAAATCAAGTGATCACAAAACCCAATAATTAATCAAATATATTAGATTAGATTGACGTGTCAATCTGTAATCCGGGCACTATTATAATTCTCTCAAATATTTAAATTTCATCATGAATTCCATTGATTTTTCTAAAGGATCTAGATTTGAAACCCATTTAATTTCAGTCAATGACGTATTATCTGTCTCAATACAAACAGATTTCACCAAATTTGGATTGAAAATAATGGACGACGATTATTTTATAGACCATAGGATTAAAATATACGAAATATTACAGTACCAAAATATAAGAAGATTAACTGGAAACTTTAAGGATTCAAATTGGAATTGAATTAAACTTTCAAACCCTTCTAGATCCGGAGCCCAAGCGATAACAAATTGGTATGGACAGAAAAGTTTCGACTTGGCTGATTTCCATTTCTTCTAAAACAAACAAATAAAAAACCCCTTAAAATTAAGGATATCGTTTTGCATATAAATTAGACATCCAATATGACAAATGTATAAATATCAAAAAAAATATAAAATGTATTTCTTTGTTATCCTTAATTTTTTCCACAAAAAAAAAATATTTTCATTGAATAAACAAAAAAAAATCCTTTAAATAAGAAATCTTTCTTCATTTTTGTTTTTAATACCAAAATAAAAAAATTAAGACGAAACTTTTTTGAGCCATTTCAAAGGACAAACAACAAATTTTCACATGTACTATTTAAATAAATATAATTCTTATTAATATGTAAAAAAAGGATATTTTTATTTATATGCACAATAAAATGTGGTCAAGAGAAAACTTATTTTAAATAATCCTTTAAGTTTTTTTTTGTTAAGTTTTCATCTTGTGAATTAAATAAAGTTCTGATGACAAAAATGTAAACAAACCGAAATTTATTATATAAATAAAGAAAATCATTTTTTGAGTAACAGCGACTTTTAAACTGAAGTTTGCGAAACTCCAGTGGATAAAATGTGATCAAATTGAACCTACAGAGAAAATAAATATGATATAATTGTTAAAATGGATCATTGATGATGGATTAATCTAACTAATGATCTAGGATAATACAAGTTGACATGCTCATTACTTCTTCTAGAATTCACTTCATCATATTATTGTAAAAAATGGGATTTATAGAGTTATCTGATTACGTTACTAATTCTTAGGATTATTTAACATCTTATTCTACCAAATCTTAAGCAAATCTTAGAAGAGAGGAAGTCTTCAATTTGCTTAGAGAAACGTTGTGTCTTAATTATTATAATTGATTAGAAATGGTGACTTGAAAGAGCAGTTAAATGAAGAACCCCGCAATCAATTCAAACACAGGATCAGTAATTTCTAACCAGAATCACGGAAACTCCTTCAGGTCTCCTTTCCAAATTGCTTTATAGTTTCAATGGTATGCTATACCAAATCTTGATATATATCTTTACGGAAAGTTCGGCTTCGGATAACATCCAAATTAATGAAGTAATGAGCCAACATTGAGCAATGTGGAACAATACATTTAAATGATATTCATGAAAAAAAAATGACTGAATAAATGAAAAAGAGTTAATATAATGGGTAAGAAACAGCATCCATAATATCTCTGATTTTTGATCTTTTATTGATTGTGCAGAATTTTTTGTAAAAATAAATTTGTCCTATAACTAAAAATTTTGCTTTAATACTTTCAATACTGAAAATTTGCAACTGATTCCAGCTGAACCTAAATGAATAATTGACATGATCATCGAGACAAAAGTAATTTAATTTCTGAAGACGTTATACAATGTAAAAGCAGCTTTATACAAATGATTAAGAAGCACTGCTCTTTATACAAACAAAGAATTATAAATTTTGTCATATTTAACTTTTCAATTCATTTTCTTAAAAGAAAAAAAATCCTTAAAAAGACATAAAACCACTTTATTAAATATAGTCCTTACTCAAACCTTTTCCAAAAAAAACTTTTATACTTCAAATTGTCTTGTCTTAATAATACAAAAAAAAATAATACACAAATTCAGGACTTTTTAATACACAAGGACTTAATTTTTCCAAAAAACTAAATAAAATGTCAACAAAAATATTGTCAAGGATTTAAAATATTAAAGAAACCACAATTCACACATACACACACAAACAAAAACATTTAAAAATATTATGTGTTTCTTTTCATAGAAAAAGGACTTAATCCTTTTTATTTTAATGTCCAAATAAAAACCATTTCAATCTCAGATCTTGTGTATGAGATAACAACCAACAACAACAGAAAAAAAGGTCCTTAAAAAATCTTTTTAAATCTACTATAAAAGATCTTCAAGTAATTTACTTAAGACAATCAAAATTTACAACAAAATTATCATATTAAACATTTACAGGACAATTTTTCACAAAATTGTGGTTTTACAGGAGTAAGAGATGGACATACACATAAAATTTATCCTTTGACAAGTTCAGTTTTTTTTCTTTTTGTTGTTTGTAAATTTTAATTGTCCTTTAAGTAAAATTCAAATTTTGTCCAAAAATTTTTGATATATTTTTTTTCCTATGGACAAGGATATTTTAAAATTTTAGTTATTTCTTAAGACTTTTCGTAAAATATCCTTTCTTATTTTGATTAAAAATAAACTTTTTAATTATATTATTTCATTTTTTTCTGTTACTGAAAACAATTTTACGTTATAACATTTAATTTTTGTGAAAACAAAAATTAAAGGATTTTATGAATAATTTTTGAAATGGGTCTATATAAAAAAAGGACTAAATTAAATAAATTTATTGTATATATATACATTTTATTGAAACAACAACAAAAAATAATATTAATTTAACAAGGACTTTGTACGAGGGTAAATTATTTTTGTGAATAATTTATTTAAAAAAAAAAAATATTTGAAAATAATTAAAATTGAAGTTAAGAAGTTATTAGATAACAATATTTTATTACAAGGATATTTAAATGAAATTTATTTGAATATTAATAAATTTCATTAAATCAACGACCTTGATTTTTGTTTAATTAAAGGAAAATATAATTTTAATTGAAACGGAGATTTTTTTAAATGAAAATATTCAAGGAATTTCATGTAACCAAAGAAGAAATTGTCTGTAAAAATTAATCGAAAAAGAGTGAACTGCGAAAGGAAGTTCCTGGCAATGGCAAGAACTAAGTATGGTTCTGTTGAAAATGAAGAATTGAATTAAATCCAGCCAATAAACGGCCTAACGTTATACTTCTTCAATGCCACGAGGTGGATCTAATCCTTCTAGAGACGGTTCACAAGGCTGATTGGGTAGGTATAAAACTGGTTCTATATCGCTAATTAGAATCTTGGATCGGTTACTGGAGAGTTGCTAGTTGTGATTTTATTCAATAAGTAATTTTTACCAGTAGCGATTTAGTCCAATAGTTTACATGTACACTTTTGCTACTGAATACGTAAAGCTTATTAAGTTAGGTAACTCCTCAGGAAACTCCTCAAGTTTGCTGCAATTATGAAATCCATAATAATGGTACCGCTATGGACCCAGTGTGGGTGTGGTCTATACAAGACTCTGCCTCAATTATAAAACCTAACCTAAGTTAAGATATTATTAATAGAATACAAATTGATTTAAAAAGCCTTTATTTCAAATGTGAGCAATTGCAAAATCCACTACTTTCAATGATTTAAAAAAAAATTATTTGTAATTTTTGGCCGAATTGATGAGCTTGTATAAATGTGGCTAGGTTGTTGATACGATTTACTCTTTCACTAAATTAATTCAATTAAAATACTCAGCTTAGATATTCAATCAAAATTTGAAAATATTATGGATCTCAAGTTTTGAAAGTAAACAGCATAATTTTATATAAGAATTTCTTCATTTTGTAATATTTCCATGTGATAGTGACAGTTCACAAATTACTTGTCACATTTTTTCGAACTGTATATTTTCATTAATATTTCATTTAAAATCCTTCCTAAATTATATAAAATGTCAAAAATATGATAATTTTTAGCAAAAACATATTTCTAGCTGTAAATTCTTCAAGGATTGTCAACACTAATTTGGACTAAATCACATGTAAATCATAAATATTAAGTCTGGCGCTACATAGTTTCGATTCGTTTAGTTTCGATTTGTTCCGCAAAGTTCAAATTTGGCGTCTCCATATATTTTATGTGGGAAATCGATTGAGTGGACACATAGGTCGAATCAGAACGAATCGAATCGAAAGAGTTTGGAACGATTGGAATTTTGCGTATTCAAACTGAAGGAAATATCAAGAGGAATGAAATTTGGCAGTTAAAAAAAAATATATTTTTTATTTAATCGATTGCAATCGAAAGCTATGTATTCAGTCTATACTTACAAGTCGAATCGAAACGAAACTGAATTGAACTGATCAAAACAATGTAGCCCAGCCTTTAGTCATTAAATTAATTCCAAATCTTAATAGTTTTTGACAATTTCGTAAGTCTTAATGAAACCTTTATCAATTCTCACCATAGCAAATACAAATGTCAGAATTAGTATTGCCAATATTGTTAAAATTAATTATTTTCAATAGAAAAATTTAATTTGGCTACGATAATTTCAAAAATCTGAGAATTGATGAAAATTGTAAACATTTTAAAGATTCCCCATAAAAACAAAATTTTTTTATTTGTAGTATGTCAAAAATAGTGTTGCTAATGCTAACTCTTTTATATTCAAATCACATGTGTAACAAATGATAAATTCTTTTTTCTTTTTTTGTAAATTTACAATAAACTTTTGAAAAACACTTAAAAAAATGATAAAATTCATCAATCTTTTTCCCAGTAGATTTTTGAAATTGTGATCCCCTTATACCAGATTTTCAACCTCCAAGAAATTGAAAGGAAATCGTAAGTGTTTTTGATGATGTGAAAAGGTATCTAAGTTGATAAATTGTATATATTATGATTTAACAGTAACAATAGACAATGTAATTACATGTATTGGTACAAAAAGATTTTTCCAACAATAATAGAATCATAACAACAAAATGATTGTATGTATATGAAATGAAATTTTCCGGAACAGTTTGTCATTATTTTCCATACTGTAAATGGTAAATATATGTAAAATAAGTTTGAAATTTTAAAGTACACCCAAGGGAAATAATAAATTTTCGCACTTTATCATAAAATATAAATTAAAAGTTTTCATTTTTATGTTTTATTTGAAAGAGAAATGAAATTATTACATATATAAATTTTAAAATAAATTGAATAAATAATATAATAAATAGTGTAAAATGTTGATAACGATTGTTTTAATTACGTTTTTAAGTTTTATTTTGAAAATATATTATAATTACATATTTTAGATTAGATAGAATTTGGTTAAGACACGAATATATTCTTCCTCACACTTCAACGTAAATGATATATTAAATATAAACTAGTTGAAGATTCGGTTCGTTTTCGAGTTTCTTTAGAAGCTCAGATATGCTTCCTTACGAATCTTTACGAATTACATTGATTCCATTATTTTTATCCAGCTAATTGAATTATTACAATTGATTGACTGGTAATCAATCCGACAGTGCGAAATGTTTGAACAGTGTATGCGTTAATTGTGTGGAAGTCATCACATCTATCCCATAGTAGATCAAAATATTTGCAGCGAAATGTAAAATCTGTACTAATGTATGGGAGTCACAATCTTGGGTAATCACAAACACAGAAACCCCATGAATAAAAAAAATGCTCATAAAAAAATGCTTACGAATTGTGAAATGTTCCACTCACGACGAATCATAAATGAAGACCTATAGAATTTGACGAAATAAGAACCAATCAAAGATTAATTAACAAATACTGGGAAGACCAGAAATATATAAACCCAGATAAACCTTAAAGAAGAGTATGTGGAGAATAGGAGACTTGAAGAAGTACAACAAATAAAAGAAATACCAAAAATAGGAAACACATGGGGAGAGAAAGGGAATATTATAAGAATAAATTGCATTGGGTAGCAAATATGGAGACTCTATGTTCCGTATTAGTGAATTAACAATTAACTATTGAAAAGTCTGTTACATTATGGTGCCTTTTTAACTTTTGTTAGTAATTTATTGAAGAACAAGAACAAACAAATAAGGAATTATCGAATTCAACATCATTATTAATTTTAAAACTATACGTTTGTACGTCTTTTTCGAGTAAAAATGATAATGTGGAGACTAATTATACGATTCATATAAAATGACAACATCTAAATTGAAAGTATGTAAAATTCTGCAACCATATACTACTCGGCTCAGAAACAGTTCACGAATTGCTGTACTTAAAAAACTCCTCAAATTTATTGCAATTACGAAATCTTTGGACGAGAATTAGTTATCCATAAAAGTGATATTACTATGGAATCAGTGTGGTTTATGTGAACAGCTCTGTGGTTACTATAACCTAACCTAACTTAAATTAGACACAAAAAATATACATATTACCATAATTCCATTAAGGAAATTCAAAATCCATTTATACAATTATGAATAATTTCAATTAATTCATAAATTCATAAAATTAATTTAATATTTTCCTTAATGACAAACAACAAATAACATAAATTTTATTAAATTTATTATTATACGTATATAATTAAATATTGAAATTTTATAATTTATTATCATTATTATTATTTTATCATTTAATATAATATAATTTATGAATATTTGAATAAAACTAATTATATTAAATATCAATTTACTTTTAAGATCAATCATTTTCCTTAACTATAAAATTAGCTTAACTTTAGATTATATAAAAAAATTAATATTATTATAATAATAATCATATTAAAATTACGAAATATATAATATTAATATCTCTTATCAATTATAGAATATCTTTTAATAACAAAAATTTACATATTATTTTACATTAATCGACCTCATTCTACATAATGAATGGGTTTATCTTGTCCAACCAACTAATAGTAATCAACCAAAAACTGGTAAACAAAAAAAACATTATAGTAAAATCAAATTAATTGTTATAATTATATAAGCTTAATATTTATAGCAATAAGCAATAAATATTTTGTCTATCAATAACATAAATTGAATTAAATTGTTTTTAAACCAGATCAAATTTCAAAGATTACTAAAGATGAAAATAAAAAAAAATGTTTAATTGTTCAAATTATATGAAATACAGGAGGATGAATTGAAGAAAATTGTATTACGAAAGAGTCAGAAAATTTGATAATAAAAAATAATGTTTGACAGATAACCGCCATTATATCAGCTCTTAAAAAGGAGTTTTGCGTAAGAGCACGGAATAAAAGTTGTGCTAAAACAGTGATTTCAACTGCGATGTTGGAATTTAACTGCTCAGAGCTGGATTTTAGCAGCCTGCTTTGTATGAATATACCGGCTTGTTTAGGAAACGCCATAGAAAATAAAACAGGTTGGTTCAAATCCACTGTACGTGTTTGCCCAATTAGGAATTTATTAAAATAATTCATTATCCAGAAATTTATCTTAGGAGGGAAATTGTGTCACAAACCGCTTATTTGGTTGCTCCATTTAATAGAAACCATATATTACCTATCACAGGGTGTACAAAATTATTTATGGCTGTTTTGGCCAACTTCATTTGCATAATTTGTAATTTATTGTGTGTAATTGGCACTGGTGAGGAAATCATTATTTCGAAAAAGCCTAAAATCGGTTATTCTCTCCGACAATTTTGTTTCCGCTGCTCGTTAGTTAACGTTTGTTGTAAGAAAAGATTCTATTAACAAAATCACGAAAAATAAAATAAATTATTAAACAAAAAATTTATTCAATTTTACAAACATGTGTGACATTTGGTCTACCCCTGTACAATCAAATTTTATAAATTTTATTTGTCAAAACGAAATTGTTGAATGTCTTTAATAGTCGTAGATATATAAATTTGTGTATGTGTTCTCTGAATCGTTATTCCCTAGGTCTAGGATATGTGGTTGTCATAGTTAAATTACAGAACGTTTTTACAAAAGCCACCCAGTAAACACAAATCACTTAAATAAAGCCAGAAATGAAAAGGATTTCTTTAGCAATAAACTTTTTTGATTTTTATATATAATAAAATTTCTGGGGAATTTGACTAAAAATTATAACTATACTAAACAAAAATTGAAATGACGTTTAAATAATATAATACTAAATAAAAAACGTGTCATAATTTAAACCGAAATTTAATTATAATTTTGACAGATATAAAATTTTTACATATTTTATACAAATTACTTTATTAAAATTATATTTTGTGTAAAATTCTATAATCCACTCTTCATAATATTTTAAAAGTGACATAAATTTACGCCTAATTTTGTATTATAATTTTGACAGATGTCAAAATTTTGACAAATTGTATTTTAATTAAATGTACATTGAAATTGAATTGACTACTAATATCTTAAATGAAAATTAATTTCCTTAAAAAGTCATACTCTCCATAAACTTCAAACTGCAATTAAGCCTAAATTACAATTATAATTTTGACAGATGTCAAATTATTTACAAATGATATATATACTGTAATAAAAAGTATCATGAAATTTACTTTATATAATTTATTTAATAATAATAACGATTTGATAAAAACATCATAACTGAATACATTTTTGTCACCATTTCACTTTCCTGTACGTCGTCAGGCTAATTATATTTCTATATCACCCTGTATCCAGTGACTCTATAAACTATTTTATTGTAATGGCACCAAAAAAAAACAATAACAATAACCCAAAAAACATATCCAATCTTTCATAATAAATCAAAGCAGATGTCATGTGACGTTCGATTTTAGTTTAAATGATAATGGTCCATGACAAACATACGACATTACATTTAACTTAATTGATTTATTATACACAAATATTTATATATATGTAAAATATCCTTTTATATAAAAATGGATAATTTGGTATATAGTATAACTTTTCTGCCCCCAAAACACTAACTTAGCATATGCCCGGAAAGGATCCATAAAATATCATATTACATATGGATAAATGAGCTTCAATTTACTCATTTAAGTAGAAAATGAAATGAATAATTTATTAAGGACATTTTTGTTTTTGTTGTTTTTTAATTTTTTTTTATTTTTTGTAATAATAATTAATTATTTTATGTAAATATTCAATTTGTTCATATTTATTTACGAAAAATTAAAAACAAACGATAATCAAAAATTATCATTAATTTTATGCATGCCTTTGGTTAAACCATGCAACAACAAAAAATATATGAGGTCATATTAAATTTGAATAAATTGCTTATAAATATCAAAAGAAAATTTATTTATATTTAATAATTTAATTATGAACATAATTTCAATATATTTTATCAAACAGAACAGAAAAAATTAACAATTTACAAAAATTTGATAGACCCAATACTCGACTTTCCGAACCAGGTCTTTTTGAATGTGACTTAATGACCGCGGCATTGATGTTGTATTAAATTGAATGAATTTAATATTAGTATATAATAATTTATAATTATTTTAAAGTATGGAAAAAATGGTTGTAGTTTAAGACCATTTGCTGATAACAAATGTCTCACTATGTAAACTTTTGTTGTATTTAAGATATCGTCAAATTAATCTAAATTTAATAGAATTTTGTCCTATTATCGTCACTGCTTTAAAATACTTGACATTATCAAACTTATTAATTAAATTAAAAATTTTATTAAAGATTTTATAAAATTAAAACTTGACGTAATTTATACCGAATTTTAAATAACAAATTTGACATCTGTCAAAGTATATTATTATGAATATTAATTTATTGTATATTAATTACTCGATTTAATTAAAATCACAATACATTATATTGAAAAATTCATAACCTTCAAATTAAACTTTAATTTCCACCTAATTTAAAAATACAATTTTGACAGATGTCAAAATTTTTACATAATATATCAATTTTAACTAAATGTATACTACAAAATGGAAAAATTATACACTCTCAAGATATACACTGGGACATGCCTGAAGAGCTCAGACATTCGAAGCTAGCTGCATAGCTTCTTCAAATGAGCAGGAATCAAGCCAGAACAATGGATAAATTTCCTAAGCTACAGATTTTCTTCAAATGAACAAGAATCAAGTTACAGTGGATAGGTTTCCTTAAGTCACTCCAAATTTAGACACAATCACACAATCAGCGGACCAGGTACGTCGGTTCTTTCGACATGAGTACGAAAATGCTTAATATATACTATGTGGTTACAAGGCGTTGATGTCGAAACAGATTCGACACTAACACTACCGGTTTAATCAGTGATTTAAAATAATTCATATGACTGCAGTGGTTATATAACCCTTCATTACTCTAAACATAACCTAACCTCAAAAATGATATTACAATAATTCTCTTCCTATGAAGTTCGGAAAGTATGCGTTTTTTTTTTTGTAATTTTTTTTTTGATAAATTCGTAAATTATTATAAAAAAAATCGGAAATTATATTATAAAGCCGGAAATATTTTCTATTTAAAATCAATTAAGTAGAAATAAAATCAATAAATTTTTAACAGAAAGTTTTAAAAGTCGATTTTTTAAAAAAAAAAATGAAAATTGTTTAAAAACTTCTTTTTCCACAATATACTAAATTTTACTTAAAAACACATCATAATCTGGTTCTCTTAGTTCTAGATGTAAATATCGTTCTCTGGAGTAGACATAGACATATAAACTAAAATACATATGTAATCTTAAGACTATTGCTTAAAGAATTTTGTTGGATAACGTATGCAAACTTTTTCAAAAACGCTAAATTTTTTTCTATATAGTACAAGAAAACTTAAGAAATTCATTTTTTTTTTCTTATCGTATAGTTTTTATTTAACTAATCCTTGTGGATGACAAGTTTTCAAAAAGAATTTTCTATTATTTCTATGAATGGTTTTTTTTTATAGGGGGAAAAAGGGAATGGTAGACGGAATAGAAATTCACATTTTTTTTTTCTAAAAAAAAAAAATTTCTAAAAAAAAAATGATTGCATAGTTCAATTTTCCCAAATGTACGTATATAACTTATACACATAAGCTTTTATATGGATGACATGTCAAACTTTTTAAAAGCATATTATGTTGTATATATATATGAAAAATGACATAAGGAATATGAGTGTTACGTATATATATATTTAAAAAAAAAAAAAAAAGTTGCACATTTTAAGGATCGCGCATTCACATATAAAAAAAAAACTTTTACTTTAGAAATGGTAAAGTTTTCTATTATTATCAGTAAATTTACAAATTGCTAACATATGCACATTATTCAAGGTATGCTATATATAATATTAGCTATAAAGTTAATAGAAAATTTATTAGATATTGATTTAAAATATAAAATATAAATTTGTCATGTTTTGTCAGTCAAATTTACAAATACTTTTCCCAAAAAAATCAAAAAAATCTTGATTATTTGTACACTTTAGTAAGAATTTATTAAGAATTCAGGGATGAGAATCGATTTTCAGCTTAGATATGTCAAAATAAGCAATATGTTAATATTGTATTGAAAATTATGAAAGTGTCCAATCGATAAGATCTAAGTTGCTTCAACTATTTCTATCAATTTCTCTATATTTGCAAAGTTTTAGTAACCATTACGACGAAAATTTCATATTTTTGATCAATATTTTGACATTTTTATTTTCAAATGCAACAAATTGTTAATGTGACATGTGTCAGAATTACTTACTAAACTGTACTAAAAATATCAGAGTTAGTTAGTTGATTCTATCTTTTAATAGAAACTACGTTTTCTAACAAATTTCCTCACAGGACACTGTCATCTGAACTACCATCTAAGTAAATTTGACAGGTCCTTATCACCCATTTGCAGAATTTGTAACGATGATGAGGAAACAGTCTCACACTTCCTTTGCGAATGTGTAGGAATGTCTTTTAAGAGATTTCAATCTTTTGGTGACTGGTTTCCGACACCTTTGGATATCTCATCCAGCCCACTTAAAATTATTTTCAAATTTATAAACAGTTTGAGGTTTTCTAGTGAGCTCTAATAACAGTGGTATTTGGGTCTACTTGCCCAACCCTTACACGATTCTAATTCAAATTCTCTATACTATTAAATATATCGATATTAATGGTTCAGTAATTTTCCAATTACTTGTATTTTATCGAAATTCCTCAACAAAGAGTTCGAAAAATGTGAATATTTAATGGGTACAAATTTGACAATTACTTAACTTCATTCAAAAATTGCTGTTTAATGATAACTGATATTTATCGTACACTTTGAGCTGGATTTTGAAGGACTTTAAGCAGGTAATGGCGAAAATATTTTTCAGTTTATTATTTTAAAAATTACTTATCAAAGTGTAACAAAATTTGTGTTTACTATTGAAATTGCAGTGTACCAAAAATAGCAAAATTGAAACTGTCGATTAAAATATACCAAAATTGCTTCTATTAAAATATATAACCAAACTGTAACAAAATTACTGATGTCACCTAAAGAATTAAATATTTCTTAATGTTAATTTACATCAATATTATTATAATTTTGTACACTAATTGACAACTGTCAAATAAAAACAAACTTCCTTATAATTTTTAAACATTTAACTTCAATTTTAGAATCCAATTTTACACAAATCTTTCCATTAATTTAAAAACTTGTCAAAGTTTTGTCAAAAATTTATTCTGACCATTACAAAAAAAAATGTAATTTAATTTTTTATTCGTCCTTTACCTAAATAGAAATATCCTTCTTATAAAAAAAAAACACAAAGATTTGCTGTTGCGTTTGAATAGTTACGATAAAGTTTTCATCAGGCATAGCGCGCACCAGCATAAATATTTTTCCATTAAAATAAGCAATATTTACATCAACACAAAAAAATATAGTAAAAAATAAAAAACTTATTTTTTTTACCAGATAGTTTCAGTTCAATTTTAATGGGACATGAAATTGTACGCTTAAGATCTGTTTAAAAAGTTTTGGTATAAAGTTTAAAACTTTAAGACAGTAGTTTTTCAACAAACAACAAAAAAAAAACTTAAATTTTACATTTTATCAATTTTCTATTTCCCATTCGATTAAATAAAAAAAAAACAAAAATCGAAAACTTTTTGTGAACGACTTTTCGATAAATGTAATTCACATATGGATCATTTAAGTTTTGTACAAAAATCTTTCGATATTCTTTATTTAAATCTGATGAATTCGTTATAATTTTGTTATATGTAAATTTTGACCAAAATATTTCTTTGTAAAGAACACATTTTTTGTTAGAGGGAAATTTCTAGAAACATTTTTCACATATGGTGTTAACTGTTATGTAAAAGTTTTTGATAAATTTTGCGACAGAAAATTTTGCTTTAAAAGAAATATATAAATTGTCAAAAAACTTTTTCAAGAAAATAATAATAATTCAAATAAGTAAAAAATCCCTAAAGTAAAATTTTTACAAATAAATTTGACCACAAATTTATTTTCAGTTTGTGTGAAATTTGGCAACCATTTTTAAACTATAAATTTGATGGTTTTATATCTGGCGAAACTAACGAAATTCCTTACTGGGTCATAATAAAACATTGTGAATGTGTGGAACATATACTACACTAGTGACTACTATCAATCAGGGTTGATTTGATTTTTTAAGTGTAATTTGTCAGCTGCATTCTACTTGTCCAACATAGACCATTTTTGACAGTTTTACCATTTCAATTAATGCTACCATTTTTGAATATAAAAAGGAATCCTAAATTTTTTATATTAACTGAGCAAAAATTGTTGCCACTTTTACAAAATGCTCGATTCTTATTGAATTTTTATATTTTAAATATTAATTTTTAGTACATTGGACACATAGAAAAGCAGCTTACGAACTGTACCTTATTCGGTACAATTTATAAATCCAAAAGTACATTAAGTACAATTTTATAATTTTAGGTACAATTTTAAAATCTAGAAAAAAATATTTTCTCGCAACAAAAATTGTATTATCCCTGAATTATCCCTCCAGAAAATAGTTTGTTTTTGAAAAGATAATGTTAATTTATGAAATATTCTGTAATGACTACCTCACAAGAATTGATTTCAATAACGAAATCACAAATTCCATTCCTCTTTTTATACCAAAACATGTTTCCATGAGATCCACAGTATTTTACTAACTTTAATAAAGTTGTTTCTCAAAAAGAGATGCCGAGTATCAAACCTTGGCCGAGTATCTACAAAATAATAAATTACAAAACATTGTCTATTTCTCAGTTTTAGAATGAAATAAGCAACAAAACAAAGAATTGGGTAAATTAATGTTTGGAACTAATTAGAATTATTCATGGACTGTTGTCTTTGCAACACTGTTCTACTTGCAGTGAGCAGAATTTTTCTTTCCGAACTTTCAAACTTTAATAAATTCAAAATTAATAAACAAATTAGCATTAAAAAAATATATTATTCTGCATTAATTTAAACAAAACAATTTGGTTAAATCGAATTCCAGTGAATTTTGTTTAAAAAAATATTTATAAGTACAATTTTCGTCGTTTAGGTACAATTTTTTTATGAATTTAGAACCAATGACAAACACGCCAATATCATCCCTGCTACTGATTACTATCAATGAAAATAAATATATAAAAAAACTGAGAAACAAGATAATAATTTATGTATAAAAGCAACTCGGATTGATTGCAATTTGTCAACATTTATAAAAAAATATCAAAAAATAAAATTATATAAATTTAAATTGCAGATGTAAACAATCAAATGAAATTCAACTACGAGATTCATAAAAAAAAAATTGGATATTTTGAGATAAATAAAAAACTAAATTATTTCAAATATAATGGAGTTTGTAGAAAGAGCATTTTTAATAAAATGGTTACACAGAACAGATATCCACTCTACATTCATTAAAAAGTGAGATGACTGCACGGCCTTTAATAATAATTCAACGTTTTATAGCGAAGATAGAACAAGCTCACAAATATATGGATTGCATGCTAGGGAGTCTCGTAATTCCAACTCCTTTAAAACCAACCAAACAACTGTAAGAAAATTTGATTCAAAGTTATAATTCAGAACTACCAATCTCATTGACTGCACATTCGAGTAAACTAATACCTACTCAAATTAGGTCTATTGTTATTCATATTATTTTTAACAGCTGTTAATTTGCGACAGTTCAGATATAAGCCTATACCTCTCCTTTCTAATGATAGGTTTGTCAACCGTTTGCACTGTAAATGATTTCCTTACAATTTCGAACCACACTAATTTTATACGTATTTCGAAGCATAGTTTTGTTTTTTATATTAATCTTCACTATGCAATTATATGTACAACAAGTCTGAATATGGCCTCATATCATCTCAGCCGTAAGTATAATAATATAGAATCCAATCACTTAACCACTGCCGATCTTCAAATCAGTTATTATATATAAATTTTCTTCTGTTTTCAAAAAGCATATATAGAAAGAGATCAAAAATCATATAAAAGTTTTAGGATTTTACTCAATTAATAGAACAAAGAGTTTCTATCATTTGTAAAATATTAATAAATTCTAATTTTTATCTGCCACTATCTTTCGATGACACTAAGACCAACAGTTTTTATGTAAACATTCAACTTATTCTTTGCATTACTGATACCAATCCAATCTGTTACGAATCTAAGAATATTTGTTATTTAGGATTGTATTTTGACAGGATCGTTTATTTTCATTCATACTCAACGCTTATTGTAGACATTTTTTTAGTACACCGTGTCTACTAAAAAGTTAACGGCAACGTTAACTCTATTGTAATTTCTTAGGTTTACAGCCTAATTCCTTTACACCGACGTCAATACCACGGCGACAGTTAGCACTGTAATTCCAGCTTAAGGAAAAAATATTTAAATGCTAAAATTTCTAGCTTTAGTAAAAAAGATGTCATCAGCTTCAATGACACTTATTTCAACTATGGAAAGATTTCTTCTCTTTCGTGTTGCCATTAACGTTTATTTTCTTTAATAGTTGTTATCAACTTTAACATTCGACACCAATAATTGGACAGACATTTATAAATATAAAATTAAGTTTTCAATTTTATATTATATATTTTAATATTGATTTAAAATTTACTAAAAATCTAGATAAATTTTTATAAACGTAATATATAAATAACAGCCAAAATTTAATGTCAATATAAAAAACAATTTTTTGGTTTTTTTATTCCCTGGCTCATTCAATATTTCATATAATATTTTTTTTACGATATTATGTTTCCTGTAAAGGATATACAAACGAGACGTATATGATTTTATTTATAAAAAAAAAAAAAAACTATATTATATTTATGACAGCTCTGGAAAGCCAAAAAGTTTTTCCGGTTGAGGAAAATAATATTTTAAAAAAAAAATTTTATATTTTATATTGAAAATATTATTAAATAAAAATCTGCAATTTATTTTAATCATTGTCTTATTTTTATTTTGGATTGCTGTCATAATAAAAATATTAAATTAAAAATTAATGAAATAAATATAATAAAAAAAAAAATGTTGAACATAAAAATTTATGGAAAATGATAAATATATTTTTAATATTAAATGGATTAGTTAGTCCTTAATTCCTTAATTATGGTAAATTAATGGGAAATTATTATTAATTTTCTGGTTTTCCTTATTTTACTTACAAATTTGACATTTATTTAATCACATGACATCATTTAATTGTGTATAGACCTTTCTAACCAAAAATTTAAGCTTAGTATCGAGGTCGCTGTTAAGCTTTGACAGATAATTGCAAAGGTTCATTATTGCAGAGTAAAATTTCACCTTTAATTAATTCAAAACTTTTAAATATAAACTTTTATATAACAGAAACTACAAATTTCACAACTTTTTCACAATGAACCACTAAAAGAGTAAAATCCGAAGCGAAATTTCTAATTTAAAAATCTTAAATTTGTAAGAAAATTTCACTTCAAAACGAACTCAATACTAAGCATAAGTTTGTTTGGCCTGCGGCTTCGTTTTACTATGTCAGATAATTAAAAACGTGTTTACTCTGTATGCTGAAGTAAATAATTACGAATAATAATCATTATGAATAATTGTCTTAATTCTCGCCTAAGTGCATGAACCCTAGAATCAATCATACAATCAATCAACAACAGATTTCGCATGCCTCTAGTTTGCAGTATGAAATATATTAAAGATGGAATCAGTTTGTTAAATAAATTTTATTACAAATTTACATAACAATTTAAATTTTAAGGTCCATTTAACCTAAGAATATTGTGCGTTTTAATAAATATTATCATGAAACATTGAGTTAGAAGACGATGCTCCATGTATTGTAGTATAAAGTTCTTGTAAAGGTCAGATATCAAAATTGAGCGAATATCGCTACACCTATCCTTCTTTTTGTAATCACTCCTTCAAATAATTATCTCTAGTTAAGCTCGTATTGGTTATAAAATTTAATATATATTTTAATGATGCCAACTAAAGTTCGGTCCAGACACATCGGGTGATATTCAGTCAATTGCAGCGTCTTGTATAATATGAACATGGAGGGTTTTGTTGTTACAATAAGAATGTGTATAAGAATTCCCTCTTTCTTTTCATCAATCTATTCATGTTAAATATCGAATTTAAAAAGTTTACAACAAAGTTATTTTGACGTAAATCAGATGTTTATTTTTATTTACTGCAGAATCAAAGTTGAAAAAAAGTAAATTTATCTATTCACTCTTTAGATATTCTAGAAGAATGATCAATATGAATAAAAAAGAAAGCGGCCCTTTGAAAGAAACAATTTAGAACAAGACGTTTGCAAATCCAAATGAAGATAGTACTGGGGGCGCAATTAAAAATTTAGCAGTAAGGTGCTAAAATTAGTTTCACTACCAATAGCGGTTCATGATGAAAAATTCTTGATGGGTGAATTTTGTGTAATTTTCCACTTTACTTTGAAAACTTTGCTATTGTTTATACGGGAGCGTATTTACTTATTACATTATATAAGCTATAAGGATTTTTTCGTAAAAGAGTAAATAAAAGTTAACTCGCCCATATTTTTTTTTATCTATTAAACTATTGTTAACTATTGCAAAGGGTAGTAAGTAAGGGTTACTATTTCAATGCGGACAGTAAGTTAACTATTGCAAAGGGTTAAGTATGTAATTAAAATTACTAAAAAAAATTAAGAAATATTACTTTTTTACGTAATTTTTTCCATTTTTCTTATTATTCTAAGGTGTGCTATGCCCACGTAGCCCATTACAACTAGACACCGATATTCGCCACTGAAAATGTTAATGAAATTTTCTAAATTTCGCATAATTTTTGAATAATATTTAATTATTTCGGTTTAATTCTGTTGACAAATATTTTATATACATAATTTTTATTGCATATCCTTAAAACTATATAAATACAATAAAAGGACATTTACCTTTCATTTACAAAAAAATTATTTAACTATAGAAAAACTTTAAAAAAATAAAATCCTCTGTAAGTTCATTCACATTTATTGTCCCACCCAAAAGGATAATAATACGTATTATAATACGTAAATGTAGGTACTATACGTAAATAAGTAATTTTTATATTTTTATGTGAAATTTTTTTTTTTTTTATATAAATCTAAGTAAGTAAAAACGTATACAAAGAAATTTATAAAAAAAAAATGTATATATTTTTAGAGTGCATAATTAAGGCATCCCAATGTTCTTTATCCTTTATTTAGTTATAAGGACAATTTACATTTTGTTTTTCATATTATATACCGAAATGATAATAAGTTGGAATGCATAATAAAATGGAAAAAATAAAATTAATATTAAGGATGCAAAAAAGGATACGACAAAAAAAGGAGGAAATTTTGTCTATATGCAAAGTAAAATTGTGTATTTTAAAACACATATTCGCAGTAGTTAGTGTTGTGATAAGTTTTAATGAGATGCATATACACACAAAATTATTATGAGATCCTGAAGAGAACTGCTATCATTGTCGACAATTCTATTTCTTCATATATATATATTAAGTTTTGTATATAAAATAAATGGTGATAGTTTGTAGTTAAACGTACTAATGTTTAACAACAACAAAAAAAAAAACAAATACTAAAATTTTATTTAGTTTTTAAAGTTGATTTTTTTATAATAACAAGAATTTCGAATTGAAAAAGTTTTAAAAATTTGAATATTTTTATTTAAGAATATAAAATTTAAAATAACAAAAACTAAATTATAAAAATGTTCTTAAACCTTGGAAAAACCGCTAAATAAATTTAGACCATCAGGCAGATAATAATAATATTTAAGCTTATCGTAAATGCAATATTTGAACAAATTGTGTTTGAAAAATTTGGCACCAATTGAATAAACCAAGGGCTCTAAAATATGATTTCCCTACAGACTCTTCATTATGTCATCTCAAAACAAAATACATAAGAATTCTTTTAAAAAACTAACAATTCGGCCCGAAATTAACTAATTTTGATTTAAAAGCATTCCGAAATACAAATGTACTTTATAAACTACTTTATTTATTATAATTTAATTCTATTTAATTGAGCTCTGTGCTCTAGAAGCTATCTTCAATATCGTACACTATTATCCGAAAAGTTATTCTACCATGTTTTCTACCTTGTTCTTGTATCTTGTCCGGCAAGAATTCATCAACAAGTATCCAATTCAACTAATAAAATTTTAAACCGAATTAATAAATAAACTCCAGCAGTAACTAAAGTAGAAGAATGAACTAAAGCAGAAACACGAGTAGGAGCTGCTATTCAGGCTAGTAGAGAACAGATTGACAGCCAGCATTACAAATTACAGAAAAGGGAATCCTAAGCTTCGAGGATAAATTTTAATTATTTTTGTCTCAAATTTCAATTTTTTTTTAGTTAGCTAATAAAAACCTTTTTAAAATATCAGATAACCATAACCCTAGATTAGGTTATAGTAGTGGGAGGACCTCGTATAGATCATGTTGGTTTCACTTTCATAGACAATTAACTCTGAGTATGTGATGTTAAAGGTTTGTGTAGTATATCGAAAGATTTCGTAATTGTAGAAAATTTGAGGAGTTTTCTGTTGTTGCAATTCGAGACCTCTTTCAGAGCTAGGTAGTAAGGTTCTCCTAGAATAACGACTATACGTCAATCAAGTACCGTGCAGCTACATAGAATGTTTTCTAAGGTTTCCGGTTATTAGGGATGTAACCCTAATAATAATAAAAATTCAGTTTTAGTTATGCTATAGCTAGCCTCTAAATAGATGAATGTCTGGTATTATATACAAATTTAGGATTTTGGAAACCAAATTTTATAGTTAAAGCAATTTCGTTCAAGCCATCGTATGGATACCAAAGAAAAAGAAACAATTGCACATTTTACTTACATATTCCCAGCGCTAAACATATCTGAACATTGACTTCTTGGTAACTATACCATCTTGAGTTTAATGTACCGTAGGCTAGTTATGGACGAGAGAAAAAGTGGACTATAACCCTATTTGGAGTCTTGAGCAGTCTGTCTGTAAAATTTAAAAAAATTACTAATATAGATTTAAAAGTATTCACCTAATTTGACAGAATGTCACAAAAAATACAAATACAATTTTTTTTATTTAATACAATATCGTACATTGAATCCTTTCACAAAACATTTCCTTTTCATCATTATTTTTAATCAACTATCTTATATTTAAGTTCAACTCCACCGGTTAAACCGCATCAAAAAAATTAAATAATAACTACACGTAAAAATTACAACTAATTAGTAAATAAAAAAGAAAAAAAAAAAATTAATAATCACTATTATATGAAAAGAAGGATAATAAAAGGATCATATAATAATCTAAGGATAATAGAGAGACAGATATTAAAACAAATAAAAGATAAAATTATTTATTTTTTGTATGTATAAAAATTATAATTTGGCCGTTTTTAATTTCATATAATAAGCGCAAACAATTATTTTCTATAGAAAGGATAACGATAATTATAATAAAGGATATACTAAAAAAAATGTTTTGTTTATAATCTGGTTAATTTTTTTTTATATATATATTTTTTGAAAAGGACATTTCTTTATATTTATTTAATTCAAAAGGATTTGAATAAAAACTATAATGAAAGGATAAATATATAGTTTTTATTTGTGTAATAATTGTCATACATAGTAAAAATAAAATTATACAAATATTTTGATTATCCTTTTATACAACGTATAAACTCTAGGTTAGTTAAGGTAAAATGAAAAAAATATTATGTAAAAACGCAGGAAAATATTATTAAATATTTATATAAAAAAGGAAAATTTTTCACATGAACAATGAAGAACTACTAAAAAACAAACAAAAAAAATTGAGAATAATAAATGAAAAATGGAGAAAAACATGGTAAATTTCTAAACAATTTATTATCCATCATCACAATTTATCTTTAATTTTGTTTTTTTTTTAGTGTAACACTGACACAAAAACGGCCTTGTCATCATCAACTTAAACGAATCAGAATAATATTTTTTTTTTCATTAATCCCCAATAGCAAAATAGAAAAAAATGGCTCAAATGAGCTAAACTAATAGGATACGCCAACCTCAGTTTACGAAGATGGATTGAACAAGGGCACTAAAACTACTGGAACTGACTACCAGGACTTTAAATCTACAAAATCTAATAAAACACTAAAAAAAACAAATGAAATATAAAACCCAGAAAAAGAGTCATCAGAACCCTAAAAACATTTTGACAGGACTCACTCCTTTGAACTACAACCTTAATACAGTGGGTCTAGCTATAGCAGCCACCTCCCGTCATTGTGTACCTAAATAACAAAGAAAACCCAAACGAGAGAACACTGCAAGGAAATAGCAAGAATACAACATTTTTCAGGATTAGGCTTCTCTCTCTACTGATGAACTGGCCAATATGGCATCGTGAAACATCCAATGTTTATTTAAGTCTATTAAGTTGAAGGGTAAGGAAGGGCCTATTAATGCAAAATAGTTCAACAAGGTCACAATTCTCTCGTGCGTGGTCATTATCACAAAATAAATTTGTGATCATTATCACAAAGAAGTCGAATAGTATAAAGAAGTTAATAGAGTACAATCCTCAAAGAATGGAAATAATAAAGGATCAAAAACACTTGGAGATGCATTTACAATTGGAACATATTTGGAATTATGAAGTTTATGAAGAGTTACACATTAAGACTAAAGCCTCGGCTACATTGTTTCGATCGGTTCAGTTTCGATTCGTTTCGCAAAGTTCAACATTAACGTCTCCATATATTTTATATGGGAAATCAATTGAGTGGACACATAGTTCGAATCGGAACGAATCGAATCGAAAGAGTTTGGAACGATTGGAATATTACGAATCCAAACTGAAGGAAATGTCAAGAGAAATAAAATTTGACTGTTTTAAAAATAACAAAAACAAAATATATGTGGTTTAATCGGATTGCGATCGGTAACTATGTGTTTAGTCAACTTAACCGTCAAATCAAATCAAATCGAATCGAAACCCAACTGAACTGATCCAAACAATGTAGCCCAGACTTAAAGTTATACAAAAATACAAATTATTTAATTTTTGATTCAATTGCGACATGTCAATGTCTTTCGAATATAGAAAAGAGCATGCGTAAAATACATATTTCCTATACTTACTATTTGTGTTTACCAGCATCAATGGTTGAGCTTGTGGTAAAACTTTTCTAGGATAAGCACCCAGTACAGTGTACTCTATCTCCCGACTGCTGATTCTTCTTTTCTGGTTGTCTCTATTTTTGGTGATATACAAAAAAAAACTTAAACTTTTGGAGTATATTATTGTATTTTGTAGTATTGGAGTTGAATTTGAAAACTAGAGTCTGTGACTTTCTGAAAAGGTATTCGTGTGAACTATAAATAGCTGTCTGTATGCCTTAGGTGTGAACAATAAATGGCTGTCCATATTGAGTGATTACGGCCAATATTATAGAGTTATATAGTTGGATCCATAATATTGAAAATTATATGGTCATTCTATATATGTGGCTGGTAATGGCCTATGGCCAGTATAAAAGAGATTCTGTTTATTACATAGTAATATTGAACTTGTGCACATTGCGTATTTGCTATACTTAATATACGTGTTTACCGGTAAATATGGAATTCGACAATATTTTGCTATCCGGGTTAGAATCAAATAAAAAACTTATTTAATACCACGCACACATTACACAACGTACAAAAACATAATCGTCTAACAAAAAAAAAACTAAAATACCGAGAAAAATAAACAACGTTAAACGATAAATCCTTCTCACAGGATATCAACTTTTTTTATTATTATTGTTTCTTCCAGAGGCAAAAACCTTAAATTATGTTACTTAAATACCTTTTGGTTACAAGGTTCGCATGAAAGAAAATAATTTTAATAATACACAAAATATTGTCACCGAACCGAATGTTTTTTTTTCGTCATATTTGACTCTAAATACACAGAAACAAAAATTCGATAATTTCATCTTTTCTTTGAGGACTATTTAACATCACATTAAAAGTAAACCATAAAAAGAAAAATGTTTTCAGTTTGTTTTTGTAGGGAGGCCAACAGTGACCTTGTTGACTCAAGAAACAAAATAACAAATAAAAAAATATAAATAAATTAGAGCATACCAGCTGTTTGACAGATTAATATCTTTCAAATGCAGATATAGTTTTCTTTTGAATGGTTTTTCTTATATTCAGTAATGTCGCGTATATATAAAAAATTGTGAAATTGTTTTGTTATCATATTTTTGTGATTTAGCATATGATGAAAGCCAGAGATGTAATCAGTCAACGATATATTTAATATAAGGTCACTGAAAAATGTCTATAACATAAAATATTACAAACAAAATTAAAATTTTAAATTTTCAAGTGAGCCTATACTATACAGCCTAATGAAACTATTCAAACTTGATACGTTTCTAAAATATTTCAAGTTTACTAAATTTAGCTCAGGCTGACTCATTTCCATATGATCTATATTGTGGTTTATATTAGATGCTGCCATTACACTAACCTTAATTCTACAAACTCCGTTTTTTCAGCTATCTCTTGCTTATCAGTTTACTTTCTCTTGATTTAACCGATTCCCGATCAGTAAATTTGAGTTTTTCCGACTAAATATGATTTTACTGTTCATTTGATGAATAAATATATTTTTGAATAGCCTTGTAAAGTGCCCTGCTCTGGCCGTTCTGTGCTTTTCGAGCATTCAACATTTTGGACATTATTCGACTATAGCTGACACAATATTTCATTTGATCAGTGGACCAATTTTTGAAAATTGGTTAGTTTGTTTAAGTGGAGAGTCGTGAGCGAGTAATATGACGATGATCTTAACTGTTAGCACTGTTTTGATAGTCTATTCACGTGTTGCACCAGTATAATTATAAATTCATTTCGTTGTATTCAGAAATCGTACTATGTCCGCGGTCGTTTAGCTGTTAGATCGCTGGGATTGTTGAATGTGTGACTATACTTACATTCTAGGTTTTAGAATGCTGGCCTTCGACAGCGCTAGGCACTTGTATAATTGAAGTGTGCGAACTATAATAATGAATTTTGGATACTTCTAATCCCCAATTTAATTTTATCACGGCGATAGTCAATTTAAAAACAAATTTCTTACATTCTTATTAGTTCTCAACTCAACAATATTTCGAAAATTCCAGAGTAGTCCATATAAACTAGTAATTAAAGTCCTTAATACACTACTGCCTTTGAAAAATAATAACTATAAACGCGCAAGTTAAATAAAAAAAAAATATAATATTAAAATAAAAACTATAAACAATTTTTCTCTTCAAAAGGACATTCCCAGAAATCGTGCAAGTCCTTAAGAAATGTATTGTTAATTTGTCTTTATATAGTACATTCTGTATGCTAGTTTATCGTACCATAATTTTTGTTGTGTTTGGTGTCCTTTTATAGAAGCTTTTTTATATTTGGCATAAAGGAAAGTTCTCACGTAATCAAAATATTATAGAAACAAAAACGAATTAAACTGTAATAGGTGAACATGAAAAATTCATTTTATTTTATGAAAAAAAAAGGAAAATTACATGTTTTTATATAAATTATTCTTATATCCCTTGGCTTAATTTCCATTTTTTTTTTATTATTATTATTATTATTATTTTCTCATTTTTTCTAACCTAATCCAATGTTGCTAAGTTTTTATTAATATTATATATAAAAAAAAAGAAATAGTCAAAAAAAAATTCAGTTCTTTTTAATAATTCTAATATAGAAACACAAAAATTCTATAAAAGAACTGCGTAATCGACAAACGCTTCAATAATTTCATAATTATGAGCTTTTTTGTGTCAATAGTTGAAAACTGTTTGAATATTCGAAGGCCATTAAATAACATAATTTTCGGTAAATTGTGTTATAAGAGCCTCTACTATTGATTCTAAACTTTATTTTTACATTTTCAATATGGCGGCTCTTATTAATTTCCAATATGGCGGCTTTTATTAATTCTAATGTACGTTTAATTTGTGAAATATAGCTAATTAACAAATGAACAGACATGAAAAGAGCATTAATATAAAATGTTAATTGTGGTTCCGGAAAATATCCATAAAAAGAAAGCGTAATACTAAATGTCATCGGAACCATGAGCGATGATTCAAGAAATGAAAGACGATTCTTAGAAAAATGTATAGACTGATTATAATCGATGATTATGCTGCGTATATAGCAGAAGGTTTAATTCACAGCTTGACGAAAATCTCAAAGATTAAGACGTGTATGGTCACGTAGAAAGGTCGGCAAAGAAAATGTGGAAAATATTACATGGAAAACGTATCGATGGTACCAGAGTAATAAGTAGACCGCGAAAACGATGGTCGTATGAATTTGTAAGAAACTTACTTCTTTGACAGAAGAAAATAAAGAAACATTGTAGAGAAGTCCAAATTCCACCGCAGGATTATGAAGCCAGTAATGGATGATTACTAAATTTGGAAAAATTCTGCTTTACTTTCTGTTTTACTCTTTATTACCTACCCAAAACAGAATTTTTGTTATCAATGATGGTGAATATTTTCAAGATTTCACCATTTTTGATGGCTCCTAGTTATTTTCAGATGTTTCTATTAGTAACTCACTTATTAATATTATTTTTCTCAACAACTTTTCAATATGGCCGCTATTATTTATCATTTTCGAAGAAACGGACAGACAGAAACCATTAAAAATATCCTTAAAATATCTTTCAAAAATTGTTTGAATTATTACTTTGTGTGTGAAAGGATAATACAACAGAATAGTAAATTGATGATGAGCTGTTTTTGTTTTTAATGCTTTTCAAAAACGCTAAAAGGGAGAAATGTCATATAGAATGTAAAAAAAAATGGTTGTCATTCGCGTAAGTCATTTAAAAATGTTATCGCGAAAATAATTTTTATTTTTATTTTTTATTTTTCTTTATGATAAAATGAGAAGAAGATTTTTATGTTGATTAATGAATTTTATTTTATTGCTGACAGAATTTCTTATTTATTTTATTTTATATTATATAAATATATTTTGAAATTAAAAGATATAATCATCACCAGCTATTTCCCAGTTAAAAAAAAAAATTCGTTCTTTGATGTTTTACTGTAGTTATTAACTTGAAAAATAAGGATTAAATGTTTTTAGACAATTTAATTTGTAGTGTACTGCGTATAATTAACTCTATTAGTTTTACAAAATTCTTATTCAGCAAAGTATAAATTACATTTTTACGTGTACTTTGTAAAATTTGTACCTTACAATATTTTGAAATTTTCTAGTTATTTTATATATCAATTAACATATAAGTTCCCCTGTTCCCCGTCATTTCTTATCTTTTCCTAAACTATCACTTTTTCAGTCCATGTCCTCATCCATTTTTTCCGTACCCCCTAGCTAAGCTACTACCGACGATGGTTAGTCTTCGTCCGAATATGATCGATTATCTGGGGAACTGCGATGTGTAATGTTTACATATTTTCAATTCAAGGAAATTGATAATCGGGGTCACCAATTTTAATAGAATGTATTGTCAATTGAAGTTACGTAAATTAGGTTTCAAAGGATCAGTAGAATTCAGAAAAATAACCAATCGCAAATTTGAAAATATAAAAGCAAGAGTGAAATTAATAAAAGAGTTTTAATAAAAATTTGTTAACAGAATTAACAATTCAATAATTATTTTGTTAAGTTTTCAGTTTTAGTTTAATTCTTAATTTAAAAAAAACTCACCCTTGAATTTGATTACTTCAATTTAAGTATGGTTTCTATTCTAATATAAAAGATAGCTTCCACTTACCTGAAAATAAAAAAAATAAAAATATAATATTAAAAAAATTTAAGAAATTCAAATTAATTTGAATAATATTTCATTCACACTACAGACTAAATATGAGTAAAATTGGGCCTCGACACTTGAAATTAAAACCCTATTAAAATTAGTAAAGGGCTGGTAGATAAATACCCATACCGCGGCCAAAAGACATAATATTGTTTTAAGCTCCCTGGCAAACGCTAGTTTGTTGATAAAGTCTAGAACGTTCGATAGGGGTAATATCCTTGGGTTCTAGGAACTATTGACTGAATAGTCGGGTTCTACTGAAGGCAAAACATTCAAATTAACATAGAATATGTTCACCACTCTCCTCTTCCTCATTACATAATCTACAACGTGGTGATTGTGACCTCTATCTATTTTGTTGAGGTGATCGCTCAGTAGGTGTACTTGCTTAGTTAGTAGGTAAGTAAGTTAGTAGGTGTACTTGCTTCTTTAATAGTTCAAGTTGCTCTATTCTCTATTGCTTTTTTATTAGAGACAGACGGTAGGAATTTCTTAGCTTGTCCATCTGCTACCTTCTCGCTTAATTTCTAGAGAAATGTAGCTTCTTGTGATTTTATCGGTGGTTTCCATAACATAAAAACTCTTCTCTATAATTTAGCTCATTGCTTGAATATAAACGAAACCTAACAGATATAGAAACTAGTTTGTCATTCCGAGTTGAATGCCACCAGGAGTAGAAGAATTACGAACACCTAATATTTTTAAAATTTATTTCATAATATTTGACTGTCCTTCTTTATCCATTTTTATTATAATCTTCAATTAATATTAGCAGATCATAAATAAAATAATTCTCAAATCATAATCACAAATTGAGTCTTTATTAATATCATAAAATTTCATTTTTATGATTCAAAATAATAAAAACTGAAATCTCTTTAACTATAAAAGTGACCCGTCGCATAACATTTTCTTTCTTAGAAGCATAATCTCAAATTATGAGTAAAAACAAATTTCATTTTACTGGTCCACAGAATTGTACGAACTATATTGGTATTTTTAAATGTGATTTTTTTTTTTCATAATATTTTCAACATTTATATGTAGTTATCAGAACACCGTAGTTTTTTATATGCTTTCAAGAAATCGTACACGTCTTACTACTACCCATTTAAATATATTTTACCAGTACATAGAATTTTTAGAGAAAGTTATTTAGAAAAAAAAAATTCATTTTTCAGCAATTGAACTATAAAAATCATAGTTGCAGTTGCCATTTTTAAAGCAGGCAAATTAGGGTAGGAAATACCGAAAAGGACAATTTTTCATATTGAGCAGTACACTGAAAATTTTGTATTATTATTCAGTGGAGCTTTATACAACTAATATAAAGACTGCTTTCAAAGTCATTATTAAGTTTTGATTATGTAGGTTATCATATAGTTATTCTTTTAATCTTCTTACAAAATAAGCTCAGTATAGCTGGTGACCGTGCACTTTACAGGTCACTCAATGCTTTTAAAATACGTTTCAATAGGATCATGCTTTTAAAATACGGCGTTCCGGGAAAATATAATTAGAGAATACCGAGATGAACGTGAAAAACTGAACATTTTTGTTAACATTGTCCCTGTCTGATGAACCTGCAACACGGTTCTAAGGGCACGTACGGACGAACAGAGTGACGCTATGAGCGGTGCTGGAAGCTGTGCTGTAGTGTATTTTTATATAAAAAAGAACAACAACAACAACACTACAGCACAGCTTCCAGCACCGCTCATAGCGTCACTAAGTTCGTGCACTTACTACTTGCAAGAACTGCATGAATCGGTTGTTCTGAGTTGGAAACCAATTTTGAAATTCGATCGAATTAGTGGCTGGCTTTTCTTTACAAAAGTAACATGACAATTGTTAGCCGGATATAATTTTGTTCCCGCCGAAATTTGAATTTGTTCCATTGTTAAATATTCTTCAGGACAAATGTGTTCCTCGTGTGGTAACATGTTCTTCACTAATAAATTTAATAGAGTTAAGTGAATAATTTTTGTGATAACAGTGCAATGGCCATTAAAGACCATTGCATTTATTATTGTGGTTACATGTACTCAGTTGTACACTTTTACTTATAATACTTAAAAATGTTGTGGGTTCTTTTTACAATTTTTGTTGAAAATGTCTATTTTTTTCATTTACAGAGGGCCCATAACTTTATTAAGCTTAAATTTTTGGATTGAAATCCATAGCCCAAAATATTTACAATAGAAAGGTTCAATTTATTTTTAAACTTTTGATTACATCTGGCATCAATTTATACCAAACCATAACAAATTACAAACCCAACATAAAATTTATATTAATGAATTTTGGTTGGCTGGCAATGAATTTGTGACTTTATTATATGGAGTAAAAATAAAATGATTATCGTTTGTGAAATACAAAAAACCAAAAACATATGACCAAATTTTATATATACAAAATTATGACAAATTCTACGATTTTACACCTTACACAAAATCCAAAGAATTATATTGTAACATCTGGTCAATGTCAAAATTAAGTCCAAAAATTACCACCCTAAACAAAATTAATTTTGGTAATGGTAAACTATAAAAATACATATATAGAAACCTCGTAAACTCTGTAAACTGTTCAAAAATAAAAATTGTTAAAATGGGATATTTATAAAAAATAAAAAAAAACCAAACAATTTTCTTAAGAATTTTTCACAATTTTCATTACAAGTAAAAAATAAGAAGAAAATTTAGTAACAAATAAAAATAACAATTTGAAATTGCAAAATTTTCAATTGGTATAATTTTCAGTTCAACAATTTATTTTATTTACTTGATATATGAAGAAAAATAACAAATAAAAAAGAAATTTTTTTGATACGTGAAAATTATATATTTTATAAATTTAATTTTCCGAGAAAAATAAAGAAAACTAATTTCTGTTTTTGATGGATTATTAGTAGTAAGTTTAAAATAAATTATAGAAAATTGAAGTTTTAAATGATGATACATAAAACTAAAATAATTTTCTACATCTGTGCACCAGTGCACAGTATCCCGAACACTGTAATCAGACAAAATGAAACTTTAATATTTTTTTAAAAAAATCATCGTTATTCTGAGATATTATCACCTTAAGTGCACAGAGAAACTTCCGAACCAGTTTATCTTTATAGAATTTTCAAGTAACTTGCTTTGAGATCAACCGCTAACTTAAACTGAACTCAATTTCCTTGAATTATATAAATGCTGTCATACATATAGCAGAGTTCTATTTAAGCAGTGAAAAGGGGGATTTTACTTGGCCAACACATCAGCGTCGATCAATTTAGTATCAATTTGTTCAATAACGTTCAAATTTGACGTTTACGCATATTTTTTATGGAAAATCGATTAACTGGAGATATAGATGCTCATTGAAATCTATTCGGCACGAATTGAATCGAAAGAGTTTAAAGTGATTGAAGTTTTAAGAATTTAAAGTGAACAAATGTCAAGAGAAATGAAATTTGACGGTTTCAATTAATGTGTTATAAAACATGACTGAGGTATATTTAATGGAAGATATACAAAATTATAGTACTGGAGTGTAATACTTCATTAGCAAGAGGCTTCCATCAACTTGCATTATACCAATGGATGTTTTTGTTTAAAAAAAGAAACGATATTGCTGCACAACTAAAGGCTTGTGTTCACCTATCAGGGCAGATGATAGTTGTCAAAAAGTTTGTAATAATCAACATGCCCAAAATATTTTCTCCAATATGAATTGAATTCCCAACTCCACGTAAACGTACATGGAATAAAAATGGAAATAAGAACGAAAAACTTTATACCTAAGAAGTGAAACACAAAATAATTAACCAAGAAGTACTAAATTTCGTGTAAATTCAGTTTAAATTCGTCTTTACGTTTATGATGATGAGGATAGAATCAAAATTAATACTCTAATTAAATAACTAACATTTACAAATATAATTTTCAATTCGAATTTACCCAAATTTCACAAAATTAAATAAAATTATGATTCTCTTTGTATAGTTACCACAAACAATTCTAATCAAAAGGCTGGAAATCAACCAATAATTACCAATAATTTTAACCATAAATTTTTATTTTATATATTTAACCACAATAAAAGAACCGAAATAAATAAATTCCTCAATTAATTTTTACAAAAATAACTTTAAATTTATTATACTAATCATAATTTTATGATAAACTCTTAAACTTAATAGAATTTGAATGAATTTGATTGACCACAAAAATATCGCATTCTGTATTGTGGACAAAATTAAGTGACCAATTAAGTGTCGTCTTTAACCACAAAACAATCGTGAAAATTCCACTAAAAATTTATTTAATTATACGTTCACGTACTAAAATATCAATAAATTTTATATTAATGTAAAATATTTCATAGCTATTCATTCTATAAGCTTTTAAAATTGATATTATTTGTAATAATATGGAAGTAAAAACGATTGCGGTCGCGTTCTGGTCTAATTAATAACTAAACTTGTAATTTATGAAATTTATTTTAATTTGTTACTTTTATGGTATTTAATTTAAAAATTTACCAACAATTTTAATTGATATTCGAGTTCACTGCAATCTATAAAAAATAAAATTGAAAATTACAGGGCAAACGCATTTTAATGAACGGTTCAAAATGGTCGAAAATGATAAAAACCACAATTTTCAATTGAATTGTGAAATTACTTTTATTAATCAATATTATTTTTTTTACATTTTTATGAAAGTCCTTCTCTTCTGACCACTGTAAGGATTCAATTTACCTTGCTGACCAAATAACATTTATACGTTTTATAGGTAAATCTAAAATTTAATCGAATATTATTAATAATATTGTAAAGGGATTTGCTTTTAGCTCTAACTATAGAAAACGTTTAAATAAAATTATTAGTGGAAATATTATCGGCGATTAGAGAAAACAATAATGTGAATATTGTGAAAATCGTTGATGCACGTAATTGAATTGGAAATTTGAACGACAAAAATAGAATCACGTACATCGTCCGTTGTCCATTTTAGACGTAATATAAATATTTAATAATTTTTTTTATTCTATTTTATTGATAATGAAAAGTGTTTAGCAGCAATTTTATTGATTCTGTGGTTGTCATCATTATCACCAATTTACAGGTGTTGACGATGGTTATAAAAATTCATTATCAAAAAACATAATCAAAACTCTCTTCTGGTAAGTTAAGTCTAGTAGTAAAAATTGAAGAAAAATTAGTGTAATTCAATACAATATTAATGAAATATGTAGACGTACTCGGTCAAATGCTATTAGTGAAATTAAATTTAAAATCAAAATCAAAAAAAAATTTCTTCTCAAAATTTAAAAAAAGATTTTGGTTCGACTCTATTGGTCGGGCTGGCAATGGCATTTCACTCCGGTACGCTATCCCACTACTGCTTACCACGGGGACTCTTGGCTGCTGGTTTTCACCCCTGGCCCGGTTCATCCCTCCTTAGCCAACCTGAATACCATGAACTCCTTCATGGTACCCATATTGATGGCAAGCTTAGTGCGGACGTACCGTCAACATGAACTGACACATTGCACAGAACTCCCAACCTCAAACCGTTCCGAAATCCGACCTACCAGAAGCTGATATTACAGGCGACGCCACACACCCAGTCGAAATTAGTTGAACTAAATGTTAATATGTTGATACACAAAATCGAAATAAAAATTATAAAATTATAATTTTTTTTTATGTTTTTAATTAATTTTATTAATTTAAATTATAAATTTCAATAATTTTAATTATTTATTTAATTATAAAATAATCAAATTTAATATTTTCTTATGGAAAAATTATTATTTTATACAAATTTGTATACAAAATAATAAAAATGCCACGCATGTCTAAAAATAGAATTTTTGACATCACCATAAAAAGTGAAATTAAATAGTTTTATATTTTCAAGATAGATGTCAGCACGAAATATTTTTGTATTAAATTTATTGTTTGATTGTTATATTAGGAGTCAGACAATTAGTTTGTAATAGACCGTGTGGCCTAATGGATAAGGCGTCGGACTTCGGATCCGAAGATTGCAGGTTCGAGTCCTGTCACGGTCGAAATAAGTTTTTTTTTTTAAATTTAATAATATTTTTTTTTGCTATATCCACAGAAATATTGAAAATTAAGAATTTGGATGACGACTAGCTATATAAAATTTAATTAAAAGATAGGAAAGTATTTTTTATACGAAATATTTTGGTGATACTTTTCAAATTGGTTCATTTCCCTTTGCAATAGATAGAGAACTGGATAATTTTAAAAAACAAGCTTAAACAATTAGTAAATGAAATAGAGCGTCTAATATTGGCAACAATTCTGGCTTCATCACAAAATTGATGTAGCTATTTTTATTATTTGTTTTAATATTCTAAATTCTAATGTTTCGAACAGGAGTATTGTTATTTATGAGCTATGCTGGAAGGTATGATGTAGTCTGTAGATCTGTAGTGTATTTACAATGGACATATACACTTTCAGCACATTTCATTGCGTCATTCTGAATGTGTAAATTATGTTGGAAATAATTTATATTTTAGAATTTTAGTTTGATTGCACTAATTAATACATACTAATTACTAATTAATTAGATAGAATTGTTAATTTACTTGCAAAAATAAAGAAATGGTAAACAAATAAATAGGCTATCTGAAAAATATTAGTGCAATAAAACTAATATTCCAAATTGCAGTCATTGATGTGAAATTTAATTAAATTTATTTATATTACAATTATTTTACTTAATACATTTTCTACAATGCAATTTGTATTGTATGTAATGCAAATGCAAATGCACAATCTATTTAGACTTTAGCATTTAATATTGAGGATAATTTATTTGGGCCGATCCCGGCGGTACTGCAATACCGGGCCAACCCGCGACAGAGGTGGAGCAAGCCCCTAGCACTCCGTCAATTTCCAAAAATCAGTTTAACATTTGTTGTCCCCCTATGGGGGAGCTATCAGATGTTAAGCTGATAAGAACAGATACTACACTTTGATCTTAGCCATAAGGCCGAGAAGCGATAAAGTACAACACAAAAAAATTCGTTTATATATCATTAGTATTTAAACCAACTGTGAATTATGGAATAAAAGAAAACAAATATCATTTCATTCAGCAGAATGAACAGAATTCATATACATACAGTTCAGTCAGTAACAGTATGCAATAAAAAAGTACGAAAGAGGTAGAGAGGGTAGAGGTTTGTCGTTTGTCATACACTTTTATTTATTTAGTATTACAGATTACAGCGATAATTATGTAGTGAAATTTTATTCTACTAAATTCATTGTGATGACAATAATGGAGTTTCAGTTTCAGATGATTTAAAATTTAGTTTGTGCTGATTGCTGTGCCATTAGTTCACTGATGTTACATTTTTTTGTTTTTAAAGATTGAAATCAAAGTTTGATTTGCCGGATTTGCCGGACATGAATTATAGATTGATGTTCATTAACAAAAATTGTTATGAGTTTATAATGAACTAAACATTTAGAAAAAACATTTGAGGGCGTAGAGGTGGAGATAAATTTTAAGCATTTTACAAATTTAAACATGGTTAAACAAGTTCAGGTAAATAACAGAGTAATCTTAAATGACAGTTCTGTTGTTGCACAAAAAATTACATTATTTTAGAATGATGAGGAATTACAAACGAAAAGAAGAGGACACCATGACCATAAATGAAAAAATTATATTATGAATACACTTAGCAGATATTTAATTAAAAAAGAGAGTATACGAAGCACAGCACAGCTTCCAAATACAACTATTAAAATGAAAAAAAAAACACGGAATCAGCTAAATGTAATTAGTGTAATGCTCTTCTTTTGATTAACTAAGATTTATATATAAATTTATTTTGTAAATTTGCGAAACATCCGAATCTTAAAATTCTGTCTATGTAGAACTTAAACAGACTCTGATTACTTGCTTTATTATAACTTTACAAAATCAAATTTATCGAACAACATTATATGATGATTGTGAAAATGAATTGGTTTTAGTTATATTCAGCCAAATTAAAAAAAAAAATATTTGGTCAAACTGAGTTTGATGTTTTTCCATTGATTGATGGCATTATCACTATAATTAATAAAATTTATATTGTTTTTAAATTAGATGAGCCGAGTAAGATTCATGGAATACGTTCTCATCAAACTGCTTAGGATTTCAATGTCGATTGAACTGAACTGTAAGATTAACAAAATTATTTATCTAAATCTAAACAAAGCAAAGCATTCAAATTTAAATTTTGAATTATGTACTGAATTAATATACAGAAATTTGTCAACGGCCATACCACGTTGAAAACACCTGTTCTCGTCCGATCACCGAAGTTAAGCAACGTCGGGCGCGGTTAGTACTTAGATGGGGGACCGCTTGGGAACACCGCGTGTTGAATTAATATACAGAAATTTGTCAACGGCCATACCACGTTGAAAACACCTGTTCTCGTCCGATCACCGAAGTTAAGCAACGTCGGGCGCGGTTAGTACTTAGATGGGGGACCGCTTGGGAACACCGCGTGTTGTTGATAATTTTCTTTTTTAAAATTATTAAATTTATTATAGCGTTTTATAATTAACTATAAAATGTTGTTTTTTTTTCCCTGAATATCCAATAAGTTGTGCAGTAATTTGAGGGTCTTTATTTTTTGTAATCTTATATAAAATGAAGAAACTCCAGTGGACATAGTCTCACTCAACTCGATGCCGTCAGTTTTTAGAAATGTAAGCATTATATGAAAATAAAATGATATCAAATCAATTTTGCTGAAGCACGCCATTAAAATTAACTAATTTCTATTTTAACGACGTAGTTCATATCCGGTGGTTAAGAATAATTTCAACTATTATATAAAACAGAATTTGTCACTTTTTGGTTTTATGTCTAGACACCACCCTACACCTTGCATTACTAATTACTACTCTACTTAATATTATAATTCATTATATTTGTACACACACGTTGTTGGAGTTGGAAGTTATTCGAGTTTACTTAATGACTCACACAAAAAATTGATATTTTTTTTAAAGAACAAAAAAAAACAAATCTCGACCGTGACAGGACTCGAACCTGCAATCTTCGGATCCGAAGTCCGACGCCTTATCCATTAGGCCACACGGTCATTTTTTCAATGTCTTCTAATTTCAGTTTTCACCATTTTCAGTTATCTATGTAAATTCTAAATAAAGTAAAATCAAAGTCCATTCAATCAAAATTTCACGTTCAAGGTTTAAAGTTATATTTCTTCTATACTATAGCCATAGCGTTTGCCTGTCCTACATAATATTTATAATTTTCCTCTTTCATAAACCAAACCTAGAAACATAGAATTCGGAATTTATAATAAATTTAGAAATGTTATAAATTAAATACAGTGAAAACTACCAAAGAAAATTATTTTTATTTTTTGATTGCGATATGTAAAATTTATTGAAATTCAGGTATTACAATTAATTTTGATATATATTTCAAAAATTTGACTTTAACAATCTGTGTAGTAATTTTCATATTTGCAAGTATTGTTAATAACAGAGGAAAATTTTATTATAAGCTGGTTACATTTCGTGGTATACCAGCACAATTATTGTATGCAGCTGTTCTACAATCTATAATTGAAGATTTAACTCTTCAAGTAAATTATAAATTTTGAAGCGTTGTATGAACTTTTTCCAAAACTCTAAATAATAATTTTAAAAATTGACGAGACAGTTTCTTATATTAAATTTATAAAATTAAAAATTGTCGACTATATCGAGGGTTGCTTACAACGAAAGTTTCTTATAACAGTTTCCTATAATGAGTTTTCACTGTAATAGCCAAAACTCGAATTTAACAATTTTTTGTAACTAATTCTAACTACGACAGACAAAAAAGGCAGTACTTTTGTAACTAATCTACGACAGAAACTATTTTGTATTTTTCGGTAGCTCGTATGTAATTATTTACTTCTACCTAATATTCTAACCGAAACTTTTCGTCATAGTAAACTAATAATATACGATACACCGAATTTGTGTCGACATTTTGACTTTAATAAATGTAAATAACTAAAACCTCTAAAACTAAAACTATATGACCTGCAAATTAGAAGATCTAGAAATTAATTAGTTCTACTAAAAAAATAATAAAAATCAAATAAATATAAAAAATAAACCAAAAAAACCAATCTCGACCGTGACAGGACTCGAACCTGCAATCTTCGGATCCGAAGTCCGACGCCTTATCCATTAGGCCACACGGTCCGTTTAATATCTTTAGACAAATTTACTACTAATACAAGATTGAATTAATCTATAACTAGAGCCATCTATTGGTAAATTGAAAAAGCTTTATTTATTTTACTCTGTATCTTTACTAAATTTTAATATTAAATTATTTATAACGTCATCAAAATTTATCATTTATTTCTGCTTTGACATATCAAATTCGTGATTATGTTTACCACTAAAACAAAAAAATTATATTAAAATTATAAAAATTAGTTTTATTTAATTTATCATTAATTGTAAAATTAAATTTTCATATTAAATAAATAGAAAATTGTTAAAAGAAAATTATTTAAAAAAAAAATTAAATTTTTTGTTTTTGTTTTACCCAAAATTTTCAAATTGGTATTTTGTCAACATAATTTCGACTGGAAGCGTGGCGTCTTCTGTAATCTAAGCTACTTGGAGGTCAGATTTCGGAACGATTTGAGGTTTGGAGTACTGTGTAATGTGTCAATTCATGTTGACGATACGTCCGCACTAAGCTTTGCCATCAATATGGGTACCATGAAGGAGTTCATGGTATTCAGGTTGGCTAAGGAGGGATGAACCGGGCCAGGGGTGAAAACCAGCAGCCAAGAGTCCCCGTGGTAAGCAGTAGTGGGATAGCGTATCGGAGTGAAATGCCATTATCAGCCTAACCAATAAAATAGAACCAAAATCTTTTTTGCTGCTGCTACTATTTTTCTTTAATTATTCTAATTTCTATATTTTTTTTTTTACACAAATTTATGTTTTTTAAATAAACAAAAAATAAATAAATAAATTATTAATTAATTTTTGCAAAAACTTATCTTTTTGGCAATGGCGTTTTATATGTAAATAAAAATCTTAAAAATCTTAATAAATTATTCATTATTGGGAACTTTAAAAGCATATCTCAAAAAAATTATCAAAAAAATTATCAAAATTTTTTCTAATTTATTCGATTAATACTTTCTCAAAACAAGTTTCTCTACGCTAGGTCTATATTATCTAGCTATAGCTGCATACTTTCAAAGCTTTTTTAATTAAATTAGAAATTATAAAAGAAATTCTGTTATTTTTGTGCCATAAAAAGTTTATTTATAAACGAAATTGTTTCGAATTTTGAAATCAGTTTAATTTAAACTTTAGTAACGTTAAGATGAAATTATCAGTAACCATTTTATTAATAACAATTTTTTATTGTTGTCTTGTTACCAGTTTACGACATGATAATCGACGGAATTTAAGATTAAGGAAATTAGGTGTAAGTGGTTTAGGACGTGGTGTTGGTATTGGTAGACAGCAACAACAAGCTCGTCGACAAGCTAATTTCATTGTTACAGAAATACCAGGGGTTGGTAAAGTAAAAGGTCGTCGTGGTGCTAGTGCATGGACTGGTAATGATATTTATCAATTTTTTGATATTAAATATGGTCATACAACCAGTGGCAAAGGCAGATTTAAGGTAAAATCAATTCATTATCAGAATTAAAATTTAAATATTAAAAAAAATGATTAACAATTAGCCTCCACTGCCTGCTATGCCATGGAAAAATGTTCGTCGTAGTATAATGCCAAGACAAGGATGTCCATCATTACAAGATATGGCAATTATTAGACGAACTGATGGTAAACGTGATTTAGAAGATTGTTTGTCATTAAGTGTTCATACAAGATCGGTGAGAAATATTCAAAATGATACACTTAAAAATTATAATTAATTGATAATTTTTCAAAATTTCTGTAAATAGTTGGAAGGTAAATCACCAGTAATGGTCTATTTACATGGTGAATTCCTTTACGAGGGTACACCACAAGAAGGAGCACCACAATATTTATTAGAAAAAGAAATTGTTTTAGTTAATGTTAGATATCGTCTTGGTCCGTTTGGTTTCTTATCAACAATGAGCGAACGGATACCTGGTAATGCAGCTGTAATGGATGTTGTATTAGCATTAGAATGGATCCAAAAAAATATTCATGTATTTGGTGGTGATGCAAGTCGTGTTACAATATTTGGACAAGTTGGTGGTGCAGCAATTGCTAATATTTTAACAATGAGTCCATTGGTATGATAATTTTTTGAATAGATTTATGTTTTTATACAGCTTGTAGATCAGAAACTCTGTATGGAGTCAGTCATCTTTAGTGCTAATGTTGACCCAAAATATTTATTAATAAAATATTCTAATTTTAGGTTCGTGAAGGACTTTTCCATCGTGTTATTTATCAATCTGGTTCAGCATTAACACCAGCATTTATAACTGATACACCAACTGATTATTCTAAAGATATTGCAAAATATGGTGGATGTACTGATATCGATACTATACAAAAATTAAATCGTTGTTTTGTTAAAATGAATGTAACAACATTATTAGAAGCATTTAGTAGTCATGGTTTAGCAAATGCTGATAAAGGTATTGGTTATTATGGTGGTGTACAATTTACTGTTGGTGGGCCAAGTGGTGTATTACCAAAACATCCAGGTAAATTAATTAGTGAGAAAAAAATACGATATTATCCAACAATGGGTGGTGTTGTTAAAAATCCTGGAACATTTTTATTAAGAGGTAAAAACAAAGAATTTTCATTTTTCATATGAAAAAGTTACAAATTTTCATTTTTCATCATTTTCTATAGAAATTTTCGAAGATAACTTTAATGAAACGATACCAGATGATGTTTATGATGCAAGTGGTTATGTTAATTTTATAATTGCTCATACAAATGGTGATGATACAGACAAAGCTTGGACAACATTTGCTAAAAAAGAATTCTTTACCAAAGAAGAATGGAAAAATGGTACATTTGCAACGATGCTGCCTGGTCTTATTGATGTAAATTTTGGAATCATTAAAATTGTATTACAAATTATTTTGTGATAAATACTATTATTTTTTTATAGATGTGCGGTACAATACCATTTAAAAATCCAGTTTTATTAGCATTACAAGCAAATGCTGAAAAATTACCAAATCAAACATTTTTATATTCATTTAATTATGAAGGTGAATTTAATCGTTATCAGCGTGAAGATGATGACGGTTCTAATTTACCATTTGATTTTGGTGTATCATTAACTGATGAAAATCTATATTTATTTCCATGGCCAAAATATGCTAGTTTCTTGAATTATCGTGACAATAGAATTGCGAAAAAAATGATTGATTTATGGACATCGTTTGCAACAAATGGTATACCAATATCAGAACGTATATCAGAATGGCCACCGTTAACTGATAGTGTAGGACCATATTTGAAAATTGATCGTGTCTCGAAAATTGAAAAGAATTTCTTAAATGAATATTCCATTACGGTTAAGGAGTATCGAAATGGTTTATCATTAATATCAGAAGAATATTTTGAAAATATTGAAGAAATTAATGCTAATGATGATGCAACTAGAAAGGATACAGAAGATATGTTAAATGTAACTAAACAGCAGCCACAACAAATTGCTGAAATTGATGAAGATTATGATGATGATGTTAATGAATTAGGTAATTCAGATAAAGAACCAGTTCATATTGTTATTGCAACATCGAAATTAGATAAATAATGGTTTTAAAGGAAAATTAATTTTGACGCATTTTTTAAAATTTATTTATATGGAAATTTGTGTGAATTGTAATAATTTATTTTGAAAAAAAAAAATATATATTTAAAAAAATTTTTTTGTATATTTAATTTTTGGGTGAAATTTTTTATTAATATTTCTTTGTAGAGAAATTTTTCAGTTTTAATTAGTTCAAAGACCTCTGAAAAAAATATTTGTTTTGATACCAAAAACATGGTAAAAAGATAAGGAAACAATAGTAAAAATACATAATTTATAAATAATATTTAAATTTTTTGCATATTTAATATAAAATTTTTAAAAAACGTTATGCAAAATGTAATGTCTAATCAGTAATCACATAAAAATCGTTCTATTGGTGCCGATGAGCTAGTAAACTTTGCTTTGAATATTCTGAGTAATTTGAAGTCTGTTAAATAACAATTTCTTTAAAACATAAACGAAGTTAATTTATAATTATTTAGATTAATGAAAATGCTATGGACATTTTAATTATAAATGATTCTAGAATTATTCAGAAATCGAAACAATTAACTCTCCTTTTCCAAATTGCTTTTCGAATCGAAAATATAAGTTACACCCTGGGCCTGGGCTCTTAAAAGTTATTACTGTTACCATGGGCAGTGGCGTAACTAGAAATTTTAGGCCCTTATGCAAATATGATGGAAGGGCCCAACTTTAGGATTTTTTTAAATGTTTTTTTAATTTTCTCTGCATTTCTTTTTCTTTATTTTTTTAAGGGAGCTGTAAACTTTAAATGGCTCTTAAGTTAAAAATAATAATAGTTACAATATTATGAACTTTTATAAAACCACAAATATAATATAACTTAAAAAGCCGAGCCTCTGCTTACAATTAGAAAAGAATCAGATTTTTTAGTTTGAAACAACAAAATAATTTTATTAAGTTATTGAGAGCAGAACTTCGATGTTGGATTTGGATAGTTAGTTTTTTATTTAACTTAGAGCTTGCTCTGAATGGATTTAAAAAAACTGTATTACAAGGAGGCCCCTAAAGTTAGAGGGTTTTTATGCCTTGCTTACTGTTGCTATATGGTAGCTACGTCACTGATCATGGGTCTGGATTCTGAATGAAAATGTCGCAATGCAAAGCTTAAATGTAAAATATTATAATTTTTTAATTCACTATGAAAATTTATATTAAGATTTTAGCTCAGCTAAATGCATTTTCATTTGTATTTCATTTATACTTTTGCTTTACGCTAACTTTCTTATTGTGATTCCAGTATTAGATAAAAACTTCAATTTTACTGCTTAAATATAAGTAAGAACTTACAAAACTATAAATAATGAAATTGGGTACACAAAAGCAACCTTTCAATATATTTAATATTATCTTAATCAATATTTAATTGATTTTAAGCAAATTGTACGTTACGGGAGCAAAACTAGTAACTGCCATTTTGACAATTTTTCAGGACGGTTGTTTTAATATTTCATCTTATTTTGTTATTAAACTAATAATTAATGATTTTCTTGAATTTTATGAAATATTTTTTAATGCAATCTATAATATTATTTGAAAAATTTAAAATTTAAATGGTATTACCTAATTTTTTTGAGACATACGACGTTTTCCATTTATATTAGTAGAAGAAAACTGGTGCATATGAGCAGTTTTCTTTTCCAAAAATATTGAAAAACATGTAAATACAATTAAAAATTGAAAAAATCATGTAAATCCAAATATTTGAAGCACAAATTTACACAGCAAAATATTGTATAGCTATTGGCAATTAAAAAAATTGTAATTATTTGCGATATTATATGTAAAAACTATAAATATTTTATTGAATTGTGATAAAAATATCTTACATAAATATCTTGAAATATAATTTTTTGGATTACAGCATATTTTAACCTTAGATACAACACTCTTAATGTTTTTACTACGGTCTCTAAATCACTTGTCAGACAACCGAAGTTTTCGATGTAAGTAATTGAGTTTAAAATTTTGTATTATGTCATTTAATGGAATTTAACCGAATTTTCTGAAGTTTTAATTATTCCGAATGTTTAATTGTTATTCAAACATAATATTTTTGTAGTAATATAATTTTTGGTGGAAAGTGGATTTACGAATATTTCATCCGTAACCGACGAAATAATACTTAAAGATCGCGTCATTTTTATATTTGTACATGTCACCTGCATTGTTATAGTTAATAAATCATTGATTATTCATATGGTGTACGTCTACTATATATTAAGTGAAGTAATAGATATTAGATATTAAGCTGGTAACTTAACAAAAACCATATAATAGAGGTCTTTGATGAGTTAGTTACCAAAGTATTTAGTTTAGTTATTTCAGCGGTCATTAAAATGACAAGGAAGTCTGTGTAATAAACTCACTATAAATATGGAATTTAAGGTCAGGTTAATCACAGTTTTATATGTTCTTCTAAAGATTTGAAAAGAGTACTACCTTTGAAATCTACATTTAAAAACTACTTTTGAAATCAAAATCTGAATGTTGCAGATGTAGATTTCCTCGTACCCGGTTATATGATGAAGTCGTCAGAGAGTACTCTGCACATAATCAGTCTATGCTAAGATTTAATCTCTATACAAATTACTCTCCTACGATTTTTTTTCTTCTAATTTTCACTATCTGCTCAAACCTTTTGACCTACATCAACATTTCTTTATTACCAATTATTTTTAAAAGCCTTGTGCAGGTTTTTCTTAACTGTCTGTGATATTTTAACAATTTGCGGTTGTCCATCCATGTATAATGAAGTTCAGAAATAAAACTGTTTAACACAGGGTACCAATGATTATATTAAATGATTTATTCATTAATTTTTATACCTACTCATATTTTGTAAGTAGCTAGGTATAAAAAGTAATATTTAAATTTTATTTAATTTTTTATTTTCGAGACTTTCGTAGACGAATAATTTATTACGAGTTCAATTACTGACTTTCTAGATTTCTAAGCGCCAATATTGAATAAATTTGGCAATTTTTTTTTTTGGAATACATTTCATAAATTAAATTTGATTTATAAAAAACACTATTTGTTAATAATCTAATTCTTATTAATATGTATATCAAAAAAAATATTTTATAAAAAATAACCTAACAAATCTTAAACCCTCGTTAAACTGACCTAGAATTAATTTATAATTTTATTCACTTTATTTTTTTAGAATTTTAGAATAATGAATAAATTTGAAAAAATTTTAGTGACCGACCGCATAAGGAAACCTCCGGTAAAATTTTTACTAATTGATTTTTAATAACAAAATTTTTTTGTTTTGTGCAAACATCAAAAATGGTAAATTTACTCTTTTAGCACGAAAAAGATCATTAAACTTCAACATAATTTACATAATTTCATAAATGCATACATAATTAAAACTAGAAAAACCCCAAAAAGAATACTAAATTTACCAGGTTATTTCTAATATTTTTGAACCAGTTGTGTTTCTACCATCTTCGAAAGATTACATAAAAATTCTTGGTTGTCGTTTTTATCGTGGTCTTAAGTTCTTTTTGTAATATGAATTTTTTTATCAATTTTCTAATCATTTTATTAATAAATTATGTAATTACAATACGAATTGATAATCAAGATTTAATTATTAATTTACCAAGATTGGGACAAATTAGAGGTCGAACAATTGAAACAGCATGGACACATCGAGTTGTTTATCAATTTTTAGATATTAAATATGCTGAATCACCGAAAGGTGAAAATCGATTTAAGGTAACTAAAATTTAATTTATTCGATAAATTTCAAAATTACAAAAATATCGAAAATTGATAAAATAATAATTTTTGTAGCCACCAATTCCTGTCAAACCATGGGATGGTATTCGTGATGCAACTGTTGATGGTTTTGGTTGTCCATCAGTGTTTGGTCTTCCGGAATTCCAATTGTTAACATTATTAAAAAAAAAAGATTTAGACTTTGAAGATTGTCTTGGTATGACAATAACTACACCAAATGTAAGGCCATAGTTTCGTGTTCAAACGTAATTTAATATTATTTCTATATCTTAGATAAATGGAAATTTTCCAGTTTTAGTATATTTACATGGTGAATTTTTATATGAAGGTAATAATTTAGAAGGTGCTCCTGAATATATGTTAGAAAAAGATATTGTTGTTGTGTCACCACAATATCGTTTAGGTCCATTTGGTTTTTTATCAACAAAAACAAATGAATTACCTGGTAATATTGGTGTATTAGATGTTATAATGGCATTAAAATGGATTAAATATTTTATAAGAAATTTTGGTGGTAATCCAGATCGTATTACATTAATGGGACAAGTTGGCGGTGCTGCTATAGCACATTTATTAACATTATCACCAATTGTAAGATAATTTTTTTAATATTATAATTATGAATTTAACCATTATTTTTTTGAATTAGGTTGAAAATGATTTATTCCATCAAGTAATTTATCAATCTGGTTCAGCATTAATGCCAGTTTTTTTAACTAATGAACCGGAAAGATATGCTAAAGATATTGGTGAAAAAGCTGGTTGTATAAATTATGATAATTCAAATGAATTTACAAAATGTTTACGTAATTTAACAGTTGTCGAATTATTGGAAGGATTTGCTTTACATATTGTAATGTTTTCTATTTTATATATTTTAAATTAATTATTAGTTTTTTGTATATCTATTTAATTAGCGTGATAATTCACCATTAGGTGTAAAAGCTGTTGGTGGTGTACAATTTACAATTGGTGGACCAAGTCCAATATTACCAATCCATCCATTATTAATTGATAATACACAACGTAATCATTCATATCCAACAATGGGTGGAACAACAAAAAATGTTGGATCTAGAGCTCTAAAAGGTATTATTCTAATGATGTTGAAAAAGTGTGAGTAGTTAACAAATAATATCAAAAATTTTGTTTAAGAAAATTATGATTTTTGCGACTAATTGATTGAATAGACAATTAACCGAATTCACAATTAACCGAATTCACAATTGAACTAACTATAAATTATAATCACAATTTCGCAATGACAAAAATAAGGGACAGACAGTTTCATCAAACTGTTTTTGAAAAAAAAGCAGCTTCAAACTTTAAAACAGATTGAACAAAAAAAGAGCCTCTGATTTTGTCTTGGCACAAGGAAAATGGAATATTTAATATTTAAACATTTCTTAAATAACTTTGACGTGTGCTATGCCTAGACTACTTCATACTGAGCCAAAATCACTATAGTAAAATTGCCTTGTATAGTTTACAATTAAAAATATTGAAGTTGACGTTGTCGTCATGTAATAAATATGTAATAAAGTTATGGTTTTATGATTTTGGACTGTACGGGACAGAAAAATGGGATATTAAAAAAGGGAAGTAATGAAAAGAGGGATATATTGCGCCCCTTTTTAAAACATTAAATTTAAAGGAACCCTTACTCAAACTAAGGACTATCCTTTGAAGAAAGGGACAAATAGTCACCGTAACTATAACATAAAATGAACGAAACAGTGTACAAAATTGACCGAATTAGTAATTGAAATAAGTGTAAAAAAACGAATTACAGAACTGAACAAAAGTAAACTTACCGAATACAAAATTTATCGAATTTCCGAATTTGCAATTTACAATAAATATAAACACAAATGATTTAATATGCGATGAATTTACTTCCAAAAAGTCACAATTTTTTTTCTTTAGATATCACTAAAATGATTAATTCTGTATAACAATTCGGTCTATTCTTCATTCGGTTAATTGTAAATTCATTTCTACATTTGGTCAATTAGTCGGATCCCAAAAATATTAAAAATCATATTAAAATTTTGATAATTCAAATATTTTTTACATCAGATATTTTCGACAGTGATTTTCAAGGTGCAATACCAGATGATATTTTGCATGGTGTTGATTATATATCACATATATTATTTCAAACACAAGGATTTGATGAAACTGGTGTCCTAACAACAATGTTAATTGATAAATACTTTACACCAGAAACAATTAAAAATGGAACATTCCAAGCTTTATTACCAGGATTAATTGATGTAAGAAAGCTTTTAATTAATTGCCACTAGATTAATTTTAAAATTTTATTATTTTATAGTTAACTGGTGCAATTGTACACAAAATACCAACTTTATTAGCTTTAAATCGTAATGCTAAATTAAAACCAAATCAAACATATTTATATTCATTTGATTATAATGGTCAATATAATCGTTATCCAGATTTTGATGATGATTTTGATTTAGGTACACCATTTTTAGCTGGTGTTACATTAACCGATGAAAATATTTATTTATTTCCATATCCAGAACATGTTGATCATTTAAATATTATTGATGAACAAATGGCTAAAAAAATGATTGAATTATGGACAACATTTATTATAAATGGTAAACCAAGTCTTTTAGATGATGATAATTTTCAATGGCCACCAATTGTAAATGGTTTAAATGGACCATATTTAAAAATTAATGATATAATGAGAATTGGTGATAATTATCATGATGAATTTATGGCAACAATAAATGATGAATTAAATAATGATTATAGTTTAGTTAGACCTGATTTTTTAAAATATAAAGAAGAATTTTTGAAAAAAATAGCAATGAAAAAATTTATTGGTAATAAATATAAATATAATTAAAAAGTTTTGATTTATTTCACTAAACTACGGACCCTAAGCTCCTAGGCACCAACTACAATACAAAACTAATATGTGTACCAAATATCATTAAATTCGGATTATATTTACCATATCATCTAGAAATTTTAGCATGGATCCCCTAAAGCTACTAACATCAAACCTTGGTCAACGCATGCGTACACGTACCCCGGACACTATTTTTATTCCATTTTGGGACCCCAGACCTCGAAAACGCATAGAAAAAAAAATTCAGCCAAATCGATTTTTTGATTTTTTTTTTTTTTAAATAGGAAGGATCGAAAAGGGTATGAAAACTAAGATTGTTTCGTAATTATTGATTATACAAATTCAAACTAGAGAGTTCCTTTATTACTGTATATAGAAAGTAAGGAAAGCACGACGATTCAGAGAACAATATAATGACCGAAAATTTCGAGGATTTGTTTTCAGTTTTGCTTTCTTATGGGCCGTCGTGTAGTTTGTTTAAAATGAAATGCGAACCGAAATATTGTATAAGAATTGAATAGGACAACAAAATAAATTGCTTTTATCTTTACAACCTCTGCAATTTTGTTGTTAGATTTGCGTGATTATAAGATAATAATGAATACAATCAACAGGAGCAGAAAGGACAACATTATAGAAATTGTTTTCAACTTAGCAATCGCTGTAATTATCTCGTGATCTTAAGACAAAAAACGAATGTGATTTACAAAAGCAGAAGGATTATGATTTTTTCTCATCAACAATAGTATGCTCTACTATGGTAACGAATTTTTTTCGTTGTTCACCCCCCGTTTCTTAATAAATATCTATTCTATCCAATTAACATCCAAATTTTGATAAAAATCAGAAATTTTGTCAAAGAAGTCTAGATAAATTACATTAGTTGACAATTTTGTTCTAAATATATTTTCTACTGCTAGTAATGCTATTGAAATCTTACCTGAAATTAATGAAAATTTAATGTTTTTTAATAAACTTTTCAAAATTTCATTTAAATATTAAATTGGTTTTTTAAATATAATTAAAATAATAATTTTATTAGAGTTAAAATTTAATAAAATATTATATTTCTCGCAAAACAACAAGACGCTATCTATCATCGAAATGCTTAACTATTAGGTTATTCTGTTCGTTGTGCGGATATAATTTTCAATTTTGTGCTCTGAAAATAAAAATGATAGATTTTTCGGTTTGCGTATTAAATAGACAAGACATTAACAATAACATGAAATTTAGTAAAGTTACAAACCAATATTGTTCAGAAAATATATGAAATTTTGAAATTCACATAATATCGCCTAACATATCGCGTTTGAAAAATTCTCTCAAGTTATTGAGCTGAGTGACGAACGACTATATTGAGAAAACTATGTAGTCTAATTTTTATAATTTTCAAATTAATTGGTGTTAATATTGAAAATGATGTTTGTAATTCACAATTTTCAGGTTCATCAATAAAAATAATACTGACAAAATGAATAGGTCCTCAAATTATAGTTTTCAAAAAAATGTTTGTTAATCAATATTAACCAATTAACGTTTTGAGCAGGTTGTTCGCAACTAAACACCTTAACTAACCGATCAAATTCGGTAGGTTTTTGACAGATTATATCAGTTTTTCGTAAAAACAATTCCAAGATCGCCAGAATAGCAACGCCACTATTTAAATAATCTCAATTTTAAAATATATTTTATTCTAAAGCAAATTAGTAATAGTCAACAAAAAGTTGAGTACTATTAATAAATTTTAAAATTCCTCAACACAAAATGTTCGAAATTCTGAAAAATTAACCATTTTTGTATAGCTGAACCTTAAAAATAAATTCATATTTGGCTAGTAAGTGAATAAATAAATAAATTACATAAAATCATATCAGTAACTTTAGGATCCTTTATCCATAAAAGAAATTATTTCAATTCATACAATGAGAAAACATCAGATTTAATAATAAAATCATGGCTTTCAGATTCGTATACCATCATCTAAAATACCTAATCTAATTTTAAACCATCATTTATTTTGTTACAAAAACTATGGACGTAAATGAATTTCCCATTCATCGTTAATTCTACATTTTTAAACGTATAAAACCACAAATAATTCATCGATTATAATATAATCTGCCCATATCCTGGTGGTGAATCCTCTTGCATATTTATACCAACAAAAATTCATATAAAAAACGTATCCTTTTTTTTTGCAGTTTTTAACTATTAAAAATAACAATGTCCAATAATGAATGACCTTATTGCGTAGCACATATTTTTCACATTGTATACACACAAAATTACAGGACATTTTGAATTGTAAATTGAAAATTACAATATGAATTTCATGTGAAATTTCTAAATATCCAAAGTGTGAGGTGTGAGGGTTCATTGTGACTCAGAAATAGCATACAGAAGACATAAAAAATAAATAGGATTTTTTTTTTTAAATAGTTAAATAAAAGATAATATTCACCCCCATTAAATCTATATACACTAACTATTCTATAAGGATAATGATTGCAGGACAATTGTTAACATTGTTGCCAAATCGGCCATTCATTCAATTGAAGTAAAGAATTGAACTCAATTACAAGAAAAATATAAAAGATAGAATTGAATTTTAAAGAAATGTGAACCGGAAAGATTTGTTATGATTTAAAAAAAGGATATTTATGTCCTTAAGTTGAATGAATATAAAAGTGTAATACAATTATTTTACCGAGGATTAATAACAAACTTAAACTATTGCAATAATTTGAAAAATTTGTTTAGAAATGAAAATAATGTATTTTTGATGTAACTACGTTTTTGCTGAAATTGAAGGATATATAGAAAATTACAGCGAAAATGATTTCTTAAGTGTAAGATAGAGAGAGAGGGAAATGTTCGTTCATGTAATTGATATAGAAATTTGCTTACCAGAACGCTTTTTACGGCCTAATCTACAATTAACTCAAGAAAAAATTACCAAATCACATTAACATCAAAGGACAATTAAACATGTGATAATAATAGCTATAGTCCGCTAGTACGTCAAAATGTTGATATCGGAACGTAGTATTTTGGAAATCTGTTCACTTAATATTGAGTAAGCTGCGATGAAAGCTTTTAATTATATTTTCCTAGACCGCAACTATTTTTCGAAATTCGAAAAGTAGATCGTCATTTTAAATGGCAATTTCTCTTTATTAAAATACTTAGACCTATGACAATATTAAAATTTAACTTTATAATTTTCCGATCATTCTACAAACTATTTCTGAGGTTCCATTATCGTTCAAACAAATTAACATACTCGTAATATCACATAATTTTAATAAAATATTACCAAAAAAAAATCTGAATGAATATTTTATATACACAATTAATAATAATTTCTTATAAACAATAATGAAAATTTACTAACAATTCAAAGTGATTTTCTTATAAACGAAGCGCATAGTTCTCTAAAAAGCATAGTTTAAAAGCATAATTTATGGAGGTCGTAATCAAAAAGATTTTTATAAAATCTGTTGATTAAATTAATATTTCTCACCTTTTTTAATATATAACAATGAAACCAATTTTCGTTATTTAGAATAGATAAGAATATTTAAAATGAAATAATATAAAAATGATAGTTCTCTCAATAGTTCGGATTAATGACTTACGATGTTTCTTTAATGAAATTTGGATATTTTGTGGTTTAAATAATTAGTCTATTAATTGACGATGTTAAGTTAATGGGGCAATTTTAGTTTTAATTATTAGTATCTTTACATTTCTTCAATTATTCTTAATTTGTAAATGTTTTTGAATTGAACCACGATGGTCTTAGCCTTAGAGGTAACCCAGAATAATCAAGCGTAGCTTTAATTAGTAATCGAGTATTTAATCCTAATCAATGTTAAATTTAATCACCATCTTCCTGTTGTCCAGAAAATGGGGCCTAAAATATACTCAATTGTACAACCACATCTATAGTTTAATCGACCACTTCTGACTGTTCTAAGTTATCTGTAAGCCAATCATAGTAAGAACTGTCATCCGTCAAAGATACTAGATATTACTGTTCCGGTTATATTCTTGAGGACCGTTTAGCCATAAACGAGTGTGTTAAGTAATTAAAAATGACCAATTTTTAGACTTTATTTGACTCTTTCATTTGCTTTCGAATATGTCAAAATCGATATATGACATTTGACATGTTTTATAGCCCTTTCCATCAAGAATTTTTTGCCAAATACAATCAATTTTTTTAAGGCCGTAGGCCAAAGAAACTTAAGCTTGGTATGAGTTCGCTGTGAAGTGATATTTTCATAATTTGGTTTTTTTTTTGAATTTTTCCTTAAATTTCTACTGTTTGACTGACATTTCATGTAATGGAATTCACATTTCGGGAAGTAATAAAAAGAGAAAACTACTAGTTTTTGATGTCCATACAAATTTATATGGACAAAATATTCAGGATTTAGAATTCCATGATATGGATAAGTCCTTCACTCAGTCAGTTTTCGAATTCAGAGTATCATTTAGCTCACCGCGGTTGCTATAATCAGTGTTTTATAACTCTTTTACTCATATCGGTTTCTTTCAATCCATTTTAATTTTAATTAACATCTTGAACAACAGATTTCGACCGGAGACAAATATTTAATAGACAGACAGACAAATTGAAATAAAAAAACACATTCCAAATGTAAATTATGCAAAAATGCGTTGAAAAAACTAGTTTCTTTGTTGAAGAAGTTTTTGTTTTTAAAAAATTTTTTTTAAAAATTTTCTTAAATTGTTTTAAAATTATTATAGTCAAGTTGTTATCTCTGGATTATTTTAATATTTAAATTTGAATATAATTTTAAGAAAACCGAATTTGACAATTTATTGTCTAACAACAACAAAAAAAACAAATTATGAATGAATGAAAATCTAATTTGAAATCAATATGTAAATTTTATCGTTAAACTACTGTACATATTTATGAATGGATATTGAGATAATTTAGTAAAATTGGGTAGACCGTAAAACAGATTGCGTTAGGAAGAATTTTTAAATACTGAATTTTTGAGATATCGCAAAAATTTTAATCAACGCCAATTGCGGTTTCCACATTAACGAATTCCACTCCCAAGACGAATGAATTTCAAAAAAGTTAAGTAAATATTTTCAAGTTTTATTAAATTTTTATTAAGTTCACTCCATAATTTCTATTTTGTCTCTTAGATAGTCCAAAGAAAGTTGATTGCCAATATTTTTCTACATGCATATCCTACCAACCAAATCGCTATTAATTTGTTAATAGAGTCCTTATTCGCTCAGCAGTTTGTGCTCCTATAAAGACAACCCAAAACTAATTTTAATTCAATTATATCGCTGGCATGACTGACCCCTAATTCTGGATACAAACAATAAACAAATTAATGACCAGATAGACGGCTAATTTGTGATGAATCTATTTTCTCTCTACTGGAGATACTTTTCATAAACAAAAGCCCAAATAAACAAACTGACAAACCCAAATTAAAAAATATTTGAGAAATTCTTATAATAATTTGTAATTTTTCGAGTTTCCAATTATCCATAGCCTAATAGTTCAATGTTATTATATAGCAAATGCATTGATACGAACAATTTCGCAGAGAATTCACACGGTTTATTAAATTGAAAGCCTTACAATATGTCACCGACGCCAATCACCTAAAAATTGAATTAATTTTTTAATAGTTAGTAAAAATACAACTGTATGTCTAGAATCGGAAACTAGCTAAATTATATATATATAAAAATTTTACCAAACTCTCTATTCATAAAACGTTAAATTTTTATATAAAATCTTCGAAATATTTCATTAATTTACGATTATTATTTAGTCAAATTAAAAACTCATAATTTAGAATTATATTTTCTGAAAAAAAGTATAATTTAACAATAAATTAATTTAATAATTGTTTGTTAACAAAATAATAATAATAATAATTATGTAAAAATTCTTCTCTGGAATAAACAAAACAGGAACGAATTTTACGTCCCGATACATTTTATAAAAAAAATATTTTTATATTTTTTTCAAAATTTAATTAATTTTCTCGAAGAAAGGAAATTTTAATTATTATATGACGACAATTTATTAGATTATCCTTGAAACAAAAAAAAAAAAAAAAAAACCATTTGACATTTTTGGTCAATAAAAATTATTAATTTTTCATTTAGATCATAAAAATATCAAAGTTTTTAATTTACTTTATTATATAATCAATAAAAATCTAATAAAACTTAAATGTCAATTTCTTTATTATCTACCATTTTCGATGTATAGACAAAACCTTAAACAATATTTTGAAAATTGCAATTTTTATTGGTCTACAATAATAAAATGTCTCTTTAATCAAAAGTTTGTCATTGTAACCCATCAAACCAAATATTAAAATCACGCAATAAAATTTACCAAAACAAACAAAATTTAATTTCGAAATTGTTTTTTTTTCGAGATTTTGTGATTCCTATTCGTTTTGCAGGCATCAGAGAATTCAAATTCTGTGTTCAATGTCTGGTGTACGAGTAGTCGAGTTAATTCGTTGGATTGTACTTTTATTTCTAGGATAACCCAAATTCCATTAACCAAGTGGCACCCAACACTAAAGACTACCCTATTTATCCCATTTCTATGAATTTATTTTAAAAACAAGTGTTCCCACTTCTACTGAATGCAGGTCGTTGTTGTATAGTTCATCATTCCGAATTTATTAAAATATTTGATGGTTAGCTTAAGTAAGAACGAATCTTTTTTGAAGTATTCCTTAACCTCTACCCTAAAATGGCGTTGAAAATTTCTAAAAATTGGCTTGCAAATAAAGTGAAATTATAGAAATCTAAAGTATTCTTCATTCGACAGCATCTGTGCTAAATGAACAGTACAGTAAGCTGTGCAATGAAGAATACTAAAATATTAAAGTCTGTGTTTTTTATTTTGCAAGCCAAATTCACACAAAACTGGCACTAGTTTTGGGAACTTCTAAAATCAACCCAATATTTAATCGTTCCATCTTTTCTAAGTGTTCCTAAAAAGTTTTATCGAAAATTTCTCATTTCTTCTAAACGAAAATATGTCGATAATTCTCGTTCGATAACAAACAGGACCCTAAGCACTTTACACAAAATTCATATAGTATTTTTTTTTGGCATCACTCCCAAACAAATTTTTTTGAAAAAAATACTTTTATTATGGCTTTGAATTTTTGTTGTGGTGTAATAATTCTTATATGCATCCTTAGTTTCCTTTTAAAAACTAAATTGATATATCGGAAAAGTTGTAAACTATTATAATAAAAAGAAAAATGTTTGTCTTATGTAACAAAAAACTCCCCCTTATGACTCGTCTTTGGGATGTCCTTAATATAATTTCTTGAATAAATAAATTTTTATAGAAGGGCACAAAAATACTGAAAATTACCATAACAATTCACAAAATTGGTTAATAATATAATATAATGTAATAATTTAGAAATAGACTTAATGTCCTTTTTGTTAGTAATATAAAAGTTTTTAAGAATTTTTTTATTTTGGATACAGTACGCAGTACGCGGATTGAAAAACATATTGAAATTATCATAATTTTTTCAATAGAACATGGAAAATCAAGTTAGAATTTGATATTTTGAAAATATGAAACAATTTTAATGTAATCATCAAAAAACAATAATCGTTATTGATTCATTTCTGATTCATTTTTTTTAGAAAAACAAATCCTTGTAAAAAATAAAACCTAATTAAACGTACTTCCTTCTTATTTCATTGAATAATAGAATTTTTTTTTACAATGTCATATCCTTTCTGTATTATTACAAATATTTATCCATTTTGTAGAAAATTGGATTCGTCAGATTACGAATATTATATATAGTTTACCAACTGACATAACATAAGGACTCTTTTATTTTAGTTTTGTTGTAAATAAAGAACCGGCAAAATGATGACTTGCTATAGTAAAAAAACGGACAAACAAAATGATATGGAAAATTTCTATATTATTTAAATTTTGTTGTATACTCAATTTTCCGCTTTGTTTACAATCAAATTGATCATCAGCTATAATGTCCTTCAATCATGAATTTCAATTAGAACATTTTACAGTCCATTTTTTGTGTTTTTTTTTGAATAATTTACATATTAAATTTGAATTTGTCTGTTGTTTATTTGCTTGCGTTTAAATCAACTTCGAGAAATAATTAATTTCACTGAAACTTCATCTGATAGTCAGTCTCACGGTATCAAACCTTTTCCAAAGTTGATTCAATAGAATTTCTTATAAAATCCATATAGAATTGAAAAAAATTCAAGAATTACAGATTAATAGTCTTCCGAATTTGAAAGAAGATTGACTCATATTGAGCACAAATGTTTGTATTTAAACAAATTAGATCAAATGAAAATTGATGTTAAAAATGATTTCAAACTACAGAAACTGTCACTGCCAGGACGTAAATACTTGGTGGATTGGTTCGAGTCTTTTTGAAAAAAATGTACGGTTTCAGTAGGCCGTTTACGGGCTAGTTCCTTTATTTCAACTGCAAATGCATTGCTTAATTGTTCTTTTTCGTTGGAATCTATACATCAATGACACCAATTGATTGAACGTGATGGCTAGTATATCCAAGTTATAGCCTTATCTATGTCCCTACGCGATAATGGTGTAAACAGAACCAAGGAGAATGGCGAAGGCGAAATGTCAAAATAAATTTCGCCCTCATATATTTAAATGAGAGTCAACGCAACCAAGTCGAATTTCGTTGTCGAATTTTTCGCTGGCGAAAAATTAGAGCTATTTTCTAATTTTTCGTGACGAAAAGTCAACAGCTGATATTGACTGATGGTGTTCTTTACAAATTACTTGGTTGACAGCTGTTTTCGACATGGTTGTGTTTATCAAGACGAAAATCGTTATTAACCATCGCCATTCGCCTTGGTTCTGTTTGCACAGTTAGACACAATACTTACTCTAGATCTAATCCCTTCTGACTAATATAGATAAATTTACTAAAACAATATTACAACAAACTCCCAAATAATTTTTTTTTTAAAATGTATTAAATTGAATAACAATGAAACGATGAATTTGCATTTATATAATAAAAATGATTATACGTACGTAATATCCTTGAATATCGATTAAGATTTCATTTATCTTATATAGAGAGACTTTCTGTATTTTGATATAAATCTAAACACAATGACAGGACATTCAAGTTCTTATTTCTATTCTAATTCGTTTGAATATAGTTTTTCAGTATCATTTAAAAATATCTGATTTAATGGATATTAAAGGTGCCTCATTGTCTATATAAAATGAATTCCCTATATAACAAAAACACAACAACGAAAGACAAATAATTTTTTTTATTTTATTTATGATTTTATATTTTCAACAGATTAAAATATCCTTTATTTTATTCAGGATTACAAAAAAAAAAAATTAAAAAAAAAACACATTCTTTTACAAAAATTTTCATGTTGTGCATTTCTAGAATTTCTATAAATTTGATATCCTTTTACAGAAGTTTCATTCTATTGTCTACAAATATGACTTTTTTTCTATTCAAGCTATTCTTTAAGTAATCTTACTCTACACTGTGTAATTTGATCAAGAAAAGGTGCACACAAAATAAAATTAAATCCCTACACTCAAGAAAATATAAAATATCCTTTAAGGATAACATAAAGATCCTTAAAATTTCACACCTTAAGATTACGTCGCCATTACAAATAAAAAAAAAATCGTTATTCGCAATCGAAAACAAATTTTTCTATTGAAAATTCTATAAAAAATATAATTATTTCCATATAGGATATTTGAATTTTCAAATATCCTAGGTCCTATTGCGAAAGGAAGTGGGCGTTAATCATTTTTTTTTTGTGTTTTGTTTTGTGTATATTAAATAATTTTCTTGATATTTTATATATTCGTAAAATATTCGATTTCAATTTTTTGTTGTTACCATTATTTCAAATCCTTTTTGTCCTTTTATAAATATATAGTGTATGTGAGTGCCTTATAGTGTTGTTATTCAAAATTTGTTGTAAATAATTATATGTTAACAATAGAAATCCCTATAAATAAATTCGTCAATATTGTCCACCCAATTGTGAATTTTTTTTCACGTGACAAAAACTATATTATTAGTCGACAATTTATAGGCTTTCAAAATTATGATGTGTTGTTGGGGGCCCACAATTTACATCGTATTATTATTCCAAAAACAGCAAACTAATAAAAGAAAGGGGAAATTTACACATTATACCAAAATTCTCATACTGTTTCTGTTGTGATTGATCCACCCCTTGAAATTTATTTTGTTATCGTTAGAGAAGCTATCATTATCGCTGCTGCGGTTCAATTGTTTGGCCACAATTTTTTTTTTAAGAGAGTACAAAAATGGTTATTATTATCGTCATCGCAGAAGTTGATCTTTCTATGTAGTGTGTAAAGGACACATCCTACTAAGTATTTTAAATTGAAAGGATAATTGGTATTTGAAATTTGATTTGATTTTAATATGAAAATAAAAAAATATGAAAAATAATAGAAGCTTCAATGATGGTATCAAAAGTAATGGAATTTAATTCGGTGTGAAATAAATTGCAAGTGAAAAAAGAGTTCACATAATGTTAAGAAAAAATGGCACTAAAATTTTTGAATAATATTATAGTTACTATTACATATTACAATTGAACATTGTAAAAACTGATTAAATTCTATAGGTTCAGCTATAAAGAAAAAACACTAGAAGCGATCGTAACGAAACAATTGGAATAAATACCATATTGTCTATTTAGGAATAAAATAATCTGACTCGTAATTTAGCTGCACTAACCCACTTACCTCAATCATCTGTATTTCGTGACCTATTCTTGAACTGAGTTAATCAGTTTATGATAGTTCGGGATATCCTAAGAAGTTCCTGGAAGAAGCATCGCTGCTATGAAATTAGTATATGTGCTGTAATTACTGAATTATTTACTTCTGATCAGTCCCAACTGACTTGTAAATTGAGTTGTGCCGAAAAGTGGCATAGAAGATGTTATAAAATTTGTATTTGTCTTGATATTGTTTCTGAGCAGCCTAAAGCTGATCGAGAATAAGGACTGTGTCTTTATATAGTCCACTTTATAGTTCTCACTTCCCAGCGACTCTCATTATCGCATATGCACCGTTTTACTACCACTCATACTCATGAAACTAGGCTAAGTTACACGATGAAAAGAGGCAGTTTAGATTCACCTCGTGTTATTCAACCGTCTCTCTGGGTTGGCTCGTGGCTAGGTCGTTGATTTCGCTAAGGTATAGACTGCTGACAGTGTTGTAGTTTTTTTTGCATTACGCTCGTCGAAAAAAGTCTACTACATTATTTTACAAATTGATTACTCCACGAACTTTATTTTCTCGTTAATTTTTGTAAAATTTTGTAATAGACAAAAAGTTTTTTTTTCGCATCGTTTATGTCCGAGATCAATTGCTCATATAGCTAGTTTTTCAGCTACTATGGCCGAATTGTTAGATTTTTTATTTTTGATGTCATAACTTAAATTTGTATTTACATTTCTAAATGATACAAGAAGGCAAAAGTCTTCGGGAAAGTACAACGGTTCCTTATGGCCTAGATAATTGGAGGTTCATGATAACCAACAAATAATCTCTGAAGTAAATTTTCAAGAAATTTACTCTTGTCCGAATCTCATCGACTGCAGAAGTTAATTAATATCATTATAGTTAATAAAATTCTAGTTAATTTACAAAATTATTAAAAGAACCCATTTCAAAGCAGTGTGAAAACTCTTCTTATAAATATGAATAATATTTTTTTATCCTGCTGTTTTTTTGATATTCCAATTGACGACAAATTCATGTGGATTCAAATCAATACACGTGGCTACAAATTAAAAATAATATTTCGGTAACAATTTTGATTGTTAGGGACAGAAATCAGTGCTCTGTAATTGAAAATTCTATTTTATTCTTGAAAATGTGGTTAAACTATTTAAAATTAAGCAGATTTTAATGTTGTTTTGATATTCAATTATACGAAAGGGTTAAACAGTTACAGATTATCTGAGAGTTTATTTATTAAATATTATTAAAAGGTCATTGCAACGATTAAAATTGTAATTTGAGCTAAAATTTAAATTTAAGGAAATAGCATTTTTGTTGTTATTATTTATGAAATGTCACAACTTCCAATGATTTTAAGGAAAGGGAAATAAGATAATAATAATTAATATTTGGAAATTAGTTTTGAAAATCGATGAGAAGTTTAAAGAAGTTTCATCCAAAATGGAACTTGTACTCAAATTTGTTCATATTGACCTATACACCATCCATTAATATTCGAATTTTAAATCTGAAGATTGTCACTATAAATCTTTCGATCCATTGACCGAAGCGGTTGCCAATGTTGCATCTCAAAAATTACAACAAAACTTATAAAAGTTAGGATCGTAATCAAAAAACTTATCTAAAATTTACTTCGTCCGAAGCAATTGACAAACCTGCTTATCAAAAATTACCACAAATCCAAATAAAGCCGAGATCGTAATTCAAAATATGTAAAATTTACTTAATTCCAAGCGATTGTCAACGCTACCATTCAGGAATTATAACAAATACTAAAACCCGGGATCGTTCGAAGCTGTTTGAAGCATTACCTATCAGGAATTACACAACAATCCGGGATCAAAATTTTAAAAACAGAGAGAATTAATAATATCCTCATCGACCTAGGACTGTAAAACTGTGAAATATCAGTTTGTTATCCTACGAATAATGTAGTATAAATTTCAAAAGGACTTTTTAAGGTATATCTACAACAACAACAAAAAACATTCATTCATAACTTTTTGTATTAAAACACTTGAAAAAAACTCCAATTTTTTACATTGTCTATTTATCAATGAGTTTTCTGAAAAGGACTATTTTTTTTCATTTTGTTATCTATGGGTACAAAAGGATAACAAAAAATAATTTTCAATAACAAAAATTATAAAATTATTTTCATATTTTTTTTTTTAAAAATAAAAATAAAATAAGGACAATTAAATATAAAATTCATGCTGTGATTTATTATAAAAAATAAATAATATTTTATTGTTACTAAACGCACCTTAACCTAATAGTTCATATACCTATTGTAAGGATATTTATAAATATACGTAAAATACTATTATTCTGAAATAGGATAATAGAGCGGAAGTAATGCACACCAAAAAAGTATAGCAAACAAATGAATTTCAAAAATTGCAGTCTGAACAAATTATATATAACAAAAAATGTGTTAAGTAATTTAATATCATGAATGAATAGTAAAAGTGTAGTCAAGTTGAAAGAATGAAAATTTTATTAAGTGGAATTTATTCCAACCTGGCGAAGTTGTTGTTTACTATGCTGTGATGCATGAGGTACCGGTATCAACTCCACACCGCTGAGCGCTCACTCAGCTTTAAATGAGTACCAGTAATTGAAATTTGCAATATGTAAATTAATAGTGATTTGCTATTTGTTAACAAGAAATGTTTCACTATTGAAAAGGCCATTACATTCGGTGCAATTAAAAGTTTCTTCAATATAAAGAATGAGAATCGATATCGATATAAAATTAGTGGATCCAAATTCCAATGAAATATCATAAAACCAAGTGGAATATTAAAGAACCAAGCACAAATTAGTATAAAATATAAGACATAAATTCTCTATCTTTGACAAACTGTGGCGTTAATAGGTGACAAATAACTTTTCTTAACTTACGTGGGCAGAATAACTATATTAGAGGCCTATAGGCTTCTTGATACAATAATATGTGTTTAATAAGTTAAAATTGTTATTAAAAACTGTCAGTATCATTGCAGCTATTCGGGTTATTAAAATTTCCTTTCCAATAGTCATTAAGTCTGTACTAATTTATCTGTATAGCTGTTTTAATGACATGTTCTATATATAATTCTGAAGGACTGATAACATATCCATGTCAAGATGCTTCGAGAATTTTTATTATATTATTTTTTCTTAATATAAACGATAATTTTGAATTAGTGTTGAATTAGCATTGTCAAAATAATGAAAACACTTCTAAATAACTAAAAGAAAACCTTCAATCTACACAAGTTATACACTAAAAATTATGACCCACAATATTAAAAGAAATTTATATGAAATACATGGGCCACATTAATCCAAATTTAAAATTACTTATGAAATGTTCATTTTACAATTCGATCAACATCAAATCAAAATGAACGATTATTTTCAATATCGACGTAATTAGTTTCTTATCAGAGCACCAGAAAATTTTCTATCCTTTCTTATAAAGTTCACTTTTTTTAAGTAACAAAATTTGGCATAAACTTCGTTACTAGGTAATGCAATTAAATGAAATTAACATAATCTTGGGAGCTCTAGAAACTTGTGGAACGTAAAAGAAAATTACTCGAATTCTCAAGACATAACTAAAAAATTTCGATGTCTCGCAACCTAGAAAATCTCTATAAATATCTAGGGGTCAGTCTTAATGAAGGTAATATAGGGAAAGTTACATACAAAATAATTATTGATACTTTACATTATTATCGTCTCAAGTTTTATTACAATGTCAGTGCATTTAAACAGTGACCTCCAAAAAAAAATGGTTAATGTTATATCAAGCAATGAAAATCGAGCTTATGAATAATTGTAATAATTTCTGCCAAACTCTCACTTTGAATGATATTTCCCTTAAATTTTGTTCAGGCAAAATGTCATTTTATCAGTTGTCATTTTTAGATAGAACATTTTGTCCAAATTTATCCAAATCTAAAGTAAAAACTTATTTCGTCATTTTTTCTATAGGTAACACGAAAGCTATTGAGTAAAATCCTGCATTTTAAAACATGAATTTTTTTAGTCTTATAATTGATATAACCTTGAAAAATAATTTACAAAAATATTCAAGTTTCCTTATTCGCAAAAAAAAACAAGTTATTTTTTGTACTTCAATTAAACAATTAACAAGATACACAAGAAAATAAAAAGGATATTGCCAAAGGATCAAAATCTATATTGAAATAATTGAAATATATATCAAATTTTTGTTGTTGAATGCTTTTTTTTATATATAATATATAAATATCCTTAAGGAAAATAATTACAAACAATGAAAAAATAAAAAAAACTTTTTACTTATGATCTGTCAATATTTAAATTGACGATATAAAAATTATTTTAAATAATAAATCCTTTTTTTATTTTTTGATACAATTTTCAACAAAATACAAAAAAAAATGTATACATTATTTCTCAAGTATCCTTTATTATCTTTCAATGACGAACTTGAATCCTTTTTTTTTTGTAAAAAAAAAAAAATGCGCGTTTTTCGGATAATTGAACTCAATTTAAAATAGACTTCATCTTTTTTTTGTTGTTGTAATGCTCAGTACAATATGAAGAAGGATGATGATGATGACTAAGTTTTAATATTCACAGCATCGAATTATTATCCTTTAAACGACATCTGTCAAAACGTGTTTCAATATTAAAAGAGTATTAATAAATATACAATTTTTTTTTATTTTCGATATAGAAAATTTATGTTTTTATAAAAATCCATCATTTTCTAAGGATATATAATATCATTTATATCTCATCAATATTTTGAGTGATGTCCTTATACAAAAATATATATACATATAAATTAAGACGACAACAAAAACAACTATTTCACCCGGAAAATTGAACACATGACACAGAATAAAATGCAAAAACACTTAAACCGAAAAAAAAAGGATAATAATAAATTTAATAATGGAATTGAGCATATTGATAATAAAATATATAGTAGATCCTTAGTCCTTAAAGTCATTTAATTCATAATTGCCATTTAATTTAAAATTCGTTGTCAAATTATAAATATGTGTATATGAAAATTTCGGTTAAATAAAAACTCTTTAGAATTTAGTGGAAAATCATTTTAATGGAAATTAATTTTTGTCTTGATCCTTGATGATAATTGACAAAAATATGAATTATCCTTGCGAAAATACCTCAAATTATGTTGAAGAGGATATTATCCTTTTATCCTTAAAGCGGTTAACCTAAATTAAAATTTGATTAAATTTTAAAGAATAATTGACAATTTTGGAAAATCCAATTAAGTTATAATTTAGGTGGGTTCTTGTTAACTGAAAGTGGTGAAATGGGAATTGCAAATTTAACAAATTAAATGACAATTTTCCACTTTGGATTTAGAAAAGGTTGATTGACAATTTTGCCTAATGAGAAAGAAATGATAGAACACATTTTCTGCCACTACAGGACTAGCAAGCAGAAAACAATATCTTCTAGAAAAATATCGGATACTTCTATTAGGTTATGGTACGGAAAGTCAAAGTGGCTATAAACGCACAATAGATCGACAAGGTCGTAATAATCTCTTGCATTCCCCACAAGAAATTAACAAAAACGCTTCGATAACATTTTGAATTAATAATCAATTTTCACCGGAATAATTATAGGTTCAGGCATATTACTCTTACAAAATCATAATTCCACAATTGAATTGTGAAATTGCGTCAAATGGGTCATAATTTTATAATAAATGGGTCATAAATCCATAAATATTTTGTAATATTATGACCATTATGGAAGTGTGGCTTTTGCAATTATATCCACGCATTATTTTATGCCGAAATTGATATATTTTCAAAGATATTTCAAGTAAATTTAAATTTTATTATCAATTAATATCAAATTTATTTATTAAAGACGTGTTCAGATAAAAATCATTACAAAAATGATTCAAGATTTATCATTTTATACGTAAAATTGTTAATTGTCTATCCGAACGAAGATTTCCTTGACCTATACACTAATTTATTAGTGTATAGGTAAAGTAAATGTTCGGAATTCAATTACGACATTTTCTGAATAATCATTATCTACTGTGAAAATAAGAATTAAGTAATGAATAAATTTACACAACAGACTGTAATGGAACCCTGGTAAAATTGAAATTATCGTGCAAAATTAGTAATACACTTTCAAGATTAAACTTTCCAGATTGAAAGTAAAAAATTAATGAATTACTAATCAAAATCTAAGAATTAGACATCATAAAATTAAGTTTATTTCAAATAAATAGACAATAAATTAAGTAGAATCTCGAATGGACCACTTTTTAAATAGAATCTAATCTAATCTAAGTGGAATCTTTCTGCTCCGGAAATGTGAAGACGATAAAAAAAACGATTTAACTTCAAGTAGTTTTGAAGACCTTTATTTGTTCTAACTCTGAAATAACTTAAAAGGCTATTTTGAGTTACTATCGAATCTACTTATGGAATTTTTAATTTGTTAGGACTAATTCGTTAAGTGTGACATTAGGACAATTAAAATTTGTAATATAAATTTTCACTTACCTTAATTTTAACAGTCCTCTAGGATTAATCCTTGACATTGAAGGTTTCATCTCTTCAGCAGTGGAAATCCTAAAAAAGATAAAAATGAAATATGTTAATAATAAAAGGAATTTTAAATCATATTCAAATTTACAGATTCTAAAAGTTTTTAATGAAAATATTTTAAAAATATTTACAATTTCTGAAAATTTTCATGGAATTTATTTAAAAAAAATGTCAAGCAATTAAAAGAAAATTAAAATAAAATAAAAATTACTTGATTAAATTAATTCGCTTCGCCATTTTTAATGTTTATTTATTCACTACGCACTTTGACACTTTTGATTATTATTTTATTACCGATTTTTATAATTTAATGTTAATTTTCACATTAATTTTGTTTATTTACATATTTAACAAATTATTCTTTTTATTAAAGTATCAATAAATCATTTTTTTAGAAGCTACAACGAATTTTCTACTCTAAAAAATACAATTATCGACACTTTTTCAATATAATTTTGTGTAAAATCTTTTTATTTCTTAGTAAAATATAGAAAATTAATTATATTTATATTATTTTAATAATTAAATTACATTTAAATTATAATATTTTCTATTTCCATTAATTTTTTACGTATAAAAAACGATTTTATTTAATTATGCTTAGAAGACGTCTTTTATTCACGGATTATAAATTTTAACTAATGAAAATGGGAGGAGCAAATTATAGAAAAAAAAACTTCGCGCGGCAGAAACTAATAAAATATTTGTTGGCGCAAAAATTTGAATTTTTATTAGTAATTATTTCAAATTTTTATATTCAAAATATTTTAATTATATTTTTCGAAGGACATACATTCGGGGACGGGTTCAATCCATTTCATTATAAGTTACTAGAGTCAGGTTAGTAATAATAGCAGTACCAAAATTAGCAGTATGTCATTTTAAGATTGTGAAAAATGGGAACGATTTTATACAAATTTTCAAATACCCCACTCAGTACCGGATATATAGCATTCAGTGGACACTTAGGCAAAGTAATAGATTAGACAATAACTTATAGTTCTGAAAAGAACCCTACTACTTCCCTCTGTCGTCACCTGGTAATTTAAATCATTAGAAATTAAAATAAGTAAAATTGTTAGAACTAAAAGAATTCTAAAACTATTATTAATAAATATTCGCTAAGAAAGTGTTCAGCGTCTAAAAAAAGAACAAATTAACAAGTTACCACTTAGCTTTATGCTTTACAGATGTGAATAGAACGCTACTACTTTGCTACTATGGTCACTTGTTAATTCGAGACTTAAAATTTGATAAAAATGATACTTAGTTGCAAATAGCAGTTTATTAAGTAGAAGTCGCGGTGGGTCCTCTAAGGCAATTGCCCGTATGGGCTATCTAACATTGATCCTATACTATTGAAAACCATTAATTAAATCACTACATAAATTTATTTATTGTCCAGATCTATAAAAAATTTATGACAAATTCTAAAAGAAATGTTAAGAGACTTTTACCATTAGAAAGAAGAAATCATGGCTTTAAAGAATTGGTTAGTAAGGCAAGATATCATAGCTAATGAAAAAGGTTTACACCGATTTCATTATCAAATGAACCACCCTCCAATCAATAAATTCAAAAAAAAAAAAAAACTCATATGTTAACCACAAAACTTCCTACCCACTTAATTTATATTTCAACCACAAAATATCGCAAATATTTTATGTCCTGCTGTGAAAAATCCCTATAAACACCTTCCGTAACAAAAAATATTATATCCTTAAAATTTTTTCTATATCACCTCAGGCTTTAAACTAAAACCTATATTTATCTTTTGAATTCTAAAGTGTCAAAAAATTCATTCAGTAATTTTTATATGTTCACCCACAATTTTTTACAAATCTCCTTTTTCCTCATAAGCACATCCCAAAAACTGAGGAACACAAACTTGAACAAAGGATCAGAGAATAGAAATATACATACAAGCTCATACAACAACAACAAAAAACTTTCCAATTTTTAAAAATAATAATGAAAAAAAAATTGTAGAATCCTGTCAAACACAGAAGAACAAAAATATTTCTTTTAATGAAATTGTAAAAGTAAAAAAAAAACCACAGGATATTACAAATGGGGTCCTTGTTAGGTGTTCTAATTTTTAATTTTTGTATTTAAATATTTTTAAAAATAACATTTTTGGAAAAGAAAAAATTGTTTTATTAACAATTTGTCAGTCCGTCTGTCTGTTCATTGTAAACTTCATTATGCAAAGTAAATGTACCCAATAATTGTTAGTAGCTGACCATAATCCTAAAAGGCAGTCCTTCGGTAGATTCCATGTAAATTTCCGTCAGCTGCAGTAATGTCCACATAAATTGTTAGTAGGCCTAATATAAGGAATTCAATACCAGAAAGTGTAACTTCATATTAAAAAATCATTTTAGTATAAAAATCGTACGATAGATGGCGCTATTCAGCTTGAATATGTTGTTCAACGAAAAATTGAATTTTTTAAAAATTAATTTACTTTAATTTATCTCCACTTGCCGTGCACAGTAAAGATCATAAATTGTAGCAGAAAATTGTAAATGCATTATTTTTCTTTTCATACACTAGAGGACGCTACGGGTACAAATATGTATAAAATAATTAATTTGTTATAGAAAATTTCTATTAAAGTTAACGTAAATTTAGTTAGGGGCTAGGAGGAAGCACAGTGGCCAAAAGACCTTCTATAGTATCCAGGCAGAATGCTAGTTGCTAGATATGACAAATGTGCTATTTAACGTTTTGTTCAATAGATGGCGTTTATTTTTATTTATTCATAGTCGGATCTCAACAAAAATCCCATTCAAATGAAACTACTACACAGTAATTTGATTAAGCCTCCTTTCTAGCATAATGTGCACCTTAAAGTTTAATGCCATCCCTCATTTCAATTTAAATAAAAAAAAAAATATTTGATTTAAGGACATTTAAGATTTAAAATCAAACCATACTCAAAATCAATGAAAAGGAAGCACTTATAATTCGATTAAAGGATAAATAATGTTATTCGAAAAAAAAAAATTATTTATGTGAGTCCTTACTTAATTCTAATTATTATAATCCTTTCTGTTCCCAGTTTTTTTTTCTCTTTTTTTTTTTAAATTTAATTCAATCTAGAAACACAAAGTTTTTAAGAAAAGCTATACCACCACCAAAAAATCAATTTTCCTGATCCTTAAAAAAAAAAAATAGAAAAAGAAAAATTGATTTCTTTGATTGAATCAAAAAGCATATTTAAATTAAAAACTTTTTATATTTATTATAAAGGACGAAAAGAAAAAAATCAAATAAATCTTTGAAAATTTGCAAAAAAAAAAAAAAAATTTAATTTTCTTTACTGAGAAAGTTAAGAAATTTTCTTTATTTAAATTTTTTATTTTTTTACATGTCCTTTGAGACAAATTTTTTTTTTGAAAATTTATTTCTGATTTATTTTGTGGTTCAATAAAAACTTTAAATGGTTATTCAGTAGAGGTTGTTTTTAATGAATTTGCAGTCCATGGGGAGCTAGCAGCTAAATATAAGATTTTAATAAAGTAATTTTTTTGTAAAAATAATTTAAATTTAATTTGTATAATTATTTGTATACGTCATTTACGAAAATTCCGTCAATAAAGTCGTTTTTATTTTAAATATAAAAACACTTAACCAGAATTAGAAATTCAACGCCGCCAAGCGAAAACGTCTGTAAAGATGGAATCATATCACGATCACCGTCAACGGCCTTCAATTTTAAAATAAATTGCACGCCTTAAAAGAAACTTTTCAAATTTGCCGGCTTCTTACCAATTTTTTGTTTAAATTGATTGGCTGAGCTAGTCTAGATATAAAAAACATTTGTAAAAGTCGTGTTTTAGTGGTAATAGTTGAACATTTTCTAATACACACCGACACCGTAAATGTTGACTATTATAATAGCTTAGATATATAGCTGTATATTTGACACAGATGTCAACATGAGCGTGACGTTGGCGCAGTGATTCCAGCTTAAAACTAGCAAACGTACATAACTCTTCAACAACCATTGTTGATGTCAAAGATTACGAATCTAATTTTGTCATCTTAGCACAGGATAATTAACAGTATTTTTTATGTTAATTAACAGTATTTTTTAAACTTTACTACAATATTGTTAGCTGTAGCCTGTAGCGACGTTGTCAATCAATAAATATATTTTATAATTTTTACTCGAAATTGTATTTTCGATTCTGTTCCGAGCATTGAATTGTTGAATTCTGTTGAAGTTTGTTCTAATTATTTTAGATAGCGGCCTTACGTTTATTATTGAATCTATTTTACACTGTGACCTAAAAGATAAATTGTGTATAATTAATGAGTACGAACTTCGATTGTTCTATAGAAACTGAATTTCGTATTAGTATTACACTTACACCATAACTTGGTAATCCAATTTTGTTTAAATAATATCTCAGCAGGCAATGGACCTGTAAAAGACCAGTTATTGGACGTAATTAGATAGGAGCCATTGTATTGTAAAACTGGGAGAAAAAACGACTGTGATGCTTATATAATATATAAAACACAGTCTATTTGATAAAAAAATGGTCAAGAAACAGCCTAACAGAAGAGGATTTGACTAAAAGTAGGTGAAATATTCAATTCGCATAGAATATATTAGTTAAATGCTTTGTAATTCATTAAATCATTTCCAAGGTTTTCCAAGGAAATGACTTAGGTTAAATAATAAGGTTATACAATTCAGATTTAACCCCTTAAAAATGACTTTACCTATCCGGAGTTTAGTCACACACTTTTTCTAACTAAAATCAAATCTCAGACAATTTTAATGAAATAGAAAATTTGCCTAAATGTATTGGACTTGCCAGAAAATCATGAAAATCATGATAATAAATACAATAACGTTTTTATTTAAAACCATTAATCTGTTTTACATAATATTTATATCCTTTTTTTTCTTCCTTGGAGCAATTTTAAATCCTTTTATACTCTTACAAAAAGAAATGAATACAAAATTTAATAAAAAAAAAAATTCTTGTTGGGGTGTAAAATTTATTTTTATATTATTCTTTTAGTAATAATTTATTTGTAACGATTTTCTTTTTTTATTTATTGTAATATATTTTATTCGAGGTCCTGGATAAACCCTAAAAAAAAAAATGTAAATATTTTAAATTACATTTAAATGAAAACCCACACAATAGCGCAGATAAGAATGAAAATATAATATTTATTCACATTTTGTATTCGTATTTTAAATCTTTTTCATATTATTGGAAAATTTGGAGCAAGGGAAATTTCGTCAGGTGATAATGCACAAAAAACGTATGAATTTTAAGAATTTTTTATCGAAAATTTTTAAAATCACGGAGTATGTAAACGAATTTTAAGCTTACAGTCAAAAATGTTTTCAATTTGGTTCATTGAGTTTCAACAAATTTAAATTATTTTGATACATTTTTAGAAAATGACCTAATTTTTGAATTAATTACGCAGTTTAATAAATTTTACTTTAACAACGAAAGCAGGACGTATAATTAAGCTTAAGGTCCGGTAGTCTGACCTTATTGATAGATCTGAAGTTAATTTAGTTAATTGATAGTTCTGCATTTGACGTTAAATTGCTTGAAGAATTTAGAATTAATTGCTGATGCAAGAAGTTCAAAAATAATCCGGTAGAGGGCTATTTAATTGTGTGTATCGAATGCACGTTTACACGAAAAATTACAAATTGCATTACTAAATATTCATCAGAATTGATTACGAAGAGTATATAATTAATCAGCCATTACTAAAATTCAAGGGCGCTTTAACAAAGGTTCAGTTATATTGAAGCTTGAAATATAATAATTTTACTTTACATTTCGGCTACTAGATGGTTCTGTAATTAACTTTCTTTACTTTACAATATTTTATCTAGTTTAGTATACAAAACTCTACCATCATCTGAAAAAGCCCATAAATACGAAACTGCTGCATAATTAAAAAAATTCCTACCAATTTCCATAATTTTCTTTTTACCGATAATAACAAGGTAAAAAGTCAACAAAAATCGCAAAATTTCAATATTAAATAAAAATAATATCTTGATAAATATTTTTTCGATTCTTAAGTTTTCTTTCCTTCTCTAATCCAAAACTGTCAGCCAAAAAAAAAGGACATTTATATCGTCTTTGAATACAACAATAAAAAAGTATCGATGTTCCTTTGGGAATTTAATTCAATCTTAATTCAATAACACAGAATGAAAATATTGTACATCAGATGAAAAATAACAATTTTCTTTATTTGTCCAAGAAAAATTTTTGGAAATTTTGTAAAAATATTTATTTGATTGAAAGTATTGTTAAAAATATTGATTCAAAGAATTTTGTGCAAGAAAAAAATGAGAAAATCGATCAAAGTAAAAATATTGCATACATTAAGGCACTGCAAAAGGTTAGTAATAAAGTTGACGGGACGTAATTGATGGGAAGGACGAGATTAAACGCGACATAGAAATGTAAAATTTTCATATATACAATAACACATTTCGGAATTGGCGTGTCTGGGTTGTGATTAAGTCGATAGTAAAGTTGGTAATAGCCAAACTTACATCGCTGCAGCTTTGAAATGTAAAAAAAAAAGTTGAAGCCTAGAAATTTCAAAATTATTAAATTATTTGCAACTTTAAAATGGCGGAGCGGAAAAATTCAAATCGAGTGCATTTTTCGGGAAAGCAATGCAGCGAGTTTAATTACTCTCATATATTTCTACATATTTCAACTTTAAGCTGTACAGCGGCAACGGCGAGATGCACGTGGGTAATCAAAATTTATTTAAAATCGTATTCATCTCACCAGTTTAGTCCATCTGGAATTTTCATCATTTTCATTTTTATTCTTATACATTTGCATACGTTTTTTGACATTTGCATACGTTCTGCGTGTTCGTCAAGTATAATTGATCGGTTTATATTAAATTTAATGGAGCAGATTAAAAATTTTACCAGTCACCACAATTAATTTCGAACAATCTTTAAAAATCAACCACTTTAAAAAAAATATATTTTCTTCAAAGTAAAAATATTCTTGTAATATTATCAAAATCCTTAAGTAAAATCCTTTTAATTTTCACACAACACACACAACATACTAGTTACTAAAAAAACCCTTACTGTTCTTGTGGCCATACAAAAACCGTGGGATCCTCTTGATTTATGGAATCGTTTATATAATTATTACATATTTTTATTTTTCAATTGTTTTCTTTAAGTGGATCATTTTGCTGCTGTATTACTGCAAAATTCTGCAATACGTAATTTTTTTTTTTCATTCCCCTTTTCTCTTTCTCTCCGCCGTATCCTAATCAATTAAGTAATTTTGAAAAGGATATTATTTTATTTTTTTCAAGCGTATTGTTTTGTGTTAAATGGTTTTCAAACATAAAATAAAATACTTGAAAATTATGGCCACAGGATGACTTTAAAAACTGTGGAATACTTAAAAAAAATCTTTAAATTGGGGTTTATAAACTGAAGGGGTTAATTTTTAAACATAAGATTGACGGCTATTTAGTTAAGTGGATTAATTTAAAAAAATATAAATTTGATTTATAAATTTGTAAAGAAAATATTGTTTTAATAAAAATTGATTTAAGCTTTTATTAAAAAACTGGAGAAATCCTTTTTTAATTGTTGCTTAAAGAAACCAAACACAAAACAAAAAATGTGAGAAAAATTTATTTACTTAAGTATTTTTAAAAGGACATTTTAAGAGTATACTTTAAAAATAAAATTCTTAAATTGGTTTTCTTTAGTACAGCTTGTTATAATGTTATAAATTGAATCAATGCAGATTTTAGCTGCTTCTGATTTTCGGAATTTTGGATTTGCAAGCATTTTAGATGTTCTCCTTTCAAAAATTAGGTTAGGGTCAATAACATTGGAGATAATCGCGATAGACACTATGAGCCTTACAGCACGCGCGAATTATTTAAACCCATTAAAAACACCTCTCTTAAGAAACAGACCGAGAATTAATAATCACGGTACGATCTCTTGCAAAAAACTGATTTAAGTTATTGGTTTTTTTTCGGCAACACCCCAAGAACTTATCCAGCGAGTTGTTCTAGTCTGTTTTTCTTATGTTATTTATACTAACTATAAAGTTTTCATCCTTGTTACTCTTCGTGTTAAGTCGTTTTTTCTAGGAACTACTCCTAGGGACTTTATAGGTCATTATACGCATTGGCGTTGACAATAATTATGAGTACTTTCAATAAATCATCTTTCGCAGTCAGTAATCTTCTATTTTGATTCATGTACTTTTAAATTATTCCGTATTCTTACTTAAATGACATTTAACTTAGTATTAAAATCCTAATTCTCAAACTACCAAGCTAATAATTACAGACATTTCAGTTTCTAAAACTGCATTTTCATTAAATATTCAAAAAAGAAGATTTAATTTCTAAAGAATTAATCTCTGCCAAATATGAAACCTTCCATCACTAAACATGCCTGCAATAAAATCGCTAATAATATTTTGTGTAAAAGTCAAGGACATAAAATTAAACAAAAAAAACAGAGAAATCTGCAATAATTGGAGTCAACTATTTTTAATTGTTTTCTATTATTTGAACAAAATTCGCGAACCTTTTATTTTATTTGTACATCAAAACACAATTATTCCGCCGCCCACTAATTTTTTGTTTATGATTTTTTTTACCTGGAGTCTGTAATTTTATACCTGGGTCTTTGTCAACTGAATTTTGATGAGTAAATTGTTTTGATTTTCATGATTTCTGTTGTACGAAAGTAATAAATGCGTGAAATTTTTGAATAAAGTAAAATTATTAATTAGCACATTTGAAATGAAGTTGGAATAGAGATGAGGTTATCATGGCAGTCGGTCTGTTGGATTTGCTATAAAATTGACTTTAAAGTTGGACATTTAAATTGAATAAGTTTTAATAATTATATTTAATATTGGCAAGAAGTTCACCAGAAGCAACTATTTTTGACCTATGTACTCAAGAGTACGTCCTATACAAAAAGTGTGTCAGACAAGTACGAAAGTTGCCATTATATATTCTGCATCCTGCATTTTCTAATTTCTATATTTTATTTAGGTGGCAGGTTAAACTAAAGTGTTCTCACGTCTGAACCAATTAAAACTTAAAATTTTAAATGTACGTAGCTAAATTCGGATAATATCCAAGCTGTAATTATGCTTATCTCAGAGATAGCATCTGCTGATAAATAAATACTAGAGCCATGTTCCCTAATAACACGCCAATTAACGATTTAGCACTTTTTTGATACTATTCAGCATGTGAATCGAAGCTATAAAAAATTTAGTTCAGGTTTTTTAGATTCACCTCTTGGCGTTCCGAAAATTTAATGTTTTTGTAGAGCCGCATTTGCTTAGATCGTTTAGTTAGTAGTGTGATTGTCATTTTATCGCTCAATTCTTTGCAACAACGGCAATATAGTTATATCTAGATTATTTTAGATGAAGTTGTTTCCATTATTGCAAAGCTCTCTAAACTCCTCTAAACAATCAATTATACTGACATACTGACATCAATTATGTCAGTATGTCAGCAATAATTGTTTTTTTTTTTTGAAAAGTTCATGCCTGTAATTACAATTTGAAAGTTGGCGGATACGAAAGATTAGTTACCTTGAATAGAGGAAGTAGTTTCCTTTACAGTAATTATTAATTTTTGGTTTGGTTTGTCTTGTTTAAAGTGTTGCTTAAGGCCACTCCGTACCGAGGATGTTTCGGCTTATTGTTCTTCCAGTCAAAGGTTACTTACGTCTACAGCACCTCGCCCTATCTCAACACTTATGAATAATCTCAGACTGACCGCTTTCACTTTACTTGCTTCCAACAGATTTGTCATTAAATAACATTTCAAGTATTCCATTCTTCTGAAATTTAATCCTCCACTTCGCAGTACAAGCTAATCCGTATTCTGTGTAAATCCATATTTTTGTGATATTCTGTACTTCGATTTTTAATTTGATAGTTTGTCCATATTTATCACTCATTTACTTCTCAACAAAGTCCTAAATTTCTGTAATACTAATTTTGTTTTTCAAATTTATTATATAATTTTATGTTCCTTGTTCCCTAATAAATATACTTATACTACACAAGATCCTTTTATCCTTTTTTAGCAATAACATCAATAAAATTCTTAGAACAAAAGGTAATAACAGTTTAGTAAAAATACGCAGGATTCGTTATTTAGAAATCTCGCGAGTTTTTAAAATAAATTTTAATTATATTATGACCTAAGACCTCTTATATCCTTTGAAATATATTTGACTGCAATTATACATGCCGGGGTCGTAGTAAATAATTTTTTTCATTTTATTATTTTTATATTTATGTAGTTAATTTCTTATGAAAATTTCCGTTTATTTTATAAACAAAAAATAAAATTATTTTATGATTTATTCTTTATATTATGTAAAATATTATGGAAGGATAATTATTATCTCTACAATACTAAAGAAACACAATATTTTTTTTTTTGGTATGTTAAATTATAGAATTCAAATTTGACCTTTTTACCACAAAAATTCAATAGAAAATATGAAAAAGATGCTTTCAAAATGAATTTTTCAAAATAGCATAGAATTTTGAATATAGAAAAATGAAGAATTTTAATGACGGTTCAGATAAATTTTTTTTTTTTTAGTTTAATTGGTCATAATTTTGTGAATACTGATTTAGGTCTTAGGTGTATCGTTAAAATAGTGTTTCTATTAAGTATGAGTAAGTAATTTGCTTTTGTAACAAAATTATTTTTTTATGACGGTTTGTATTTTTTTCGAGAAAATGGCAACATTACGCTTGTATAGATTTTCATATTGTACAATAAATTTTCATATTCATTACTACAAAATTGTAATCAAAATTTTAATTTATTTAAATGTACCAAAAGTTTAAATTTAAAATAGTTTTCATTTGGAATTCGGAATCTATGATAATGGCTCCATGAGTCCATGGTATCTGAAAATATGAAATTTTTAAAGATAGTGTAAGCTGTCGATCAAATTAAAACTGTTCACAAATTTTCAGATTTTTTAGGATATTAGGAATGTATTTTTTAATTCGGAAACTTTGATAGAAACTCAACCTGAACTTAGTCTCAAATTCCATTCAAATTAAATAATAATTAATATTCACTATAAAATTTTTGTTGAGGAAATGAATGGACGCCGAGTATTTTGTTGTTTTTTGACATTATTGCGAATATCCGAAACTCGGAACACTATTTTTAAATATTGATTTCAGCTATTTTCATTTTTTCAATTGTCAATTCCATGAAATTTATAGGTTAAATAGGTTTCAGTCTTCGTATTTAAAAGATAATGAAAAACTTCGTTACAAAATTATAGTATATTTTAAACGAGGAGTTACGGAATATCTTTTAGAGCAAAGTTATGCCATAATATTCTTCGTAAAATGGGCTACTTTTTCAATGAATTATTTCATAAATTAGTTCATACCATACTCAATACCTTTCAAATTGAATTACTATTAATATATATTGGAATTTATGGTTTCTTCAATAAGGGATATGTCACGCTAATACAGTGAGATATCAAAAACACTAGTCCGTTTAGGTAGACTAAAGGTACACTGAATTAATTATCACTATCGTTTATGAGATTTTTTTTTGGCATCACGTCTTTACTGTTATGATGAGCCAAGTGAATTAAAGAAAACTACTAAACTAAAATTTATATTTCAGGATATTCAATCTCAACACTACTTTAAATATTCTGATACTATAGTCTTACATTAGATTAGATTTGATTCTACAGGACAGAATAATACTAGCTCTCATCACAGCATCAATTATGATTTTTGAATTTTGGATTCTCGAATGTTTTCAGTTGAACTATTAATTAAATCTCTTGCATATTTCAAATTTCTAATCAGGAATATTTGGTTCATTTCTATATACTTGTGAGATTAATAAAGCTCTTTTGAATACTACTACAAAAAGGCTTCAAGGTGTCTGTCACTGTGCCAGTCTGTTAACGTTTATTTTCCGGACGGCATAGAAACTCCTAAATTATGGACTCCGAATCCATGATACATTATCAGAATAAATGCTATTTACTAAAAATATTTAAAAAAGGAGAAAAATGACTGGTTTATAAGTGATTTACCCATTCATATGCCAATGTTATCACACGTTTTTTTAAGAATCATCCTGAAAAGCTCACAAATATGTTTTAAATACTAATATTTTGAAGCTAATCTTTAATATAATTTTGAATAGAGTTTGATTGAATCTTTAGCTCTAATATCGAAAACCGATTTTGTCATTCTTGTTAGTTAATAATGATTTTAAGCGCAGTTGGGAAAGAACAATTTTCTATTCTCTTCTATAGAAATGATTGTTTGAAAGCCGAGAAATGCAATTAAATTTATGCTTTTGACAATTACACTATTCTACTAAATACAAACACTCTGTTTAACCAAATAATCCCCTTTAATACGATACCATGTCAAATGACATTTTCATAGTTTTGTGAAAACCCTATAATTTTAGTCATCATTTTTTCATATTTTTATACAATTGCTTTTGATAAATTTTTTTTTTTGGGACTATTATTTAAAATATGTTTTCCGCAAATCGTTAACACCCCCAAAAAAACAAAAATTATGAAACCCTCATAAATAATAATTCATAATAAAAAAAAACTGAATTACTAAACAAGCACTTAAGGTCATCATAAGCCATTATGATTATTGTTCCACAAAAACATCCCCTCAGACAAAAATGTATCAAATATACGAAGGAAAGACTATCACGTTTCTAGGAAAATTTCGTATAAGAATAGCTAGATAATAACCCTCTCTGTTAACTGCCACGCAACTAACTAAATAGGCCCTTGGGCGACTATCATTGGCGCGTGTATTTTCTTATAATGTCTGTGATATTTTCCGGTCGGAAGTTTAAGTGGGTGGATGGATTTTTTTAAGGAAATATAAATGGAAATTTTTCATATTTTTATTATTATGTTTTGTATATCATTTGTTTACGTAAATTAGACAAAATATTGTTCATGGTAAAAAGAAACTGTCAGGAAATACAATAATTAGTAGACTGTAGTAGACTGTAGAATAATTATATCGCCTGCGATATTTGTTTTTTATATTTTGTTGAAAAAGGAAATTTGACATATGACAGGAGTAAATGTTGTAGTTTAGTTTACAGAAGATTAAGGTATAGAATACTATAAAAACGATGGATGAACTAATAAAATGATTTGAAATAGCTTTAATTGGATTACTTGCTATATTCGTACAAAGTTAGAAGCAAGATTTATGCGGTTACAGATTCACCCAATCATTTAAATTCATTAAGGAAAAGATAGACTGAATCTGTAAATTTAAATCTATGGAAGGTTAGTAAGAATTTTGGGAAACATTGAATTCATTGTCTTAAACCACTGATTAATATGAAACTTATATAGCTGCAAATACAATTTCTTCAATTCCAATGCTGAACAACAACGATTTCATTAAAGTTCTCTAATGAAAGTGTGTTTTCTTTAATTCCGCCATTCATTTCAGTGTACCTTTTTCAAAAAGATCAAAGAATTTCAAAAGAATTTTGGGCCAAATCATGATATTTATCTAGTCCACAAAGCAGGTTTATATTTTTACAAATTTGAATAGCTTCATAGCTGATTGGCAGCAATTTTAATCAACAGTAATTTCTAATTCGTGAGATATATTATCTAATTTGAAAGCATTGTAGGCGCACATTGGAACCATACTTAGTAAATTGAAAACGCCGAGTACCAGAGATGAATCAATAGTTCATTATTTGCATGACAAAAACTTATACCACTCACGCACTTTCCATAAATTAAGGATGTCTATTATTAGATTTTTCACCATCTCTTTCAGATTATCAAATTGCCGGTTACATAATTCACTAAGTCTTCTTCTACAATAATAGCACTATAGGAACTACAGAAAATACGATAGTTCGGCAAAATTTGACATTGAAAAATTTATTGCTGCGAAATATAATCCCAAATACTATAGGCCACATTAGGTAGTATGTAGATTGACAAAAGGGTATTAAAAGAAATTAATATTTACAAGGTAAGTAAGTTAAGCAACATTAGATCAGTGTCTGAGCTGTGTTAAGACAAAAATAACAGAAATTTACAAGAATTTTACATATTAGAATACTTACAAATTTTGGAATTTGGGAATAGGAGTTTAGATCCATGGAAAAATGGCTACATAATTGGCTAAAATGAATCCCGAAAACACAAACATTTTAAATTTCTTTTGAATTTTTAAAATTCCTCAAAATTTAAGTAATTTCTTTAAAATCAATGACAAACCTTAAAAATTATTTTAAAAATAATCATTTCCAAATCAATAATCTTTTAAGGAAAATTAATATTTTTTCCATCAAAGGCTATAAAAATAAATTTTCCTTTGATCATAATGGCGTCTAACCATTCAGTTTTGTAATTACATTTTTCAAATTCAGAAAGTAAAAATTTCAACAAACAATAAATCACAATATCAAAGGCTTTAAACGTTTTATTTATCCCAGTATTATTAACAAAATATTTCTTTTTTCTTGGTCTTCAGATCCCCCATTCCATTTGGACTTCAAATCTCGTATTGACAAAATATTTATTTATATAACCAAATAGAAATATATAAAACTTATATAGCTGCAAATATAATTTAATTAATTTTCAATTTTAAAATCTCGCGTTATTTCACGTGATTACTTCAAAATACCAACAATCAATAAAACCCCCAACTCCGAAATTTCCATCTAGAATAAAAAGTATTTAAAGAAATCATCCTACCCGCCAATATGAATTGAAATCATCATCAAATTGAGTAAATATTTTCACGGGGAAAATGATTTTTTATTTTCTTGTTTGATTATTTCGTCCTTTTTAGTCCTTTTTAGTAGTGTTGAGTAAATAAAACTGGCTAAAAAATTACATTTTTTTTTTAATATATTTGGAATCTGTAATGCGGTAACATCCGTTAAGGCAGTAGATCTCGAGATCCAGGCTTGATTGTTGATTTTGTCACTATAGCAGAAAAATGGTTCACTTTTGCGGAGTGTTTAATTAAATTTTGTTGTTTTTGTTGAAGTGGTAAGGAAAACAATGTAACGTGACATCATATAAAAATAATAATTATCTGTAAATAAAAAGAAAATAAATAAACAAAAATTGAAAATAAAAAAAAAAAAAAAAAAAACAATATACTTATTAATTATCAAAATGGACGACACGACATCTGACCTGACTGAATTGTTGACGACTTGACATGACATTCCAATTAGGAAGGCGGAAGTGGACAGATTTTGACAAAGCTTTGTAGAATATAGATAGCGCATGCCATCATGCAATTTTATTTGCGCATGTTGGTAGTAGGTTATAGGCGCCGAAGAATAATAATTAGATTCAAATAGGAAATAGGAAATAGGAAAAGGTATAGGGTTAGGGTAAACTGAACTACTTCCTTCTTCTTAATTGGAACTTCAAACAAGCAAGACAGCAGAAAAATTAAATTAATGTCGGATTTTTTTTTAACAATTTTTGATAAAATAAATTATAGTAACGTGTATAAAATATTATATAAATACATAGATAATATTAATTATCAACATAAATTGGAATACATATATCTCCAGTAGAAAAATTAAAAGATAAAAATTCGTGAAAATTGGACATAAGTCCAAATCTACGAATAAGACCAGGACAGGAGTAGTTAAGGTATTAATTAATTCACGTGGTAAAATTATAAATTTTTTTAGTAAATAGATATTAAATATTTTAGTGTCAGGATTCCATTAGAAATTTTTAGCAGTAATCAAAAAAATAAAAGAAACAAAATAGAAAATAGACATAATTCAAGCCATCACCGCAAATCAGAACATCAAATTTTTCCAGTTTTTTTATTGAGTTGAATCTTGTATTATATAGTACAAGAAATATTATTAGAAAAAAAACGTATACTTATGTATACATATATATAATATTTTTTTTATTCAATTTCGTAAAATAATAAACGACATATAAATTTAGTTTTGGAATTTATTTGCAATTTTTTTTATATACATATTTAAAATATAATTAATTCTATTGTAAAATTGTTGAAAACTATTTTAATTAATGTAAAAATTGAAAGAATATAAAATTATAATATTGTAAAATTTAATAGAATTTTTTAAAAAAAAAAAATAGTCGCTAAAAATTAAAATAATATTATAAAACTAAAAAAAAAAATAATAATCAAGAATCAGCTCCTGTTTGCGCAATCAGCTACGCTGGAAAGTTTATGTAAGTACAAATAAAAATTTAGATAAAAAAAATACAAATAATTCTATTAAATATTATAAAATATTATATACAAATAAAAATTTCAAATACATATATATGTATGAATAGTAATCAGTGAATTTAAAAATACAAAAAAAAAAAATAATTAATTCATTTTAAATTAAAATTGAAATAAAATAATTAGTAAAATAAAAGTTTAAAAACTTAATGAATAGAATAAAAATAAAATAAAAAGTAAAATTGAATTCTAGAAATCAAATCAAAATTAAAATTGAATTCAAATAAAAATAAAATTTAAATTTAAATCTTGAATTCAAATAAAAATAAAATTAAAATTTAAATCTGATGAAAATTGAATTAAAATAAAAAAAAATTAAAGTATATTCCTAGAGATATAAAATTGTAAAATTCAATTTACATTGTAATTCAAACAAAATGATTATGATTAATATTCAAATTTAAATCGATAAAAATTGGTGAATTCAAATTCCAATAAGGATATTCAAAATTCAAATAAAAAATTATTAAAATTTAAAGATATACTTTAAATAAAATTCCAAAAAGATTATAAAAGTAAATAAAATTTATTAAAATTCAAAATTAAATGAAATCAATTAAAATAAAAAAGAATTATTAAAATTCAAATCATATAAAATTATTATTCAATTTAAATAAGAATTAATAAAATTCAAATAAAATAAAAATATTATTCAATTTAAATAAGAATTAATAAAATTCAAATAAAATAAAAATATTATTCAATTCAAATAAGAGTTAATAAAATTCAAATAAAATAAAAATATTATTCAATTCAAATAAGAATTAATAAAATTCAAATAAAATAAAAATATTATTCAATTCAAATAAGAATTATTAAAAATACAAATTCAAATAAATTATTAAATTAAAGTTTACTTTAAAAAAGCAAATTAAATTCCAAGAAAAATTCAAAACAAATATTATATGAAATTAAAATAAAATCAAATAAGAATTACCAAATATAATTATAATAAAATTTAAATTTTAAAAAAAAAATTATTCAAATTAAAATCTAAAGATTTAAATTAGTTTATTTTTGGCTATACCAGATTCAATTCAAATCTGATCTTGATTAAAAATAAAATTTATTAATTATGAAAGATAAAATTTAATTCAAATTATTAATAACAGAAAATAAAATCAATAATTATTGCAATTTAATATTAAAAATAAAAATTAAAATTCCAAAAAAAATTTATAAAAATAAAATGATTTAGGAATATTTTATAAATAAAATTTGATAGTATGTATTATATTTCTTTATGAGTGTTTATTTATTTAGAGGATGAGTCAATAAGTAAAAGTTATTCGGTGGGGAACTTCTGAAACAGTTCCGAAATGAAGCATGGCGATATAATCGAGTTTATAGGTTTATATTAATTTTTGCTATCGATGTCACGAAAGGGACAATACATTTAAAGTTCGCGCCGAGTATTGTCAAGGCAGTTTATTTATTAAAATAAACTTGACTAGGGGTGGGTAACGCGATGTGCTAAAACAACATCATTAGCTCAATATTCTTGTCGATTGCTGGGAAGACATTACAACGATTATATATTTTTTTTTAAATTAATTTCAAGTTGAGTTAAGTTAAATTAATTGATAAATTTACAAAGAATCATTTATTTAGAACTCGGGAGTTAAAATCAAAAAAAAAAAAAATATATAAATAAATTAATGTCGTCTCAGTGTGACTAACCTTTGTTTATTTAATGTTGTTGAAGTTTTTATAGGTTCAAGTCTGGTTATTTATTCCGGAGTCGCAAATACAGGTGAAGTAGTTACACACTTCGTCTCCAGCCTGTAAACTCCTCCTGACATGCAAAAAAAAAATGTTAATAATGTGCCTCTCATAAAAACAACAAACCCCCCCAATCCGGCGAGCTAAGCTGTGCTTAATGCAAGGCATGTCAAAAAGTTGCTATGAGGGTACAACAAGCGCTTGACGTAGGTTATTCCGGATGTAACCCTATGTGTTAAGCGGTTCTATTAGAACTATACGTTTCTGAACGCTGGCGTAAATGTCAGTCTTGTGCTTTTTTTTTCGGGAAATGACAGTACATAAGCAATTATTAACAAAATGGCGCCCAACGTGGGGCTCAATAAACCGATCACTCAATGGAAAGGAAATCCTATACGGAACTTGAGCCCAGAAAAATAAATTTAAATTCTTATAAGCTTTGTCTTATGAATATATATATTTCTATTATTTTGTTTTAGTTATTTTGTTTTTTTGTTTTGTTTTTATTGAGTAAAGTAGAGTAAATAATAGTAGAGTAAAACTAATAAATATTTTAAAGCTAACGTAAAATTTAATTTTCAAAACATTTTTAATTTTTTTTTATCATTTTTATTAATTTTTTTTTGTAAAATGTAAAGTAGAATCAAATATTATCACTATTAAAAACTGAACAACATTTATAATTGAGGTTGGAATTGATTTGAAAAATTGTATTTTATTCGTAACAAATCCGCAACTGTAGGCTCAGCTAGCAGTAAAGCGTTGTTTGTGGGGTAATCACAATGTTTCAAAGTAAATTCTTAACCAAGATGATTTTTGTAAATAATCAGGAAAATTACCCGAGTAGTTGGATCTCTATGCCACCAAACGGAAGTTTTTTCTGATGATTTATTATTAGTTATTTGGGTCATATCGAAGGTTAAATAAATTTCGAAAAATTCAAATATTCATCGTATTTAATAAATCTTATAGATAATTAATACATGTTGAATATTTGAGAGTAGAAATTTAAAACAAATAATCTTCGACGTCGGCAGGAATATATTAAAAATTAGTAATTTGGAAGCAGAATTAATATAAAATTTATAAAATAAAAAAAGAAAACACAGATATAGATCGAAATATCGAACAAGCCATGTTTCATTAGGGATTTGTTGATTTAGGGAACCACCGGTTAGTCAATCTAATCAGAATCCATTATTTAGTAGTGTTTTTATTAGTACAACTAATTAACACTAGGTAGAAAAGTTATTTTGAATTGAGGTAGATTTAGAACTTTTATATTATATTGAATTTTTTTTTATTATATTAAAATATAAAAACAATATTATATTATACTGAAGTTTTTAGGACAAAATTTAAATACAATTTTCAGATATATTTTTTTTTACATATATTTTTCCAATAAAAATAACATTGACAGTGACTGACTACATAAAAGTATAGTTTTCAAAACTGAAACTTTAATTTTTTTTATTCCTATCGCGTAAGTTTATTCTCTTTATATCATGGGTAAATCTACAAACACAAATCCACCAAGAGTTAAAACCCGTAGTACCACGACTCGCGAAATTTTAGAAAAACAATTAGGGAAAGATATTCCATCGACGAGTGCCACAACAATTAACAAGACAAACCAACGAAAAGATTCCGAAAGTAGTATGTCGGAACTTGAAAATTCCATAAAATCGTTTGACTGTCAAGATAAGCAGGAATTAAGTAGTGTTGAAGATTGGGATAAAGATTTGAGAAAAGAAGCTGAACGTAAAAATTTAAAAAAGGCAGCTAATCCTCAAAAACAAGCTCCAAGGTATGGTTCAGAAAACGATGTTAACCGTGAAATAAGCAGACAAAACACAGATATAAATAATAGCGAAATTCACAATATCAAAGCTAGCATTGCCCATCAGGCAAATAAAATTAATCAAATGCAGAATATAATGATGAATGTCACGGATCGATTAAAAACTTTAGATGCTGATTCAGTAGAAACTAAGTCGGGAATCGCACAAATTCTTCAACAGCTATCAGTAATGACAGCTACAAATATACAGAACGGAAATAATGGACGGAACCAAATTTCGGACAATACGTCAGATTCGGTGACAACTCAGACGGTTATAGACAGACCAAATAGAGGACAAACTATAAATAACACAGAAATCGTGGACAATGACCAACAAATTAATTCAGGACATAAGAATAAATTTCAAACACCAATAGGCGACATTAACTCTGCTGACTTTCGACAAAATGAAAATACTATTCGTAGAATCGACTACAGTGACAACACACCGACTTCGAGTAATGACAGAGAGCGACCATACATGACAGTACAACCACCATTACAATTACCCGGACAACAAATTAATGTACAACCAATACGACAAAATAGTGAACAACCCAGACAACAATTTCAAGTAAATGCGAATGGACCATCAGAGAATGACAGGTTTGCTAGGTTAGAACAGATGATGTCGGATCTGATGATTTCTAATCAAGAAATGCGATTGGATCATAGTAATCGGAGACTCCAAACTAATCCAAGACAATCTACGTACCCAGACAGAAAGTCACCAATGTTTGATTGGGGAATCACATTCGACGGAAAAGGACCAATGTCGGTAATAGATTTTGTAGAGCGCATTGAAAAAATGACTAAGGATGACAATTTAGACTGGACGCACGTGACTAACAAATTACATGTATTACTTAGAGGACAGGCTAAAACTTGGTACTTTCAATACGTGACGCGACACAAGAACATTGACTGGACAACATTAAAAACAGCTATAGTGAACCAGTACCGCATTTTAGACTCAGACAGCGAAATTTTTATGACAATGATGAGTAGGAAACAGCAACCAGGAGAGACATTTGACGAATTCTGTACGGACATGACGGCATGGAGTTTGCAATTCAAAGCACCGATGAGTGAAGCGCAACTAGTTGATATTCTACGGAACAACTTAAATTTAAGAATTCAACAAATGATCCTGACAGCGGAAATATTCTCTGTAGATCACTTACGTAGCATTGTCAGAAAAGCAGAGCGTGTGCTGAACAAGACGAAACAGCCAACTAGATATGTTCAAGAATTGAAACAAGAGCAAGATGAAGATGATGAAAGTTCTGAAATGCAACTTGACGAACTAAAATACATTCGGAAAGAGAACAGAAACACGCAGAATTATATATGTTGGAACTGCGATCAACAGGGTCACAGCTTTCAGGATTGTGGCGAAGTGCAACGAAGGCTATTTTGTTACAAATGTGGAACGAAAGAAGTAGCTAAGCCTTTCTGTCCCAAGTGTTCTCCGGAAAACGCCAAGAAGCACGTGATGATCTCGGAGTCAGCGCGTGTAAAATTCGAAACTCCGAAACATTAATGAACTCGAAACTGACAAAACAATCGCCACAATTATTTGACGGAGACAGACAAGATAAAATAGTAATTGAACAGACAAATCCTCAAAACAATCAGTCAGAAACACCATCAAACGCAACAGCGACAAATTTAGAACAGAAAAACTACATTAAAATTTTACCCAGGCAACAAATATCAGTAGAACCGACAGTAAATAAAATCAAGACATACGAACAGAGACTTAAAGAGTACGTAACAAAACGGAACGAAATATTTAAAGACTTTTCACCAACAAATTCAAATAAGACCAAGAAACAAAAACAAATAGACAAGTGTAGATTACGACATAGAACAGAAAGAAAATGCAGAAAATGTATAGCGTCAACAATTTTAGAGACGAACGGTAAAGATCCTCGTTGGTATTTGACAGTACAGATTAAGGACGAAAACATACGCGGACTATTGGATAGCGGAGCAAATGTCAGTATTTTAGGTACAGGGTGTATGCAATTAGTTGAAAAACTAAACTTGTCATACACGACAATGTCAACAACAGTACGGACAGCTGACGGGACACCACAAAACATTATAGGACATGTTTTTATTCCGATTGCGTGTAACAATATCGTACGAGACGTAAGACTATACTTATGCCCTGCGCTGCAACAGGAGTTATATTTAGGGACAGATTTTTGGAAGGCATTTGATTTAAAACCATCATTTGAAAACCAAGTAACAAATTCTGCACAAGGTCGACATGAACTGACTAAAGACGAAGAAAAACAAATTAACGCAATAATCGCCAAATTTCCGTCAATAAAAACTTGTGGACTTGGACTGACTGATATGGACGAACATAAAATAGACTTGATTGAAGACGATTCAAATCAGACAGTAACGGAAACAGACGATAAACTGAAACATCAATACGTACTTTCGAACACGGACCAAAACCAACTAGACACAATAAAAACTAAATTTCCATCGTGTGAAACTCAAGGACTGGGAAAAACACAAATCGAAACCCATATAATCGACACCGGTAATGCAGAGCCGATTAAGAGCAGGCATTGGCCAGTCTCACCGGCTATTGAAAAATTGATGTATGCGGAAGTAGATAGGATGATTAGTCTAGGAGTTATAGAAGAGAGCAATAGTCCATGGAACTCACCAGTTGTGTTAGTAAGGAAGCCAAATAAAATAAGATTATGTTTGGATTCGCGAGCTGTAAATGCAGTAACAAAAAAGGACGCTTATCCGTTGCCGCATATTGAAGGGTTGCTAAGCAGATTACAGGATACTAGGTACATTAGCAGTATAGATTTGAAGGATGCATTCTGGCAGATACCGCTGGAAGAAAAATCAAGGGAAAAAACTGCTTTTACAATACCTGGTAGACCATTGTACCAGTTTAAAGTAATGCCGTTTGGGCTATGCAACGCTGCGCAACGAATGTGTCGATTAATGGACAAGGTTATACCACTACAACTACGTGACAGAGTTTTTGTATATTTGGACGACTTGTTAGTAATTTCACCGGACTTAAAATCTCACTTGGACACATTAAATACAGTAGCGCTACAATTACGTAAATCTGGACTGACAATTAACGTGGACAAAAGTAAATTCTGTTTTCAAGAACTGAAATATTTAGGCTATATAGTATCGAACGGAAGTCTGAAACCCGATCCTTCGAAAGTAGAAGCGATCAGTAATTTCGCGACTCCGAAAACGCTGAAGCAGGTTAGAAGATTTTTGGGAATGGCGGGATGGTACAGACGCTTTATTAATAACTTTGCTATATTAGCGTCAGCAATTTCTGATACACTTAAAACTACAGATAAAACAAACAAAAAATTTATGTGGACATCGGCAGCACAAGAATCGTTTGAAAAGTTAAAAGCAGCACTGACATCAGCACCAGTGTTGGTAAACCCTGATTTTACGAAAAGATTCTATGTTCAGTGTGACGCGTGTACATCAGGAGTTGGAAGTGTATTATTTCAAATGTCTGACGATGGAAAAGAAAATCCAATTGCATTTTTTTCGAAAAAATTAAATTCGGCGCAACGCAACTACAGCATTACAGAACTAGAATGTCTGGCTGCAGTGCTAAGCGTCAAAAGATTCAGACCATACATAGAGGGATTACCATTTACGATCATAACCGACCACGCAAGCTTAAAATGGCTGATGGGACAAAAGGATTTAAGTGGACGCTTAGCACGGTGGAGCTTAAAACTACAAAGTTTTGACTTCAATATTGAGCACCGGAAAGGCAGCCAGAATGTAGTTGCGGACACTTTATCACGTGCCGAATGTGTAGATGAAATCGTGATGATGGTGACAGAACTAGACATTGAAAACAGTGACAATTTTTCGGACCCTGAATACTTGGAAATTATAAAGACAGTAGTAGACAATACGGAACGACTCCCTGACTTAAAAGTAATTGACGGACGAGTGTACAAACGGACGGAAAGACGGATCGGAGACGCAGACCAAGACGCGAATACATGGAAATTGTGGATACCGAACGGACTGACTAAATCCATAATTCAGAACTTTCATGATCCACCCAATGCAGCTCACGGCGGGGTGAGCAAGACAATTTATAGGGTAAAACAATTATTTTATTGGCCAGGAATGGCGAAACAAATACAAAATTTTATTATGAACTGCGAGGCATGTAAAGAATCGAAAGCACCGAACGTTGTTTTACGTCCGGTAATGGGCCAACAAATCCTTGTAGAACGCCCGTGGCAGCGTCTTTACATAGACTTGTTGGGACCATATCCCAGGTCGAAAAGAGGATACACATCGATACTTATAGTATTGGACCAATTTTCTAAATATGTCTTGTTAAAACCATTCGGTAGTCCAACGTCTCTAAATGTTTGTAGATATTTAGAAGAGGACGTCTTCAATGTATTCGGGGTTCCACAGTCAATCTATTCAGACAACGGCGTACAATTTACCGCGAAAATTTTTCAAAATCTGCTGAGAGATTATGAGATAAAACATTTAAAAACACCAATTTATTCACCCCAATCAAATCAGTCTGAGCGTGTGAACAGATCCATTTTAGCTGCAATACGAACCTACATTACAAACGATCATCGTGACTGGGATCTGAACCTCCAGAAAATAGCTTGTTCACTTCGTAATTCAGTGCATGAATCCATAGGAACATCACCATATTACGTGTTATTTGGTTGCAACATGGTCACTCATGGATCCATGTACCCAATTTTGAAGCGTCTTGATAGTTTGAATGAAAGTATTGATGTTTTACCAAAAGAAGAAAAGATAAGGTTAATCAGAGATAAAGTTTTAAAAATGTTGGAGAAAGCTCATAAGAAACATGAGAAAATATATAATCTGAGATCGAAGCAGCGTAAATTTGTAGTTGGCCAAATTGTTTTTAGGAGGAATTTTATCCAAAGTAATTTCGCTGCGAAAATAAATGCAAAATTGGCGAAAAAGTTCCTAAAAAGTAAAATTTCGAAAACAGTTGGACAAAATCGTTATGAACTGACCGACATGGATGGCAAAAAAATAATTGGTGTCTTCCATGCAAAAGATTTAAAATAATAAACACACTGATATGACGATCTCAGGGTTTCATGTGGGTCGATTTCATAAATAAAACAAACTGCAAATCGTATTTTTTTTTTTTTTGTCCAAATTTGTCATTATTTTTGCAAATACAAAATTGAATATCATTATAATCCATGATTTCTTCTATCAGCGTAAAATTGTAATGTACATCCTAAAATAAAAATAAATACGTTAAAATTAAGATAGTTAACTTCCACAATATATTATATGTTATACTATTTCTAGGAAGAACTCCTCGTGATTCCGAACAACAATTAATTTTTTTATCGTAGAGAAACTTTAAATATATTAAAATATTGGATAATATAGTAAATAATTGGTCACAAATTTTCAGATCCTTTGGTACAACGGGTGGTACATTTGACCAAAGTACCTGCTTTGTAACGTGACATCATATAAAAATAATAATTATCTGTAAATAAAAAGAAAATAAATAAACAAAAATTGAAAATAAAAAAAAAAAAAAAAAAAACAATATACTTATTAATTATCAAAATGGACGACACGACATCTGACCTGACTGAATTGTTGACGACTTGACATGACATTCCAATTAGGAAGGCGGAAGTGGACAGATTTTGACAAAGCTTTGTAGAATATAGATAGCGCATGCCATCATGCAATTTTATTTGCGCATGTTGGTAGTAGGTTATAGGCGCCGAAGAATAATAATTAGATTCAAATAGGAAATAGGAAATAGGAAAAGGTATAGGGTTAGGGTAAACTGAACTACTTCCTTCTTCTTAATTGGAACTTCAAACAAGCAAGACAGCAGAAAAATTAAATTAATGTCGGATTTTTTTTTAACAATTTTTGATAAAATAAATTATAGTAACGTGTATAAAATATTATATAAATACATAGATAATATTAATTATCAACATAAATTGGAATACATATATCTCCAGTAGAAAAATTAAAAGATAAAAATTCGTGAAAATTGGACATAAGTCCAAATCTACGAATAAGACCAGGACAGGAGTAGTTAAGGTATTAATTAATTCACGTGGTAAAATTATAAATTTTTTTAGTAAATAGATATTAAATATTTTAGTGTCAGGATTCCATTAGAAATTTTTAGCAGTAATCAAAAAAATAAAAGAAACAAAATAGAAAATAGACATAATTCAAGCCATCACCGCAAATCAGAACATCAAATTTTTCCAGTTTTTTTATTGAGTTGAATCTTGTATTATATAGTACAAGAAATATTATTAGAAAAAAAACGTATACTTATGTATACATATATATAATATTTTTTTTATTCAATTTCGTAAAATAATAAACGACATATAAATTTAGTTTTGGAATTTATTTGCAATTTTTTTTATATACATATTTAAAATATAATTAATTCTATTGTAAAATTGTTGAAAACTATTTTAATTAATGTAAAAATTGAAAGAATATAAAATTATAATATTGTAAAATTTAATAGAATTTTTTAAAAAAAAAAAATAGTCGCTAAAAATTAAAATAATATTATAAAACTAAAAAAAAAAATAATAATCAAGAATCAGCTCCTGTTTGCGCAATCAGCTACGCTGGAAAGTTTATGTAAGTACAAATAAAAATTTAGATAAAAAAAATACAAATAATTCTATTAAATATTATAAAATATTATATACAAATAAAAATTTCAAATACATATATATGTATGAATAGTAATCAGTGAATTTAAAAATACAAAAAAAAAAAATAATTAATTCATTTTAAATTAAAATTGAAATAAAATAATTAGTAAAATAAAAGTTTAAAAACTTAATGAATAGAATAAAAATAAAATAAAAAGTAAAATTGAATTCTAGAAATCAAATCAAAATTAAAATTGAATTCAAATAAAAATAAAATTTAAATTTAAATCTTGAATTCAAATAAAAATAAAATTAAAATTTAAATCTGATGAAAATTGAATTAAAATAAAAAAAAATTAAAGTATATTCCTAGAGATATAAAATTGTAAAATTCAATTTACATTGTAATTCAAACAAAATGATTATGATTAATATTCAAATTTAAATCGATAAAAATTGGTGAATTCAAATTCCAATAAGGATATTCAAAATTCAAATAAAAAATTATTAAAATTTAAAGATATACTTTAAATAAAATTCCAAAAAGATTATAAAAGTAAATAAAATTTATTAAAATTCAAAATTAAATGAAATCAATTAAAATAAAAAAGAATTATTAAAATTCAAATCATATAAAATTATTATTCAATTTAAATAAGAATTAATAAAATTCAAATAAAATAAAAATATTATTCAATTTAAATAAGAATTAATAAAATTCAAATAAAATAAAAATATTATTCAATTCAAATAAGAGTTAATAAAATTCAAATAAAATAAAAATATTATTCAATTCAAATAAGAATTAATAAAATTCAAATAAAATAAAAATATTATTCAATTCAAATAAGAATTATTAAAAATACAAATTCAAATAAATTATTAAATTAAAGTTTACTTTAAAAAAGCAAATTAAATTCCAAGAAAAATTCAAAACAAATATTATATGAAATTAAAATAAAATCAAATAAGAATTACCAAATATAATTATAATAAAATTTAAATTTTAAAAAAAAAATTATTCAAATTAAAATCTAAAGATTTAAATTAGTTTATTTTTGGCTATACCAGATTCAATTCAAATCTGATCTTGATTAAAAATAAAATTTATTAATTATGAAAGATAAAATTTAATTCAAATTATTAATAACAGAAAATAAAATCAATAATTATTGCAATTTAATATTAAAAATAAAAATTAAAATTCCAAAAAAAATTTATAAAAATAAAATGATTTAGGAATATTTTATAAATAAAATTTGATAGTATGTATTATATTTCTTTATGAGTGTTTATTTATTTAGAGGATGAGTCAATAAGTAAAAGTTATTCGGTGGGGAACTTCTGAAACAGTTCCGAAATGAAGCATGGCGATATAATCGAGTTTATAGGTTTATATTAATTTTTGCTATCGATGTCACGAAAGGGACAATACATTTAAAGTTCGCGCCGAGTATTGTCAAGGCAGTTTATTTATTAAAATAAACTTGACTAGGGGTGGGTAACGCGATGTGCTAAAACAACATCATTAGCTCAATATTCTTGTCGATTGCTGGGAAGACATTACAACGATTATATATTTTTTTTTAAATTAATTTCAAGTTGAGTTAAGTTAAATTAATTGATAAATTTACAAAGAATCATTTATTTAGAACTCGGGAGTTAAAATCAAAAAAAAAAAAAATATATAAATAAATTAATGTCGTCTCAGTGTGACTAACCTTTGTTTATTTAATGTTGTTGAAGTTTTTATAGGTTCAAGTCTGGTTATTTATTCCGGAGTCGCAAATACAGGTGAAGTAGTTACACACTTCGTCTCCAGCCTGTAAACTCCTCCTGACATGCAAAAAAAAAATGTTAATAATGTGCCTCTCATAAAAACAACAAACCCCCCCAATCCGGCGAGCTAAGCTGTGCTTAATGCAAGGCATGTCAAAAAGTTGCTATGAGGGTACAACAAGCGCTTGACGTAGGTTATTCCGGATGTAACCCTATGTGTTAAGCGGTTCTATTAGAACTATACGTTTCTGAACGCTGGCGTAAATGTCAGTCTTGTGCTTTTTTTTTCGGGAAATGACAGTACATAAGCAATTATTAACAACAAATCAGGACCAGCGTAGCTTGTCAATCATTAAATTTGGAGTAGAAATTGTTGGTTTATGATTGTTATATTAGTTGGTCTATGATAATTGACTGTGGGATAGTATATGAAGAAAAATTCAAAAAGCGGAGAATATGATTACGAAAGATGGTTTAAAAAGAGGACCTTGACGGTTACTAATGACGTCACTATGGTAATTTAATATTTACAGAAGTAATCTCCGCAAATACGAATTTGTTAGGTTTCCAGAAAAAAAAACAAGGATAAACATTTCCTTTATTTTATATACGAATTCGCCAGCTGATATAGAAAATGTAAATATCATTCAACAATGTTGACAGATGACAGGTATTTTATTGAAAGAATTAATTTGTTTTCTTTTAATATCACTTGAAATTGAATTAAAATTCACTTGTTTAGGTAAATAATATAATTAAAAATTGTGGTTTTTATTTTGTGTGTTTGTTGAATAATAAATAGAAATTTTTGTTTGGGTTATTTAATTTACACTTAAGGATAATTTAATTGTGGTTAAAGGAAGCCACATTGAGATTGAATCGATTATGAGAAAATGGGGGAATTTTTTTTTATAGATTTTAAAAAAAATTCTGCACAGAGCTGAGAACAATGTAACTTACATCATTTAAGCAATCATTTAACTTCATGGTATAAATATTTTGAACAGGGGAAATGTTTAGAGTTTCGTAAGTTTCCTTTCCAAGTAAAAGTCCTGTTCTGGCTTTTACATATCACATTTCAGCTAATAGTGAATAACTTTATTCCCTAAATGAAAAAAATAATGAAAGGTTTGGAAACTGAACTTCATATAGCATCCAATCGTCAGTGGAATAGTTGCCAGTTCTTTCATTCGGTTAAAGAACAAAGTTGTTCATTACTAGATGAATTGTGGTAAGTAAAAATCTGGTCAGGACTTTGTTCCTTAATTAAAATGGCCTTAAATAGTAACATTAAATAAGGTTCTATGTCACGGGGTAGTTATCGAAATTATTACAGACTAGAGCTAGTCAATTATTCAAAAATTTATTGATTATGATATTGTTCCAGAATATCATAATTTTCTTTCTGAATAATTGGCCTAATAACAGTAGTGGACAGATAATAGTTTTCACCAAATCTAATATTTTCATAATTTCAATTTATTTGTTTCTTTATATAGCAAATTATAACGATAACTCTGACCTATTTAATGCTGGCTGACCTTATGAACCACATCTATATATGTTTTGACCTTTTAATTTGTTACATAATGCCTCACTGTATTGCACCAATATCAAGTTTTTCACTGATGTATTTTCTATTTCGAAAATTTGGTAATAATAGTAACAAGCTTACATAACTTTATAGACGTCTAATATTAGACATTTTTGTGACACTTATGGACAAGATTAAATTTTTGGGGAATTTGGACAACAGATTAGGTCTCACAACGGTGTAACTCTGTTAATGATGTCAGGAAATAGTAAAGGACATAAATCCTCTACTAAGATGCAGACTATCTAACCTAAGAGTACTTGGAAATTACAAATTTGATAGTTTTTAAAGAAATTCCGAATCTTCCTATAATGAACAATCTTAAGATTCGGGAGGGGAACTAAATGGTTGATGAAATAAAGGTAAGTTTAATGGTTTATTATAAAAAAGGTTACATATGAATCATTTCTACATTAAATATTACTGTTGAACCGCGATATTTGAGAGTTATTGAATTAAATACTGTTTCAAATTGAACTATTTATTTATATTTTACTATATTTTGAAAAAACATCAAATTTTTTGTTCAATTTATTTGATTAATATTTAAATTCTTTTTTTATAACATAATATTTACGACTCATACATCGTGAAGCACTTAAATCAATTAATTATTAAACAATGATTAGCATAAAAAAAAAATAATATAAATACTAAAAAAAAATCTTGACCCTTGAAGTTTATACTATCAAATTTTGATATTTGAACTGAAAAAATCATTTTATTAAGTGCGATTCAATTTAACAAAAACTTCATTCTCACTCAGGACTTTTAACAATTTTGATAAATCCAAGATTTTACTTTAAAAAGATGATTTCCAAAAAAAAAAAAAAAAAATTACAAAAATCATTAATTCACATCCGTTTTCGACCACAGTACCTTAAAAAGGATATACACATTTTTTTGTTGTTGTTATTGGTACTTTTTTCTTACCCAACAAAACCAACAAATAACGAAAAGAAAATTTGATTATTCGGAAATTCAAATCTCTATAACTAAAAGTGTAATATCAATTTTTCTTCTATACATCCATTTTTTGTGAATGTCCTTTTGTCCAAATTAATTTTTTTTTTTTTTTTTCGTGTACATCTCTCCTTCCCTTCCACCTTCCTAGCTTCAGCCTCCACAATTCAATATACAACGAAAAAAAAATTACTTTTTATGTAGATTTATGTTTTTTTTTCGATTATCCTTGAGACGTAATGTAAGGATTTGAATATGTGTTGTGATGGATAGAATGAATTAAAGATTTTGAAAAGATGATAAAGCTAGAAAAAAGCATATAATAATGAGATTTGAAAGAATCCCTAGAGTATGAAAGATTCGGTAAGATTTTTTTTATAGAAATTACTAAATAAAAAAATGTGGGGGAATATAAAAAGGACTTTGATCAATGAATATTTATAAAAAAAAGGACATTTATAAAAGTGTGAATATTAACAAAATATTGAAATTAAATATTTACAAATTTTTTTTATACCTGAAATAATTCGCGGCGGACCTAATAAAATTTTTGTTATTTATATACAAAAGGACAAAAATTAAAAAGTCAATTTTTATGGTAACTCCTCCAAAAATTTTCTATATAATATTTGATCCTTAAAATATACAAACAATATTTTTTTTATAACTTTTTGTAAGGTGGTCAAAAGTCAAAAATTTAAAACAATATTCAAAATTTTTATATTACCATGTAATTAACTTTTTAAATGTCCTTTCTTTTATATTATTTTCGAATCCTTGATAATGGACGATAATAAAAATTATATTAATTCATTGTTCCATGGAAAATAAACGAAATTTTTTAAATTAGAAATAATAAATAATTAGAACACCTTTAAAAATATAATCATAAAAATATTGAAAATTATTTCTGGATCAAAATTTATTGACGCGGCATTTAAACTAACGAAATATTATTAGTTCAGGTAACTAAGAATTGATTTTACAATTTTTTAAACAATTAGTATTGAAAATATGTAAAAGAAGGTCAATTATTTTATGATGGCGGCATTTAAAATAAATCACAAATTTTTAAGTTTTAGTAAATTGGGAATTTATAATATTAACAAAATTTGTTGAGTGTTTTATGTTACAGTGTTAGAAAAATTATTTAAAAAGGATAATATTAATTAAAAAAATTAAAATAAATTGAGTTTTTTTTCGTTTTTCAGTGTATTTTTCTGATTTAAAACTTAGTTTTGATCAATATTTCCGACTCAAAAACTTTGAAATTTTGTGTAATAATTAACTTACAGAAATTAGGTTAATAGGTGTATAGTACACTGAATACAATATTGTTCACAGAGCGATACTTGTGAAAGGACCAAAAAACTTAGAATTTTAAATCTTGTATGGTAAAAGTTAACCAAATGTAACACTACAGGTGAATAAAAGAGTAGTAAATGACTTTTAACAATCAATTTTAATACCGTGTGAAATCGGTTTTTAATTTCAGGACTTAAGACTTTTTACAGCCCCATGATGGCCTTTAAAATCGATATAATAGAAAGAACTGATCTTTGCAATTAGATCAATATTAACTAATTCTATATATTCACTAATTTGACAGAATTTTAGTATTATTTAGTTATCATCATTAATTGGCTGGTTCGATTGGCGAGCCCACAGACAGACTGCCCATGATATCAAGTAGCGATTTAGTACCGTTTTACTACTCGTGAGATGAAGTTATTTTACCACTCTTTGCCACTATGTTCAAACCTTAAGAATTGTATGGTTTTCAAGAGTACAATATATGCCTTTGGGTAGCGCTAGCCAATTGTAAATGTAATTTACGTTGGGATACATTTTAAGTTAGCATTATTTCTTAATTATTTATAATCATTAATTCAAATTTAAATTTTTTTTTTTTTAATTATTATATCTGATATAAAACTAAATGGTTTATTCAACCGGGCAATATTTACCCATATTATAATTTACTTTTGATTTGACTGTGCAATTTGGAATGGTATTGACAGAATCATTCTTTGCCACCAGAGTGAAACATTACAATTTGCTTAAATTCTTTAACTACTAATCACTTTACTAAAACATTTAAAATAAAAATGTGAATGAGAGTTGACCTATGGTATCCAGAAATGATATATAATAAATTATGTAATCGTTTTCAATTTTGAAATAATTTAATTAGTGTGTAGAAATGTCATATTATTTGAATCTATAGATCTTTTAAATTTAATATTCAATTACCAAATCGATGAAATAAAGACATAATTTTGACGGAAAATTTGATTTGAATTATATAGTAAAAAACCTCCTTAATTCCATGAATCAAAACTGAAAAAATTGTCAAAATTACTTAAATATATTTAGCTTAGACATGATATTTAATTTAATTTATACAAAAATTAGTAATCACCAAAATAAATATAAAAAATAAATCAAATTTTGTCATTTAACATTAAAATTCTTTACATTTCTTTATAATTTAATTTGTTACATTTCTTACATATTAATGAATTTTGTGTATAGTACACGGTGTCAAAATTGTGTGGAATTGGTATTGGACGAAAATCACTAAAAGATATGACGATATCAATATTTCCAGTATTTCAATTTTTGCATGAAGAATAGACCATAACTAAACCAAATTTTATAAAGTTTTGGCAATTCAATTAATAATAAATGATTGATATTAAGGAGAAGGAAATTTATATATGAAAATTAGACATAATTTAGTTCCTTTAGGTGCTTCAATATTGATGATAATTGTAGAAAACTGATTGTAAAAAAATGGTCTTCTAACTACTTTTTTCCAATTTTTTTCTATATATTACAAGAATGAATTATTTTAAACAATATTTTTACAAATTCTTAATAATAATACAAGAAAATTGTAAAAAATCACATTAATAATTTGATTTGATCAATTTATGGAAATCGATTTTACCAATTTACTTTGCATTAACTGGAAAATATAATTTAAAATAATTGAATTTCTTAAACAAAATTAAATTATTAATAAGAGTGTAAAAATGAATGACATTTTCATTGCTCCTTACAAAAAATTCATAATTCTCTAATAACCAAATATCAAAGCTATCCCACAGATATGCAAAATAAAAAAACTACCCTTAAAAAAATTGTTCTGCATAAAAATTGGTGCATTTTTTAACAAAATGCATTATTTTTAGATAAATAAACTCCCAAACAAGAAGTTCACTAAATAAAAGAATATTCTGCAACATAATTTTACAATAAATTTACCAAGTTTCCTAAAAAAACCAAATTTACCCGTTTACTACCTGAAATTCCCACTCTATAAATTTCCCCTATTTTTCATTCACATACACATTCAAATCATGAAAATATATTGAAAAATGAAGAAATTTATTTATGATTCCGATTGGTTTTTATCCAAATATAATTACCAATTAAACTTGGTACAAAATAACCATATATATGTATTTGTACACTTAAGCCACTCCCCCGAAATGTAATTATTCAAATTCAATACAAATACAATTCAATTCACTGAAATTCAAATTTTTTGCCTGTGTGTATGGAATTATCATATCAAAATTCTTTTTAGTATTTGTGTAGTTTTACCTGATTTTTTTAGGTATTTTACATATAAATTTTTATATTTCTCTCTCAATTTATTTGTATTTGTTCTCTGAGAGAGAAATTATTGTTGTTTCGTTTGGTTTTTCTATTCGAAAAAAAATGAAGTACAACGCGAACACAATGAAATAAATCAATTTCATTCTTTTCATTTGTGTTTGTATTATTTTTGTTGTTCGGTTTTTGTTTTGGTATTGATTGTTTTGATTGTATATGCTCGGCAAATTAACAAACACACACATACAAAATCATTTATGTACCTTAGTTTTTTATTGTGTTCAATGTATTGACATAAACAGTTTGAAAATGGGTACAAAAAAGAAAAATGGGCACAAATAAAAAAAGAGGGTTTGTTATAAATTTCTGACACAAACAATTTGCTCAATGGTTAAAAAGAGAATTTTATTATTTTATTATTTTCTTCTTAACCATTTTGTTCCATACACACACACACATACATCCTTCTATCAATATTAACACAGTCAAAACTGTGAATAGAGACAGTCCTTATTTTGAATGAAAAGAAACACAACAAGAAGAAAATATGAATAAAAATTGAATGAAATAAAATAAAAACGATCTCTACAATAACAACAAATTTATGAAACAATCAAATTTTAATTTTCTCAATTTTTTTAGATCAGTCACAGAGTTACATTTGACGAGCTAACACTAAACGTTTCCGCAAAAAGAAAAATAGAAACAAATAAAGTAAAAATAATTGTAATAATAAATAAATAAATAAAATAAAATTGATTTTCATTAAATAAAATACAAAAAGTGAAAATAAAAAATTGAGTGAAAAATAAAAATAACTCAAAAAAAAAATTATTATTGTGAAATTTTTATGAAAGTATTTAAACGAATTAATTAAAATAAAAATAAAAATGAATTTTAAAGTGAATAAATAAAAAATAATTTTGAAATAAATAAAAATATTTTTAAAATAATTCGAATTTATGAAAAAAAACTCAAGTGAATTTTAAAAACTGTAAAAAATCAAATTTTGTGAATAAAAAATTTAAAATTTTTTTTTTTTTTGTGAATTTTCAGTTTTCATTTAACTGAAAAATATAAAAATCATTTTTCTATATAAAATTGAATAATAAAAAAAAATTCAAAATTTTTTATTCAACTAATAAAATGGCTACATTATCAACCCATCCACATTATGGATTTCAATTAACTGGTGGTTTAGATATACCAACACCAGGTGATTATCCATCACCATCACAATCAACAATTAGTCCATCTGATATTAATATGAAACGTGCTATGCAATTTTCCCAACAACAAGGCAGTTTAGCTGCTATAACAGCTGCAATGGGCGGACATAGTTCACCAGCTGGCCATACTGGTAGTAATGGTAATTCAATAATGGGTACAGCTAGTATGGGTAGTCATCATCACCATCATCATTTATCACCAACAAATCATCATCATACACATGGACATCATCAAAATGGTATTATTGGTGGTGGTCCAGGCAGTGGTGGTTTACATTCATCATCAACATCACCTGGCCAAGAGGGTCATATTAAACGTCCAATGAATGCATTTATGGTATGGTCACGTTTACAGAGACGTCAAATTGCCAAAGATAATCCAAAAATGCATAATTCTGAGATATCAAAACGTTTGGGTGCCGAATGGAAATTATTAACTGAAACAGCAAAACGACCATTTATCGATGAAGCGAAACGTTTACGGGCATTACATATGAAAGAACATCCAGATTATAAATATCGGCCGCGTCGCAAACCAAAAAATCCATTACAAGGTGGCGGTGGTGGTCAATCGATATCATTAAATGGTCAAAATAAGAATTCATTAAATGCTGCTGCTGCTGCTGCAGCTGCATATAATCCATTTCATCAATTACCACCATATTTTGCACCATCCCATCACTTAGATCAATCATACCCAGTACCATATTTTAGTAGTTTTGATCATTTAACATTATCCAAATTACATCAATCACAAGCAGCAGCCGCCGCAGCAGTAACAAATCATCAACAACAACAGCATGTTCTAGAATCACAAAAATCATCACCACAACTACCAACACCAACGACATTAAGTTCATTCTATTCGGGTATTTATAGCGGTATGACACCATCTTTATATGCAGCTCATACAAATGGTATTTATAATAATTCGACATCATCATCAGCATCACCGGGTTCAAGTCCGGGTACATCAGTAACACCAAATGGAATTGATATGATGGATAGTAAAACGTTAATGCGACCTGTTCCAGTACTTTATTAGACAAATATTTATTTTGTAATTTTTGTACGTAAAATTTTTTTATTTTTGTTTGTTTTTTCATTTTTCATTTTTATTTTTTATTATTATTAATTAAATTAATTATTATTTCTATTAAAATTGTTTTTTTTTTTGCTTTTATTGGACCACCCTAAAATTTAAAATTTTAAGAAATTTTTTCAAAATTTAGATGTGAAATTTGTTAAAATAATTATTTTAAATTACCGAAAGTGTAAAAAAAACAAAATGGAAATATCATTCTACACTGAAAAAAAATAAAAATCGGTTTAAAAGAATACACTGAAAACAAAAAATGTGTTGTAAAAAAAACATTTTCTTAGCCATTTTAAACCACAAATTGTGATTTTTACTAAAATTCATAAATTAAGTAAAGTTAAACATAAAATTTAGTAGAATTTCAAAAAAACATAAAAAATAAAAAAAAAAAAAATTAATTTATTAATTAATTAAATTAAATATTAAAATTATATTAAAGAATTAATTAAGATTTAAATATATTATTATTATTAATAGTTAATAAGGACAATTTTAATTATTACAAAAAAAAAGAAAAAATTAAGTTAAGTTTATTTTAAAAGTCTAAAAAAAAAAAAAACTGACATTTAATTTAATTATTATTAAAAAAAGAAAATCGTCACGGAAAATTTCCGAGGATTTGAAATTGTAAATAGAAAAAAATTGATTGTAAAATTTGAAAATATAAAAAGGAAAAATTTAAATAAAAAAAAATTTCTTTTTTGGTTTTTTCATTGAAAATATTTTTATGATTTTTATTTTAAAATTTTAAATTTTCTGTATAGCCGACGGAAAATCAACTTAAAATTGAATATCTTCATAAATTATGTTCCTTGGTTGGATTTAAACTGAATCGTTTACACGTTTAGGTAATGTAAAACGATTTTTAGGGTAGACTAAGTTTGAATGAAGAAAGTTGAGAAGAACATTTTAGTGATGGCCGTAGCTTTTTATGTGAAGCTTTAAATCAGTCCTGATTTTAAATTAATATCTGACAATTTCCACTTGGGATTAAGGATATAAATTTGATATTTGATATCAGCATTTTCAATAAGAATATTTGTAAACGAAACTTAAACCGATTTTCTAAAGATTAGAGTTAGATTTATGTCAGCATATTAGAAATAGGTAATTTTCTCAAATGAATGTCCATTTTTAGTCGATTTGTTTCCTCTCACAATTCTAAATATTTAGCAATATGTACTTACATACTTCAAGGCGCTACAGCCCATTAAGAGCTTTGACTTTCTTCAAAATGTCTTTCCAAATGGTGCAGTATTGAATAATACTTTACCAATTTTTCGAATGTCATTTACAACGTTACCGAACCATATAGCTTTTCGTCGTCCGACTTCTCATTAATGTCCTTAATAATAAATTATAATTTAGATAGTCAAGAATCTTATAAATAAAGAAGCTTTGAAATTTCAATTAATTATAACATTTAAATTTAAATTTTGGTTATTTTAAAATGTAAATACGATCAGAATTTTTGTATTTAATTGGAAATTACCATTTAAACCTTGACTTGAAATTTAAGGATATTTTTTAGAATCCAAGACATCAATGTTACATCTAAGATTACTGAGTTGAATTAATATTCCGACTGACCGTTAAAGTACTTAGCTACTTTGGTTAGTTAGTTCGTTTCGTTCGAAATGTAGAGGATTGATAACCTCATATACTGAAGACAATTATATGTCTGTTGTTTTATACCTACAATAGTCCAATTTCTAATCTTAATACAGCATATCGATCCATTCCAGTTTTTAGTTTATGTAGTTCAGAATTCATTTGAAAATATTAGTATAATCAAAAATTGAATTTGTTGCAGAAATCGGAATTTCTTAAGGTTTAGGTCACTTTGGTCTGTTTCTGTTCAAATGAAAAAATATTTAATTATAAAATAACTTTCAGAAATATATTAGCCCTTAAATAGATTTATATTATCTAAACAAACTTATATAAATAATTATCATCAATAATTTTCAGTAAGTTTTTATATAATGGAATGTCAAAAATTCTTCTCCAAAATGATACATTCCACAATAGTCAATTATTATATAACTCATTTTTGTTTTTCTTTCCCTGATTAGCATAGAACCGCAATTAAACAAGTTTAGTGACATTTATATTGGAATTTCGATCTAATCATCTTATAAAGATTCCGAATAATAAGTTTCTTTATAGTGAAGAAACTTTTAAACATAACGAGATAAAATGGTTTTTAAGCTTTTTTCGCAATCTTAAAAATCACAATTATACATGTTGCAAAATTTTAATTACTGGTACGAATTTAAGGGTGAGGACTGCATCACAGCATAGCAAACTAACAAACCGCCACCGCCTCTCTACAACTCCATTAATGTATCAATTTTAATTCAATTTTATTAATAGTCCAGTCATTATTCATCAATTAATATTTAAATATTTTTGCAGGTATTTGGTTGGTTAAAGTGACGACTTTCCGACAAACTGTCCATGACTTCAATTAGCACTTTAGCAATACTTTCATAATACTCACATTCGTGAATCGTCCCTAGAATAGAAATGAGTTAATTGTTGTTGTTTACATCCACCTCGTGACGTTCAGGAAATGGAATGTTTCCGTAGATCGTTTAGTTTGTGGTTTCTAAACTCTGGCCAGCGCTGTGCACCTTAGATCCAGCTCGTGTAAGCTTTTCGTAGATCGTTTATATCGTCTAGAGGCCCACACCGTGCAAATTGTAGTTGTTTAGATCCACTTTATAGTTGTCAGTAAGTGTAACGTTTTCGTATTTTGTTTATTTACGACTAGCCAGCGCTGGGCAATTCCATACGTAATTGTCTCTTTTTTCGCTCGATTTTTTTGCAGCTACGGCTAGATTCATTTCATGTGCGTCTCAGGTATTTAATATCAGAACTTTTTACTATATAAAATATAAAATTATTTATTAAATTCTCTCGAAAATATCAATTACATAAATACAAGAAAAAAAAAACTTTATTTCAATTCAATTTCGAACAAATTGCATAATTATGTAATTATATGTAAATTTTCATAAATTTTACATATAAATTTAATTAGATCATAAAAAATTCTTTTATAATTTGTGGCCCAAAAATGGAATATTGTTGATTTTAAAGTACTCTTAAAGAGACAATTACATGGGTATGTTAAGTACTACCTATTTTTTCATTATTATTATTCGTTCAATTATTATTTAACATATCAAATATATATAAAAAATATAATAAAAGGTAAAATAATATTAAAATTTTGTCATTTGATTTTAAAAAAAGAATTATGATTTTTGTGTGGCCACAATAAAGAAAACAGTGCGGCACACTTTAAAAAATATAAAAATTTGTTTTGACAATTTGACGATATTATTTTTTATTACTTAATAAAAAGATTGTTGAACTACAGAAATTTGTTTTTTTGAGACTAGGAAATTGAGACGTTTTTTTTAGTGCTGGGAGATATTGTACAATAATAATAAATAATTTTTTTTTTTGACTCATTAAAATTTATGTTTTTTTGGTTTTTGTAATGAGATATATTAAAATTGTAAATTATGTAATTGAATTCAATTTTAAATTGATAAATTTTGGGGAACCGTATTTTTAATTTATTTGTTAATGATACTAAGAAATGATAAGTTAAAGTGAAGTTCTATTTATTGCAGTTATCTGGACAGTTTTCACTATTACCAGTTACTAGAGTAAGGCAGTTCGTAATGAACCTCATATAATTATATAGAGTGTTTCATTAAGCGTGGTACAATGTTAAATAGAAATAAAACAAAAAGTATGAATGGTAATTTTTATAAATTTATTTTGAAGAATGTTCCTATAATTTTATTCATATGAACACCAAGGCTAGGTCTGAATTCAATCAACCCAATTTCTGCATAATTTTTCACATAAAGCTGGACGAATATCATTAATAACTTCGAGTTGAACAAATATTATTAATGAACCAATAACTTAGCATACCTCCACAAATAATAGTCTAAAGATGTTAAATCACACGATCTTCCCGCCTATTGATAGATCCAAAACGTGAAATAAACGAATCATTACATTTTCTACGCAATCAATCCATTGTATCACAAGTAGTATGGCACGAAGCGCTGTTTTGTTGAAACTACATATTATTCAAAACATTTTCATCAATTTTTTGAAAGAAGAAAAATCACTCAACATTGCTCTATATCGAACTCCATTGACAGTAATGTTGTTGCCAACATCATATTTGGAATGCACACCAAACAGCTAAATTTGTTTGGATGTAATCAAACTTCTTCAAATGCATATGGATTATTATATATTAACTGATTTAGAGAAGCACGCTCAGGATTCGAAGGGACGGTAATATATCTATCAAGTTCGTTTATAAATTGTTTCGCGAGATAATTCAGATAGTTGAAAAATAAAGTTGGAGGAGATAGAAATTGTATGAATCATTAGTTTTGAAGCAGGATCATCTTTGGTTGTCCAGGTTGGGTTTGCAACTTATTATGGTTATTGGGTTCTAGATGTATCTACAAATTGGATTTAGTTATTACAGTTTTGTTCAAAACCTTTCAAAAATATTCTGCAATTACCCAAACGCCCCTAGTTAAAGCTTCTACAATTCGCCCAAATGTATAGAGTTATCTTGAGGCTACAATAACATCACGGAATGAATCTACCTAATTCAATTAACTATAATGTTGCATCCTTTCATAAATAATTTATCCAAACAGAGTTGATTCATAGTTAGACACGAAATATAAATTGAACTACAAAATTGTTTCAGTCGATATCGTCCTGGAATATAAAAGGATGTGGGCTAGTGTTATGAGGTATTAAAAAATCTGTATTAAAAAAAATCTTTTTCGTTTTACTAAAATGAAAAGCTATGAACAAAATTACAGAAAATTTACAAATTTTTAAATTATTGAAATTTAAAAGCATAAGAGTTTATTTTAAAGGAATTAGAAAATAGAAAAGAAATTATCAAAATTTAAATTAGTCTGATTTAAATTTATTTACAAATAAATTATCAATAATTTATTTATTTGAATAGGGTGTTGATACCCACATTTTAATTAATTATATGCTCACAAATTCAAAATCACTTAGGTTTTCATTATAGGTGAATATTGTACGAAATTCATCAATCCAATACACCTCTTTGATATGCTAACCAAGTTTTTTAAAAACATCACAATTAGCGTAATTATTAATTACTAAGAAAATAATTTGAATGGTGTCACTTTTATTTAGCATAACATTATTTTTTTTTGCCATTAAATCATTTATACATTTTTCCATTACAAATTTTACTTCGTAGAATTTTGGTGTTTACTCTTTAAATTAATGTCTTAATTAAATTCATTGCTTTGCATATTAAATTTTTTTTATATTTATTATAATGTACAACATTTACCACCCTATTTAGAATGTCACTATATCTTAATATAATAGCATAAAAAAAACATCCATAAAAATTTCCCATAACAAAAAGAAAATCACGCGCGCGTTAAAAATATTACATAATGAAAAATTATATGCTCATACCAAAAATAATAATAAAAAAAAAAGATTTACAAATTAATGGCAATAAAAATCAAATAAAATTATGACAAATTTATGCAAACATTATGGTTGGCATTATTTGTTATCATTCGAAAGAATTAATAATATTCATCCCCTACGCACTAGAAACACTTGAATCATTTCGATTTTTTTAGATTCCATTAAATTTTCTAATACGAGGGCTGATTGATAATTACGTGGACTACCTGTGATTCAGGTAATGCACAGGTATAAAGTAAGTATTTTTTACCTCTAAAATCATTTACTAGGCTATATATAAAATTTAAAGTCGATATCTTGTATACTTTCCATGTAACAGTCGTTTAAGTAAGTCAATCTCAGTGAATTTTTAAAAATGGATAAAAACGAATTTCGTGTGTTGATAAAACATTATTTTTTGAGGCAGAAAACAGCAAAGGAAACTAAAGAAAAGTTGGATAAATATTATGGTGAATCTGCACCTTCGAAATCAATGGTTTGCAAGTGGTTTGCTGAGTTTAAAAGTGGCCGTACCAGCACAATTGATGAACAACGTTCTGGGCGTCCAAATGAAGTGACTACTCCAGAAATGGTCGATAAAATCCATGATATCGTACTAGATGACCGAAGAGTGAAATTGCGGGAAATTGTTAACATCGTGAACATCTCATCGGAACGTGTTTTTAATATTTTACATCAATATTTGGATATGAAAAAGGTATCTGCAAGATGGGTGCCGCGTTTGCTTACAATTGATCAAAAACGCAATCGTGTGACAACATCAAAGCAAGTTTTGGAGTTATTACAACGTAATCCAGTCGATTTTTGGCGTCGATTCATAACCGTTGACACACCAGAGACAAAAGAACAATCAAAACAGTGGATTTCTACAGGTGAAAAGGCTCCAAAGAAGGCAAAAACAGTTCCATCAGCTGGCAAGATTATGACCACTGTTTTTTGGGATGCTCATGGTATAATCCATGTCGATTATTTACAAAAAGGAAAAACAATCACAGGACAATATTATGCAACATTATTGGATCGTTTGAATGAAGAGATTATAATAAAACGACCACATTTAGCAAAGAAAAAAGTTCTTTTTCATCAAGACAATGCACCACTTCACAAATCAGGAATTGCAACAGCAAAATTATTAGAATTGAGATATGAATTGGTTCCTCATCCACCATATTCTCCAGATTTGGCCCCTTCTGACTTTTTCCTGTTTCCAAATATGAAAAAATGGCTTGCAGAAAAGAGATTTGGGTCAAATGCTGAGGTCATCGACGAAACAAATGGCTATTTTGAAGGGTTGGAGAAATCATATTTTTTGGAAGGCATCAAAAAACTGGAACATCGTCTAACTAAGTGTATCGTCCTAAAAGGTGACTACGTTGAAAAATAAAAAAAAATAAACTGAAAAAAACTGTGTCTTCTGTGTCAGTCCACGTAATTATCAATCAGCCCTCGTATGTAATGGCAAACAACAAAAATAGACAAATAAAAAAAAAATTCGTATCCTCCCTTTTATGCGTAATAGTCCACAACAGAAGAAATAAAAATAATACTGTATCTATTTTGTATGCAGCGCGTTATAGAATAGATTGCATCCTGGGATGACATAACCAGCGAAAGTAATAAATAAAATTATAATATAATTTTTTTTTTGTTTATGTATCAGTAAACAATAACAAAAGATTTACATAATTTCGAAAAGGATAAAAAAAGGGAGAAACAAATGCATAATAATTTGTCCGCAGCGCGACGTCTAGATAATTTTTATTAGGAAAAAAATATTTTGGATGTTAAAGAAAATTTGATATTGACATTAAGAATATTTGGTGTTCAAGAAAATTATCTACGTTTAGGACTTTATTGACCGTCTGCCTTTGCAAATTCGTATTATTTTACCCGGTGAATTCATTTCGGAAATAATATCATTATGAAGTAGGGCTATTAGATATGGAGCATTTAAAAATTCTTATATTAATGAGTCAATTAAGAATATTTCGGTGATATCGATAGTTGTAAAGTATATGGAGGAAATAGTTCTTGTAAGAATTTAGAATTGTTAATAAAGAATTATAGCTAATCTGGAATCTTAAACTAAAAGTGATGAAGTAGAGTGTTCCGAAATGAAATGAGAAGAAAAATAATTAATTTCTTGAGAGTTATCGAGATTTAAATTTATAACTGAGAACTAAATTGATTCCTGTACAAATTTATTAAAATATCATTTTATTTTTCAGGAACTGTAGACAGACCTATAAAATTTTAGATGACAAGATTCAAGAGATATAGCTTCTTCGGCAGAAAGAAATTAATTGAAAGAGAAATATTTCGTTCGAAGAAAGGTTTTTAATCGAAAAAATGATACCAAGATGGACCGTTTTGATTCTTTGTTAAAATATAAATTGGATTTTGTTTGCAGCTGTAGACTTTTAGATGTCCAGATTAAAAGAAGTTTTTCATGCAACAATATAGATGCTCCAGCTTTTCATCCAACAATATTAATCGGAAGAAATATTTGCCATTCGAAAGAAAGATTGAACGGAAACTTGTAGATGTCGCGATTTACATAAACTTAATGTAAACATTTTTATTATAAGGAGTTCTAAATATTTTAGAGTCTAGGTTTCATCCTTCATTGCAATCAATTTAACTAAGCTAAAAAACCAATCTTATAAAAAATTTGTTAAATAATCTTTTTTATATTTACATTTTGAAGATTTTGTATTTCAATATGTCATTGGAATCAGAGATTAAAACCACTTAATTTTTCTGTTGGTTGAGTTCAGTCGTAACAATTTTGTTTTCAGTCTTGGGTTTCTAACACTAAAATCAAATTGTTGAAATACATGATGCATACCAATTGATTCTCAAAAGCGAAACTGAGTGGTACTGTTATGGTATATGTATTTCAAGACTCCAAACATAGTTTTTTTTAAAATGAAAAATTAAAGAAAACCTACGTGAGTGATTGCTTTTTATTTGCAAATAAGAAAAACAATTGATCCAATATTTTTTATGTGGTTTTGGTATTTACAAAAATATAAATTTACTTTTAAGGAGCTATAGACCTTAAAGAACTTGTATATGGTTCTGATTTTGGTATTGGTTTCTTTAAATTTAATGGTTTGGTTGCAATCGGAATGGATTGAATTTAATTTAAATTGTATCCTTCACGTTACAAATACCGCAGTGATTGGGTGAGCCAGTTACTCAAACGACCGAAATTTAGAATTGGTACCCTTGCGTCATGCAATTTGTTTATGTAATAAGAACGAAAATATTTCCGACGTTGGTACACGAGACACGGACAGTGGCGCAAAAACAGTTCAATTGTTTCACCTTCATCTACGCATGTTTATCTTAATTCCTAGACATGTTTTACTAGGATCGGCGTATTTTATTAGCATCATCCCTCCACATTTTGTGTCCTGAATACGAGATACGCTAAATTTTTACTATTTTGTAAGTTGATTGGAATTAAAAATCGTTTATAAATTTTAATAAAATAAATCTTAAAAATCTTAAACTCGAATCATTTTGTTACCCTTCTTCCTTAGTCATATACCACTTCAAAGATTCAATTTTTTTTCAACAACCAAAACTGTTACCATGCTTGTCATTATTATTATTAATTTATATAAATATTATATTTTATATTATCTAATATCTTTGTAGTCCTTTATTTTTTTTTATTATTATATCATTTATTATATAACCAGCAAAAATTTTGTAAGATAATTTTTCATATAATATTTTTGTTGTTGTTGGTTGTTTTGTTCCTGTTGTTATTAAAATTCTTAAATTAATACCATGTAAACGGAATTACATAATGATTTTCTGAATATCCTATCATTAATCATTCAAGTGAGAGTAGTGAGTGTTTCACTAGGACTAGAAAATTTCAAAAATCATATTAAAAAGGTTATCAATTTTGTTGTAAATGTTATAAAGAATAATTTTTGGTTGTGTATATGGTAAATCCTTGTCATACTAATAATATTCATTCTATAGAATGTATAGGATATTTAAACCACTTCTTCAATTGTCTCGATTTATATGTAGATATGCTAATTTAAATAAATCACACCTGCTTAATTCAAAGTATAAAATCCTCCAATATTACGAATAGTTAGAATAACTATGAGTGTTGCATTCGACTTGAGAGTTTAAAAAAATGGCGTTGAGCGTTGACTGAAAATTTTGTTTCGGGCTTTTTCGAGGTTTGAGAGTCCAAAAATGAAAAAAGCATTCGCGTCCTCATACGAGTCTGCAATATTTTGATGTGCACAGCTATATTTTCTAGAACTGCTCGTCAGACTTTAATAAAATTTGCAAAATAGGTTCAACCCGACTTCATCATGATGTCTGTAGTAGGAGATAAGATCGATACTTTTAGTGGGACCATGTTAGAATTTCTCGTTTATGTAGAAAGTAGAAGAGAGCTGTATGAAAATTTTATATCTCAGGTTTGGATGAAATTTGGTACATAAGCTAGGCACAAGCCTACTCAGGTAGATGTTAGTAACTTTAGGAGGTCGAAGCTAAAATTTCTGGTTAATATTTCATATAGTAATAATTATCCGATTTTAATGAAATTTGGTATACATATTAGTTTTATTATCTAGTTAGTTTCTATACAATTTTCGGGAGTTTAAGTGGATCCCACCGAAAATTTCAAATTCTATAAAATACATTATAGACGTCTTAAAAATTGTGAATTTTTATTACATTACTGTTTGTTACAAACATACTGTTAATTAAAAAAAAATACTGTTTGTTATAAATCACTTTGGAGAACGCAGCTACGAGTTATCTTCTACCCCTAATTAGCAGATTTTTTTTCTATTTACTTAGACTATTTACTTGACTCCCTCAATATTATAAAATATATACTATAATTTTTTTTTTATTATTCATTTTTTCTAAATGAGCACACAAAACAAGGATAATAATAATAATTCCTTGTACACAAATACACACACGTGTGAATTCTATGAATCAAAAAAAAAAATATTAATTTTTTTTTGGTAAATAATTTTTAGTTAAAATTTTTATTTAATATAAAAACTGTTTTTAATTTCTTTATCATTATATTAAAAGTGAGAAGAGATTTTATAGCCACAACCCAGGGGGTTAATCCTTTTTAAGTGGTGCAATTCATTCAGGATATTTGCTTTATTTATTTATTATTATTATATTTTTGATTGTTTAATTTCAAAATTTCATCAAGGATAAAGTTTTCTGTGTGTGTGTGTGTATGTTACCAAAGGAACAAATGATCGTCTATGTTTATTGTTTAATTGTATTTATTTAAAAAAAAAAAAAAACTAAAAAGGAAGAATGAGCTTATATGATGATGACAAGGACGATTTTTTTTTTTTTGATAGAAGAATTGCGTAACTGCACCAAAACACAGGATAAAATTATATTAGAAGAGGGATTGTTGGCATGGTAATTTATTATTTTGATGATATTTATATTTGGATTTTTTGGATGGACTGAGAGATTCAAAGCCAATGTTAAAAAGGATCATCATAAATCATTACAATAAGGAAATTTTTATTTGCTTCAAGGATTTTATTGTGTGTAATTTTCATTATTAATAATAATATTTTTTTTTTTATTTTTGTTAGATGACAAATTTTCCAGAGATTAAATTTTGCAAATGCAAGGATGAATGCATAAAATATAATAAATTATTGCGAGATGTAAGGAAATTAAAATTTTCATAATTGTTTTAAAATCATTAGCAAAATATAAAATTTGTATATGACGAAATATTTTCTAATTTTAAAATTTAATTTTTAAATGTTTATTTAGTAATTTAGTTAAAAATGATAATTTTATGAATTGGATTATAGACTCTACTTCATAATTTATGAAATTTCATGTAAACAAATTGATAATATTAGGTAATATACATGAAATTTTGAAAATCAATTAAATCTATTACACTATAAAAATCTTGTACTTCATTACAGCTTCATAATCAATCAGCTCATCATATTAGGGACTAGGTAATCAAAAAATAATTTAAGGTTATATAAAAACAGAATAATCGCATTTCCTATGCTTCGTGTCAAGTGATAAAAGAAAGTAAATTTATTCATTGGAAATATCAATTTTACTCGTCTGAGTTATGATTAGGGTGAGTATAAGATTTAACAAATTATACTGATTAGTGTATGATTAGTGTATTTCTTACAAATAGAAAACCGATGTATCTCATACACTTTAAAATGTGTAATCCATATGCAATTGTATCCATATCTATGTCACAAGTATAAAATTTTCATTAATTTTAGTTATAATTTCATTATTTCTTATTCTAAAGTTATAACCTATAAATCCATAAAATTGGGGCTATTAAAATTAGAACAGTTTTCGATGATTCTATGAACTTTTATTTTATGAAGTTTATTATCCAATTTAGTGGATCCTATAAAATGAATATACATTTTTGAAATTGTAGAACTGCGAATCTTACACCGACGTACACAGACGCGTATGTGAATTTAATTGAAATTGAATTATTAGACGATTTTAATTTGTTGTATAGCATTTTCAGGTTAAAGTAACGATTTTACAATTTTTAAAAAACGATTTTACAATTCAAATTTGCAAAATCGTTTTTTAAAATTGTAAAATAGTTAATTTGAATTGTAAATCGTTAACTTGAACTGAAAATGCTATATAAGACAGCAAATTAACATATCTCGACTAAAAATACAAAACAGTTTAAATCGACTAAAGCGTTAAATTAATTATATATGCCATCCCCTTTCTGCCTTTCTCCATATAACAAAGATCATTTTCCCATATTATATTTTTTACCATAACTAAGTCAGTTAGTTAATTTGTTCGAAATCTAAAATAACTAATGTCTATAGTAGGATAAAGCATTAAGAACGACTATCTGATCATCTGGAAGGATTTAGATAATTTTATTCCGATTAGTTCTCCTTATTTTTTCCTGAAGGGTGATTTTGTTTTCAACATTAAAAAATCATTTTTGAAATACTATCATTTTAGACTTAAGCTGTTTTTATTCTTTATTCGAGATATATCGAATTAAAATTATTGAAAGATATCAAAATCGCTTCAAATTGTGAATGCAGTAAAAAACCAATTTATTAGAACCGACAATGGATAAGTGGTAAGAGATCTAAATCATCTAGAGAGCGAAGAGTCAATAAGAATTTAGAAAAAATAATGATGACCAGAATTCGAATTGATTCAGCAATTTGTTTAACTGCTGTGAATTAGAACATTTATGATGAAAGCCAGCAATAAATTCGTGAAATAAAATTACACATTTCATTATAGAAATTGGACAAAATAATAAAATTATAAACTTTTTCATTGTTAATATGAAAACGGGCTAAACGATAAAGTTAGTTTAATGAAAAACTACATAAGATGTTAGTGTTGTTCATAATTTTTCTTTAATAATCTTATGTTTGGGTAGCATTGAACTAAATCATTGGATTGTTTCCTTAATATATAAAAATCGTATTAAAGTTCACTAATATGAAACTAGTGATCTGTTCTGCAAATTTTTGAATTTCAGCCATTGGCAATTCATAAAATATTAAGATGTTCCAAAACTATTCACCTAATTAAAATAATGTAAATTAGCTTTCTAAATGTCTACAAAAAAAATATATATTTAGAAAATTCGCCAAACATTATTCTTCATTCTCTCTAATGACATTTCAATTAAATTCATCATTTTTTTTGTCCTAATTTGATCACGTTAAAATATATTTTGAAAATAACAATAATTTTTATTGATCTACTCCGGCCTCATTGTTAAAAATAGACAATTTCCATATCACAAGTACCCAAATTTACATCTTTCCCTTGTGCACCCACACTTTTAAACTATATGAAATTTTTTTTATTTAAGTCTATTATTTTGTATTCAAATTTTTTTATTGAACAGTGTATAAATTTATATTTCTCTTATATAATTGTAATGTCAAAAATGTGCGCACGTCAAATTAAAAAAAAAAAAAAAACATAAATAACAATAACCAAAAAAATGGACAAAGTTTATTGCCGCAGCTAAAAACTACTATGCTATCTAGCATAAAACATAACAAAACTATAGAAATTATATTTAGAAATAATAATAGATAAATGAATTTTATTCCATAACCTTACAATCAAAATAATAGTTTTGTTATGTACCCCCAACAATAATTGATTAGATTGACAATTGAAGCGAAAAGAGATTTCATTGCCCATCGATCTAACTCTCTAGCGTATATATAACCAATATCGGAATGGACTTTACTGCCGCTGGGCCTCAAAAACATTGGAAAACAATTGAACAATATAACTTAGTAGAATGAAAATTTTGGAAAATAATATAATAATGTCCAATTTTTTTATATATAACTCGTATTTATATTAGAAAGTTTTTGGGATTGTACAATAAAATATTTTAACAATAAATTCAATTTTTATGTTTTTCAGATTGTCGATGGATGGAAGAGAAGAAAATATGAAACGATCCGAAAAGTTTTTCAATAATAATGATTACAAAACAATTGAAGCTTTTTGTTCTTTTTCGGGAAATGCAGGTATTTTTTGTTGTGCTGGAATATGATGTAGTTAAGTCACTTGATCAATTTCCCATATTTCAATATTTTTGTATTCAATGAAAAAATGTAATTGGATACATTGAAAAAAATAAATAGCTGCTAACATAACGAAGCTTTGTAAAAAACACTGGCAATGTTAAATATTTCACATTTTTCACGACACCATTAATGTATTTTATTAGTCGAAATTTTGGTAGGAACTGACTGAACTTATGAAATATAATTGAAGATTCTAACATGAAGATACTAACATGAGGAAACTATCATGTGTGACAGATTTAATTCAAATCAGATAATAAAGCATATTAAATATTAACGATTTTTTAAATTGCATTTTTTGTCGTTCGAGGTAATTCATTAGAGAAGACTTACGTATCGGAAACTTAGACGATACGCAAGATTGATTAAAAACAAAGAGCTATCGGAAATTGTTAATAATTAATTGGTCAGAACACATTAATTAATTTAATTAGTTAAAAGCATTGCGATCAAAAGAAACAGTACATTCGATAATAACCAATTTCCGTAAAGTATAGGTACCGAAAAAAATAGAATAATGTTTATCATATTTGATTAGAGTTGAACTTGGATTGATTGACTGATTCTTTATATAGATTAAAACCGCTAGGGATTCATTCATTTAGACTAAAAGTAGCGCTATTGTGCCCCTCGTACTATTTCGATTGAAACAGGGCAAATAGTTCTGGCCCAGAACTCCTGTTTCGTACAGTTCGTTCACATAGTTCACACAGAAAGCGTTCAGTCTTCTCATCTTCTCGTCCTCTATAAATATGTATGCTTCGGATGGCTGTGTCATTATGGCATGATCTAGCAGCATTTAGTGTCTTGTTAAAAGTACGGTCATCAATATACTAAATATGGCTTACGCAAACAAAAAAATTATTCTTATTGGTCGTATACTTGAAATTTACTATTTTCTTGAATTTACTATTTGAATTTCTCACAGTGTATACATATATATAATGTTTTTAACTGACAATTTATATTATATACATTCAATAAATTTTAACATTATTTTTTATCTTATTTCTATAAATAAATTATTTAAATTTTTTATAATCAATCACGACAAAAATCAATAACCAATACGCCAAATAGAATCGAAACTCTGGGACATAAGACCCCAACAAACAAATAACATATAATAAAAAAAATTTATGAGTTTTTTTTAAATTCTATTTTATTTTTGGTTTTTGGGAAAAATAAAGTTTAAAGCTGACCGCTAATAAAAAAAATCTAACCAAAACCAAACTAATATCACTGTACACAGTCGGTGGCTATAGAAATTCAGAAAAAATAGAGACACACTTGAGAAAAGTGTTGTTATTTTATTATTTTTCGGTGATTTTCAAAAGGGAGTTTTTTTACGCCAAGGTTTTGATTCTATCGAATTGAACAGGAAAAATAATCGAATAGTTATAATAATAATAATAATAATAATAATAATAATGATATCAATAGTTATAGAGAAACTATTATAAAGAAATCAATTGTGATTAAGTGCGACTCTTAAATGTAAATAATTGTGTCTAATTAAACGGCACGAAATTTTATGGAATTATTTCATTGGTTTCTTTTGTTTAAATAGACAAGCTTTTTTGGTGAATTTTTTTTTTTCAGTTTTTTTTATTATTAATAATTAATTTTTTATTATTATATATTTTATATTTTTATTTTTTTTTGCTTAAAGCTGGTGCCAGAATACGTCATAGTCATAGTCATCTGTCGTCGTAAAACGTCAAAAGTAAAATCAGAAGAACGTATTTCATATAACCACAATAATGTTACCCAATTGATTCATCGTTGTCGTCTGTCGTCGTGAAACGTCAAAATAACAATCTCACCCTTCGTTGTGATTGTCCCTGAGTTTCCATGGATATGTCATAATTGTCTGACATATCAGAAACTTGAACACAACGTGAAACGTCAAAAGAAAACATCGTTTTCGTCTGTCGTTGTGAAATGTCAAAAGAAATTTGACAATTGTTTTTATGTTGTTGATATTGTTTTAAAAAAATGATTACTGCCAAGAAAAATTAATAGAAGCTGTTAAAACAAAAAGAATTGATAATTTGAACTCCCTTGAATATAAAAACATTAAATTAAATTAAATTAGTTAAAGAGGCGAAATCGACACCAACGCCATCGCCGGAGTAAATTACGACGAAAAAAGACTGCGACGTATTCTGCAACCGGCTATATATATAAATATGTTTTTTTTTAAGATGGTTCCGATTGATTGTACAAATTTTAAGGTTATAAATATTGCAGTTACATTAAAAGTTGTTTGAAAGTTGTTGGTAAGTTATTAATGACCTTTAGTGTAAAATCAATTGACTGATTGGTTAAATAGATGGGGGAAGGTTTTTTAATTTTTTTTTTAAATTTATATTTATTCGCATTTCATTGGTAATCTAATTTAAAAACAATTTGTTATACAAAAATTATAGAATTAATTTCATTTGTTGGTTAATATATAATTCCAAAATCGATTTATCATACAAAGCTGTGGTTTTGATCTGTAACAAATCGCAATTAAAATAAATATATAAATGACTTCAAATATCATGCATATATTAAGGTCTAGTGAACTGAAATTGTATTTATGTATAATCATAGAGTTATGGTCTAAAATTAGATACAAAGTTAAGCAATAACATTTGGAATATTTTTGGAACTCTAAACTCTAACTACATAAATATTCTATATAAGTTAGAAACCTAGACCGAGATAATTATGGGCTCGAACTGTCATTATCAGCATCATGAGAGGGCAACAATAGTAGAAATAATTTTATAAAAACAACTCCAAGAAAATTCAGAATCGTAACAAGATTTTCTGTTGAACCATTTTCTGAACTACAAAATCAGCAAATATTGATGTTTGCTAACATTTAATTTTTCATTATTTTGACACCAGGGATTATTTTAAGTTTTTCTGAAGTTATTTAAAACATGCATACATTACTGTGACTACTATCGTGGCTTAATGAATTAATATAATTACTTTTAACCTTGTGTCTGTCCTCGCCAGGCAGCATAATTTAAAATGGTTGATGTTACGTAGAAAACGAAGTAGACGCAATTGTCTACATTACATAGAAATATCGACGCGTAAACAATGATGTATTAGTCTAAATCAAGTAGTTTATGTTGCAAAAACCTGATTAAAAGTGTTTCAATTATACTAGCTTAAAATCAAACGTATACATCAGAAGTACTAAATAACAAAACCATACGACATTAATTTGTCTTGCAACTCCTAACTAACCTTCATACCGAAATGTCCTCTATAAATGTGTAAAGATCCGATAAAGTATTAAGGCAACGTTAAGGACTTCTCTATACTGCATGTTCTGCATATAAATATTCAACATTTTTATATGTTACTGCCAACAACGATGACGCCCTGTTGTAAATTGTTACTTTAACACTTCGCGGCCGGCTAATATGGAATATTTAATTATATTGTTCAGTGAATATATAAAAATTATATTTTTATTACCACAAGCACAAAACATAAATGATTACTATAAATAAAGAATTTTGAATAAAGGATGCAAGGACGAAACAAATTTTATAGATTAGGGTGAAATTATGAAATGTGTGTTGTTTTAACGATTTGGATAAATAATTTATTCATGAAGCAATATGTTAATGATTCTTGTAGCAATATGTTAATGATTTTTTTATTAATTTTTGTTTAGAGGGACATTTGTCGGCCTCATAAATATAAAATTTAATTTTTTTTAAATAGTGAATATCTTCTTCTTTGATGGATGAATAGTTGGGACGAATTTGGTACACTCCAACTACACTCCATTTTAGTACCAATAAAACTCGTGAACAAGCGCTAGAGTGGAGTTTTTATTAGGGTTATTTAGATCCACTTCCATGGTTCGTTTGCTGGTTAGATATTTAAAATCGTTTCGCTAGTATTTGCAAAGAGAACTATACCTGACCCTTGTCAGAGCGGTAGACACTAGAATATGAAGTGTGTGAATATTGTTTACTCGGTTCTTACAGATATTACAAATAGACCGAAATTAGAAATCATGATAAAGTCGTCGTTCCATTACACCAAATTATGGTTGGTTAGTTTGACTGAGAATTACGAAACCCGACGCACATAGGCCACCTAAAAGTGAGCATGTTGTAGCCTCCAGTTGAAGGCTGATATCATCTTGGCCGGCTTCTAGAAATAAACTACCAAATTTTCTAAATCTTTTATTTTGTACTGAGGAGACACCAAATCATAAAGAGGAGTTTACCAAGTATCAAGTATTGAAGGAGCAAAATTCCTATTAACTAGAGACTTTTGGTTTTCTAATTGTATAAACAATTAACAAAACAGTCTCTCTAGTAAACATTTAATCATGATTTGCAAAAAAAAAAAAAAAAAAACAAATTAAACAAAAAATCCTTTTATAAATATAATTACATTTTTTTGTATCCTTTTCAATAGAAAACAGGACATTTTATTCATTTAATTTAAATAAAATTATAAAAAGAACCACTTGTAAAACCTTGAAAAAGTCGAATAAACTTTTATTTAACTATAATAATCATTTTTTTATATTAACTTTTATACGAATTGAAAGTACAGAAATTCAAATTATAACGACAATAATTATTAAATTCCTTTTATAAGAACGTGGCATAATTTCCTTTGCTACAATTTTTTTTTTAATTCAAAACATTTTTTAATATTAAACCAAAAGAGTCCTTTTTATTTATCTTCAAACTCACCAACCAAACAAGGACATTAATTCTATAATAATAACAACAACTAGGGTCAACAAAAACTGAAATATAATTGACTCTTTCTAATAAAACCACCATACACAATTTAAAAATTGCCATATTGAAAAAATTAAATATTATTGAAATTTTAAATATGTATATAAATAAAAAAGAGATCCTTAGAAAATCATTCATAAAGAAATCTACTTAAATACTTGCTAAAATAACAAAAATAAAAATAAAAAAACTGAAAAATTTATAAATCCTTTTTTCATAAAAATAAAATAAAAAATTATAATACATAATTGCAATAGGCCACTCATAGTGTAATGTACACCTTACGATATACATATTGGTATTTATAATACGAAAGAGCTAAGAGTTTATTTTAAAAAGTCCTTTTTTTAAATATTTTTAACCAACAGAAAAGAATTGAAAATTATTTACTGTTAACCAATTTGAATAGAAATTTTGTATAAAAATTACAAAAATAAAAAAAAATTCAATACATTGAAGTTTTGTACAAAATTCCTTTTTAATCCTTTTCAAATCAAAAATATATAATTGTACAGTCATTAAAATATGACTTGTCGCACGGCAGCAGTAATTGTACAATAGTTTTATATGATTGAGACGTTTTTTAAAATATCGACAGTTCACTCTATCTACTCTACATAGATGCATTTCTGTGAATACTTGATCGAATCAGTCAAATTAGTCATAACTACGTTAGATAAATATGGGGTCATTAAGGCAAACACACAAATCTCCGCCTTAGTATTGCCTACCATACTAATATTTGATCAGTTCATATCCAGGCTTCAGTAGAAGCCTAGAGTTTTACCTGGCGACCAGACCCCCAGAGGATTTACCCTTTTACCCTTTTGTCTAGCTACAGTCTCACAGTCGCAGTGGCAGAGAATGTGTTTCGTAGTTTGTTCTTTATCCGAACAGAACCGACAGTCATTATTTCTAAAATTTACGATCTTGCTCAAGTGATACCTAAGAGGGCAGAGAGCCGCGTACAGGCCAATTATTATATGTAGCTGTCAGCAGGCCAATTATTATACGTAAATAAGTGTGAAGACTAAAGAGGTTTTTCTTTCTTTTGAGTCTTGATGTGTCAGTCCGCGGCAGACCGGACACAGAATATTTAAAATGGCTGATGTCATGATGATCTCTGTTTGATATGGAGTCGTCAATGAAGCAAGTTTCTCTTTTTACTCCGCTTGATAGTATATGGCCTCAATGATAGAGGTTTTATGACATTTTTATTCGTGTTTCAATTGGAACAATAATGGATCTAAACCATCATATTTCTTATAGTATCATGTTACACTCTTGGAAAGTTTCATAGAATATTGTCTATAATATTGAAACTAGAATTAGTTTTAGAGCCGTTTGAACGTTGGAACAATAAGGGCCATTGGAAACTTCTACACTCCCAGAAAATAACAAATTTAAGAATAAAAACAAATTTGTTATTAGTTATTGCCTTGAATTTTAGTATTTATGAATCTCCTCATTGCATATACACCTGACGGCCAACACTTGAAAAATACAAATTTTATCCACATGCTGGCATGGCACTGTATGTAAAAACGAATTGCATAACAAAATGTATAAAAAAGACATTTTGTAACAAGTAATAATAATTCTACAAGAAATTTTTGCAATAAAGACTTCAAAGATTCGTAAACTGTAACGCCACATAGCAGATAAAACTCAAAACTTAACTGACATCCATTCTCATTCTATTCTACTCTCATTTGCAGTTCCATTTTAGTGTCGTATCCAGCTCGCAAATAATTTAGGTGGACTATGTAAAATAAAGATTTGAAAAAATTTACAACTGACACAGTGACGGATACGATAAAAAAATCCTGTTTTTTATAAAAATCGTAATAATGACATTCAGTAACTTCTCGTAATACCAAAAATTTGTATGTGTAATTTAAAAAGGAATAAAAAAAAACTTTGTTGATTATATATATTTTTTTTCAATTAAATATCCGCGTTATTGTTATTAGTCTGAAGTCCTTTTTGGCAGGATTTTCATTTGGTAAAATGTAACTCTATACAAAATATACACTTGACTTCTATTTTTTATAAAGTAATTGTTTTCAAGTATCCAAAATGGAATAATATACAAAATAATTTTTTTCAAGAGTCCTTTTTTATGACTTCGGCATTTTGGGTATCCATCCCCAAAAATATTGTAGTAAATTTCAAAATTTACAAATTATTATAAAAATTTTTTCAAGATGTTAAGTAGTTAGACACAATAAATTCCTTCAATTATTTGGTTTATTTAAGTTGATTTGAAAGTGTGCATTGATAAGAGTAATTGTCGTCCATGCGTTTAACTAGCATTATAAACCACTAAAAGATTTACAATATTCAAAATGAAAATAAATTATTAATAAAATGAAGAGAATTTGTTTTTTTTTATTTGAATTGAATGAATTTGAAAGCATTTAAAAGGATGAATAATTTAAAAATTATTGAGGGACAGAAAATTTTAAATGAATTTAGAATAAATATTACTGATGTAGAACAAAACTTTAACAATGAATTCTTATCAGATTTTTTAGTTATATAATAAGCAGCAACAACGTTGATCTGTATACTTTCGGAAAAGGGAACTTAAAGTAAAACTTAGCAACCCAGATGAAAAGAACAAGCTTTTTCTGATAATGAATCGATAATTCCAATAGAAATAAAGTTGATAGGATCGGAAGGACATCATTTTTTAATGCATATTTCTCAAGTTGATGAGGAGACTTTAACACATCCGGTAGTTCAAATACAAATCCATCTAGTGCTATAGAAGCTCAGATTTTGAAACCACACAGCCGCCTGGAATATTGTAAGCTTTTACAGTAGACTAGGTTTTTAACTTTTCGGTCAAATTATGTGAAAAATATTGTTAGGCTTCTACAGAAAATCTCCATATATCTTTTTGGTCAAAATTTGGGAGGATACTTCGAATAACTAACCTTAATGACCCCACTATAATCTAATCAAAACGATATAAAAATCGCAGTTGATATAATCGATTTAAAAAACACCGCCAAGAGCTACAAAAATACAACTTGATTGAAAACGACAAAAGCATCTAACTGATTACAATTGAGCTGTATACCTTCTGTGCTGCGAAGGCAAATAAAAAATAATAATATTTATCTTTCAACTTCCGCTTAAAGTCCTTGAAATTATATAACCACGAAAACCAAATACTTCAGTTCCTTAATCCTAATTCAATTTTATATTAATTGTTTATGGATACTTGAAAGATTTATAACAATAGTAACATAATTTTATACGTATATCCTTCAACATTTAATTCTATTTAAAAACTTTACTATTAATTCTAACTATTATTTAATACAAAATTCTATACAATTTTAACACATTATCAATTTTTTTCAATAGCTTCCTTATTAGGAAAATGAAAATAGGTTTTTATTATTGGTAATTATTTAAAATTAAATCATCCGTACAGCCTATTGAAAATTATTTTGAAGGAAATATTTTGCAGATTAGTTGGTAAGAAGTAAAATTTTAAAACGATACAATTCATTGAACTAATATATTTTATCTATTCAAGTTACTTCCATAGTCTTAAGTCAATGAGTAGATAAATATCCTTATTGAATTTTGGAAAAGAAGAAAGAAGAAAGAAGAAAGAAGAAAGATATGAACAAGAATCTTATGGTTTGGAGAAACGATTTACTTAAAGGATCTTTAGGAGTTTCTATCATTACATCCATAAGAAAGGCAACACTAAAGATCTATCAATAATCCTGACCTTAAATTGTTCTCAATCCTAATGATTGCTTTAATTCAATTTGTATAGTTTTCCTCTTATTTTCTTATTAGATTATATTAATCAGGTATGCATAGTGCTGAACGAAAAGTTACGAATCATCCCCTAACGACCAATAGTTATGATCAATAGTTTGAGCAGTTTTATCAGCTTATAAATGGAATCTCCACAATAGAGTTGGTTTTAATGCAAGTAAAACTCATTCTTGCCTATTATTAACCTAGCATTTCTATTTCTTCTCTAACGATTTCTTCGATGCAGTGTATATTAGTTCTTCTTTTTGAGTAATAAGGCGCTTGAAATTCTTATGGAAGTAGACAAAATCCATATATGGAAGCTGTTATTGATATTTAAGCTGCTGAAGATCCAGAAAAAAATGGGTTAGTTTGCTGGTTAGGTGTAAATAAAATGATTCACCAAAAGATTTTCTTTATGTTGACAAGATTTTAATGTTTTCCCCAAATCATGTTTCGGAATTATGTAGTATCACAATATTACTTTCATTGTCGACATTGAGGTGTCTTGAAAATAAATCTGAATTACTGGAACAATGTATAAATAAATTCCACATTTGTTATCTAACTCATACTAACCAATATTAAAATTCCAACCAAAAATCCTTTAGTATACTGCATATATACAGAACGCCATATTAAACCCACTATACTTAGTTAATTCCTTCTACATTTTTCAAAACCCAAAACACTATTTTATCGATAATAGCCCACATCTCATTTAGCTTTTGAATAAAAACAAATAGATCAGTTCAAAAGTAGGCAGACAGACAGATTTTAATTGTGTTTTTATAAAAATTGCAAAATTACTAAACATCTTCATGAAAGTATATTTAAAGATGCCGTTTAAAATCTATTGTATTTTTAAATTTGTTTACATAATCATCAGTGTTTTTTAAGGATTTACTTTTTCAATCCCTAATTATAAAAAAACGAGTAATTTAGGAAATCCACTCAGGATGTAAACCAATAACAAAAATGTAACAATTTTTTTTATGGTTTCAATTCTTTCTTTGTTGGTTTTTAAATGTAATTTTTTTATCTATTTTATCAAGTGCGGTTATATTTATTTTATAAAGGACTCTCAAATCCTTTTAGCATTAAATATAGAGTAAGTTTAATTTAAATGCAATTTATTGAGCCATATTATTTTTTATTGAATTAGGAAAATAGAAAAATATTTTTTAGTACCCTTAAAACAAAAATTTTTACATTTTGATATTTTAAAAAGGACTCGTTACCGAAAATATTAGAACATGTGTTTTTATTTATTTTATTGACAAAAAAATAAAATTTATATTTAATAAAATATATATAAAAAAAAATGGAATTGACAATTCTAAATCATAATTAGATTATTTAATGGTGAAAATATCACGAGCCATTTTTTTTTTGCTATCTATGCGGTTAGATGAAATTATATTAATATTTTTTGTTAGTGGGTTTATGCATCGTTTTAGGGATTTAATTTAAATATTTTGTTGTGATTTTTTAAGTTTTGTTTTTTTATAATGAGAAATTTTGGATACTTCCAAAAATATATAAATCTCCTTTGAACATTTTCGACGACTTATATATCGTATATTGATAATTGGGTATATCGATAACAACTATATAAAATTAAGATGACAAGAAATAATTTTATTTTTCGTAATAAATTTTAACGAGTTACTCATTATTAATAAAAAGATTTTTGTTGTTGTTGTAATATTTGAAAATACAGCCTGAAACTTGTTAACTAATAACAAAAAAAAAAAAGTAATAAGATAAAATTTTCAAAATATTTCTATGATTTGCAAAATAGTTCTAGTGCAAACACGTACAGAGTGACGCTATGACTGTTACTGATACTAGAAGCTACCAATTTACTTACGTATATTAAAATGATTCAGCATTTACGTCAACGTAACTCATAGTGACACCCTGTACGTATCCAAAGGCTAGAAAAGAGAAATATTTTATAGATTTATCAAAAAGAGAGCTAGATGGATGTGTGGGCTTAGCAAGATTAAACTGTGTAATATGTCTGGTGTTATTATAGGCAACTGCTCATTGAAATACTATGTAAACGAAATATCGAAAATCTTATTATGATTTGATTACTATCAATTCTGATCAGTTTAAGAAGAAATTGTGGAGCATATTCTTTACAAATGTGGAGTTATTTTTCAGAAAACATAAAGGATTTTTTTGTTAAGTGCCATTACAAGTATTTTATAATCTAATCTAATTTAGGTTTTGAATAGTTTGATTAATTGATAAAACGCTGACGTAAAATCTTCTGTAATGACATAGTTTGTGTTCAACAATAGCTTAGTACACTACACACTATTATACTTCTTCTACTTTTGTACTCCTGCTTCATATTCATCTTCAGCTGGTTGTTGTTCTTCTTCATCTTCTTCATCTTCGTCTTCTTTTAGTCTTTTCCCTCTTATTCTCATCTTGTTCTTAGTCTACTAAATTTAAACCAGAAGAAAGCGGAAACGAAAAAAGGCACAAGAAGAATATAAATACTTTTTGGGCTTCTTTTTCATTTCTTCTTTCTTCTGGTTCTTCTTCATCTTGTATTTTTTCTTTGCTCCTTTTCTTTACTTCTTCTATTGTTCAACCTTTTCCTTGTTCTTTTTCTTCTGCTAATGCATAAGTCTTTACTTATACCATTTACCCTCCGATCACTCCATATAGATGTAATTCTTTGCTTGAGCATTTATTTATTTTCCAGTGAAACGAATAAAAACCACAAGAAGAATATAAAGACTTCTTGGGCTTCTTTTTCTTTTCATCTTCCTTCTGGTTCTTCTTCATCCTATATTTCTTCTTTACTCTTTTTCTTTTACTGCTTCTTTTCTTCATCCTTTTCTTCTTCTTTTTCTGCTGCTAATCTGAACTTATGCCATTTACTCTTCGAACACTCCCGAAATATGTGATTTTCCTGAGCATTCATTTATTTTCCACTGATCCATTTAGATTGACATCATATGGATCAACCATGACGCAAAGCATATTATCCTCCACACTGATATTATACTTAGAACTCTTAATAAATTCAATTTATTTAACCTACCCTGTATACAGTTCTTATGACAGGTAATGAGAAAATCTTAACATTATACTACTAAAAGGATTTATATATTTTATAAAGAATACATTCTATTTTTTGATATTTTAAATCTTATTTTCTATATATTTTGATTGCTAATGAGTATAGGCATTACAAAAAAAAAATCTTATTGATATAAATATGTATATAATATTTTTGATTAATCATTTTGCCATCACCATCAAAATTTTTTTTTTTAGAAACTATAGCAATAAAGTTCCTATCTTCAGACATGTGTCATCAATATTTAAGTAACAAAAAAAGATATAGACGAAAGAACAAAATATTGTAATAAAGATTTGTTGGCATTGTAAAATATACCAAAAATAAAGATTTTAGCTTATTTTTTAAATAATAGAAATAAAAATATTTACAAAATAATATTATTTTGGTTATAGCTTGTACATATTTATAAAACTGTACGAAAATTCTGGTAAAAAAGCATAAATTTTAAGATGTTAAAGAATGAAAAACGATATTTCAAGGATACATTTTGGGAAATTTAAGAAAAAACGTAATACTGAAAATGGAAAGTTTCTTATTTTTGATAGCAATAAAGTGAATAGTTCATATAGGCTTCAATTTCTTACCAATTTAATGTAATATTAATAAAATAAATGACATTTAGAATTAGAAAACGAAGATTATAAGGTAGGATTTAAGGACATACAAACCAAAAAGGTCAATTATAATTTATTACCCAGAAAATATAAATAATATTTAATAATTTAAAATATATTTATGTAAAAAAAATATATTATGTGTTAATAATTATGAGGATATCGAAAATGATGAGAAAGGATATTCAATTTCTTTTTTGTTTTGTTGTTATATCTATAAATGACATGTTTATTAGTTTCCAGATTGTGATTTTTATTTTAATATTATTATAATAATAAAAATATGATTTTTCATATTTTTTTTCTAGTTCAATAATTTTTGTTATGGTTTACATTATTTGAAAGAGTAAAATTAGGGGTGAAAAATATTGAAATTATGATTAATAGGTGCAGATAATATTTTGCAAAATATTATTTAGGTATATAATGTTCAATTGATATTACCTTAAAGGGAATAAAGGATATGCTTCTTAGTCCTTAAATTACGAAAAGTATTTTTTTGAATTGAAAATGTTATTTAATTGTCAAAAAAAATTATTAAATATTGTATTCGTAAATTAAAATATGCTAACAATAATTATGATATTAATAATTCTGTACTTAAAATGTCTATAAATTGATTTAGTAATTTATATTGATTCAAAACTTTCCTATGGAGATCAGATTAACTTTAATTTGTTAAGTAAAGTTAATATGAAGTTAATATGATCTACATAGGAAAGTTTTGTTAAATATGTTGTTAAATTTGATAATAAATATTAAACTTCTTTATAATTCTATTTTGTCAGTCCTAAAATTAGAGTATGCATGACAAATCTAATCGTCGTATTATAAAATACACAAAAGTGAGCTTGAAGATGTGCAAAGAATATTTATATGATTCGCTCTTAGAGGGTTGCATTGGAAGTATCCATTTAATTTCCACCTTACATAGAGCAATTTCACCTTATAGACTTGCCGTCCCTGGATAAAAGGCGTAAATTGATGCTTGGCGAGATTGATTCATACACATACTTTATATGGCTAAATTCAGAGTTCCATCGTGTATTGCATACGTGTTTTTTATCAACTAAAGGTTAATGGATTATGTAGTTTTTCATCCACTACAAAAATAGCCTCAACTTAGAGAATAAAGATCAGACCACTAAAATAGCTTTTGTCAAGTCTACATTTATAAATTGTCTTGCAATTATTACATCGAAGTACAATCTGGATCTTTTGATAAATTCTTGGGTTTGGGCTAAGTTCGAGTATGGTTAGTTCTGTTGCAATTAAAGTTCCAACTTCTGTTAATAGAATAACAGAACTCTGAACAAATTTTGATTAACTGCGTCAGATTGAATAACTCGAATAGCTCGGATTGAATTGAATTATATCTTATTTGTAATGCTTTAACTATTATGTCAGATATTTCAACAAATCTAACACTGGAGATTATAATTAACCGCGGGATCGATTTGAAACATAAAGAAATATAATGAGAGCAGTTAAAGTAGTTAAGATTTGTTCTGCGGAAACGTTTCGTTCAAATTTTCTGCTTGTTTAGTGCGGTGGTTAACATATCACCAGTTTAAATAGCAATTTTAACAAAATGTGGTACATTATCGGTTGCTAATTAGAAATTGTTTTAAATGTTAGCTCGATTTTCCGAACTTATTTAGATTACTTTGATATAATTTGCCATTAGATTTTTGTATATATTTTTTTAAATTCACCAATCGGAGCTGTTCTATTAAAAATACAGTCAAATATATAAAAAAATATAAAATTTCCTTTTAAAAATAATCAGTTTTCATTAATATAAATTTGTATCTTTATGTAACAGAAATTTAATTAATCAAATTCCCTCTTTTCACTATCAACGAAAAAAAAACGATATTCTGAAATAACCGAAAGTTTTTAATTATTAATTTGTTATTTTGAAAATTTAATAAACTTGTTCAATAAAACAAATATAAATTCAATTTTGATTTTTTTTTTTTTATGTTTATACATCCTTTAAGCTTGATTAAATTTTAAAATTGGCGTACATACTTTCAAATATATTTTTTAATTGCATTCAAAAGTCAAGTATAAAATAATTGTTCAAATCAAATTTCCATAAAAAACGAAAAATAGAAATATTAAATCAAAACTTTTTATATATGTGAAAAATATTTAGCAGTTTTTTTTTTGGTGCAGAATTGCTAAGGTTAACAATCAATTATAATTTGGCAAATAATTGGTAAAATTTTCAATTTATACTTGAGACGAACGTAAAATAGAATTTAAAATATTTTTATTAAGTGTAATTTAAAGCTAATTAAAAAGATTTTTTTCCTATTTATTGGAATGCAATATGAATTCTTGTAACCAATTCCACAAAATTCCAGATGACATCAACAATGCTGCAATTTAGTGAATCCATTTCGTTTCTTTTGCAATGTTAACAATCTTCATCTGAAGCGTCTGTTAGACTTGACTAGTAAAATAACATAGACAAATCCTAAACAATGCTAATAACCTCGATGAAGATTCATTGTAATGTGACCCAATCTATTGATATTGATCCTCTTCCTCAATTGATAATGCGCTAAGAAAGATTCCATAGTTAATAATTAATATTGGATCATTGGATCTTAACCGACAGATTTCCTTATTTTCTTTTTTTTATTCATTTGAAATTTATCACATTTTATCTTACATGATCTTTTTATTCTTTCTAACTACAAAATCAATGATTATTCGGAACTCAAAAGGAGAAGAATTATAGTTATAAGCCCAAATTAGAGAGACTCTTGTCAATTATTAGTACTGACCTATAAGAATTATTACGTTTAATTAAGATAGGCTGTTATGATAGTCATTATTATATGATAATCATAATTACTATACTCTTCTGGTAGCTTCGGAATTCTTTCCGTAGGTTTTTTCTTCCGGAAAATTTTCTGCCAGGAAATTCTTGGCTATTAAGTTTATAGATATCGGTTAAATTTTGCAGACATTGAAGTAATGTTTTGTTTTTAAAAATTTTTCATAGAGTTTCCGAAAAGAACCATCCAATTATCAGTCAAGTTTGGAGCTGTCATACAGCCATTAAACAATTTCTCAAAGGACAGCTCCAAAGTGGTAGATTTTTCCAGGAAAACTGGAAATATACAATTGTTAAATTTTCTGCTGGGGAATTCCTGGTATGAAGTTTCTTCTTTTAAATTTCTCACCTTAGAATTTCAGAAAAGAAACATTCAGTAATCAGTAAAATCTTGAGCTATAGTAAAACCATTAAGATAATTTCATCTCAAGTGATAATAGTTTATCTGACATATTTTGAATTTTGCCCTGGAAAGCAGCATAATGCGTCATTAACAATAACATCCATAATTCTTGCTGAGTATTTTTCCATTTTGACAGGTAAAGTTCCATTTATAGGTAATAGGTCTGATTATATTTCATAACTAAAAAAATGGTCATTAAAATCCAAAATATATAAAATTTCCATATTTATTTCAGATTAATTCCAAAATTTAGGTAAAATTATACTTTTTTTTTTTAATGAGGAACTTAGCAGCTGATACTTATATAATTTTTTTTTTTCAATATCATACAATAATCTTTTATTTGATATTATAAATCTCATTTTATATACAATTTTTATTGCTAATTAGTGTAGGCATATTTTATAAATATTGATTGAAAATATGAAATTTCAATTAATCTTTTACGATCTAAAATAATAATAAAAAAAAATAGATATTATAATAGGAATTTACCAGCTATAGTAACATAATATTTTCTTAAAATATTGTCACTTAAAAGAATATTTTCTTTTAGAAAATAGACGGATAAAGTTTTAGCTTATTTTCAAATAATAGATATAAAAATATTTACAAAATTATTTTAAAATGAGCCATTATGAAAATGACTTTTATTTATATTATAAATGGTAATATTTTTTGTTTGGTTTGTTGAATTTCTTCTAGATTCCTAATGAGTTTACGTTACAAACATTATTTAAATATGTTTGTTGAATTTTCTGAGGGATTTGTAAAACTACGACGTTTGTAAAAAAAAATGAGAAATTCAATAAGTGATATCAGCTGAATTCTTGTAACGTAGTCCGAAATGTATACGAAATGCATTCTAATGCAGAATTTGGTTGAAGTATTGGTAGTGTGCTATGCTGGGAGGCATCAGGTCATGGGTTAAATTTCAGACTGAGACACAGATGATTTAGCTATAAGATGATTTAACTTTACATGAGTACTAGTAATTATGATTTTAAGACAAACGGTTGTGGCCATTTGCTGACAACAGCAAGCCATTAGCGAGTTGAAATTAAATGTATCTTTACTATAAAGAAACTTTTAGTACGGAATTCATATAAAATTAGTAGGACTAAATTGAAAATAAATGTCACTGAGCAATCGATGTCGCTCTAAGTTCAGTACCAGTAATAAAATTTGCATTATGTAATTATGATTTGAAGACTGGTAATATACTAACAGTTGAGAGGAGACCATTTGCTTTCAACAATTGTTTTAATTATTGAAAACCATTAATTAGCTTCTTGGAATTAAATTTTAACTTGTGATTCTGAATAAATATAAAAATAGTTGTTCCAAATTGCGATAAAATGTAACGAAACCTCGACAAGCCAAGGCACGAATGTAGTGCAATTGCAAAGAAAGAAAGAAAAAATCTCAGTGATATCAGAAATTCTAACGAAATATTTTCCATTGAAAGATTTCCTCTTTTATTATGTTTTCTGCTCTTTTGGTGATGGACTTACTATATCTCGCTCTATGCTTGTTTTCGTTTAACCCTACCTATTTTCTTGGGATTGATGTGTATTAGCGACTCAATCACTAATTACTAAAATTTCCATTGAATTTGAGTATTAAAAAATCTAATCTTTCTGCTAGGATTGCAAATCGGCTGAACATTTCTTGTACGAATGTCTATATAATTTAAGCTGGAATCATGCATACTAAAAAACATTGATCAAATCGAAAAGTTCAATTTTCTTTTTTTAATTTCAAGTCTCATTTTAACATCTTTCTACAATTCTGTATTTTCTGTGCACCTCAATAATTTTGAAAGGAAGAAAAATCTACTTCAACCTTAATATAACCGCAATACTAATTACAAGAATACTAAGTTTTTAAGTTTTCACAAAATACTTTGTAAATTATTCCACAGTTTTTCACAAACAAAATAAACTAAATTTTTACTAGCATCTATGGAATAGCACGCTAGCAACACGCATGCAAAATAATATTTATAAAAACTAAAAGGCCTTCATAACAACTACAAAATTACCATATACTTTTATTAAAGAATAAAAAAAATGAATACCAATTCCAATGCCTACCAATAGTGCAAAAAGAAAAAAAATATTAACACTCTGTTTTGTAGAGGTGTTGATTTTTTTTAACCTATGCACAAAGAAGAAAAGTGTTAAAATTTTACAGCACTGCTGGTATACCTTTGACATCAAACGAAGAAGATTTTTTGAAAAAAAAAAAAAAATTATTAGACGAAAACTCTTAATACAAGTGAGCGAATTTAAATTTACACATTAAAGAGTATAGACATAATATTACACAGCTTCAAAGAAGGTGCTCAACCACAAATTCTAGGTAATTTCAAATGAACGTTCCTTTTTCGCGTCAAACGATTCAGAATCAAAGAAATCTTTTTTTTTTATTTTGATGATAATCTTGTCTGAAGATGTTTTAAAATTAAATTTAAGATTAAATTTAATTAGCCTGATATATTTAAATGGTAATAAAAAAAAAATGTGTTTGTGATATAAAGTAATAAGAGTGAAAGTCATATACGCTTAACTGATAACGTGAAGTTAACCTGATTTTGATTACATGTAAGAAGTTGTTTTATTGATTTTTTTAGTTGCCTCTCTGACCTTAATATTCAACAAGATATCTTGAATGCATATGCAGATAATATAAAGTAAAACTATAGTTTTTTATTAAAAATTCGGTAGCGGAATAATAATTCTACAATAGTTATTACATTTGCTAGATAAAATAGTTATTACATTTGCTCGAGAGATAAAACCATATTGAGAATAAACTATTCGCTACGGTTCATGAAATCAGATTAATAACATTTAATTCGATCTTTCGGAAGAAAGGTCTGAGAGCGAAATTTTACAAAGCCAAAAGTAACACCATTTTCGCCAGAAACCTATCTCAATGTATGATTAAAAAAAATCCGCCAAGACAGTAAGTATTTCAGTTGGTGTAGTATTTTATTTTTACACCGGAAATAATGCCAATGATTGAAGTTATGGCAAAAAAATTTGTCTAAATAAAAAAATATTAATTATAAAAATTAAAATACTGCGGGAAAACGCTTTCTTGTTTGAATTTATGGGCAGGTTACATTGGGAATACAATTTTTTTATTAACTGTAAGGGACAAAACTTATTTCAATCACGAGAGAATTATAATGGATCAGTGTGCAACAAGAATGATGGAGAACAGTGATGGAGAGACAAATATGATATAATGCTGGAATAACTGATTGATTCTTCGAGTGGAGCATACAACTCGATTGGGGAATAATTAATTATATCTGATTTTTTCTTGGATGAATAAATAGAAAGATAGGAATCCGATAAGTATTTATGGAGTTAGACCATAATTGGGGCATATTCATACATCTCCAAACTCTTCATGGTGCAAATGTCTTGGCGTTTAATTAAGTCTAATGATCTGTCAACTGAAATTTAGAATTTGGTTGTAAAAGGCAGGAATAATGATCCAGAAAGTGTTAGCTTATCTCTCGCCCATTATCACACCTTCTATATTATATTGTACTTCGAAACGCGCGTGTTTTGTGCTTAGTAATAAATGAGGTCGTCAAGTAATCCGAGGTTTTGTAATATTTTTAAATTGTATTGTAGTATATTTCAACATTTCAAGCATATGCCAATAACACAAACCTCGAGATAATACAAAGAACTGTTCTCGTCAATCGATACCTTGAAACCTTATGTAGGCTAATGTGATCAATGTCGCTTATTTTGTGAACAAAATTCAATACCAATGAGCAGCTCTCAGGGTCTTTCGAGGAAAAAATCTAATTCGATAGAATCACGAGCTATATACGAGGTGTATCAGGAGAATGACTTAGTGAAAAAGTGTCGGATGGAAAATTTCGATGGCTATATCACGTAATGCCAATGGAAGAAAAAGTTCCAGCCAAAACTAGTTTTGATTTCAAACCTGAGGATAGGCGCCGAAAAGGAAGGTCCAATCTCCATTAACAGAATGGTGTTCAAGGGGATTTGGGAATGCTGTAGAATTTGTTGAAAGAACAGAGTCCTCCGGAAGAATTCTCTTTCCTCGGCCCAAAAAAAAGTATAAGTATATTTACTATGTTTATTAAATTTGATTTAACATTATTTTATAAAATTACCTGTGTTTTGAAAATTATTAACTTCAGTTTTTTAGTTTTTATCTAATTAGTCTAATTGACCTAATTTTTTTTTTTATTATTTACAATAACAATAAATATATTGTTTATTTATTTTGTGTTCTTGATTGCAAATTATCATTATATTTAGCACAAAAATTTCATCATTTATACCTGAAATAAAAAAAAAATTCCATTAATTTTCTATATATAGTTAATAATAATTTATTATTCAAAGTTATAACAATATACAAAAAAAAAAGTTTAATTTTATTATTATTTATTTAAAATTTTAACTTTATACCACTTTTATCTGAACAATTGTAGTTTAGATAAAAGCTTCTCACTCTGCTAAACCCATCAAACACCCTCAGTTTTTTCAGTTTTCAGATTAATATTAATAATAGCTGAAATCAAAAATTGTAACAATCTACATGAAAATAAGGCATTTTTGTGAGTGGTGGGTAAACTAATTTGTAAAATCAATTATTTAAATCAATTTTCTAAATGGTAGACCATGCGCATAAGAGATGTGCTAAATAGCATTATAAATATTTTAAGAAAGACCTGAAGAAAAAAAAAGTTTGTTGTTAAATGGGGACTCTAATTTTTTGGTATCCATCAATTCCAAAATAACAAGACAGAGGTTTTTTTTTTTGGTATTCATGTCAGTATTGTTCATAAATAGTTGATATTACAGAAAAAACAAGAGTTTTGAACCAAAGAAATTTTTTTTTCTTCTTTTTAATGTTTTTATTTTGTTTGTCATTTTATTTTTTATTATTATTAAAATATTTTTTTGAAAAGACTAACAAAAAGATGGTAAAAAAAGAATGTCTGAAAAAATGGAATGAATGATAAACGCTAATGGGTATTAATATTTGTACCTCGTTGGTTATGGACGAGTAGAGATATGGTTTTTTTTAAAAAAAAAAATAATTATTTAGTTTATAATATATAATATAAATTAGTGCGACAATAATAACTAATGATTGTAAAAATTAAATGTATGATAGGAAGTTATACACTGTAAATAAAAGTATGGTACAATGTTAAATTAAGTAGCGATTAGAATTGAATTATAATTTTAATAGTGAAGAGTTGTAATTATGAAAGCTTATATTTCATACTTAATTATAAGAAATCTTTTGATTAGATAAGATTAGATTATTCTAGGATTGTAGTGACAAATTTTCTGATCTGATCTGGTCTATATAGTACAACCTATTAAAATATGTTTTGTATTTACTTTCTGTAATTGTTGAATTCGGGTTTTAAACAGAATATTGAGATTTTCCTTAATCTTTTGACGGATTCGTAATCGATTGTTTAAATTTCTGAACATTTCTCGGGCAAAAACTTCACAGGAAACGAGCATTTAACGCTGAGTTTTCCCAATTTTGACATTTTATTGAAAGATGTTTCTAGGGTGTACAGATTGCTTCAGATGAATAAGTCCTTGTAACTTTATTAGCAATGCTTTATTTGCATTTAGTGTTTAGATAAGCTTAATTTATCTCTTGTATACACTAGCCTTAATCTATGGAGTAGTGTTGTACAGTGAAAAAACGTACGAAAATAGAATAATACCATAGGAATGAAAATGCTAAGATGTGGCAGTAGTGTTACCCTTAAAGATAGTGTAGGTAACTACTACATCAGATGAACGATGAAAGTTGCAACAATAACTGAAAAAAATAGAACCCGACTTTGGTGAACAGCCTTGAGCATCATAATACCTAGAAAACAACCTGGAAGACTGAAAACAACATGGTGTAGAACGATACAAAAAGGCATATGATAACAGCATCTTATTTCAAAAAGACATGATAACCCAGTACAAAATTAGCTGGCACTCATCAAGAGCTATCAAGAGCCTAGGATAAAGAAGAAGATGTAGAAAATATGTGCAACTATCAACGGCGCCACTCTACTTTAATTAATATCAAGATTTAATTTCAAAGAAATGAAAATTTCTCAAAGCCTGTAACATTTATATCAATCACTTACACAACTCTTGATTTGATCTGTCAAGTGTCAAAAAATCGTTTAATATAAAAGTAAAAATTGGCGGTTGTAAGCGATATATCCAATGAAAAATTAAATTGTTGTTATTTTGATTCGATTTAGCACACAACATTTTGACACATCGAATGGAAATTACTTTCAAATTACAATATTTTGATACCATTTTTAAACACATAAGGCCATCTATAATTAACATATTTCTTTCAGTGTAAACTATTTTTTATGTTGTTGTTAATAACAAATCATCTCACACTTGACTTGAATAATCAACCAAAAGGAAGTAATATTTCACCAAAATTAAAAAAAAAATTTTTTGTACAAATTTAATTTTTTTTTTTGTGTTATTATGCTTTCAACAACTAAACGTCAAACAATTTAAACAACAAAAAAAAAACATATTACAATAATTTGTATTATTATTGTAAAGTATTATTTTCTTTTCCAAGCAAATCGAACTAAATAATGAATTTGTCGTGGAGACAACAACAAGGCGACACAGTACAACAAGAAATTCGACGACGCGACTTGAAATAATAAAATTAATAAACAATCTTCAACAAACAAAATAATAAACAGCCTCAACAACAAAAAAGACTTAAAATTCCAAGCTAAAAAAACTGAAAAAAAAAATAATAATTTTTGTTAAAAAACGAAATAATGAATAGAAAAAATATTAAAATAAAAATACTTTCTTAAAAAAAAAAGAAAAGAAGAATAAAAAATAAGAAGAAAAATAATGAAAATCAAATAAAATTTATTTATTTGTCGCATACTTGATTACAAGTACAAACAATCAAGTAGTGGAATAGTCATCGAATTTTATATGGGAATATGGATCCCGTCCCGAACTTATGGTCTTATTTTCAATCGTCTAGTTAATTTTATGGTTTAAAAAATCAACAAAAAATATAATTATGCGTAAAGAGATTTTACTAAAAAAAGTATAGACATTATGTTTGGGGTCAGTAAGTCCAGTGGCTTTTGGCTCTTTAGTATAGTTATTCTAATTGATTGTGTCAATTTTTGGTTTGATGATTTAAATAAGAAACGCCAAATTGAGAATATTTGAGAAGAAAAAAAAAAGAATTATTGTTTTACAGTCTATATCATCGTAACGCAAATATAGAAGGTATAGAAGAGGATGCTACTAATCTAAGGGTAGTCCAAAATAAGAGATGGTTAAAATAGCGATATATAATTTTTTTAGAAATTTATTATTCAGCATCTTTAATATGAACCTGCAGAACTTACGGATCTTAAATTGAAAAGGCCATTTAAATTTTCTATCAAAATGAAGCTTAGAACATTACGAATCTAATTTATAATCTAATTTGGAATCTTTGATATCAACCAATTGAACTAATGAACCTCATACTATACGATAGTGCACTAACTAGAGCACCCAAATTTAAGCCGTTTGACAAATTTCATTCAAATCAGCTTTGGGTGTAGGCAAATGTATACTCGTTTACATATTTGTATTGCTGGAATCTTCACATTCAGTAACTTAAAAAAAGATTGTGTTGACCACTTTATAATGGAAATTATAAATTCCATCACATAACTCTTCATTCTATCACATAATTTCATACTTGTTCTATAACTCATGGTATAGTTTTATATTAAAACATAGCAAGTAAACTTAATTATAATAAATAACGATTGAAACTCCTTGCCCTCTTTTGGCATAACTTCTTTTTTCATAACCTGACCATTAACAATATGTAACACATTTTTAATGGGGACTCCTCTCGTCCTTTTTATATCGTTTTATAATATTTTATTCCAACTAAAATTCATCTAACTCTAAGATGCGTTAATTCTTTTAGACATACATGTCACTTTCCAATCCTTAAAAGAGCTTCTTATAAGCAAGTATCGTTTTGAGTTTCGATATCGCTATATATATGGCGTGTACGGACTCTGAATTATTCCAGTACGACACTTTCTGTTAACAAAACACATTCTAAAACTTCTTCAATTCTTTTCTGGCCAAAACATCTGCAACTCTTTTCCTATATATAACATTAACAATATCGAGTCAGTATTTGCAAGCCATAAAATTTGAACATGTAAGAGTTAAGCTGGCCTTGCAAAAATTTAGTAAAAGATTTCATCAATTAATAATAACTCTATTGTCGATGTCATAACTCCTTACGCTACGTGCAGATGTCTTTAAAATATAATAATCTAATAAAAACTTATAAATGCTGTCAGCTGTGTTTATCAATTAACACGAGGATAAAATTTTACAATTAAAAATCCCTTTTACAAATAATTCATTAATAATAAATCCATTTACAGAAATCAAAATAAATTTAGGTTAATCTTTCTTGTTAACGTTTACAAAACAAACTAATTTCATTTCATAATTACTAAATAATATTTTATTATGACCTTTCTTCATAAGCAGCTCAACTTCTTTTTTTTTGTGTCCTAATACTATGTACATATCCTTCTGCCTTTACTGGAAAATGAAATTAGACAAAAAGATATACTGAAGATATCATGATGATGGCACATTCGCTAACCAAATTCAATTTAAGTCTAATAAATGTAAGATTGACATGTCAATATATTATCCGGGCAATTTTGTACTTCTTTCAAATACTTAAAATCAAAAAAAAGGCAAACGTCGTTGGAACAACGGTTCTAGTGCCCTAGATCCTTATGGAGATTCTTGTGACCTCATTGCATTCAAACTAAAGGCTGGGCCACATAGTTTCTATCAGTTCAGTTCAGTTTCGATTCGTTTCAACTGATTAAGTAGACTGAACACATAGCTATCGAATGCAATCGATTAAATCACATTTTTTTTTAAACTGTCAAATCTCATTGCTCTTGAGATTTACTTCACTTTGGATTCGCAAAATTCCAATCGTTCCAAACTCTTTCGATTCGAACTATGTGTCCACTCAATCGATTTCCCATGCAAAATAATATGAAGACGTCAAATTTGAACTTTATTGAACGAATCGAAACTGAACTGATCGAAACTATGTAGCCCACACTTAACGATTGGGGAACAAAACTTGTTAGGTCGAAGTAGATATTTTCATCTTTTGAATGGTCTTCTTACACTGAAGTTAAGAAGAATAAACGATAACAGACAGACTGACAGTCGAATAAAGTAAAACCCTATGTCTGAGAAAGAATAATTCTTGCCCAAAATAAATATAATATCATTGAAAGAATTGTCATATTGCAATATTAGATGAGATTTTATTTATGTAATACCTTGTTAATCCATTGATAAATTTTTCAATTCGAATAAAGGACATCAAATAATATTTAATACTTTTTTTTCTGTACACAATTTGAAAGAATTTTTCGTACACTCGCAAATATAGAAGGTATAATATTTTTTTTGAAAGAAGTTCGCCGAACTGCATTACTATAATAACTGAAAGATTCCATTATAAAGATTGTAAAAATGTAAATAGGAAAATTGGTTTTTGCTTTTTGTACAAGGACGAATTTTTCATTGATTATATTATTTGAAAAGAGTTATTTAATGACTATAAGAAGGATGTCGTGAACAAGTAATATTGGAAAAACAATTTTCATAGTGTGAATTTCAGAGCATAAAGTTTGTTCAATTTAAAGTTAAACTAACTTTTCACCGTGCCGAAATTTCATCGCGCCGGAGTTTTATTGGTTAATTAACCATCACGGTTTTTCGGCGGATGTGTAAATAAAGCTACAGATCAAATAATATTTGTCGAAGAGTTTAGAGGTTATTAGTATTTCGGCAGCTAAAGTGAAAAGACATGGAGTGCAATTCTTATTATCAGCCTTTAATTTATTATGCTATTTATATCTTACCTCCATTCCTTTTAAATTAGAATTACAAAAAAAAAAATAGTATTTGATAATTGATATCAGGATATTAAGAATTTTAGCAAGTCAAATTGACAAGAAAACAGTATTATTGGACCATCGAACTCGGGGTTTAAAAAATCATATTCATTTTTATTTCGAACGCAGTTTTGCCGTTTGTATAAATTCTTTACTTATATTAGTTAAGGTTTACTTAAATTATCTAAAACCGAAACTTCATTTCGTAGCATGAAGCGATAAAATAGATGCAGAAGGAGAACCTAATGAGTAATATACATTTTCTGTCATTGTCATTGTCACCGAGTTTTTTTGGGCGAATTTTAATGGAAGAAATTTTTCAGGGACTAATCATAAACTACTTCCGGATATCATTGTCAATTAACACAACACTTTTCTGATACGGGAAAACTAAAGGATGTATTCAACTCAATCTATTCATCCATACTTATTTATACAAACCATTTGGTATTATTTCTCATATAATTTGAAACTGGTTCATGTTCTCTATACTACCTTCAGAGTAATTGCATTGATGAGATTTTATTTTTATATCACAATAGATGATTATTCATGGAGCTTTAATTATGTTTCCAGTATCCTGTCATTTACTCCCCTTAATAAAATCTATAAAAATGTTCGGATTATGTTTTTTAATCGAAATTATTATATAAAAATTATTTAATTATAACCATATTAAAAATATCTTTTTATTATTATTTTAATATCCTTTTTTCGAAAAAAATTTCCCATATCATTTTTAATATTCTAGAAAAAATGAATGAAATCCTATACAAAAAAAAAGTGATTGAAAAAATTATTTTCTCATCAATTTCTTCTGTATCTTTTTAGGTTAACAAAAGATAATTTTTTTTATGATATTTTTCTTTAATTTCCATAAAAAATATTTTTTTTATATATATTTTCATTCTTAATAACTCGCAATATCATTCGATCATAATTTTGAGATGAACAATTAAATATAGTTAATAGCTCGGAAACGTGAATGTGGCAGCATCAAACTTTCTATAAAAAAAAATGATTAAAATTGGAAAATAATTATGTCCAAAAATGTTTAGCTACTGCGGTTCTCTTACGAAGCTATTTTTGGAAATAAATTTGATTTTCATTCTGTAATTTTAGGTGAAACAATTTTAACGACGTTCCGTTTTTTTTTTTGTTAATTAAACTTTTCTTTTTAAAAATTGTTTTCTTTTTTTAATAATTTTTTTATTATTTATGAATTGCTTTTGTAAAAATTGAAAAAGTAAAATTCTTTTCAGAGTTTTCTAAGCCAGTAGTTATGATTGTTATTTGATAACAATTTATGTGACCCATTCAAAATGTCATTAATTTTTATAATGTAGACCAGGAGTACCAAAACCTGGAAATGATAGCATAGAGCAATTCAGAATCAATATCGGCCCGGGTAAAATTGTTTTGTTCAAACCAATGAAGTTCCGAAAAAGAAAATCATTAAAAAATATCAATATACATATTAGGTATGGTTAGGTTATTTAAGGAAAGGAAACAAACTGTCCTAATTACAGTACAAAATTCGGTTTATTTTGATCATACTTCTATCTAAAATTGACTTCCTATGTTGGAAGCAAGCCATTATTTAAATCTTCATATTGTGAAAACATAATTGAGTTCACATGAAGAAACTGTCCTCCGTCACATTATCTTCTGGAATAAATTGATGTTATTTCTTTGAATAATGCAGGAATCGTGGAGTTATTTGCCTACTTAATATTATGTTGGTTGGTTGGTTTTCATGGAATGGATTGGATCGGAAACGCCTCACTCAGTCTAGTAATAAGCTTGTTATCCTCCTATCCTCCAAGGAATAGGATGGATCAATGTACTGTAGGGAAAATGTGAGCAATCCTATTCCTTGTACTAGGAATTAGATAGACTTGATTTGATCTGGCTCGATCAGATCACTTAGAATATAGAGAACACAAGTGTTCGTAATCTGATGCTTCGCTTCACGGAAATACATTGATGAAATAAACTCCCATTAACAATTTCTTGTATATGAGAAACAATTCCATCATGTCAATTTGATGTTATAATTTCCAACTTGACTTGTAGTAATTCTCATTATATATATATATTTTTTTCTCGAGAAGTTATTTACCTGGTATCGTGTCATCTATGGCTCAATAAATGTAGATTAACGATCTCTGCTACAATACTATTGTAACAAAATCTTTTCAAATCAATATAATGTATATCACTATAAATAAAACAGTCTATTACAAAGTCTATTATTTTGTAGTACAATTTTAAGTTGTAGAAATTTAGCTTCTGTTTAACGACCAGACAATAATATTTTAAAAGCCCAAGGATAAATAAAAGAAAATAATTTTGTATGTAATCATAAAAAAATAAAATTATGTGCCAGTTCATAAGAAAATCATTAAAATAAAGTAATAATTAAAATCATTAGAAAATAAATATAGAAATTCTGGAAAATAAAAAAAAATGTATTTAAAACTAATTGTTTTTTATGAAATCCATTTTATTTAATAATTATTTTGTTTAACCCATTAAGTTATTTATATTGTAAATTTGCAGTGGCACGAGTAATTTCGTTTTTTTTTTAAGTAGAGCAAAATAACTTTTTATTTGCACCCATTTAAAATAGTTTTTTACGAGTAGTTAGTATAACTATGAGTGTTGTATTGGACTTTAATCGTTTACAAAATGAATTTGGCTGACATTTTTTTTCTGGGCGTTGTGGAAGTCGTGGAGAGTCCATAACAGCAAAAATAAAGCAACAAAAGTTCACGTCCTCATACCCAAAATTTTAGTAAATTTCAGATTTTAGTAAAATTTAGCAAATAGATTCATCAATCTTCACCCTGTTCTATAGAGAATATATATAGTAATTATTATCAGATTTGAATGGAATTTGTCACACTTGTTTACTTATGTAATTTGAAGTCGGTAGTTCATTGGATCCATGTTAAAATTCCCGAATTATATTTCACGAGTTCAATATTCTTCTATATCATTATAGTAATTTTCACCCTATTTAAATGATATTTCACACACAGGTCATTAGGTAATGGTTCTTATTTGGAGTCCATACCTCCAGGAGTTTCTTGTATAGCAATTTTTAGTTTCCGAATTATATATGAGTATTTGGTTTCTTAAAGCATGTAAATATTTTTCGATTTCAATGAAATTCGGCACACATACTAATTTTGTAATCTAGATGGAGTCCATAAAATTTAGGTTTCGCAGTTTTCGTGGGTCCCTAATAAAATTTCGAAATGTATAAAATTTATTATTGGTGTCCTTATAGATGTAAAATTTTTAACAATGCACTGATTCTGATAATTACAAAACACTGTTGGACCTAAATCACTGTTGAACTCAAGTACGAGTTATCTGCTCCCCACTTTTAGCAGCTTTTTTTTGTTGTAATTTTCTCGACAATAACAAAAATTACAATAATTGCAAAATAATGACATTTTGTTTAGGTAATACAATTGTAATTCGTTGGAACAATGAAGTTTCACATTTAAACCATAAAAAAATGTAGGGAAGTTTATGTTTGATTTTGGTTGTTCAATGAATAGAAACAAGAAAAATCTGTTGTAAAATTGGGTTTTTTTTATGTTTATGACATAATAGAATAAAAAAAAAAACATAATTAACTATTGATTCTGTTATGTTGACTATATTGAATAAAATTAAAAAAAAAAATTTATGGTAGCTTTAAATGTTCTATATTTATATAGTAACAAAAAAAAAAACGAAATTGTTATGCTATGTAGGAACAGGTGTGTTTTTTTGTAAAAAATTCATTTGTAATTTTTGGATTTATTTAAATATTTAGAGATCGTATAATATTATTTATTTATAAACTTTTGGTTCATGGATTACTTTTTTTTGGAGTATTTAGTATTTTCAATATAGTTCAAGAATTTAAGAAGAGATAATATTAAAATTATTGGATATATGAGAGAATTGCATTAATACGCGGTGAACCATATACACGTAGTAATTTGATTCAGAACACAAATTCATTAAGAGGTAACTTGGGATAGTCTAAGTTAAAGACCAGACGAGGTTACAGTTTGTTTGAATGGGTTTACTACAAAAATAAATATTAAATCATAAAAACGGAACAGGAATTATCTCTCAGGTAATTGCCTCACGATCTTATTTAGTATTACCGATTTTAATAGGTCCATTATTTAATTTACGTTTACAGTGATTTGTATTAAAAGTCGAAAAAATATATTTGTAAATGAAATTTTTCTCAATTTTGTATGGGGCTCAAACTTGTAGCGGACCAATGTGTTCAGACTTTAATAACCTTACAGAGGGATATAATATCCTAGATTCTAGCACCTTCACGATATGAAGAATACGAAGAAGGAACGACCACTCCGTAAGATTATTAAGACCTGAAGATATGCTACGATACCTCGGTATTTACATAATTACAACTTCAGGATCGTAATCGCTGTCACTTACGATACGAGATAGTCCACGTATGTACCGCTTTTAAAACGTGGTCTATTGTCTCAAGCAATAACTGAATCACGTGAAGAAAACTTCTTTGAAAACGGGTTAAGCAAATGACAAATTTATTCATAAAATCTGAAAATTTAATTTGAGTTATCATAAAACTTCTCTTAAAAATTATTTTTTTTAAGTCTAAGTTAAAGACCAGACGAGAAAGCATAAATAAAATAAAATGCTGACAATCTCCTCCTTAACACATTCCAGAGAAACCTGAAATTTGTATCAGATTTAGGTGATAGTTATCGGATGGATTATAGTCCGGTTCAATTACTAACTGATGTCGTTCTAAATTGATTCATGTTTAAATGATTGTACCATGATTAAATTCATAGATCCAAATTGAAATAGACTACAAGGAAAATCTCAGTGAACCACCCGACATATAAACAGTTTGCACTGAGTAAAAGAATAAATTCATTCTATACACCGAACTTTAAACTATGACCTACTAAATTATATAATATTTTATATATACAATTAACTATAAAAACCAATTTTCTAATTTATATAACCACTAATTAATTTACCAAAATTCAATTCAATTTCTGTGATGACTTTTTAATTAAAATTACACTTCACTTAGCACTTTTATATTCAATTTAACTAACCAAAATTATTATTGAAATTCCCATTAAACTATTAATAATCATAAAATTTATATCTAAGTTTCTAATTTAACGTATTATGTCAAAATCATATAATGCCAATTAAAATGCCTACCAGTAATGTGAATAATTTTATGAAAATTTATTTTATAATTACTCTCAGGAAATATTATTAATCTAAATAATTTCTATAATTATTATATTTATAATTATAATATACATATCTCGTTAAATTATTCAAAAAATTAAGTAGCTTTTTACACCCATAGCTCTTCATTTTAAGTCAACGGATATGAAAATCAGTGTTGTGTAAAATCGAAATCATTAAATTCACATATCCGTCAAAATTTATACGTATACAAATTGTTTTTATACATAGCTATGTCAGAAAGTGTATCCTTTTTTTAAGGAAAATGTATTACACACCAAAAAATTGATGTTTCCCGTTCCATTGTTTATAGGGTAAATGTACAGAAACAAATGATATCACAATTTTTTTTAGCAAATTATTTAAATATTTATGTTATTATTTGCTCCAAATATTCCATTCATTAATATAGAAGTAAATTATAGTATTATGAAATATATTCAGTGCCGCATTTGTATTTTTGCAACTCCTAGGCAATTCATACTGAAGCGGCCCTTTAATGGTTAGTCAGACAATTAATGTTAAGTTAACAAATTCAATCAATTAATGGCATTAATTTTAAATTAGTGGCATTAAACTGCAACTGGTCCAAACTGGATTACTAAAATGTCGTCACACGAGGCAATTCATTTCAATATCAAGCGTCATATTATAAATGGCGCCACCATTGATTGTTAATTAGTAGCATTACTCTGTAACCAATCCAAAGTGGATTTCTAAAATGTCATTACTCGTGGCCATTCATTTCAATATCAAGCGTCATATTATAAATGGCGCCACCATTGATTGTTAATTAGTAGCATTACTCTGTAACCAATCCAAAGTGGATTTCTAAAATGTCATTACTCGTGGCGATTCATTTGAATTTCAAGAGTCATATTATAATGGCGCCACCAGTGATTGTTAATTAGTGACATTGAACTGCAACCGATCCAAAGTGGATTTCTAAAATGTCTCATCACACGAGGCGATTCATTTGAATTTCATGCGTCATAATGGCGCCAACAGTCATTTTCCTGGTGGTAAATGCACCCATGAATATATGAATTAATTTTTCAGTATTCTTTTTAAGTAGTCAATGTTTCAGGAGCATGAGATAATTTGATATGAGGATTTATATAAAAAGAAAAGTTAGATTTTTATAAATTTTTTCTTTTTTGAAATCATTTTTTCTATTAATTATCATTCGGTGTTTAGATTTTTCTCTCGGTTTTCTTTTTTTAATTTATTTATCGAACATCAATTTTTCCAGCTGGAAAACATTTTTTTTTCACGCTTCAATAAATATTTTTGAAAAAATAAAAATAAAAAAAATTCCTATGAACATATAAGAGTTTTGAATATTTTATTTAACTCATTAGGAATAAAAAAAAAGTTTTAATTTCCCTAAAAAGAAAATGTTGTTAACAAAAAAAAAAAATGAAAAAAGGAAAAAAGGAAAAAAAGGATAACAATAATAAAAACATATATGGAAAAAACTTTGAAGAGTAATTACAACTTTTCCGTCTAATACGTTATTTAGATGGATGAGTAAATTCATATGATTTTTCTTTTCATTATGTTGAATTGTGAGTATATTTATATTTTATGCTGAAATGACTGAAACAATAATACAATACTGCAGAATTGTCCATCTTTCAAAAAGCACCTTACTCTGTAAAAGGTTAGAATTTATGGATGGAAACTTCAAAATAGAAAATTACCTATTATAGTAAAACTGCAACGATGTTATGAGAACTGGGAATATAAAATGGCGTTTACGTATTAAATATGATCAGAAAAATTAAAGTTGGATGCCATTTCAATATTGTTCATAATTATAATTAACATGAATGCTACAAATTCAATATTTTGAATCTGCATTACCTTATGAATTGGCAACAGGGGATACAATTAATCAGAAAATTACTAATATTCGGTAATCCCTGTTTCATTTTAAGAATGTTTTGGAAGAACGACTTATCGAATTACAAACCATACAATAGGATAGGCTAAGACAGCTTGATAAAATGTTGGATGTGTCATTGAATTGACAACATTATTAGTAAAACTGAATTCATCATTGCTTCCTATGGAATGGAGTCCACTCACATGGAGGAGAACAATTGGATTGCAATAAAATAGAGTTAGTGTGCTGAAATTTACTGCTGGAGTGATGTAAGGGAAGTGAGGAATAAAAAATCTACAAGCTTATATTAATATTCTTGTAGGTCTGTATCTCGTATACCTCTAGATTGAAGCGATTGACAGTCAAATAATTCTTAGTTTCTTGACATATCTCTTATTTTCCAATGAAAATCACCACAAAAATCACCTTTACAAAAGATACCAAACATAAATGAAATACTCCGACAAATAATTAAAGGATGTAGGGTAAAACAGACTTAGGTTACGAACAGAATGATCAATCAGTACTGGAAGTTGAGGTTAAATGTATATTCTTATAAAAATTCACTAAAGTACAGCTTCCAGCACTGCAGATAGCATCACTCAGTACTAGCTTGATAACCTTGCTTCTTTTATATCTCTAGTCCGCATCTGTTTATATCTGACGGCAATTTTCCTAACTGACTTTTTCATCGTGTAAATCTTTTGGAATTGTACAAACTTTTTCTTCTAATACAAATCCATTTTCTAGTCTGACTATTTCAATATTTAATTTTCAACTAATTTAAATGCTTTAAAAACTCTCTTACTATAAAAAATTCAATAAACAATATTTTTTATTAATTAATTCAAACCTGAAATTCATTGATTCATTCTTAAAGAATTTCCAAAAAAAAAAAAAAACTAAATTAAATTATTACCTAAAAGTTTCTGTTTTTCGCATTCGATTTAAATTCGATTAATAAAAATGACTGTACAAATAAAAATAATTTTTTATATTTTATATAAAAATATGTAATAATAATAATATTTTTATTGTATGCAGTAGCAATTTAAAACACAACATGAGGTCAGGTCGACCATGGTTTTGCGGTAACATAAAAATTTATGTATGGATTAAATTTTTTATATTCGCTGTTTTATCTTAAAATTAAAAAAAAAAAGAAGATTTGATTATCGAAAAAAATAAAGAAGTTACAAAAATCTTGTAAAAGAATTTATCGAAGAGAGTTCATTAGACACTACAATCCGCCAGCTTCAATTAATAAATTCTTAAATATCATAACTTTTCTGATTGTAATAATTTTATAAGCCCACCCTTAGATATCATTTATAATACCCACCCATCAAATAATTTCGTAATTTGAGAAGGTAAACTCCTTTTAACCACCTTTAATTATAGATATCATATTACCACACACTCGGTGATTGAATGTCGATTAGGAATATCAGAAGCTACAGAAATTTTCAAATATCATTCATAAATACATTTTTAATTTGATTTTATTACAAATATTATTTTATGAATCAGTTTAAAAATTACAATTTTAATGATTTTGTAATGGTTCAAAATTTTTGATTAGTAATTAAATTTTTAATTTTTATGATGTTCTAGAAATAAATTATGATATTTATTTAGATATTAATTGCCGTGTAAGTGAATTTTATGAGTGATATACGTTTTAAAAATAGTTATTATAGACTTCATGCAGTTTTCAAATTCAAGTAGCATTGTTATTTGTGAGGTAGTCCATGTGAATTTACATTTTCGTTTTCGGTTTAGTAAAATGTTTACGGAATGATAAAGCATTTTCAAATAATTTTAATCAATGTGTACATAAAGTCTATCATATACGGAAAATTATAGTTATACATTATAGACACAGGCTCACTACCAGACAGTATAAACTTTTATGTACCTAATATATAATAGTATATGCTCTCCGTAGCCTTGTAAAATTAGAGTAAATTAAAATAGTTATGATGATTGGAGAAACAAACACTTCTTCATATTTTGTTCTAATACTCTAATTTCTTCTGTAACTTTGGTTATCTGCCAATTAGTATCTGCCAAGAGTCAATAAATTTATTAAGTTTTGCATTGCATTCTCAAAAAATAGCTTAAATTTAATTCTTGCTATTCATTACCATTTCGATGTTAGCTGTTCGTATAATTTGACTTGTATAATTAGGGTATATATAATGCAACTTATATGGAACAATATCGGAGGCATTAATATGGGTCACCACACACAAAAGCATACAATTCAGTGGATCGACAACATCATTTTCTAATAATTTATATTAAATAACTCAGGTGGCTGGCTATATTACCATCAGATTAGAAAATGCAATGTTCAAGAAATAGCTTCCTCAATAAAAACCGAGTAAAGATATAAAAGAAAAATATTGGTAAACATTTTGAAGAGATGCAGAAAAGAGACAATTTAAGAAATAGTAGAGTTGGATCGAGAACTTTAGGAGTCAATTGCGGAAGGCTTTTGCAATCTTTAAGCAATTGAAAAAAATTCTTAACATATCTGGTTTTTAATTACGATATTATGAAAGAAGCCGAGTGTTGGAATTGGAAACATCTATGAAGACGCTTTAATATTTAATTTTCTCTTGGCACTGATTGTAAATCTAATCATTCAATCTTTTCAAAGCAGATATTTACTTATTCGTTTTCTTGCATTTCTTGCGTTTGAAGTAGCATTTCAAATAGTTTGAAACAGTTTAAAACCGGACTAGCATATATAAATTAGGAATTTGGGTTACTTAAAAAAGTTGTAAATTATTGTCAGTTATGTAACACAGACAAGAGCAATTACTGTAAATATGTATCTAAATTATGTCAACTAAAAATTATCTATTTTTTTTTGTAACATATCATTATATTCTGTAGCCTAGAAATTACTAAATTTAAAATAATTATGGCATGTTAAAATCATGATAATAATTTAATTTATTTGTTCTAGTTAATGAAAAATATATAAAAAAATCAATACCGAATTTATATACTTTGTCAGTAATAAACTAAATTGATTTATTGAATTACTAATTAATAATTTAATAATTTACAAAATTAGCTAATTAATTAATGCAAATATATAACAGTACACTATAAATGAGTTAGTTATCTTAATGGTCAACTATAATGAAGTGATCTAATACCAGCTATTCAGATGTATCTATAAAAGACACTTAAATAAATTTAAATGTTAATATTATATTAGATCAACTGAACATGAACTGTGATTTCATAGTTACTGATATTCATCTAATTTTTTTGTAATAAAACCAGGGATGTTAAATAGGGCATGTATATGAAGGAATGTGAGGGTATGTTGAAAGTTCATTTTTCGAAAAATTTATATTTATTATTAATTATTGATAATAACTTTAATTAAAATGTTATCGAGTTAGTATATTTTCTTTCAGAACCACTAATTGCTACAGAAAGTTAGATTGGGACTTTGGGATTGTGATACACGAAAACGTAAACTAATTTTCAGCCTGTTTAAGCGCTACAGCTCTAAAGGCTAGTTGATCATGTTAAGCGCCAAACCCTCTAAAAGAGTTTGTTAAAAATATTCGCGTTTTAAAAACATGTTATCATTTACCACCATAAAAACGTTTATATTGTAGCTTGTGAAACGAATAGAGCATATAAAGAAGATAATTCGATTTAACATCAAATTCCAACAAACCCTCATTTTACGATTGGTAATATCATCAGAAAATTATATAAAAAGAACTTCCAGAAATAAATATCGTTTAAAGAACGAATATATTTAAAGAAATCTGAATGATAATGATAACGAAATGAATGTAAAAAGAACGTTATTAGAAGAACGTTATTAACATCCCTGAATAAAAAGTGATCAAAAAGTTGCACTAATTTAATTATTACATTTTCGTTGAAATTTGCTCGTCATAGTGTAGTACATTTTACATAGAAAATTCTACTCTGTTATGCTAAGCTATACATTTTAATTACAAAATAATTAAATTGTCCAAACATGAAAGGCTGTAATTTTTTTTATTTATTTTAGATCTATCTATAAAATCAAACAAGCGAAAATTATAAAATTTCATTACTAGAACATATCCGGAATATTATTTGTTTTTGTGCATTCTACAAAATTATTACTTTTTTGCAAATATAATTAATTTCAAAATTAATAACAATTTTTTTATATTTAGTGAAAATAAAAATTGCTATAATTACATTACACAAAACAAAAAAAAAAATTGCATGCATTAATTTCATTCACTCACGAATTCACGAATTTGCAACCAAAAAAAAATATTTTCCAGTTAGTTAAGTTTATAATTATTTATATGGAAGTTTTGATATATTGTTTTAGATAACTATGCTTTTCATAATCGATTAAACAATAGTACTGATGTATTCTCGTAGTATACATACAGTCGAATAGAGAATGTATCATTTCAAATTCGACAGTATTTAGGAAATTACATTTCTATAGGATTTTGATGGGCAATGCTTTTTGAAGAAAAAGGGTCGAGAGCAGACAATCAATCAAATTGATTTGTTTTAATGAATTGATACTTAAGACAACGAAGAATAATTGATAACGAAGAATAATTATCAGGGAAGAGTAATTATCTTATCTATGTAGAATGAGAAGGTTTCAAAAGTTCAGGACTGAACGATGAAAGATAAACTTGAATATAATTGATTCTATTGAAAAATAACGATATCAGAATATAAATGATGTTGGCCGATACCCATCTTATCGTATTTCATCCTTCTTTACACCAAATGGACTGCAAGATAAAAATATAAAATCCTTTTTAAGGATTGGTATAAAAATATCTTTTAAGATGTACTGGTTTGACCGACAAAAAGAAACAACTAATCGTACTTATGTTGGGTAGGAAAGACAGTCTAGCTCTATGCCATACGTAAACAACAAATATAAAATGAAATGGTGTAGGATTATGGGAAATCATATAATCAGAAAGAAAGATTGCAACTACTTCTTTAAAAACTGGATTACATCTACTTCTTTAAAGACAGTCAAGGAAAGAATTCTGAAATTGAAGAGATCTCATTGGAGTAATATCCCAGTGAAGTCAGAATAATACCTCAAACGAGGAAAGGATGAAGAAAAATGATCGGTTACAAAGATCTCCTCATAATGCGTAAAGATTACATTATAGCAATGAATATTTCTGGAGTTGTACAAAGTACGATAACATGCGATGTATCGAAGAGTGAGGAAGTGGTGTTCCAAACTCGAACAATGAGCGTAAAAATTGATAAAATGTGGTTTGGAAGTCAATAAAAAATGTGTACACGTAAAAGATTAAAGAACTATGACATATAAGGACACATAATAAAATCTATGTTCTATGTTCTCTGAAAAGATCAAATAAATATCTGTTTTCAGAAGTATCTCGTGAGGTGCTTAACTATAAATGGGACTATAAATTAATGAAATGGGACTATAGATTAACTACACATAATAAAATATATAATTTGGGACCAATCGATACAAAATGTTCTAAATTCAGTCCAAAGACTGATCGGACGCTATCGACGAAAGATTAGAACTCCTCGAAACAAAAAACGAAAAAGGGCAGAATATCGAAATGTGGATCAATCAAAGAGATACAGAGAAGAACTCAAATTGAGATTCATGTACAAAATAAAATTAATTTATAATTCTTTAGTAGGGATTTTACTTACGTCTTATTTATTATATACACGTGTGTTTGTTCTATATTAATTTTTTTTATTTAAACAATTTTTTTTGTTGCCACATTTATGCTAAAACATAAACAATAAAAAATGTTATCAAATATTTTATATGATCAAATTGTTTTCTTAAAACAATAATTATTATTTAATTTTTTATTTTTAGCAAAATTTAACAAATAAATTTATATTTACGTCACAATCAAAATAATTGTCTAAATAATATATTAACAAAAAAAAAAATATTATTGACATACATTAACACTTGTTTTCATAATAATTTCAATTATTTGTATTTAAATTTCATAAAAAAAAATATCTGGAAATTCCAAATTATTTTAAATATGTTTTTTTTTTTTCATAAAAATGTTAGCATAAAATATTCTCACATCTTGTCAGTTCGAAATGTTGAAGGATAAAAATATCAGTCCTTAGTAAACAGGACTTTTTTTTGTTGTTGACGTAAGTATTTTGTATCTATAGAGGGATGAAATTCCTTGAAAAAATTCCATTTTTTTTAATCAAATATTTATTGGTCAAATTAAAAATTTTTTAAAAATAAAAAAACAAGAAATTTTTCATTTTAGTTTGTAACTCTGTTTTTTCTTTTTTTGGGTTGTAAATATTGAAATGATGATCCGATATTTGTACAAGATCAGTAGCAGTTCATTTTGTTTACTTTTCCAAAGAAATGAATTTAAAACTGATGATGATTATTTGTACTTTTTTGTGTATTTTGTTTATTAATAAGTTTAAAATAATAATAATAAAAAAAAAAACTATTTACCTTTTATTGCCATATATTAAGTAAGGTTTTACTCATAAAGGTAAGTAAAATGTTTGTTTACCTTGAGTCTCGAATAATTTGGTTCAAATCGACGGTAAATTTTTGTCGATTTAAGTTTTGTTTTTTGAAAGTATTAGGGAAAAATAATTTAAATAAAGAATAATTTGGTAAAATAATTTTTTCGATATTTAAGGAAGCCAACCAGACCTTCGATTAATCTTATCTGGTCGTTTGTTGTACGAATCCAGAACACTTCGATCGACTGAATCTGGTCATTTTTTCTACGACTTCCGGAAGATCATTACTTTTTTATAAAACTTTAAGAGGTCTCTAATTGATCGTCTCCGAAATTAATTTTGTACTTTAAGTTAATTTGGTTTGTATGTACGGTGAGTGGCTGAATGCTACTGTTTATAGAGGATGCTTGAGATAATTACCATTTACTCGTTTAATGGCTATTAGGTGTACACTACAAGTATATTTTTCTGAGAGTCAGTTGGAAGACATTAGAATATCGTTCCTAAATCATCGGTAATATTAATTCTCGTTGTAGGTACAGCGTAATTTCATTTTTAACATAACGCAATATTTGGAATTTTACTTTAATTTATATCTATAATCTAATTTGATTACCACCCAAATCCAAGACCAAATGGAATTTTGCTATGAAGAATCGAAACTATACAAAAGTAACATTATGTTAATTCGAAGCATTTTTGAAATAATTAGAAGATACTTTTAATGCGATCATATTTTAGATTCTTTCTCGTCATAATGGCCAAAAATGGTAACTATCATAAAAGTAATTAACAGAGAGATCAATAATAACAAAAATTGTTTGATTGTCTCATTTATGTCGTAATTTATCGAGTTATCACTTTTTTATATTTTGACTGGATGATTACTTGATGGGCTGAGGATTTCAAGCAATTGCCAAAAACAACTGATTTTATATACTAAAAGCCATAATCGAATTTTTTTCGTAGCATTCTGACTTGATCGGGTTTATGTGTAGATTCCATTAATTATTAACAGTATTCGAAGCAACAGTATTCCACAAATTAAACTTCTATCACGATATACTTTTTCGATATTTTTCTGCTATAAAACCAAACTAATTCATAAAATTCTGCGCATGTTTTTCATAATTTCACAATTTTACACATCCTGTTAGACAATAAAGATCATCAGCAACGTAATGCAGAAAGAAAAAAACCATCTACAAAGGACACAATTCCTAATATATTATATTTCACAAATGTAAAGAATGGAATATTTTAAAAGTTTTATTGTTAAGCGTATTTGTTTCCAAGTGACAAAGTAAACAATTGTGCAGAATTTTTAAATTCACTTTTTTTTATGTCAAACAAGATTTTTGTGTTTTTCTTTTTTTTATTATAATCTTTTGAATAGGATCCTAGTAACATAAAAAGCTAACAAAGAAAAGGACTAAAAGTATAATATGAAAAAAAAAAAAAAGAAATATTCTAACAAAAAGGATAATGAGCATTGGATGTCACCTTGTATAAAAGTTTGTTGTTGTGTTATTATGTGCAAAATAATATATAAAAATCTAGAGAGAAATAGAAGCAATTTAAGGATCAAATTATTTAGAGCGGAAGTAAAAAGGATATCTATTCAATAAATATAATATAATTTCTTTAAAATAATCTTAAAATTTCACACTTTTTACCTTTTATATACAAAATAATCTCATAAATAACTCTCAATTTGCCCACAATATTTGAGTTCCCAGTCATTAGTCCCAAAATTAAAATTATGACAAAAAAAATTATTTAACATAATTTGCCATTATTTTTGGTCTGGAAGTCTTTTGAAAATCTTTTCACAAATCCAATCCAAAAATTTAAATAATAATAATGATAATAATAATAATAATAAATTCATTTAACTAAAGGTTTAATCCAAATTTATATCTTCCCATTTAAATTATCGTTAATTTTTAGTGACTCAAAGCAGGCCAAAAAAAATTCTTATAAAAATATCCAAATCCAAAAAAAATAAAAAAATGTTATTAGCATAGTTAATCTATAAATTGCTTATAATATTACACCTAATACAGAAACACAAATTCACTGCTAGTATAATAACTCAATAAGTCCATTTCAGCAGAATTATTGTGCAGTAGTTTTATATTAATGGGATATTTTAAAAGCCGACAATTTAATATCATAATTTCACTTATAAGACGTGTTATTAATAAGTCTGTCAATTGTAGAATATATAGTTCAACAAAATAGATAGGTCACAGTTATCCTGATGCAGATTATGTAACGAAGATGACGAGACTGCTGAACATATTCTATGTGAATGTGAATGTCTTGCCATCACTTGAACCCGACTATTCGGACAATGGGTTCTAGATTCCAAGGATATCGCATCCAGCTCCATAATAAATGTTTTACGATTTATCAACAATGTAGCGTTTGTAAGGGAGCTATCATTCTCCAGGGCACTGGGTTTTTTGGCCGCAGTGGTTTTCATGGTTATTTTCATCAAAGCCCTTCACAAAATCTTATCTATTCTTCTAGCTCCATCTAATGGTCAAAAGTGATACTGTAAGTAAATGGAATTTATAATAAATGTTCTTGAACTCCATAATATTAGTTCAAGATAATTTATTTTAATATATTCTATTTAACTACAGCGCCACATTGGGTACAAAATTGCATACATAGCATTATTAAACTGTGGCGCCACGCAGTGGACAAAAATTAAAATTGAACTTCCGCCATTTTACTATAGTTTTTTCTTACCTTTCTATTAGAGGAGTAGAACATTATTTTTTATGATCATTATATTTTGGTTTTTGTTATAATTTTTGGCGTTGCAGCGCCTCTATCGTCAGAAACTCTTTAAACTTCAATTTGATCTTACTTTAATTTTGATGAATATTTACGATGTTAAATTTTATTTTTCGTGTTCGAAGGGGTAAGCACGAATAACAAGAATGACAGATTACCGAGCATTTATACAATATTCGTCAAACAGTGTTGCCTATCAATAATAAAGTTAGCCATTAAATATTTGAAAAACTTTTCGACAGACACATTGACATCAAAACTAAGTGATACCTAAAAAATAAGCTAAATCAAAATTACGAGCTTCCCTTTCCCATCTACAAACAGTACATACAAATTTTTATATTTTAAGACTATGAAAATTGAACTACAAAAATATGATTAAAACTGGGCACACCTCAAACATTTAAGACACCAACCAGACAAATAACAACAACAACAAAAACAAACTTTTTATGCAAATCAAATTTTCTGATACTATTTTATTTTAATATTATTTTTTTTTTCTGGCGAGATAATCTGACGTGGACAGTTTAACAGTCAGAGATATAAAGACCGCGTGCGCGCGTTTAACAAATTAAAAAGCAAACAAAACTTGATTTTTTGTATATTTATCTGTTCTACTGGAATTTTGGTTACGGAGATTTAATAACAAAATAAGAAACTGAAATAAAAATTAAATGAATAAGATAGCAAGAAAAAAAAACGTAAAAACTTTTGATTGTCAGAAATCTGTCAAGAAAAAGATTGGCCTTTTTTTATTCAAAAAAAAAAAAAAAATATTATTTGGTAGTGTGACAAGTCAAAAATAATTAAAATCAGAAATGGTTATCCAAAAAAATCGTTTTTTTTTTTGTGAACCAGATGCATGAGGTGAGGCTTTATATGGCCATGTAAATATTTATATCCAGTAGCTGTGAATGATTTCTGTCTTATATTTTGATATGGTCGATTATTTTAATTGGTAGCCCACCATCATAGTTTTTTGTGACACTTTCAAAAAAAGATTGTGGTAGCTATATGTATTTAAATTGTAATGCAGATTAAAAGATATCATAATAATTTCTGTATAAATTTAGTGATATTGTTTGATTCAATGGCGATCAATTACACAAATAAAGAAAATTTTGAATGAAAATCATATTTAATGTGTGGGAATTTTAACAGATTGGTATATAAGAGAAAATCGATTTAATATAAGAAATGAGATTATCAAGGATTAGCGGACAGTTTATGATATGATTCCAAAAGAAGAATTCATATAAAATTTATAAGAACTGGTATCATGTTTTTAATATGGGAAAAACTGATAAATTTACGTAAAAGTCTTGAGGAATTCAATAAATTTTGTTAGTTTCTTCAATATTAGTATTTAATTTAATTATGTGAATATAAATTACTAGAAATATATTAGTAATTAACTAATGAATCCTTAACTTCTTGAAATTTATTACACTTTCCAAGAATCAAGTAATTTTATTTCTTCTGTCTAGTCGGTATCGTAAAATTTTCCTGGATGCATTTTTCTTTTAGTAAAGGAATTCCAAATGCATTTGACTTACAAGCATTTCAGATTGTGTTAACTAATTCACTAGAATTTAAGACTCTTCGGAGAGTCATCCGTTTTTCTATTGACATGTAATTGTGATTTATTTCAGATTTACCAGGAGATGCAGAGACACAAAACTTTGATAAGATAATCGTGTATCTTTCAAATTTTGATTTCTATATTTAGGAACTGATACTTTAGCGTTGGTGATTGATCTAAATCAATTAACATCCAGAACAAATTTGAAATTTATTCAGTTTCAAGCAATGCATCTAAGATTCTTTTCAAATCATTGACATCTACTTTATAGTTTCCGATGTTGAATTTCTTGATGGCGTTAGTAACTACATCTTTTCACTAGAAGGATGATCTGCTAAGCTTTCTTGATCCATTGATGTTCGATTCAATTACTATCCTAGCTGGAACGTTAATGTTTATCCTGGCAATGTGTTCAAATCCAAACCAACGCAATCTTTATATTCGAATACGCTTGGCAATACCAATGTTTAAAGTACATAACATCTCATCGTTGTAGCGTTCGCTCCATATTCTATTTATGTAGATGACACAATAAATTTTTGGAAGAATGTTTTTTTTAAAAATAACGTCCAGTTTTCGAGACCTACGAATTTGGTGAGTTTGTTTTACAGTATAATTTCAATTCTAAAGTATAATTTCAATTCTATTACACAATCTTTCTCCATATATAAAACTATTATTCCTTCTGTATTCCGAACTCCTTGCCAAAAACGAAAATCCATTTGCCGAATGCAATTAGTGACACAGAAAAATATACAAACAATTCATAAATCATATTTGGCGGACCTATCTTTTAATACCAAAACATCATTAGTTTGCCAAATGAATCATTTGACAACCATAAATTATAATAAAAATTTACTAATATTCTTTGTTTGTCGATATAACAACAACACTTCATATTCATCGTGATGATGAATGCGCAATGCACAATCATTAGTCTGTTTCGAGTGTTTTATTTCTTTCTTTTTTTTTGTAGACAAACAAAAAAATAAAAATTTTCACATTAAATAATTGTCACTATTATTATTGTCGATGTTATCACCCAAACAATATAAAGTATTATTATTCCCTTTCCCCATTGACGGTATTGTATTACCGAATGTATTAGCTGTACTGGAATTCGCATTATCATCAATAGTTTTTTTTTTATCTTCCGCTTTTAGGGTTTTATAATTTTTGCAGTTCTCTTTCAAAAATCATACACACAAAAAGCGGAAATAAAAATTATCTATACAATCGATATGGATTTTAAGCATTTTTAATCTATGTGATGATATAAAAAGTTCATACAAAATGTTACAACTGACAAAACCAGCATACAACAACAACAAATGATAATCACTAGCGAACAAATTTCTATTGTTGAAATTAGTATAGTTTCATTTTTGTATTTCGGGCTTATATAGCTAAACAATAGCAACAAAAACTAATAGAAATGATATTGTGCGCAGTCTTGCAAATCAAATGATGCGCAAAACACTTAACTTATATACAAATAATAATAGTAATAAAATGAAATGTTATAGAGAAAAATAATAATTGTAATATAAATTTTTTTTATATAGGATCATTTATTTTGTAATTATTTTGTGGATAGAATTCGGTTGAAATGCATAAAAAAAAATGTTCAGTAAAAAAAATGCAATTATTTTGTTTAATGTGATACGCTTAGAAGAAATATTAAAAATTATTTGGAATATAGGGGATTGTTAGTAGTTGAAAATTGATTAGGTTATTACAGTATTACTTATGATAAAATATCGAAAGCATGTAATGCAAAAGAGCAGTCGATATCTTCACCTGAATGGCAAGCATGCGATTAGACTTGGACTTTCGGAAAACGATTAATGCAGAAACTATAGTGATTCAGTACAAACTGAAATAATGGAACTCGAAGAACTGTCTTGCACTCGCCAGACGTAGAGATCTTATTTTAGGAAAGCCTTACTATACACCGGTCTGAAAGATGTCCCGAATTGCAGTATCAGAAAACTCTTTAAGTTGGATGTAATTACGAAATCTTTCGGCTTATTACAAATCTTCTCAATATTTACTCAAAGTTAGTTATCCATACCCGCTATGGACCCAGTCGGCCGCCACTATAATCACTTTACCTAGTGGTAATATTGACATATATACTATTACTTCTTGATAGACTTAATGGTACTACTATTGTGGCAAAACTGATTTCGAAACAGAGAAGTAAGTAGATGCTCCATTCTTATTTATGAAATTGTAGGAAGCAGAATTTCAAAATTTGAAACGGATTCTTAGATTAAGTTAATAACTTAATGATGACCCACTCTAGAGCATCTCAAAGCCAAGGGATGAGTCTGAAATGTGAATTCATCGAAGATTCCTCGGAATCGAACGATGCATCTCAATTAAAACTATAACATTCAACTTCTTGATTATAAAAATGCAGAGTAAGTAGAAAATTCAGTGTTGATATTGCAGATTACCAGTGTTGATATTGTACTTACCGAAATTAAAATAACTTGCCGACTAATACGTCACATTATAAAAATTCCCTTTAAATAAATGTACCTAAAACAAGGTAAATAAAAAAAACTAAACAAAATAATTATCTAAATAATTTATAAAAAATTGTTTTTTTTTCATACTCGTCTAATGATCCTAAGCTTTGAGTGTACTTTAAATTAATATAAAATTCCATGCTGTGATTATAAAATTATACTACAAAGTATTTTGATTTTTTTAACCATTAAGTACACACTGTTTTCGTAAATTGTATCCTGATTTGAAGATAAATTTATATTAAGGATTGATGTCACTTTCGATTAGATTTTTTATTTTGGTTTTGCGAATGTAATAGTAGAACCTAAATAAGCGGTGGAATTACTTAAATTTAGAGGTACAAACTAAAAATTAGGGTATAAAAATAAATTTCATTTCATTTTTTTTTTTTTTGATAGTCGTCTTGTTGAGATTATTTTAAAACGATAGCGTCTGTTAGAAATTGAATTGGAGAGGGTATGATTAAAAGGCGGTTTATTTTAAACATAATCAACAGGGTGTAAATAATTTTATTAAATTTTGTTGTATATATTCTTATATTGATGATATTTACCATTAGATTGTCCACTAAAGAATTAACAACAATTTGAACATATATAAAAAAAGGGGTGGATCTAAAGTATTTGTTTTGAAAGCCGTTGATAATTTTGAATTAATTAGAAAAAAGGTTTGGTAACAATTTTTTTTAGAATTTTAGTTTTATTATGTCAAAAAGTATTTTATTTATAGCACTTCATTTTGATTATTTGTAATGCCATATATCCCGCAAAGTTTACCACAAATTTCACAAAACAAATGTCCTTTCTATTCATCCGTTTTAGTTTTTGTTTTGTCAATTGTTAAAAGGACATTTCAAACAATTAAACAAATATTGTTCAATCTTCCAAGTATTTTTAAGACCAGATGTCCTTTAAAAAAAATTCTTTTAACACATCTTAGATAAACACAAATCAATAGTAAAATCATTATTGTGAATATTGTTATACATAAATTTACTAATACTTAATGACATTGGATGACCAAACTACATTGGACCTCCCAAAACATAAAATATCTTTATTTCTATATAAAAATTGTAACATTTTATTTGTCATTTTACCTGAAATTGTATCTATAAAAATGCAAAATAAAGTTAAATACGCAATTGTTTTGATCCTTTTTTCTTCATTGTCAACTTTTTTTTTGCGTAAAGAATAGCAAAAGACCGAAAAAATTAACAACGTTTCTTTTGTTATGAATCGCAGTTAAATAATATAAATAAATGTATATAAAAAAAAAATTAATGTTTAAACTATGTTGGAAAATATTAACATTATTCAAACATCATAAAAAAAAAATGGAATCACTTTTTGTTATGTCCTTTTGTTAAATTTGAACAAAAAACATATAAGAAATTTTTTTATAGTCATTTTTTGTCATACTTAATTTTTCTTGGATAATATTTAACAAAAAAATAAAATAAAAACCATAACTTTTTGCGTCATAGAGAGCGCAAGCGTGCAAGGAGATCCGGTATAATTGGATAACAACAAAACAAAATAAAAAACTATTTAAAGAATCTGTTATTGTTGGTTACAATTGTTCAATGGAGTTTTTATTTACGTGACAACATAAGAACAATTATGTTAAGAAAATATTATTCTAAATTATGAAATAATAAGGCTATAAAGGTTATGTTGAATAGGGTATCGTATCAGTATCATATTACTGAAGAAAAATATATTTAGTTGAGAAAAATACTGAAAAAATACGAGAATACTCAACAAATGAAGAAAAAAAACTTGTTATTAAAGCTCACTACAATTACTCAGTAAAAGAGTTAAGTATTGGGCAATGTATGGTAGATTCATTTTCTAATTGAACTATTTCGAGAAACAAAGCAACCATAAGAAAATGGTTTTGCGATAATTTACTGACTTACAGATATAGAATCGATTGTGGCAGTTTGTTGCTAGAGCATTAGCTTTAATTTTGTTCACAATTTTCACATCATTTCTAATGAGAAATAGGAAGATACTGATGAAAATGAAGAATCATCTGGTTAAATTAACAGAATCATAACCTGCTTGATTGGAATTAATCAGTGTAAGAGTAGGAAATCATATTTTTTCTCTAGATTGCCTTTATTTAGGAATTTAATAACTTTTTCACTGATACAATTTGAAGCAATGCAGTTTATTAACACAATATTTAGCTCACAATTGTTAAAGGATCCAAAACTACCGATGATTGAACCAACCTACTTCAATGGAAGAGTTAGTAAACGATTATATATTTAATTGACCTCTAGTCAGCGCTCGAAGTGAGGCGGGATGGGGTGGGATGCCATCCCGGTACTTCTAAATAATTGTAAACTCATCCCACCACTTCTTAGTGGGGAAAAATGCATCCCGGAACATATTTTGTTTAAATTTTAAATAATTTCTTTTATGAATATCAAAATATTTGAATACGAAAAAATTAAAAATAATTTAAAAAGATAGTTTTCAATTTAAAACAGTAACATATCAATATAATAAATTTGAAAATTAAATTTCCTTTACAAACTAGGCCATATACTACTTTGTAACAACTTTCACAGCTTTTCGTAAATTTCAAATTTTAGTCGATTTAACTTTGAATACTTCCAAGTATTGTTAAATTTTGTTTTAAAAAAAATATTTTTTTAAAACAAATGGATAAATTTTTGATAAAAAAAGAAAAACTATTGTTGAAGAACAACATGTTGATAAAAGGGCCCACGAAGAAGAGCCTTGTAATGTAATGTACCTTAGTGTATCAAACTACAACAGAACATTACAGGACCATATCACTTTAATATCCTAGATAACTGGACGTGGACAGTATTTTATTTATATCCTGTTACATTGTATTTTTTTAACCATCCCACCACTTTTAGCCTGCCACTTCGACCACTGCCTCTAGTTGATAACAAGAGAATAAAACAAATAAATAATTAGTTATTATTAGACCTCATAATACCCGTACCAAATAATTACTCAGTATTAAAAAAGGGGAAGAAGATAGAAGATATATAGTTCAAGCTGGACATGATAAGAACTCAGTATAATTCGTTAATGAAATGCTGTAGTCATGGCTACTGTTTAAATAACCAAACCGTAAACAATCCTTTCGTTAAGAAATTGTAATAGGTTCTAATCATGCTCGCTTTTTCTATGATGTAGATCTATGCAATATCTTGTTTCAATTCTTCTTCCAGTCTTCTTCAATTTTGCTCGATAACTCGATGCAATATCTTCTTTCAATTTTACTCGATAACTTAAAACATAAATTGTAGCTCCAAATCCCAACTCCAATAATTTATTTCACAGATCTAAAATTATTTGATGAAAGATTGACTTTTGTAGTTCACATCTCTCAAAGAACCAAACAACAAACAAAAAAGTATTCTAAAGAAAATGTAATCACAAGAACGTTCTGAAGAAAACAATATTTAATATTATTCAATTTATGTGTTATACATTCAAAATAGGTCATAGCAATTATAGCCATTAAGTTATTCTTGATGATGTATCCCAACCAGCTGACAAATTATATAAACTTTTTTAAAAAATAAATATTCAACAATTTTTTTCTTCTTTGTTTTCCTTTTTTTTAGTCCAAAACCTTTAAACCACCTACTCAATTTCGTATGCTCCCTGATGAATTACTTAAACTCTTTGTTTAATTCTTTTAAACTTGTTTCACGGATGATGTCGTAAATATATTTTTGTTGGTACAAAAAAATAACCTCATGTAATGTTAAAAATGTGTAAAATTTGCTTAAGAACACAAATCTATAGCATGCTCATTTACAACATATAATAATAATAATAATAATAATAACAATAATAGAAGATTGCCTTTTGTAACGCTAATATGAAACTAAATTTTCCAAGAAGTTGATTCGTTTTTATATTTAATTTTTATGATTTTATGGTAGATTTTAACACTGAATCCAAACAACAAAATCTTCCTAGTTTTCTGTTTAGTTCTGTTGCTCTCTGTTTGTTTGGTTAAATACCAAAGAATTTTTTTTTTGTTTTATTACACACAACGACTTTTAATCCTGATACGCGAACCACGCATTTTTTTTTTGCTTGTTAAAAATATGCTCCACCATATCATAAAAAAAAAAATTTTTTTTTTGAGTTTGTATTATTATAAATTTATGTTTTTTTATGACTATTATTTCTATGTAATTTAAAAGAGGTTTTTTTATTTTAATGTTGTGCCTCGGTTGTGAAGGTGTGTAATTTCTTGTTTCAAAAAAAAAATTCTTTATAATTTTCCAATTTGGAATTATGTTATTAAGAGTGCTACAAACAATTATTGCGAAGGCAATAAAAAATTAAAAATTAAATATAATAATACAAAATTTTTGCAATGAATAATTTTTCTGATGATGAATTTAATTTAATTTCATATGAAATGATTTTGTATAAATTTTTATTGCATGCGATATTAATTGTATCAATAAATGAATTGAAATTGAATTTTTTGGTTATTCTAGCAAAAGAAATCTGGTTAGCCAAAACTCGAGAGTTTTGTAAAAATTTCTACAAAATTTCATTCGGAATCTTTGATATAAATCTATTGAAGCTGTAACTAGAAATTACAGGGCTAGATTACGAAACAAATGGAAAATATAATTGAAATCAGATAACTATTACTATTGAAGATGTTACTGTACGCAGAAAAATCCAAATTCCTGAAACCCTATGAAAATGTATCTCTGTTTTTCTTCGCTAATTTATCTGCTCCAAAAAAACGAAGTATTTATTAACAGCTAATTTTCATTAACTTGATGATATTTTCAGTTTTCAGCTATCAGGAAAAGAATGGATTGATGCAGTTTATTGCTAGAGCATTAACTTCAATTCTGTTCACAATTTTCATATGAATTCCAATGAAAAATAAGAAGATGCTGACTACTTCAAGAAACAAAGCAACCATAAGAAAATGGTTTTGCGAAACAAAGAACTAATAACTAATTATAGTTAAATTAACTGAATTATAACATAATTGATTACAACACTTTACAAATTACTGAAAGGAAGAGTAGAAAAACGATTTATTCTAAATCACTTCTTTAATTTATTTTCATTTTGGAATATAATAACTTTCTTCATTGATGAAATAATATAGATTAATTACAGTTTAAAAGCATGGACTTTACTGAAGCTTACTATTTTTAAACAAAATGATTAACCTACGGATTAAGTCGTTAAGTGGTTAAGTAGAGGAATGTAGGAATGAAAACAAATTAACTGAAGAACATCATAAAACTTACGACAAATTACTCAATGGAAGAGTTACTAAATGGCTATAAAATCCAATATATTTTCTTTAACTAACCTCCAGTTGATGGGAACAAGAGAATAGACTAACCAAATTATTGTTTTTTTCCATAATTTGCTAAATTATTAAACCACTAACTGATCTTTCCATCATAAAACTTCATAGTTATTTCGTAACTCCTCGTAATTCGTATAGTAAAAATTCTGATTCGCAATCTTCTATACCACTATTTTCATTGTAAAAGATGTCATTATTTGAAATATTTACCACGTTAATTAAATCATTACCTAATCTGCAATCTATTTCATAAATTTATATAAATGATAAAGGATTCATATTTTAGTTATATCCTTTATTTCCATCAAAATATCCAAATAAATTAAATTTGACAGTGCATCGTAATAAAAAAAAAATGGTTATTTGTTTTTTTACAGAAAATATGCAATGCAAAAAAACATATTTTCCATGTATAATAAAACGGAGAGTAAATTTTAATTTTTTAAAAAATATATTTTTTACGATCGTGTTAACATTATACTTTCCGCTAAATATAATTTCAATACAAAAGGGCTTAAGAACTTTAAAGGATACTTTATCCACACAAAAAAATAATGATAGATATTTTTAAAAACAAACTACAGAATGAAGTGTAGAAATTTGAAAAGGGAAATTAGAATAAAAATTGGTTTCCGAAGATGAAATTAAAGAAGATGAAAACTTCAGTTCACAGAAATATTCACCAAAATTGACTTAAATGAAGAATATTACAGAAGTATTTAGTAATTTCAAAATTTGTCAGAAACTGAAGAGTAGTTCTTTAGGAACTTGAGGTCATTTGTTTGCTTTGTAATCAATACCAGAATTAACAACTTTACATGTGCGTAAGAAAACTTACGATTGCGTAAAATAAATATCGCATACGACAATAAGAAACAGTCCCGAATTGAAACAACTTTACAGAATTTCGTTAATGAATCACAAATTTCTGATTTATGGTCACTAGACTCAAACAAAATTAAGAAGTGTTCCTGTAAAAAATGACCTTAATAGGAAATTTCAAAGATTTGTAAATATATAATTTCATTGAGTGGATAGAAAGGTCAAGTAACGTATCCCGTATGGCATCCATTGCGTGTAACTTCAAAATGAATTTATTAGCGATATTGCTCAACTTTACTAAAGCCCCATCATAAATTACTCCTTCATAAGTTCATCTTCTTCATTTAATCATTTCATATTCTTTTAATCTTCTTTTCTTTCCGTTGCATCAATTTTTATTCTCACTCTGTTAAACTTATATACGGATCCCCTTGCTTTCCTCTATAACTAGCCTAATTTTTGTTTAAACATTTTTTGAAGAAAAAAAAACTCATTTTTATTTAATATATTGGCAACAACAAACAATAAAAATGATACAACACAAAAATAAAAATGATTGAATGAGGGTAAAGATTACAGCTTAAAACACAGCCCATGCAACAACAAATTTTTTTTTTTGGGTACGTTGTATATCATTCCCTTAATCGAGGTTTTCAAAAATTATGAAATCATTGAAAAACAAAAATCAGTTCAAAATAAAAAAAAATTAGTCGAATTATTAAGATTTGAATGAAGGGTGCTCATATTCGGTATAGCTATTCACTCTAACCATTATACACCTCACTATATATATGATTTTATATAGAGCATAAGCCTTGATCCTTGAATATACCTATCATTTAGTAGAATTATATATACAATAAAACTAATAATATAATAAAAAAAAAGGGATCTATAAATGTTTTCAGCGGAATATAAAAGGTGGAAAACATAAGAATAATAGGAATTTTTGTAGCTACGTATTCGTAGTTTTCAATGAGGTGTACTTATCTCTAATATTATTGTGATGAATTTAACGGACATACGGATGGTGTAGTATTTTGATTATAAAAATTCATTGAAAGAGATTAGCGTATTTTAATAAAAAAATTTTTTTAGTAAAGCTCATCAGTTAACGAAAATCATACCAATTCTTAAATAAATCCTTTTGTTTAGATTGGCGGATCATTTTGAAAAAGGTTACATTTTAAGTATTTATATTATAGTAGGGAAAATCTGCAACAAAAAATATAAAATGTTGAGGAAGATAAGATTAATTTTGTTTTTATTGATAATGAACTAATAACAGATGCAATTTTGTTTTTGATTTTTTTTTTTCAGGTTGATACATCAAGGACAATAACGTAATTGATTGAGTTAATTTTTAAATTGATAAGATTGTAAATTATTTAGATTTTTAGTAGTTTTGTAAAGAAAAGATGTTCGATGACGTTTTGTTTAGATATTGACACCAAAACTATAGAAATAGTTCTACATACAAGAGTTAACTCTGCATTGAATCTATGGCTTTTAAAGAAGACAATGCATGAGTTCGGTTGAAGTAATATAAGCAATAGCTAAATAATCCAAGCAGAATACGAAAACCATCGATCGTACATTGGGTATATTACTTGATTTCGTGTAAGGAAATTCCATTCCACTGTACAGCATGCAAACCAGTCAGCAATCAAGGATTCAAAACAATCAACTATTGTTAGCTAATTTGTTTTTATTTCTTCTTAAAGAGTCAAGTGTGAATTTCGGTTGAAAATAAATTTATTGTAGTTTTGTCCGCATTATACTTTGAGATGATATTACATTCAAATCAAGAAGTTGATTGATAAAACTATATCTAATCTGGATGTACATTGAAACTATGCCTAAATTTAGTTTCCCATTAACTCCTGTTTCAAATTTTCCGGCTTTTCTGGTCTCTATTAAAGAGAGAATCCAAACGTAAGTTATCATTTTTTCAATTATCATCTTCAACAGCGACGTTAAATATAAACTACATCATTACCTACGCGTGTGTTCACTGTTTACTTCATAGTCTACGTGTAGATAATATTTTATTTTAATTGTATGATTTAATTTTATGTTTGTTAATCATTCTTAAGTCAGAACTTCATTAGCTGGATAAACAATGAACTAATAATTTGCGTTTGACAGATATCACAAAGACGATATTGTCTACATCTTCACCATTGTCTACAGCTACACCATTGCCGACATTGCCTACACCATATTCGATATTGTCTACTCCACATTTCTTTGCCTACTCTACAATGTTGATAATGAAAGTATACACGTAAAGAAACACTTACGTGTAGTCTCCACACTTAGTCTTGGATCCTTCAAGTCCTGTTGATTAAAAAACAATTATCCTATTTTTTGAATATAATTTCAAGTTTAACACTTTATGGTTATGAATAACACTTTTTATTATAAATTAAAGGACCAAATAATTATTAATCATATACAATACAAAAATTATATGTAACGAAAAAAAACGTATTTATTTATCCTTTTCAGTCCAACCATGAACAACAACAACAAATAAAGGATATGTATCAGAAATTGTATACGTAACAAAAAAAAAGTTGTATTCAAAATTTACAATCTGTGCATATAAAACTTGTATTACATTGTGTCAAGATTTAAGGTATTCTCCTTTATATATAATTGTCTCTTTTTTCATCCATTGTGGAAAATATCATTGAATGTTGTTTTTGTTGGATATTAAGGACATTAAAATGTGGAGATTTTATATTTAATTCTTAAGGATGGATAGTGCACAGGACATCTGCTTTATAATACACGAAAAAAAAAAATACAGAAATTTTATCTCTGTGCATGTCACATCTCATGATATTCAAAACAAGAGGGATTATTTTTATACAAGTCCTTTTTGTTTGCAGTTTATCGTCCAGATTTTCATCTTATAGTTAAATTGGTTCTGATCTAATTTTCTGGAATTATAATAATTTTTTTCAGATTATCATTTTGATTAAATTTTTATTGTTCATTATTTTGATTTTGATAATATATGTTAAGAGTTTCAATTATATTTATTTGTTTTTTTGTAAAAGGATAATTTATCACAAACTTAATTCAGGTGAAAAACAGTGAAATACTGTTAGTAGTGTAAAATAGCTATAATTAGGTGATAAATTTGATTTGGAAGTAGGTCATAATTCGACCATCGAAAATAATTAAATATTCGAAAAGTTCATCGTTTTGTTTTACATACGTAATCAATAAATTACAATTTTAAAAAATTATCGAAATTCATTAAAAAAATTCTTTTAACCCTTTAATAGCCACTGTCATCTTAAAAATTCAAGCTACTGGTTTCTGTTGCGACATGAAGTGGTATACACGTCAAAAATGGTTTTACAAATAAAATCATGACGTGAAAAGCCATAACGAAATATATGATTTTATACGGAATGTGCGTATTAAGTGTCCTACAACAACTACAAAGACTTGATCTTGTGTGCAAATAAGTATATGATATAAAAAAAATTCTTGTATATTGACGTACCGCGAAAGGGTTAACATTCATAATGTAAAAAAATAATTATAATTTTAATATCATTTTCTAATTTTTTAGTAAACCATGCACGACCTTATACGTAGCCTTGCTTTGCGTTTACAGAAATAATTGAAACTCCATAAATTTTTTGATAATACAAATTTAGTTTTTCGGAATGAATTTAAATTGTTGCATGTGCTTTTTAACTCTTCTCCAATACTAATTGAGGTAATACTTTTCTCAGTTGGCACAATTTCTTTAACAGTTTGTTTTTATCATGTTTCTCAATCCAGTGACCCAAAACTACGCAGATCATTAAAATAAAACCAATAAATAGCAATAAAAAATTGCGAATCTTCAACAAATGTATTAAAATCCACCATTTTTTACTTCGGTCCTTTTTCTTTAACTTATATGGTGGCATTTTAATGACACACAGAACCCCTTTTAAACCTCCTGTAGAGTTTTTGAATAATAAAAATTCTCTATTTTCTTACTCTAAAATATTTCTCAGTTCTTCCATTTCAACAATTAATACTGTCTCTCTCATCCAAACAAATAAATAAAATATCCTTAAGATAAATGAAAGTACGCGTTCATCACGTTCCTTAATAGTTATGCCAAAAAAAAAAACTATTTATCCTGGTAACTATGAAACAACTAAAACTTAAATGATTCCATTTTCATGGTTTTTATATAGACCCCCAACTGTGTATTTGTTTACGTAAATCCTTTCAATATGATGAAACATTCATAAAGTCAGTAAAATAAAATTAAGAAACCAAAGAAAAATACTATTCAATTCTGTCCCCTTTTTTTTTTTAAACAGATCTTCTATTAATTTTGTTTTTTTCTGGAAAAAAGGACACCCTCTCACTTATTGTTCCCATTAAAGAATGCGTATTGAATTCATATTTTTTTTTATTATTTATTTATTATTTTTGTATTGAAATAAAAGAATTTTTCTTGATTTTTACCTGCTTGGAAATTATTAATTCTATAGTGTTTTTGTTTTGTGGATAAAGTTAACGAGGATATTACATCCCGCATAGTCGATATACCTTGATTTTTGATGGTGTATTAAGTCAAATAGGTTTAAAAAAAATAAGGAATTTCTAAGTTAGGAATTCTTTTTTGTAGGCGACATAATGTCTAGCATGATCAATTTTAGGTCTACACTTTACTATAATAAACAAAAACTAACAGGATGGGGTCTAGATTCAGAGTTTGAATTTATATCAGTTAATAAAACGATGGTCTTTTTCAGTTTGAACAAAATTACTTTATATTTTTCCCATTGGTAATGGAACAAATTATTTTGAATTGTATCATAAAATTTGCGATCCCGAAAGTCTCCAAATTTAAACGATTCCTAGTTAGATAACAGAAAGACATAATCGAACTTAGAAAAATGGATATTAAGACCTTAACAGACCTCATGAATGTACACAGTCTTTTGACCCTTAATAAACTGGGTCCAGCTTAGACAGATATCTATACATTGCCTGCTACTGTTAGGCAGTCGAAAATAAAAGACATCTTTCTCTGGAAAAAGTTTTCCTTACCACCGAATCACTGGCCCATATGACTACCTCAACCATCTAAGGCTTATTTAAGTCTAATAAGTTGTGATAAGAAAAGGATCTATAAACGCATAATAATTCGTTAAGATCCTACAACTTTGGAAACCTATAAGATCTTCATAAATTGATCGTAGAAGATGCCAAACTTGGAAAGATGATTTTGAGTCAGTGAAAATATAGCTTAAGGTGAATATGATCGCTTGAAAAAACTGTGATAACTCAGATTGTATTAAATATTTGTTAGTTAGAGTGACTCCTATTCTCAGAATCATGAAAAACAAACCCATTAATATTTAATGGGAACAAATACTGGGATAAGAAAACACCAAAGATGGGTAGAAACAAAGAAACTAGCAAATATATTTTTGAATCTGCTAGAATCACTGAGATGAGTGAACTTTTCAAAATTTAAGTAATAACACTGATTCGGCTATATCGAATATAATTATTTGAAGACTTTGTCAGCCATAAAAATCATTAATTCCCCTCTGATTAATGTAAATTTAAAGTAAATTTAAAATAAACCATATTTTATGTATCTTGTAACCTACTTAAATGTATTCTCCTTTATAATAAACCTAAATTAAAAAAAGGATCTCCCCGAATTTATTAACATCAATGACTTATGCAATACTCAATAAATATTTATCTTCTAATTTTTCGTTATTTTTTTTTAAATAAAAGGATGTTCTAGAGAATAATAAACTTGTATAAATCCATTATTTCCCATTATTGAATATCCTTTTGACCATATTAAATGTGCGTATAATAATGTCCTGCTGCATAATATATGATTTCGATATCAAACATATTTTTTTTGTTTATGACAATAATGACTTCTTTTTTACAGGTATAAGATCCATTTTTACTCTTATTGTAAATATACAAAACGAAATACAATCAATTTTTTGTTGTTGGACAGGATGACAATACAAGAGACTCATCTTAAAATAAGGACATTGTAGAGATTTTCAATGAATAAATTCGGTTTTGTTGTAATTCTTTAAATTTTTTATAAAAGATATTGGATAAAAGAAACAACATTGGAAGAAAGAAAATTGTATAAATGAAATTTGTTTTATTTATTTATTTTTTCGAATATCTTTTTTTTCTTTAAGGACACAAAAAGGATAAAATAGGATTTTCTGATGTACAAAACAAAATACAGCAAAAAAAAAAAAAGAATTAATAGAAGAATATTTTTTCGTTGTTTTGTTGAAAGGCCAATTTATTTTAAATGAAAATATATATAAGATTTTAAGAAAATAATACAGAAAATTTTATTTAGTGAATGAGATTACGATTTCCAAATTGAAATAATGGTCAAGATTGTAAGTCGATGATTTTTAGATTATAGAGAATTTCATATTTAAAAGATTTCATTCATAATTTTCAGGTTATGATAGTGTTACGTTTATAAATATTGTAATAAAATATGTCAATGGTCAATTTGTTAGAAATTCTAGACACCAAAATTGTTAGATTTAATAAAAAAGCTTAAGAATCTGACGATTAAGAGATGAAGTTTTAGGAAAGTTGAAACAATAGTTTCCAACTAACTAGCTCTGTAAATCTGATACTTAGCATATTATGACTAGGACACTTAAATAAGTATTATCGTGAAATTACGACATTCAGACCACTACAAAGTTGTATCCATTATAATCTAATTAATACAGTCTGGTGAGTAACCATAACCACGTATAATAAATTTTCAATTCAATCATCTACCGAACAAAATTTAATAAAATTGTTATGCTGCCCATACATTATACAATCTGGTTATCAACCTGTTTGTAAATTTTCACTACACATATTTCAACTTGGTTGACAACCGATATTTCAACTGTCAAGAGGATTGGCAATATGTTGTTTTCTCTTGTTTGGAAAATATAATTCTAATAAAACAATAATAATTTAATATTATTTCAATTAATAAAAAATATTTTTGACATAAAACGTTAAGAAACGTAATTTTGAATGTACATCTTTTTATTACACTACACAACACAACACAATGAAGAACATTAAGTAAAACATTTTAATATTTCTTTAACCGATTTATGAACCCTCAAACGTGTTATTTCGTAAACATGCCCACAAACGATACTTAACCAACAAATTGTCAAAAATTTAACCAAATTGTCAAAATGTTGATAAACATGTTGTATAATGTATAGTCAGCTTTAATAATATTCTTGTTCGATTGGTAAATAACGAATAAATAATTAACAATAATAAAAAATACTCTCAACTTTGACCATCTGGTCATACACAAATAATTTACACATTGTTGTATACAAAATCCTTAAAATCCTTTAAATCCTTGTTAAAAATAATTACAATATTATTTTTTGTTTTTAACCAACTATACAAAAATATAAATTAAATACAAAAATAAACTCTTAAAACAAACACAACAAAATTAAATTTTCTTTCTTTTTGTTTTCAATAGAATATTTCACACATAATCCTTCAACAACAAGGATATAATACCATATTTAATGCAAAAATTAAATTCTAAGAAAATATGTTGTAATATATTTATAGTTATTCGTTGTTGTTGGTCATCTAACAGGTAAGAAATTCCTCGATAATACACAGTAAACCATAAACTAAATAAATACCATAAAAAGGATCAAGAAAAAAGGACTAAAAATTTTACCGCCAACAAGTTTTTACAGGTCAAGCTAATAATTATAATTATATTTTACGTTTTATTTTTTGTGCCTGTATATGGTATGAATAAATACTAACAGTTTGGGCGACAAACTGTCTAGCATAGTCCAGCCATCTTGGCATCACAAGGACAATGGTGAAAGGTAGATAATTGTATTCTATGAAAAACAAAATTATCGTTTTGGGAAAAACCAAAATATATTTCAGATTTTTGTAAAAGATAAAGAGTAAAGATACTTAACATCCTTTTCTTATAATTGTAAATTTGTAGAATACTTTCATAGAAATTATTAATTACTATATGGTTACGTTTTGTAATTTACAATACGCTTTCATAGAAGTAATATAATTACTAATTACTGGTATCAAAAAGACAAATAATTTTTAAAAGCTGACGATTTGAACAAAGAAATCGATTAAATTTTATTATACTTTATGTTAATTCAATATTTCCAATGAAACAAAATATTTTTTATAAAGGATTTTTTGAGAATCAAATAATCCTTTTGGTTAAGGCTTTTTTCAGTCTGTCCGGTTGAAAAAGTTTTCAAATTGATATTTAAAACAACTAAATATCCTCCAAAAATTATTCAAATGAAGACAATTTGTTTAGGCTTTTGAAAACCATTTTACATTTACCGTGATACGAAAGTTTTAATTTAACAATTCACCAAAATTGATCAAAAGCCACAGCAGACCTTGTAAATTAATACAGGGTACAATCAAATGAGAAATTGCAATTATTCAAATTTCTGTCAGTAAAGGTTCTGGTCATTAAGGTAAATTGTCATTAAAAATAAAGTTAGATTCCGAAATGGCAAGCTAATGAAAAGCACAACAAAATTTCGGTAGTATAAAATATTTCTGCTACTAAATGGACTTATACGTTAAATTATGTTTAACACATTTCATTTAGAAAATTTCTTTTATGATTATACTTTCAAGTAAACCGTGACAGAAACCTCTAAATTGTTTACATAATTTGAAACCGTCGAAGTTTAAAAAAGAGCTCAAAAATAGGACACTTATGAGCTGCTGCGCAAATGTTTATGGCTTGTCTGCGCTCTTGTATTACTAACAAAAATATATGTTCATTAAAATTAATTGCTACAACAAAAAAAAAACTTTACATATTTTTGCTACTACTCGAAACCGGGATGCTTTGCAAAAGAATACCAAAAAAAAAAATTACAAAATTGCAGCAGCAAAAATATCATGCTGCCATTCTGCCATCATAACGAAGAAAAACAAAACAGCAAAAATTAAAAATAAAATAAAAATTGTTAATTCAAAAATTTTGTTAATAAAATTTATGTATATTAACCATTGGTTAAGCCTCTCAATATTATCCACTCATCTTAGACTTATTCGTTTTGTTAATAATTTTCTGTATGTATAATTTAATATATAAAACAACAAGAATTTCTTGATTATAACTATTGAAAGAATGTTACAAGTCACCCATGAAGTCAAATAGCCACAAGGGTTTCAACTTCAAATATAATAATCAATATTATAAGATATTATAAAGCGCGGGCGTCATGCTGTGATTGGAATGTCCAATGTGCATAAATTATAAAAAAAAGAATTATATTAAAGACACAGTTAAAATTCTTTTAATAATTCCCTGTTTCTACATTTCCCCCTTGTAAGTTCCAAATTAAATGGTCAGCAGACGAAGGAGATGTAATTTTTTTAAGATAATATAGAGAGGCATACCAAAGAAGAGAGATTCAAGTGGCTTACATCTATCTATACTGTCTATTGATTTTGGAGGATATATTTTCTTTTGAGTCAGCCAACAACTTGTCAATGGTTTATCGATGATGATGACGATTAACTGGTATATGCTCGAACCGAGAAATAGAGTCCAACAGAAAATTATTAATACAAAAGCAGCATATAAAGCATATAAATTTCAAAGAATGAACCATAAAAAAATAAAACAACAAATCAAGACATTAAAGACTTCAAAATATTCAAAAGAATTAGGTGTTTTTTATTCCTTTTGATCTTTTAAATAAGCGGAGATGATTTACACTATTGTTCATGGTTATGTGGACCAAAACAAAAAAATTATTTATTTACTAAGTGAAGAGTGAAATGGTATCTGGATGATATTGAAAATGAACCCATGAAATTGAATTAATATAAATAAGTTTTTTTTATATATAATTAATGGATATTTCTTTGGAAATTATTTTTAAAAAAAAAGAAAAAAGGATTTTTGAGTTAATTATTAATTAGGTGTGATTTAAATTTTTTTCGAGATATTAAGCTGGTTCACATCTTCAGTTCAATTTTATATGCTTCATTTCATCTTTTCTTTGTCACAGTTTTTGAATAGCAATCCTTAATTGTTACTTATTGTCCTTTTTAAAAAAAATAATCAATTTAAAATTTTTAACCCATTTCTAACCAAACATCAAAATCCTTTTTGAAATCACAATAAACAAAATCTATGCAAATTTATTTCTAGAATTCAACAAAAATTCCCATAAATTCTTCCATTTCCGTAAAATTTTATTCTCACACAGTAAATACTATAAAAAAAGAGCATTACAATTTAATCTGTCTTCTTAATCAAATTTCCAATTTTTTTTTTTGCGCAAATCCTTTATCCTTATTTCAATTACAAAAAAAAATATCTAAATACAAAAATTCACACAACCATAAAAAATCAAATCGACCTCATCATCAACACTGTTTTCAAGGCACACAAAAATCAATCGATCGTAATCAAGGATCTGTAGCGCAATTCAATATCCGCATACTCAATTGTTCTATTCCAAAGAAAAATTATTATTTATTGTAAAAACAACTTTGAACCCTTTTGACAGATTTCCAAAGATTTCGCGATCATCCATTTCTTTGATTCATCGCCTTTAAGATCACAAACGAAAACTAATATCCTTGTACGCGCAGTGTCGCCAAGCATAACAAAAAAAGGTTAATAAACAATGTGACAATTTAGGGCAATTTCCAATCATTGAATTTTCATCATCATCAATTTTAAAATTATATTTATGTTAACCTTTTTAATTTTTACAATTTAGTTAACCCCAATAAATTTGATCATATCGTGACCTAGAAAGAAATCAGAATTATCCTTGTTTCTAGTTTTGTTATGTGACAATTTCCATTGATTTGTAAATTTTGTGAAAAAATCATTTTAATTAAAATTGAAAGCCATAAAAATGGAAAAAAAAGGGTTTTAGATTGTAAATTTTGATTCGATGGTAAAAAAGGGTGAGAAAAGGATTGCAAAATAATTTCCGATAAATTTAATTATAAAGATGAAATTTTTAGCAATGGAACTTTAATTACCTGTTTTTCAATTTTGTACATGATCAATGTGAAATAATAATAAATAAATATGAATAATAATAGAAAGTTAAAGAAAGTTTTAATTATAGCAATACCCAGGGTTAAGTAATTTTAGATTAAAATATTGAGAAAAAATGAACTGAAAACAATTTGTTATTAGTTAGACTGTCAAGGAAGAAATAAACCCAAAAGTTAACAGCTTTGCGTTTCGAAAATAATTAGAATTTAATAAACTTTTGATCAGTTTTCTTTAATGCTAAAGGATCTTTAGAATTTCGGAAAAAAATAATTGATATATTCATGTAAGTTAACAGAAACAATGGCTTCGTCATATAAAAGAAGAAGCCGAATGGTGCCTACAAACTCCACATAAACTTTTAAATCAATTTTATACATGTAAACATATCTATGTTACTGAAGCGACAGTACAGTTCCATATGAAAGACTGTAATAACATAACAACTTGTTAGGCACATGTTTGTAATAAGGCCTGACTCTAACTGAGTCCAATTCTCAACTAAATTTGACGATATTGCTGATAATGTAATTGTGAAGGAATACCTCTATTGATTTTAGATTACTGTATCCACCATATTACAGGGCAGAATCATATTAATGTGAATGTATACATTTTACAACCTTAATGGGTTTTATTCACTTGGATAATTTACTCCAAATATACAAAGAACCTAGAGAAACTTACAATTTTAATCATAAAACTTGTTTGGCTAATATGATTAAATGAGGAGTTAGGATATTAAATCTCGTTGGGTAACCTTATAAATGTGATACTTCCGTTTCACGGCAAAACATCTTTAAAACAATATATGCCGAAAAAACCGAATAAATGGCACTTAAAAGTTAAAACTTATTGTTTTTTGTAGTACTAATGGTGTTGTTTTTCGTGGCCCCAAACTGTTGAACCAGTTCAGTAATGATTTACATTCTATTAATACAGCATAATAATTTATAAACCGCATATTCTATCCATTAAATCTACATTTCAAAGATCCTCTAACCAAGGATCTATTAGAAAAACCAACAAAACCCTTAAATTCCTCTATCAAATTAAATTTTTTATTTTTTAATATTTTTATGTACCAATTCAATCATACATAGATCATCCTTTACATAAATAAAAACAATTTATTTATTTAAATAAAAAGGGTTGATAAATAGAGCATACATCATAAAAAACAGTAGTTACTTTTTCTGCACTAAATAAAGGATATTCGCACAATTATAAAAATATAAAAAATAGGGTTACACTAAATTGAATATTAGGTCATTGCTATAACCGTGTACACAACAAATTTCAATTTCAATTTAATATTCATCCCTAATCCAAAATAGGTAACAACAACAACAACAAAACAGTATCCTTTCTTTTTCAATCAAGAAAGTCGCGCAAAAATTTAAACTACAAAATATTAAATCAATTTTTAGGACCCTTGTAAATTTTGGCACAAATATTTTTTTTTTAGAATCCTTTTTCTTAAAATTAAAATTTATTATTATGTATATTCAAATTTTGCATAAGAATTTCTTTGTATAATTGAATTTTTGTGTAAGAAAATAAAGACGATACGTATAAGGATAACATATAAGATTAGTTTTTAATTGAATTTTCATATGAAACGTATTTTTATATAGAAGAGAGACTTAATTTTTTTTTGCCAACAAAAGATCCTTTTTATTATTATTTGTTTAGTTATTGAAAAAGTTAGATGAAAAAAAAATAAATGTCAAGGATATTTGTCTCATGGTTTTCATAAATACATTTGAGTTTTTTTTTGTGATTCTTATTTCAAGGATATGTTTTGGGTGCTTAACTGAGGATTATATATTTTGCATAGTTGACGATATTATGAAGAAAGTATAGAATTTTCAGTGAATATAGAAAATTTGCATTTTATGAATTTGTAACATTAGAAAGCTAGAGATCAAATTGCAGCATAAAAAAAGACGTATTGTTTGTTAAAAAAATATGTCATTGTGCAGAAATTTTCAATTAAAATAGAAAAGAATTAAATTTTTTAAAGATTATATGCAAATTTTGACAATGACAATTGATTGAAATAAGCCATGTAATTGATGGGAAACAGAAGAAATAGAAAGTTATTTCGTATTCATTTAATTTAAGTCAGCAGAAGTCATATTACAATGATGAGAAAATTGTCAAATGTTTGAAGAATGGCAAAATTTTATATATTGGTTAACAATTGTAAGACTGATTATTCATTAACTTCTGTAATAAGTTAAAATGTATAAAAATATGAAACTTACCTAAATGATTCTTAAAGTTCTAGAGAATGTGTAAAGAACTACGTGATTTATAAATGAGTATCACGAAATTAAACACTGGACTACATGAAAAATCAATAGCAATCCAAAACTATAAAGCCTCATTCTTAAAAGGTTAAAATATCTTCGATAAAAAGAAACTCTTCAGGGATGAAATAAAAGTAACAATGCAGACAAAATGAAACCCTGTACAATAAGAAGAAATTCTTCAAATCAAGAAGAAACTTTCGAGAACAAGAAGAAATTCTTTAAGGCAAATAGAAAGTAACAAGCAGAAGCAAAATTAACACTGCAGACAAAAAGAGACTTTGTAAAACAAGAAGAAATTCTTTAAATCAAGAAGGAACTTTCGGAGAAAAGAAGTAACTCTGTAAGCCAGACAAATATGAATTCTACAGAACAAGAAAAAGTTTTAATACCTTTCGTGTTCAATTCTAGAACACTATTTCGAAGTTCCACCATTAAAAATATGCAAATATAACAAAACGTTTCGACCTACACCGTAATCAGCTCGACATGTATTCCGCTTAATTAATTCTTCCAAAAATATTGAGCCCTTCAATCAATTAATCTGCTATACAAATCTATTTTTACACATGTTCCTGATTTAATCTAATATACTTGTTCCGATTACAAGATTTATTCACCATAAGAGAAGCTCAGATTGACATTCATCAAGTATTATTTAACCATTCACGTGGAAAAAGATGATACATTTAACAGTTCATGTGAAATTTTACTGCCACTTCAATCAATCCAATTCTAAAACTATAAAACACAAAAGGTAATTTATAAACGTTCAATTAATTGACTTAATTTTCAATGATTAGTTTATCAATGTCCAGTCTGTATTATCTTCTTCTTTAAATCTATTAGTAGTTCATGTCAATTTACATTCTAAAAAAAAAAAAATTCTTTTCTTTATCTAATTCACTGTCAATTCTTCGTTTTGTTGTATTGTGAATTAAAGAACACTTTTAAGTAAACGATCACTTTACAATATAAGAAAAGAACTAAAAAAATTTTTTTATGTTTGATGGGATGCTTTTATCTTTTCCATTTATATCATCTTTTTTGTTGTTGTTGTGTTTGTTAACATATAATTCTTTCAATTCGTTTTTTTTGGAAGAACTGTTTGTAGATAAAACGCATCTCATTTAAATATTTCTTTGACAAAAACAGGAAATACCAATTGTTTTCGGGACTATCGAATAAATCGAAAAGAAAAAATGCTTTATAAAAGTCACTTTTTTATAATAATAATAATAATAATAATAAATATTCCTTGTTTCAAAACCGGCGATCAAATCCAGTATAATATTTAGTGTCGCTCGGTTCTATCCATCATTTATAGGTAAAATATGTTCATTTAATATCATGATACTTTAACACTGAATAACAAAAGATGAAAAGCGGACGACATCTTGATTCATTTATAAAAAAAAACTACTCAAACTTATACACTCATATTTTAAATTCCATTAAAAATCCTAAATTTCGTTTGAAAAATGCGCAAACATAACAATTTTATTTATTTTTATTGGAACCCACACTTTGACTTAAGAGGGTTCAATTTTTTTTTGTTAATAAATGCCTAAGAACAGTGGCTCTGTGCTTGTACAGCCGTTTAATATAAGAGGATCTTAAGCTACAAAGCTGATTCTTTTAAACTATTTGATATATAATGTAACGTTAAGAAGGGATATATCTAATAAAATTCCTAATCATATACCCGCCATTTGCTAACCATCCCATTAACAGTCAAAACTATTTCAAAATATAAAATTTAGAGTCACGAAATACACGATTGTCGTGGATGAAATTATATAATTTCAAAAATACGAGAATTAATGATTTCTAAATTCTTTGAAAATGAAGGCAGCAAAAAATAAATAAATAATAATTATTAAGAACTTCGAATTATTGAATTGAAAAAATAGGAATTATAAATGCAATTTTTACTCAAAATGCAACAAGAACGCCTGCCTGTCTGTGAACTAACCAGACATTGTGGCACCGACAATAACAACAATTTTTTTTTTCTTATAATACATTTTTTTTTGTTATTTTTCATTTGAATAAAAATATGAATTTATGTTATTATGTTGTTGTATGTTGTGTATCTGTGTGTACTGAAAGATTGTTTTTTTTTTATGTTATGTTGCAAGTCTTTAAATCTTATGCATTTTGAGAGTATGTTCTTTTGGTTCGGTTGATTGGTTTGTTGGCAATATAATATTTATTTATAATTTTTGTTGGTGTTTCTTTTTTCTTGTTGTTAGACATTTAAAGATTTTCGATATTATTAAATGAAGTTTTTTTTTGTCTGTTTATAGTTGCGTTATTGTCATTTTGATAATGAATTATTGGATGGAATAGAATTGTTGATCAAACTTTTTGATTTCAATAGATTTGGAGTGAAAATTTAATTTAAGTTAATCGGATGCCAATCAAATGAAATATCATTTTGAACTCATTTAAGAAGGATACCGATTCCATTTGATATCTATATTATTCTTGGCATCTTAATCTATCTCGTAATGAATGGTTTGCAAAATTTGTTTGCTAGATTAACAAGAATTTTCGTTGAAATAAGATAAGCTGATTTTAGAAATAATTAAAATAAGTGTAAAACGATAACAAGGTTGTCCATTACTCTTAATTGAAAATATGGCTATCATTAAAGAACTAATGGCAAAGTTATAATAAAAATCCCATTAGATTAACTACAGTTTTTCATATGGATATCAATTCCACTCTTGTCATCTTCCACTGTATTTTGATCTTTTTCATAATCTTGAAATTTCGGTTGATTATAATTAATTTGTGACTGTAATACATTGTAATTTTTTTCTAGTTTCTTAAAAACTCAATTCCTTTGCAATGTTGCCATTTTTATGAGAATGGCAACATTGCATTGAAGTGTATTCTGATCAATCTATACGCTCTTTTAATGAGTTTCAATATTCAAGTTCTTCTTTTTAACTTATTTAAAACGTGACTTTGTTACATAATCCTTAATTTACTAACGCCTTATGTCTTTTTTGTTCAAAATATTTAAGGATTTACAATCCTATGAATTCATATCTCCTTCTTCTAAGCATTCTTTAAATACCATTCATATTTAAAAGCTGTTATAATTTTCTTTATGACTGATTAATTTTAATTTTTTATTATTATTTTATTGTTGATTCCATTTCAATCATTGGAAATTATAATAGAAATTATAATAAAAATAAAAAAACATATGTAACATTTGTATAAATAAAAATGGTTTTAAAAATTTTAATATTCATTTTTATGATTCTGAAAGAATTTTGAATTTTTTGTTATTATTATTATTATGTTATTTAGCCCTCAAGCTAAAATTTATTTAGTCTTTTTTTATGAAAAGTAATTTGAATTGAATCGAATTTCCAAAGAAAAACTAAAATTATTATAGCAGTTTTTGTTGTTTGTTGTTGATTGGTTATCTTTTACAAAAAAAAAAAAAAAGAAATAGTGGCAGAAGCAACATTAAACTGACAGTAATATAGTGGGTCTTTTTTTATTCCAAAGATTTAGTATTCTATTTTTATGACATTTATATAGAAATATTTTGAAGCTAAATGATGGCTATAAAAAAGTCGTGTCAAAAAAAGAATAGAGTTTGTTTTTTTCTTTTTAAATGGTAAATGAAAAACAGACCATCATGCAAAAGGGCAAAACAATTAATTGCAAGGTGCGTCAAATAATGTGTAAGAAAAAATTTATGATTAAAAAAAAAAATTAATGTAAATTAGTATTTTTTGTTAGAAATAAACATTTATTATGAATTTTTATTAGGGAATCTTTCAGCTAGAAAAGTTTGTACAAAATGTCAATAAACAAAATTTTAATATTATATTTAAAAAACTGCATTTTAATTTATATTTTAATTCATTCAAAGTTAATTTAAAGAAGACATTAAATTTTACTTTATATAGAAAAATGCTAAATGATTTCTAACACAAAAGTATTAAGCGACGAACCTGATTTTTGTTTTGTATTAGATTAGATTGATATTTAAGAGATGGTTAAAAGATTGTTCTGATCACTGCAATTTATTCTAATTTCAGTCACAACCACCTCGAAGTTGCTAAAACATTTTCCTTCTCGCAGATTCTATATTATTATCTTCCCATACGTTTACAGAACGTTTCTATAGAGTAATTTTAATTTTGTCGAGATTGATTGATCTGTAATAATACACTCATATTAACTCTCGAATCTTAATTTTCTAATGTTAATGCAATTAAGCTCCTCGAATATCTCAGTCTCTCCTTACACATACTCCAATCCTCCAATATATATATTTATTTTGGAAGTGGGCAATCATTTTTTTTGCTTCGCCTTTTAGTGTCATTTAAAGAAATTGCAAAATGGCTCCAATCTAATGTGATAAGAGTGATAACTTGTTCCTTGACTTCAAATTTTTAAAAACCTTTATATAAACTGAAATATTTACCTTCAATACGGGCAAATTTCGTTTTTGTAATGACCTAAATGACAGTTGAATACTGTGCAAATAGGAGCGAGTTGATTGAGGAAATTACTCTTAAAATTTCCATACTCGCATAAAACTGGAATCCAAGTAAAATCTTTTAATCACTAATTTTAGTATAATTTAATGATTTTTCAAATACTTTATATATTAAAAATAACAAATTTGAAACTTAATTTTAGTTTCTCACATTCAAAAATCTCATTCATTTTCGAATTACTAATCCTTGTAAGACAGGGTTTCTGTAAGAATTCGAAAAAAAAAATCATTTCCTTAACTAACAAAACAGTCCACCTTTCAATTTTGAATCCAAACGATTTTTTTTTTTTGCAAAATTGCACCCTTATCTCAAAAATTATTAATTTCCCATTATAAAGTTTCACCCTTAATCTTAATGGCGCGAAATTACAAAAATTCATTTGCAAATTTTTAATTCCTTTGGCTGTTTTTTTTTGTTGTTGTACCTATCACTCACAAAATAAACAAACAAATAAAAAAAAAATTACAAATTTTTATTCTTAAGAAAAAAATATGAATGCAAAAGATACTAAAAGATTTTCTTGATTTTTGTTCATAATTTTTAAATATTACAAACTGAAAAATCAAGCATACAAAAAAAAAAAGACGGACACATAAACACAGAAAGTCGTTTTCTTTATTCTATAAATTTTTGATTTGCCTAATCTGACACTTTGAAACCGGATTAAACAATAAATGTAAAAAAAAATATAAATAAAATAAAATAAAATATTTTATATAAATAAAAATAATAATAAAGATAATTTTTATTAAAATAGGAAAAAAAAAAAAACAATTTAAAGGGAATAAAAAAAAATATTTAACAAAATCATTTTTTTAATGTTGAATTTTTATGAAAGTTACAAAAATGTGGATTGGTAAAAAATTGATCGTTACGACAGAACCGAATACAGAAACTTAGGAATCTTCATAAAGTGGAGATTAACCTTAATCTATTAATGTATTAATTGAATTGGTACTTAATACAGTTCACATTTAAAAAGCTAAGTTTGAAAGTTGAAATTAATATTTTGTAAAGTTTTCATTTGGTTCAGCTATGCCTAATGTTGAATCATATCCCCGCCTAGCTGGAAAGGGTTAAGTTTTACAAAACTGCATTTTCAATTAAAATCGGTATCTTAACAATTAAATATATTTTTTTAGTGAATTTATTAAAAACTTACTCAGTAATTTAATAGCTTCAATTTAATTATGTTTATTATAAATAAAGTCGTCACTAACCTGAAAAAAAATAAAAAAAAATAATTAAAATTATTTGATTAAAATTAAAGAATTACTAAAAAAAATCTTAATAATTGGTTATTTAATAAAATGAAAGTGTCCAACATTCCAGAACTTATAACTTTTACGAATAATTGTATAAGATAATTTTAGCTCATTACGAATTTTTATCTATTTCATTGTATTTATAATACCATTATTCCTTTTAGGAACCTTTCTAGTAAGGACACTTAATGCTTAGCGATAATGCAGAGGATACAGAGATGAACGTTAGATAAGTAAACACTTTTGGTGTCATTATTCATCTCTCATACATCTATCTCATTTTTAAATGCATTATGAAGAAACTTCACGAATCAGTTTAGGATTAAAATAGATTGAAAACGAATTCTAAAATTTGTTCGATTGAGTTGCTGGCTCAGCCAATCACAGTGCCATGTGTAACGTGAAAAATATGCAATGGTCATAATTCTGATCTACGTATATGAATATGAACCCCAGTGCATCCCCATTTCACTCAATTTAATTCAATGTTTCAAATGATTTTATTCATTTACAATAATTATTCAAGTAATTACGAAAATAATTAAGTGATTTTGTTATTGCGTTGAAGAGGAATAACTATTTACAGACTCACATGCGTACAGACAAGGATCTTAAAATAATTTCTGGGAACCTCAATAATTTGTTATTAATTATTATATTTTTTGATCGTTGAAATTAATTTTTTAAACGAATTATTCATTCCAATAACTTCGTAACCTATAAGTATATTTCAGTATTGTTTCAAGGGAATTTAGACTATTTTAAATTACCTATTAAAAACCAATTCAATTAAGAAATCGGTAAGAAGAAGACATTCGTACGAAAGAATACCGATACATCACACGCTCTGCAAAGCAATTATCAATGAATAATTATGTGACCATTAATTTTAACTCAGCAAAAATATAACATTCTGGATGGAATTGCCCTTCTCAAAAGACAAAAAGCATCACGGTATGATGATATACATTTCATTCACCTAACAAGTGTTTCATAATTCAAATATATTCACCTGACCTCCTCAAAAACTTAATGAACATATATGTCATCTCATTAATGTAATCAATGGATTTCACTATACCAAATATTTTAGCGCCTACTCACAATAGTGCCGGATACTTAATAATTATGACGTACAGTGAAACCGATCTGACAGGAAGAAATAAACTTTAACTAATTTATACTTCAAAATTATATAAGAAAACAATATTAAAAATTAAATAATTAGTGTAAATTAAGAATGGAAATAGAGTCTGAACACTGTCAGTTCTCTTAACTATAAATAAATTCAAAAATGAAATTGAATCAGTTATAAGTTCTTTAAAACTTGTATTGATATCTTCTTCTTTCTAAGGCTTCGTTACAACGTAAAGTGTCATTTCTTACTTCAGACTATCTTCTTCACTATTAATATTTCGTTTACAACAGACTGTACTTCTAGACACAATATTATGGCTATTTCTGACCAATTTTCAGGATAGCGATTATATATATTAATATCAACTTATACGGTCATCTAAAAGAATATAATATTTTATTTTGTATTATTAAAAACTTTAATATTATAGCCACTAAATCAAAACAAAAATCGAAAAAAAAAAAAACATTAATGTTCACTCTAGAAGATTATGAATAGAATCATTCTCCACAATACACTCAACAATAGTAGATTTTTATATTTATAACTCAAATACGTACTTATCGTATCCATCCAACCTAAAATATATAAAGATTCCCAAATCATATCAATTTTAATAAAATATGCCATTTAAAATCATATTTTTATATTTCCATATTATAAAAGTTCTTGTTTATTTTTTGTGGAAGAGAACAATCTTGTATCGAGTTTTAGTGAAGTTTGATTCATCTTTTCCAACATATTTATATTAAAAAGGTGGTACAGCGCATATCATAATAATTTGTTCTTTTTTTTTTTTACTACACACAAGAAACATCATAAAAAAAGTATCATTTTATATGAATCAGTAATAAATTAGCATTAGTCCATTGTATATGAGACAGTTTTACATTTTTTTTTGTTGTAACCATAGAGGAGCAAAGAGCCAGTTTATTTTAAAGAATCGGGCTATAAATGCAGTGGTGAAGAAACATTATATTATGGTAGGTAATCATTTATATAGTCAAAATAACAATAATTCTTGGTGTTATGTACTTGAGGTGTAAAAGAATTTAATATCTATTGAAACACTGCTAAAAAAATTTAATAGGAAATAAGAGGAGGTTTATAGAGATCGAAAGAGGCTGATCATTGTCAACTGTATATGATAGTGATTATTAAAAACATAATTGAAGCAGTGATCAAAAGAAGACTTGATGAGAAATAATCCAAATCGCCCTTAGTATCAGTATATATATTATAATTAGATAAGATAACAAAGGTGTCGTTGAGGCAGAAGAACGAATTTCCACCTCCCTACACTGCGAGCTAAAGAGATCTATTTTGCATACCCTACTAATATTTGGTCAGTTAATACGCAGGCTTCTGTAGAAGCATAGGGTTTTTCTGACGGCCAGACCCCTAAGTTCAGAAATCCGTTACCCAGGTATATCAGCCTTTTTCGGGCTACAGCATCGCAATCACAAAGGATGTCTTCCGCAGATTCATCATCATCTGAACCAATACTAACTATAATCAGACTTTCCGATTTTGTTTAGGTGATACCTGAGCGTGCAGTGGCCCGTGAACAGGTCAGTTATTGTACGTAGCTCGGTTTTGTTGAGTGTGAGGACTTCTTTAGCCCTTTTGTTTGAGAAATCTAGTAATCGCTTCCCTTGGCGTATATTATAATAATCCGGTGGATCTCAGCTGAAGCTGCTAGGACAGCAAATAATAGAATATGTTACATACGTCTTTTGCTTTCTACTCTCAAGAAGTATCATCGGAAAGGATTTGTAATATTTATTTAGTTTGATAGTTTTGAAAAAGTGTAAGCACTACAATAATTGAAATTCTTTTATTTGTCAATGAAAGAGGTTCGAGTCAGTGAAGTTGTTTACAATAAGAATATTTTATAAATGGGCCAAACCATGAACAAATATTAGTCTCGTTATAAGTGATGGACACTAGTACTAAGATAGTAGTGGCCCACTAATATCTTAATAGTCAATATTCGAGCCTCAAATTAGTCTGTTTTCGGAATTTTAAATTATAACAATTAAAAAAAATCAAAGGGGAATTCAGTTCAAATTATTCCAACCCTTAAAAAAAAATTAGCCTTGTTTACTTTTAAACTCCCACATTCTAATTTTATCTATAAAAATATTTCTTTAATAATTTCTATACAAAATTCCGTACAGCAACAATTTACACATTTTTAACATCGGTGTCGAATTATTTACAAGATATATAATTTCTTGTCATTTGCAATTTACTTTTATATCGCCAATTTTTGCCGGTATTCCAACCAATGAAAAAAATAATTCTTATTTTTATTTTTCATGTTGTCGTAATGTGTGACATTCGACATCAGAATTGTGCAGTCCAAAAATAAATGTATAAATCAAACAAGTCCGTTTTCAATATTTTGTATGCGCGCGCGTAAACTGACAAAGTTATGTATACGCGTCTACAATTTGTTTCGTATTTTTGTTATTGTAAAAAGTATAATAATTTATAGTTTATTTAACATAAAATGTTTAAATATATTTAATTTAATTTAACTTTAAAGGTCAGAATCAGAAAATATTAAAAGAACAAAAAAATCATTTAACATCATTTTCATTAATGTCATTATAGCTTAGCCTATTTTTGAAAGACAGTCCAGCCTGTGTGGCATTGAATTTTTATTATAAGGAATAAACTGACAAACTTGAAGATGATTTGTTGAATTTATAGTTATTTAAAGAAAAACGATTGTCATAATAATCATAATCGTATAGTTTATATGCAAATTATATATAGAATTTGAAAATCAAGTTTCGCGTTTAACACTTTTGTTTTTACATGATCGAATAAATGAATTTTATTGTTAATAATTCGTAGATTTTTTAGTTGTAATGAATAAAAATAATAAATTCGAATTATTGTCTTATAAATGAGTGTTTTTCGCTCAACCGACACAATAAAATTGATACAGTAAAATTGATTAATTATTAAAATCGAGTTTCGCGCTTAACATTTTTGTTTTTACGCGATCGTATAAATAAATTTTGTTGTTATAATTCATAAAAGTCGGTATTAGTTTTAATGTTTACAGCTTATAAGCTTCTTTAATTTAATTATTATTTTTTAATATTTTTAATGTCAGTTCCACAACGATACAATAAAATGTTCCGACCATTAGGATCTGTTTTTTGTTTATGTATAATTATATGGATTTTAAAATCGAGTTTCGCGCTTAACACTTTTGTTTTTTCTTGTTAAATGACGATGAATATCAAGTTTCGCGCTTAACATTTTTGTTTTTGGTTGATAAAAGACTGTGGTGATCAGGATTTTATTGATATAAAAGTATCATTTTAATGAGTCAATAAAAGGGTCTCACTATTACCAGGTAAATGTAAAGTTTCTTGGCTAAAATGGAACATTTTGATAGTAATTCACATTAAATTAGTATAAAATGAAATTACTTCAATCTTAAAAATTCTCTGTAATCAGAAGAATATCGAAAACTTTAATTCAATAAAGATAAATTATATTAAAAACATAATTTTAATTGCGCGGTACCAATAATTCAATTCAAAACCCAAAACACAAAACCAAAAGAATTTCGAACTATTGAAAAATAAAATATGAATTGAATTCTGTGCAATGAATTATTTTATTTTTCAATTCAACAATCACAAGGCAAAGTATTCAAATTATTTCCAAAGCATTCAAATTCTATAACAATTAATTTTATTCTAATTGACTAGCTGCCAAAATTGACCCAATAAAACCACCAAAATAAATAAATTTTTCTTTAAAACCAACAAAAAAACCGTGTAAATTCCAATTTTATTCAAATATTTTTCATTGGAAAAATTATTAAAATATCAAAATAATCAAATGAAAACATAAAAATTACCATAATCTCATTGATCATCGTTTACAACAATTGTGGATTTCTATAAATAGTAAAATAAATTTATTAAAATAAATCAAAATAATTACAAAAATAATAAATATTTTTTTTATTTTTTTTTGTATAATCAAATATGGCCTCTGCATGGGTTCCAAATTGTCTGGTATTTGTGAGACGTTATGGCGACTAGAAACAATTTTTCTTAAATAAATTTATTATTATTTTTTTCGTATCTACGTTTTTTTGGTATTTTTCCCAACTACACGCCAAATTAAACAACGAAAGTCTGACAATCAAAAAAGATTATCGGTAAAAAGAAAAGGGTTTTTTATAAAAATTAAAGAAACAACTTCAAAATAATAATAATAATAATAAATGTGTGATTTTGTGACCCATAGAGTGCAAATGCCCATCAATATTGTTCAACAATTTTTAAATTAAACCGCACATTGTCTGAAAACTTCTACTGGGAAAATATCAAACAAACATCATGAAAAAATTTGAAGAGAATTATGATTAAACTAACAATTTATATGCTTGCGCCGCATTTAAATATTTTCAATGTTTTGCTTCTTTGTGGGCTAATCAAGAAGAATCCAATTTAGACCAAAAAAATAATCAAGAACCAGCAACAACAACAACAACAACAAAAACTAATAAATTTTAATTCTTTTCATAATGTCGAAAATTGGATAGATAAAACAACAATTTTTCTTGTTCTTCGTGTCGATGATTATAAAAAGCTGAGGTGTCGGTTTATTAAGTCAAGGTATGAAAATTCATTTGTATAAATTTTTTTTTTTATTATTATTATTATGGGATTTCTTGTTGGACTCATCTTTTGATTCGGAATTTGGAATTAATAATATACAATTAGAAGAAAATAAATTTTAACTGATCTTGAAATCATATAAATAAAAAAAAACGTTATCATAAATGCGGTGACCATACAAAATGTATTTGTAAATGACACTGTGTTTATGAGTGGTTGTTTGGGATATGTAAAATGGAATCGAATTATGTAGGCAAGTAAATATTGGATACAATTTGTAAATACTGAATAAGAATCTACCCTTCGTCCCTTTCTTCAAAGGACGCAGTCCCTATCTTGAGTAATACATCTCTTAAATTTAAAATTTGTCCTTTTTGGGTCCTATTTCTACTAATGTTTCATTTGTCCCGTACAGTTCAAAATCAAAAAAACATCTTCTTTTATATCTCAACTTTAAATCACATAAGTGTGAAAATCATTCTTTTAGGCGACAACTTCAAATGCAACATTTTTAAGTATAAATACAAGGCAATTTCACTATACTGAAAAAAAATTGGCCCTGATTGAAGGTGTCTAAGCATAGCACATAGTGCAACATATAATAATTCATTTGCCCCACTGATTGCACGTTATTGTTATTTATGAAATGTTTCAATATTAGAAATTCCCTTGTGTAAGGACAAAATCATTTCATTAATGATTTCTTTTTTTGTTAAAGCTAGAATAAAAGACTGTCTAGCTAAAGTTTGAAATTATTTTCGCGAAATTGTTCGCCGTATTTATAAGTTTCAAGATATTAAGTAAATTCAGTCAGTATTAAATTATTCTGATTTAGTATTTAGAAGTGATTAAAATGAACTGATTCTTCGTTCAAATATTCTGATTTTACAATTCAAAGGGCAAGATAGCTTCAAACTTAAATACAACATTTTTATTCAGTAACAAATCACAAAGTTACTATAATTTTTATTAACAGATGCACAATTATACAGTGTAATATTGATCGCTTTTAAATTCGATTTATGACAGCTTAATCTTGTTTGATTATACCCGATACAATTGAAGAAGATCATCAAGTAATTGAATCACAAAAGAACGAACTCTGTGTAATCATTAGAAGAATTAATATGACCAAGAAATACAAAGATAAAAAAATATATGGAAGGCTGAACTATGCTTCCAAGCTGAATTTAAAGGAAATACTTTTGATTATTAATACTAAAGCACCATAATCTTCTTATCTCAGATTTTTTAAGCAAGTCTTCTATAATTTAACTATGAGTTTCTTTAATACCAATACTGACATTTGCATTTCCAGATGAAGCTGTCAAATAACTAGTCATAATGAGATACTGTAAAATGTTCAGGAGACAGAATCTGTCGAGTATATCATCATATTCATCTAGTAGAGGATATAAAGCACGTATACGATGCCTCAGTAAATCTTGGTATACGTGCCTCAGTAGAAGAAGCAGTTTTAGCAATAGAAGATAAAATAAAATTTTAGTTAGTATAGGTTTTTGCAAGAACTATTTAAATAATGGAATAAAAATTTGTAAGAAAAACGGAAGAGATTATGTAGTAATGGTTGGTTCAGTTATCCCTATATGAGAAAAAGTGGAATAAAGTTTGGTCTTATAGAAAATTAAATAACGTTCCCTAAATATGTGAAAAAATTAGACTGATATGAAAATGGGATATTTACTTCTTGAAATTCCTCAATTTGGGAAAAAAGCGTTCGGACCTCTTTTACATCAAGCCATTTAATTTTCTATATTTCGGATACCCTAAAAAACATCTTTGTGATATTCAATAAAAATAATATAAAATGAATTGAAAAAAAAATCGTCCTTTATTTTTCTCCTGTATTATTCAACAAGAAATTATATACCATATTTATATCACCTGCTGTGAATTCATTAATACCATCTTCTCGGTCTTTATATACCTAAAAAAAAAATTATAAAAGGATTTCTATAAAAACAAAATTGATACACGCGCTTAGTAATAAACGAGATTTTATAGAATATTTTAAATATTATTATTTTATAATCCACGCTTATAACGCTTTTATTTTGACGATTCACAAAAGAAAATTGTATAATAAAAAATTGAAAATATTATTATAAAAACAAATTGTATTAAAAAAATTATTGAAAAAAAGGATTAACATTTTTTTTTATTCATAAATACCAGAAATTTCAAAATATACTTTTGAAATTCAATTGCTAGAAATGGTCAAGTTTGGTTAAGCTAAATTATTCATCAATTTTAGCATCATCAATTATGCTTCTTCACAACGCTCTATCATTTTCCTTCAGCTACCAATTTTGGATCCTTAAGCTGTTTAAATCTTATTCGAATTGGTTTATCCAACTTATCTTCGCCTGTCCTCTGTTTCTCGTTATTATCAGTTTTTTATCGGTGAAGTTTTTACGGATCCTTACGGAGCATGAGTTACATAACCTGCCCATCTAAAACGTCTTGATTTAATGTAACAATTTTCAATATTTCGATAGATTTTCCAATATGTATTTTGGTAATTTGATTAAATTTATTTACATTTTCTTTATTTTTCTTTTATAATTCAGTGTTACACTTCAAATAAATACAATATGGCGGAATATAAAATGAATATTTGTTGTCCATACTGTCAAAGTACTTTATTATGTTCATTATTGTCTGTTTATTGTACGACCAGTTGGAATCGAAATGTTTTGTAGTGATAATACAAGAGAATATTTTGAATTTTTCAAAAAATTTATATACAAAAGCCTATTGGCAATAAATCATCAAATTGTAAAAAGTTTTATTTAAGTTTTATTTTTTAATAATAATAAACATAATAAATATTTATTAAATTTTGATATATTAATGTATTTTATTGAAAAGATTCGATTTATACTGCAAAATAATATTTATTTTTATATACCTTGTTAAAAATTTATCGAAAAAAAATCATAATCAAATGAGAAATTTCCAAAAAAATAATGTCTAATACTTCAAGGTCCGATCGACTCACCCGGTATACCTCGATTAATTAGTTTAAAAAACCAATATATTTCTAAAAGTAATCCGGTAAGAAATGATATCCGGCGGGAAATGATCATAATTTTTTTCGCCTAAATGGAGAGCGCAAAAGACCATTGCAACCTTATCGATCTATTGAACGTTTACAACCCTATAACCCGTTTCTCTACCTCAATCTTATAGACTTTAAAAATATAAAGATTTTAGAGGTGACCAGTTCTTCGGGGGTGAGGAAAAATTCCAGAGAAAATGTTGACTTCTTCTTACGACTACCTCGCAATTACAGAGAATATGTTTTGTTGATTCTTTGTCATTTAGGTAGAAACGGCAGATACCTGTTACAGCTAGATCCATTTTGTTAAGATGGTAGTATAATGGACTGTGTCCTGTCATGATGTCTCTTTCGAAAAGTTTAATTATGTTTTCCAGTTTTGTTTTGTATAAAAAAAATTATTCACATATCAAAGAACAAACTTTGATGCCAGAACAAACTACACTGAATATATTTAAGCTAGTATCCATGAATTTAATCGAAAAGGAATATGAATTTCATATAAAATAGCAATTATTTCTCTATGAAATTTTGTAAGAACTTTGGTTTCCCAGAAGAATTATTCTGGGATCATTTCTTTTTTTTTGTAACCAATTTGTCTAAATCAATTGGTATAGAAAAATTAATTGATAAAAACTGATCAGCCACTAATAAATAAATAAGATCAATTATTCCAAAATGATATTCAGGATCATCGTGATCATGATAACGATGACGAAAGGAAAGTATTATTTTACCAATATTTACGAATGCATAGTAAATTGATTGTAATTACCAATCAAATTTATGTCATTTGTTGTTCATTTTTTGCATTAAATAATTGCAGTGACAGTAACTGATGAAGCTAGCAATCACTGTCAATAAAGATATTAAGCAGTTTCCAAAACACACGTCACTCCTTATAATATTTCTACGGATGAAAGTGATCAACTAGAATTACAGAAAACAAATATTTCGATCATTGATGTAGTTAAGTCCAAATATTTATCGAAATTTGGTATTAAGGCGATTATTTTACAATTCATCTCTAAATTCTGTATGACTCGCTGTTTTAATTGATCTAGAAGATTTAATAAACTTCGTATTTCGAAAGCCTTCCAACATATTCTAAAATATCTTCAGATTGGACAGTTTGCAACCGTTACATATGTATCTCAATCTTATAACTCTATGATAAACCAAAATATTTAGATCTTTTCACACCCATTTTTATGTCACAATTTTAAAGTTCATTCAATTTCATTACAAAAAAATAAAGTTAACCCAATTATATTAAATAATCAACTTAACAATGGCAATTATCTACCTTCATAACAAAATCACAAAAAATAAAAATAAATACAATTCAAATTTACGTAGTAGCAACATAAATATTAAATCCCAATATCAGAAAAACAAATTTTTATTATGATTATTATTATTAAATTGTTATGTAAAAGAAGGCAACAAATCTAAAAGTAATTTTTCTTATTTTTTATATTATATAGAAATAATAGTAATGATTACGATCACATAAATTTCAAACAGTATTTATATAATAACTATCTGCATAAACTAATTGAATGTCAACAAAATCATCTCAACAATTTTATTTTTTTGTCCACCCTCGGTTAATAAATCTATTTATCAACTGCCTCACTCCTCCCAAAAAAAAAAAAACTTCTTTGTGAAGGAAATAGTTATTATAGTTTAGAAGTAATAAAAATAAAAATTTCATTTCATCAAAATTAGCATAACAAGAGTTAAAATGAACACATAAAATCATATTTCAGAAGACAAGATCATTTTATGAATATAAAAGAGATTTTATTTGTTTGTTATAAATTTTATTTTGTCAGAATTTTAAAACAGGAGAGTATTAAGGGAATCTTAACTGTTATTTATGATGAGGAAAATCTTATGGTCAAAATGGTAGCAGACACGACAATTGTAGGCCATAATTCATTTTTGTTGCATCCAAATTCTATATAATTACGCTGTAAATAATAGAAGCATCCCATTTTCAAGAATTAATATTGAAGGGATGTAAAGGTCATCCCAACTTCATCTATATAAAGAAAATAAACGGCTTGAGGTCAGTACGACCCCCTTATCTGGAAGATTGATAAGCTTTCTTACCGGACACTAGAGGGTTTTAAAAACATATAAACGCATTAGAATTGATAGAAGAAACTCCTATCGATTGGAATAAAGCTGAAAAATCCAAATCCCTACGGGTTCTAAAGCATTAGCATGTAACATTGAAGGTGACAGAAGCTCGATTTTATGGTTTATCTGAAAATGAATGTAAATTCTAATATGTAAATTCAAGGCTCTAATATACAAACGGCTAGTATCATTTAGGTGGTAACATGTTCGGAATCTTCGAATTACATTAAAATTGCTATACAACTTTATAAACATAGCTAAAAGGAATATGGTGAAACGTAACTTAGCTACTTGCTGAAGTTTAAAACGTTAAATGCAATTACAAGATAATTAAATTAGTTTATCTTGTCGAATATTTCAAATTAATTCCAATATAAAAGCCATTTCAATCACAAATACGTTGACCTCTTTACCTATGAGTATTCGGCAAGCAGGATTTAAAACACCTTATATTTGAGCTAAAATTAAATTACAGATTACTGCAATTATTATATATATACAGTGATGAAGGCAGTTCTTAATCTTACTGTGTACCAAAAATTGTTCATTAGTGATAAATACCTCTTAAAATACTTCGAAAATTCTTTTAAGGCATATTACATGCCACGGAGAAGATAAAACCCAATTTCTCAATAGGAAAATTAACTTAAGGCAGATTATGTCACATCTATTTTGTCACAGCCTAGAAGAAGTCTGTGAATACTACAATTTCAAATAGAATAATTCTAAAATTTCAAATTAATTTGTATTAAAAACTTAATCACCAGCCCAATATCTGAATTCACACTAACCTAGTACCTGTCAATCACTACTCGATTCCATTAAATCAATAATATTATAAATTATTACAGTGATTTTTCATGTTTAACAAAAAAAAAACCCAAATATTATTCTTTTTACAAGTTACTCCGAATTCCTTTTTTTGCTCCAATGCACGTGCTTTTAATTCAAAAATCTAAAAATAAAATCCATCAAAAAATACCCAAGAGAGAGACAGTTTAATGTGCATCAAGTCATAAAAAAAAAAAAAAAAAAGGGATTCCGAAAATTTCATCATAAATATTAATGTGATCTTCACCGATGAATTTTCAATATTTCTTTTTTTTTCGGGTTACATTGAGTAATGTGTACTGCGCAGTAGTATTAGATGAGATGAAGAATTTTAGTTAAATTAAGTCATATTTTACAATATGATTATATTATTTTAAGCCAACACAGTACAAAACTCTGGGGGGACTGGAATAACTCGAAATATTCAGCATGCAGTTAAATTTTTTTATGAATAAAAAAGGAGTAACATTATAAATCGAGTCTACAACCTACATTCAAAATAATGAAAATATTAATTAATGTGTAAATGAGCCATGGAATTGTCGGGATAAATACGAAAGATTAATAAAAAAAGCAATGTTCATTAAAGCCACCATGAAATTACACGTCACAATAATAATTCTTTACAAAATTTTCGTGTAAATTTATTAATTTTTGTGGTGGTACAAAATTAACAAACAAATTCTAATATAATAAAAAACTACATTTAATTTTATATAATAATTCATCCATGGAATTGAACAAGGTGTTTGCACATGTAAATCATATTTTGTATGCAGAATAAAAAATAAAAAACAACTTAAATTTTTCTTTTATTGTAATAAGTTCATATTATAATCCTTGCGTTGTCGTGTGATGCCAACCACCAAAAGAATTACCCAGTTAATCAAAAAATTTTTTACTACGTATATGTAGAAAATTTTATTATATGGAAAGCTGTGAAAACTTGTTGGTTGATGAAAAAAGATTTTCTGAATATGTACGACCTACAAGTTTAAATCAACTGCGCGATAATTACGAGTACTTATAGAATAATTATGAATGTTGTAATGGATTTGAGATTCAAAAATTGTTAAAATATAAATTATGACTAAAAATTGAAATTCAGTCCACCGGTCAGTTTTGGTTCCGGTCAGTAACTTTAATGGACCCAATTTGAATGAAATTTGGAATCGGTGGGTGTTACGATACCGTCCATATACAATTTTGTCACGGTCAGTAATTTTAATAGGTTCAATTTAAATGAAATTTAGCACAGTTTGATTGAAATCATGATCTCGTCGAAAATATGATTTAGTTGCGGTCAGTAACTTCCGTGGGTCCAATTTGAATGAATTTCGTACAAGTTGCAGGTTGGTATTATGATCCCGTCGAAATTATGATTTAGTTGCAGTCAGTAACTTCAGTGAGTTCAATTTGAATGAAAGTTGGCACAGCTTGGAGGCTGGTATTATGATCCCGTCGAAAATATGATTTAGTTGCCATAATTTCAGTAATTTCATTTTATTGGATCCAATGTTAAAATTTGATATACAGGGAGTCGGTTTTGTACTGAATCATTTTTATATGGCACTTTCAATTTATTATTGTAATATATTTCTGCAACCTTTATTATATTTAGTTAATGTTAAATATTCCTGACAAAATTGCGAGAAATCCACTGATGAACATAAGTACTAGTTATTTCCTTCCCCTATATTAGCAGTTATTTCCGCGAATTATTTTACCATGTTGGTGAATATATGGTCGTGTATTTTCAATGATTTTTATAATCCCTGAATGAAAATTCCATTTTAGATTATACATCAAAATTTATTGTATAAACGCATAAGAGCTTGTACTATACAAAAAGTTTTACAATGTCCTATTTGGGTGGTTGGTCCAAAACAAAAAAGGGAATTATAAAAAAACTTATAAAAAAAAATGTCGCTACAGTACAAATTGTCCAATAATAGAAAGGTATAAGGAATTTATTTATTTTTATATTTTGTTTTGGTAAGGTTGATCTCAAAATGACCATCATATTTATTAGTCTAAATATAGAATGGAATTTAAGGTTTGACCAAAATTGGTAATAAAAAAAAACATTATTATATTTGGAAAAATTGATACTTTTTTGTAAATCATAAATCAAATAAAAAGGTCAATTTGAATGTAAAATCTTGTTTTTATTTTTGATATGATTTATTGGAAATTTGGAGAATGTTCTCCAGTGAATAAGTTAATTTAACAACAAACAAGCAAAAATAATTTATTAGTTATAAAAAAAACAACGATTTTTATGTGCTTCATTATGTGTTTCATTGACAGACATTTTTTTATGATTTTTTTTTTTAATTTTCAGGCTAATTATCAGATAGATAGACCGAGGCTTATTATGGTGAGAGCTATATTTCAAAAAATTTAAAATTCATCTAAAAATTATTTAGAATTCTGCGAATAAATTTCTAGAAAATAATCATTTTTTAATTTTTATAAATGAACCCTACCCTGAAAGAGCAACAAAAAATGGCGTCAAGTTTATAATGGTTCAACAACAATGCATCCTAAATTTATGACTATAGTTTACATCCTATCGCACATTATAGTAAAATAATCTGTTAATAAAAAATCTGACTATTTGGAAATTTTAATATTTGAACGATTCCTGGATATTTGTCGAGATGCAGCATGTAAAGATTGAAAGGTTATTCTCAGAAATGTGCCTTAACGCTTTTCATGAAGATTACTTCTGAATTAGTTAACGAATAGTTAAAGCATACTTCCAATATTTAAGAAAATTGATATTAAAGCGCTTCACAGCTATTGCTTATGAGTTCTTCAACCAAGAGTTTCCCAAAATTTGATATATTTGTTAACCATAATAATGTAAAGCAAAGCTTCTTATGAAAATATATTTAACTGACATTAATCTATACATTTATATCCGGCCCAGTGAATTGAATATAGGTTTAATCTTACTGAAAGAAATAATTACCCAACAAAACGTTTCAATATAACAATCTCCAAATTGAACTTTCTTATTATTTAAATCTAATAATCATAAATCTAGAAAAGTATTTCAGCCCAACGAAAAATTTCAAAGAAATCCCATTACCGACAAACTGCAAATACCAAAAATTACATTTTCGCACAGTAAATCATTTCATACCTAAACCAAAAATACCTAAAGAAAAAAAAAACGAAATTCTTTTACAATAATTTTAAAATTTTTAACGCCACCTAATAAATTTTCATTTCTTACATCGAAAAAATTACATTTCCATTTTCATATAATCATAAATTTAATTCTAATTTGATTCGGAACTATACTAAATCATCCCCAAAACGAAAAATAACAACAGAAAAAAAATATACGGAAGCTAAAATAACTTTATAATTTTCCAGTTATTAAACGTTTATGTAATACAAGGCTAATAAAAATTAGATCTCTATTTTACGGTCTTAAAGGAATCCCAAGGAATTACAAAAAAAAAAAAGTATAACTAAAAAGTATTACAAACTAAAATCAGGATTTGACCCCTTCCGGCTATAACAATAAATCCCAAAAATTCAATTTAATATGTAAAAACAACACAACATTTAACCCTATCTATAAAGACACAAGACACAAAAATTAAAAGTAATAATAATAATAATAATAAAAAAGGATAATTCACTATTAAATTGAGAGGCGGAAGGACAAGAAAATCCAGAAAATTATTTGGGCAAAAAAAAAAAAACTACAAAATCTTCAGGTCTCTTTTGTATAGTAAATATAGATAATCAAAATGATACCATCTGAAAATAATTTTTATGAAATGTTCACATCTAATCAAAGTAATATATAGATTTTTTTCTGGAGCGTATCGCACCCTTTTCTTTATCCTTACCAGCAAAAAAAAAAATTACAATCCTTGAGGTCTTTTGCAGCCCTTTTTTTCACAAAAAAAAAAATAGACGTAAATTTATTTTGGCAAGGTGATTGTCTGTTAAAAATCTTCTCGACTTCTTGTCGGTTTCAATAAAAAAAGTATCCTTATTGGAAGACCGTAAAACTGTTGAATGTCCTTTAGGGAAAAAAAAGCTTAAAACACAAGGGCATAAGAAAAGAGGTCTTCAAAAACAAAAAAAATTATCAATACACTATTAAAATAACAACGGAGATATATAAATAATTTTCATAAAGGGGTCCTTTTTTTCCGTACATTTTTAACGGTCTCTCATGAATTTTTTATTAATAATTTAAAAAATCCTTGAATTTTTACTTGTAAGATGTCCGCATTACATAAATAAATGAAGAGAGAGTATTAAAATTATAAAATTACGTTTCGGTTCACAGATTATCATTCCATCATCCTTGAAACAATTTTCCAAAAGAGTTTTTTGGGTATTCTTAAATGGGATGCAAACAAAATCCTTAAATATTTTCATATTATGAAACATGTTTTTTACAAAAATGTTGATCGACTTTTAATTCTTTAAAGATGAAAAAAATAATTCAAGGAAATAGAATACGTCAATGATGGATAACATGTGTGTAGATGATGATGATGACGAGGATGATGAGGACTTTTGGCGTATTCATCTAAAAGATGATGGGAATTTTGTTTTTGAAAAAAAAAAACTTTTGTCATTTGAAAGGGGTCAGCGTAATTGCATTGTATTGTAAAGTATTATGAAAGGTTTAAAATTTCATAGGAGGAATATTATTAAAATTGCAATTGAAAAGATCTTCTGCTTCTTCGGTGTTGTTGAAATTGAAAAAGAGAAATATAATCTTTGAAAATGACGGATGTGATATTTTGATGTGCTATTTTTATATTGTTTTTGACAGATCTGTAATTGTTTCAAAATATGAAATTTTAGATCTTGTAAATTCATTGCTGGTATAGCAGAAATTAGAGTTTATCTTTATCTTGTAAGGGTCAATCAAGTAAAAAAAAAGAATGAAAATAATTGTACAATTGAATTAAAAATAAATAAAAGAATGCTTTAATTCAGGTTTTTGGAATTATATAAACTTTCTCATGTCAATTTTGATTAATATCTAAAAAAAAATTAATTTCCTTGAGAAAATTATTATAAATGACATTGTATTAGCTGATCATATAGAAGACATTGTATTTAGTCGATCAGGTCAACCTTCTTACAATTGGCATTATTTGAAAATACAGAAGATTTGAAAGAGAAATGTAAACATTATGGAATACTTTTTAAAGTCTCTTAACTCGTCTGGCAAAGGCCCTTTAACTACAAATTAATATAATAATAGCACACGAGAAGCACTTTTGCAAGGCTCTTTAAGTTACATACATTTTAACACTTTTTAAGACCCTTTTAATACCAACAATGGAGAAGGCAAACTTCACATCAGGAAATATTGCCAAATACTAATTAACAATACAGTGCAGATTTTACGAAACCGCCAATCTTTTAAAAACATTAATAGATTTTTAGTGGCTTTCTTTGTATCCAATTCCATTAAAGTAGCAATATTTGTAATGTAATCAAATTCCTTAATGATACGGCTAAAAGAGACGTTTTAAACTATGTCATTATTCGGACTTTTCAACCATATCAAATTTACTTTAACTAATTTCTTTCCACAAAACGCTACTCAAAATTCTTAACCATTTTTTCTTTTTTTTTCAATCACAAATCTTACCGCCAAGCCATTTATATTTCCACCATCATTGATATCCATTTATCGCGCCATAGACATTTTAATTTATGTCAAAGTATATCTTTAAACTAATAAATTAAAGCCATATTCGCTTTGTCTTTCTGGAATAGACAACACCGATATCAATATGGAAGAAAATGCTCGAAACACCTTAAAAACATGATGGTAAAATATTCTTTCTATTTTTCACGTTTTTTTTTTATATTGTCTTTGGCTTCCTCCTTCCCTGCTGTGTTTTTGATTCGGTTATTCGGTTTTGTCTTTTGAATTTCAATTGATCGGAAAAGAAATAAATGTGACAAAAAAAAAATTAAATTTTCTTTTAACATAATATACGTTACACTATTTAAAGATGAAAACAAATCGCTATCATTCATCGACCAGTTCAAAATAAAACAAAATATATAAAAAAAGGTGTGGGCTGACCAAAATGAAGACTTGTTTTTCTAGTGTAAGTCACTCACGCAGATCCCAAGTATAATAAGACAAATAATTCTTTTAGTCGTTCTTTTGAATGAATATCACAAATAGAGAGGTGACATTATGTCTATTGAATTAGAAATTTTTTTTTGTTCGTTTTTTTTTGTGATCATTGTTTCTATTCCGGTGTTCAAAGATAAACAAAAAAAAAGAAACAAATATAAAAATGAAATGACTCAAGAAGAATTTTTGTATCGTTTTTGTTTGGGCTGTCAAAGAATCTCCGACAATAAATATAAATATTAAACTAAATAGAATTAATGTAAAATATATTTACAATCTGTTTGAAAAGTTTTAAGAAAATATTTTCAATGAATTTTCTGAATCAATGAAATTAAATGAATGAGAATTTTTTTTTTTTGTATATTTTAGTAAAACTTCATTTAGGATGATCGTAAGTCGTAAGATTAGACTAACTATAAGAATGAATTTTATTCATTATAAGAAAAATAATTTAAATATTAATTAGAAATTAAACTTACTCATTAACTTAAATAACTTCAATTTTTATGTTCTATCTTAGTGTAACTGATAATTTGCTTACCTGGAAATAAAAATAATTAAATGATAATTTTAAGAAATTATTTATGATAAAATATTAAATAAAATAATTCAATATTTAATTAATTATAAAGTCTAGCTAGAATGAATTTTAATCTGGGTAAAGTGTAAATAAGTCATTAAATTCGGTCAGATATTTAAAAATCTTAAGAAAATCATAAAAAAAATCTGAAAATCTTATAAATACCGAAGGAAATTACAAAAATGTGAAATATACCTGATATAACAAAAAAACTGATTCAAAATGGCGGAATCTATATTAAAAAAAGTTGAAATTAATTTTCATTAAAATTAAATAAAAAAAAAAACATTAAAAAATTAAAAAAATTAAAAAAAAAAACATTAATAAAAAACACTTTTCATTTTCACTATTATTAAAATATTAAATTTAACGCTAAACATTTTCATTTTCATATTTTTTTAATTTAAATTTTCATTAAAAAAAAAAAAAATTGAAAAATTTTCAATTTAAATGCACATATTTAAAACGTTTTTAAATTCACGAAAAAATCGGAAAATTTAACAAATTTTATAACTTTTTATTTAAAAACTATTTAAAATTATTTATTTTATAATTTATTTAACGTTTAGCGAATTAAAGTATTAATTTTTATCATTTTTATTAATTTTTTTACACTACCAAATACCAAAATGTCTAATCACACCGACAATTAAATTGAAACTAATTAAAAGGGGCGTGATTAATTAAATGAATAAAAAAAATTGTTGGCAAATATGACATTTTAATTTAGCGCGCGAAATTTGAATTTGCAAAAATCAAGTATTAATTAAAATTAAAATATAAAAAATCATAATTAATATATGGAATTCCTATTAACGAAATTATATATTTTCAAAATAAAGTGATAAAGTGCATAATGTCGCAAGAGTAATTTTTCAGCTTCACATCTTCTTGACTTTTATTCGTACTCGGCTTGAATTCAACTCTCATATGAAGCGTTAACCGGTCTCCAATATGTTCGTTTCGTATAGAGTAGATTTATCGAAACTACCGCTGTAAAGTATGAGCTATTAGTCAATGCTACAAAAATCTGCTGGGAAACAGCTCTGAAGAGATTATGTGTATTTCGCCAAACTTTAAAACCTATGTATACAATACACGAAGAGCAGTCCAGACTTGGAAAAATAATCACTTGATCCAAACTTCCACCGCACACTGACAAGTAGAAATTCTTTTATTATACTAAACCATTATTGAACCAATTATAACCCTTTGAAGTTTAATTTTAACAGGTTATGAGGGACGTAAACTGTTCCCTGTTAACCTCGATTCCTCCATCTAAATCCTTCCAGAATGCAGAAATAAATTATTTTTTTAATATAATTACAAATTTTTCATAGACTTTCAACCAGCACTGAAATAAAGTAATATTTATGCGCTCCTGAAAAGTGATAATTTTAACTAGAATAGTATGAATCGGGGACATCGAAAAGTTCTTTTCTAACTTTTTGTTTAGAAAGGGAAGTTTCATTTAATAACTAACCAAAAATTACTTTTAAAAAATTTCCAGGAAAATTTAGAAATATTTTACGATTTATTTGTAAATTAACCTCATATAAATAGTAAATATATTGTAAATTCCCTAAAATTCAAAAATGTCTTACGAACAAAACATTAAAAAATTCAATGAAATATCCTTGAAAATGAAAGTAACCTTGACGACTATGAATTATAGTATAAAAAAAACTGCTCCTTTTTAAGTTCTTTTAAGAAGAAGAATTTTTACTTTTTGTTTATTTGGGGAAAACTTTCCATTTATCGGCAAAATGTTTTATCCTTTTTGTATAGTCGTATTTAGAAAATCCATTATTCTTGTCAAGGATTAAAGCCAATTTAAATATTCTCTCTATTGCTAACAAAAAAGTAACACAGAAATTCAAAAATATAATATAATTTTTGATATAAATAGAATTTTCCTTATCAAAAATACTATTATTAACGCATTATGATTGCAAATAACTGTATTATATTAAAAGGACTTCTTTTCTATGCTAGAGGATGAGGAGGATTTAAATTTATATTTTTTTTGTGGAATAAAAATGTCAAAATTATTTGACAAATTGTAATGGTTTTTTACAAAACTGCTTTTAAGAAAAATTTTATATTAGCAAAAAAGATAAAATACTTGTTTGCTAAATTAATTTGAAAAGGAAATATTCCCTGTTAACCTGTTAATGTCACTTCTAGTCAGCACTACAGCTTACAAAATAGAATATCTTTAGAGAACTCTGTCCTGAGAAGCAATTCTACAATTTCCGTTTATGTTCGGGATTATTACATTTTCATCTACATCATCCACCGGCGACTAGACTTTTTCCCTTGACCTCTTTTTTTGACTGAAGTTATATTTTCCATTAACCTAGCAGCGAAGTCTTTATATCCCACACTTTTCACTAAGTCAACGACGTGTTACAACTCATATAATTTGTATATATAGCATATTCTTCAATTCGCATTAGCCGAGCCAAATATGCAACACAGAATTTTCCCTTCGAAAGCTGCTCATCGGTATTGGTTATTGACCAGGAGCTTGCCCACTGCTGCATGACTCTACAACAGCATTGGGACGATGACTGTATTCGCTATTTTTTAAATATTATTAATGTCATAGATAAAAAAGATCTTTTAAAATGTTGTTAAACTGATACTAGACTGTTATTTTCTATAATGCTTTTTAAACAATTACGAAATTTCGAAATATTAGCAATACTTTGGAAAAGTTGACGTTTAGTGAAGTTTAGTATATTGAATTTTGTATAGTTGTTCAAATATTAGAAATAATATGGAAACTAGTTAAAAACGGGAAAGAATCATAACCGAAAAGGATAGTTTATAAATAGATGGTGCTGTGAATTGTAAATGGATCGACATTTATTACATTTTCGATCATTATATTGCAAGATTTTTGAGATGCGCTACGTCTTCGAAACTATCAAACTGATAAATGATTAATCTGTTACTAATAAGACTAAGAACATTTTCATAAAACTGGAATCATAGTGACACTGTCAACTTGTGCGCGGTGAAAGGAACTTTTGAAAATTGTTCTTAATTTAAAATATGTGCTTTACTATACACATTTTTAGCAATGCGACAAATACGTATTCGTGTTTCAGCGCTGATTATTGAAATTACTGCGAATTGTATTTACCGTCAAAACTGAGCATTGTATTTGCTTAGGTTAAACCTTTGTATTTTATACAACTATCAACGTGACGGTAGCACTTTGATTCCAGCTTAACATATGATTTACACTCATCGAAAATAACTATATCGTGAAATCTATTGTCATGATATCTAATTATTATATCAATGTACCTTCAGAAAAGTATTATTGTACCGATAGTAAAGTACATTACTAACATTTCCGATAAATTGATCTACATTTCGTTATAGAATTGATCAGTATGAGGTATTCCACCATATCAAAAAGTTCCCATTTTTTATTTCATAACTAAATCATTTTTTTATATAATTAATGAGCTTGTATACCAGCGTGTCAAAGGATCGTTTATATTATAATCATGTTAACGTACACATCAATTGATCCTTCTTTAATTCTGGTCTAGGTAAACCAAGTTAGTTAAAGGAATACTGAATATTTAAATCCATAATGAAATCATTTTCCTAAATCTACCAATAAATTTAAATTTATTTATATTCTTGTTATTAAAAAGTGTACACTGAGCATGTTCAGCACACTTTCGGCACTATAATTTATTGATGACTTTTAAAAACTCATTTATAAAATAAAATATTCATAACAAATTTACCGCACAAGATAAAATCATCCCTAAAAATTTATATAATATTTTTCAAATCAATCAAATTCGTAAAGATCCTTTTTATTTGATATGCAAATTATGAAACAGATCATATTTAAATTTGAATCCTTTCAAAATCAATTGTACAAATATTATAATTTAATTGCCTGATTACAAGGATATTTTTAGTTTCTTTTGAAATCCTTTGATAAATACAGTTTTTAATCAAAAGGATATACCATTTTTTTTAAGGATCAATTTAATATCAAATTTTTTTAAATAATTAAAATTTAATTTTACACAAATTTGTTATTTTGTTATAATATTTGAAAGTAAACAATCAGATAAACAGGAAGTCCTTAAAAATCTACTTTTTTTTGTGTATATCAAAATAAAATTTATGTTTTGTCATTGTCCTTTACAGTCATTTATTTATGTTACAAGAAACCTGAAAATCTTTAAAATTGTAAAAAAATCATGTCTAAATTCATCAGAATATAATTTTGAATCCTTACAAGGTGTGTTTGTTCTGTTGATGACAAATGCATATATATACAAATATAGAAGATTTTATTAAAAGAATCAGGATAAAGGATATTTTTTTGGTCATATAAAGAATTCCTTTTTCTGAACAAAAAAAATGTATTGTTATTCAGTTCTTTAAACAGTCCTAAATGATGGGTTGATAGTTTTGTATATGATGTCCTTTTTTTATGTATCATTTATGTATACGTACTCATGAATGAAAATTTTGGTAAAAAAATAAAAAATAAATAAAAATTCTTTATTAATTTCAAATTATGGTGAAAAAAAAAAATTATTTTGTAAAATTTATTGAAATGAAATCAACTGAAAATAAAAAGTAAATAATTGAAAAAAAATTATTGACATTGAGTATAATTCATAAATAGATAAAAAAAATGAAGGAGAATTTTATAAAATGTTTGGTTATGGTATAATTTATAGTTAAAAAGGATATTAATACAATAAAAAATAATGTAATTTATTTGATATTTAAAAAAAAGAAGTTTCTTTGATCTTTTGTACAATTAAAAAATAACTTAAATGGCTTCCATGAAGAATAATAGTTTACTGATTAAATAAGAAAACTTCAAAAATAGAATTTGAATCAAACCGAATGAGTTTATTAAGAGCAGGTCCTTTCATATTTAGAAAAATTTGATATCAATTTAACAAATTGGAATCGAAAAATTTTAATGGAACTCTTCTTTGTCACCGCCAATTTATCATTAATTGTTGCTTGTTAATTAAACTTTTTTGTTGTGTAGCTTTATAAGTCGATATTGTATAGAATTATACGTCTCTAATCACTTCTAACCACTCACCCATTCACTCAGAAATCAGTCAGCTTTAGAATACTGTGTCTTAATTAGTCTTAATACTGGGAACAGTGGTGACGTAGTGGAAGTGCCTTGAAAAATTGATATCGCTCCAAATTGACCAGTATTAAAAAATTGCAATATATAATTGTGATTTTAAGACTGTGACAAATGGTAACAATTGCGGCCATTTGCTGACAAGAAATAAAATTGAAAATAAAATCGAAAGCCTTTATTTTGATGGCAATTAAAATTGACTGTACTGTAATGTTTCTGAATCCATATAAAATTACTACATCCAAATTGAAATAAAATGTCACAAAACTTATGTCATAGAGACCCTACGCTTCAAAGTAGAATTTCCTGTATTTTGTTGTATATATTTGTAGTGTTTCTTGTTAAAACTTTAAATTTTACAATTATTGTTTGGTTGGTTAAAGTAACGAGTCTCAGACAACCTTCTCAATACTCCAATTAGCGCTTTACTACCTTTTGGATGCAGCACTACTTTGTTATTTGGGGTTGTATAAATAAGTTAGTTGGGGTTGTTTAGCTTCACATCATTACGCTTATCAAGTGCAAATATTATGTAGGCCATTTACTGGCTAGATTATTAAAGACGTTTAGTTCATGATTACCAAGAGAACAATACCTGGCTTTAACCAGCGGTTAGCTCTTGTATATGAAGTATGTGATTGTCTCTTTTACGTTCAGTTCTTTGTAATTACGGCAAGATTTAGTATGAACATTTTTAAAGTTTAAACCTTACTGAAATGGCTTCTATTAGAAAAATGTAATGTAATTTGTTATAACTTAAATTTAAATATTTCTGCAGTAAAACATTAAAATGTACACATTAAAGATTACCAAAAATGAAATTTAATTGAAATTTCAATAAAAAAAACTACTTTCAAAAGGACTCAAAAATATAAAATATTATTTCTAAGGTTTCTCTAAAATTCTAAACAATTTTCTATTATTACTTTAACTACATTAACTACACTATACTATTTACTTTATTCAAATTCATTCATTTGGATCCTTTATCCTGAATGAGTTTCATTTTAAAAATTTATGATTTTAAACAAAAGTTTCAATTTTCAATTAAAAATACTCAAAACTATACTTATGCAGAATATTTGAAACTCTATATAATATTCAACCTTTTAACCATTTTTTACAAAGTCATTTTTTGTCATTATTATTTAAAAAACTATCCTTTTGACATTTCTAGCGTATATGTAAAAAAAAAATATTGTACGTTTCGACAAAACAAAAACTCTAATGCGCAATCGAAAAAAAAATAATTTATAAGCTATTAAAGTTTAGAATGGCGTGTTAAATAAAAACTTTGATATTCATAGAAGTAATACAGAGAGTAATAAATAATAGTTCCTTTTTAATGTTTGTTTAAATAAGGACTTTAATAGTTTAAAAAAAGAATCGTTCTATAAATAAAAATGAAATGATGTTTGTATAATCAATTGAAATTCTATTGAGTGGAAAATATAAAAAGTTTAATTGAAATATTTTTGTTGAAATTTCATTATATATTTTTTAATTATTATATACAATATTCTATTTAAAATTAAATACAAATGGAAAAGAAAATCTTTCTGTTTAAAGGGATCTGAACTGAATATATATGTATATTGGGTACGGAACGAGTATGGGTGACGAAAAGGATTTAGATTGACTAAAGCAGTAGTAGAAAAAGAAAATTATTAAAAGACTTGTAGTGTACTGTAAGTGTGGATGAAACTGTGTCCAGTGGGAGTTAATATTCAGAAGAACAGATCAGGCTAGAGTTCCTGAGAATATATCTTAAGAGCAAAACCGACGAGCAATGACTCAAGACTACAAGAGCTCATTAAATTATTACCATAAAGGAAAGTAATTTAAAAGAACAGCCAGCAGAAAACGTGGATTAATGAATTTTTCTAGATGTAAGTAAAAGATCTGCACTTGAATGATCCAAATAGAAATAGATTATACCCGGAAGAAATATGATAAATAGATTTATTCTTAGAAGGATGGATATATTATACATTTCTTAAAAGCGAAATAGAATAAGTAAAACCGATGAGTGGATTGGATCATTTCCGAATCGTCTAATGTAACAAGAAGAAGGAAACAATTGTTATGAGGTCTAAGAATAGATCAACTAAATATAACGCAACAGTAGATTAGTAAAAACTCATAGAATTAGATTATAACTAGAACAAGGACAAGATGATAAAAAGTCTACACTTTGAAAGGGCCGATTAAGCTAACGTTCAAAGAATATGAAAAGAAATATGAGATTAACATAAGAACTAATGGATAAGACTAATTCTAAAAGAAGATATTGATATAAAGAAGACAATCGAAAGAATAATAAGAAGATAATGAAAAAGATATACGCACTCGGAATGGTAGATTAGATTAGACCCCAAGGGAAAGGAATATCTTAAAGAAGTATTTTCTTCCGCCATCATATAAAAAGACAGGAAAAGGTTTAAAGTAACTCCAAATGGAAAGTAAGAGAAATACACAACGTCAGTCGGGTTAGAACATTGCCAGAGGAAGTTAAAACGTTTATTATATTCAGATAAATATGCTCTACACATGAAATGACTAAATAAACTAGATACAGAAGAATGATGATTTTTAGAAGGACTACAATTGAATAATTTTTTTACACTAAGAAGGGCGGAACGGATTACACCGAAAAGGATGCATGCTATTTCGGAAATTATTGAATTCTTGATGGATGATCATGCCAAGAAAATTAAGTGAAACAATTTTCCGCGAATTGTAAAAATTGTCAGAATATTTTACGTATAACTTTATAATCTTTAACATTTTCTACATAAACCAAACAAAAACTCTTGCCATTCCACGCCAGCTAATGCCATAACAAAACAATTTCTTTTAACTCACTAACAATTGTATTCATATTTTATTACAAATCTTTTATTAATTATTTTCAAATAAACTATATAAAAAAAACATGAAATTTCCCTTTATATTACCTTAACTAAATAAATAAATAAAAATAAATGATTAACGTTTTCCAAGCACGCCTTTTAACTATAAATCAGGTGAGAATTACTTCATTTTTTTTATTTTTTTTTGGCAAAAGCAATTTTTTTGAAAGCAAACAAGGCAATTTATATTAAATAAAGAAAAACTGAATCATAAGTAAATTGAAATTCCAGAACCAGAAGTCAAACAGAAGGCCAACAAAAATGAAAATATTAATTTCATTGAATGTCGAAATATATATCAATAAATATAACAAAAAAATAAAACAAAAATGAACAAGTAAAAAATCCTTTTCACTTCACTAAAGTTTAAAAAAAAGAAGTAAATTTAGTAAATTTTACGAAAAGTTTGTTAATTGAAGACTGAATTTTGAATATGTTTGCATTAGTGCCAGAGCCGAAATGTATTATAAATATTACTACAAACGTTTCATTGATTTCGAACCGTCAGTTTCTTAATTGTATATAGATAAGGCCATAGGCTTTTAGTAGTCAGACATTTCCTATCACTAAAGGTTACTTTCGGCTTAAATTGTACTCAAATTTTACTATTTTAAGTTATTTAAAAGCTGAATATAATAAATATTGATGAATTCTTTAAGAAAGGAATATGTAACCATAAATACAATATAAAATTATACTCAATTGATTAGTAGTTACCAGTAGAACCCGTAAATTTTTAATTAATTCAAGTTTTAATTTAACTTTCTAACCTGTTAATAAGTTCTTAAATTAAATTGCAATGAACCGCGGCTACTGTCGGCTTTATAGTGACGTAGTCTTGTAAATTAAAACCATCTTACGAGACTAGTGCTTTGCACAAGATATTTTTAGACTACTTTACATGAACAAGAATAATTTACAGGGTTAATTTTAGGTAAGAGTTAATGTAACCTAACCCACAACTTCATAAAATTCGATTACGAAAAATTTATGAAAAACTTGTGAATACTAGTAATAAACGGGGCTGAGAACATGTTATATAAAAGCGAGGATTTGGATCATTGGAAAAACTGTAACCTTAGCAAACACCTTTATAAATTTAGAGTAGAACTTGTGAACACAAGCAAGAAACTGTTCATTTACATCTAAATTTCCATCTAAATGCGAAAATTAAGATCTATTTAGATATCACATCGGACAGAGCTTCAAAGCTGCTCTGAAGCTACTCTCGCACCGATTAAACACAAAATGGTCTTTACAAAGCACAAATTTTCAGAGTTTCTTACAACTTTAACTGAAATTCGTAAATCAAACCGACAATTTCCAAAATATTATTTAGCATTAATTCATTAATTTAAATGTTAAAGAAAAAATTGTTATAATAATTTCCGAGACATTTATCTTTTAAGGAACTAAGAAAACAAAAATGAAGAACTGAGAATTTTTTTATATGATTAATATATTAAACGCCCCAGTTACCACCTCCTTTTTATTGCCAATAGGCTTTCATTTATAGAAACATCTTCATTATTTATTACCATTAAAACAGTATTTCAATAATTCAAAAAAAGGATATTAGATGAAAAATTTGATCTGTTACTTAAAAAAAATATATGTAATTGATAAAATTTAAGGATATTTTAAATAAAATTTGTAGTTTTTTTGTGATCAAATGCTATTTTTTCTCTATAAAAGGACATCAGACAGAAATCAAGTATTTCTAACATTTTATAAAATTCAAAAAATTTAAATCCTTAATCTCGATTCGCATATATATCTACACACATATTTAAAGTATTTATAATATTTATTTTGAACAAAAGGATCAAAAAATGAATATATTTTCTGAATGATATTTGACACTGAAAAATACACCCTTAAACCAACAAAAAAAAAATTCTCAGCATAAATTCAAAAAAGTTTTTGACATTAATCTGTAAATTTTTATTGTTAAAATTTTGTAGAAAAATACAATTTAATTCAGAAAAAATATCCTAAACAAAAATACTGAAATAATGAAAATATAATAGAGTGAATTGTTCCAGGAACAAGGATATATTTTGCAACAAAAAAAAATCAAATTCGTGTCATTTATACAGAAATAGCAAAATGTTGCGGAAATGGTTGAATTTGAATGGAAGAAACTAAATAAATCAATTTTTTTAACTACATTTCGGAAATAGTTAAAATTTACGTGGAACACCTGATTTTTTTATATAGAAATCTATTAAAAACTATAGAAAAATCTTAAATATATAAATTAATTTTATTATGAATTAAAGGTCCTGCGATTAAACTTAAATACAATAGTATATGAATTTATTTGGTAAGGTTATGTAAATTGACCTTAACAAATAAGGTTAATTTATTAGTTGAGTTAGTATGTAGTTGAATTGAATTACGTAGTGTCAATAAAACAGTTCAACTGCTTGACTGACATTAATACGATTTTGAGGGTGTAATTATGTAACTACCTAGTTATCGTTACCGTTTTCTCGTTAGCGGCACACGTTATATGTGAATGTACTCTGCAGTCTCCCCTCGCCTTTACAAAATCCAATTTTCTGTAAATGGTTTCCAGTATCATATAAGGAAGCCTACAACTGTTCTAATTTTCTTCTTACTAATTCTAAGTATTTCTGTAACTCTTTTCCTGGAAAGACTACAGATATGAACATCTTATCTACTCGCCTATTTCAATAAATTTGTTGGTATCACACTGTTTCGTATTTTTGAAGCAAATTGAGATAATAACGTGAAACGTTTTCGATAATAACGTTTTTCGCTTCGCGAAAGAGGCAAGTTAGACAACTCTTCGTTACCTTCAAATCCTACATGAACTGAAAAACGTTTCAAGTAATTAAAAACGTGAATTTAAATATATTTTTTATTCCCTATTATAATACGTTGTTGAAACGTAACCAAATTTCTGATATAGTCGATGGAATCCCGTCATGTAGACGTATTTCAGCTCATGTAGTATTTGAAGGTAACGAAGAGTTGTGTAATCTGCCTCTTTTGCGAATCGAAAACGTTATTATCGAAAACGTTTAACGCTATTATCTCAATTTTCTTCAAAAATACCAAACAGCGTGATAGCAACAAATTTATTGAAACAGACGAGTAGATACGAGAAATTCGAAGATGTTCATTTCGGTGGTCTTTAATAATGATTTAAACCACGACCTTAAAGAGTTATAAAGTCATTGGACTAGTTTACGAACTCTATTGAACCTATATGACCATTCAAATATATGAATTCATGTATCCAACAAAAAAGTATGAATTAAATCTTAATCTATGGTACCAATTAGCTAAGGCTCTTTGGTCACAAGTATAAATATTAAGAATACATTTTCCTCTTTTTATTTCTAACAATTGTAGACACTTGTATAGAGGATGCAAAGTCATGAAGATATAGAACATATACTGCGTCACTGTACAGTGTACTAGAAGGATTTCTTCACACGCATGGACAGAACGATCTGTACTAAAAATAACCTATTTCTATCTGTCAACTTGCTTTAGGGGGCGACACCTACTTTCTAACCAAACAATTACAGTTTAACTTCCTTCAAAACTTAGATATCATTACATTTTGACCTATTTCTTCATTAAAATCCAATTCCATAGATAATTTCGAGTTTATACTTATGTCTGTATTTCAAATTCAGAATTTAACAACTAATTTATACTACCAAATTATCTATTAATAATATAAGTTTTGGTATTGCAAATTCTCTAACTTGAAATTAACTTGACCCTGACCTGAAAACATCTCTATAAAAATTCAATTAAAAAACCGAACAATTAATCCGATTAAATAAACTTACTATCGAAAAACCAAAATTTCGAAAAGACAATCAAAATTTATTTAACAAAATTGAAGAACAAAATTGATAAAATTTTGTAATAATTAAATTTGGTATTTATGGTATTATAGAAGCATAAAATTTCTAATACAAATTTGAGTTCACTAATTTTTCTCTTACCAAAACAATTACACTTTTAAGTAATAATTTAACTCCCCTTTAACACAAATTCCTATAAATTCTTCAAATAATTCCCACCGATAAAAAATATCAATTTAAAATTTCATTGATTATTTATTAATGATTGTTTATTAAAAAAGTAATTTTTTTCATATAATTCACTCCATCAAAATTAAATAATAAAAGTAAAATTTTTTTAAACCAATCCGAAATGCTGCCATCTATTGGAAGCGCGAAGGAGGTGGCGTAAGAAATCAAATTTCTTTAAATAATGAGAAAAATTTTGTATTATTAAAATCATAAATTGTTGGGAACTAAATAAAAAATGATTGAAAAGTGTAAAAAAAAAACCAAAAAATTACAAATTATATAAAAATGGACACCCTAGGAAAATTAAAAACTAATAACATTTTTTTTTTTTTGGGAGGTTCAGTAACAGAGAAAAACCAATTTTTTTTAGAATTTCAATTTGACAATGGAGGGCGAAAAAATGATGAAATTATTTTTATTGTTAGAAAATATCAAAAATATTATTTCGGACATTGATTACGAGTGAAAAAAATGGGAATATTCTTAGGCCAATTGTTAGATAAACTCAATTTAAATAGATGATTTAGCAGAAATATTTTTTTATTATAATTATGTTTTTTATTGATAAAATTACAAATTAGGGAGAAACGGAAGAAAACTATTCTGGATTTTTTCAAATAAATGAAATTAAATAATTGCATCCAGAGAGGAAATGAAATTAAAATCAATTAAAAAAGTGAAATTTAAATTAAACCTAGACTCAGAACATAAAACGCCGGCGTCAATGTAAATTTTCACTGACCAGAACTTTATAAATGTAAAAACACAACGAAATAGATTAGAACCTAATTCGTTAGTTTAGTATTATTTTGTCGTACGCGTCATTTAATCAAACTCTAGAAAAATGCATTTTAATGGAGAAATGGATTACAATCTTGGAAATTTTACTTCCGAAGTAAGTTGAAATATTGGCTTTGTTTAACTTAGGTTCCCGCGACCTAATTATTTATGGTTAATTATTGCCAGAGCACGAATTTTTGACAGTAATTGTAAGACTGTCCAAGTACATTTGATAGAGAATTGCATATTCTAAGTTACTAGATTATTCTAGCATTCCATGAATTTTATTAGTCAAAAAATGGCCAAATTCTTAAATGAATTTAAGTTTCATCATTGAATAAACTTAGTCATCATTGAATAAACTTCTTGGTCTCTTACTTATACTTTTCTCATCAATTCAGTAATGAACAATTTGAACTAATCCCTTAAATTATTAAACCATAACATTCTCTTTCTTCCACTATTCTACCTTGAATTAGAAGATGGAGTAATCGGTACTTATTATTCCTAAATAATACTGTTGACCATAATAAATTTAGTCCATCAATTACTGGTTAGATATGAAAGTTGCAGTGTTACAGCATTTCATTTTTCTTTCGCCAGCTTCATAAGGAAATAGTAATATATCAAAACTATATGAGTGTAAGATATGGACGTTTTATTTTGTTGTAAATAGAATTGAGTCTGTCAAAAAAAAAAACGTTCTTCATGTGTCAAACAGTTTTGCTTAGGTTAAGAAAATGAATTTAATTTAAATAATTATATTTATAGCTCTAATAATAGTCGCTAAACGTAATAAAGAATTACACCAGAGCTTAAACTTAATGTGAAGTTGAAGTTCAAGTTAATTGTAATTTAAAGAATAAAATATTCTGGCGAAATATTCAAATTGTAACAAGAGCTGATTTAGTAAAACAACAATCCTCCAGGAAATATAAATAAATTATCATTAATTTTTTTGTTATATTCCTTTTACAAAACAATTACATTAAATTATTCTCATTTAATTGATCCTGTCATTATGGCTTAGATTTATATAATTTTCCCAATCTCAAAATAATAATAATCCGTAAATAAATAGTCTTTATAAATTGACTCATTTGTTACACCACCCAAAAAGAAATCCCACAAAAACCATCAACAATTCCAATCTCCCCAATAAACCAACTATAAAAATTATATTCCAACCCCCATCCCCTCATAATCTATCAAACACAAAAAAAAATATGTAATATGATTTTCTCGCTTTTGTCCATTTTACCAGCTTAAGGTTTTTATCCCCCAAATTATCTTCACATTAGCTAATAGAATTTTTTACTTAAAAGCTTTACTTTGACCCAAACTATATATTTACAATCCATTTAAAATACCATTTATAATAACAAGGATATTGGGTCCGAAAATAACAAATGTCCTTTTAAGTGGCCATCATATACAAAAAAAGTTTTTTCTAATATTATCTCTATATGGTCAAAATTCGCTAACAACAACTAACCAAAAGGACTAAGAGATATAAAAGCTACTCAATTTTTTTTCCTTTTGTTAAATAGGATTTCTTTTAATATTATTAAGGATAATCATACAAAAGATTGGATTTTTTTTGGGTGAATATGAGGGAGAATTATAGTCCATACAGAAAATTATTATTATTATATTTTTCTATATGAAATTTAATAAAATTGAATCTATAAATGGATTTAGTGAAGCGTGAAATGGTCAACCAGGATTAGCTCGTTATTAAACAAGTGGAACAAAATTAATTTGTAGTTGGAAAAGAGATAGAAAGTATATAAAGTTTGGTTAGCTATTATGATAGCCAAAATATAAATTGAGTAATTAATGATAGTCATTGTGATGTCCCCATCCAATTATATCATGTCTTCTCAATTAGCTGGTAGAAAAATGTGTTCAGATGCTTTCTAATAACCGAAGTCTATAAAAAAACCAACCGTAATTCCTTTCGTTTTTCTCTCTTATTCAATCCACTCTTCTTTAGTCCTGCAATAAGTGTCATAGAATAAATATCTTGGAAATGTGACTTGGAAAAGTCTATCAGTTTTACTTGCACTTATTGCTGTTCTTTTGACAACCGTGAAATTAATTGCTTCAATGTTCATGTCAACTCAGGTCTCTCGTGATTTACAAACTTTTTTTCGTATAATCTTTAAATGGTGGCTTGTAATACTGCAGGTGCAGAGTGATTGTATAGTTCAATTCGGAATTTACGTAAGAAGCTCCTCGTTACTTACTTCTCGGTAATTGGTTTCGGGTTTCGGTTTGTTGTTTATTACCTTTAAATCTTTCTGGGCTGCAATCTACAATAGGGAAAATTGTTCGGAAAATATAAACATCCATTTTCGTAACTGCTAAACGAATAATTAATGAATGGTGAACAACAGATTAAGAAATTGATCGAATTGAGTATCATAACGCTAATCAATTGCATATGAAGTCAGTGCTAATGCTGATTAGTTCGAAGCAATGAATTTAATATTATTATATTTTCGAAGAAATTTTAGTATCAAATCTAAGATTATTAATGCCACTAATATCGATATGTTCTTATCATATTGACATACTTCTTTCGAGAACGTTATAAATTTTTAACGACGCTTTAACTGTCCGATAAAAATCGTTGTTGGCATTTACTTCATAAATATTCTAAATTAGTAACCGCCAAAAGTTATGAATAAATTAAAATTAATATTCATTCTTGAAATTTCTGAAGGATAACCAAAAATCGTATCAATTACATTCATACTTAATAAATTCGTTAATTTCATTTTCTTCATAGATCCATTCACAGAAAATTTCATCCTTTTTTTTTGTTGAATGAAAATCATATTGAAAAATAAAAAAACTATTGAAGGAAGTATTTTCAAATTTTTATTTTAGCATCCTTTTTTTTTTGCTGCTACCTAACATTATTTTTTATGCAAAAGGGACATTATCTTTTGCAATCAGAAATTCTGTAAAAAAATTTAAAGGATGTATTGAACAATTCAATATCGTAACTCATATCTTTGTTCCAATATATCTTTTGATATAGTTTTTACGTGCTTTATGAAAGGATTTCATATTTATAAAGGATTTGCATTACAGTAGTAAATTTATGAAATTGATTTGCTTATTTATGACTTTTCGATATTGTAATTTTTGACAAAAAAAAAAAAAAAATTGGAGTAGAGTGAATTGAAACAGATTTTAATAATGTATGCATCCTTTTTTTTATTATTTCTATATTTGTCAGTTAGAAGACGACCGTTACAAATTTTTCTTCATTAAGGATATCAGAGAGCATGTAATTTAAGATAAGTTTTTGTTCTTTTAACAAAAATTACCAAAAAAAAAGACGGATAGGAAAAAGAGGAATGAAAGGATTTTTACATTGTTGTACAATTTATTGCATTTTATTTATTTAATTAAATACAAAATTTTTAGAAAAATACGAAATTTACATATCAATAATCATATCCCTAGTAATTTCATCACTGAGTTAAAGTTATGTAATTGAAATCACGAAACGAAAACCATTTTTTTTGAATAGTTAAAAAAAGAAATTAAATTTCCCAGTATTTTAAGAAAACTAATATAAATTCGTTATACCAAAACTGAACGTGATTTTTCGGCAATTTAAATATTTTTTTTTTTGTGATCACCCACAATTGTATGTGTAAGTTCAAAAGGAACGCGCATATAACCTGAAAATGAATCTCTGATCACATTACTTTACGGCGAATTAAAACGTCTTCTTACTTATTGAAAAAAAAATTTAGTTCATCTCAGTTGCATATTCACGATACCATACAATATTATACATAATAATAAATAATTAACAATCAATTTCACAGATGTGTGAACAATTATATATTATTAGTTAGGAGGTATATAAAAGCAACAAAATTCATAACCTTAAAATACTATGGAATTAATCATGTCAGTTCATTTTTTTTGCAAATCATTTAGCCAAAAAAAGACTTGAATTTAAAATTATTATGGTGGTTATTCACTACAAACACTAACAATACCATAACCAGTGGGTAACTCTACGCAACTGAAAGTAACATGCATGACAGGGTGCTAACGAAAACCAGAGCACGTCAAAAAGTTTTTATACGCTTACATATGTCAAATGGTTTGTTAAATATGTAACTTTGTAATGCTATTCAGCTTTGTATATGGAAAAGATGTTAAGAATTGAACAATTTGTTGTATAGCATTGATTTCCAGTTCTTTTAAACTTTCTTGTATAGGAGATACATAATTCTGCGAAAATTTTCTGACATTATTTTAACTTCTGCCAAAAAATTTCTGACATAATTTTGACAAATCTGTCTATCAATTCATCGTACATAATTTTTCGGCTTACATTCGACTGTGAAAGCAAATTAAATATGAAGTTATTAGGAATTAGGAAAAGGCACTGTAGTATTATTAAGATTTCAGTGAATTTTTGACAATTTTGGCAATTTTCATACATTTTGTAAGTTGACAAATCAAATTGTTTCCAAAATTAAGGTTTGTTATCTAAATATTTGCTAATTATCTAAAACTATTTAAATTAGAGTTTATTAAATCCAAGCTAACTCAAATAGTCTTAAATTTATTTACGATTTGTCAGTAATTTTTTTCTAATTGTCAGTCTTTAACAGACTAGCAGGTCACTCTATCTTTAAAAAAAACTTATAAAACCACATAAAATAAAAATGGGAGACATAATAAAACTAAGGGACAGCCGTCATGACAGGACATAGTCTTTTGAACTACCATCTTACTTAATAAAGTGAGTCCCAGCGAAACATCTCCTGTCTTGACAAAGAAACAATACATCATCTGCCACTACAAGGCGGTCACAAGTAAAAATCAAGTTCTTCTGAGAAAAGGCACCCTCACCAGCGAAGAATTGTCCAAAATCGATTCCTCATACATTCTAGGCTACTTTAAGTCTATTAGCTTGCGGTAGGAATAGAGGCTATAAACGCACAATTGACCGATATGGTCGGATCTCCATTTAAGAAAAAAAACACTTAATAGTCAGTCTGTAACATGCCTCTGTTTGTTGTACTGACATAACCTCAATATAACAACCGAATTGTTTGTAATGCGTATTGTCGCAACTCTAATAAAAATGATTATTATTATTAAAAAAGTATTATTGAAATGACCCGCATTTTAAATATACACAATTTTTGCTTATTGTATCACTGATTATCATCCAAAATTTTCGTGCACAAAATTTTCTATATTCTCTTTTCCAAATCTACCGAATCGTACACATTTTTTTTATTTTATTATAATTCGATTTGGTTATAGAATATTTTTATTTTATCGTCATATTATTATTACTATTATTATTATTATTATCATTTAAGATGAGTTTTCTCTTCATTTATGTCAAAAGATTTTTGAGATCGATGCCGCCAAAATGATGATTTGACAAAATTATTATTTTCAAAGGTCATGTAACAAAAAAGTCTGTCGGACGGTAAGTATTTATAAAAAAAAAAATATTGTTGTTTTTTTAGTAATTTTTTTGTTGAGGTTTTTAGTATTACATTTTTTGGGGCGTCATGGTGTCTACCTTAATAGTCTTTTTTTTTATCTGAGAGTGAGTTTATTTACAAATATAAATCTACTTGGGAAAAAATTATTTAATGAATTTGATTATGATGATGAACATATGTAAAAAATGATGCAGTTTTTACAGTAGGAATACCAGAAGGTATTTTGACCTGCGGGAATTCATCATAATCATTTCATACTTCCAAAAAATAGACAAAACAATCCGATTAAATTGGAGGTGGGAATATATAAAAAAAAAAAACAGAAAATATTAATTTCTAGTTCAATTTCCTTAAAAGATTGATTTCTGTATTTTGCTACCGAAGAATTTAAATTGTTTTGAAAGGATTTCATGAAAAATTTTATATTTTCAATATCCTGCTGTTAATGTGGTAGCCAGGTATCGTATAGATATAACAGCGAAGGTGGTTTTTATTAAGGAGTAGACCTTATGGCGGCTGTTAAAAATTTGTTATTTAATTAAGTTTATATTTAAAAAAAAATTAATTGGTTTTCTTTATTATTGAGAAATATAAATATAATTCAAAAAAACATAAAATTTATTAGTTTAGGTGTTAAATAAATTTGGATTTGATTTTTTTTTTTTTTGGAGAAGGAAGGATGGATTTAGGATATTTTTTGTAGTAGGTACAAAAATTAACGCCTTACATGTTTTTCTAATTTATAAATTTTGATTTAAAATGATTTTTACATTAAATTTAATTAGATTTGAAATTTTATTTAATATTTAGAGGGTTTTAAATTAACTTTTAAAATTATTTTTAATTGATTTTCATTAAGGATCAAATTAGATTTAAAATGTAACTAACTTTAACCTCGATGTCAAATCAATAAAACAAGATTTTAAACCCTAATTTCAAATAATTTAAATGGCATTTGTCAAATATAATTTTTTTGCCAAGAAGTACAACCATTACAAATTGTAATTCTCATGGTTTTGCTCATATTAAAATTTTCCAAATCCTTTTTTTTATATTATTGTTTAATTTTAACAAAGGGTTTCAGAGCTAAATCTAGAATAGAAAATTACATTTTATTAATCTATTTTCATGGTTTTTAGCGTTACCGACCGTCGCCCATCAAAATCATATTTTTAGTACATTTTCAATAAAAACTATTGAAAATTATTGACGAAAATTTTAAACTTTGGTGAGTTTGACGAAATTTTTGAAGCATTTTTTTATTATGAAAATGATATATTTAAATATCTAAATACCATTTAGTATGAGATTATAGCAGTTCAGCAAGTAATTATAGCAGTTTTTCATAGTTTATTAAATAATCTAAAAATACTAAAAGATATCAATATAGTTTGACCATTACAGTATTTTATAGCAGTTCTTTATAACAGTTTAAAAAATTATAGCAGTTTTTGATAACGAAAATATTTTTCAAACTGCCTATATTTACTTAACTCTATTATTACACTAATTTGAATACTAATAATATACAAATACAGCAGTTTAAAAAAATTATAGTAATTATTGTATGTTTATAGCAGTTTTTGGTAGTAAAATAGTTATATTTTTGAGAAACCGAAAATTTGTAGCCATTATTGATAGTTGACATAGTAAAATTTATAATACTATAAGAAGATGGAAATTTGAAAGAGCTATTCATTGTTTATAGCAGTTTTACTAATAAAATTGTTAATATTTCGGAAAAACGAAAATTTATAGCAATTATTGATAGCTTATAGAAATTTTGATAGTAAAATTGTTAGAAATTTTAAAAGACAAAAATTTAAAGAAGTAATTCATAATTTGTAGCAGTTTTTGATTATAGTTTAACTATCTGATGCAGTTTCTTGTAGTATTATAGCAATTTCATTATATAAATTATAGCAGTTTATCATAATTAATTAGGTAATATGTAAATTTTTTGAAGAAGGAATTTGTTAATGTACTCTAAATATTATAGTAGTTTCAGGGAAGTTATAGTTTGAAATATAAAATTTGATCTTTAGCAATCACAGATTCATCTTATACATATGTTAGGCAATTTCTTGCATACGTTAAAATTTAAAATGGAATTCTATTTATGAATACTAACTTCTCTGAACAAACCCTCAAATTTCATAATTATTATTTTTATTGCAAAAAATTCATATTTTTTATAAAAAGAAAAGTTCTTATCGTTTTAACGTCCCACCTAACAACCGAAAAAAATAGAAATCTTTATTTTCACAAAGAAATTTTTTTTCTATAATTTGACGACATCATTTAACACTTAGCGGATTTTTTTTTTTCGCAAATAAAAAAAATATCCTTTTTTTATATTTTAAACAAAAATTTACAATTATTTAGTAACCAAATAAAAAAAGAAAATTTTATTAAATACATTTAAAATTAATAAAAACGCGCACACCCATAACAAATAAAAGGATTTTTAAAGGGGTCGAATAAAATATAAAATTCTTTAAACTTAGATATGGTAACCCTTTTTCCACATAAAATAACAACAGCTACAAAACAAGGACATTAAGGATTCCTTGAGGAAAATATATATATAAGTCAGTAAATCACATGTTAATGAAGTTGTTTTTATTCGATTATATTCGATTCATAAAAAATAAAAATCGTTTTTCAATCAGTTTAAATTTTTTTTTTTAACCCCTTCAGGCTAAACTAGGATTACAACAAATTGACAGTAAAAGAAACAGAAAATAAAATTGGAATAAATAATTAAGTATAAAAAAAAAAGGATTACGATCAAAAAAAGGGGTGGATTCGGTGGTTATAAATTAATAATGTATCAATAAATATATAAATTACATATAATTATTATGTCCTTTTTACATTGTTGGTACTGCAAGAATTTGGATTTTCAAAAAATATTGTAATAGGGGCGTAAATATTAACCTAACCATTAATCTTTTTATATAAAAAAAAATATATCCTTTTTTTTAAATTTATAATTATAACTAAATACAAAATATAAAATTTAATGGTGTGAATTTAAATTTTAAATAATTGCCATGATTTTTTTATGAAATATAATTTAATTTAAAGGCGTGAATTTCGCGATTGATTTTATTGGTTTTACAATTTCTCAATTTTTTTAGTTTCTTTTTTTGCAATCTGTTCATTCAATAAATGAACCAAATTGAAGGTCGATATTTAAATGGCTTTATTAACATATGCCAAAAAAAATGTTACATTTTTTTTTTTGAAATGGTAATAATCAATTTTAAAGAACAATCTTTAAAACTTGAACGAATTAGCATAAAATTATCGTTTATTATTTTTGCAAAATTGCAAATTTTTTTTAAATAATATATGAAAATTTAATTTGCGGAAAATTTGTTATGTAGTTATGAATATTTTATTGATAAATTAATGTTAACATTATAATTATGTTTAAAAGATTCGTAATAAACATCTGTTAAAAAATATAAATGTCGCAGAACCGAATTAATGTGAAATAGTTTGGCATAAATAATGGAATTTAATAATGGATGGATTGAATTGAATAAGGCCCTGCGTTGCCGAAAAATCAAGATATAGGTACTTAGACACTGTTCGGTCCATTATACCACCTTGAAAATCGCAAGGAGGACAGAGTTAATTTTTGCAGAAACACTGTACTCACCATACTCAGTCTTACAGCGTGTATGTTGACAAGATGTACTGATGGTTATCTTTTTCAAAACTACCACAGTTAGCCTGTATTTCATGAATCACCATGCTGAGTCTTCTACTCTGTATATTCTTTCCAATGCTGGGTTCAATATTATATTTTTGATGACCATTTCTAATTTGTTTTGAAGATTTATATAATATTTTGTGATGTAGCGTCTTTTAGTATTCTGCTCATTTTAATTGAGAAGTAGAACCGTTGATGAAATATTTTTTTATAACCCCTTTGAACCACAACATAGTGGACTTAAAGAAGCCTAGAATGTTTTAGTGTTGAAAAACAGTTCCTCAGAAGATGTTGTCTTCCGAGAAAATGTTTTCAGTCGTTTCATTATCATTTCTGAAGAGATTTATCATTCTCATTTATGTCTTTTTGATATAGTACAAAGGAATGTGTCTTGCAATGATGCCTGTCTTGATGTTATTTTAGCTTATTTTTATTATGTCTAGCTCTTCTTTTTTGTGGTTTGTACAAGTGGACTTGATAACGACACATAACCAAATTCAATTATTCGTTGAACAAACTTTCAAATCCATTTGATTTTAAGTTTTTGAAGATTTAAAAAACTTTGTCTCCTATTAAGTTGCGATGGCAATTATAAATCTTACGAGGGTGATATTATCTCTGAAAAGACACGTAATCGTTGGTTTTATAAGTTGGAAGAGTTTTTGAGTATTCACACAATAACGATTCTCAGATTTGTGAGGAAATCGAACTGGACTGAGTAAGAAGTATTTTAGTGTTTCTCTTTAGACACCCTCTTTTTAAGTACCCTAATAACGTTGTCTAAAGTTGCGAGTGCAATTATAAATAAATATTACGAGGATGGTATCGAGATACTATCCGGTCAATGTTGGGAGATGGCACTGCCTATTAGGAAGAACTACCAAAAAACTCTCATTAAATCGTCGGTTTAATAGTTTTGATGAGTTTTCAAGTATTTCTTTCTATACTCACAATTCTCAGATTTGTAAAGTAATAGAAATGGATTGAGTAAGAGGGATTTTAGTAATTCTTTTCAGTGAATCTCTTTTTACCAAACCTTACTAGCTAAGCTCGTCATCTACTAATTGCTTTAGGTTTGCATTTTTCTGTATTTTAAATAACATAATTTTGAAAATTAATATTCTACACAAACTGACGAAATGACAGACAGAAAAAATAAATTATTTTTATTTCTGGAATAAAAAATGTTCCTAAAAAAAATGTTTCAATAAACATTTTATAATCTTGTTTAAGATCCTATTTTATTCTATCAACAATGAAAATAAATTAGCATTATAATATTTTGAAATCGATTTAAACAACATAAATTCACAATCAAAATATAATATCAAAAAAATTGATCCAATTTATTATCCTTTTTTTGATATCATCTGTAAATGTTATTATAAATCGGATCACATTTTTCTATATAATTTATTATTTATAATAATATTGTGTTGTTTAATGACCCATTTTTTTTTTTTTTTTGATACCAGATGTTCATCACCCACGCAAAAACACACTTCTTGGTAAAAATTCTTTTACTTCGTTACCTGGGCTAATAATGTTTGTTAAACAAGGATAATACCAAAAAAAAAAAAGGAGAAAATTTATAATTATCAACAAGTAAAATATGAAATTTTTGTCCATAGTCAATAACAAAATCTGTTTATCCTTTAATAAAATTTGTTGTCATATAAATGAACTACAATTTGAGTATTTTGCAGGGTAGTAAGTAAAGTGTGTTAAAAATCCTTCGTTAATCACATTTAATCTTGTGAAATAACAATCAAAAATGAAATAATTGTTAAATTCTTGTGTGGTAAATGTAATTCGGATATATTATTTATGACCAACAAAAAGGATTAAATATTATATGTTGTTGTTAATAACGAGGATATTGAAAAAAATAAAGGATATTTTAATCTGTTAATAATTTTTTTTTTCTTGTAAAAGATTTTTGTATTTGTTTATGGGTTTTTCCTGAATTTGGTTTAAAGTAGTAGAAATGGAAAATTAATAGAAAATTTCGTAGAAAAAATTAATTTTGTAAAGTAAATTTTATGCGGCAGAGTCTTGCATAAACTACACTTGGTTAATAGCGTTACCACTTTCATGGATAACTAACTCTGAGTATGTATTGAGTGATTATCTATAGTATGTAGATGGATCTTGTAATTGCAGAAAACTTGAGGAGTAATTGCAGCAAACTTGAGGAGTTTCTTAGTGCTGCAATTTCAGATCTCTTTCAGAGCTGGGTAATAAAGTTCTCCTAGAATAAGATCGTCACATCCTGGATCGCTGCAGGTTCTTACGATTAGTCCAAGTGTTCATGCAAACTTGGCGATCAAATAGTTTCCAGTGAGAAAGTCAGTTGATGTCTTGCATAGCGAATGTATGGTAGAGTAATTAGTGCTGCCGATTTTTTCTCATGCTAGTTACTTCTAACTAATAGAGCACGTGAATAAATAACTCCTTCGAGCGCTATGTAAATGCTAAAAGGTTTTTTAGAAAATATATATCACAGTTGACCAATTGGCTTTGTGCACAATATACTCAAAACTGTATTGAAAAATGTCTGACATATTGAATTTTTCGGAAACACTCATATGTCCGCTTTCTGACTAAATGTATTAAAAAATTCATAAAGTTTATAAAATGTGTCTGACGTCTGACATGCAGTAATTTTTATAAACACCCACAAACGTCATTATTTCGGACAAAAACATTTTCATCCAAATTCAAAATAGTCTATTTTTGGCTCTAAGTCAACCTAATCTGATTCAGCCTCAAACAACAAATTAAAGAAATTGCTTTTCTCCATTCTTAGTACTTTTCAAATGTGGGCTTTTTTAATAAAGATTTGTAAATAGGAAGTCAGATAAATGTTATACTTCATTCCCAATTAATTTAATTTATTTTATTCCCAATTATATAAAAAACAATTAAATTGTAAGAAATAATCAACCTTTATTAGAAACCTTAAGAACACACGTTACCAAGAGAAACCTAACACAAATAATACAATTTCTATAATTTAATTTTTCTTCTAACCCATTCCAGAAAACTCTTTTATTATATTTCAATTCTATTATTTTCTACTGAAATTAAATTAAAATTTTTGTTATTTCCAAAAATTTGTGCAATTCAAATAGAAAATGGCAATTTCCATTTTAATTATATGAAAATCAAAAATTAGGAAATCATTAAAACAAAAACCGGAAGAACTTAAAATAATTTGTATATACTTAAATAGCGCAATAGGAAACCTCTTAAAGCTAACCAAACAAAAATCATTATAATAATTTCTTCATATTATATAATTCTGTATATACGTATTTAAAAAGGATGTTTTATTCTTAACACAGTATATAGCATTCGCTATTATCCTTGATGTTTTTGGCTCAATGAATGTGGAAAATTATTTCAATTAATATATTCACACCATTCACCTAAAGTGATGGAATTTTAAAATTATTATGTAGTGAAAGAAAAATATATTAGAAACGTTTTCATTTGACGCCTCCGTCAATAAACAATGATGATGACGATTGCAACGAAAACGTTTTAAATCCTTATATGTTGTACGTAACTTATATACATAACAAATATATATAAATGACACCTTCACTCTTTTATTGTGAAAATTTTTGTCCTAGAATCGCGTAGATTTGAAAGCTTTTCCTATTGTTGAAATAATATATATACCAGAAAATAGAAAACTGCAGGATGAAAATGATTTTTTTTTTGTTTTTGTTGTAGGAGGCTGTGTCCTATAATATATTTATAAATATGCATACAAAATGAATAATAATATTTATGGAAAATGCATTTAATATGTAGAATTATAATAGGGCATAAAAAAGAAGTGTAAAAATAGGAACACTTTAGTTAAAAAATATAATGAAAATACACTGCTCATAGAGTAAATCGTAGAACAAAATAGGAGTTAATTTCATGATCATCTTCAGCCATCGTTATATAATATGTTTGATTGTAAATGGTAGATTGTAAATGAGTTATCTTTCTATAGAATACTCGTGATGCCTCCTGGAAGCAAACCAACGAATTATTATATCAAGATAGTAGACTATACGTTCAACATATTACCTCCGGAAGTATTTGCAGTTTATTTCTGAATTATAAAACAAGGCCAACACTTTTTTCAACCACTGCTTCTTAAATATCATAATCCTTTCGTAATTTTTTTTCCGGGCTCTTTTCCGGCATTATAATATCTTCCCAATATCCATAACACTATACATCTTCAATGGCTGTATCCTTTTCCTTAGGAAGCCTGTAACAATTTCTGTGTCCAGCGTTATTTTTCTGTGTTCGTGTTTTGAAATCTTCCCAAAAACGTGCTCATACTACTGTAAATATTATATGGCTCTGTCTTCTTCTGTGGGAATCTTCAAACAATTTCTTTGTTCAGGTATCTTTGTCAGTGTTATGATATCTTCTTAAAAATCTTAACGTACAAAACATCTTTTGGCTATTTATTCTTCCGTAGAAAGACTAAAGAATGTTCTATACAAAATCATTCTTCGGTCATGGTTCATGGTTTCACATGTTCATGGTTTCATTACGTCAAACTAAAATACTTTTCCAGATATGATTTGATAACAATAAAATAAATTTTACAGTGTATAAAAAATACCTTCTTCTTCCAATTACCCTAAATTTTTATTCACTACATTCATTTTTATGTTATTATTAGTGCATTTTATTTTCGAAATACAAGAGTTATGAATAATGCATATTTCCAGATAGCGTTATACTATATAGGTAAAAATATAACTCTTTTATAAGCTCTTAAGGAAAACTCACAATTTAAGAAAATTGCACAATTCATCATATATTTATGGAAATTTTCCATTCATATGATTATTGTCATTTCTTCCATGCAAAAAAAAAAAAAAAATTAAAAAATATAATATGCTTTTATGCTTCTCGTAGCATAAGTTATTTTAGTAGGTTTTTTTTTGTGACTGGGGTTTTTTTTCCAATAACAAAAACCCTCGCGTTTGGCAAAGAAAAACCAGGAAACGGAAAGAAATTTTTTTCTTTTTTCGAATTTCAAATTTATTCTTTGCATGTGCTAAAAAAACAACAACAAGAACAGAGCAGCAGAACAAAAAATTTTCTTTTTGATTGTTATAAATCAAAATGAGAAAAATGGCTTGCATTATCAAATAATGTTCTGTTTGTTCATATATGGCTCCCCAACCTCGTTTATTCCGTAGTTATCCTCAATATATTCCATATTTTGTCCTGATTTTGTTTGCATGATGAAAAATGCACTTAAGTGCCATTTTGTATTAGTTTTTTTTTATTTTTTCTATGTGGATGAAATGGGGAATCGGTGGAGGAGGTTTTACATAAGAAAAAAAATTTGTTTGTAATTTTCTTTGGTATATATACCTGGGAATAGGGTAAAAGAAAAACACATTTAGATTGGTTACCTTACAATTTTAGCAACATCTTACTGGGAATGAAATTTGTTTTTCGCTTCTTACTGAATTAGAACAATCGCATATTTCACATGTTCTTAGTTATTTCCTAAAAAGAACAGTTGATAATCTTATATTCCGACAACAAATCCGGAACATTCAAAATCCCGACATGTTAGAAGAAAAAAAATCGAATTAGACGAGATTTTGCAACGTACGGCATTGCCATTCCCAGTGTTCTAAACGGTTTCATTAAAAATCTTTAAAATCCTTGAAAACTGAAATTTTTCAAATAACTTTACATTCAATAAACTTTTTTTCAAGTCCGACGGAAGAAAGCATTTAAATCAATTCATTATTACATATAGCAAAAGTTGCATCTGTTTATCATTTCTATTTGCAGATTATTATCATAATCCTTTCGTAATTTCGCAAAATATTCATGACTACAAAGAATCTCTAACCAAATTGTAATTGCAAAATTAAAATTTGAATCCTTAAACAGAATATCTTCAAACGATAGCAACAATAAAATATAATATCCACTTTCATTTGAATCTTATCAAAGATATTTTGTAAATTTCCTTACAAAGCGATTGTCTAATTCATTACGAACAATCTGCAATAAAAAAGAGGACTTTTTTAAACTGCTGCGAATCGCATTACTGACAGATAACAAAAATATCTTATATGAAATCAATATTAATCTGATCGTCAAAATAATCGTCCTTTTATTCTAAATCCATTTCTTTTTTGTGGGCATATGAGTGAGTACCTTTGATTCAATATACTCTATGGAACTATATGAGTATGTGAATGCTTTGAACCGGATAAAAATCTTCTTTACCGAAAAATATTTTTTTTTTTTATCATTTTTATTGATCTCAAGTATATCGATTGGTTTGGCATTAAGAAGGTCATTGTTATTGCAATAATGCAAAAGACATTTAGATTGCTAATTCTACTATATAAATTTTGTGCAAATAATATAAAAAAAAAGAGTCCTTAACAAACAAACAAAAAAAAGGACATCTTTTTACAATAATTGACAAGAAAAAATGCTTTGTGGCTGCTTTTGTGGCAATTTGTGTAAGAGCCAAAAAAAGATGATTATTGATAATAAAATTTCTTTTGTACGAAATTTCAGTTTAAGATTACAAAATAAAAATTGAAAAATACTGAAAATTCTGATTTATTAAACGAATTACAATTTTAAATTATTTAATATTAATTTTTGAAAAGTCGTTATTGCTCAAACCATCGAAAGTTGAATTCAAAAAAGTCGAAGTCCTTAAAATTACAAAAAATGTATGCGAAAGAAACAACTCGTGGTCAAGATTCACTAAAATTGAATACAAAGTCTCGTAAGTGCTTAAAATTCACTTTAAAAGTAATTGCAATAACGTCATTTGTTCAAGATGCACTGAAAATGAATTTCAAGGATTTTAAATATAATGTCGGAAGTGTTCAAAATTCACTAAAATTGAATGGAAAAAGAAGTGAGTTCCCAAAATTACTAAAATTGATTGCAAAAAAGTCATAAGTGCTTCAAATTTACTAAAATACATGTAAAAAATATCGTAATTGTTCAAGATTGAATAAATTTTCATGCAAACATTTCGTACGTGCTCCACATTTACTAAAATTGATTGAAAAAAAGTCATAAGATTAATTAAAATTAAATGGACAATTATCTTTAGTGTTCAAAGTTCACTAAATAAAAAAAAACAATTAGTGCTTACTAAGAATTAGTAAGCAATTAGTGCTTACAGTATTAAAAATTCACTCATATTGAATAAAAAAAAGAGTTAGGGTTTAAAATAACAAAAACAATTATTGCACAATAGTCGTAAGAGCTCAAAAACACTAAAATTAAATGGAAAAAGTCGTAAGTGTTCAAAGTAAACTAAATGGCTTCAAAAAATAACGTAACTGTTCAAAATTGACTAAAATTAAATGCAAAAATGTCGTAAGTGCTCAAATTGAATGCAAAAAAAAAATCATTAGAGAAATCATATTTAATATTTTTAATTCAAAATTTCTTTTATTAACAAAACTTGACATTATACAAAAAAAAAAAAAGTTTTGGCCCAAACACAAAATAATTAAAAAATTTCTAATTAATTTTAATTAATGATTTCTTCAATAACAAAAATAATTAAATTGAAAGTTTGCAGAAATTCATTATTACGAAAACAATAATTCAAAGAAAAACACCTTTAATAATAATTTTAAATAAACAGTGAATACAAAAATTGTGAAAATTTTTATTCTATTTAAAACAATTTTATAATTTTAATATTTATTTATATTTTATATATAAAAATCAAAATTATTTTATTATTTAACACAAAAATTGTGAACAAAAATTATTTCAGTAATAATATAATTTTATATTTAATGTTGTTGAGGAATGAAATTTGAAAAATGAATAGTCAATTTTTAGGTTGTTCAGTAAAAAGTGAAAATTTGTCATTTTTTAGGAAATATGACTTTAATTATGGTACGTTTTCAAGATCTGTAAGATTCAATTTATTATAGAAGATAGGGATAAAAATTGCTCATCTTGTAATGAAAGGTCAAAATCAGAACTTAATTATGAAAATTTATTAGTTAACCTTACGAATAAGATTGTACACGGTTAGTAACGCATAGTTCAATCAAAATCCAATTATAAAGACACGTAATACCCAATAGCAAACAATACCTTGCACCTGGTTCCTGCAAATAGAAAAAAAACACCCATAAAACCACCTAAGGTGGTAGTGCACTGAAGATTTATAGCTCCCTGGCAACACTAGAAGATGTAGGTATATTGAATGTATTAAGCCAAAAAAATGTCAACAAAAATACTTTTTCGACGTAATAAAAAGCATATATCATGAGTATGAGTAAAATTAAATATTTAGGTATATCAGTAAGTTCTAATATCAGTAATTAAGTCGAGATAAGAGCTAGGATTGAAATGGCAAGAGCTGAATCTAATAACATGAGAAAAACTCTTCTGCTACAACGATTCAAATCTGATGTTAAAGCTTGAAATGTTATGTATGATAAACATTACTTTATGGAGCAGAAATGTGGACAATGAATAAAGTTCATAAAGTTCAATAAATAAAATTGAAGCATTTTAAATATATCGGAGGTACGTTAACTAATGACAAAATTTTAAATTTTAAATGTATGAAAGAAAATAATCAGCGTCATAAATAAATTATCTGAGCCATATGAAAAGAAACGTCAAATACAGAATTTTGGTGTCTGCTCTGGAAGGAAAATTTATTGGAAGAAGAAGTAAAAGAAGACGAAGAATAAATTGGCTATATAAAACATCGCTGAATACTTTGAGACAACTTTAATTCAACTATAAGAAGCTGTTATATAAAAACATGAAATTAAAATGATGATTACCAATCTCCACAGAAGAAGGGGAACATTAAATTACGATAATTAGAATGACTACAATAATTTAAATTGTCAAATTGGAGTTTTCATTACGATTAAAATAATTATGAAACTGAAGAATACGAACATTGATTTAGTATAAACAAAGTATTTGATTGTCATAATTATTTTATGATACTCGTAATATAAACTCTTTAATTTTGTATTGATTCCGTCTTCTATAGAATAGCCAAAACTAGAATGAAAATCAAAATTTAAACCTTGACGTCAATTTAAACATGATTTCCATTTCTATCGATTTAAATACGTTTTTGTGATACCGTGTCATAAGGTCATCATATATCATAATGCTATAATGGCATTATGACATATTTAAGTGAGTCTTAAAGCTCACTCGAATGGATCTTAAGACTCACTCGAATGGATCAAAACGTCATATGGTTTTAAGACTCATTCCATTGATGGTTCTTTGACTCTTTCGCGTGAGCAACCATATTTGTAAAAATAACATGGCTTTAGAGCCATTATGGCGTTATGACATATGATCTTATGACACGGCACGTTTTTAATATGCCTCCTCTAAAGCGTCATCATTCACACAACTACAATATTATAAACTAAATTCATTAACCAAAACACTGTAACTTTATTTACTGAACAACAAAATTACACTCTATCTTTACATAAATAAAAGAACTTGTCAATTTTTTTGAAATTCTTTTATTTGCATTTCCATTTATATATATATATACATAATATACCGTGTATATATATAATTTTTCATTATTCAATTATTTTCCAATCTTTTTCTTTACGAGGTAAAGTTTTTGGCATATTTTACTTGAAAAACATTTTCAATTTTAATGTATAAAACGTGAACAAAATTAATAAAAAAAAATAAATACTAAATTGAAATTATACTATAGAAATATAGTTTCCATTTTTATATACTTTCTTTTATAATTTTCCACCAGTGTTTCCAATTTAATATGATTATTCACTTCTCATAAATGATAAAATAGTATATAAGTAAAAAGTCTTTTTATTTTTATGTATATATAATATAAAAGTAAAATAATTGAATTGAAAATTTTCTGTTATTATAAGAAAAACACTTTACTATCAGAGAATTTTTTTTTCTTCATTCTATTCATCCTTAGAAGAATAATATCTAAGGATGAATAGAAAACTCCTACAAGGATATTCGTATATACTCTCTTCTTATATATAAAATAAATAATAACAAAATGGATTTCTTTATTTATCATTATAGAAAAAAAAAAAAAAAGGATATTGAAAGATGATAAATAAAAGGATGTTCTTCCATGTATAAAGTGTCAGTTACAGTTTCTTAAGTAAAAATATATATTTACACAAAAATCAAATTTTCGATATCTTTATTTTCAAAGATTTTAAATTTATTGATTTTTGTATAAGTAAAATTATTGTAAATATAATTTGTCTATCTGATGATGATGATTATTTCAATGCTATAAAAATCATTAAACAATTAAAATTTAAATATCATTTAATGTTGCATTGGGTCATGTGTAAGGTTACCGTACGCTGTTATTATAAAAATGATCTAAATAAGAGATTAACCCAATGCGAACTATTGGCTTAACTTGGACGAAGCCAAACAAAATTATGTGTTCAAAGATGCGACTTATGAAAAGCATAACTCCTCCTAGAATAAAGAGTGTAAAGACGGGGCAAGGAATACCAGTAAAAAAAGGGAATTTTAGTCAAAATAATAAGAAATCCTAGTCAAAATAATTTTTGACTGAATTGCCTTTTCAGAAGGATATTCAATCAAAAAACTGAAAAGGTATTTCAGTCAAAACTTTTTTAACTGGGATTGCTTTTGGAAGTTTGACTAGTTTGACAGTACAAATAGTATAACTGAATAGTATTCAGTAAAATGTTTGATGTTTTATTATTATCGGGAAGAGATTTCTTTACACCCTTTTCCGAAAAAAGGCATTCCAGTCAAAAAAAAAAATCTGAAGGAAGGCTTTTCAGTCCAAATACAAAAAAGGCAATTCAGTCAAATTCTGACCGAAATTCCCTTTGTTTTAACTGAAGTTCCTTCTTTAAAAGGCATTTCAGTCAAAAAATTTGTATGAACTTTTTTTTTGACTGAATTGCCTTTTTTTTACTGAAATGTTTTTGACTTAAAATCGCGGAGCCTGTAAAGACCTCAGAAATGTGGTGGTGAACGTTACGGTATACTGTTGTCCACTGAACGTAAAAAAGATATAACGTCTGGTAGTTTCTTTAATCTGTTTAAACAGCAAATTATCTCAACTAGTGCCGAAGAAAAATTCAATAAAAAAGGTTTCAACAACAAAATTTGTATTTTATTCAAAACCATAAATGAATCATTTCTGCATTAAACTATTGACAATTTTTAAAACTGCTGTAAAACTACAATATTTTAAATATTTCTATAAATAAGAATTGATGAAAATGCTTTTAAATGAATTCATAATAAATTTTATACATAATTTTTATTAAAGATCAACCGTAAATTATCAGTTAATGGGAACTACAGTTTAAAGGATAACTGTCTCGAATATTAATACTTAATAGAAGATATTCGATTTTTAATCTTTGACGTGGTCAACAATTCGCTAATCTCGAACAAGTTGTTAAAAATTAATTAATGATTATAAGAAAATGATTACATCCCAGAATTAAATGGATTGATAGCAAGGAATCCGCAGATCATTCATCTACGTTTATTGATTAAAACAAAATATTGTAAATCTTTTATTATATTGTTAGTTCTTTTGCCAGAACTTTAAATTTAGTTTCCAACCCATTTCGCTAATAAATTCTAGCATTAAATTCAAAATTAAAATAGCATAGAAAAATTATTATTTTCTATATATATTAAAATATTTGGTTGGATGGGTTGATTTTAAAAGAGTTGAAATTACAAAACTCCCAGTTACATAGACCACAAACAATTGATCCCGGTTATACCCTCTAATCAAACGCTGTATCATTGTTACAGTGTATCGACCCATCTCACTTCTATAATGAATAAATATCATCTTGACCGACTTTAGTATTAGCAGAATCTTCAAAATTTAGTTTTAAATCATAAATATCTTCAAAAATTTAATTCAAAAAATCAATTTAAAAAGGACCAATCTTTAAAACTAACTATTTAACTTTTTATATCCAGCAAATATTTTGTCTTCATTATGAAAATCTATTTCGTTTTTGTAAATGCTTCTTTTAAAATATTTCTTACTTATAGATATAAATTCCATTTTTCTTTTATCCAATAAAAAAGCTTCTTTTATTATACAAACAAACAAAAATAAAAATGAATTTCAAAGTATTTAAGTTTTTATCATCATAATTTTTTTTTCTTCATAATACCTGCCCACTTTCTCAAAAAAGTATTTACTAAGATACTAAGATACTCTTCATCAAGAAGAAATTATATATAAAGATTTAAATGAAAATTGTTACAATATTCAAGTAAATTTTCTGTTGTCTTTATTTGTTACGTTATATAAGTTTTTGTAAATGATAAACTTTTGAAAACAATCAAAATCATGCGTACTTCTTTATTATTTGAAAAACTTTTATCCTTTTTATATGAATTGTAGTTTTCATATCTTACATAAAAACTATCTTCAATATTTACAAAATCTACAAAATCCGTAAGATAAATATTCACAACAATAACAAGAAAATGAAAAATCGACTTTCGAAGGATAAATTTTTTCAGAAATTTGCCCCCAAACAAAATTTGAATACTTTTGAATACAACTTTTATGGTTACCATTTTTTTTTTTTCGTTGTTATATTGAAAACTTTTCCATTTATTTTCGATTGTGTTTTTTTTTTTTGTATCTTTTTATTATACAGAAAATATAGATACACTCCCATTCTACACAAGAGAAAAAAAAATCCTTTTATATACATTTAAATGTATCAATCTCTTATTTATGTAGCAGCCCCCATACCCCCAACAGATACATTTATATTATTATAGTTACGCCTACCCAGCAATATAAAAACCCCCACCTGTCCAGCAAATATAACAAGAAATTCTATTTTTTTTTTATTACACCTGAAACTGCAAGTAAAAAAATGATAAAAAAAAAAATATGTAAGGGGAAAACCGGTTTTCAATTAACTGAGTTTGCGCGAACCCAATACATAAATAATACTTTTAGATACATATTTTATGTTTATGTATCTTATAGATACATTTATGTTAATATGTTTATCTGATAGAAATCTTTATGTTAATGTATGTGTATCTGATAGATACATTTATGTTTATGTGTGTATCTTATAGATACATTTATGTTAAGATATGTATCTTATAGATAAAATACACTTTTATATGAAATAAAATGTGCGGGAGCTCAAATAACAAGTTTTTTTGTATAAAATTAATATACATGCGCATCATATAAACCTCACTAACACAACTTTAGTATAGTGTAGATATTTTACTTAAATGAAGTAAGATAAATATTTGAAGAAATTTTTGGTTTTTTTTTATATTTTATTTTTAATATATTTTAAAAAGAAATTTTTTACACGTGAGAGAAACAACATTTTTTTAATATTTAGTTTGTTTTTTTTAGTATATATTGTAAATTATTTTCGAGTTCATTTACAACAACATAAAAAAAAAAAACAATTTTGCTGCAAATTAAAGTTTAGAATTATTATATATAGAAAATTATAGTGAGACAAATATTCAGTTAAGAAATTTGATAATATCAAGTATATTTAAACAATATATCCAATAGAAATAAAGAGCCAATCAGAATAAAACAATTAGATTTTATAGTTTATAATAGGCTACAATACAAAAACAGAGGAAAATTGCATAAAGTAAATTTTTTTATAAGAAAAAAAAAAACAATATAAATTTCAATGTTGTATATATAGAAAATGTTGCAGGGGGGAACTTTCAATTGAATTCATTTTTTTGTATTACAAATGTATTGATAATTATATTATTTTTGTATAGTTTACAAGTTTTTATAGTCCAATTAAATATAATAATATTGTAAAATTTATGTTACCGGTAATTCAATAATAAGAATAGATAAAAAGTTATTGAAGATTATTAAAACAAGTCTAATTTAATTATATTAATTAACAGAAAACAAAAATATTAAATTTAATAATTGCAAAAAACTGCTATAAAAAAATATGATTTGTTATAAACTGATAATAATGACTACAATTATAGACTTCTATAATTACGAATTGTGTTATATTACAAAATTGTACTATAAACTAAGTAAAAGTGATAACTTTAAACACTACTATAATTTAAATTCAATGTGCAAGAAATTATTCTTTAAAACTGCTTTAATTTCTGAATTGCAGAAAATTCTATTTCCATTTATCAATTATAACTCTTTATGGAATATTTAACAAATTTTAATTAATGGTTTTTAACTGCTAGAAAATTTTAGATTATAATAGTATAAACTGCTACTATTTGTACTTCTACACTATTTGTACTTTTACTGCTACTACAGAGTTCATGAATTTATACATATAGTATATAATTCATTTTAATTGCGAAGTTTTACAACAAATTACTGCCGTAATAAATTAAAACTGCTATAATCGAAATTAAAATGGCAAGAAACTTTTTTAAAAATATATTGAAAATAATTTGATAAATCAAAATCATTAGATTATTTAACATGAACTTTAAATAGAATTAGAGATTTTTTTAATTGTTAATACTAAATGAACTGCTATAAAGATTAACCCACTATTTACTCTTATAGTGCCATATTCCATATAAAATATATTAATATTTTTTATACCAAAAAGACTGGTTTAACCCTAAAATAATTTACTATAACTGCAATCAATTATTTTAAACTACTATAATTTTTTTTTAAAACTACAATAATTCTAATTTTATGATCAAATTAAACTAATAATATTTAATTTAATCAAAATTCGTGTATACTATAGAATAGACAATTTACTAATTATTTACAATTAAAAATCTGCCAGAATTTTTAATTATATAAACTGCTATAAAAAGTAACTATAAATTGAATTTAAATATCTAAAATAATTAAGTAAATTTTTAATGTCCACTAGAGACTAGAAACTCTAATTTAGCTACCACTAATACAAACACAGTAAAATAGTTACCTACATAGACAATTATGTACATAATCATAAAATGAGCAAGAACATTTAATATTAGTAAATTTTCTCTCTCTCTCTCTGAAAATTAATTTTCTTGTTAGTATTAGAGTATTTTAACTTGGGGAATAATAGAATGTTACATGAAAATATGAAAATTCAATCAAAATAAAAATAAAAAAATATTTATTTTCAAATAATTGTAATTTTTTTTTTATAAATTTTTTACTTACGAAAATAATCATACATAAAATTCACGTAAAAAAACGAGAAATTAACAACAACGGAAAAAAAAATTTAACAAAATAAGAATAAAAAAGAAAAAACGGTTACATAAAAAAAACAAGAAACTTTGAAGATACAAAAAAAAAATTATATATAAAAAACATAAAAAATATACACGTAAAAAAAAATATAATAAACGAATTTTTTTTTACGTACGTATATCAAGTGGAAAATGTCAGTTAGCTTGAAGGTTTTTGCAAGTTTAGTGTTTTTATTAAATTGACGCGGTGAATTAAATTTAAATATACAAATAAATAAATAAAAAAAAAAATGGTTTTTTACATAAATTTTTATGCAAATATTATATAAAAAAAATATTTTAATAAAAATTGTTTTTTTAATTATAAATAATTTATTAATTAATAAAATTTCATGTTATAAAAATTAAAAAAATTTTTTTTTAAAATTTATGATTAACCAAAAATAAAAATAATTAAATAAATTCAAGATAAATTTTTGTAATAATTTATTATTAATTTATTAATAAATTAAATTAATTTCTGATGTTTTTATAAGCGCCGGCAATGAATTTTATGAACTTTATTTACAAACTTTATACGAAAAATCCAAATTTTTACAAATTCCCGAAAAATCGAAATTAATTTTATTTTTTTTCAAACGACGAAAATGTCATTAATTTGTCACGATTTTGTAAAATGTCAAATTTATTAGTAAAATATTTAAATTTTAAATAACCAAAAAAAGAAATCGTTAAAAGCTTAACAAAGCCAAATAAAAAAAGTTTACAAAGCTAACAACAACATAGAAAAAAAGTTTTGTAATTTATTAAGTTATCAAAATAAAAAGTGTTTTGTGATTGTCAAAGCTGAAAAATTTGAATGAAAATTTATTAGTGGCACTGTTGTTAAGTAAAATAGTGATGAATATTGGAAGCTATTGACTTTTGGTGACAAAAAAAAAATTAAATTTTTTAAAAAAAAGTAGGTGATTTTTCATTGTTTGTTAAAATTATTTAATTTCTATTTTAAAAGTATGGAATTTGAAAACAATTTGTCATATATTTATACTAATTCTAATTAGATTAAATGAACCGGTCATGAATCACTTCTGAATTAGAATTTTGCACAGAACAAATTTTATATTATGGATTTAAAATTATTGTTAATCTGAATTATGTTGAATCTATGTCTTCTATAGGGTCTTATCTTTATCTACCAGGTAAATGCCAATTGGAATTCATTTCCAATACTTTTAATTCGTAATAAAGAATCCAATTCCAATTATAAAATATTGGTAATTAAAAATGATAAAAAATGTTTGAGAAAATGTAAACTTTTATTATTCTTGGAGGTATGTAATAGAATTAGAAGCTAAGTTATTCAGAAATGAGTGGCGGGTCTATAAGTGAATATGTAAGTTAATTCATTGGCGGATCTATGAACAAATTAATAAAAGAAAATTTATTTTTATACCTGTAGACTAGCATATCAAAAAGTGTCAATATTGTAAAATCGTTATGTAAATTTTGTTTAATTAGTTCTACAATTTAATTATCGGGCTGTAAATAAATTATGTTCATATCAATTTGATGTACATGTAAATTATTAGAAGCCCAGGTCTACATTTCCTTACTGGGACTCGCTTTCGCTGGTTGAAGAGAGCTAATAATGGAAAAATCATACAATTTCGAAATGAGTTATGAGAAAATTGCATTTACTTCTGAATTATTGCTAAATATATTGTTAAATTTAATAATTTATTTATTAATTCCTAAATAAATAACCTTCATTTCGTGCCTCAGAATTTCGTCTGAATTATAATTACTTCTTGTATAAATCAGATTTGGTTATATGAGTTAAAGTGGCATTACACTATTGCAAGTGTTATTACACTAGGGACTCTAGAATGATGTATGAAGATATGCTTACCAAAAATTAGCATGTTCACTTTTCTTTCACAAACCTTAATTTACAATATTTGTAATTCTTTAACTTTTCAAGTACTTAACGTTGCTGCAATTAATTCCAATCGCCGTCGGTTAAACCAATTAGTCTTAAAAAATAGTTAGTAACAAAATGAATGAATCAAACTTTCTGTAAGCTTGGTAAACTGTGACATGATTAATATCCTTGTAAACTGAAATTCTTATATATAGAAAACCTTATTTTAAGAATATATACTTAAAATCATTTATAGCTAATTTCTGTCAGCTTAAATCTTAACTTCTTATTTCAAAGTCTTAGCTTGACTTTATTCTTTGACAAATTATCGTCCACTTGTTTGTGTAGTTTTCGGAATCTTACAGCTTGCAAACAAAAACTGTCAGAATACTACATTTAATTAATGATTTATATATATGCTATAAACTCTCCTTCAAGGACCTCTTTTAGAAAATTTCTATATACCACATCCTAAAAGTTAAACTACAAAAAAAAATGAACAACTTTCTGATATATTTAATTAGTCACCCTTTTTTAAAATATAGTCCTTCAGTATTCACTATTCAAAATAACAAAATTACATATATTTTTTTCATTTTCAAATATTATATAGTCCTTTTAGTCCTTATTTACAATTAAGAAAACAACACTACTGATGTAAAAAAAAAAAATCGTAACAATTTAGTCACGTGTAAATCAGGAAAACTTATGTGCTAAAAATTACATCAGAGACTTCGAAAAAAAAATACAACACAAAATCCTTTATTAAAAGGATCATTACAGTATGTACTTCTAAATATATAAATATTAAATTATATTTTTAACAGAGGTGAACACATTAACATGGGTGGAATTAATTTTTAATATGACTTTAAAAATTGAAGGACTTCATTTGTATAACGTATACAGGAAATTAGTGGCTGGCTGGACTGTTTTTTCATTTTTAATTATTATTCAAGAAAGAGAAAGACTCAATTGAGAAACGTATAGTCCTTTAAATATGTTCTGTTTTGGGGGAGAATTATATAAAGGACAGTGTTTTTTTTTTTTGTGTTTTGTGTTTTTTCAAATAAAAAAGTTGATTTTAGGAGTTAACGTATTGAGGGTGCAATATCAAGTCAATAGTAGTTGAAATTAGTTTGAAATATGTTTTTTCTTTCAAAGACACCATCGAATAAGAACGTTAAAAACATATTAAAATAAAAATATATTTTGTATCCCTTTTTACAGTCATTTTTCTGTATTAATCAGCGGACATAAATGAAGGGACAGTTTTTTTTTCAGTGATGTTATTTAAATGGACATAATAAATTAGACTTATGTGGTTATACAATTGTGAACGTTAGTAGAAGATATATAACAAAAAAGTTGAATACCTTTTTTTGGTTAAAAAAAATTCAGAAGTTATGACACCTGCGCGTTTTAAATAAATATGGAGGCCGACGATAAAGAAGAAAAAAATGATTTTTTTTTGTGTAAATAAATGACAAGTGTAAATTTTGTTTTGGTCATATAGAATTAGGGTTTTTGGTTGATTTCGTTTTTAGAAGATGGAGGTTTTAAATAGATAACGTAATATGCTTTACAGACAGTCTGTATGTACGGAAATTCTTGTATTCCGATCTTCATATCTAGCAGGATAATTCCTAGAAAGAAGTTATCTTGTTTCTTGCAACAATTTAAGAACGTAGTTGTTGAAGTTTTACTGTTTCAATTCCTTTTAGACCCGGATTAATGGCAAAGAATTAAAGTAGAGTTTCATAGGACACCAGATATTCTCAGTGGGATAATTTCAATGATATTCGGTTTAGCGATCTTTAGAATCTTTAGAACTGAGTTTTAGAAATCGCAATTTTAATATAGAATTGCTAAACATATCCAACTGTATTGACATATCTTTGAATTGTCTTTAACGGCGCCATCATATTCCTTTTGATTATTAAGATGTCACCCACTTCTTCATTGCCCTTAAAATATACTGAAGCTGAAATCCTAGCGATTAACTCTGTTTGCCATTTCCTAGCATTAATATTAATATCTTCAGATAGGGAAACAAAAAAACTTCTTTGGGCTGTCATTCAGTAGTTTAATTCACTTAACCTAATCTAATTACTTTAAACTTAAATAAAAGTTGATGATTTTGAAAATTAGCCGCCACTCCTCGGTTACAGAAGCGGATAAATCAACCACATAGCAGTTGTGACCATGAATGACTAGGATATTTTACTCCTGAGATGAAATAGTCTGCAATCCGTTCAGATGATAATAAATGACCCATAAAATATAACAATATTTCACTTTACCAAAACCTCTTAGAACCGGCGCCTTTTTTCTAATTTTATTCAAATTAGCCGAATTTAATTTTTTTTCAAAATTTTATATTTTATATAAACCTAAACGATCCAACAATTAAAATATCCAAATAAAACTTACATAATTAAGTTAAATCGTTATTTAAATTTGATATTTTCAACAAAAAAATATGATAATACTATTTTAATTTGGTCCAGCCAGCATCATAATTTTTCGTCTGACATTAATTCCATAAATGTGAAGAATTTATTCAGACAAAAATGAAATATTCACACTCAAGGTATTATATAAAATTTTAAACAAAAATTATAATAAAATCACCTAATAAACTTTTGGATTAAATTCATTAATTGAGAATTTTGTAAGAAAAATGTTAAATTTTTTATATTCAAACAATAAATTCGAAATTAATTAAGATTTTGGGTGGCCAAAAAAAAAACTTAATAAAATAGAATTTGAAAATAGATTAAGATTATCCCACTCTAAAATGAAGTATAATAAACCCAAACTTTATTTGGATACACCTGAAACTGAGATATAGTTTTAAGTATTTGTAATCAGAGGCGGCAGCGTTCATAAATGTAATGGGTGCCTGGCATACGAAGCTGTGATAGTTTAATGTCAACGAATAGCATCTCAGGCGCAGTAAAAATACCGTCGCCTGAATATTGGTTGTTCTAAATCCACTTTTCATAGTGTTGAGTATTTAAGAGTTTCAAGTTTACGTTACATGTTTGTACTTTTGATAAGGTTAGGCGCAATATTTTGTGAGAATCTTCTTTTAATTTCGAAGTTATTAAATACTACGAATGGTCCATGGATATGGTAGCAAGTACAATTAGAAATATCAATAATTGCTAAAGTATTGAGAAACAAATTAGGAAAAATGTTTAGGTCTTTATTCAGAAGCAAAGAAAACTGGAATTCATAATAATAAAAATAACAAAGTATAACTTTTAAAATAAATAATAATAAGATATCGGATTGATTTCTAGTTGAATTAGCATTGATTTAATATCTTCTAGCAGTGATTTAATATATTAATATCAAAAATACATACATTTTCCCTATCAAAACCAATTACTGCAAAGGTTTCATCCTGAATTTATCGGTTACATAATATTAATGTATTAATTTTTGTCCCTTTTGACCAATATTATCTACGTTAAGAACATGAGCCAAAACAGTAATAAACTTGGAAGAAAAAACAAACTCATCGGTAGCTTAATTAAGTATTTCATATATTAAAAACGTCGTTGTAATGCCCTCAATTACAAATTACCTTAAAAACAAAAAATATCTTTAAATGGACATGATACAACCTAATATTCGTCCGACGATATTTTAGTTATAATTTATTTAATATTCATTTTATTTTCATCAAATCTATTAGTTTATTTAATCAAATGACATATAGCTACGTACATCGACAGACCTCTTTATTTGCAGTATAGTGAATTACTTGCAGTAGTAATGAGTTTTATGGTTCATTGATATTATAGCTTCCAAGCGATTTTTAAGCGGCAAAATGATATCCACCAAAAATATTGTTATTAATTTTGGATACGCAAGGAAAACAATATATAACGACCCGCGACCCGTCACTGTTAATAGGTATATGGCAAAATTTATAAGTATAGACTTGAACTGCTTATAAAGACATCAAAAGAACAACAAAAAAAAATATTTTTTAAATAATGAATCAAAAATTATTGAACTAATTAAGAATAACAAATTAACAAATTAACAAAATGAACAAACTTAAAATACTTTCATTATAACTTTTCCATAAAAAAATCAGAGTTCATTTTGTAAAAAAAAAAATAAAAGTTTTATTCGCTGGCTTGTAATTGTGGTTTTTTTCTGTGGCTTTTGAAGAGCCTCTTCACATAATTTTCAATTATATTTTCATATATACGTCAAACAAAATAATTTATTTATAATAATGGTAATTTTTTGTATATGAAGCAATTAATAATTCATGTTTTTTTTCTGGTGAACTTAACTTTAATTGTATAACAAAATTGTAATGAAAATTAAATTGTTCTGAATTCACAATAAAATATTCAGCTTTTATATATGTAAAAATGTAAATCATTGTTAATTGTAGTACTTAATATCAAAAGTTTCCAGAAATTTGTACGAAAAGATCATAAATTCAAAAATTCAAAACTGAGATATACTGAGATAATGTCAAATTCTTACCGTACTTGCTGCAAATTCTTTTAAACATGTCTGAGAAAGTAAATACCATCAAAATGCCAATTTGTTTGCAGCTGCTGCTATATAATTAAGTTAGGTTAGGTTTAGAGTACGTGTGAGCCACAGAGAATCCTCATCACTGTAGACATTTTGTTTATTAAAATATCCTCTCTAATTATTCAGCATTAACCAAGTCCGTACTCTTGGTGAAACATTATTACTGCCTTATAGTGACAGCCACCACAATTCTGAAAGAGTGACAGCAAAACCTTCGAGATAACGAAGTGATCTAGACATTTCGTCTAGACTCTAGAGTGTATCAGATTCACAATTCAATTGTGTATATCCTATATAATTTTGAATTAAACTTGAATTTCCGAAGCTTCTAATAAAATTGCTTTACTTGTGCAACGTAAATTAAATAATATGCTACCGAAAAAAAGCATGCAATCTATTAAATTTTCTAACTCTTATAATATATCAAAAAAATCAGCTTTAAAGTGTTATAAAAAACTGTTGCAATTGATCGTTAACTGAAGTATTGCTTAATTAAATATCAATAACTGACAAATTAAACTGTTCTTAATGTTCGTGACATATCGATTTTCTCATTAAGTGAAAAAATCTGATTAGCTATCCAGAGACCGTACGCAACTCTAGGTTATATCAACAACAGTGAGTTGATGACTCTTAATATGTAATAAATCAAATTTCTGATAAATGTAATATTTCCTAGATCCATTCCGAGCGAAATAGTAACCGGTAAAGAACTTGGAAACCGCGATTATTACGAGACACTCCATAGTTTACTTAATCACACTTCATGTCATATTGTCTAATTCTGGTTTAAATGCGTATATCTTTAACAGTTTTGCATTTATCCATCAATCCAAATTGAATTAGCACTCGTAAAAAGGCTGATAGTACCAGCGCCATTATAAATTTACTATTTTCCTAATTACATATTTGACCGTTCTAACATATTTCGCAGTTCAGAAAGTTCTTTTCTACTACATAGTCCATCGGTAATAGAGATTGGCTAATATTTCTATACCCTGTAGACTAGATTAAGAAAATTACTATTTGCCTAATTACATGTTAAATAAAAAACCATATTTGTTCTAAGAAATTAATCGTGGCAAGTTAAAATTTAAGCTAAATTCTAACCAAAAAAATTTATACTGTAAACCTTACACTTAAAAATTATGTGCTGATGTATTTATATTAAATATGGAATTAGTTAAACCAACAATAAATAATTGACTAAAAAAATTATTTTGTTAGTTCTATATTTAATTTCAAAATTATATCTGATTCGCGGCCATTATTCTTCATATACTCTAAAAATCACACTATACAGAAAATATTGTTGAATGTGAAAATTCAAGCGTTTTTTTTCCCCATTATTGAGTGGCGGATACTTGACATCACACTGTAAATATTTAATACAAAACATAATTTATTTACAATAAGTGAGAAAAATTGAAATTATATTTTTGTTAAAAATTATTGATTTTTTATGGATATTGTTCAGGTTTGTTGTCGTCGTCGTCGTCGTCGCTGGATTGAATTTTTACTGTCTGGCGGATTGTACGGCTAGTAAAAAAAAAAATCATTATTGAAGAGTTAATTTATTATTTATGTAACCAATTTATTAACCACTCGAAAGTTTTTCAATTTGTATATTGTTTATAATAATATGAAAATTGTTATTAAATAAATTGAAAATTTCATTTGTTAAGGATAATAAAAAAAATAAATGATTATTATTGTAATTTTTCGAGTGAGTTCATTTTTATTTTTTGTATTATAATTATTATATAGTAACAATAATTGTTAAATACTTAATTAAGTTATTTTGTTAATTGAATTGGATAAAAAATAAAAAATTATGATAAAAAAATTAAATGTCATTTTATTCAATTTTGTAAAGCTTCTGTAAATTATTTAATGCTGAAAATTGTTAGTTGATTAGTTGAATAGCCCCCTACTATTAAAAAGTTCGTTGTAATTTCTAGTGGACTGTTTCTTTTCTTTCATTGTAGCATGTCCAACTACCGTACTTCTCTAATGAACTTAATCAACTTATCTTGCCTGCTTCCTACAATTTATCCAGATGGAAATTATCCAAATTCATGAATAGAGTGGCACAGTAGTTGCTCAACTGATTCTTCTTCCTCACGTCCTCTGCATATTGAGGTAGTGGTCAACCTTGCCGCATTCAGAAAATTGAAATAATCTAGAAAAATGTTGTCCTTGATGATTAACTTCAAATTTACAAGGGACAAGCGCCTACCAATCATTTACCAGCTCTAAGAATACGAGCTAGCATTTAATGAGCGATCGAAATTAATTAGATATTATTAACTTACATAATTTCTTCAATTAAATAACTTATTCCATTCACTATTTTATGTATTACAAGAGGTATAACGCAATTTTTTTTAAAAAGGAGGAAACAAATGAAAAAAAAATGCATTAAGGACAATTGGAAAATAAAGTTGAAGGATCATAGTTTATAAAATTTAAAAAAAAACGCTTTATGCCCACATAGGCCTGAATTTTGTATGGGATCTCTTTAGGTTCAGAGAGAGATAAAGTAGAGTTATAGAACAGTTAATAGAATTTCATAAATATTACAAAAAATTAAGAAAATTGTTGAAATATTATTATAACTTATAGGAAAAATTAAAAATTTAATGTAATTTACCTGATTACATTCGGAATCTGAATCAAAATGGCTGAATATTTACACATAAAAAACAAAATTCATAAAATTAATTTTCACAACTGCACTAAAAACAAACAATTTTCATTTTCTTCATTTTCACTATATTAAAATACTAAATTGGAAATAAATTTTATAATTAACACTTCATTTTCATATTCTTTAAATTTAGATTTTCATTAAATCATTTTCATTAAATAATAAATTAGAGTTCCATTACATACACCAAAAAAACTACATGTCAATTTGCAATTTTAAAACAATTATAAATCCACGAAAAACTCGGAAAATTTAATAATTTTTATTTAAAAATATTTATTTTATAATTTATTAAACGTTTAACGAATTAAATTATTAATTTTTATCATTTTTATTAATTTTGTTACACTACCAAATACAAAAATGTCTAATCACATCGACAATTAAATTGAAACTAATAAAAAGGGGCGTGATTAATTAAGTGGAAAATTTTTTTTTTTGCCAAACTTGATATTTTAATTTAGCGCGCGAAATTTGAATTTGAAAATATCAAAAATATTACTTAAAATATATGGAATTGTTATTAACGAAGTTATAAAGTGAACGTTAGGCAAAACTTTAAAGTTGAGATAGGTTGAGTTAATAATTGATATAGCGAATTATTTTATTAATATAAATTATTTATAGTAAATTATTTCAAATTTAATCCTTTTTCCAAAATTCTGAAGTAAATATATCTAAAATTTAACAATTTTCTAGCTATTTATTTAACTCCCATTGATTTAGTTCGATATTTTTAAAATCGATATGGAAGAGAATCAATTTTAACCTTCAAATGTTGAATTGTGAAATGCAGAGACTTAAGATCTACTAAATCAGCATATAAATTTATACCCTGCAAACATTGCGATGAAATTTCATTTAATACAGAATTGGATTCATGTAGAGCTAAATGTTCTGTATAAAATACTCTTGGATTTTCTAACATACTTTAACCCAAATTGATATTTAATTCCCCCATGAATTGGTCCAATCGATTCATACTCAATTGATTTATTTCCATTGAACTAACTAACAAATTTATGATTATTTTTAGAGTTAGCTAGAGTAATTTAGTTATAAATGAAGACCTATTATAATAGTTGCAAATTTTATTCAACTTAAACTCAATAATTCTTATCTTTTACAACTCTATATACTTCTTTGTTATTGCTTATTACTCCCAACAGATTCATCGATGTGGCTTTAAGTAATGTATAATTGCTATTTTAAGACTAGGGAAATGCTAACGGATGAGACTGAGACCATTTGCTGACATCAAATGGCTCACTATTAAAAACTATTAACTTGTTGCAATTAAAAGTTTCTTCATTATATAAAGAAACTTATTGTTCCAAATCCTTATATAAAAAGTATAGGGGCTGCAACCAGGATTATGAATCCTTGGAGCATCTGTACCACTATCAACCTTACGTTGTAGAAGACTGACATATTTCGAATGTTATTTTATGGAGGCAGGTAAATCGAAACCGGTCAGTCTTATTTTATTCATAACAGAAGTAGGATGTGGTGTATATGTAAGTGGCCTTCTACTTGGGGTATAACTAACTCAAGTGGCTACGATACGTGGTGTTATTTAATCCAGTCTTCACTCCAACCAACTATTCAAAATCATCCGATAAATACAATTAATTAAAAAATCCCCATTTAACTCAAATACTTCTAATTCTATTAATCATAATTATCATTTTTCCATCTTGTTTACCAATTTTTATATAAAAACTTCATTATTCCTTAAATCCTTAGCCATTTTTTGACTTTATTCACACAATTATGATAAAATCTCTACTTAATTATTTAAGCTAAATAAAATCTGAAACATAACCATAACAACAATTAACCCAACTTCTTCTATTCAAATCATCATTACCGAATTTGTGACAAAATCTCCTCTTAAGAAAAATTCAATTAATTAAAAACAAAAAATTTTGTTCATAAAAAACTTACAAGAACAAAAAATTTCAAAATTAAATTATCCTTCCTTACAAAAAAAAACTCCAAGTGGTTTTGCTATATATACAATCAATTAACTAATTGATTAAAATTTTATAATACACTCATTCTTACAAATAACCAGGACTACTTTTACTTTACATCTTTTAATTCAAATTCAAAAATCCTTTTTACTTTTTTTTCAATTTTTATTACAAACAAAAGATTTTTTTTTTTGTTATACGACAACGGTCGATTGGATCGACTCGTGTCAACTCCACTCCCAATTATTTTACCATTACAATATAAAATTTTCTAACCTCTTATTCAACTTTTACATCTAAAACAGCTTCCAGTCCTTATACACAACAGGAACAACAACAACAACGAAAAGGTACCAATCTTAATAAAAAATAAACAAAATGAAAAAAAAAAAATATTTTCCAGAAAGTAATCCTTTTTCGAACCCTTTTTTTAAAAGCTTTCTTCATTTACTATAGTAAATATAGATTGTCTATCTCATTCTTGTATCTCAGAAAATGTCCTTAGCTATTAAACTTTAGAAAAATTCATTATACAAAAAAAAAGGATTTGAAGAAACCCTAGAAAAATCAATGTGTGAAGAAATTGTTGCACAATATTTGTAACGTCCTTCCTCCCATTTATATAGAACACCTTAAAAGGATATTTTTTTTTTTTTGGAAATTTATTTATAATACTTAAATGCCGTTTTGGTATTTAAAAGGATTTTAAAATATCCTTTAAATTAAAATAAATATTTTGTGGTTATTTACCGAAAACCAACATTTGGGCCCACATTTAAAAGTGTCCAATCCAACAAACAAATTTTATTTTCTTTACATAAACTGTTTATGATTTCGATGATGATTATGTTAAACATCCTTTTTATTTCTATATGCTGTAAAGGACAACCCGTCGGGATTATTTACAATAAAAAAACAGACACAGATTTTTCAGGAGCAAAATTATTGTTGTTCTTGTAGGGCGTTTAATAATCATTTTAAAATTTCCCATCATTTTTGTGGGGTGAATTTTATTTGAAAAAAAAAAAAAAACACTTTAGTAGTTAAAATCTCTGTATAAGGACGAAAATACTTCACACTTCATTAGAAAGGATTTTTTTTTTTATATTTCCAAAAAAATTTTAAAAGGATAATTTAAGGTTTTATTATGGACATAAATATACAAATTTATTTTAGGTCAGATTTATTGACGTACTCATTTAAGGATTAAAATTTATAGTTTAATTTTACTCTATGGAATTGGAATTTTATAGTTAATTCTATAAAATAAAAAATTATTTAAAACTCCCTTGAGAATTTGTCAATAAATTGTTTGCATAGAAGTAAATAAAAATAGTTTAAAGTTTTTTATTTGTAAAGGACTTTTAAATACATTTTTGTGTGGGGACACGAAGCCCTTAATTTAGGTTTGTTTGTTTTAGGTTAAGAAATATCAAGAAAAAGATTTTAATATTTCTTTAAAAAATATAATTTGAAAAACCAATTTAAATAATTAAAAACAAAAAAAAAATATTTAAATACTTTCAGAATTTTAACTTACCACATGCTGTTCATAAATGTCATTTTATTCATTTCTCTGATTCAACTCGGGTTGAAACTTCTTTAAATTTATATAGAGCTACTTTGCTCCGGGATGATAAACACAATTAGAATATAAATTCAATATTTTCACACTCAAAAACAATCAAGTTACCATAATAATATTGAAAATTTGAAACCGGTTGCTTCCAGAAAGAACAGTCACAAATAATATTTATGTGATAAAATGATTTCAGGACTTTTTTTTAGACACAACATAAGGGTTAACGCTTCATCCGTCTGTCAGTCTGTCAGTTCTTTACAAACTTTTCGGAATAGTTATTTGACATTAAAAATATCGATTTACACTCTTCATAAACGTCGCGTTTTAAAGCTGTAGGCATTTTGAATCAGATTGACATATTCTAAATCGGACGCTAGATAGCACTACGATCAAATATATTATACAAAATCGAATAAGATAGCTGACTATCTAATTAAAAAACTTGCCACTAGAGTGCACTGTATATCAAAATTTACTGGAATTTGTGAATGTAAATTTACCAGAGTAACATAATAGTTAGTCTCGACGCAAGCTACACATAAGAACGTGTGTTAACGCTATAGTAGGTAAAGTTTCAATGGTGCGTTTGACATATAAATGACATGTAAAAAATTAATTTATTGCTACAAATAGTTTAATTTATCGTATAATTATTTGGTTTTCTTTCACTATTTCAATTAATTTTTCTTCAAACGAATTACTTTGATAAAAATTTATAAGTTTGTCTGTCAAATTTAGTCTTGCTGTCATCGCGTTCAACGTGTGTTGGAAATTCAAATAATAAAATTTTTGCATTGCGTTGTAAATGTTCACTTTGAGTTTAACTGCTCTCATACATTTTATATTGGTTGAATTTTTTATTAGTCGCGGTTGCGTTACTTGCGTAGAAACTAACTGGGTTATAATTAATTTGGAATGGTCCGCATTTGAAAGATAATGAAGCCGAAAATGCCGATCCATATTAAACTTTAAAATGTTAAACATTAATCCAAAATATAATTATTTCTTCTACAAGTTGACACTGTAATTTATTCTATATTTAATTCACGAGGTGTAATTTATTAGCAACTAACATTTAAATGATTTTATCGGTTTCAAACGTTGCTGATTCAATTATTTTCAAACACTTATTCTAAAATAATTTCTAAAACGCCATTTATATTAAACTACTTCACATTTTGAATTGCTGCGCATGGCCTCTTATTATTTTAATCCTTAATCCTGTTTAACACAGACTGTAAAATAATATAAAACTGAAAATTCTAAAATAAATGACTCTTTCTAAAATATCAAGACGATCAGAATATTCATGATTTCGTTTTGGAAGTCCCAAAATGGGGCACAGTATGAAATGAAAAAAAAAATATTTTTTACTTGAACAGAAGGTGGTAAATAATAATTTTCATGACTGTTTTTTTTTTTGGCAACATTTTTTTTGACAATTCCAATATTTTTTTTTTTTACTTTGTATATAATATTATAACTAATGGGCTAAATCAGCAGCAATAACATTTCAAAGATTATATTGAGGCTATCCAGCTGTGGTATCAATTGTATTTTATTATATTTTAGTCAAAAATAATCGCGTGAATATTGCTTATCACCATTTAATGAAGCCAAAGTCTTTGATGCTGAATAATCCAGAAGGAAAATATTTTTTAAAAAAAAATTGAATTAATAAATTTATGAGAATTCAGTAGACAGAGTCACGTTAAATTCAAAATATATTAAAAGAATTGGAATTTTATATAATATATAAAACAAAAAAAATTTGGATACAAGACAAAATTATTTGAAGTTTTTCTTTATTTTATCAAGTGAATTATTTTTAATTACGATTCAAAGTTAATTAGAAAAACGTGTGAGGTTTATTGATTTTTGATAAAATTTTGAATAAATATTTAATTAAAATAATAATTTTTAAAACAATGAATAATTTTGGAAAATATTATATTAAATAATGTTTGTTATATAATACAAAAAATTCAATTAATTATAAATTTCAAATAATTAAATAAAAATAAAAATTATTTGTTTTGATGAATTAATAGAACAAAATTTCCATTATTTATTACATAATGATTGACAGTGAAAATAGAAATCGAATTATCGTAAATGAGCTATGACAAACGATATAATAAGCCAGCGGCGGCAACAAGAGCAAGAACAATGAGGGTTTTGTTCCCCACACATTTGATATTTTCGTTACGGTTACTACATTGACAAATCGGCTACATTGCCAAGTGACTGAAACTATTACTTGAATATGTCTTTAAAAATAAATTTTCAATAAAAAACCCAATTTACCAGTTGAACTTAGAAAAGGACCAAATTAACTTGTAAAAAGACCGACTTTACTAGAAAAGTAACTAATTTGACATGTAAAAAGATCAACTAATCTTAAAAATGCTATATTTATATGTATAGGTATCATAAATTAGCTTTATTTCGAGTTAAATAAATTATAAATTTAATATTAAGTTATTGTTCTGATACCACATCAATTCCCAACCAAATATTTTTGTTGGATCCGCCACTGTACTGTATTAATCCCAATTTTTCTTCCTCAATTTTCAGATTCACTTTAATTATAACATCAAAATAATAACCATAACATCAAAATGATGGACAGAATACCATCTTTATCACTAAGTGGGATATCATTAACCCATCCATTATCAATATCAACAAGTCAAAATTTACAATCACATTTATCATCAGCAGCAGCAGCAGCTGGTCATTTAAATTCACATCATCCATCAGCACACAGTCATCATTTATCATCATTAAATTCATTAAGTTTACATCATCATACTGGTGGATCGGTTGTATCAACACCATCATCATCATCAACTGGTATTGGTGGCGGTGGTACAATTTCAATATCATCACCAAGTTCATCAGCAGCATCTGTATCAAGTTCATCATCTTTATTACATCATTCACATCATCCGCACAGTCAACATCATTCAGCAGGAAGTGGTGGTGGTGGTGGTGGAGGTTTAAATAGTAATAGTAGTGGTAATCATTTACATCATCAGCATCATCATCATTCACAAGGAAATCATCATAATACACAATCATCACCAATGACTAATTTACATCAGAATATGGGAAATCTTATGAATAGTGGAAATAGTGCTAGGTAAGAATTATTATATGATGAATTTACATAAAATTATTTCTATAGAAATAAAATGTTTTTATAATATATGAAAAATTTATTGTAATTTTTCTTTAATTTTATTAAATTTCTTTATTTTTATAATTTATTTATTAAATTCCGTTTTTACGACAACACAATTTTTGTTTCTAGTGATGTATTTTTTAGTTTGATGATACAAAATACAACGAAACGCCAACAAGAGGAACATATTAAACGGCCAATGAATGCATTTATGGTATGGTCAAGATTACAAAGACGAAAAATTGCCCAAGATAATCCAAAAATGCATAATTCAGAGATATCAAAAAGATTAGGTAAGTGTTAAAGTTGAAAAAAAATACTTCTTTTATTATCTTTGGTGTAATAGTAGTGAACATATTATCTGATATTCGATAACTATGACAAATTCTCCTAATTTTTGTAAGAAGATTCGTTCGTCAGATTAAAAACTTCTAGATTTGTGAGTTAAAAAAAAGGAGTGATTTCGGCAAACCGACGATTACATCATTTTACTGAACCCCAACACGTCATACGAATTTGGATTAAAAGAAGAATTTGTTTACAGTTCAAAGTGTAAATACTTAGTTACTCTCTGTTATTATACCTTTAGTATCTATAGACTAAATTTAGTCATCATTTCTCCGAACACATTCTGCAGCAATAGATTCCAATTTGCTAGTTTATTTCTAGAAAACCTCGAGGAAACGGGTGAGATAAAGTCGACTAAGATGATATCGTTCGTTAAAGAAGTGGTATGGGTGGACGCGCTGTAAGTTTGATGCAGCGTTTGATTAAAGTGTACAACGAACTCACTCTTCTGTGGCCTATGTGCATGAGGGTTTCGCATTTCCCACACGACCAATCAACCAACCGATTATAAAAGTAGCGATATTATTGTAGAACCAATATTTAGGTTAGTTTAAGAGTACTGCGTTAAGATCCGTGGTACCTACCATGTAGTACCGTAGTTAGTACGTCACCAGTTCCAATAATTGCTTCACTTGGTCGGACATTACTTACTAACCATAAAGTTTAAAATTGGATTAACCATACTTTGATATTAAACTAAACCGAATTGAAAAGAGTTTTTTTTTATACTAAGGCTTCTTAGAAGCTTATAGCACTTTTTAATTTTAACCCAAATCCTTCAATCTACTATATGAAACCAAGTAACCTCATATTCGGACGATATTATACCCTTGTCTAGCCATATTATATACTTCAATTACAAAGAAACATTTCAACAGATTTAGGTCAAAATAGTTAAATAATTTTACTCGCAACAAATTTTTATCTTTTAAACAATCTTCGTTAATAGAAACCAAAAATAAAAAACATTTAAATTAAATTTCCCACTTGAACTGAATAGAATTTATTTATGAATTCATCCATTTACAAAAATTTCTTTTCCATTTACAAAAATTGATAATGTATAAAACAAATAATAAATAATAATATTCATAATACTTTATTTTAATAATTAAGAGCTATTATAAATACAAAATGTCGTTCCCAAACCATCCGAGTATATCATTTTTATAAAATTTTCTATCCTCTATTTAACTCCTAACACTTCACCTCGACATTACGATGAAAGTTTGTTTTTATATTTTTGGCGAGTACTATATTTCACCCTAACCTAGTACATTTAATTCTTCGACAATGCCAGATTATTCATCAAAACAAATACTGTGCTTTTCCTATTTTCTTTCTTTTTTTTTTTTTTTTTTGTATTATTATTATTATTTTCCCATTAATGGAAAAACATTGAAAATGGGATAAATGATAAAGATTCTTTACAATATATTTTTGCTATTTAAAATTATATAAAAAACATTGATAATAATAGCCAAACCTTATTCAAAATTCAACTCTTTTTCATCTCTAATTCAAGGGAAAAAAAGAAATTTTTATTTATTGTTTAAATTGTATGAATTTGTATTGTTCAAATTTAATTTTTTTTTTTGCTGTAGCTCCATCAAAATATTCACCTTACTCCGTACTGCTAGCAATATCAAAACCTAACCTAAAAAAAAAAACGGGTAAATTATATGAAACGTGAAGGGTTGCATTTTGTAATTATGGAAAGAGTTGTGCTATTGAATGTGGTGATTTTTTGTCTGGTGTCCGGAAAATGTGAAAAGTTAATGAAAGGTTTCCCATATGGCAACACCATTTATCTATTATGTTATTTGTTTGGTTTTTCTTCTTTTTCTTTTTTGTAATTATATAGACAAAAATGTATTATTAAAAATAAATATATATTGAAAATCTGTTTAGTATTATAGAGGCTATAGTAGAATTGAAATTATTATGTTTAACGAAATAAAAGTGTCAGGTGGACAGCACTTGTGGTATGATGGGTTCAATAGAGGGTCAAATACATGATATTATCTTGTTTTTCTATATTTATATATTGGGGTTAGAGAGAATTGATAAAAAAGTCAATTGAAAATATGGTCAATCTGGTTTATATAATTTATTTTAAATGGGGAATTGAAAGTGTGTTTTTTTGGAGGGATTGTATTTGATTTATAATTTCGAGTACTAAGGATTTAATATATTTTTAAGGTTTTGAATTATACATTTAATTATCTTAAGCAGAACAACATAATTTAGAGATATTTGCTTTTTGATGCGGTTAGCTTTCCCATAGATTTGATTTTTCTGTTAGTATTCGATAGATGTCACAAATACATCTCTCTGTACGGCATAGTCATATTGGCTTCATTTCACTGAACAGTTCGTCATGCAGCAAAATATTGTCTGAGAAGCATTAAACTATTCGTCATTCCGCAAAATACTGTTTGAGAGGCACTGTGAACTACAATAATTCTAAAATAAAGAAAATATACAGGGTTAACACGAAATAGTTGATCGACGGTATACCAGAGGCTATTTATTATTCGAAACAAAAAACTGTATGGGAACTTTTCAGAATTCGGCACTTTCCATGCTTCGGCACTTTCTAAGATTTCGAGTTACAGACCATTTTTGAGTTCTGTCTTAGAAAAAAGGTAGCAACGCGTTTTCCTCTTAAGCTTCAGAAGGGGTCAATGGAGTAGTACGGTCATATGTCATTAAATAACCTTTAAAATGACGATTTCGGATTTCTAGTATTTGTAGTTGGAAACTGCACACGCACAATTTAGATATATGCAAAACAAAAATTTAAAATTTGAACTAAATTACCGCGCTCCTGAAATTAAGTTAAATAATTCTTTTACATAAAAAGATAGGAACTTTTACTAAGTGCCGAAACCCAACAAATTCTTGTAACGCCTGAAATTTAATTTTTATTGTTAAATCTAGCATAGGTAAATAGAAATTATAGATTTTTCCATTACTTCTCCATTGACCCATTCTTAAGCTATGATGCTACTTTTTTTTTAAAACCGTACCAAAAAATGGGCTGTAACTCGAAATGAGGGCCGATTCACTTACATTTTTTGTTTTACTTCGAATATTGCAACAAATATCGTGGTATAGCATCGCTCAACTATTTCGTGTCCATCCTCGTGTATAATGTATCCGAGTTTATACAAAAACGATCAATTGGCAAGTCGAATCTTATGAGAAAGCTGATTACAAACTATCCTTAAAGACTGTCTACCTCCTTCTACATGTCCTATATCACGAAAAAAATCCTTCTCTCGACTAAATGCCACATCTAGCAGAACAGAGTCTTCTAAACCGAAACATATAATCACAAAATTAAGAATAAATCAATCCACCCTAATTAAAAACATTAAATACATTTTAAACTGATTATGTAAATAGAATTTAACGACGACAGCCAACTAATAAGCAACCAATTATAAAATGTCAAATAATTTTGACATATTCTCACGCCTTTCCTTCTCTGTCCAACCCTTAATTTGTGGTATATTTTTTAACGCCTCAAATTTAAAACTATTTTAAATCATCTTCAAAAAAACTAAAAAATTTATCGGATTTGAAATTTAATCCGACTTTTTGGATGGTGACATCCGTTTATATTCTTTTCTGTATATACACAACTTAACTAGATAGTTTTTTTGTTGTATCTCCTTAAACTATATTATTTATATTCATTAAATTAATTCAAATATTAACTGTAAAAAGACCTGTCCGTCAAAAATTTCAGCCTATATAGTAGAAATTTGATTAAAAACAAGTTAAAATAGTACAAACCCAAAACATAGAAATCTGTATTAGAAGGAATCTGTATAGCACGTGTCATGTAAATGTGATTGAAATTGATTTGACTGTTATAAGCGACAATGTATGCTTACAAAACTCTAAAAATGACGTATGTTACACAAAACAACAATATAAATTTAAAAAAAAAAAATTTATATCTAAATATCCTTTTAACAGTACAACCAAAAAATAAATGAAATTCAGTTAAATAAAAAAAAAAATCCTCCTGTGAGTGGGTTTGATTTGATCCGATTAAGATAATACGGCAGGTTTTTCTTCAATGTATATTATAAGAAACGTGTGCCAACGTTTTGTTAAATATACGGAAAAAAAGGATAAATTCTATAATAATAATTGAATAAAAAATAAAAGGATATTTTTGTTTTTTGTTAACATATGTCAGAATTGAATTTCAATTAACCAAATTATCCCACAAAACACTTAATTAAATAATCATTTTTAATATAATTTTTTTTAAAGGATTTTTTAAAGAAGGATATTTTGAAGAGAAATATTTTAAAAACCTGTCAAATACAAAATTTTAAAAATTTTCTGTAATATTCTTATTGTTTATCCTTGTTTTTTGTTAACATCTTTATTATTAATAAATAAAATAATCAATCCTTTTATTTTCGTATAATAGAAATATATCCTTTTCAATTTAATATTTTCGTATACATTTATTGTTTATATATATATATATCAATTTGAATTAAACAGAAGGTCTTGGTTATCAATATTCTTACATATATCCTTTATTTTTGTTATGTTCATCTCACAAGAGATTTACCATTAACAATAGTGCACTGATCAAAATCAGAAGAATATATTTTTTTTTCTATTTTCATAGAATTTATTTCTTATTTCTTGAAGGTTACTTGTACATAGTATTATCATTAATACCAAACCCTGGTCCACGAGAAAAACTGATTTGATAACAAAAATTCTTGATATTTTAATAATTACTAGTAAAGTTATGGAATAACTATGAAGTGTTGTGACCTGTTTAGCTTAACTTCTGCATACGCGTAACCATTTACAATTCTATCGGACAGCAAAGCAGCACTACTGGTCTTAAACTCATTCACCATCCGATCTAAAATTGCCTGGGACTGCCTTCAAATTCTTATAGCTCTAACGAACTCGAACAGAGTCACATTCAGTTAGATGTCGGATCATATTGAAGGAATGAGGCAGCAAATTCTATAGCACGAAAAGGATCAAAACAAATATTGACCATCGCAACACCATTCTCTGGTAATCACGAACCACGGTAGTAATGGAAATCAAAAAATGGACTCTACTCAATGAAAAAGAGTTCAATTCATATCTATTCACTCTCAATTCATATCTATTCCCTAAGGTCAACGTACGGACGAGCTTCTGAAAATGACAAGATCTTCAGAACGAACAATAACCGGGTTACACTTTAACCTAAAGAAACAGAAAAATTTACATAAAATTGAACTACTTCCAAACAACGTATGAAAAATGTGCGAATACGGAGTGGAATTATCTAAACATATCTTGTGCGAATGTGAAGCTTCTTCACCTTGTACACGGCCTTGCGAATCCAATGAACTGTCCTCGTACCTACTCAAAAACCTATTATACTTCTTTGAAAGTACTGGCCTTGAGAGAGAATTCTTACTTAAATCTGATTACTTGTTATCTGCTCACCCTCGATAGGTTAACAGATTCTTTTTCATTGTATTTTTTCCATTTTCTTTTACATCTAAATTCCAATCACAAGAATATATACAATAAATGAAGATGAATCCAGTGTTGTATTACGTCCTTTTAAAACTCACTCTATTCTATTAATATTTTTTTTATAACAATTCATCAATTTTCCCGTTGTTGAACCGTCGATATAAACAATGGCCCTGTCATTGGAATAGAACAACTGAAATTGATGAAATGAAATGATTTTGTGCAAACAAGAACGTTGAAAATAAAACAAGGAAAATTATTCTTTAGATTTTGGAAACAAATAGATTGCAAGTTTAGATCGTTATAATATTTGCATCATAATTATACAATTTTTTTTTTTCCTCCATAAATGATGAAGGGTTGATGAAAATTTTGTATTCTAATTACTATTAGGGAATTTGTCAGAGAAGAGCAATTTGATATAGAACGGATTTCTAAAGGTGAATTAAATTGATTTTGTATTTTTCTCATTATTATATTGTTTTTTATTGTTTGGAAAGAAATTCTCTATGGAATTGGACAAAATTGTCTGGAATTTTTCTATTATTAATAATTTATTATATTTTTCAAATTTCTTGGTATGATGAAAATATTGTAGATTGTTCAGAATTTAATTTGTAAATTTTAAAGATATTTGGCAGGCTGATTAGCTGTTTAAGTTAGCACCGTCCATTTCACAATTCTTTACAATTGATATTAACGTGACAACTAGAGAAGTATTTGTGTGAACGGTGTAGTTATTTATTACTTAAAGAACTATTAGGAGCCACTATCGATGAAGAACATCCTGAGTATTTCTGCATGGATCACATCAATAACTTGCGAATGATTATTAAAGTATACTGAATACGGAATTACGATGGTGGTACTAGAATTATTGATTATTGGCGTCTTCAGGTGAAAGTTATTTCAATTATTAAGTCATATGAAGGCTCAAAATGTCATGTGTTTCACAAAGGAAACATTTCGATAAACTTCGACATTCTTAGCTGGATACGACAAGGATGTATTTTTATCTCTAATACTTTTTCTTTTCGTTATTGGAGATGTGCTAAGGACAGCTCTGTAAGGAAGAAACACGGGAGTTAGATGGAAATGAATATTTTTCTTAAACATTTTGACTATGCTGATTTGGATTTCAAAATTCCGACAAACGGTCTTGAGAAAATCTTGAGAAAGAAGCGTCGGCCATTCAAATTTATATTTTCATAGACCACTATAATCAAATTTAACTCTTTATATCGTTAAATCTAATATTTTCCCACGTTTAATAAAAAAAAATTTAATTTCCTTAAAAAAAAAACAAGTAAACAAAATTAAATTAAAAATAATTTTTAATATCTAAAACCACATATCATCCAAATAAATAATTTAATTCTCAACACATTCATTTCTATCATTATCATAATCATCACAATCACAATAATCATCATTTAAAAAAAAACAGAGATTTTGTGTCATCAACCCCTAAAAATATTCGTTTAGTTTTCTGTCAAATATGAGGGTGGATTTTTTTAAACATATCATATAAATAAATAGCTCAATATTTTAAAAGATACATCAAAAATAATAAAATATTTCCACCCTTATTGAATAAAAATAAAATTATCAGAAAATTTACCTCAAAAAACTGATTTTTCAAATAATTGAATCCTTATTCGATATATATCAGTACAATTTCCTCTAAAACTCGATATATCTGTATACTACACCCTTAACCCTCATCTACCCACCTTATTTGAACTACTCAAAAACTTCCATATTTCCTCTCTGAACACCCCTAACCGATTTTTCCTCTGTATATCCTAACCATATTTCCCTTCGTAGAGACTTTTTTTTTATAAAGGGGTGATTTCAATTTTTGGTATGGAATTAAAATAATTTTTTGACAGGTTCGTGGTGTCATCATTTTTGATGAGTATTTGTAACACCATCATCATCATCGTCGTCGTCGTCGTCATTGTGACATATTTTTGGGTTACCACTTCACGTAATTCGATAGCAAACATATTTAAATTATTATAACTAAGCCCGAAGCAAAATTTAGTGGTTGGGTAATCAGTAATGTCCTACTGGTCTTAGGTGTATGAGTTAGTTTTTTTGTTACTATTTATTTATTATTTTGTCATTTTTGCAAATATACAATTATTTATCTTTTTATTAATATTGTTTATTTACGACGATTGACATGACAGTAAACAAATAAAGACAATTTTTTGTTTGCAGTATTATTTTGTAGGCTGTTATGAATTTATAATTGGAAATGAATATTCTTTCAGATATTATTGAAAAGTTGAATAGAAATTATTATCGCGGGAAAAATTATTTTGTTTGGTTAATATGGAGTAGGCTATAGAGAGAGAAATAGGTTTAAATGTGATCGTATACATATTAGAAATGTAAAAGATTAACTGGTTATGCTGTCAATCTGTTTTATTTCAAAGTACTTAAAGGATTAAATCAAAAAATAGTATCAGTTTGTGTGAATCTTCTATGTAGATAAAAATGTGTAGATTTTACAAGGGAGTTAAAATTATCCAAGGAAGATGAAAATATCTTTCTCTGGGATATCAAAAAATACTAGCCGGATTTAAGAAGTTTCGCAAAACGTACCTCATTACTAATAATTCTAGTCAATGTCAAAATTAATTGATTAGACGAAATGTATTAGAAACTCTTCAGTCGGATAGCGTACATAATAAAGTAATGCGTCAAAATATTTGTAATTATTTTCTTTCTTTACAATATCCATTCATTTCAACCTGCACTTGCATCCTTTATTTTAATTTTCTAGGATTGTATTCATTAGTTTCGTTTAACTCATGTTGTAGATAATAAAATTAATGATAAATTACGTTCGATAACCCTCAAAATCATATCCTGTTTCTTCATTTAGTTTTAATTTCAATTTCAATGGGGAACTATAGATGGATACAGTCTGTACCAAATGGTTTAATGATTTGAACGTAATGTATCAGCTTCTTAAATCCTTGATACGTTCTTTGTAATCTGTTGAAGCTATAAGAGGCCGAAACCCGTGTTTAACAACTAGATATATGTCTTACTATTTCTGCAACCATTTAGTATTAAATTATCAGCAAAATCGAATTCAGTGTCTTATTCTTATGTATTTTCGTCTTTCTTCTTCTTTTCCATCTTTAATTCACTATTCCCCTAAATTAATTCGCGTTTTCTCTGAACAGGTCATTACGATTTTTATACAATTTATATAGAGGTTTTAACGTTTTTGTGTAGATATTGTGGACCATCACAAAATATTACAAACCATTAACATTACGTATATAAAAACATTCAAGCTAACCAACTATTTTCATTGAATTTGACAGTTTAGCTTTCAAACAAGGATTACAATTGATTCTCTGTAATGACTAGGCAATTACAAACTACCTAAACCTAAATCACGAAAAATAAGAGTTCGAGAATGAAAAGTTGAGTCGACAAAGCTAATGTCTTTTCCATCACTGGGTCTAAATAAAGTCTAACCATTTTTTGTTACCAATTTTCGTAAATTTTTAGTTTCGTGCAATCCTTTTTAAATACTTAGTTGTAATAGTTCCATTTAAAAACCCGTGATGGTATATAGAAATTCTAAAAACTAAATTCAAAATTTAAAACTATACTCAATTTTATCGCTCCATACCAACAATTAAAGCTATTATATATAAAAACAGAAAAACAATATTTCAAAATTTCTATTTTTTTTTAAATTTTCCATTTCAAATTGAAAATTTCATATTGAAAACAAACAAAAAAAAAACTTCTTATTATTTTTACTATCTCAACAATATATTTTCCTATAGTAATTATACAAAAGTTTTCCTCATTTATTTTGTATGATTAAAAATACAATTGAAAGCGCCATCTATTGTTTAAAACATTTTTTTTTTCGTGTTCTTTTATTGTAATTTATATACAAATATAGAACAAATATATATAAATTCTCTATACCCCCAGTATACATAATAATAACCAGGCCGCCCCCCCCCCTTTCCGGGAGGTTGGTTCTATATAATATTGTAAATGAAAATTCTATATTTACAAAAGGACTTTTTCCCATTATTCTATACATTTAAAAAAAATTTATAAAAAAAAAAAAAATCATTATTATCCTTGTTGTGTCCTTGTTCGTTATTGTTCCTTCTTTTTTTATTATTATTATTATTTTATATTACAATACAAACAAGAGAAGAATATTTTTTTCTCTATTTTTTGTTATATATTTTAGGTATTGTCATTTTTATATGTCATTCTTTTGACAGTATACAACGAAAAACATTACAATAAAACATGTATAACAACTACAATAATAATAATAATGAAAAGCTTTTTCAATTTAGTAAAAAAAATTCCAAACAACAACAACAATGACATACACACACACATATATATATACAGGAATTGCTGTACAATGCCATGTAAAAGGAATGAATACCAAAACAACTAAAAATATAAAATAGGAAAATTTTACAATATATAAGGATATATGAATGTATGTATTTATATTGTTAAAATATTTCAGGACCTTCCGTATACACAAAATAACCTATATACAAAATAGTTAACTACAACAGCAACAAACAAAACTTTCACAAAAAACTCATTTTTCAACATAAACTTTCCCAATCAACAATTTTCCCATCCTTGTTCCACCCTTTTACCTTCTGATTACTCTTATTTCCTGAATGTATACAAATAATATAAAATCCTTTTTCCTCTCTTGTCACCACTTTTTCAGCATTTTCCTCCCACTGTTTGGATGTAACTGCTATACAACAAAAAAAATCCTGTATTTAAAATGTTACCAAAAATAAAATAAAAAAATCCAAAACTTTTTAGATACCTACAATACTATACTACATAAAACAATGAAAATATATTGTTCTATATATCCTTGTATTTCCAAGGATTCCAAATGTATATATAAATTTTACAAAAAAAAAGGATATATTGATAAACAACAGAAAACACAAAAACAGTTTTGTTATTTAATACATAGGAAATTCAAAAGTGTATGATTGGTAAAGAAAATTGTAAAAATAGAAAACTGTGAATAAGAATATACAACAACAACAACAACAAAATAGAAAAAAGGATATTTTTATTGTTTTATATATAATATGTTTATATATAAATTTTAGAAAATAAAGAAATAAGGACGAAAAAGAATGACAAAATTTAACAATGTTTTCATTTTTGATGCTGATTTTTTAACAAATATTTAATTTTTGAATTATCCTTGTTATTAATGAGATATTTTGTGCGATTGAAAAGGATAATGCTATCGGTTAATTGAGTAGTTTATGTTATTTCCAAGCTTTAAGTTACTAAATTTACTGACGATTTATTGGAGACCGAATCATGTATTAAGGAATCTTCTAATTCAAATATACATCAGTTCAGCTAAGGAGATAATGTCCTCCTTCCTTATGGATGTGCATCAATGCTGAAGGAGACCATTTCCTCCTTGGTTTAAGGATGGACAATATAAACAGTCTTAATCATTGCATTCAGATGGTTTTCTTAATCCCTAATTTCAATATTGTATACCGAGTTCAATATCAACGCCATTTGTCAAAAGATAAAATTATTTCTACCATGCAGCTACTAAGTTAATGTTTCATTTTCTTGTTGACAAAAAAAAACATTTATTTATTTATGCCTTTCTTCCTATTCACATCAAGGAAATCTGAATTTGGATTTTTTGTTGGTTGATTAAAGAAGTTCAAATGTCTTGAATTATTACATCAATACCGTTTGATATTTTTACACAGAAAACAGCCAAATGTATTTTGAAACGTCATAGTGTTACGTAAACTCCTTTGTGATTTCATCTTTTTCAGCTGTAGTATACCCAAGTTGGATCTGGAAACTTCTTCTTTATGGATTATAGAATTCCAGATAGTAAAATTTAAGGATACTTCTAATTCAAGTGTTTTCCTTTTTAGGGAGATTATTAATAACACGAATTTCTTCTTTTACCTTCTTTAGGTGTGCCAATGAAATTAAGGTATCCAATCTGAAGCAATGTTTATTCTATTACAGCTTTTCCCTTCAAATTTCTTCCCTATTTTACCTCTTTGTTAAATGTCAGTCCATAAATTTCTATTAAAACATTGTAACTGATAATTTGAAGATAACCTCAAAAACAACTAAAATAACTCATGATAATTTCATCTTTAATTAATCCACTTTAATTTCTATCTGTGATTGTTCAGTCTATCAAAATCCTTATATTAAAAGTAATCAATTCTAAGACAATTCAAAAGTCCTTAAGTAAATAATTCAACAAAAAGCCTATATAACCCCAATTATAATGAAAAACTCTTACAGTCTTTTCTAATATGTGCAACAGGACAACAAAATCTAAAGAGCAATTTCTATATTAATATTTATTGATGTCCTTGAAAAACACCTCTAAATTCTTTAGAAATCCTTTTTATTTATATATTAAATATTATATTCTATAAAGATCAAATATTTTACAATAGAGAAATTATAAGTGGCCAAATATATAGAATTGTCTACGAAAGATTTTCAATATTTATTTTATTATAATAACAATACCAGGCCATAGTTACTTTTATACCCTCAAAAATAATAATCCTGTTTCCTTGTTAGTACCACAAAAGACAAAAAATGTCTACCAAAAAAAAAACTTGAATTATTTAATATTAAGTGTAATTCTGAACAAATAAGAAGTACGTCTTTTTTTTCGTTTCTAATCTGGTGATGGGGACTGTGTACGTTATCAATATAATAATTTTTGATACAATTTCTTATCCTATTATATAGCCAGTCTCGCCCCCCAAGGAAATATAAGAAAACATATTTATTTGTTTAAAAGATTTAGTGTCTTTTGTTATGTGGGGTAATCTTAGGAAAATTGTTGTCTATGTCTATAGCATTAACGTCCTGATTCCTGATTTCAGTATAGACTTCATTTGACAGTCAATATTTTGCAACAATGATAAAAATATTTTGTTGCAATTCGCCATCTTTGAAATTTTTACACCCTTCAACTCTTATTCAAGTCTTATCTCTGTTTCAACAGTATTTGCAACCACACGACGCTATGTTCGAAATATAATAGATGAAAGGTGTCAGAGGTATGAAAACCATAACAAAATGTAGCCATAATAATTTGAATTTTTTTGTTCATATTATATGAAGGCAGGTGTGTAAATTGGGTAAGCATGGCTGATTATAATACACACAAAAAAACGTAAATAATTATTTACTACAAAAAAAAATGAAAAATCTTCAAGGATGAAGGATTTCTTAAGAGTGAATAAATATAAAAGATATAGACAAAAGAGGCGCAGTGGAAATATTTTAATTCAATTTATAAAATGAACGACTTACCAGACAACTAGAAAAAAAATGTCTAATTTAATGTAGCGATTTTTTGAATAAGATAATAATTATTATAAAAATGAAATCATTAGAATAAAATGTAATTAAAATTAAAATTTCACATGAAAAGAAATGATTTCGAGATTGGAAATATCAACTTTTAGATGAACTCAAATTTGACTAGGAAACAGCTTTTGTATTAGGTCTATAAATATGATATTTATTGCTCCCTTGATCATACAATATCAAATACGAAATAAAAATTATTGATTATCTGGAATGGTAGCCTTAAAAACGTGACGACTATTAAAATAACCTTAAAAGCGATTTCGACTATTTATTTAGATATTCGAAAAGGTAAAATTTGTGCAGGAGACGAAAACATCGACAGAAAATTAAAAAAAAATAATCACGTTGTTAAGGCTACCACTCTAGAGAAATATAAATTTAACAGTCACAAAATTCATCAGAAATATCAACTCAGATTTCGATAGATTGAAGTTTTGATACAGTCAAATTTTTCATTTCAGGTATTACAGTACCTAAAATTATACCACAAAAATTCCCCAAATTAATAACCCTCAAAATTGTTGACTGATGCTCTTCTTCAATATATCAATAAAATTATGAGTCATCATCGGAAATATCCACTTATCCCGTCAGTGATTATTGAAATTCATTGAAGTTTAACTTTTGTACTAACGTTTGTTCTAGTTACATAATTGTAACATCCCGAATTGAAATTCTGTAATATATTAGTAGTCTCATTTTCTACAAGTTCTACTACTTTCGCTCAACAATACCACTAAGAAATAAATAAATCACTGAGAAATCAGTCAAAAATTGATTCTATTTTTTTGGTTTCATAATTATCACGTTTTACGGAGTAACGTTTCTAGTAGCTATTCCGAAATGCTACCACGAAATTTTCCCGAATTGTAATTCTATAGTATTAATAGTCTAATTTTCGACTAGTTCTAAACTCTTCGCTGAACAATTTCACTAAGAAAGAAATGTTGCGAAACATATCGTCAACTTCACTAGATCTAAAATATGGAAAACATGAAAATTCGTACAATAAACAACATCAAACAATGAACTATAACTGAATGGACTGAGAAAAGTGCAAACTCAGGCAAAACTTTTTCTATTATCAAAATTTTAACTTTATAGAAAAAGTTAAATATTTTTTTTTTTATTTTTAACCCTATGTCAATTTTTCTTCATTTCTTTTATGTATATAATACTGAAAAAGGAAAATGTTCAGCCTAAATGAAATATTGCCACATTTTGTACAGAAAAAACTTTTCAGGTTTTTGTCCTTTTTTTATAAAATCTGTTTTTTCTTTATTTGTTATTTTTTTGTCCTTAAGACGAATGTTACTTTAAAGTACAGAGTTATAAATGTATGGGCTATTGTTAAATAAAAAAAGTTCATATAAATTTCTTCAAGTTATACGTCTTAACGGGAAATACAAATTTTAGGGTTTGTTCCGAGGAAACTGTCTCCGTTGAATACACGTACATCATAAAAATGGCTTTATTTCAGGGCGAGGCAGGAGTTCAGAACATGGAACTAAACTGGCCGTCGAGAGAGCAAGTGGCTCACTAACAACTGAAGAAGTACAATGATTTTGAGAGTTATAAAGGTCACGGATTTTGCTCTAGTCTATCCATGAATGTAATCAAAATTTAGTACGAATATATCTCAGCAAATAGAGGTAAATTGAAAAAGTGAACCACAACCCTAATTTTCAAAATACTGCAAAAGCAAACGATATTTATGTGGCCGAGTATAGCCTAAAACAAAACTGTCTGTCCTGTATTAAAAATGTGAAATAAAAACTTGAATTGTGAAGGCTTGAATAAGCCTTGGTTACCGTAAGCCAATAGTTTTAAAATTTTACACAATCTCTTGTAAAATTTCAGTGACGTACCACTTTATATTTGAAATTTCACCTCGACATTCTAATAATACCACTTTCGTTTCACTGCATTAATCTCTAAAATACCTTATTAAAAGAACTATTATGAGCTAACGAAGATTTGAAAAAGAAAGCAAATTTGGATCTAAAAAAACTTAAGGGGTCAACATTTAGATGAAATTAATGTTTAGATGAAACTAAAATGACTTACCTTTTTATTCCCAATTTTACTTCATTTCATCTCCAACTTTCTTAACATTTTTTTATGTTTCCATCAATAATTCAATATCCTTTTAAAATTAAAGTCCTATAAAAAATAAAATTGTAATATTAAAAATTATTTGAAATTGAAATAATTTTATTTATTTTCATTACGTTGATATTTATTTAATAAGAACATTTCAAATTAATCAAAATATTTTCTAAAATATAATTTGTTAGCATATTATCAAACTATTGATTCTTCAGTATCGTAAAACTTGAATTGTTGATATTATTTTAAAGTAAATATTTAATTTAAAACTTGTTTCTTTAAGATTTAAGCTAAGTCATTCCAGACGGACGACATGAATGACTTTATACATTTTTTGGCACCGGTATTTACATTGCAAAAAAAAAAATAAGTTTTTGTCTGTCCAGTTAAATAGTTTTCTATTCTGAGAGATGTAAACAAAAGATTTCTGATATTCTGCATAGATTAGATCAAAATCAGGGCTGTGTAATGCAGGAGATACGCTTGTCAGAAAAAAAATTTGAACTTAATAATATCAAAAGGAATTTTTTTTATAAAGTGATTTGGCATTCCAAAACGGAAATGTTGAAATCGAGTTAACTTTGTTTTCATATCTTAAAGCGGTAGCGGCTCAACCAGAACTTATTCAAGATAAAAGTTATATTTAACAGTTACACGACTGAAAAATGTTGGCTTTATTGAGCTATAACTGCAACAACAGATAACATGATTTGTGCAATAATGATTTTTCAAACTGCCTAAAAACGGTTAAGAGGTTAAGACTAAATACTTCCAGGATCGTAAACTAATTGCAGTGCTCAAATATTGGAGAACCTAAATTTGCTATAGTTATTTCAATGACTATCTACTTCTACACAATCGATCTACCATTAGTCCTAATTTATTTAGATTTTTTAAAGCGTAGCGTCCTGTAACAAAACCAATCAATATTCGACTGAAATCTTCTTACAAAATTCCGGAAGTTTCTATTTATTGATTGACGTCGTTTAAAGAGTTTTGATAGTGATTGTATTAATCCTTCACACCCGTTTGAAACTAATTCTTACTAGTGGTCGAATTGTATACTCCTTTTTTATCCAAAGCTAAAAGGACATTTTTTTATACCGAAATGAATTATCAATTATACAAATAAAATTTATATAAATTATTTACAGGTGCTGAATGGAAATTATTAACAGAAGATGAAAAACGTCCATTTATTGATGAAGCAAAACGTCTTAGGTAACAAAATATAAAATTAAAATACAATTTCTTTTAATGTAAAATTTCAAATATAACCTTAAAAATTCATTTTTATATAATATTTATAATTTTATTCTAAACTCAGAGCAATGCACATGAAAGAACATCCAGATTATAAATATCGTCCCAGAAGAAAACCAAAAGCATTAAGACGTGACGGATATCCATATCCAATGCCATATCCTTCAGTGCCAGTTGAAGCTCTAAGGGCTGGTATGTAAAACATAAAATATATTTAATCATGAAAGCTTTTACCGAGGCTTTTACAGTCTTTAAATATGACAATTGACAACAATACTATAAAAATCCCTAGATAATTAACCAACTCCATAAAATCACAGCGTAAAGTTAGACAATATTATTTCTGCCTACTTTTCATGTTTTAGTATCATTTGTCTTGTAACAAACAAAAAAATTACATTTTATATTAAAAATGTCTGTGCATATGAAAATAATTGTTCCTCTTTTTAGTTTTTCTTCCATTTTTCATTATAAACTTTCGTCCTTTATATGTGGAAATTTTCTTTAACTACAAGTAAAACTTATTTTTTTTCTGAGGCTTCTGTTTCCCCCAGATGGAAAGAAAGAATATATTTTTCGAGTAATAAACAATAAAATAAGTTAAGTTTTCCACAACTAAAGGAAGGAGTATATACGAACTGGGAAGAGGAGTGTTCTCTGTCAGGGTGGTATATAGAAAAATCATGGAAATTTATCAGGGTTGGGCTTAATTTTTAAAAGGTTGTATTGTGGTAATGATTATTATAGTTTATGTCACGGAAATATATTATTTTTTTGGAAAATTGTTAGTTTTTCCTTCATTGTAGTTTTTTTTTTTGTAAAAGAAAAATCCTTGTATTATCAATCATTTTATATATTTTTTTGTGATAGTTTATTTTATTAGGGAGGATATTTTTTTTAGTAGAATGAGGAGGTTTTTTTTTATATAGAATTGTTATATCTTTTTGTGATAAGTTCTTAGTTCTCTAATTAGCATGCTAACAAATATGGATAGTAAAATACATGCTGTTAGTTTTGCGGGGAGGTTTTTATTTTGGAGAATTAAAAAATTAGTTTCAGTATTGTCTTTCGGTCTGTCTATCTATGATTATAAGCATTTTAACAAATGTCAAAGCATTACTACTATTACCGCAGTAAGTGGTCACCTAATGTGGTATCGACTTCGCATTAGAAAACCTGAAGGATGTACATTAGACCGTGGATAGAATCGAACTGCAATGGCATTTCAATAAATCCGCTGAGTATATGTTCCGCTAGTAATAAGTAATGCATGCGACCATCAACTGGGTACAATGGGCATTTAAATCTAAGTGCGTAGAAAGGCGAATTCTACTTTACAAGCGAATCACACAATTGAAATGCATGATTCGTCCGTCAATATTCAAATTTTAATAAACCAAGCGTATAAGAGTAGGGGAGTTTAGAATTATACACTGATGAATCTTTATAATTTTTATTCAAAACCAAAGGCGTTTCAAACTAACAATTTCAATGAATATAGTAAATTTCAAACTAAAATCGCTTCGTTGTAATGCAGAGTAAAATAGGTAGCAGTTTACCATTTCAATTTAGAATATTTTTAGCTACGACGCAGGCTGAATGATACGAATAACACATCAACACTGTTAACCTTCTCCATCCTGTGATGGTATCCTCTGTTTAAAACCAACGAAAGCTCTGACGACCGAGTATTATAACCATAGCACGATCAAGGGCAAGCGGTACGCTTAACAGCCGAACACTCTAAAATTACCCATTTTGTTTGATGACCTTTCAAGGAAACCAAAGTTCTTAATGAGTTATGATCCTTTTTATGATCAAGGAAACCAAAGTTCTTAATGAGTTGTAGTGCAAAAAGAAAAAGTTCGACATTGTAATAAGCTCATTCTTATGAAACTAATGTGCTACTTCAAGCTCGTTTGCACAGGCTTTTTCAATTATAAGGCATTATAATATTTTCTGTAGGGTAATTTCCCTATTGTAAATATTTTTCTTATATGTATATATACAAAATAATTTTATGTATATTTCCTTGTTATTTAATTATTTTTACATAGCGTGTACATAATAATAAATAATTCTTTTAACAAAAAACAACAAAAAAAGGACTTTCAAAACATCTAGAGTTTTAGAACTTTTTTTTAACCTGGTGGGGGCTAGTAAAATTAATATTATTTTTTTAGGTTTGCTTGGTTTTGTTGTTACTTTTTTTGTGGTAATATTATTAATAAATAATAAACAACAACAAATAAATGAAAATAATTAATGTATATAGTTTTTATTATTATGTTTTATGCTCATTCATGACATTTTAGATTGATTAAGTTTTTTTTTAAGGTTTTTTTTTTTAACTATAAAAAGCTTTTAATTTAACAATGAAATAATTTTATTATTTCTTCTTTTTTTTATGATTAATTTGTTTCTAAATTTTATTTTATTTTTTATATATTTTTGTAAATGAATTTTTATTATTGTGTTTAGTATTTATAAGTAAATATTTTTCTTCCTCTTTCTTTTCAAAAAAAAAAATATTGTTTTTTTTTTAGCCTTTTTTTATTATGTTTAATTTATTTCAATTAAATTAAAAAGAAAAAAAATTATTAATTAAATTGGTGAATTAATAAAATTAATAAATTGAAATTATAATTTATAAACACAACGAATTAATAATTAATTATAAATACCAAAAAAAAAATGTTGGGGAAGAAGATTTGAGAAGTGCGGGACGAAATGAATTAATTATTGATTAATTACGATGTCTTATATATTACGTATATTCAGCACCCCATCACCACCATATACAGCACGCTACTGATATTTATTGTAGAATAAAATTACCAGTAAAAAAATATTTTTTTATGAATTTTCAGAATTATCGAAATAAACATAAATTGATCTTCAATATCATAAACTATATTACTCTATATAAATTATTTGATTAAACGAATACAATTGCCAACGTTGTTAATAAACTGGAGTTCAAGCCGTCTTTCGTAAGCAGCAATATTCATAATTATAACACCGAATTGAACAAAATTTTTGTATTGTAGCCAAAAACTATCTTTTGAAACCAAAACGATGAAACAAAATGGTTTCTTCAAGATTCGAAAGACATAGCAGTTATAGTTCTTGGCTACAATATAATTTTCCTACTATGAAACCATTTTAGCTCATTAACAGCCATTATAACAACTGTGAAGGCTGGATTCTGACTTTAAATCTTTTGCTTCATCATCAGGTCTCACTTAATTGTTACGTCTCCGCCTTATACATATATTAACCTCATTAGAGGGCCCTCTAAAGACCGTAACACATAAACAATCAGTGCAAAATTTAGACACTACCTCATCAACTTAAATTCTCACTTCATCAATTATCAAAAGTTGATGAAAATTATTTTAATAAATAACTTTTATTTATATTAAATTAATTATTAAAAGAATATTTTTATTTAAATAATAATTATATATACATTTCTTTTCTAGGTATTACACCTGGTTATTTTGCACCAGGACCTGCAGCAGCATATCATTTAGGAAGTCATTTATCCCAAACAAGTCCACCTACATCACAGGTAAAAATAACTTAAAAAAAAATTACACAATGTAAATATTTACACAGTAGTTTAGTCACCCCTGTCATCCTACATCTCATAAAACAACCTACAAATATACACTATGTAATTATATTTAATTTTGTTGAACTAATAAATTACACTGAATCACTATACTTTTAAAAACGCAGGTGAATTTTGAAATTATCATTTCTGGGTTATTAAAGCCGACCAGCAAAAATGATAGTTCAGAAAAAAATTTCATCAAAATCACCTGTGTACAAATTATTATTGATCAATTTATTTTTAGAATGATTTCAACAATTTTGAAAATCCATCCTGTTTTTGTTGTGATGTACTTTATTAAAATAATGATTTATTTTTGTAGGAATATATCAATAAAAAATTATAATAGTCACACCTTATTTACACCTTTCGGTAGTCCAAATAAAAATTATATTAAATTGAATTTACCAAGCACTAATAATTATGTAGAGATGATTTTATAGTTTTGATAATAATTGCGGTTTAAAAAAAAAAACTCTCAAAAGGGAGGAAGCTATCAATTTGAAGAAATAAATGGGAATTTTAAATAATTGGATAATTGATAGATTTTAAAGTTGTTTGGTAATATTGAAATGATAGTATTTTAAAGAAAACTTGAAATATGAATTTAATCTTAGACTACATTCAAGCTCAAATCACTTAATATGAAACTAAAAATATGATACAAACTGGACCGATGTAATCATATAATTATGGAAGGACTACTTCCATGTAATAGGCATCATGTGTTTACATACTGTCATTGCCTTTATACGTCCACCACTCAGGATTTCATTAATAATAGAAGTGCAATGGGGCTGTAGACATAAGTAGCCATATACTGGTGGTGCAATGGGCCAAAGGACCCTCGGGATACGGTTTCCTTTAGCTAATATTTATTATAATGCAACTTAACCTGAAGTTTAATGTAAACTATTAACTCTTCTAATACTCTACAATTAATTGATACAATTAAGCATTTCACCAAAAACTAATCATTTCGCCATTAAAAGCATTTCTATGTAATACTATAGTACTGCTAGACATGCTAATCAATTCTTTTGATATTCAAATTTCATCCAGTTTCCCCACAAAAATAAAATAATTCTGATGACAACTTTATGGGGTCAACTATCTCAAAATTAAATTATTCTCTAGCGTATTGTTTTCCAATATTTCAAGCGAATTATAAGCCCAATAAGTAATTGGGTCAATAGATATAGCACTATACTAAATGGAATGAACAGAACGGTTCTGTGTATATCTGAGGTATCCCTAACCATAGAAAGTCCTAGATACATTTGTTATGTCATTGTCTTTCAGTGTAGCATAAAAGATTAATAGAAAACCTTGAAGACAGAGGTACACTGAAGCCTGCCAAAGTGATATCATTCATTAAAGAAGTTGGATGGGTCGACACGCAGTAATAATGATGCAGCGTTTGACTGGAATGTACAATGAACAAATATGTGACCAATGTGTGAAGATTTCTCGAAGGCTCCATTCTTCCACTTTCTCGAAGGTTTTCAACCAAGCAACCAAGATTTCATACCCATAACTCTAATCTTTCAACAAACCTAATGCTCCTTTATTCATTAATCCAATTCATAATTTGAAAATAAATTATTAACATTAATCCAATTCATAATTTGAAAATTTCGTCTTCTATGCATATAAACAAAAAAAAATTAAATTATAAGTTCTACATTCATCTTATTCTATTATTTGCCTGCCCATCTTCTACCCCGAAATTAATAAAATCATTAAATTGATTTATACATCATCTCATGTCGATTTTCAAAATATATGAATAAAAAAAAAAGATATTATATTTTATAAACCTGCCATCACAAAAATAACAACACTGATTTAACACCTCCAGGTATCCTCCCTCATTTCTTATTTCCATTCTTTCAACCAAAAAATGTTGAAAACTTATCTTTTTTCTTTTTATATATTCATTTTCAACGCAAACAGTGGTAAAATTAATCACCCAAAAAAAAAAAAACAATTCTTTCTCTAAAAAGAATCGCGTCCATCAGACAGTGAACTAGGCTCCCCCATAGTGAATAATGTATTTATACATCCCGTTGACCATCTTCAAATTCATCTCTGTCTTCACTCTTCAACAATTCGTGTTACTTTTGTAACTTTTCTTGTGTATATAATATGCAAAAATTGGTTATTTTTATTTGCTTTAACAAAATTTTCTTTTTGTTTATTAAAACCGCTCCGACACCATATCCCTCACCTTCTATATCAATGTTTATTTTGGGAAGCCATCAGGCGTGCATAACTTTTAAACAAGGTGAGAACAAAACTATTAAAATAATAATAATGTTTTAAGCCCAAACCACGTATTTAAAATAAAAATTTCTTTAAACAACCAAATATTTATTCTTTTTTTCATGCCTTATATACACCAGCTTCTATCAGTTTTGACCTAATCTGCAAGCAATGCGCGCAAAGTTAAATATGCGCGCGAGATGAATTTCTTCTTTTTTATTATTATTATTTTTGGTGTTGTTTCTTTCTTTTGTTATATATTTTGGTGTTGTCTTCATGTTTTATATTCTTTTAATCTCTGTTGTTTGTGGTGCAGAAGAATTACAAAACAAAACCATCAGCAGATGATATAAAAAAAAAATGTGCCAACTCGTTAGGGATCCATTGTTCAAAAGTGTTTTAAAAAAGAGCTGTATATCTTTTGATATTGTGGATTTTTTGAATGTACGTACCATACAAAAACACTGAAAACTTTTAATGTTTTTCTGTTCGTTTCAATATTTATTTTGGAGGTTTTGTTGTTATATCGTTTTGTATAATTTTTCAATGTCTCATCTTTTTGATCTTTAATGTTGGCCTTTAAACATAACCACGAACCGACCATAATAAACGAAACAATCAATATTATTTGGCATGCGATTGACTTTTAGGTGTCTTTTTTATAACCATCTAGGGAAGAAGAAAAAGAGTTTTGATGATGGAAACATAATTTACAAAATTAATGGTTTGAAATTTATTTATGATTATGTAGAATTTATATGTATACAACATATGCACAATTAAATCATTATTTCAATATTTTGCAGGTTATTATATAAAAATTTAGATAATATTCAAAAGAAAGAGTTACGAAAGAAAGTGTTACAATTCTGAGAAAGTATTAAAATTTTATGTGAGAAAGGGCATTGGGAATAAGTACTAATGTATATTTGGTATTTCATTAAAAATTATATTGCAATAAGCTCGACGGCATTACTGATTCGGGGAGTTAGTAGAGCACTTTCAATTAAGAACTAACTACTGAAGTTAGTCATTGTCAGTGCCCATTTAATGCTTGAAATTTATTATATCATATACGTAAAGTATTTGAGATGGATTCTTATATGTTAAATGTTGAAACAGGCTCCATTTTCACAGCTCATTATTCTTAAATCTTTAGCGATTCTTTATCATTGCATAATATTTGTATCAAATAAATAGTGATAAAATTCAGCTTCCAATGATATGCTTTTAGAAGTAAGGTTACTTTATTTGCTTACTCAGGGAAACTACGCTTTATATAAGCTTTACTTATAAGAATAAATGTGGCAAGTGAAATGCTCTTTTCTAATTTTAAAGTCCATATATCTGAAATTTCGATTATGTAAATTCGGACATTACTATAGACTAGTTCATATGTACGATGTAAGGCAACTCTCTAAAATCTAAGAGACACTTCGTCGAGAGATACCTCATCGTCATCTGTTTTTCCATGAAACTCATAACTTATTTATCATCATCCTCACTGTCTTGTTAATGAACTTCCTTGTTCATCTTAGTATAGGATGAAGTTTAGTGTAATGATTCCATGAATTTATTGTTAATAAAACAGTGTCAGAAGTCCGAAAGAACAATACGTGTCTGGAGGAGCGATACTGTAATATTCGAGGTACCTAAGCCATTTAGGCATCACATCCTCACAGTTGCAGATTATATGTGAATTATTTGGGAAAAATTTACATAAAAAATATTAGATTTGATAAGACCTTACCGAAATTTCAAAATCAAAGGTAATATAGACTTCATTCTGGTACTATATTGTTACATTAAATTCTTTAAAAATTACTATTGTAATCTCTGCAATAAAAATTATACATTTTCTCTTTTGAATCTTCTACAAACTTACAATCTACAATTAATTCGGTTCAGTATGTAGACGCACATAATCTATTCAATATCTCAATTTTCTTACATATACAAAATATTTCAAGTGTCAATTTGTTGAGGCTATTTTTTTTATCGTGTTACTTGTTATAACCAAATAAACAAGTAAAATAAATCGGTTTTGATTGTTTGCTATCGATTGAAACACACAGTATGTAATTAAGGACATGCCCTTGTCAAGTGGTTAACTACCATTCAATCTAAAAAAAAAACAGGTCATTTAAGATTCTTTTTTTTATTTTTATTTATGGTATGTTGGGAAGGCGGGATAAATGCTTATCAAGTTAGGCAGCACATAATTATATTTTAGGTGGTTTTTTTTTTATTTTTATGGATGATGAAAACCAGAAACCCCAACAAAATAACATCAAGTAAAAAATTATTGTATTGAGGATGACAATGCGTCTAAAAAAAAATAATTGGGATGTAAAAAAAGGATTGTATAAATTGATTAAAGGATTACAAACAAAAAAGTATAAACAAGAAAATTTTAAAAAAAATTTGGGAAGTTTATGTTATAATTAACACGGAGTTTAATTGGACAAGACAAATTGATTATATTTTCATTAAAAGTGTCGACAGGTTTTTATCATTTTTGATGTCCTATATTATTTATATCCCCACAACAACAAAAAAAATCCAATTATTTTCATGTACAGAAACTCCAATTTAATAATTAACTGTTGGAGGAAATTTAGTTATGGTTTCTTTTTTGAGACCCTAACTTAAGTGGACATTTCTATAAATTAACAACCCAAAACAACATTTTAATCTTAGACATTTTTGTTCCTTATAATTAAGATAGAAAACCTTTAATCAAACAATTATCTATGCGTTACTTCCAATTTTGAAGGTTTATAAAAATCGAAGAAAAGATTCAAATGAATACAAATATTTTGATTAGATAATTATTAGAGTACGGAACAGAGGAAATGGATGAACAAAAACTGAATGATATTTGAAATTTAGAAACATTATTTAAAAATTTAATTTTGTATGGGACAAGCATTAGGGTATCATAGTTATAGTTATTAAATCCGTAGTCAATTACATCTTTCAATAAAATGAAAGATAAAATATTAATATGTGCAAGAATAAGACTTCCCGTTTTGCTCCTTTGGACTTCTGACACTGTTTTATCAACACAATAACATCATGGAAGCATAAGCTAAATAATTTTATTATAATGAATGACCTTATACCATTCTCTAATTCTCTTTACTCTCTGTAATCTTTCTATATTACTGTCAATTCAATGTAATTGTCATATCATGTCAACTCTCATCTTTCAATGTTTATGCAAATGTAGACGAAAAGTTGGACATTTTTATGTACTAATGGCTAAAGAATAAGTAGCAACAATCTATCACAATCGCAACCCCACACATTCGAAATTCCTTCAATATATCACCTTCAAAAATTTTAAGATGTGTCGGTATTTAAAGTTTTCACGAATTTGATTATTCAAAATTTGTATTGTCGTTATTTTGAACCAGATCAATTCAATCCCGTGCTTCCTAATTCAATTTTACTTCTTTTTCTATTCCAACTCAAATCACCATCTAATTTACAAGTTTACTAAAAACCTTATTAACAATTTTTTTTTATTTTTGCAGAGCCAAATGGACGTCTCAAAATTTGCACTTGATCGTAGCTCATATCTATCAGCATCAGCTGCTGCAGCTGCTGGTTCTTTATATGATACATCTAAAGCAGCCCAGGCTAGTGCTTATAGTGCATATTTAGATTCAAGTGTATTAACAAAAGCATATTTTGATTCGAAAATGTATCAAGATCGTGCTGCTAATTATGCATTTGATATATCTAAAATTTATGGTGCTGGTGCAGCACAACAACAAGCTGCTGCAGTTGCTGCACATCAGCAACAACAACAACAACAACAGCAACAACAGCATCAACATATGTTAAATGGTATGAACAGTGGTGGACCTAATAATAATAGTTTAGATGATAGAGATACAACACCACAATTAGATTCGGGTGGTAGTGGAGGTAGTGGTGGTAATGGTGGTGATAAATCACAATTAAATGATAGTAATCAAATTGATTATACCGGTTATTCACAGTATTCAGCAGCAGCGGCAGCAGCTCAAGTAGCTAGTAGTAGTGGTGGTGGTAGTGGTGATTTTCGTAGACCATTAACTGTTATCTTTTGACCACCAGGGAAAAATTAAGAAAAATAAATAAAGTAAAAAAAAATAAAAATTTGAAATTGAAATTATTTTAAAAAAAATTAAGATAAATAAAAATAATTGAAAAAATGAATTGAAATTTCAGAAATTTAATTAAATTTCGATTTTTTGTGTGTGGAAATTGTTAAAAAAATTATAATTAAATTAATTTAAAATTTTTGTTTTTGATTATGATTTTTTTTTCAAATATCTTTTGTTATTATTATTAAAAATTTGTTGTTCCTATAAACATTTTTTTTATTGTTAGTTTTTTAATAAAAAAAAAAATTACAATATTTTTTTTATAAATTTTGATTGAATTAATTTAAAAAAAATGTTTGTCTTTAAACATTTAGTTTTTTATTTAAAATATATTTAATTATTTTAGTTTTGAAATTAATTTTTATAGTAGTTAATAAATATAAAGAATTTAAAAAAATAAATAAATAAAAAATATTTCAATTAAAAATATGTAAAATATTTAAGAAAGCAAAATAAAAAACAGAACAGATTTAATAAAATAATTCAACAAAATTTAAAATATTTCTTTTACAAATAAAAACAAAGTTATATTTTTCAGATTGTTAATTCACTTATTAAATATTTAACCCATTAAAGTTCATAGCATATTATTTTTACCATATTCGTTTTTGTTGCGCGTTCCTCTACATAGAGTTAGAAAAGTGATTATTTAATTTAGGAGAGTTATGGTCAATACAGAGAATTAGATTAAATTAGAATGACGGCTAATGATTTGCATAGACCACCGCAAACCTTCAGTTATGTCACCTAAGAGAATGGTTATGAATCTATGGAATATAAATCAACCAGGAGTTGCTAACAACAGTAAATATTTATATTTGCAGTAACTGGGGAAAGAATGAATTCCTGGAGTTAATGTAATTTGAGGCACAGAAGATGATACAGGTATTCATCCTCCTCTGAAGATCATTCATTCAGCTATTCAGTCTTCACGCGTTGAATCAGTGATAAGCCTTAATATCAGAATACATGTATGGTTCTTTCGTGAATGTTGTGCTTCAACACAAAATCATGTGCACTACGATTTTGTACCACGTATGGTTCTTTCGCGAATCACGATTTTTTACTATGTACATTAAACTTTTCCAGAACTGTCATATTCAAAGAATTGTTGCTCGGAAAGACGAATTCTGCCCAAAGGCACCACTTTCTTTTCTAATATCATTGAACAGCTGCACCTGAACGTTTGCTTCCGCCGAACGAATTATATTTCCATATCTGTAATCGTAATCAATAGTTTAATATATCCACAAAAAACATTCATTTTGACACGATATAATCGATAAATTTAATGCTATAAACGTTTAAATGCTATTCAAAGTTGTACTGTAGGTAGCTATGATAATATAGCATTATGGGATGTATTAGGTTACTTAATACATCCCAGAAATGTAATTAAATTTAAAGTTTCGAAAATTATTAATCTTGATATGTTACCACAAACAAATGTCACTATTAAAAGAAAAATTATATTACACCAGGATTTGTTATAGTCTCTGGCTAGCAAAAAGTGTCTCATTATTAAATGAAGTTACTTTGAGACTTATTTTCCCACATTCATCATACCTAAATTAAAATATGAATGTGTAATTAGACAAGCCCAAATTGGCTCTTTATTTTTTTCATTAGAAGTGTCGACAGATTAACCATTTTTATATCCTATTGATTTTCCCATAAAAGAAGTAATTATTTTCTGAGATCCTAACTTAAATAGACAATATATTCTGAGTGGAAAAGACTGCCTGACTGACTACCTGCCTAGGAACCAGAAGCATAAAACATTTTTCTTCCATATAATTAAGATAAAAAACCTTTAATATAACAATTATCGATGCATTTTTCAGGTCAAGTAGAGTGAAAAATTCTAAATGTATACGAAAATTTGGATTAGATAATTCTTAAATTATGGAATGGAGGAAATGGATGTAAAAAGACTGATTAACATTATTTCGCTGCTATGGTACAATAGTCAATAGACCATTTTTGGTGAAATTGATTTATATATTTGAAATTTAGAAAAGTTAATTAAAATTGTCGATTTGTTAATTATTTATAAAGGACAAAAACTAATGTATCATACTCAGTAGTCATTTTTAAATGAAGATTAAGAAAAATCCTAAAAAAGATTGTAAATATTGTAATGTAAAATGACTTTTAGTTTTACCACTAACCCCACAATTCATCTTCAAAATTTATTCATCCATTAAAATTTAATAAATATGAAAATCTAATTAGTAAAATTTATTAGATTGTAAATAATTCGTATATAAAAATATTAAATAAATATTATCAAAATTGTATCCTTTTCATTTTCATTGGTATTATTTATATTAAATTTCTCTGTTTCTAAATAAAATTTACTTTCCAGAAAAGTTTCTTTTTACGGTATACCAAATCAAAATTAACTTTTAAACATAAAATTTATAAATGTAAAACCTAATTGAAATTAATTTACCACTTATAATCAAAAATAATACTTTATAAAATTAATATTAAACAAAAATTCTGAAATCCTTAAGTTTATAATCATTAATTTAAATACTCTAAACTTCCACTTTGTCACGCTCAACGGTCCTAATATTTTCCATTTAAAAAATAAACCACTCAGTTCCCTTCCAATTTGAAAATCTTTGTCGTCCACATCATAAAAATAAAGTCATTAAATTCATTTGCATCAAAGGACATTTTAATTAAATCATTTCATAAGAAAAAAGGAAGAAATAAAAAATGTTTAATTGATGCAATTTTGATTTGTGGTTAGAACATGAAAGTTTTCATTTAATGAAGAAATGGTAATTAAAAAGAAGTATAATTTTTATATAAAATTATAATTAAAATATTTATTTAACGAAGCATTATAATATCAATTACTGGATTAATAAATATATTTAAGGTGTTAAAAGGACGTTAATCATAAGTTATATCACATTTTGAAAAGTGTTTTAAAAGGATTTTATAATCAGTGCCATCTATTAGCAATTGCGAGAAGTCTAGGTAAAATTTTCCAATATCAAAATCAAAATAATATTTGCAAATCCCATTTGAAACTTTGAAAAGTAATTGTTACCACAACTTTTTTATAATTGACTTGATAGATGTCGCTTAATTTGAATATCGTTTTTGGTTTATGTATTTACTATAAGTTAAATTTCGTGGGGTTTTGTCTAAGATGAATTTACGATATATCTTTATCTTATCGTTATCATTTCTGATTATAAAATTTAAATTTACGATTATTATAAGAATTTTGTGGAATTATATTTTGTATGAATATTCCAATTTTTCACATAATATTTGTGAGGCTATTTCATTGACGATTCTAATTCTACCTAGAACAGTTTACTCACAAAAATTACTTTTAAATATTAAGAAATTCCTTTTCACTCTAAAATTGTTCCACGGATTTGAATTTATTAGGAGTCTTGATGTAAATTACTTTAAACTTTATAAAGTCTCAATCAAAGGCGTAGGCTAGGCGATAACCTTTGAAGAGATTTATAAGAGTTCCACTTGAAACAATTATTTTTTTACGAGTTAAACACTTAAACAATTGAATGTACGTTCTTGTTCGCATTATCCTTCGACATACGGGGTCAAGTGCGTAGTAAGTACACAGAATTTTTTTAGGAGTGAATTGGGTTTCTAGATAGAAACATAATTCATAATCAACTGTAGTCTATCAATAGATAAACTCTAGAAATATCAAATTTATTCAATCAAAAGTGAAAAGTAAAAAATTCAAATTAAATTAAATACTTTCTAAAATTCTGATTAATTTGACGAATCTTTAATCCAGAGACAGAAAAAGAGGTTTCACATCAAAATATGCTACAGTATTTACGCACCGTATAAAAAGTAAAAGGAAAATTCTGCATGCATTTTGAAAATAATTGAAACATCCGATAAGAAAAGGTGAATTTACTTGAAGAGGTCATCACATCATCAAACCTTGCAAGCAAAATGAACCTCGTAACTTAATTCAAATGGTCAAAAAATAAACCACAAAAATATCGCAATTAAAATCCCTACACATAAAGCCAGCCCATTAAGTCCAACTTAATAATCGTTGAAAATATTAAAACTAATTGAGCATTAAATAATTTTCACAGTCAACGTAACAAAAATAAAATAAAAAACAAAAGCAATTAATTGTCCTGCGACAAAAAAAAAATATCCTTTTATACAAAATTATTTAAAAAATAAAATCCTTTTTTTTTTTTTACTATACACAACAAATTAAAATATAATTTAAAGGATAATAATTTTTCATTGTCATGAGCATTTTATAAAATAATTATTATCACAAGTTTTTTCTATTATTTGCACTTTTTGTCCTTGCTGGTTATGTTCAAAAAATTTACTCGCTGAGCATAATAACAACAACAAAAACTAAATCCTTTTTTTATTACATTTTCGTATATCGTTGGAAAATAATTTGTAGCGCGATTTCAGTTAAAAATAATAGACAATTTAAAAAGGACTCACTTAGGCAGCAAAATAGAATTATGGATTTTTTATTTTTGGTAATCATTTTAGATAATATGACGTATTGTCTATTTCTCTATTATACCAAAAATTATATCATTTTCAAGGACCTCTGTGATTTTGGAAAATATATCATTAAAGATATAAAGAAAAAATTATTGTGTCGTCCTTGTGCAAGTTTGAAATATAAATTGAAAAACAGAAAAGAAGTTTTTTCTCATCTCCCAGTTGTCATATTTCATACAATTGTCTCTGTCCCTGTTATTGGCTATCCATGATTCAACATGATTGTCGGTATTACAACCAATAAGCTTATTGAAATATAAGTTTCTATATCAGCTGTGTCAGTGATATATTTAAGGATTCGAATGGAGTGAGAGACCCAATACCCCTAACACCTGTAAGCCACTTACATGATGGCTGTTGTACACTGCCGTCGATAACTCAGTTCCTTGTCACCACATTAATATTCAACGGATTACTTAATAAACGGAATCAAAATCACTGCAGTTATCTATCTCTCTTGCCTCCAATAATTATCGTAAAGTTTTAAATTATTCCACTGAATTTTGTCATTTACAAACCTTACGCTGTTGAGACCTTTAGGTCTCGGTTGTACATTACTTTCATCTTTATAAAGCCTTAATTAGAATACATAGACAAGATGATTTAGAAGCGTTCCTTCCGCTTGTAACCATTACGTTTTAAATTGGAACACAAGCTAGAAAAAAATCGTTTGTAAGTTACATAATTGTAAGTGGCATGTCCTTCGAGGATGAGACTTTAATTAGCATCCGATGTGCAATAAAATTTGCAACTAAATGATATTACAAAAAATTTACGAGTACTTAGAATAACTAGGAGTGTTGTGTTGGACTTAATTTTTTTTAAAAAAATGCCTACCCAGTTCAGTAGCTTCAGTATTGAACACACACTAAAAAGTCCGATTAATATTTCTAGAGTACGTATAATAATTTTTATCTAATTTGAATTAAATTTGGCACATATGATAATTTTTCTATGTAATTGGTGAATCTGAAACTTGTAGCGGTTAGCTTAAATGGGTTCATGGGAAACTAATATTTGAGCAGCTTAGTTTCCGAAGTATATTTGATTTATGTTTTAAAGCATCTAACTATTATCCGATATGAAATAAATTTGGTACACATATTACACATGGGCACTATAAATTACAAATGTTTATGTTAAACATAAATCATTGTTGAACATAACTACGAGTTATCTAATACCCCTAGTTAGCAATAATAGTATCATTCTATTTATATAAAAAAAATAACTGAAAAGAATAGAACCCAAACTATAATAAAAGATCATAAATATATTTTGCCGCCAGTTAACAAAAAACCTTTTTGTCATCTCTCCCCCCTTAAAGCTCAACCAGACTCAATGGAAATTTTGTATTATTATTTTTGGAGGAATTTTCGTGTCTCTGGCGTTATCAGAGTTAACACACGATAGTCATTTGTTCTCAAATAATGGACATTATGCTATGTCATTATTATTTTCATCTATATACAAATTTTTTTTTTTTATCGGGAGGCTATTTATATTTTATAGGAGGCGGAGGTGGAACAACCACACAGTACCAAAGAACTTCTCTATTATTTAAAAGTTCTAATAATACTCTGTGCTTTATTTAGTGCACAGTTTGCATTAGTACAACATGAAACTTTCCGTCAGAGTTGAACAAAAGTGACTTCATACAAAAAATAAATTGATATTAAATTTTGGAATTATACTTTTTAAATGGGCGATGATGGTAAATTGATAACATTTTTATAATATTGAAATGATGTAGCTACAAAAAATTCGGTATTATATTTTGAATATAATAGCAAAAGAAAAGTTTGTATTGCTTCGTTTTTTAATGGTGGTGTTTTGTATTGAAAAGGACACAAACATTGCGTAAAAATAAAAATTTAAATTCCTTTTTTATTGCATTTTAAAGGAATTATTTGTATTTGATTGATGATAATATTATGGTAAATATTTAAGTATATTATAAATAATAATGATAATTTTTAGTTTAGTTTTGTATTTTCAATTTTATTGAAGAGATAGAAAAAAAATGCGGAATGAATTTGACATTTATATTTGCAGAATGAAAATTTCACTTTTTATTTAATTAAAGAATTCTTTAAATTAATTGGATAAATGCTATTAGTATAATGTGTTACTGTTATAATGTTACTGTTATACTGTAGCTTTCATACTGTTACTGTTATACCGTAACTTTGGAACTGTTATACTGTTACTGTTATACGGTTACTGTCAAACAGTTACTGGTATACGGTTTCTGTTACTATTACTGTTTATATTAATGTTACTGTTATATTGTTATTGTTAAACTGTTATACTTTTATATGGTTACTGTTATACTGTTTCTGTTATACGGCTACTGTTATACTACAACTTTTATACTGTAATATTTTTTACTGTCAATATAATTTTAATATCAAAAAATAATTTTTCTCAGAAAAAAAAACTCACTTGTATAAGAAAGTCCTTTAAGGAAAATACTTTGAACATTAAATTTAAAATAATTTGCAAAAAAACATCAATTTTAATAACAGAAAGACAGCTTTGAACGGCGAAACTTTTATTTACATAAGTCAAAGTCATTAAAAGAAAGGCACATTTATAAAATAATTGGTTTTCAAGCTAAAAACAAAGCAATTGACACAGCAAAAACATGTTCATATCAAAAACACAGACCACACTCTTAAAAGGATACTCAATGCTGGACGGTTCCTATACGTGTAAGATATGACGATCCGAAGGGAAACATGTATAGTATGAGCGGAGACGAACGAGAGGCAATTAAACACTTTTTTGTGTTATTATCACTGTCTCTGGTACCTACGACGGAAATGCTTTTCCCATATTTTTAGTAAGGACTAACAAACCGCATGAATCAGTTGTTCTTGTTTGGAAACCAATGCTTAAGGTCTGTCCAAAGAGTTGCTGGCTCATCCAGTCAATGCTGTAAATGTAATGTGAATGGGCCTAATTCAGAATTTGTGTCTTAACAATTTAAGGTTAAATACTTTAAAATCCATCCAATAATATAATTTGAATTCTCTTAGGGACATTTTATAAAATTTTGGTTATAATAAATTCTATATAGCAAAATTATAATTTTAAGGGAAAAAAATTATTTGCCTAAAATCCTATCCCAAAAATTTTGATATATACGTTCATTGTTTGTCCTTGACAAAGCCAAATACAATTGGACACCAAATGGTCAAGTGGTCTTAATATTTATTTAACAATTTCGTTATACAGAGTATAAAAAAATATATATGTCAATCTTAACTCCCTGTATTTTCTATTCTAACTTTTATATACATAATCATCATCTATTCAAATATCTACAATCAAGTGGCTATCTTTGTAACACTCTTTTCTGGTCTGGTGTAAATCTAAATAAACTAAGTTCAATTTCACAAAATATTAATTTCCAATTTCATTGTAATTTTGCCTCTGTAATATAAAATAGTATTGTCTTTTTAATACTAACAAAAAAAATAATACAATATCCTTGTTTAAATATCCTTTGGCGGCCGTCGTACCATACTAAATAATATAGATTTTTATTGCTACTATACATACATAAAGATATTATTCTTGTTTGTATGGTTATATATGAGTGAAAGTTATAGAAGCTAAAAATAATAATGTTATAAAAGGATATACGGGTCAGAAATAATAATGTTATTGTTTATGTCCTTTTTTTTTATTTTGATAGTTTTACGAAATCAGATGATGACCGCATTGTGTCTCTTACTCTAGGGGATATTTTGTATCTGTACGGCGGTTGATATATCAATAGAAATTTTCCGGATTTTAGTGAATAGAAAACTTTTTAAATTGAGATAATATTAAGTAAGAGGATTTGTTGGCAAGTGGGTTGACGTTTGGTGGAGAAACAATAAAAAAAAAATTATTGTGAGAATAATCGAAAAACTAAAATAAATAGTAATAAAATTATTATATCCTTAAGGTTAAATATGGAAGTTTTATTATTGAAAGGATTAAAAAATTGTGCAATAATGGAAAAAAAAATTTTTGTGGGTTATGTTGAGGTGTTTTCATTAAATAATAATTTCTAAGCAAGGATTTAAAAAAATAGTGTCAGCACTGAATATTATTAGGGCTTTTTTTAAAAGAAATTAAATAATATCTTTACATTTCAAAAATGTAATTTTCGATTTCGACCAATTTTGGAATTTTCGGAATGTCTTGGATAATAGGGCCTCAGTGGTAAAAGGTTTAATGATGATGTTATGTTTTTCTTGAATTATGGACGAATTAATTTTATATTGATTCCGAGCCATAAGTTTCTCTATTGCGACATTCAAATGGCGACATTCTAATGGCTTTTAATAGTGAAACATTTGTTGTCTGCAAATTGTCGCGACCGCTATCATTTTTATCATTTTTCAAATCGGAATTCTATAATTCCTATAATTATTACTGGTAAAGCTGAGTTAACTTAGAGCTATATCGATACATTAATCTGTAATTGAACCTGGGACCTATTGCATCACAGCATATCATACTACCGCTACGCCACAGCCGCTCTTCCTGGGTTATAGTTATAAAAAATAAATTGCAACTATATGGATCGCGATATTTGCAAATAATGACCTTAATGTATTGCTATGTAGTTTAAGATATAGAGCACAAATAATCCTCTCTGTAACTGTGTAGATCTTATCAAATTCGTATACGTAATTCGATAGTTTGTAGTAATTCCGAAAATGATATTCATGAACTGCATCACGAACTTGATTTAGTAAAAGCCAGTGTTTTATAATAACAGAATATGGAGCTGAAGAGTAAGATAATACAGATTTGTATAAATATACTTAAAAAAGGTTATAATGCTTTCCATTAATTATAACTAACTTTAAATTATGCCTAATTTTAAACTATACTTTGGGAAATTAAATATTTGTACAAAAAGTGTAAATACTATTCAAATAGGAATTCATCAAACATAGATTATCTATCTATACACGCAGCTCTGGCTCACAATCAATGATAATTAAGGTAAAGATAAGTATATGAAGCAGTGGAACTGTTCAAGATATCCTAAAGGAATGTTTAGAAGACCGTGATCACCGATAAGCTAAAGAGGAGATTTTTTTCGAAAACGAAACCGTTGGTGCCTCTTCATTTTTACACCAGATCTTAAATTATTAGAAAGTAGATTTAGTTTTAACCACCAAAAATGAACCAAAAAACCTAAACCGAACCGAAACTATTTTCATGAAACAGCAAAAACTAAAACTAATTTTGAATTTTTGGGAAAACCATTGAACCAAATGAACATGTTTTTACCCATAGTTTCCATCCCTGCTAAATATATTCATATAAAATTATTCAAATTCAATATCTTCAAATTTACAATTTACATTCATAATTTAAATAAATTGTTAAATAACAAATTTCAGAAACTCACGTAACATAAACCAAATTATAATTTACTTTTCTACCTTTATTACCCATCATAACTATTATCTTAAACAAAAAAAGGACGATTTTCTACTTTATAAAACTCATTTTTATACATACCACCGCAAGCAAATAAAAATGAAAATTATACTATATAAAAAAAACGTAATCTTAATAACAATAAAAACGAATCAAATCTTTGCATCCTTTACACTAACACCATCAATTCAAAAAAAAATACGTTATCCTTATTCTTATGTGATCTTTACACGACACCAAAACACCACAAACAAACAAACAAGTACACACAACAAATAAACAACCTGTTGAATATCCTTTTTTCTCACAAAAAAAAAAACATTGATAAATAAGCGAGCCATCAAAAATACCATCAAACACGCACAAACAACAACAACAACAGAAAAAGGACAATCACCAGGAAAATATAAAAAGACTACAAAATCATATACAATTGTATAAGTAATTGTAGAAATTAACCACCAAAAAAGGAAAAATATTTCTTTTATTTTTATTCCCCACACAATACCAACAACAAAAACACAAAAAGGACATTTTTTGCAATCATTTCTAAGGCTGCCATTGTATTTATTGAACCATAACAAAAACCACTCCTGATACCAAAAAAAATAATATTATTTTTCTAATTGGTTATCAGTTGGATAAAATTGGCGCATGTCATCAAAATGGTTCCAAACAAAAAATATCCCCATTTTAAATGGAGAGATATGAAAACATACACAATTTTTTTAAGGTAATATTCTCCATTTTCTATCTATTTTCCAGGAAATTATAAACAAAAATTTTGATTAGGAATTATTTATTTCAATTTTTTTTTAATTTTTCAAATTAATTTCCTAAATTTCGTGATCAAAAGTGAATTTTTAAAAATTTGGCGGGAAAAATTTAACCTACAAAAAATATTAATTTTCTTAAGGGAAATTTTTTTCTGACCAAAAAAATAATAATTTAAAAAAATTTCAAAATTTACTAATTTATTTCATAAATTTGTTGATCCAAAGTGAATTTTTGGAAAATTTGGCGGGAAAATTTTAACCTACAGAAAATTTAATTTTCTGATGGGAAATTTATGTTGTGTTTGAAAAAACTAAAGTAAAATTTTGATTAGAAATTAATTTATTTAAAAAAAACTTAAAATTTTACTAATTAATTTCATTAAATTTGGAGATACAAAATTAGTTTTTGAAAATTTGGCGGGAAATGGTTAACCTACAAAAAATATGTAAGTATTTTCTAAAGGGGAATTTGTTTTATATTTGATTGAAGCCATTTTTGATTATTTCAAACACAATTTTTAATATTATCCTTAAAATAAAACAAAAAAAAAATCCTGAAAATACTCGCGCACAATACAAGGACCTTTTTTCCTCTACTATTATTTACTCATTATTGTATCCTTTTTTTGTTATTGTATTTGTGTGTATGTGTTTACAATAGAAATAGACAAATGATTTTTATTCATCCCCCACAAAAAAACAATACAACAACAAATAATTTCGATTGCATAAAAATTATCTAAATATTAAAAAAAAGTGTCCTTTTTATCCTTTCTAATAAATATTTCGCGCAGTTGTACTATAATTTTTGTTTGAGTATGTATTTGAGTATAATTTTGATTTAAAAATTGGTGTATAAATATTATATAAAAATGAGTGCCTCTGACAAAATTGATAAGAAATTTTTTTTTATTTATTTATATTTAAAACGGTTTTTAAGGAATAAAGATAAAAAAAAAAAAAAAATTGTTGTTTTTACTTAGAAATTTTATAGTGCGAGGCATTGTGCTCACGGATGGCTTTCTGTTAACACGTTGTATTTATTTGTGTTGTGATGGATTTTATCGGAATATTAAATAAATCGGTAAATTAAATTTCGAAATTAAAATATAAAGTGAATTTTTGTTAAGTGAGAAATATAAAATTAATTTTTTATTTAATTTTTTTTTAGATTTTAAGAATTAATTATGAAAATGTAAAATTTAAATTATAAATAAATTAAATTTAATTATTTAAAAAATTGTGTTTTGATAAAAAGTGTTAAAAAATTTAATTTTAAATAGTAAAAATTTTGAAAATTCTTAAGTGTCTCATAAAAAACGCTCTATTTTAAAAATGGACTTTAAACAAATTTTCTATACATCTTTGGAGTAAATTTGGTATCCAAAATTTTGACAAATCAATTTTCTAGCTATTCAAATTATCTAGCCAAAACAATATGAAAAAATAGTATTTAAAATTGATTAATTAATGAAATTGCTATTTCAAAAACTATTAAATTTAATTAAATAAGTGATAAAATTTCAATTTAAAAATTTAAATCCTTGACAAACTAAACCCAAAAAAACTAAAAAATAATTAAAATCCAAAAAAACAATTAGGATATGACAACAACAATGACTAGTGGTAAAACAACATCTACAACACATCCGCCGGATCATATAAAACGTCCAATGAATGCATTTATGGTATGGTCACGTGGTCAGCGACGTAAAATGGCACAAGATAATCCAAAAATGCATAATTCAGAAATATCAAAACGTTTAGGTGCTGAATGGAAATTATTAACAGAATGTCAAAAACGTCCATTTATTGATGAAGCTAAAAGATTAAGGTAAATAAATTAAATATGAAGAGTTTTTTTTTTACACCTTTTTTGTGGTATTATCACAAAAGGTAATCTGAGGTAGAGATCAGAAACAAAGCCATTTTGAACAACATTTATTGTTTAAAAAATTTCTGCTATCAAAATTCAAATAGAAATTAAATAAAAAAATTTTAGGTCAAATAGAAAAAATAATTTTTATCAGAAACCCCCTAGATAAATATTTTAAATAGTCATATTTAAATAGGTATAAAGAAATTATCTAAGGATGGTCATATTTAGACAAGGATATCTAAAATACAAAAAACTTCTTTGATTATTATTTTGAATAAATGCGATTACGATCGCAAATAAAATATTTTATTATCAAAATTCTATTTATAAAAAGAAGTTTTTTTAAATTTATTAGTTTATTTTGGAATTGATAGTTATTAAAATTAGAGTAGATTATACCTGTCCATGATGACCTGTCCATACTGGCCTTATATCAGGAATATGAATGGATTAAGTTGAAATATTATTGTTTCAATCAAATCCATTTTTGTGGATAATATCTTGGGACCAACTGTTGCAAGGGGTTCGTAAATTTGACAACATTCGAGAAAAATAGATCTTAGCAGTCAGAAATAGTGACAAATAATAAGAGTTAACTCTAAAATTAACCTCATCCGGCAAAAAATAATTACTGATAGATTACCCGATAAAGTCCTTAAATATTTAACCTATGGTAAAAACATGAATTTCTAGAGCAACCTTTGACATCCTGCCACGGAGTAGTAGAGTAACAAAAAAGTGTTGATCGCTGGACATTTAAAAATTCCGGAAAATGAAATAATCATTCGGCAAGAATCATACTTTAAACATTCATTAATAACAGAGCAGTACTTATTAAAAAATATAGTTTTTACCTATACTCCTCTGTCAATAGATCAATTCAGTTTTTTGTACACAATCTTCGACGTGTCTAGTAATCACTTTCAAAATGATTAATAGGAATTTTGGAATAATGTCTTGGGACGAACTGTTGCAATGGGTGAAGTAAATAGATTTCTTCAGTTAGAAATGGTGACAAATATTAAAACTTAACTCTATAATTAACCTCTTCCAGCACAAAAGTATTATTGATAAGTTACTCTATAAACTCTTTAAATATTCAACCTGTGTTAAAGTCATGAATTTTTAGAGCAAGCTTTGACTTACTTATACCTATCTTTCACATCTTGTCACGGAATAATATATTAAAAAAGTGTTGATCACTGGGACATTTGAATCATATACTCTACTCCTTCTGGGAATTGTTTTTCGTACACAATCTTCGACAAGTAAATTTTTATAATTTTAAAATTAAAAGAGAATTTGCGATGAGGTCTTGGCGCCAAATCAAGTTCTTTATAAATTTGCAATTTATACTTTAGAAATTGAAAGCAGTAATCGTTGCAAAAAGTTAATTCACAAGAGAACCTAAATCGGTATTTATGGATTCTACTCTAAATATTTTTAAATTGCCATAGTAGTATGTCTAAAAATATACGTTTTCTGAGATTAGATTAAAATTAGTTAATTATATAAAATTAGGTAGCAAGTTTTCGTCAATTTTAATATTTTTAGAATGATTTAATTTAAATTTATGAGCAGATTATCTGCCTCAATTTTAATGCTTCAATTTTGATCAGTTAAAATGAGTTTTTATGGAATTGATTGACTATACTTCAATTGAGAATATAAAATGGTTTTGGAATCGAATCAGTTTTCATGATTTTTATACTTATTCGATTCCAAAACCATTAAATTATAACATTATAAGATCGGAATCTATCTCCCGATAATTTTGGAATTATCGGGAGATAGATTTCGATCTTATAATTTAATCGGAAATTGTTTCTCATCGATGGTGTCAGATAATGTTCCCCCAAAAACTTAGGAAGCACATTTTTAAGCAGGAGACAAATAGTAAGTCAATTTTTACATTTCTATGTGAGGCTGACCAATACTTATAGACCAAACCAGGAAATACTCGTAGTCATTACATGAATTCCTCTGGTTTTCATTCATTTAAACGTTAATTATAATCAACAAGATTTATATACGCTTCTCAGTTGCTTAGTAACTTAATGAACTTAAATAATAAATTAGTTCTAATCCACAAAATTATAATCTTCAAAATTTTCCCTGGCAATAAAAAATTTTCAAAATTCCGAGAAAATTATGGACAAACTCCTAGAAAACCAGTAGCGTTTTAAATTAGTTTCTCAGAAATCAATTATTTTCTATTTGTTTATGCTATTTTTGAGTTGTTTTTTTTTGGCGCAATTTTTTATTATTTATATTTAAGTATTGATTTCGTTATCAATTTTATTAATTTCAAAACAAAATTAAGTTTTACAAATTTTAGCCGGTAACGAATTATTAAAATTATGGTTCGTTTAATATAAATAATTTAAAAAATAAAATGAGTCAATATTTACTTAAATAAAAACTAAATAATAAAAATGAAAATTGAATTATTTGATTATATATTTTGAATTTGTTTATTATAAATGCGATTACTATTACAATTAAATATATTGTGAGATATTAAAATAAGGGGTGACATTTTCAGGTGATAATGAAATAAATTTATATAAATTGTAAAGATGAAGACAAAAAATTTAATTTATATACAGGGTAATTTAATATTATAAATGATTCGAAATTTTTATGATAAATTTGATTACACTTACTCGGCCCTACCAGCTTTAGTTAGTCTGCGTCGAGGAAATTTTAATAGAGTAACATTAAAAAGTGAATCTCTGAACATTTAAAAATTGTGGGAAACGAAAAACATGTTCTGTAGATGTATTATCAAGGGATTCCCTGTCCAAACGAGATGTCAAGCAACTGGAATTTACCATATTTTGGCTGGCTTTGGAACACTTAAAAGCAAATGTATGATAAATTTCTACAAATTTGGCTAGAAAATAAGAAAGATATAATTATATCAAAGATTTCGAGAGTTTCCCGGTTATAATCATTACCAAATTTAAAGGCTTAAATAAGTTAAATTATATTCAGGTTATAGTGATATCCATTGTAAATATTCGTCACTGATTCAACCCGTACTAGTTGATAAAACAGTAAAACTGCTTTAGTGACAGCCAGCACGTTTCCAAAAGATATAAAACATAGCCTTCAATCTGTTGGATTCGTTTACTAGAGTACGAATTTTATAAAAATTAGAATGAATGTCGAAGGTTTAGGTTATTACAAAATTTGTAGGTATATTTATATAAATAATTTATTTCTTATTGAATTCAAACGATTTTCATTCACGATTTCCATTATTCATATTTCCTTACCGCTAATCTCTTACCTCTAAATTCTAAAATGATAGAACCCTTCGCAACAATTCAAATTATCCTAATCGTATTTCTTTTGTAATTAATATTCAAATACACCAAAATTTTGATCAATAATATTTGAATAATTTATAAATAATTTGTTAATAGTATAAATTCCAATTAAATTTAACAGGTAACTTGCAGTTTATTGGATTTATGTAAAATAGCTTCACTTAAATATAACTTAAAAATTACTTCTATTATTACATAATTAATAGTAAAATTCTTTAATTAGATATAACATCAAAAATTAAGTAACTCTTACAAATAGCTCATTACTTTCAAGTATTTTCAAAAATATTCTTTTGATTTTATATCTATCATTAATCTTCTCCAACAATGAAGTATTAATGATAAGTTACCCGATTAACTCCTTAAATATTCAGGTCATGTCTAATCCGTAAAGTTTCGTTTTACTCGTTACAACCTTCGACATCCTGACACTGAGCGATTTAAAAATGTTAAAGCGTGAATCTCTATAAACATTTAAAAATTTTGTCAAACCTGAAATTGTTCGGCAGACGAATTAACTTATATATCCCAATCAACTGGAAGTTACCATATTTGGGTTGGCTTTGGTTATCTAATAGCTAATACGTTCAAGCATTTTCCGGTTAAATTCGTTACTAAAAGATACTTGCAAAAACGCTCAATGAATACTCTTTATATAAAATTAGAAGATAACGATATCTGTCGATAAATAACTAGGGTTGCAGGCTATTTGATTGATCACAAATTATCTTAGATAGAAATATATGGACTATAGTCATCTCTATGACCGATTAAATAGCAGATTATTTCTAGTTGCTTAGAATCATTTTTAATATGCAATTTCGGCAGCGGTTTGCAATGTTAACTGGCTGAACAATTGTGAAATGAATTAATATTTAAAGATGTTGAATGGTAGATTATTTCTGGCTCTTCATTTAGGCAGCTGTTAAACTAAAAATTATTTAAAATATACTTATCGACCCTGTACTATTAGGACTCACTCATAATTTTTTTAAATATACTTTCGTTAAAACTCAATCAACAACAGAATATAAAAAAAACTGATTATGTATTTAAAAAAAAAATTAAAATACACAAAAATCAATCACTAATCATAAAATAAAATTCCACATTTTTGTATATATATTTTTAAATTTCTTATCAATAAATAATAAAAAAAAAATTGTTGATTTTATTTGTAATTTATTATTTATAACTCTTTTTTTTTTTTTTTTGTTATTATGTATTATTATTATTGTAAACTTTATGTTAAAGGAAGCGTTTTTATGTTTCACGACACAATCAAGAATATAAAAGCAAACAAAATTTTAAATTGATATATTTTTTTTTTAAATTTAATTTAAGGTTTGTGTATACATTTAAATATAATGAAATAATAAGGGAAAAAACCATGCAAGAAAACTATAAAGTCAGTGGCGTAGCATAAACATAAACACAAAAATATTGGACGTTCAATTATTAAATTACATATTTTTATAAGCCAAATATAATGGAACTGTCAATGTAATAGTTTGGTGTTACTCTTATGTCTTATCTGAACAAAATTCAATTAGGATCATTTAACAGATTTGTGAGTTAATTAACAAAGAATTAGCAAATAAAAATATAAACAAACACCCTAATAAGTTAGACACATCAATCTTACTCCCTGCAGAATATTCGTGGAATTCAATGAAGCATCCAAAAACACCCTATATGATTGTGAAGCTCTCTTTCTACAACCAGGGAGCATTATGTTTAAGGTGTTCAATAATATCGTCAGATTTATAAATAAACTAAAGTGCGTAAAAGAACTGTAAGACAAAAGATAACACAATAGGTAAATTATGGCAGCGGTAATTACGTAACGGATCACTTTTACTCAGCATTATTATTTATCCAATCTAATCTAACTAATGCTGCCAAATGGGGAATGAAATTGTATCCCAACTAAAACAATCACTTGTAACAAATTAAAATTGAACGATATTAGTTTTATTTTAAAGCGAATTATAGCTTGCCTCTTTCGCAAGTGATGTCCGAATTCATGTAAGGAGTTTGCCTTCAATCGCAGAATTATGTGTAAAATGCAGAATTATGTGTAAAATTATGATATAGTTTCATATGAAATACGAATTAAAGTAGTCCTTTTAAATACGAATCAAAGTCAAACGACATTTAATAATGAAAATAAAATATATATTTGCTACAAGACATTAACTCGCAAGACCTACTTTTCATAGATTTGAAAAGTAGCTATGATCGGAGTTATATAAATACCTTCTGAAGCAGGAATTTTATAAAGCAAAATAATAGAGAAAAAAAATTTCTATTTCTATACAATTTCACCAACATACTGTTAAGGTAGACATTGCACACCCGGACGCTACGCTATTGTTTAAAATTGACTAGCCCCTACATAAATAAAATAATAATGAGAATCATTCATAAAATATAAAATTATCTTCATTTCTTAATAAAATCAATATTTAATTAGTAACAATAATAATAAAAAAAAATTATTAACTATTTTTAAAATTGATCCCTTTACCTATTATTATTTAGAAACAGCATTAAAAAAATTCTAATCAAATGATGGGCTTGTCTATAAAAACTTTTATACATAATAATTATTTATTAAATATTTACTTAATTTATTGTATTGATTTAATAATTTGTTATATAATTCTTTTATAGAGCTCTACATATGAAAGAACATCCCGATTATAAATATCGTCCCCGACGGAAACCAAAAACCTTAACAAAATCACCAGTACCTCATCATCATCAGCAACAAAATAATAATAATCATCATCATCACCAACAACAACAACAGCAACACCATCATCATCATCAACAACAACAACAAAATCATCATCATAATCAAACAAATCATTTACATCATCATCAGTTACATCAAAAAGACAATTCATCATCATCATCAATAACATCATTATCATCATCATCAAAATATCCATTTAATAATCCACTTGAATTAACATTATCATTACCACAACGTCCACCTAGTTTTCCATTACATCATTATCCATCATTAGATCCAACAATTGCACTTGATTTACAAGCTCGTCTACAAGCAATGTACGCTGGCGGTTTATATCATTATTCACCATGGCGTTATTTAGGTTGTTCATCACTTATACAAGCTGATACACCACCATCACCACCTGATGATGTTGCATGTAATTTAAGTTTATCATCATCATCATCATCAGCTGCATTAGCAGCTGCAGCAGCAACAACACAATTAATGTCAGCAGCTTATCATGCAACATGTCTTGTTAAACAATCAAAAGAATCACCAACAACAACAACAACAAATCAAGCAGCGCCACCTAGTGTTATATGACCAACCCCATTGCGCTTTGGCGCAGCCGAACATGCTGTATAGATAAAATATACGATGATTAATTATTACGTGGACGGGTGGACGGATGAAATAGAAATTACAAAAACAAAAAACAATATTTTTTATAGGTTGTAGTAAAGAAAATTTATCGTTTATAAGAATTTTATGATCAATGGTCACATGGTTTGGTCATGTGGTTTTCGCCACGTGGTTAGACTTACATAACGTGAAACATTGAATTTTTCTAAATATATTTTTATTTCAACTTTTTTGTATCAAAAAAAAAAAAAAAAATTATTAAATTTTTGTTAATTAATTTTTAAAAAATTGAAAATTTTTTTTAACAAAAAAAAAATTATTGGAATTGTAAATATTTTAAAAAATTAGTAGAAAATTTTTGCTTAAATTTTTTTTATTTTATTATTTAAGTTTTAATTTAGATTTTTTTAGAATTTTGTAAATTAGTTTTAGGTGCAATAAAAAAATTCTTTAACTAATTTTTTTTTTACATTCATTTTTTTAATTAATTAAAATTTTGTTAAATTTAAATATTTTTTGTTATATAGGAAAAAAATCAACAAAGAATTTATTTGTCATATCAAAAAATAAAAAAAAATTTGTATAATAAAAACACACTTAAAAAACAAAGATTATTAGTGAAATATAAAATAAAAAAAGAAATTATTATTTTTTGTAATTCTTAACTAAATCAGGTATTTTTGACAGATCTGTTATCAATGCTCTTTTAAACCTCATCATCATCAGCAACAAAATAATAATAATCATCATCATCATCGCCATCTGTTAATTTCTAGTGATTCTGCTAAACAGGACTGAAGGTTTCGACGATAATAAATTCATATATAGGAAATAAGTTCTTCGAATGAAGGACTTGCGATCAGATTGTAAAAGAACTTAATTTTTGGATAAGGCAGCGATATCCTTGTTTCCAGAAGAAATTGTTTCCAATTCTTTGAATAAAATTCATTCACTGTCATTCTTACGTTATAAAATATTTAATTGGATCCCATCGGCTGTCATTTAACATCTTCGGATCAGATACTGACGATTCCTGCAAATGTGGAAAATATTTGTTCAAACTCTTAGGTTTATTTAAGTAGCCAGAGATATAAATCAAATACTACAACGAGACTTAATCGATTTCAGAGTTTTGTAAGCTTCAATTTTAACCAATCAATCTCAACCTCCTTGATCAGAATTTAATTTAACAAACTTATTTCATTTTTTAGTTGACGCTTCAAATCTAATTTCTGTATCAATGACCGGCTATAAATTATCCAAAAAGAACCAAATTTTAATTCCGGAAATACTTCTAAGTTTTGTAACTCTGTATTCGGTAAATAATCTCAAGCTGAATCTACTGCAGCTTTATTAAACTTTGAGGGACAAAAAATTGTAATTACTTTTTCGTTATTCTATCCAAATCCAATTCAGAATTTCATCTTTAATGATCGATCATTGCCAGTCTTATATTCTTCTGCAGTTTCTCAATCTCCTGCAAAACCTAAACCTAAGATTTTTAAAAAGTGTAATTACTTTTTTAATTCCACTCAGACTTCCATCTAAACTATTCGTTCATTACCTTCCTTAATAATAAAAAAAAAACCACTTATAAAATTATTCATTCATATTTTAACTCTTTTTCAATCAAACAAAAAATCAACTCATCATTTTTTCAATCAACTTATAAAACATTGAAAAATTATTATCACCCCTTAAACACTCATCTGTAAAAAAAAACCTAACTATTACAAAAGCTTCATCCCTCACAATCCCAACGGAAAGAAAAAAAAATAACACTAAAGGATAATAATCATGTCAATAAATTCCAGATAAAGAAATCACTAATCACATCACAAAAGAATCTTCATTCTCATGTACATATAATAAATAATACATGGAAGAAATGGATTCATTCAAGTATAAGTAGAAAAACATTCATTTAAGTCCATATTTTCCCTAAATTATCATCATATTTCTACGCAATAAAATTATAATAGAGTAGTGTGATTTGTACAACACAACAACAACAAAAAAAACACATGAACCTGGAATGGATGGAGGGAAACAATCTCAAGAAGACACTGAAAATTTGTAACAATTTCAGATTTTCTATTTATTTATATTTTTTTCACAGTTAAATAAAATTTATGTAATAATGTTGCACGCTCCTTGAACTCATAAAAAATTGAATTATATTTTTATTTTAGATTTACCCTACATATTTTCAGTGTTCAGGGGGGTGGGGCTAATATAAAAATACAGAAAAATATTAAGATATAGAGAACAAGAAAAAGGTGAACGAAAAGTTAAACGGCCTTTAACAAGGGGGTGAACATATATAGTATATAATTTTCTTTTTATGAGTATTTTTTTGAAATCAAACCCTTCTCATTAGATGCAACAGAAATTTAATATTCTTTTGCATAATTTCGCATTAGCACCCCTTGATTTTCAAATGCAATGATGATTTTTAATATTCATTTGCTGTTTATTGTTTAGAAATTGAAAATAATCAAATTTAATTCGGTTGAATTGTTTAAAATTATTAGTTAGTAGATATCAAAATTTAGTTATAAAAAAATGATATCTTTGTTTATGCAGCAAGTTTCTAAAAAAAAGGTGGCAATAGCATAATAATTTGCTAGTAGTTCTAAAATCGTTGATAGAAGTTGATAGAATTATGAGAAATGCACGCTTTACGACAAAGTGGCATCATTTTCAATAAGATTAAAACTCAGCGACTAGACTGGCTTGGACACATCTTTAAAATGCAAAAGGATGACACGTACTCGTAAAGTAATCACATTGCAAAGCAGATTAATTAGCGAGATCGCTGCTGAAGATGTACAGAATACTTTTAAATGATGAAATTATATTAAATAGCCAATAGAGTACAGCAGAATTTTCTTCGTAATTGAATTCCTCGTCAACAAACTTGAACAGTAGACATAATTAATAAGATTAAAACTTAGCGACTAGACTGGACACAGCCTTAAAAACCAAAAAGATGCTAAACTTTCTTTATCCGGAACTCGAAATGTAATCGCATTAGATTAGCGACTAATTATCGAGGTCACGACCTAATATTCCTGTGTAAAGAGGTATTAGAATACTGAGATTATTTCAAATGGTATGGTTTTCTTTATAATTGAATTTGAGTTGTTCGATCTCAATTTCGAACGATTTCGAAAATTAAGTTTTTGAATATAATGGTTAATAACTGGCCTTTATCTAAAATTGAATAAGGGGTTTGTTTAAATCGCATATGAACCATAAACGTATATTTTCGAATTTTCGAACAATTATTTTCGAAAATTCGAAAAACATTTTTTTTTGATTAAATCAATAGTAAATGACAATACGACTTGATCCATTTGATTTTAGCATTAAAACATTGTATAATTCACTACTTTCCTTTGTATATCTACAAAGAAATACGATCGTACTCGCTCTCACAATCAAACAGTACTGCTAGACAAACAGTCCATAGTCTTTTCTGTATATAATTCTCATTCTTTTTGTTAAATTCAAATATATTCAAATTATCAAAACACCGTCTTGTCTTTTAAATTATTTTACACAAAAGGTATTTATAATAAGCCTCTCTCTTTTTCATATCACAACCGGATATCTTATCCTTGAAAGGAAAACACAAGAAAAGGAAATCAGATTTCATTTTTTTTTTTTTTTTTTTTGACAACATAAAATAACATTTGCCACTGCCATAGTTGAATATTATAAATCCTAGAAAAAAAATAAAGACTTTCCGTATGTAACAAAAAAAAAATTGTATTATTTTATATATAAAAAAAGAGATAATAATATAATAAGACAGTAAGACACCCTCCACTATACTTGTAAATATCATCATGTTCTACACACATATACAGAAAAACATTTTCGAAAACAACATAACACTTTAGTCTAATATGGTTGGGCGCTTTTATCTTAAATACCCCAACAACAAAAAAATATGAAAAACTCGCTTTTCCCAAAGAAAAACCACATTTTTGTCTCATACGCTATTATTCCTTATATAATATAATTTCCATATAATATTAACCAAGTATTTAAGGAAGACCACCCATTTTTTATAAAGTCTAGGAGGCGGGGTGATACCACGTAATGTGATGACTTTATTTTCTATGTTTTTGTTATTGTTGTTTTTTTATCTTTAAGCTTCCTCTTAACCAAAGACTTGGTTGTTTTTTGTGTTAAATTGTACCACAAAAAAAGATAACTGAATCAAATTTTAGGAGTTAAATTAAATGGTAGATGGATGGAGGAATGGAGTAGGAAATTTTACTGATTTTTCTGTTTTATTTTTTTACGATTGCAACAAGACAACAGTGTTAAATTGAAGATATGTTGTTGTTTTTCAGTATTCTGATAAAAGAAATTTGTGAAAAATATAATGAAAATAGTAAAAAACGTTTAGTTACCTTATGAGAGTAAGCATTAGTAAAAAGTAAATCCTAAGCCTACATCACTAAGAAAAAAGTGAATTTATGAATAATATCTTCTACAGAACTCTAATGGCTTGAGAACCTCCGGAAGTAGTCTCAGAGCAAATGAATACTTATTATCCAAGTGAATCGAACAGTTAGAGTTGAGCTTCTAAAATTGTTTGCTTCTAAACTCTCGAATAGTTTTTGTGCTGGTTGTGACCCATATCTTACCCACCCTAACATTACTATCTTACTGACGAAGCACATTTTTATTTATTCTTATTGAAGTAATGACAGAACAATAATCACCAATTGAATCTCACTCAGTTACAAGATTTAACAACTCGGAATAATTACCTGGTTAATTATATTGGATATCTAGTTATAATATCAATTTTTACTCAACCATTAAAAGAATCATCATTATTATTTAACTAATTAATTTAATTAGATTTTGTGGTTGATAATGATGAGTATTATATTGATGACTAAATTAAATTTAGATTCATTTGCGTGAAAAGTTAGTATACAACAGTTTTGTTTGCCAAGAATTCTGTAGACATTTCTCGTATGTCCTCCAATTGACAGTTCGATTGGTATTAATTAGTTATTTTATTATGGTTTCCAATACTATTCGGTAAAAGAGTGTATCCGCTCCAATATCCATTTTTCTATCGGTTTTATATTTCTACATCTTTCATCACGTTTGGAGCCAGAAAAGTTTTAATTCGAGCTGCTTCTTCTATACTACTACTGAATGTCCGAATGTCCACTACAGATTTATTATTGGTTGGAACTTCTTTATTACTCCTAACGATAAAACTTAGTTTTAATCAGTATTCCTAATATATTTAACTTATTCAATTCATGATTATTGAATTAAAGAGATTTCCTTTCGCAAGTATCTGAAAGCTTCACGAATATTCTAAACCGTCCGTGAAGTATACAATCTGGTATACTTTTAATTAATCTTTTAAATTTTCCCTATCACCAAACACATATTCGATATGCCTTAAAGAATTAACATTCATTGAAGGAATATACGATCAATTTGTCTTCAACCATAAAAGGGCCACCATTATTGTCAATACTTCCACTTATTTTTCAATAGCTGGTGTCAAACATTCAGGAATAAAGAATCCATTCACTGGATGCCTTTAAAACCCTTAAACAATACCTTATTGTTCTCAAAAACAAAACCACGCACAACAAAAAAAAATTATAAATATTTGTTTAAATTAAAGGCCATGAATAATAAGTAAAATTTTAAATATGTCTCAAGGAAAAGCTGTAAAAATTTTCAATATAGACTTTCACTTTTGAAAATTTCATTTTATTTACAATTCTTTATTTTCAGTCTATATATTCTTATCATATCGAAGTCTACTCGAATTTTTATGAAGAGTTTAACTAGATTTTATCAGTAAAAACAAGAAAGTGTTTTCGAGAGGGTGTCAGACCTCTACAAACCGTACAGAATTTTCTTATTTTTGTTTTCTATTATAAATAAATATAAATATCAGATTGTTTTCCATTTAATATCACTAACAAAACAATTTCTTATCTTTATCACAAAATTTTCAACCTCCTTAACCTCTCACTTATTTTCTCCAATCATCAGTTGATATGAAATTTTCCAATGACCTTCAACATTTTCACATTACATTTTTAAAAATGATGATATTTTTATCTTTAGATGGACCATCTTTCCAAATACCTTTACTTTTACTCTTGATTGTAGTGCATTTGTGTCCCATCCTTTTGACCAAAACTAATAAAAGTGTTTTTTTTCGTTACGGTCTTCACTGTAAAATAAGGAGACTATATAAAAGAATGAATCCGGTCAAAAGACACAAATAGCAAATAAAATTATTAAAGATCAAATTTTACTATCAGAAAATTTTTCCTTTTTCTTAAATTTTGATATTTTGCTATTGATAATAAAGTTTCAGAGCCACATAAAAATTGTACTCTGTAACAAATTTTGGTAATGGGGTGGAAAATTGAATGGGAGTAATGATTGAGTTCTAAACAAACAAATATAAATATTATATAAAAGAGCTCATTGTTAAAACATCATTGAGCATTAAGAATTGGACAGTTTTTTATCATCAATACGATTGTATGAATAATACAAAAAAATAAGGGATGTTAAGATAGTGAGGGTAACCGCGGAGGAATGAAAAGAAAAAGTGAATTGAGAAGAATAGAACGATTTGTACGGTATAAAATAGTATCATTAGAAATGTTAATTATATTTTTTTGATATTGTGGTGATGTTGCGCGTTTAAGGGAGTTTAGAAAATGGTTGGAACTAATTGAATTAGATTTTGTGGTTGATAATGATGAGTACTATATATATTGATGACTAAATTAAATTTTGATTTTTGTGTGTGAAAGTAATTTTTGAATATAATTTGGTCATTCAAATAAAGAAAAAAAGACAATTTTAATTATATTTCCAAGAGGATACCGTGAAATTAGTGAATAATAAATTTTATGGGTATACTAACTTAGAATATTGCGTATACATGAGGTTTACGTGCAAAGAATTGTTAAACTCTTCATAAAAATTTCAACTTATATTTAACATATCTCTTCCAATTGACAGTTCGCTCGGTATCAATTAGATACTTTCTAATGGATGCAAGTAATATTCGGTCAAAGAACCCCTGTTCTATGCAGATCTCTTCCAACTTCTATACAGTCGAGTATCCGCATCTCTGCTTTAATATCGCATTTTCTATATGTTTTGGATTCCTACATCTTTTCTCAAGTTTGGAGTCAAAGGAGCTGCTTAATTCGAGCTGCTTCATTCTTGCTACTTAATATACGTTTCCAGCATCTCTTTTTCGGCCACAGATTTCTTATTGGTTTTCTGTTTCATTCCTAAGGTTTGATTATATGATTGGAACTTCTTTTTCCTCCTTCTTTTTTCCTCCTAAAGTCTTTGGAAGCATATCATTTTAACTAGATCGGTATTGCCAATAAAACTTATACAATTCATTGTTATTGGAATGTCTCCAAACCTTATGACGTTCCCGGGGAAAGGCATTCAATGGATATGGAAAACTGCTCGAATATTCGAACCCGTTGATGAATCTGCTCTATATGTACATATAATATCACGAAAAACAATCTTGTATCAATTAACAATTATACTTTTAATTTATCTTTTAAATTTTCTCTATATAATCAAAGATATTTTTTAAACAATTATCATTATAGAATATTTACAAAGAAGTACAAACATTTAATTCCTTTTATAAAACATTTAAACATTTCTATTATTATACAAAAGCCTATAATATAATCCTTAAAGATATGATGTGTGTTCTTTAGATGATAACAGCAAAACAACACTAGAAATTCAGGCCAAAATGTTCCATATATATGTATCTGTATTTCAAAATTCATATTTTTCTCTTACAGTAAAATGTTATATCCTATTTTTTTTGAAACCACCATATCATCCTTTCTTTGTATACAAGAATAGAAACATTCAAAAACTATTTAGATATTATAATAATTCTGATGATGCTGCTTCATTCATTCCATCCACAGCACCAATAAAAATAAAATTGTACGTATACTGTGTAAAAGAAAACTCCTCTCCCAGCCACACAAAATTTCAAACATAAAACAGGATTTAATATAAAAAGCTTAAAAAACATTGTCTTCCGTTTTTCTATTATAATACCAAAAGACAACCAGAATAAGAAGAATATGAATAGCAATGAAAATATTTAAAAGAAAACTCATTTTTATTATTAGATATTCAAAATTTCCATATTCTTCTCTTCAATGATGTACAAAATAATTCTCATCAACACACTAAAATATAACCGAGAAACTTATCTCAAAACCCCCAAAATAAAATTATACGTATTAAGATAATAAAAAAATATTAAAAAGAGGATTTTCTACATTTCGTCTTTATATACTTCTTCATAAAAAAATCCTTAAAAAATATAATCTTTAAATAATGCATTGTATGGCAATTTAAGGATAAATTTCCTAAATGGTTATAATAAAAAAAAATCTCTTATTCTTTTCTATGATTTTAAAAGGACATTTTGCACATTTATTAAAAGAAAAGGATATCTTTTGTATATTGAGTATATTTTTGTGTTAAGGACAATACAACAAAATTATAGAAAATAATTTTAAGAAATTATTATTTTTATTGTAAATTCTTGATCCTTTTTAATATTTTTCTATTAAATTTACTCTGAATTGTCCTTTTCTTTTCCAAGGAGAAATTAACTTGAACAGTAAACCTAAAAAAAAATTATGTTGCTCAAATATAATGCTTTTTTGTACACTAAAGCGAGTTTTCTGAACAGTTTAGTTACAGTTTTTGCGCTGATTTAAATAAATTTTATTAATATTACTACAGTTTTTCCAAAATAATAACATTTCAGTACAGAAATAAGATTTATTTCCACACTAACATCATTATTTTCGTAAAAATAATACTTCTTGCGCAGAAAATCAATTTTTTGCGCAGTTGTAAGATTTTTTGCACAGATTAAATGTTTCTTGAGCAGAAAAATGTTTTGTTGCGCAAACAAATTATTTTCTTTTAAAATCTACTAATTCAATGTCCAATCTACCTAAATGTTTCCCACAACTAAATAATACATTTCATTTTCTTAGCAAAAAATCTGTTTTACCACTACTTAAGATGAGAACGTAAAAATGGTCAATGGTTAGTTAATCAAGCAAAAAATTTTTTTCAATTTTCTTCTATGTCACGAGCTATGAAAATTAAATACAAAAAAAAAATGACAATAATTTATTCAATTTTTTGTTTGTGGGGAACAAACTTTTGTGTGAAACGCGCCTAATTAGGCAATATTATGGTATGCAAAATGAACACAAAATTTATATTTTATAATGAAGAATAATAATAAATATGAAATTATTTTTATTTTTTTTATCTAGTTCATTAGAGAAATGAACAAAATTTGTATATAAAATGATGGGGTCGTGAAAATATGTTATTTTTATTAAGAGAAATTTCATTATATACAAAAAAAAAAAATGGAGACCAATTGTTAAAAATTATTCATAAAAATTATTAATAATTTATTTACTTTTTTTAGTAATAAAAATTTACATAAAAATATAAATAAATTGAAGATGAAAAGTTTTCTGTGGCATAAATTTTAATGATTTTATATTTTCTTTTTTAAATTTCAATAAAAATAAAATAATTGTAATAGCGCAGACAAAATTACGTCTATAAATAAATTTTCAAATTGTATATCTAATTTACCAATAAGTTTTTAAGCAATTTGTGTATTTTTTTTTATATATTTTTTAATGTAGCCAGACTAAAGTAATTATAATTATTAAAATTACAAAAATAATTCAATTTTCTATCGTCTCACCTGAATTTCACTATAACTTGTATATTTATAAGAAAATTAAAGAAAATATGAAAATGATTATTAAAATTTTATAATAGATTTTCTGCTCCCCATAGTTTAGGTATTATTTTAATATAACAACCATCAGCCATGATTATACAATTCTTAGCTTTATTCGGAAAATGGAAAATTAATTTATAATGTCTTTATTTTTAGTATTAAATTGAAAACAGGCCCGGAGATTTGAGTGAAATAAAAATAATTTTTTCTAGACTTAGTTATGGCATGTATCAATACGCGTTGCACCACCTTAAATCAGCTGGCAGCCACAAACGAGTTTATTGTTTATTAGCCAGAAAAATTATATTTTATAGTTATAGAATTTCAAAAGGGACGAACGTATCGCATAATTTAGTTTTACCTCAATTCAGAAGATAGATGCAATTCAGATGTCAGTAAAATTTGGCTACAAACAATGAAGAAAATGTATTTTCTTTATTTACGGTGTTATTAGTCGAATAATAACACTCGAAATTTTAAAAGATAATGGAAATAACATCTATGGAACAGTGATTTTGATCCTAAATTAATTATAATAATTCAATTTCCATCGAAGACAATTTATTTAATAGAAATTTGTAGTCGAAATAAAAATTTTAATATAATTTTAATATACAAATTCAATATTTTTACATTACCAAGGAATAAAGATTTGGCGCCAAATAAATGATATTAATGACGAAAGCAATACGTGATATTGCAAAAGGAATTAGAAGTAATATCAAATTAAGTAGTTGGGGAAAATTGGAAGAAACTTTGGAAAATTTCGCGTACCCATAATCAAAATTTGTAATTAAATATGTGAAATGATAATAATCTAATTAAAATGATTGATAATTTATTTCACACAATTGAACAAATAAATTATAAATCCAATCAATAAAAATTTTCTCCTTAATCCTGCCCTATTTATATTTTCAGATTTTCTATATTATATACCAAGATTTTATTTATTATCCGTTTAATTGGCCATGAAAAATTTAAAATGGAAAACATAATTCGTTTCTGTTCCTGTTGTTGTTCACTGTGTGTAAGCTTTTCAAATACGTGTTTTTATATAAAAATATATATAGCAACAATAAAATGGAATCCATTCTCTTCTATACAGAAAACCATAATTCAGCCTATAGCAAAAATTGAATTTACTCAAAATAAAATATATATAAAAAAAAAAACAATTTCACCTAGGAATAATGATGAACATGATAATGGATAGTAGTGAATAGTATAATAGGTAAAATTTCACCTGGAAGGTTTTTCTGTTATGGGGATTCATCATAAAAACTAATTATTATATAAAATTGAATTTTCACTAGAATTATTTATTTTTAAATTAAAATTAAAATTATATCAACGATAATTCATTTGTTATGCCACTGTCGCTCAGTCCAACAAAAAAAAGGTTCAGAAAATTTGATAATTTCTTTATAGAAAATCTGAAAGATGCGGGTAAACTAAATCTGGCCAAAGTGATTTCGTTCATGAAAGGCGTGGGATAGGTCGACTGGAGGTTACAACAGGCTCACTATTATGTGGCCTTAATATCTAACAGAACATTTTGTTAAAGTTGGCATTCAAGTTCTGTAATGAAGAATGTGAATGTATCACAAAATGTATGGTAATGTAGGTGATGAACTGGCAAGGGAAATTCATCAAATAGGATACATATATATTAAAGAATCAATTAGCTTTTGTTTACTCTGAGAATGCTATTCGACCAAACTGTTTCATTATGAAATTTGTTATCAAGTTTAGTTCCATTTTATTGCGTCTTACGTCATTCTTTTTTGTGATGTAATTTCGACGATTATAATGAGAAAAACTCTTATAATGCGAAAATAATGAGAAATTTATTCATATTTTCGAATTTGCTTCAGTCCCTCAAATTGGAAACGTTTGCTATAACGAATTTTTGGAATTGTGTTCGAGTTTCGATACTTCATATTTTTTGTCAGTTTGATGGTTAACTCTATAATTGCTACCAATATTATGAGTGTATTTATAATTATCTTTAATAATGCTCCTGGGTTCGATGGAAAAAATAATATTTATTCAAATATTTTTAATTTAACAGCACTGTCATTATTCTTAAAATTTTACAGAGTCACACATACGAAATTTTACTATCGGGGTTAGATTGTACCTAGTTTCACAAAATTTAGCTATAGGAGTAAAGGAATCTGGGTCACTCAAGATTGGATAGTAATAAAATATCTGATAAATATTTTGAATTTGATCTTTACAATACGGAACCCTTTTTAGGAATTCTCCGCACTAACAATTCATTAAATTTACTATACCTGAAATAAGAAAATATATTATCGAAGTTTATATTACAAATTTTTGTACAGCCACTTCAAATTAGTAAAGGATAATCAGAAATTTATCAGTAAAATTAAGCTTGACTAAATGCACTTTTGCTACACTAACAATTTAACAAATTCGTCAATCCTAAAGAAGCCGAAATTCTGGTTTTTGTATGAAAAATTTATAAGTTTTCGAAAAATCTAAACAACGATCCAACCAGCATTCAAAATAATCAATTCAAAAGCATTGGAATTACTTGATATTCAAACTATAAAAAAATTTGTTTTTTTATGTTAGGGAGTTTTTTTTATTTACAAAATAATATAATAATAATAAAAAACTTTATTGTCAAAAATATTCTCGAGGATTGAATAACAAAAAAATAAAAAACATGAGCGATACAATTTTTGAATAATAATAATAATTTATTATCCTTTTATATTGTGTTTTGTTACAAAATGTTGAAAAGGATTCAAATGGAAAATTGTGTTAAAAAATTTGTATTTACAACAAAATATTTACAATATTTTTTTTTCTCAAATTAAGGATGAAAAAAGGATGAACATTTTATTTATTGTATTATATCAAAATAATATAAATTAAATTGATATTTTATCTACATAAAAAAAAAAAAATTTTAATAAAACGGAAATGGATGTAAAAAAATAATGAATTAAGAATTATATTTAAACAAATTAAAGAAAAGTTAATTTGTAATTCCTTAATTCATTTCCGATTATTTTTCCAATCCTTTTACATATAAACAATATTTAAAAAGTCATTATGATAAAAATTTTAAATTTAAACAAAAACAGGATTAAAAATTTAACCCCTTTATAAAAATTCTTTTAGAAACAAGAAATAAATCGCATACGTTAATGTTCTCGGTACGTTAAATCGTCAGCCTGTTTGTCAGCTCGTTGTAAAATGTATAAAATTGCTTGCACATTTACAAAAAGGGCTAAAAATCATAGATTCTTGCCAACTAAAGATATTGGTACGTTTTTGAACGAAAAATACTTCTTGAATTTTTGAATTGTAAATGTCAAATTTCTGGGTAGTAAATGGTTGCGTTCAATTTTCCAATTTTTCGAACTTTCTGGATTGTGTCAACTCCCTTGCACTTTATATGGGTTGGCAACATCGTTGTGATTGTTGAGAGTAGTTACAGCATAACAAAATTTTGTAATTCACTTCACATTGTAAAGTATTTCAAGAATTGAATTTAAAAGTATTTATTAAAATTCAAGATTTTCTCATTAGCTGGCACTCTCAAAGGAAGAAATCACATTTTTAAAATCAATCTGAATGTTCTTCCGAGAGAACGGGTGGTTCAGTCAACCGCCGTAGCATTTATGTACAGCATAAAGGTTTTACGATTAAAATAGGACTGGTCTAAGTATGTGAAACCTTTGAATTATTCCTCCATTCAAATAATGTTCACCTAACGCCATTGTATAGACAGGTAAATAAAAATGGAACAAAATCACGGAAGCGGCAGACTTATTAAGAAATTAAGTGTAGCGAGTAATAAATAATATAAAAAATGTCTATTTCCTTCACTTGACGCTGTAAGATTTAAAATATTTCTTCTAGATTCCACAATAAATTTTAAAAAAGCGCATATCTATGAAACCAATACACATTACTTCAACAACGCAACATTTACAATTAAAATTCGTAAAATTCTGATTTTAAAATTTCCACATTTTGTTTATACCTCAAAAAAAAAAAAAGGAACTGAACTGCACCAAATTAAATCAAATTTGTAAACAGATTTTCCTAGTGATACCCTCAAGGGGAAAATCACTTTTTTTTAAATAAAAATTCTACTCCCCTTTTTTTGTATTCAACACTTGTGAAAATATTAAAAACAAGGGTTGTTACCATAACTGTAGAATTTTTTTTAAAAAAAAAGGATATTCAACAAATATATTTATACATTTTCCATATAGGTTGATTTTTAAATGCATTTTCCCATATTCCTGATTCAATTTGAAAAGAGATCCTGCGAAATATTTTGAAATAATATATAAAAAAGAAAATTTATATTTTTTGGTGGAAAACAATTAATATTTATTTACTCTTTTGTCAACCTTTAGGGTATAAAAAGGATTCTTTTTTTTTTTGTATTTCTGTATTGGTTAATCAATTCAACCATAACGCAAGTGATAAAATGATTTAGGGTTTTTTTTATTATTATTTTGGTATTGATTTTAATAGTATATAAAGAAAAAAAATTGTTAGAAATAAATATAAAAAATATTTTTATAAATAAAATTAAATAAAATAAAAAATTAAATTTGTGAATCATTTAAATTTTTCAAATTTCCCAAAATCAAATTACATTTCTAAATAAATTTCTTTTATAATTAAATAATATTTTTATATTGCACATTAAGTACATCAAGCAAGGAAGGATAATTTTCATGTGCAGAATTTCAAAAATTTTTGATTATATCTGAAGTGAATATTTTTTTTGGAATTAATGTAGCTAAGTATTTAGTATAAGATAAATTTCAAGATGATGAATATATCCATCCAAATAATAATAATAAATATAAATTTATTATAGTTTCGAGTATACTAAAAATAAGATTGCATCGAAATTGAAAAATTAATGAAATTTTGAAATTAATTTTTAGAAAATAATCTTGAACATAATTTTTTTTTCGTATAATTTAACTGTCTACCAGAATCGATACGATAGTTCTTACTTCTTGAGTGAACTGTAAGAAGTTAAGAATTGAGTGTAAAGCATACCAATTTGTAGATTTAATATTTGTTAGGTTCTGAAATCCATCAGGAGCTCAACAAATTCATAGATTTTAACAACTCTACAGCGCTCGCAATTCAAACCAGTAATCGGCCTCCTCACTGGAGATTGATTGATCGGCAAGCATGCTCGTTGGCTTGTACTAATTGAAAATAATCCAGGGAAGCTTAAACCCTAGAAGACGCTATTGTCCGGCATTCACTAGACGATGAGGTCTTATTCTAAGAGAACCTTACTACCCAGTTTTGAAAGAGATTACGAATTGAAGCATCAAAAAACACCTTAAGTTTCATGCAATTACAAACTATCCAGCCAGTCCATCAATTCATACTCAGAGTTAGGTATCAATGAAATTAATATTGGTATCGACCCAATGTAATTTATGCTATAATATCTGCCGCGATAATAACCTAAAAGCTCCGAAATCATCAAATAATATGAAGAAACATGTGGATGAAAATTTATAGGATTAAAATTTCCGAGGCCGATAAGCTCTTATATTTTCCAAGGTTTTATTTCATTCCATATCCCGAATATTCCACGCAATATAATGACATTTTTTTTTTAAATGTTTGAGTACTTGTTGCGATTGGATATAATGAGAACCGTGAAAGGATATTTTCCCTTATGGATCTTTAATGATCCGATAATAGAAATTGGCTATTAACCGACGATATAAATTGGCTATTACAGTTTACTATACTTTAAACTTTCTCGTAAATTCAAGTTTTATTTTGAATTTGATAATTTTTAAAACTATATTACGAGTTGTTATAATAAATAAGAGTTTTTGTATTGAACTTAGCCCCCAAAAAAATGATGAACATTTAAAGTTTTGATAAAGGTTGATCGGAATTTTTAGGAGCTCCGCAATTATACAAAGTTTTAGTTGATTATTCTAAATTTAAAAATAATAATTTAATAATTTATTTATAATTTTCTATTTTGGTAGTTATAAATTTCTGAAATTTAATTTTATTTACATATGAATCTTAATAGCTTATAGAGTATGACATTGAAGCTGTTGTACAGATTATTTTAATCTTTAGCTAAAATAAGATTAGATAATTAATATAAAAAAAAAATATAAAAGTATTTCTTTATTTTAACAATGAAAACTACTACATAAATAGAATTTAACCATTTAAAGAAAGTCGGCAGCTTTTAACATATCTTAAAACCGCTCGACAAATTTGGCACACAGATTTATCCAAACTTCATCTTAATGTCCGTCAAAGACGGGGTTGGTACTTTTAGTGATTGCCTGTTAGAATTTCCGGTTTATATTGAGAGCCGTGTTCACAATTCATCGAAATATTCACAAATTTCGATGAAATTTGGTTTCTTATTGTACTTGTACACGTGCCTACCCTGTTAGAGGTTAGTGGCTTCAGGGGATAGCATGCTGAACTATACTTACTATAATAACTTACTTTTACTTATGTAGTCGATGTCTGTAATTGTAGTACTTATTTAAAATCAGCCTACATCAGTGTTGTCCAAACTATGATCCGCGGATCAGGTCCAATCTTCCAAGCATTTTTATTTGGCCCTAATTCAATTTTATTATTTAATAGATCCACGAAAATTTTAAATTTTATATAAAAGAAATTTTGCACATTAAAAACAAATATAGAAATAGCGTCAATAATGGAACTGCTTCAAGATCTATTGAAGAAATACTTAAACTCTTCGTCATTATCAAAAAATATTTCCATTTAAATTTTTAAATAAACTTTCTTTTCAAAATTTAATTTATTTGTAATATTTAGAGGTACCTTAGATAGAAAAATTATTTTATACTTTTTAGCCCGCTGAGCCTCAGATATTTTTTGAAATAGCCCCTCTGGCTATAAAACATTGAGAACCACGGCTTTAGTTCATGCAATAATGGTTACACAATTTCAATGACGTTTCACACACAAATTAATTTAGTTATTTAATTTGTACGGGAGTGACATGAAGGTTCTTCGCACCGAGGGGTACAATGGGCCTAGTTCTGGCCTGAGTGCTTAAGTTCTTCACGAACTGCCCTCTCTCAATTCATCCATCATTTGTAGCCGGTAACTTTAGTAGGTTCATGGAAAACTAATATAGCTTTGAGTTTACAAAGAGCATTTAATTATTATACTATTTCAAAACTACCGAGGCTTTGGTAAACCGGTTAGGTTCACGATTACGCATGTATACACCAAACCAAAATGAAACTTTAAAATTTAATGTTAAAATTTCCAATTAATATTTCATATGTCATCTTAAGTTTATATAAGTATAAAAATTTCGAATTTTGGCAGTTTCAGTTGCCTAAAAAGATGTGAAATCTTTACAATAAAAACAAACTGAAAATTATTACTGTTTGGCAAGTCTATACCAAAATTTAAGGCTGATTTACACATGTGCCGAAAACCCGTGACGGTCGAGAAATTCTGCGACGGTTTTTATAAAGCAATTTACTCATGTGACACTTTTCAGCCACGCACACTTAAATAATTTTTTTGTTTTGGCAGTTCGTAATGTAAATCTTGAAAACGAAGAATATTTTTTAAAAGTTTTATATGTTTTGAAAGTTCAGATAAATTTTATTATACAAAGTGTTATAAATTGTAGGACAATAATTATGTTAATCGTATAACACTCTCCTTTTTTTATTATTTCCTGACACTTCAAACTTCACTAAAACAATAAAATCTAATTACAGCAGTTGTCAATAATTATTAGTTATCAAAATAAATTGACTAATGTGCGTGACCCTATGACGGAAAAGATAAAGTTGGTTCAACTCTTCGCCGTGCCGGAATTTCGTCGCGCCGGACATTTCTGATTGGCTAGAATCGACCGTGTCCGTTTTTCGGCACATGTGTAAATCAGCCTTTAGTAACTTCTAAATTCTATTCTTATCTACTGATTAACTAAAACACATTTAACTAAAACACATTTTATTATGTAAAGATAAGTTTAAATTTTGTTAAATTTCATTTTTGTTAGTTTTAAAATTAAATTTTATTATTAATATTTTTGACATTTGTGTAAATACGATGAGATAAATTAGATAAAAAGAATTCGTTATAAATTTTGAATATTTGTTAGTTAGTATAAATGTTTTATAGTTGAAAAATGCAGGAATGGCAAAAAATCTCTGGTTTATTATGTGTATTTGGGTTTTTAAGAGAAATGCGTCCATCAGTTCCATATATTACTGAATATGTATTAGGACCATGGAGAAATATTACCAGTGAACAAGTATTTTTTATTTAATATATTTTAATTTGTAATATTTTTTACTATGGGGCTTTAAATTTTAAGTTAAATCGAGATCTTAATCCAGTATTAACATTTTCATATTTATCACATTTAATAATAGTATTTCTGATAACAGATTTCTTAAGGTTAGTTTTACTAATATATATTAAAAAATAATTAAATAATTTTACTTTTTTTCAATTATATTTAGATATAAACCAGTAATCTTTATATCTGGACTATCTGGTATTATAGTGTGGTGTTTATTACTATGGACAACAAGCTATGAATGGTTTCTAGTAATAGAAATTATTTCTGGTACATATCAGGCTACAGAAATAGCCTATTACACATATATTTATGGTAAAGTTGATAAAGAATTTTATCCAAAAGTAACATCACATACACGAGCTGCAATGCTAATTGGAAGATTTATTGCTAGTGTTTTAGCACAGATTTTAATTAATACCAAATGGATGAATTATAAAGAACTTAATTATATATCATTATCTAGTGAGTAATTATGTTAAAATTTGTTATAAAAAAAACATGACTTTACTATTGTAAATTTATTAATGGCAGCCAATATTATTGTAGAATTATTAGGAACGTGGTATGTGTATGATTTATATGGTCCCAATTAGAATAATTTCCGATATAAAATTTATTAAAATTTTGTGTTATATGCACTCGTTTTAGATTTCTTTACATTGGCTATGTAGTCTACTATATACTAAATGTATACATAGAAATTACTTCCATAATCATAATACCTACATAATAAGTAATATATTATTTCAGACGGAATATTACGCTTTTATAGTTACTCCGTAATCTATTTAAATATGTCAATCAATAAAAATTACTTTATTCAGTTCAGAGCATCCGTTTTAATCAAATAATAATAAATAAACAGTAACTTATGTAATGAAAGACGTGCCGTTCATATGTCCAATGGGTGTTTGGCACATATACGACCAAATGAAAATAAAATGAGCTAAATTACGTATTTTATTTTATCCAAATCTAATACATATTAGTAATTAGTTTATTTTGTAGAAGAATTTTCCAATCATAGATGGCAGCGATTAAAAAGATACGTAACAATTTCCTAGCTCAAACAACGTCACACTCAAATTGGTTCCAGGCTATACGAAAAATTCAACCATCTAGCGAAAAAAATTGTGGGCATGCGCAACTTGAGGTTATCTCAATCACAGACGGTGTCGCACTGTAATCCCTAAAGGTTGACCTTGAAAACGGATTTTTGATGCTCATCTCAAACTCCGACGAACTTGCAATAAGGAGAAGGTTACAAAGAGTTTATGGAGAGTCCAAAAGGAAATAGTCACCAAGAAATGCCAACAAAGTAGCAAAATCTCGGTATCTATCGACCGCGCTCCTATAACAAGGATACTCCACATTAAGAGATAATGTTTATCCACGGTGATGTGAATTAAATATTTGTAGAGGATACATAGAGACAAAACGCGACATGATTGAACACTGTCATGTTTCACTGTTCCAGGCTTACGTACCTGCGACGCAAATATTTTGGTTGCTGAACTCCATGGGTTTGGGTTGGAAACAAATTCTCTGTTTCGGTCGAAATAGTTGTTGGTTCAGCCTACTACCACAGAATGTGTAATATGAATGTTTCAATGTTCAAATGTTTCATTCATTTTATTGATTTATGTTGCTTGGCTTCATTCTAGTTCATTCATCATGATTTCAAATCCTTATATAGCCACCAATACATTAATTTGAACATAACCAAAAGCTACGTATATAGAATATTATTAATAAATTGTCTACACGTAGTTCAGGGCCAATATATATGACGTACCCCTTCAATTATATATAAATTGTTCATAAAAAATATAATTAATTTTTAAATTTATTTATTTTTAGCACAAATTTTAGCAACATTGTGGATTTTCACATTACCAAATGTAAAAACTAGTTTATATTTTCATCGTGATAATGATTCGAAAAACAATTTAACCGAATATCATAGTACGGATCAAATAACAAATTCGTCTAATAACATTTCAAAATTTCCAGCAATTTCACTTTTATGGTTGCACTTTAAGAATGCTTACACAAATTTAAATGTTATCAAATGGAGTTTATGGTATTCATTAGCTTTATGTGGATATCTACAAGTTATTAATTATATTCAACTTTTATGGAAGGATATTGATGAGACACCATCTGTAAATAATGAATTTAAACAATAGAAAATAATTTAAATAAAATATTTTATTTAACTAATTATTAGGTAACTTGGAATGGTGCTGCCGATGCGCTTGTAACATTATTAGGTGCAATATTTGCACTTTTAGCTGGTTATATTTATTCTACTAGTTTATTTAAAATTAAAAATGGCAGTATTATTATTTTAGCAGTTATATCGATTATTGAGGGATTTGCAATTTTACTGGCAACATGGCCTCAAAATTTATATTTTGCTTATATTGGATATATAATTTTTGGAGCATTTTATGCTTTCTCAATTACAATAACAAGGTAAGCCAAAAGTTTATATAAAAATGAACATAATTAATTAACTAAATATTAAATTTCAGTATTGAGATTGCCCAACATTTAAAAGAAGAAAGTTTTGGATTGATTTTCGGTATTAACACATTGATCGGTTTAATTTTACAAACTATTTTAACATTAATAATTGTATCGGAAACTGGATTTCAATTGAATGTATTTGATCAGTATTTAGTTTACTCATTTTATTATATTGGAATTGGTTTGATTTGTATTTGTTGTATTAGTTTAGTTAATATTCTTAATTATTTAAGATGGTAAAATATAATATTTAATATAATATTAGACAATGTTAGTATAATTCATTTTCTAATGTGAGCCTTCCAACTGTACAAATTTGTACAGGTGGCGATTATCCATGTACTTTGAATTCTTAACAATTAATAAAGTAAGATGAAATATATAAAAATATTATGAGGAAAGGTTGATTTTTTTGTCTTACATTAACAGCCAATTATAAAATAGTTAAAAAATTATAAAAATAAAGTTCATTTTCAGATTCGAATTAAGATTTCTGCGGTGCCCTAAGAACGAAAATGAAAAGCAAAAAAAGAAAGTTCAGCTAGAAACAGTTTTTTATGTTTGAACTCTGTCAGTCATGACGACGTAAACATACAGCATTCGCTTATGCCTGTACTGAGTAATATCATAAAAATCATATAAAGGAAGAAATCAAAACTTATAAAAGTTTTTACATGGACGCAAAATTGGACATTTTAAATCCCATAAACATGAAAGGCTTTGTTCAAATACACATACTTTCAAAAAGTATTTATGTATATAATTATTTTTTGGTTTTATGCTAGTACAATTAAAGCTCTTTAATAGGGGGAATGATAGGGGAAGGTCTTCCCTAAATAACGAATTTTCAGAATTAAGAAGATTTTTTTTTACTAGACTGGGTTTTTATAATAGAAAACAATCAATAAAAACCAAAAACAATCATATTTTTATTGAAATTTATTAATTATTAATTCAAATTGAAAAATTATTTAAAAAAAATTAAATAAAACATAAATTTCATTGCATTACATTTTACATATATATGCATAAAAAAATATATTCAAAAAAAGAGTTTAAAAAAATTACAATATAATGTACTTTAATGTAACATTAACTTAAAACCTTTATTTACTTTAATGTTACTTAAAATTTGAGCAATAATAAATGCCAGTAAACTGGAATTTAATTTGACTTCTCGAATACCAATGAACGAACAGTGGAAATCCCCTAATTATTTCAAAATAACCGAAATAATATACAAAAAAAAAATTGGATTTGTGGGTTGTGGAATTTAATCTTGAAATCTTCAGATTTAATCCCACAATTTTATGGTAATATCTCAATTATCCAATTTGTATGAAATTTAGCTTACCAGCTTAGTTTTGTTAGTTTTTGAAGTACGTATAATTTAATGGTCCATATAATTTAAGGTAGTTAAGTTGACGGTCCTGGTCCGCATAATTTAAAGTAGTTAAATTGAGTAGGTCTCTAACAAAATTACCAAATTATACAAAATTCATTCCTCATGTTCTAAAATTTTGTAGATATTCCTAAAATACTTCAAATTTTCAGCTGAACGTAGGTTACCCACTAAGTTTTATTTATATTACCAATTTCTCTACAAAAACAATATCAAAATTACGTAAATGTATAGTTAATTAAATAACGTCACTTTTCACAAATATTTTCTTTCGAAAACCAAATAATGAAAAGTTGTATAACGAAATATAAAATCCAAAAAATTTCTTGTAAAAAATATTACTCCTTACCCAAAAATAAAATTAAAAAAGGACCAAACAACAAAATAAATAAATAATAAAATACATAAAAGGAAATATAATAATATTTTCTATAGTGATTCATTGAAAATAATATCCTCTTTTGTATCTGAATCATATTTATATAAATAATATAATAAAAAAAAAATATTTAATATTAACGCAATCAATAATAAATTTCTGTTTTTCTGGTGTTACACAACACCAACAACAACAAATTTTAGTTTCCGGTGACACAAAAAAAAATATTATATATTTATTCATTTTCAATCATATTATTTCTTATTGATTCTGTTTTTTTGTTGTATATCCATAATAAAGCCATCCATTTTGATTGCAATCTTTCCTTATATCCGGTCAAAAGAAATGACACCACCAAAAAAATAACTCTTTTGAATCTATATATGAACTTTTTTATTTCCATACATTTATATAAGTCTAATGTCTGGCCTCAGTGTTTGTTATTTAGGTTAATACACAATTTAACATTAAAATTATGAAAATGATAATTTCCACAGCAACAACAAAAAAAAAGCATAAATTCAGAATAAAAAATTTCGGGGTTTGTTCAGAACATAAGTTTTTGGCTATAATTAAATTAGTGAAATTGTAATCAAATTACTATTTGTAATCAAATTTATCATTGTTGCTCAAAATGGACGTTTCTATGACAGAAATTTGTGGGAAAATGTAAATTTAACATTTCCGTATAACTTTCATCAAACCGGATCATTTCTCTGGCCAATTACTAAAAGAGATTTCACAAGAAAAGTGAAATTTAATAATTTATGAAATATATGAAATTTTATAGCTTAATTATTTTGATAGCATTTACCTTGTCGCCACATGTCAAGGTAAAAAGTAGATTTTACAAAAAGGATTTATTATTATATTTCAATTGTAAAGGAAAGTCTCCTTACAGGTTAGAATTCAAAATTGCTAAATCACGATTAATGTCAAATGAAAATTGTAGTATGTAAATTATCCATGGTTACAAGACAATTGCCACGCAAAACTTTCTAAACTTGCTTGAGACTTTGAAGAAGAACCAAATCCAGCAAAAATTAAGATTGTCCCTGGTAAATACCAGTAAACAGTACCAAGGAATACATAATAAATCTTTCAGGTGTCACTATAAGAAGTTTTAGGACAATTCATATTATGATTAACAAAAATATTGTCATACAATTTAATGAATTTATAAAATTAATTATTACCAACCTTTATTTCACTCCGGACAACAATCTTGAAATCCGGATGGAAAATCTTGAAATCGTTGTTTTTCGAATATATCTGAAGTCAACATGTAAATATTTAATAATGACACTTACATTAAAAAAAATTTAATTACTCGATATTCACAAATCACAACAAATATGGCTGCAATATCAACAAAATTAATTGTCCGATTTATAAATCTTCTAGACACTAAAATTCATGATTTTCACTTTTTTTTATATTGATTTTTATAATTTTATTATTATCCCGATCGAAATAAGATTTACAAAAAAAAATTAAAAAAAATATTTCAAAATGACCGAAAAAATACCGAGAAAATTTCAATCCAATTTTTAAAATTAAATTATTTACACGAAATACCCGATTTTTTTTTAATATTTCACTATTTTTATAATTAAAATATATTTAATTTAAATTATTTCATATTTTTATTAATTTTTTACAACATTTTAAAGTGATTTTATTAAATTTATTTGCTAACGAAGTCAAATCGCGATGATTAATTTACTAAATAAAAATTAAACTGAAAAAATGGGAGTGGCTTAACAAGTAAAAAAATATTTCAGCGCCATAATTAAATAAAATAAATGACAGATTATGTTGGCGCAAAAATTTGAATTTTTGAATTTGAAATAATAGTTAAATTTATTTAAATTGATGATTTATTTGATAATTAATAAAATATATTTGAAATTTATAATTATTTTCAATAGTTTTATTGATAATTCAGTTTTTGATGATAAATTGTGATTTTAGTTGATCGATTTACTTGTATAACTTCTTTACAAGGGCTAGATTAGATCTAGATATTAAAATCTTATAATTTTATAATAATTATACTAATGAATTTAATTACTAAATTTTATTTTAATTTAATTCAATCTTTGGTTTAGTCACTAAAAACCGTCTTAATTAATTTGCATTTAAAATTCGTTTTTTGAGGAAATTATATAGAAATTTGGTTCTATTCAGAATTAGAATCATGAACTGACCGGCAATATTAAATTAATATGTAAATTTCTTCTTGCTACTAACTAATATTCTATAAATTTTTGGCGTAATAATTAATTTTCCATTCCAGCGTAAAAATACCAAAAACAAAATTACATAAATTTTTATTTGTTATGTTAAATTCTTTATGATTTTCTTTAACATAACTTTTATTATTGTGTTTTGTAGAGACGCACGTTTGAAGATCATAATGGAAAAAAGGAAAAAATGTCAGCCATTTTTCTCAGTGATAGAAAAACCGGAAATATGTTAAATTAAATAAACAATTTTCTTGTTTCAGTTAACTAGAAATCTAAGAAGTTACCTACAAAAATGTCAAAAAATATAAATAAAATTATGAAAATTTGGTCATTCGTCTCAACATTTTATGATTTTTGTCCTAACAACACGTACGATGACGAGTTGGAGTAGCATTCACTATGGAAGTGTGTACTAATGCCAACCATTCTTTTGAAAAGCCAGCATGAGATACTATGGGTCATTATTATTTATATAATGGCACAAATTCAACTCGTTTTTTTTTTTTTATTAATTACTTAATCAGTTTTTCAAATATTTTTGTAAGGATTTCGAAATTATATTATTCATCAAAATATCACAAAATTTATAAAATCAAAATGGTGAATATTATCAAAATTATACTTAGCTTTTTTTTGCAACATTTCTTTCTTTACCATAATTGTCATTTTCTTATCAGTCGAACCAAAGTGTCCTTTTCTTTCTATTCTTATTGCCCAAGAGAAAAATACAATGAAATGAATTCCTTGAACCCATACCGAAAAAGACAATTGGCTTTTCAATGATATAGAGACTGAATAAAAGGAATAAAAAACACCAAACATTTCAATTCGTTCTTTAAGTGGAGTAGAATGGGTGCTCTCGTAAAAATCAACAAATAAAAATTAAGATATTTAGTATGGTGGATATGATGAAGTTTCCATTTGAAGTTTCAAATTGTTACCAGTTATTAAAGTGGGATTTTAGCTCACAATTAGATACAGCTTGTATTCGTTTGATATTTGATCCGATACGAACTTTTCGAGTATTATTGGATCTTTCAGCTTTGCTGGGTATACATAATATGAAAAGAACGATTTGTGAATGATCTCTCAATCATGTTCTTACTTATCCTGACTATGTCCACTTCGTCGTAAAGTCCATACACCATATGGTTATATCGCTGACTCCACCTTTTCCATTACGAATGACTATATCCATCAGGATTTGCCGCAAAAGCGTTCTTACGTAATCGTTTGATATATTTCATCTGGTACGCACTTTACGTCTATATTTTACTCTGTATATTCTTTATTGGAAATTGATAAAATAATTGTATGATTGATATCGTTACCTTTGGCGATTTTGGCATTAAGTTAACATTCAAAAATATGAAATGAATAAAGTGAACTTACTTCCTGCCTTTATAAACCCTTATAGAGGGTCCAGTCGAATTAAATACGGTTCTCCAATACGGTTGCGCTCCAGTGCCTCTTCTCTCTAATTGTTTGTTCGAAGTTTTAAAATGTGGTTTTTCACTTTAAGCTGGATCTGCCTCTAATTTTAATGTCTATTTCAACATCATCATATGGCTCGTACAATTCTTCGTTTAATCTTCTACCCCCTGCAATGCACTTGGAAAATCTTGCCCAGAATATTCTTTTCGAAAATCCTAATAGCTTTTTCATCGTTACTTACTTCCTACCGTACATGACTCAGCAATATAAGTTAAGATGGATATGATGAGTATTTTGTCATGTATACACATAACCTAAAATTAGCCATTGAAACTGTCAAACTTATGTGTATATCCAGTGAATTTCATTATGGGAATCTAAATATAAATGATTTTTTTTTGTTCTATATATGTATATTTTTATATCCTTGTATAAAAGAAATGTCATTTTCATTTTCTATTTTCTTTTTGTGGTAGACCACATAATATGATTTTTATTTACTGATAAAAAATTTTTTTTGTGAAACACTTAATAAAAAAGAATTTTTTGTTGTTCGTTTTTTATATTGTTTTTGTCTTCGCACCACAAAATATAAAATAAAAGGAAACCAAAAGTGCTGGGTTGGGTGGTGGGTTAAATAAAATAAAGGAAACCAGCGAATTTTCGTAGTGTGGGGTTTAAAGTAAAAAAAAATAGAAATCGTATTTTTTCTTATCAGAAAAATATTTATACATTTTTGATTAAATTATTATTTTGTGTATCTTTTAAATATAAATTTATATAAATTTCAACTTCTAAACAGTAATTTATAAAAAAAAAATATTTTAGACATGACATTTTCTCCCCGGAAATGTAATCAACAACCAACAAAAAAAAACTAGGTCCCTCATTAGAAATAGAATCCTCCATACAACAACAACAAAAAAACCGTATATAATTTGACATTATTCATAACTTTCTTTTTGATCCTTTTTTCTTTAAATTTACATCAAATTCTTCTCAGGTAAAATATAATTTCCAAAATAATCGAAGCATATAAAAGTTCTAATTTTCACTATTTTCCTAATATAATACAAAACGCACGTATCACACCTTAGAAAATGAAACCTTTTTACATAATATCCTTAAAAAAAAAAAAAAAAATCCACCCACAATATTTATTTTCACAGGACTTCAATACAAATAAAAGCCAAATCGAAAATTGTTTCATTTTTTTTTTATATATATTATAAATATTAAGAAAATTCTATTGATATGAAATAAAAATCCTTATATGAATAAGAAAAACATTTCCATTATTTATCTTTGTATATTATTATTTTTCTTAGAATATACTTTTGATGATGAAAAAAAAAAAGAAAATTGTATATAAATGAAAAGAATATATCCTTTTCTATCCTTTATATTGGAAAATAAAAAGAAAATTTTGGGCAAAACAACAAAAATAGAAAATAGTTAAAATATTTTTATAGCATAAATTTTTTGAAATCAATTTTATGGGTTAAGAAAATTGATTTTATTAATATGAATTTTGTCTGTTTGACAATTGACAGTTTATATTCATAAATACAATTTATGGCTAGAGTAAAGCCTATGATTTATCGTCAGCTTTAACGATAGCTCAACAAAGCTTATGATAAATCAGGCTTTACTCGGGTCATATATGAAAAAAAAACGATTCTTCCTGAGTCCTGACAGTCTAATTTGAAATTCCAGTTAATTTCAGCGTTTGTACAGCTCTCGTAGTCTGAGCCACCGTTAATACTGTATAGCATCTTATAATATTGTATCATATTATTTCCATTCTGTGCCCAAGCCATTCCTGACAATGTCCCAATTTCGTCATAAAACTCGTTATATTCACTTTATCCATTACGAGCGACTGTACCTATAAGGATCTTATGCAAAAGGGAGATGTCATATATTATAATATTTATACTATAACATTTCTGATTCGAATTTGCTGATCCTTTCGCACTTATTAAATTCTCATAAGAAATACAATTATCTCCTTTTTCTTCATTCTCGAAATGAAAGAGAACAATTCTAACTAATTAAACTCAGATTTAACTCTTTCTATAGTCGGGTTTGGATATAAGTGTCCCGATTATCATGTGAACGGTTTTACAATTTAAATATGTGCTTAAGGTACAGCTTGTCACTGACTTGTCATATGAATATTTCATTAATGATATTCAAAACGTAAGAAAATCTATCGACTTCAATTGGTCGTTTGTTATTTAAGAAGTAGGAAATTCGAGACTATCACGCAAGTAGGCAACATAATATCCAGTCGACAGTTCCATTATTATTTCAGTGTGTAGAGCCATCTCATTTCTTTAATGAATGAAATCATTTTTGCCGCATCTTCAAGGTTTTCTGAAATAAAAACTACCAAATTTCCTAAATCTTTCATGGTAGTCTGAGGGGCAATGCCAAACAAATATTTCATTGGCTCCACTACAATGTACATCTACGACAAGTGTAGGATGAAGTAGGCTCTGATCTCGTTGGCTGTAATTTCACAACGTATTTTAACCTGATGTATATCAACAAACTCCCAACTTTGAATTTAATACTTTTATTATTATATTTCTTGAAGCAATTTTTTATTCAATCGATCTTCAATTTCAATTCTATCCAAAATAATAAAAAAAAAAATATTTCTTTTCTTTTGGCCAAATAAATTACATATATCAAAAAGAGAATTGTACTATACCATCATCATCATCATCATCATCTTCAGCATTCACATATAAAGGATATTCAGCCAAAAGAAATAAAAAGGATATAAAAGGAAAAATAACTTTTTATAATATTTTTATATCTCTCTGAATGAGGTTTTCTTTTATATAAAATAGAATTGGAAAAATACAGAGAAAATCTTCAGAAAAAAAAATAGAAAATCTTTATATGAAAAAAAAATGGGTTTACACATGAAAAAAGTCAATTTCTTTTATATGAATTTGATTCGCAGTTTTAAAGGAATGTAAAAAAAATATATAGTTAAATGAATAGGTAAATTTAAATAAATTGGGAATGGTGAAAGAATGATTCTAGAATGGTTGTATAATGTATTCCTGACCAATCAATCAGATTATACACTAATTCTACCAGAAACACTGCCAGTTAGTCTATGAATTATTCCTTGCTATTTCTAATAAAATGTAAATAAGTAAATAGAATCGCAAAAAATCGCAATTTAGGTCAAAAAGATTGGAATTTATAGAGGTTCTTCCAATAACTTAGATTAAATTAGATTAAATTATCTAATTAGATTAGATTAAATTAACATTTTTAAGACACAAATCTGTCTCGCAACGAACAGCGCCATAAAAGATGCATATTGTTTGCATACAATGTTAACCAAATATCGACAAAATGTCTCCAACCTTCATGATGACTGTGTGCCTAAAATTTTGTTGAATTCAAAATATCCTTAATAAATATTTTAGCTTTTTGCGGGTAATAGCTTCGCATTAACAAATAATGTTAATGTGAAACTTTTACTTCGACCGCTCTTTTAATAGGAAACTCAATGTTAAGGGGTCATACATTTAAAATACGGCAATCCACGTCCTCTGTCTCATGCACATGTTACCGGAAATGCTTTGGTTATTACTATATGAACGGACTGAATGAAGGAGGTGTTCTGGGTTGAAAACCAGAATCCAGAATAAGTTGCTAGCTCAGCCAGTTACCACATCATGTATAATGTGAAGGATACGAGTTGTATTTTTAACCTAAATGCATGAATCCCCAGCAGATATAATCCAATCCTACACTAGAATTAACAGGTGTTTCTTTATAACTTTCAAATTTTGATGAACACAACGTTCAGTTTTGTTTCTTTCGCACATTTCTTGAGAAAACTATAGCCTTCTTCCCCTGACCTTACTTGGAGATTTGTTACAGTATTAAGATTTCAAGATATTTTCATATTTCCTGATTCCCGGAAAAAAGTCTGACCTTTCATCCGCCAATAAATATACTCCGTTTGTTTTTAACAGCTGCTTCAGTGAGGAGGATAGAAATTTAATTATGCTTTGCATATTAGAATTAATAGAATTTCTTCTATAGGCAGACTTTGCCTATATCCATCCATCGATTTAAATTCCCTACTCACCAATTATATTTATTGTCCAAAATTCCACTCAAAATCAAAATTTCACAACAAAAAAATAATATATTTATGTTAAAATTATAATATACTCTGTCTCGCCATTTTGTAATTAATATTCCCGAAGTGTCATCAAAAATCCATTTTGTTGGGACATTCATCAAACCAATAAAAAAAATAAAATTATTGTAATATAAATTTCTCTTGTGTTCAAGTAATTGCACAAAAATACAATTTCCATTTTTTACCATGAATTCAATAAAAAGTAATGCATTCTTTTAGTGTTATCTTTTCAATTATATTGGAATTCATCAAGAGCTTTGTATATACATCCGTCCATTTCTGTCGATATTATTCTCTATAACAGTAACAGCTCAAATATTTATCTAAATACATATTTGCAATCTGATGGTAAAAAAAATAAAAAATAAAAAATATAAAAAAAAAATTGTATTCAATATTTTTGCGGCAATCATAAAGTCATCATCCAAAATAGCCAAAACAAAAATAGTCAATGGAAGCATAATATTTACCATCAATATTTGAATTGTGAAATTTGTGTGTGAATTGCATACATAAAATTGCATTGTTTGGTCCAACAATCAATTTCATTACATGGGAAATTTATATAGAGGACGAGCAGGAAGAATATATATTTTTGAAGCCTAGGGGTTTGTATTAAAGCAGATTTTGTTGAACACATTTTAATAATTTATATAAAGAATTATATAGCAATTTTTAATTAAACAATGTTAGCAGAGCTCTCACCTCCGACATTAACGTGATTTTATAAACTACTTTAAATAGACCAGTTTTGTTTGATAACATCTGGACTTGCTAATCGTAAGTTACTTTTTTTTCATTCTCAATTTATTTAAGCATTTTTTAATAAGGTATTGCCAAAGTATAACCAGCAATGGTGACATTTCATTAAATAAAGTTTCCGAATTATAATTTACTAATCTGAATTACAATTTGCTCATTTGAATTACAATTAATCTAAATTACAAAATGGTTGTTAAAAATTGTTTTGAATGGAAGTATACTTCAAGGACCCCTCGCATCTAGGAAACAAGGACCCATTGTACATTCCTGCCGACGTTTGTCTTCTTGTTCAAAAAAACTTCAGTCCATTCTACCTCTTTCATGAAAGCCATCAATTTCTCCTGATTTATTTCTCCTGCTTCACTCAAACGAGTTATAAAATGACACTATTCTAAAGTGTCCACTCTTTCAGTATCTTTTGGAAGTAGGAATTGGATAACTGCTATTTGAAGTAGCAATTTGCAAATCTTGCCAGTTCATCTGCTTTTCGTTACTTGAAATAGGACTGCGACCAGTAGACCATAACAATTTTAGTATATTAAACCTTGTTAGTAAATTAAGATTTATCTTGCAAATATTTACAATAACTTAAATTTTTTTTGCTTTATTTTCCGGTGCTATTAAAGTTATCTGAGTATCAGAGTAGACATTGTAATACTGTTTCCATTCAAGTTATGCAGGTATAAAAGTTCAGCTGTATTTAAAATTGCTGCTAATTTCTGGTTTGAAATATTGTAGAGTTTTGTCTAAGTTTTAGACTCAGACCAAGGTTCCAATTACAATTTACGAATCTGAATAAAATAACAATTTACTAATCTGTATTACAATGAAACAAAACTTAAACATTGAAGCTTGAATAAACAGACTACCACTACCACTAAATTGCCGTTCACAGTTCTGAAAAAAAAAAACGCTACTACTTCCATCTATTGTCACCTGGTAATTCAAGCCATTAGAAAATTAAATAAAAAGTAAAAGAATAATCCAGTCAAATTAACATGTTACCACTAGTTTTACTATCCGCAGTTATAAAAAGAACACTACTATATACTTCCTTCCGCTGTAACCTGTCAATTTGATAGAAATTAAAAATAGCACAAAAAAAGGTTTGAAATGGTCAAATATGACATTACGTATCATAGGATTTTACAGCTTGAAACAGACTATTGTAATTTGTAATACATCTTAAATTATTTGAGGAATGAGAAAAAATCAAACTGCTCTACAAAATGTACAAAATGTATTCAAATCCTTTTATAAATTAACCGCCATATTTCCAATTTCCCTCCAACAAATCGCAAATTACTTGAATTGCTATTGCATTTTGTGAACAATGATTTCGTTAATTGATTGGAACAGAAAAATATATTTTTTTGATTTGCATTTTTTTTTATATATTTTTGCAATTTAATTTTTTATTGCAATACAAAACCACCAAAATTCCAAAAAGGACATTATTATTGGTTAATTTTTCTATATTCATAAATTTCAAATCAAACATTTTAATGGGGGATATTGAAAATGTTTTTTGATGTGGGTTTTTTGATAATAATTCATCATCAGTGATTGCATTTTTTTCTTGTTAAACCATCATTTACACAATAAAGGACATTATTAATGCAATCGGCGTTTAACGACAATGTAGGAAAATCCTTTATTGAAAATTAGAAGAAAAAAAAAATCCTTTTTTCTATTTATAAAAATTTTTTGTATATAAACTTTTTATTTAAATGCATATAAAAAATCAATTTAAAATTTTACACAACTTATTCGTCAATCATTTCCTTACTATTTACTATATACTACAACATTTTATTTTGATTCCCAAAGGATTTTTTTTGTGTGTACATTATAATAATAGTTAAATCAGGATATTCTTCATCCTATTATAAACGACTTAAAAATGTAAAGAAAACCATTGAATAAAAAAAAAATAATGTCTGTAAAATATTTAAAATATATATGTAATAATGAATGCTATAATAAAAGTCCTTATTTTATTGTCAAAAGTCCTTTTTTATTGTCGAAAGAATAAATATAATAAAAAAAATTACAATAAATTGTATTACTTAAAAAATGAGATTTAATAGTTAAGATTTGATAAGAAAGTGTTAAAATTTTGAATAATTTTATAGATATATTGATATGAGGATGAGGACAATTGAAAAAGGATATTAAAGAATTTAGAATATTATATGAAAATTATTTTATAACTTGAGAGAGAGAGATAATATTTGAATAGTTCAATCTCTTGAGATACTGAGAATATATTAAGGAAGCGTTTGAAGAGGTAATTCCAAAGATTGATCAGGAAGATTATTAGAGAAGGCAGGCCCAATGAACTACGCCTGAACTATGACTTTTGATTATTTATTCAAAATCACCCAATTTTTAGAATGAATCTGGTACATAGATTTGACAAACAAATGAATATTTAAAGAAGAGGTAATTCAGCAAAAAAAAATGCCAATTATGTCAAAAAAAATCATATTTTGCCAAAAAAATGTCAATTTTGTAATAGCAAAAGTCAAATTTGTCAAAATAAAGTGGTTTAAAAGAATATTTAATAAAAATAGGAATGTTTTTTATATCAGCAACGTTAGGACATCAGGAACGTTTTTTTATATACAAGCGTCTACTCAATCACTTTAGAAAGAAACTTTCAGGCATGACCAACCTAAATAGTTCTGCAGATCACCTTGGTGAATATTAAAGTTCGAAAGCTGCCAAACAGTTTCTCACTTTCACATGTAAAGTTAGATATCCGGCCAGGTACAATAAAAGTATTCTGAAATTTTTATTTGTCCTGGTTCATTGTAATTCATCCGTTTGTCGAAACTCAATTGAATGTTTGTCTATCAATCATAGATTCTATCTAGAGGAATATTAGAAACACGTTCTATGTCACAAATCTTCAGTGTAGCATTAAATATTATTGAACTATTACGTTATTTTCCCAATGTCCTGAATCGGAGTAAGATAATTAAAGCCAACAAAGAGAGATTGGCGGTGTATTTAAGATGTTAAAACAATACCAATGAGGCTAGTGATAGTAGAATAAACATCAGGCCTGGGAAACATTTGTGTAAGCAACAACATGTAATTTTCAAATTATTAAAGTGTTTATAGTTAAATTCGAAATTTTATTTCCCTATTTTATCGATAAACTATTTCTGAATTACATCTTTATTAAGTCTTACCAATGACACTTGACCACAAATAATATTTTAAAAAGATACCAGCAAAAAAATTACAATTTTTTTTTTTTCTTGTTGCTCTTTTTACTTGTTATCCTTCTTTAAATAAGAAGATTTACTAAATAAATATTTAATTATCTTTTAACTTTATACAAAACTTTTCTTTTCCAAACCAATTACTCTCTTCACAATTATTACAACAACATCCCGAAAACATCCTTAATTACAGTTTAAAACTTTTCAAAAATTTTACACAAAAATAACAAATTTTCTTCGTTTTTTTTTTTTTTTTGTTCTTTTCATTTCAACCCTCAAAAAAATAAAAAAAAATAAAACAAAATTATTCTTCAATAAAATTTTCATTTTATACATTTTTTTTGCCAAAATATTAATATCCTTTTGCCTCCTTGAACCGTTTTCAAAACAAAAACAACAACTAAAATAAGATTTTATCTATTTATCTAAATAAATAATAATATAAAATGAAAAGAAAAACTTTTTCCGCGAAAATCATAAGAAAATTTTATAAATTTTATTCGCGGTTAATTAACATATTTTTACCACTCATTTAACCATACAACAAAAAAAAGAAACTTTCATTATTTTTGTATGGTTAAAAATTAAACATCCTGTCGCAAGGATAACGATATTTTATTAAGACGAAGAATATAAAAGTTTTCTTAACAACAAAAATAAAATATATAAAAATTATTAATATTTATTTATATAAAATTTTGTATAATTTTATTTTGGTGGAAAATAAATTTTCATGGAAAAACTTTTATCGAACATTTTTTTGAAGTGGAGATTCTTTTGGAAACTTACAAAATTTCAACGAAAGTTTTCAAATTTTCTTAGAGAAAATAATTCTATTGGCTGCACCAATGCAGAGGGATTTTAAAGGAAATGAAGAAATCCTTTTTTTTTAAAAAAAAATTCTTGTAAATTGTTTTAAAATTTACAAAAGTGCGTTTTTAAGTACCGGAAATAATTCACTAAGTTTCATAAAATGATTGATGAATTTCCTCTTTAAAAAGTTGATTTTACAACAAAAATAAACTTAAGTTTTTAATTGCCAGAAAAATATTAACTTTTAATTTTCAACTAGGCAAAAGCTAATAATGTAAAAGATTAACTATTTTTATAAATATAATTAGCTTTTAGCTACATGAAAAATTTGATAAAACGAATCCAAAAACCGCAGTTTTCAAGCGAATTGTCTGAATCAGTTTCCGGTTTCAAAATCCATAGTATCCGTCAGTAGTACTGAATTTAATCTTTTACCCATTGACCACTTCTGACTTAAATTTGATAAAGATAAGTAAATGCTGCCGATGGAAGAGCTTCAAAAATGAATCAAATATTTATGTAATAGATCTATCAAATCATGTGCTCGGTGAGCTTAATATTGTTCCGGAAAACCAGAAACAATTATATAAATTATTCCGGAAGACAGGAAAAATGACTGACAAATTGCAGTATTTTTTTGAGCTTACATCTACAGATTCAGATTTTTCAATTCCATCTAAATTTCGTACAAAAAGCAGGTCACTTTTGAAAATAACACTTTTAATGTTTTAATATTATTTAATAAATAATATACAAAATATTTATTAGTTGGATGAACGGTGAACCTGTCCGATCTGTAATTTTTTTAATTACCGCTGGGAAGGTTGAAGTTGAGCCCGTGTATGAATTTGTACATTTATGTAATGCTAAAATTGTTTAATGCGATATTTAAAACTTTTTGGAAAAAGCGCCTAGTAAATTAATGAAAATCTGCTAGAAAATTAGTAGCTTACCTTTCGTTAATATGAAATTATTGCGTAACATCCCGTACCGTAGCATGCGATAATTTTTATGGAATTATTAACTCATCAGGGAATTGTCTAGAATCTGAACAGTGAAAACAAATCGAATATTTGTCTGTTAAATGATAAATATGGAAATTCTTAAAATTATAACTGATAGACAAAACTTTTCCTCTTAACTTTTGGCATGTAACTAAAAGTGTAGCAATATTGTGATATGCCAACCCATCAAAGAGTAGCCTAAGTTATTTTAGGCATGTTCACTTCTTGTCGGCATCTATCAGAAACCAATATCGATACTCGGTAATAAAGGATAAGCTTATCTTTATTAGAACCTATTCAAATTATTTTCTATATACGTTCGATGTATACGATTCCAATTTTAAAGCTATATAACACAACAAATTATCGGCATATAAGTACATACCAAATCTTGCCGGGAGCCAGCAATGTCTGAGTAATGTTTGTTATGTTATGTGGAATATTGTCTGTCAAATGTCTGGAATCAAAACGACAGTAAGGAATTTCAGTGTGATTTCCGTGTGACTATAAGAATAACTCAAATGAATATAAAAATTCTGTGATGCCGCTGCATTGTTTCAAACCGTTAAAGATCAGCCTAAGTTTTACCATCATAACGCAATGTCTATAAGTGGAATGAAATGCAGTGTAGCGAAATCTCAGTCAGAGAGAGTAGATAAGCGTAGATTTTATACATATAGTGAGAAGTATTTTAGCGATTAGTGAAAATCAGGCTTTAATCAAATTACGGGTTAATAAAAATCATGTTGTATCTATCATATTATCTGTAGGATAGTTCATTGAGCCAAAATCTCTATTATACAAAAATAGTAAATGATGAAATGAATTGAATTGTGTTTACATTTAAAACAAATAAAATTTTGAAAATATATAAATAAATTAAATTGTAAAAATAACAAAATATTTTATTAAAATCTGTTCCATATTGTTAATACGATAAACCTCCAAATAGTAATAATAATTATTTCTTTTACATTATATACTTATAATTCTAAATTTAATAAATTAACAAATTCACTTTAATTAATTAAAATTCAAAAATTACATATATACTTTTTAATAAACTCACACTTTTCCAAAAAAAAATAATAATAATTCAATTATTATATACAACCAAAAACCTTAATTAATTAATTTCTTTAATATATACAGTCCATAATTACGCTAGTGTAGCTCGTTTAGCAACAAAATCTCTTGATGGTTTTTCTTTATTTGTAAATCTGGCATAACTGAGAAGAAAATATAAAAAATGAAAATATTAGTTTAATCAAAAACATATAGTTTAAATAAATGTATTCGATTAATTACGTTTTTGTGTATCGACTAATATCAGTTAAACTTAGAGATGGTCTTGTACCGCTGAATGCTTCCATTAAATGTTTTTGTGTAACAAATATTTTATTAGGTACATTCTGAAAAAAATAACCATTATTTTAATAATAAAAAAAACAAATTTGATTCCTAAAACTTTATGTTATTTCCTTTCACATTACTTTCAAAATTTCGAAAATTATACTTTAGTACGAGGAGAGTTTGAAAAGTTTTGAAAGCGAATTTTGTGGGTTAAAAATAACTTTATTTTTCAATATATTCTCCTTCAAGTTCAATATACTTTGTCTAACGTTTTTCTAACAATTCTAAACATATGTTTACAATGATTTAAAGCAAGGTTTCTAAAAAAAACTCCATTACAGCGTCAATTCAATTGCTTCTTGATAGGATAGTCAGACGTAACCAAATCTGGTGAATACTGTGGATGGTCAATGAAATTCGTACTTCAATTCGTGGCATGGTCAAAACACTTTTGTGAGCTGGTTAATTCTTTTCTCCTTAATTTTTACCATAACCTTTCTTTTTGATAAAACCTGAATACAGGTCCACTTGTACCATCTTTTTTGGTTGTTATTTTGTTTCTGGTGTTTCTGGTGTGTAGAAACAAAATAACAACCAAACCTTCATCTATAGTTTTATACCGACACACAAAATCCGTTTAATTTTTATTAAAACGTTTGAAACACGATAAAGAAATTCGTATTCGAATACGTTTTTGATCGTGGGATAGCAAATGCGGCATCCATCTTATACACGGTTATCATATATTTCACATACTTATAATAGTGGATAATAAAATACCATGTTATGAACTTATTGAACAATTTCTGATGTTGTGACAGATTTTGAACAAATAAATTAATGGTTTTAAAAAATTAAATTTGTTGTATATTCTTATGCCAGATACAAAAATTAAAATATGTATATAAATTTTTGTGTTATAGCTAGATTTCAAAAGTTATCAAACAGCACTCGTATAATTTTCTCTATTCTTTATAATATATTCAATTCATTTCCATATTCAATTGAAATGGTTTGAAATAAGGGTCTTAAAGAGGTGTAAAACTAAATTTAATAGAAATCTTAATAAGATTTGTTTGTTAATCACCTTAATTACTATTTGTAGTGTGTTCTTGAAGAAAGTTTTATAATGTCATTATCATTTACACAAATCAATTATTGTGGATACAGAAAGAGGGAAAAAGAATTAAAGCAGAAAATAGTAAATTACATTAAACTTTTGAGTAATCAGAATCAATTTAAATATAATTAAAATAACTTTTTGTTTTCTTTGAAAAACTAATTACTATTAATAAATTAATAGTAATTAAATAATGAAAATTGATTTTGTTTTTAATTAATATAATTTAAAATTTACCTCTGGTCCACATTCAGCTAATTTCTCTTTAATTGCAGCCATATTAGCTGATGTTAATATACTTTGTATATCAGCTCCAGTATAATTTTCTGTCTTCTCAGCAAAATATTTAAAATCAACTAATTTATCAATATTAATTGATTGTGACAATGCTTTAAAGATTTTTTTACGTGCCAATTGATTTGGTAACGAACATTCAACTAAACGATCAATACGTCCGGACCGTAATAATGCTGGATCTAATAATTCTGGTCGTGATGTAGCTGCTATAACAACAACACCTTGTAATCCTTCAACACCATCTAATTCAGTTAATAATTGATTTACAACACGATCTGTAACACCAGTTGAATCATGACCACGTTTTGGTGCTAAACTATCAAATTCATCAAAAAATAATACACATGGTTTAGCACTGCGGGCTCTAGAAATATATATTAATTTGTGGTCATTAAGAAAATAATTTAATTAATTTTGTTTTTACCTGTTAAATAAATTTCTAACGTTTTCTTCACTTTGTCCAATATATTTTGCTAATAATTCAGGTCCTTTTACAGAAATTGTTCGTAAATTCCAAGAATGTGCTATTTGTGATACTAAAAATGTTTTACCAGTACCAGGTGGACCGAATAATAAAACACCAGCTTGATTTCGTAATGGTGAATCATTAAAAATTATTGGATACTATAAGAAATTGTAGATTAAAATTTGTTAAATAAATTTTTAACTTTACAAGGAAATTGACAAAATTCAATTACAAAATTATGGGAATGGAAATAGAAATATAATTTTAAAAAGTAAATGATCTTTACCGACAGGTACTAATGGACATAATTCTACCGGCCAATAATTTAACTTGGATTAATAAAAATATTGTGGCCACTAATTATTTGTATATGTAAAAAATAGATTAATTCCATAAATTGTGCCCAGTGCAATTGTTACTGTTACAACACAGTCGATTTGTGCTAAGTAAAATGAATGTGCTCAGTGGAACTGAATCATGGAATCAAGCAATGAGGATCAATTCTATTTTTTTTTAATAATCAAATTCAGTTTCTGTTTAAAATTTAAATTTTGATTATATACCGATTCCACTGAGCAACTATTTAACTTTAAGTTGTTCTCAAGTTGAATTGTAGCTTAGTAGAAATATATTCACTGTATAATTATATTAAATTTAATTTCAATTAACCTTTGATGGCCACATAAGTACTTCCTCCAAAACTGTTACAACACTTTCTAATCCCGGTATTTTATCCACTGTCAATAAATTGTCATCGTTATTTTTTCGATAATTTTTTACACCTTGCATACAATATGAATTTGTATTTTCTAATGATTTATTTAAATGTTCTTCAATTAAAACTGGATGACTTTTATCTAAATAATTTTAATTATTTAATATAATATTGAAAAATTATTAAAAAAAAAATCATATTTACTTATTCGGTATGCATAAAATATTGCTCTTTCAACAAATTGTACTAAATCACCAAAATTATAACCTTCTGTTAACTTAGCTATATTTGAATAATTTAAATTTTTTGTATCAATATGACTACATAAATTTTTTATAATTATTTCACGATCTTCAAGTTCCAATTCTGGAATTTGTAAAATTGTATGAAATAAATGGCGACCACGTGGTGAATATAAACGACGATTTAAATATTGTACATTATTACAAGTTGCTATTACAGCAATTGAATTTGTTGTCGTAAATTCAATAATTAAATGTTGTACAGCATCTGCAATTCGATTATAATATTCATTATCTTGTGTTTGATGATCACCAGCTGAATGTGCTAAAATATCAAGATTTTCGAGAACAACCAAAGAAGGTGCGTTGTTTAAACAAGTTGTAAAAATTTGTCGTAGATCTTTTTGAATTGATTCAGCCTAAAATTAAAGATTTTAATTTAATTTATTAATTATATGTTTTAAATGAACAAGTCAAGTCGGATGGTTTAATTAAGTTTTTGTAATTTTAATTTCTTCTTTTCTAATTAAATTGTGGAAATATTTGAAACTTGAAGTACCTATTGAATATGTTCTAATGTTATATAAAAAAACCATTCCGTTTTGAATGTTAAATGTTTTGTTTTTGTTTGTTAGTAATTAAACATAAAAAAAATACTAACTACTTAAGAAAAAGATTAAAATTTGTATTTACCTACTTTAAAGTTAATATAGATCTGAAAGTTTAAAATGAATATTTACGTAAACAGTGAAGTTGTGATGAAAATTTAGAATTTACAAAACAATATTTAAATGTAAAATTAAAAAAATATTAAAGATTATTTTAAAATTAGTCACTTTGTGTGTATAACTTCTATAATAAAAAAAAAAACATTTACAATAAATTAATATTTCTTTTAAAAAATAAATCATTCTTAAACTTACTTTTCTCCCTTTACTCCTTGTACAATAATAAATATCATAAAAACAACAATACGGTTTCGTAACTAATTTATCAATTATCCTTTCAACAATTACAGTTTTCCCGGAATTACCATTCCCAGCTATTAATATATTACCTTGTCGTAATATTGAATTATTTTCATTTAAACATAAATCATTTATCATTTGTTCACAAATATTATCAATAATATCATCAAATTTTCGTAATTTTATTAAATCATCTTTACAACTTATTATAGATTTATCTAAATGATCATCAATATCCATTATATTATCACATTTTTTAATTAAATCTGCTGCATATAATTTACATTCTTTTAATATATCTGCATTTATTAAACAATATTTAAAATGTTCTGGTGTTAAATGTATTGTTACAATTATATCATCTTCTAATCGTATAATTTGATCTTGATTTAATAATAATGGTGATATTTTTGAATTTTCAATAATATATTGTTTAAATGAATTTTCTAATATTTTATAATTTTGTTTACGATTTGAAAATAATTGAATTTTTTCAATAAAATTAATAATTGTTAATTTTGGTTTTAATGTAATCTTTTCAAATTCCTTAATTTTTAGATATTTCATTAAATTCTCATTTAATTCAATTGTCGGGAAAATATTATTTGGAAATTTATCATTATCACCAATAACTTTAACATTTACATAATATTCTTTGCCAGTATTATTACTATTTTCTATTGTAGTAGAATTAGTTTTTAATACATAACATTGTCCATCTAAATCCATAAATTCTGGTAAATTATTTTTTGTTAAAAATACATCACAAAATTGTGAATCATTTTCCCATTTGCCAGATATAACCCGAAATTCAAATATACGATTATTTTCTTTACGTAAATCTTTTTGTATACGTTCGAATTTCTCTAAATTGGAAATTTTTGTTAATGATGGACTACGTTTAATTGTTGTTATATCACGAATTGTTGATGAACGTGATAATGTTGATTGAGATGATGGTGATTGTGGTGTTTGTACAAATGTTTTTGATTTTATTAATGAAGATGAAATTGGTGGTAAATGTTCTTTAATACTGCCATCAAAACCATTAACTTGTTGATAAGGACTTGGTGTAACAATAAGTTCAGTATTATGATCAATTCGGCCAAATTGTACATTCGGTCTAATACGATCTTTAAAAAAAAAATGAATTCTTTATATGAAACAATGGAAATTTTTGGTACTTACCAACTGTTAACGAAACTTGCATAGATTTATTTATCCATATTAATAAAATTTGTGTTGAATTAATAACTCTAGTTTGATCTAATAAAGTTAGTTGAATTTTTTCACTACTTAAATCCTAAAATTTAGTAATATATTTGGAAATTTCAAAATTTCAATTTTCTATTTAAAGCTTACAATAATTTCCCAATCTTTAGGTGATACTGGTGTGACATGAACAGATTTTAAATTTGTAACATCGGCAATTAACGAAACTTTCACTAAATCGTTTTCTTTCAAACCTAAAATAATTAATTTGTGTTGAAATTACTAAAAATTGTTCTGTAATGATTCAATAAATTTTATTTACCCATTTCTTTTGCAACTCTAGCATTTATCCCAATTGTAGTATCTGGTATTAATCCGGCAAGTGGTGACCAAGAAACAACATATTGATTTTGATTGCCAAATGATAAACTTAAACATCCATTGTCCTAACAAAAAATTATGTAATTTTATATTTCTAATAATCTTCATTTTGAAACTAAAACTAAATATATTTTATACTCACATAAGTTGATACTAATTTATAATAAGCGTCTGGTAAAAGTACAAAATTATTTCTCATTGGACGATAAGTTATTTTAAAAGTTCGACGAAACATCATTAATTATTATTATTTATTGACTAAAAATACAATTTTTATTTGGAGGTAAATTTTATTGTCCTTAAAATAGAAATATTTTTTATTTTAGTAAATATAAATTTTTCGGGGGAAGATATTATATTCTCCAAATATAAAATGTGTTTAATTTTAGAGAAACAGGCTGTTTTTAATTTTAACTTATTTATTCTTCCGTATAAATGTAAAAAAACAGCTGAACAATCAAGCAGCTGATTTATGGGAAATATTATTATAAAAATGTGACTTTTGTATATAAATATAGCAACTTGTTTGGGAAATTTTTTGCAATTTTTTTTAGGGATGCATCCATGTTTCGATATTAACAAACTATCGATATTTGGATATATTTATTTTGGTCATTCAATGTTGGTTCAATGGTTAATTGTCCTCGTCGCACGTACTAAACGTCGATCGAGTAAGTATAAAGTAATGCTCGTGTCGTTATGACATTTAAAACAAACTAACCAAAAAAAAAATGTTTTAAAAAAATGGACAACTGTGAAACTATGTGATTTAACCGATTGCAATCGGTAACTATGTGTTCAGTCTCTAATTAATCTGTCGATTGGCTACTGTACGAATCGAATCGAAATTGAAGTGATCGGTACATTGTATTGTAACCCTTACTTTAATACAAAAGTTTATTATAAAAACGATTCTTTCTTTTTTACAGTTCGATTTATATCGAATTCATCTTTAAAATCGATTGTCTTGTAATTTCGAATCGAAAATAAATACGATCCAATTGTTCGATGACTTTTTTCCCAAAAATTCTGAAAAATATTGTTAGTTCAGTGAAAATAATTCTGATTTGTTGCCCCTTATTTTAAATAGACTACAATAAGAAAAATTATGTATGTAAATTGTTTTGATTTTGATTGAAATATAATTAATATTAAATAAATATTAAAATAATAATAATAACTATAATTGAAATATATCACTATATTTTTTAACACTAAAATTAATACCGTAAGTTTCGATGAGAGTATTTGATTTTGACATAAGAAAAAACAAACTTTTACAGTCAAGTTTTTCATATCGAACCGGTGTAAAAATTTGACATTTGAGTTGCACAAAATATTCAATTTTAATTTCCAATTTCCATAAATGTTGTGTTTTTTGATTTTGATGTGATGTTGTTGTAAATTATATTTATATTAGTTATAAAAATACTAAAAATTAATTTATTAAAAAATCAAGTATAAATACTTATTTAAAAATTAATATATTCAGAAAAATACAGTTTTGTATAATAGGAAAATTACAATTACATTTTTAATTGATTAACAAAACAACTAAACTTACGTAATAATGACTACTACATTTGAAGATGGTAAATTATAATAAATTTCTTTATATTTTATTTAAACATAATTGAAATATAAATTTTTTATTAATATTTTTATTAGCACCACTTGATATTAATAAGCCACTTTGGGATTTAACAACATTTTCTGGTCGTTTTAAATATTTTGCATGGATGACTGATTATCGTACATGCATAGTACCTACAGAAAAATTATTAGAATCAAAAGAATTAGTTGAAAAATATCGTGCTGGAGAAACAAAAGGAATTAATAATGAAGAAATCAAATATGCTATGAAATTATATTCTTCATCATTTCATCCAGATAGTGGTGAATTGCAAAATTTCGCTGGTCGAATGAGCTTTCAAGTAAATTATTGTTAATTAAAAATTTGTTATGTAAATCAATATATTAAATAAATATATATGTGTTTAGGTACCCGGTGGTATGTTATTAACTGGTGCAATGTTAACATTTTATAAATCAACACCAGCAGTGTTATTTTGGCAATTTGCAAATCAATCATTTAATGCATTAGTTAATTATACAAATCGTAATGCAAAATCATCAACAAGTGTTACACAATTAGGTGTATCATATATATCAGCTACAACAGCAGCATTATTGACAGCAATTGGTAGTAAAAAGTATTGGACCAAAACTGCTACACCAATGATGCAGGTAAATTCTTTTATATATTGTTATATTAAAAGTCCCACGAACTGACACGCCTAATAAAACTGAACCCCAAAATAACAACATTAAAAAATGAATCTGATGCTGGTGAAGCTTTGCGCCAACGACGATCACAAATGGACTTTTATGTTAAGTAGACAAAACTTTTTTTGGAGTTAATAATAGAAGGCTTTAATTTCCTTGATCATATAATTACATATATTATTAAATATCAATTTTCATAACCAAATATTATTTATAATTTTTAATGAATATTATATTTTCTTTTCTAGCGTTTTGTACCATTTGCTGCTGTTGCAGCTGCAAATTGTGTTAATATACCATTAATGAGACAATCGGAAATAATGGATGGTATTGAAGTAGCGGATGAAAATGGTAATATTATTGGTAAAAGTCGTGTGGCACCAATTAAAGGTATTACACAAGTTATATCAGCTAGAATAGCTATGGCTGCACCAGGTATGCTTTTAATGCCATTTATAATGAAACGTTTGGAACAACTTCCTACATTTAAATGTTACACATGGACACATGCACCATTCCAAACATTACTTGTTGGATGCTTGTAAGTTTTATACAGAATTTTCAATTCAAAGTTAATATTTTTAAAATTTAAAAGATCTTTTTTTTTTGATTCATCGTTAAACTTCAATTGTAATTTATAATTCTTATTTATTCGATAATTTATAATTCATTCGATAATTTGTAATTCTAATTTATTTATGAAGCTAAATAACCAATTTTTTCTTTTGACAAAAATATTAAATTCTTGATAGAAATTTAATTAAATTTATGATTCTGAATATTGTGTACTTTTTGATCAAGCACTTTTTATCGGAAAATTAATCGCGTTTAAAGTTTTTGTTATATTCGCGATAGAAAGTGCTCGATAAAGTCAGCAAAATTTATAAATGAATTTAATTTAATTCTTTTATTTAATTTTCAGTTTAACTGTAATGGTGCCCACTGCATGTGCTATTTTCCCACAAAAATGGTTAGTAAAATAATTGCGGTTAAATATTTAATTTAAAATAATATTTTTTTTTTTGTAGTTCTGTAAAAACTTCAACTATTGAACGTTTTGAACCAGAATTTTATAAAGAAATGGTCGAAAAAACTAAAGGTAAAGTTCCCGAAAAAGTTTATTTCAACAAAGGATTGTAAATTTAAGCAATCTATGATAAAGCAATAGAAATGAGCAATAGAATATTAAATAACATAAAGAAAATATTGACAATATTATATAAATATATCACCTCTTAAATATAAAGGTGCCTTTTATAAGGGTTAATTTAGAGATATTTCAAAATTTTTGATTAAAAAAATATTATAAGAAAGTTGTATAGCCTAAAAAATAGAAACTATTTAAAATTTATTTATTTTATAAAGTATTGAATTATTGAAGAACAAAAATTATATAATTTAAACCATTAACGATTAATGAATAATTTCAACTTGTCTCTAATAATTTGTACAATTAAATCACAAAGTTTAATTTCACTTCTGTTTTAGAATCATTACTTGAAATAATTTACTGCCATTGTAATAATAATAATTTAGCAGTGTATAACGAAAAAAGCAATTTAAATAATTTTTTTTTATGGTATTAAAAATGTATGACAATAACAAACGCAAAAATATTTTCCAATTTATTGATTAGCATTTATAAATAAATAGACAAATAATTATTCATTTTTTAATATTAAAATTTACTTTTAAATATGAATTAGGTAACCAAAAAAAAAAAATGTATTTTGTTTTTAATGTTTTAACAGACAGTTTTTTTAAGTTTGATTATTTTGAATTTTAATTTTTTTTTTTTTGAATAATTTCATAAATTTGTGTTGGATAACCTACGACAAATCGATTTATATATTTTTATATAGTTTATTATTTAAATTATTTTCTAGTGTGTTGTAGCAATTTTAACAATTTGTGATATAATTTTATTTGAAAAATAACCACAAAATTTTATTTATATTAATTATTAGAATTAACAATCCAAAAAATGGTATTAAAGAAAATTGTATTTAATTAATAACAAAATAAAAATTTAATAAAAAAAAAATTATTAAGATTGAATTGTATTTTTCATAAAATTATTAATAATTTCTCGGGTATAATTTTGAATAATTTTGCATAAATCGATCCACTAATAAGCATTAAAAAACACGATGGAATTAATAGAATTACGGCAATCGTAAGCGTTGGCTTGGACTTATCGAAAGTGATCAATGCAGATACTGCACCTATTCAGGGCAAACAGACATCCTAATTTCATTTGTCCCTGGTATGAGGAAATTCGAATTTTACGATTCACCAGCTAAAATGTAAATGGGCAATTATTCACTTAACAATATTTAGATTTCAGCTCAATATGAAAATGGGATCATTAAAAAAAAAATATTTCCTTATATTCGCTAGATTGAATTAACCTTATCAATTTATAGGTCAAAGTTTTATTTTGTACTGATAATATGAATTAATTCTAATATGATTTGGAGTTTCCTTTTATTTGTGGAATTATCAAAAATCTAATGTTTCTTTTTTAAATTTTGAGTATTTCTGTTATTTCCTGCCAATTAGTTATATTAAATACAAATTTACTACTTTTAATCCAAATTGCTTAATAGAACACATCGCTTTTATTGGTTGTGTAAATTTATTGAAATTGTTTTTTTTTTTAAATATTTTATTTCACAAACACATCCGCAATTTCTTTTATATTCTATTTTGTTTTGAATTACCTTTTATAAATATAAAAAATACATTTTTGGTGTCTTAAATGATCTGAAAATTTTAATAAATCCCTCGTTTTTTACGAGGCACTGTTTTGTTACAATCAATCACGTTTTATTAATAGAGTGCTTTTTATAAATTTAAAAAAATTCTTTGTAACATAGACTTCAAACTTCGTGATTCGTTAAATTATTTTTTGGTACTATTGTATGGTATGGACACTACAGCAGGCTACACTGCGTAAACTTTGAGATTTTGAAATATGGACATACTGCAAGTTACAAAAACTAATATTAATGAAGTTGTTTTAGAGTGTATCCGCAGCCAGAGAGAGAACTTATTCAAGTTATTTTGGCCATTTCAATAGAAACCACAAATATGAAATAATTTTATTTTATATTAAATAATGATCAATAGAAACCACAAATATGAAACAAAGATGTGTTGAAGGAAGAAGAGTTGCTGGAATATTACAAATGTCCTGGATGATGAACATCAACACCTGCACATATAAAAACTCTTTTGTCGATCTGGTAAGACCAGCTGAAGATCGGAGAAGTTGAGTGGTTAATAATTTGGACGTATACATATGTTAGATTGCATCACAAGAAAATTATTACATATTACTGTCAGACATCACAAAATTTCTCTTTAATATAAAATAAAACAAAATAAATTTATTACAATTGTTTAATTTTAATACATCATTAATTATTTAAGCGCTTATAAATGTAAATTTTCATATGCTTATTTGTTGTTTTTAGTTTTGTGTAAATCAATATAATATCAAAAAGCCAAAAAAAAAAATTAATAATATTACATCGAAATATTGTCTACTAAAATACAATAATTAATTAATTGATATATTTTTCATTATTTATTTATTTATTATATATTAATATATAAAATTTCCAATAAATTGTGTATAATTATATTTTTATTTACATAACATCATCATAAAAAAGAAACATTTTTTTTTTTTATTATTTATAATTTTTTTTTTTCATCATAATTTGAATTTTATTTACATAATTTTTTGTAATTAAAAAAATTATCATTTATTTTTCAATTTATTTTGTTTTACAATAACAACAGAAAAAAAAACAAGATTTCTTATACAGAAAAAAGGCCCCAATAAATTCATTCGATTCTCAAATATTTTTTTTTTAATAATTTTTATTTTTGTTCTTTTTTTTTAATTAGTTTTTATTTTTTCATATTGTTTTTCTTTACTCTTTTACTGTGTTTAAACACAACAAACTAAAAAAAAAAATTAATTAAATTGTTTTACAGTTTTCTAATTTTCAATATAATCCTTTTTTTGATATAATTAATTATTTACAAGAAGAAATACAAAATTAATAAAAATAATTTGAATAAAAATTTACATATTTACATTTTTTTTTATTAAAAAAAAAAAAAAAAAAATTAAATAATTTTTTTTCTTTGGACCAAAAAATATTACTTATTTTTTTTTCTAAATCCTAAAAATATTTATATGTAAATTTACACATTTTTAATGTGAATTTACGCATTTATTACGTGAATTTACGCATTTATTATGTAAATTTACAAATTTTGTGTGAAAACTTTTCTTTTATTTTTAAAAATACACATTTTTTTTATTTATTAATATTTTTTTTTTGTTTTTGTTTTCTTAAATTTAAACAAAAACAACAACAAAAAATAAAACTAGGAAATTTTGTGTGATATGTGAGAAAATTTAAAAAAAACAAAAATATAAAAAAAAACAAAATATTTTCTGGTAATTTTGAAATTTTAGTTTTTGTGTATTTAATTATATTTCTAATTCTTCCATTGTTCGGGATAAACGATTATTATCAATTCGGCGTCGTTGACTGCGACGTACAGCATCAGCTCGACGATATGGTTCACTTTTTAAACCTAATAATATATCTTCTAAGGCACCATTATATACTTCATCCTGTTGTAGGAGTTTCTTTTCACGGACGGAATTTGTTTTAGATTTTAATTCATTAATAACGGCCTCCTAGAAATTATAAAATTTGTAATGAGTAAAATTTAAAAAATATTAAATTAAATTATATAAATTATAAGGAAATATTAAAAATACAAATTTAATAAAAATAAATAAATTTTTTGCGTATAATTCTTTTTTGGTGATGGAAACATCTTGACAAAAGTAAGATTTGCTCTTAAAAGTAATTTTTCTATTATTAGATCTAAAATTTTAATGAAACTGTTCAATTATTTGTTCTGTTTTTAATAAAAACCAAGACGTCTTACTAAAGTACTTCAAATTTCGAAGTATACTGTCGGTCAATATATAAAATCCGTTAATTTTTATAATTTAACAAAGTCTTCAGATATTTAAAGGTAGCCAAATCTGTTCAGGAATTCCAAACCTTTAAATCCCATCTTAGTTAATGTCTGTCGACGTCCTGTTTCAGTAATTTGTTTATTCCACCAAATTAAATCAGATGGAATTTTTATTAATATTTTACAAGAATCCTTTATTAGATAACTTGATATACGTCAAAACCAGTTACATTCAGAAGTTAAGTCTCTAATTCATCCTTTCAGATTTTGCTCAAGTCCTCTATAATTTTTTTTTTTTTTTTATAAAAAGATAAATGATTTTCCATCTAATTTTGGTAAAATAAACAGCGCAACGAACGGACAGTTGGACAAAGTAAAACCTGAAAGCATTTTGTTTTGTACAGAAGTATCTAAATTAATATTTAACCAATAACCAAAAAATACATTAGCAATCCATGACAGCATGAGAAAAAATGTTCTTCTTCCGATGAGGCTACAGCCAATATGGAGGCTTGGTCTCATCGATGGGAATACATAATTCAATTAACCTGTAATCTGAACCCATTTTATTGCAATTTGGAACGTCTAATTTAACATGATTTCAACAAACTTTCTAATTGCAACAAGGTAATGACTTTTAATGGTGAACAAATTGTTGTCAGCAAATGGTTTCAATCATTAAAATCACAATTGCATATAGCAAATTTTGTATTATTGGTACGTACTCATTTTAAATCTGAGTCAACTTAAAACAACATCAATGTCTGTGCAGTAAATGTATGACACTGTCATGTACTTGTACTTGATGAAATCAAGTAGAAACTAAAAAAAGTAAGAACTTTTCCATTAGAAACAAATCACGAATATTATTTTATCCTTATACGGTTCACTACAACACAGAATTAAACCATTCAAAGGAAGTAAATAGAGTAAGAATAAATTGTATAATAATAAAGAATAAATTATGTTTAAACATTGAATACAAAAACACTGCAATAAAATGAAATTTATATACTAGATAGGATTCATTTAAAGTCATTTTAATTCCAAGTTTGTTGGACAAACTTATATTGACTTTAATAATTTATTGAAATTCCAGCATTGTTAATTAACAATACTTCGCCAAATTTCTTAAATGCCAACAAACGACATGCGTGTTTAAGGTTACCCTTATAGTCCTAGATTAGCAATTTTTGTTTAATCAGTTTCAATTTAATGTTACAAGTATTTGAACAAAATCAAGCTACAAATATTATCAAATATCCACTTTTTAATGAAATTCCATCACCAAAAAAAAAAATGTTGATAATATTTTTTTAAAAAAAAAAGAACTAAAAATGTACAAAAACTTACATTAAACATAAGAAGAAATTTTCTAATTTACAGTATTATTATGTGCATTTAATGAGGAAAATGTGCAATTTATTTAGAGATGCATTAATGAGTTTTGTAAATTTTATGTTGCATTTTCATAAATGATTCTTTTTTGTATATACATATACACAATAATTAATAAATCTGATTTATTTGATTATAAATTATTTTTAAATGATTTTTTTCTTATTTTGTAAATGACTTTTTTTTTTAATTATTATTAAACATTTATGTACAATTACAGAAATCGATAAACTTTGATTAATAATTACAAAACAAAAAAAAAATTAAATTAACGAAATGCGAAGCATAAAGAATTCAATAAAACACTCAACAAAAAAACAATAATAAATCATAAAACAAAAAAAAAATAATTAATTAATTTCAAGCCATTTTAGCAAGCTGTTTGTGGATCAAATTGTTTTCCATAGCCACATAACCAAATTTCTAATCAAAAGAAAAATAAATAATTAAAATAAATGATAAAAATAATTATAAAATAATGTAAATGAAAATGAAAATAAAATAATATAAATGAAGAGAATAAACTTAAAACAAAATATTTACAAGTTGGAGGATAAAAAGAAAGTAAAAATTTCTTCTATTTTTTCCGGTGAAAATTTCTCCTTCTAACAAAATTCTTCATTTTCATTATTTTTTATGATATTATATTTAATAAAATGAAGATTATTATCTGGTGATATCTTCTTATTTATAATAATATCAGATTTCTTTTTCGGTTTTCCAAACTTTTTATTAAAATAAAAATTGATTTAATTATAATGGAGATAAATGTTAAAAAAAAGATTAATTGATTTTAAAATTTATGAAGAAATTCTTTGGAAGATTATTTCCCGAGACGACATTTTCGGGAGCAATGATTTCTTTAGTTATAATCTAACCGTTGAATTTAAATTCTTAACTTTCAATAACTCTGAATCCCCAGAGCATAATTATTAAATGATTTTTTACAATTTTCTTAATTGCAGGTTAGCACATAGTAGAATAGAATTAAAATTTAGATGTAATTTTTTTCGGTATGATATGATTTGTTTGTAAATAATTTAATCAGACATTCACTTGAGCGAATTATCAATTTGGACGTATATAAATAACTACACTATTGATGTATCGTAGGACGGGTATCGAAACCATCAAACCTCTTTGCCTTAGGGTTCATATTTTAACCACATTTCGAGTACATGGAAGTATATTTAATTGGAAATTTACTGTATTTAAATAGTATAATGTAGTGTGCTGTCAAAAACGGAGGTACAGCTGTCATAGCCATAGCCATAAATTAATGAGACTGACAAAATGTCAATATAAAAATTCATGTATCTCAAAATATATCCTAAAATTATACCTTTTGGTGAAAAGAGCTCAATGAAATTATTTAATAATTATTCCAGACCTTAGTTTGAAATCTGAAATTTTTATCTATTACTATATTTATGTAGGCTCTACCTTGCGGGGACCAAAATTTGTAAGTTTGCTAGCAAATTTCGTAGTAATGTAACAAGATGTATTGTTAATATAATATTATAATTATTAAATGAGTAACAAAATTTGGAAAATTGATGGAAAATTGTCCTAAATTATTAGCTAAACATGTCAACATGCTAACATGTCATTACTAAATACTAGACTAGAGGTATCTAGTTATGAGAGTAAATGTATTTCAATGAATGATAAAATAATGTGGTTAAAAATGATTTAAACTTATTCAATTATATTTAATATACAATTTGAAAGACACGGGATACTACTCTCTAGTATAAATTAGACCTAATACCTGAAGTAAAATGAAATATAATATTTTTTTCTTTTCAATTTTAATATTATACCTGTTGTTTTTTCTGATTAACTTTATTACGCATAATAACTTGTTCAGTTTCTTTTTTACTAGCAGCTATAGCGGCAGCCTGTTCTAATTTTCGTCTTTGTTCATTTTCAGTATCGATTGTCTACAAAAAAAAAAAACAACAATTACACAATTTTCATACAAAATTCAATTTAAATTTACCTTAAATGCTCTAACAAATCTAACAATCATTGAAAAGAATGCACTTGCATCAGCACTTCTAGCTGATTCACCAAAATATTCAACACATTCTTTAAATGATTCTTGTGCAATTTTCATATCAATTTTAATTTTTTTTAATTTTTCTTCCGAATTATTTAAAAAATCTTTTAATATATGTGTTTGTGAACCTTTTATACGTAAATCAGATTCTTTACGTACCATTTCCATACCTTTTTCTAATTCATGTGTATCAGTTATAACATTTTCTAATGATACCTGACCAGCTTTATCAATACAAAATAATTCTGTATCAAAATTTAATAAATCTGTAAATTTTTGACGTACTGTAGCAACAATATAATGCATTAATGATAAACGTTTATCAGTTGATTTTGTATCTAATAATGTATCTAAACTTTGTAATTTAAAACCATATGCTGGTCCACGTTTACTACTATTTAAATAATTACCAAATGCTAATACAATTTCAAGTAATGCTTTAAATTTACGTGATTGTTTTAGGGAATTTGATGCTGTTGTAATTGCATAAATTTGCTGAAATATAAGAAATTACAATTATTATGCATTTTTTTTTAGATTTTACTTACCGGTCCAATTAAATGCAAACTATCAAAATAATTTCCCATATAATTCATTATTTGTAATTTTAATGCTATCCGTTCGACACGTGTTAATTGTAACATAAATTTATCTTCATCTGTTAATATATTTTGATCTTTTTTATCACTTATATATTCTTTATATGCTTTAATTTCAACATCAGTTGGTATAATTTTTTGTAATAATTCAACATTTTCTAAGGAAAGTTTTTTCAAATCGAGACTATTTATTGCAGCTATCACTTCATCGACTTGCATATCCAATTTTCGACGAGATATTGCTAAAATAATAAATAAAATAATTAATTTATTTAGTCATTTAATTAAATTTTAAAAAAAAAAATTGGATCCTTGCTACTGAAATGACGATTTTTTGATATTTAAAAATGCTATCCGCATGGTACAGAGTTTCATTTTATTTAGATCGCCCCCTTTTTTTGTGATCAATCTAAGTTAGCGTAGCGGTAGCATTGCCGACATACTTCAGTTTAGACAAATTTCTGAAATACTTTGGTACTGATTTTCGAAATACATACATAATTTGTAGATAGTGCCATTTTTATACTTTCGAGAAGGGAATGGGATAATATTTATTGCGATTTCGGAAAACTTTTGAAGTGAATCCGGAACAAAACAATTATGCAGTAAGTTCCTTCCAAATGAATTGATTTTTTCAGTGGCAAATGGACTTTTTATGAATACTAGAGTAATAGATTAAGTTTTACAATGTAGTCCATAACAAATTTTAAAATTTCACACCCACCGGCTATGGGACATTTACTACAGATTGAATTTAGTATTCAATTGACAATCAAATTTTTGTAGAAGCAAAAGTTTAAATTATAGTAGATGGAATTTTATAGTATTCGTTTTTAATTTTTACTATGTTAAATTAAAAAAGTTGTTGTTAATTTAGAATTAACTTAGAATATCGTCAGTTCCGATATATTTCCAGATTTTCATCGTATTCATTCAATTTTGAATTGTACAAGATTTATAATACAGAATTTAATAACAATTTACGTGGACATTATTTATTTTAATTAGAAAGAAACCATTTGGAAAAGTCAATGTCATTTTTATATTACAAAACTAATAAAAAAACCTTAAATTTACCAATATTTCGTAATCTCGTATGCTCAAGTACAGATACAGTTTCTCGTTTCTTACTTCGTTTACTAGGATATGATGATGATAAACCAGTACCATCAACTTCATGATTACCATTTGTAAGTGGTCCAGCCATACCAATTTTAAAACGTTCTTCAAAATCAATGAAATCAATATGTTTATGAATTTTTTCATCATCCAATTCATTGAATATCGTTCCACGTACCTAAAAACGTAAAAAAATTGTCAGACTAAAGGTATAAAAATAATGTTTTTTTTTTTTTTGTTTACCTGATTCGGTTTCAGGGCAATCCAATTTAATGTTGGCAATTTATATTTAGTTAGAACTTTCCTTTTAATTGTCATTGCACCATCTGGTGCTGGCATAAAACCAGCAGCTGGTGGTGGCGGTATAAATGATGACATGAATGGTGGTGCATTTGGTGGACCACCAAATCTTGTACCATCTGTTAATGACATACCACTAATTCCAATACCAGAACCACAAATTGACATTGGTGGTGGCGGAGGAACTGGTGGTGGTGGTGGTGGTGCAGATTGTTGATTTGGTTGTAAAGATAATAACGAAGATGGTGGCAGCGGTGGTGGTGGTGGCGGAGGTGGTGATACAGATTGTATTGAATTAATATTAGTTAATAATACATTTAAACCTTCACCATCACCACCATTTGATATACCACCATTAATACTACTATGATTACTACCAGAACGTGGTAATGATTTTGTTAATGTTTGTAATTCTAAATTTTTAATTTCTAACATTGATTGACGATTTTTTAATTCTTGTTCTTTTTGATTTAATGTTTTACGTAATGTTGTTATCTCTTCATCTGATTTACGTTTATATATTGTTAAATCATCACGTTCTGATTTAATTTGATTTAATTCAGATTCCATATCAGATAATTTACACATAAATTCACGTTCCATTTCAGCATTACGATCCATCATTCTACCTAAATCATCTTCTAATTCTTGTACACGTTCTAAAGCTGATGTTTTTGTTTCGGAATCTTCCATTAATGCCGCCACATCAAATACATTATCTAAATATGCTGATATTTGTACTTGTAATTCTTCTGATTCAGTTAATTTCAATTTTTCTAAATATTTATCTAAACCTAATGCTGTAAATTCATATTGTAAATGGACACGATAATTCATATCCTCAACAGAATGTACAACAATATTAACAAATTGCATACAAGCAACCATAAAATCAATATTAAAACATTCATAATTTATAAAATATTCCATTAATGTTTGAAATCTTGAATCCTCCTGGCAGGTTTCTTTATAATTATCAAATGCTGATAAAATTATTTCATGGCCACCTTTAACTAAACATATTGCCGCTAATAATTCTAATACTAATGCTTTTGTCCTTAATGATTTATGTATTAAACTTAATGCAATACAATTAATTGCTTCACGATGTTGTATTACCATATTAAAACCATATTTATTATTCATAATGGCACGTAAACACATTATACAAACATGTATATCATCCGTTGATGCACCCATATTTAATTTTGCAATATGCCTAGAACGACGTTTTATTGTTGGACTATCCAATATATCACCTAATGATGGTCTTAAAAATCCATTTGTTATTATTGGTGTATTTAATGTTAATAATTTTGATGATTCATTATGATGATGACCAGATAATTGTGTATTATGATTATTATTAACACCACCATTGCCACTATTATTACTAATATTATTATTAGTTGATGGTGAATTTAAACGTTCATCAGATTCAAAACGTGCTTCTTGTATTCGTTGTTCGTGTCGCATCATTAATAAACGAAAATTTAAATAATCTACAAGTGCATCAAGACCTTGATTATTTTCATCTAAAAATTCTTTAACCCATTCAATATGATTTGTACGTAATGATATTTCTAAATCACGTAATACTTGTGTTGATGTTGATTCACCAACGATTTTTCGTTTCTACAAAAAAAAAAAAAGGAAAAAAGAGAATTTTATAATTTTGAAAAATTCAGGATTTTTAAGGAAAATAACGTGAATTTAGAATTCCGATTAAAAAGTTAATTTTAATTTAAAAATTGAATTTTTTTATTTAAATATCGATTCTTAAGATGAATCTCCAATGTAAAGCGTTAGCTTAAAACTTCCAGCTTGAAAATATCCAATCAAACTACAATATAAGCCTCGACACAACACACAGAAAGCCGAAACAATATTGCAGGTTCCACGGTATCTCCAGCAGAAGTTTGAAGTTTCCTGACGTAATTGCAAGTTTATAGACGAATCTATTTTACATTGGAGATTTATCTTTAAACTCGTTTACTGATCGTGATCGTATTTCTTTTGTATTTATAAATAGTTTGTATTTTGATCAAATATTCTTTTCACTTAATTGGACACTTTTTAAGCGACTGGATGCTTTAAATTAAAGATTAATCAAAGAAATTGAAATCAGTGGATTTGATTTCAAATCAAAATTAGGAAAAAGAACTTTAAAAGTCGAAAATTTAAATTTGCGAATGATCATTACTAAAAAAATATTAACACGCTAGTGATCATTCACAGATCGTAATTGAAATTTTGAGTTTTGATCTATTAAAATAAAATTTTAATCAATTAAGTTTTTCACTTGATTAAACATTCTTTACATCAAAAACAATAATAAATTGATTTGATTCATATTTAGATTTGATTGATCCTTAATCAAATATATTAAATTATCTCAACACTTGACTTGATCAAATATGATTAACCTCAGAAACATGGATCAATTGATTATTATTCCATTAAAATCAATTATTACATATTAAATATACTTACTCGATGACTTCTTGAAGCCTTTGGATCTAAATATGTTCGTAATTTTTTCAAATAATGTGATGGTGGATCTTTTGCGTGTACCATTTCCTGAAAACGAAACAGAAATTACAATTATTATCATTAATAATAAAAATTTTTTTTAAGTATTTAGCAAATATATAATTATTAATTTTCCTTTGGTGGATTATCCAACAATTTTTTATATAAATTGATTGATATTTGTACAAAATTTCACACTTTTTTAAACGTATAATATAATTTTAAAGTCATTTACTTTTCTAATATCATTTTAATATGAATTTCTCTTAGCAACATATAATAATATTTCAATTATATTATGAAGAAGAAATTTTATGCTACAGAACAAACATAATTCGCCACAATTCACTATATTTAAATTAATATTAATTTAAATATTTTGTATATACAAAATTATTATTTTCTTTTATCATAAAAACAGATTTAAATTTCATTTTGATGACCGGAAATTAATGATTTACTAAAATTACTTATATATAAACAAAACAGATAATTTGCCAAAAAACACTCTCTCTTTACGATCATCAACATCAGCAGATTCGTTTGTTTATAGGGTAATCGTAATATCAATTTCCACAGCTGTTTTGATTTGTGAAACTATTTAATTTAAAAGAATTATATAAATTGTTGTGAAAATCATCATCAGCTGAATATATAAATTAAATGACCTCTTTTTATATTTTCATTTCTGGAATTGATTGCATTATTTGTGCAAAAAATTATAGACCTTAAAACTCGGAGTTTGTTAAAACAGGAATTATTAATAAAATTCTAGAATTTATACATGATTTCAAATCTTTAATACATCAGGAATTTGAAAATGTTGATATGTTGGACTCATTCAACTTATTGACTTCAAATCAGCTTTCGATAAGGTCGTAGATCACGAAACAAAGATGGCTGCGAAATTTCAATCAATTCGGATATAATTGATTGAAATTATGACGGAGACGCAATGGATTATTTCCCCGGTCAGAATCGTAAAACAATTTGAATTTTTTAAACTATTACCTCCATCACAACACTTCATATATCCCATAACTCCTCTAAGCAATTAAAATATTGTATAACAAAAATGTAAATTCAAGAAATATTCATTAATAAAAACCAAATTTTATATACAAACCAATGACAATGAAGTCACTACTTTCGATAAGGTCTAATTCTCTAAATTAAATACAAAATACAAAAATTATTCAACGAAAAATTAGGTCTATTTTACGAGGATGCAAATTGTTTTGAATAGAATTTCTTTTTTTCTAATTACAAATTAGAATTATTTTATTTGTTGTGGAATGCATTTTAAATTTTATATGAAATAAAAAAAAAGGTCAAAGAATCTTCTTGTGGGTAAGGTTTTTAAAAGCGGATGTTTGTAATGTTGTTTAGTTTTTGGGCTACTGCACAACATATAACTCTACCCCAAAAAAAATCATACATTTTATTTTTTTAGAAATTGAAACGGAAATGAGGAAACACGTTTAAGTCGTTGAAATAATTGGTTTTTAATATTTATATAATTTATTTATTGATATTTTTAGATATATAATTCTTAAAATGTTTAATTAAGTAATTTATATTTATATAATCATTTTTTTATTTAATATTAAATTAAAGTCAATTCTCCAATGAAGATTATTTTTCAGATGAAAAGAAAGAGATATAATCCTAAGTTAAAATGTAGCCTAACCTAAAAATATGTTAATGTAATAATTACAGCAATATTGACACTTCCAGCTGAGAAGGTGATATTCTGATAGGTAAAAAGAAGGAGACAAACTATCCGGAGAATAGTAAAAGGATACAAATAATATTTTCATATTTTTAAGACGAAATTTTTGACAGATTGAGAAATATAAATATTTTCGACTGACATACCTACATTCCTGATTCAATAATTTTACTATTGATGTCTCACTAACTCATTTTACAGGATAAAAAAAAGTTTAATGGATATCGGCCTTTTATAATAATAGAATTTACTGATGTTAATTATGTGTAACAGCCATATTGACAGTTGCCGCTGAAAACGAGAGATCTTGAGAAGTACAAAAACGAGACAAATTATCCGGAGTATTATAGTAAAAGAATGCAAATATTGAGGAAATTTTTGACAGATTAGCGATAAATATTTTCAAATCTTAAAATATAAGTATAGCTGTCTTATTCACTCATTTTACAGACTTCAAAAGTGTAATGGATATCGGCCTTTAATATTATTGAAAAACTTTTAAAATAATGGCAAAATGTAATAAAAAAAATACAAAAATGTAAAAAGTCAATTGGCCTATAAAATTGATAACCCAAGAAGTCAATTATAATGGAACAATAATAAATAAGAAAAAATTTTTTTTTTAAATTATATATTTCAATAAAATGACATGTCCGACAAAATCTGCATCATCAATAATTTTCCATCTCATTGTAGTCCATTTAAGATTTAAATTTCATAGAATTGAAAACAAAAAAAAAACTACAAAGCATTCAGTAAGACTATATTTTTATATAGGAGAATACGATACTAATTTATTGATGAAGTTGAAATTAAATCAATAGACAAAAAATTACAAAATTTCTGTAATAATTTTAGGATGGGCCAAACCTCTTCTAACCAAATTCATTGGAAAAATATTTTTTTTTACACAATTGTTTGTGCGTGATGCTCATAAGAGAGACCTAATTTCATATTGTACTTATATAATATTCATGAAATTTAATTTAAATTAGGCCACAATTATTCTCAACAACAATTAAAATTTTAACTGACTTTGTATCACAACGCCGCCATCAAATTATGAATTTAAGGTTGGATGATTTTATGACTCTGTCAACCGATGACTTTTTGGTGGCTGGCAACTGGCATGTACTTAAAAATTACAAATATGAATTAATTTTTATAAATAATATTTTAGTGTTGGGAATTTGTAATTTAGTAAAAATAAAATTATTGTATTGGAAATTTTGGATTATTCAAATTCGGGTAAAAAAAAAATGACTCAGAAAACATTAATTTTTATAAAAAATTTGTAATTTATGACTAAACATTAATATAAAAAATTTAGGCATAGAAAATTTGACATTGAAAATTATGATTAAAGTATTAATTACAGGCGTTAAGTAATACAAAAAGAAAATCACAAAGTTTAAATGAGAGACGGATTGAAAGTAATAAAATTAATTGGTCTTCATTATTTTATTAAGTGTGAACGGTGAGATTGACATTTCGAAATTTTCTGCATACTTGCTCAATAAACTTAAAATTACTAGTTAACTTATAGCTATTTTGTGTTACGAGGACAATTATTGACACTTTATCAATTAGAAAATGTTTGGCTGCATTAAATATTAAGCGTGCAGTTATGGCTTCTGGACGGTCTGTATAAAAAAGGTCTCTGGAAACGGCAATACAACGAAAAGCTGTATGATCTTTATACGGTAACATGTGTATAACGGCTACTATATCGAATGTAATCCGAAAGGATGAACAAGCTCGATGGTACCATAAAATTGATCAAACCAGCATTACGTTAGAAAGATGGTATTATTGAATACATCAGTAGCGTTAACTACTGAAGAGATGATATATGAAATCGTCACTCGAGAGGACTCTTAGATTCTGCTAAATAAAAGTCTTACTGGCCTGTAAAATAAAGCTATTATAAACAAGTAAGCACTCATTTATTAGTTACGCAAATATTATTTGGTCAATACTATTGAAGATTTATGGATCAATGTATGGTATTGAAGTCACTTCTCAATACTGAGCTAGCAGAAAAAGAATTTACATTCTTTGCAATAGAGGCAAACTGTTCATCTAAATTGGTTACTTCTCTTTTATATAGGTCACTCAAAAAATTGTAATATATTTCAAATAATTTTTAACAATAATTGGAAATTCAGAATTTACATGAAATGCTATTTTATATTTCTCATAAATATTTGGAAATTTAGATGACTAGCTTGTGATTTAGGTGAATTAATCATATTTTTTTTACTCATACTACAGAAAATTGATTAAAGTTTCAAGTTCTTTTAGAGTTTAGACTATATTTATAGATGAATTGAAATTTTGATTGATTATAATTTAGTATACCATCAATCAATATTTAAGTTAATTAAATTTATTATATAGAAACTACTTTTTTTCAATTAATGATTACAAAGTTGTGGACCGCATAAAAAAAACCACTGAACATAATTCAATATTTTTTTAATACATAATTTTTAACCTTCACCTCATGATCAAAAAAAAAAAATTGTTTAAATATTTTTAATTAGACTTTTCTTCAAGTAAACAATCTAACAAATTTGATTTAAAATTTCAGTTGTTTATTTTTTTACGTAAATTATTAAATTAAAGTTCAAATAGTTAAATCAAATTACTGTGACCTTCAATAAAATTGACTTAAAACGTTAGTACATTAAGTGTTTAATAATACAGAAAATTAACATTTAATTTAATTTAAATGTATAAATTTAAAAATTTGTTTTTTTTTTTTAGATCTAGAAAATTGTACTTGGTTAGAGAACACTTAAGTGTTTCTAAAATTATAAAAAATAAACTTGATTTTTATCGTACTTAACTTTATCGTACTTAATTATCATAAACATAACCGGAAGGCATCAATAATACTTAATCCAGATATTTTTAATTTAACCTAAATTACTGGTTGGTTGATTTGTCAGGGTAGTGAGATTCAAAACATTGTACACATTGTACGAAGAAACATTGAACACTCTCAATCTTATTCGTGTAACAATTGACCTACTTTTCTTACAAACGAAATCAATTTTAACAATTTTCTTGACTTGACATTTACTACCTACCGCCACATTAAGTGATAACCCAAAAATATTAATTTGTACGTGACAAAATTATTTTGTTTCAATGATTTCTCTTTCCCGAGTTAGCCTAATAATTGCCTGTGTTTACTTCATTCATTCAGTCTAATAAGTAATCAAAGAGAGATGGATTGAAAGTGACAAAATGATTTATTTGCATTGTATATGCATCGTGAGATTATTGACTAGAATTTCTAAATTTTCTGCATACTTTCTCTATAAATTTGCAATTACTATGCTGCAACTCCGTCATCCTAATTTCTAACTTCTCTGTACCTCCCATATTTTCCGTACAGTGAAACAGTTTCGAGAGAAGCTACTTATATCGATTATTATTCGTGAAAAGAAATTGGTTTGTAATATTGTAGATTACTCCGGCATTGAACAAATTTTACATCCCTAAAATAGTTAGGGGTGTGAAATATAACTCTGTAAACTCTGTATTAAGTGAACTGTTCTGTAACTATAGTTGTACTGTGTTACCCGAACAATTTCTCACTATTCATGAATTACAGAATGTTTCACAATTCATCACACTAAATAAGCAGTATGTTGTAGTACTCTCTACCACTTAGTACAGCTCTATTTTTTACAAGTCTAACTAATTTAGAGGTGTGAAATTGGTTCAGTGACAGAGTATAACAAACTGCTTTCTTTTCACAATTAAAAATCGATGAGCGTCTTATATCTGAAGGAGGTAGACATTTCAAGAAATGCTACATTAGTTGAGCCATCAGCACACTTAAAATCAGGGGTGTACAGAATGAATAATGAATAACGCTTATTATGTCATTTATTTTAATTGAATTAATAACTAATATTATAAAATAAATTAATAAATAAAGCTTAACTAATATTTAGTTCATTTGAGTCTACATAAATGTTAGGGGCCCTTAAAATTCGGCAGTCCAAAGCTAATTTGTTGATAAATCTTCACTAATTGAGTCCTCAATTATTGTATAATTATATAACACTAAAAATTCGTCACTCATTACTTAAAACTATTAATTAAATTAATTTTATTATGATAAAAAAATCAATTACTCATTTCCACGTCATCATAAATTTATAATCTTAAAAATCTGGACTCAATCAAATTTTTAATGGGGTAAAGCTTTGAAGAAACAACAACAAGAAGAAAAAAAAAATACATTTTTTAACGATTTTATCATCTTTTTTTATGTGTCGAATTTTTTGGCACTTGATGAGGGTCACCACCACCAATTGAGAGTATTCAATTATTAAATTGAGTCATAAATATTTCAACAGAAATTGTTCAAAAGTGTTTAGACTATTAATTTGAAAAATACAAAATTATTTCATTAGTTCATGAATTTTTAAATATATCCAGAAAAAAAAGCAAATTTGACGTTTTTTTTTATAGAAAATTGATTAATTTTTAAAAATTTCAATTTTTATTTACAAATTTTATAATCGTTAAAAACTTCATAATTAAATTTTTAATTACAAAACTTTTAAATGCATTTAATTTAAGTAAAATTTTATTATTATTATTTTTGCAATCTTTAATTTTGAATTAATGGGCTCGTTCATAAGTTTTGGTTCCATGTAATTAAAATTTTTTGCTGATTATAAATTTAAAATTTTAATATTATAGATAAAAATTTCCATTACAAAATAAAATTGCAATTTAAACGATTTTCTTTGATTATAATTTTTTTTAAGAGTTAGTTATGGAATAATTATGAAGAGTTATGACGGATTCGATTATTCAAAAAATGGATTTTGGTCAAAATGGGAAGATTCAAAAACTGTAACTAATAAAATATTTATTTTTCATATTAAAGCTAAATTTGATATCAAGACTGTACATAACCCTTCGAATTACACGGTTTCGGTTTAACACGAATGAAGAAATTAGTAAAAATTCCATTTACAAAACATTATTTTTCAGTTTAACAAGATTGCAATATAAGATATGGATTCAAGATTGCTGACCCTAAAAAATATTTGGTGCCCGGAAATATTTACGGTCGTTACGTTAGCTTCGGTTGGTCCCTATTAAAATTCTGGAAGAGAATTGTGAAATTTTTAACAAAACTACGTTTATGATACTTAGTTATCTGCTCCCCCTAGGTTAACAGCATTGTTTTATTGCACAGAAAAGACAGTAAAAATATTAAATTTAATTAAATTATTAATAATTAGTTGTATATTAATTAAATATAAATTGTTTAATTTACTGTAAATTTTAATTAATTGTAATTTTTTGAAATATGTAAATGATTTGATGATGTATTAAAACAATTTATTAGAATTTACTAAATAAATTAATATATTTAAAAAAATAAACGTTCCACAACGTTTATTATTTGAAAAAATAGTCAGACAGTCCAATGACTTTTATGGAGTACTGAAATTTATACAATACTTCAACATTTTTTGTAGCACATTCCAAAAGACCGAATACCAGAAAATTAATTTTAAAATTATTTTATTTGTCACAGACTCCCCAGATGAAGAGAATTATCTAAAATGCTCCACTTGGCATAAACTGATAACTATTATCATAAATCAGTAGCACACCTTTCGGTAGCTAGTGAAAGGTTTCCTTTAGAAATTCTACACCAAATTTTTCTTGGTTATTATCTAATACCGGAGACATCTTCTAACGCAACGCAAATTCATGATGCAGTAAGCTGTCAAACTAAAGTTAAATCAATGTAATGTATAATTCTATAATATAAGTTTTATAAAGCTCTCAATATAGTTATCTACGCAGTTAGATAGATTTACAAATGACATTTCATTACTATTCAAACATGTCAAAAGATTATACTGTAGTTAGCCTCATCGCATCGCCGTCAGTTTTGTGAACTGTCAAAAAGAAAATTAAAATATATTAAATTATACCTCATAAAAGTTGGATCTACAGTATTGGATCAGTTTCTATTTTGACGGCGTCGTATCGGCGTAACTGTAGACTATCTACAACAGCGTTAGGAACTTGACAGCGTGTATTGAGATTACCTCTTCATTAATATTTTTAAATAATTATAAAGTTTTCAATCTTTAACAGAATGAACTTCCATACCAAAGAATTGTTCAAACAGAAATACGAAAAACTGTCTAACAAAAACTTTCAACAAGTTCCATTTTATTGAATTAATTTTTAGCTAGACATTAAAATTTTATTACTTCATTTATCTTCATTCCCATAGTTGTCTAAGCAAAAAAAAAATAACCAAAAAAATTGTTTTCAATCTCAGTCATTATCCTGATTCACAAAGGAAAACTATTATGTCATTCTACCCTCCACCACTAGACCAACCACAAAAAGTGACAAGATGTTTTAAAAAGGATAAAATCATTTTTGATTAAAAACTTTGCAAAAAATAATTAAGTGGCAATAACAAAAACTCTGTAGCTAGCTAGACAGTAACATAAATTGAATAAGACATTTTACATTCACTTTTTGTCAGACGATGACAAAGACAGGATAAAAGTTTAGTGTTTGATGATGAAGTTTTTATAAATAAATTTATGTTGAAATTATCAAAATTAATTTAAAGACTTAATTTATATATTTGATAAGAATTATTAATAAAAATTATGTTATAGTGAAGTAATATTATATTCCATTGATTTGGTGGCTCAGTTGAATCGGATACATTAAAATCCAATTTTTAGGGTTTTAAATTGTTAAATTTTTAATATACTTTCATGTCGACCATTTACAGACGCTAGTATTTCTGTTATCATAGGTAAAGTTATTCACAAAATTGCTTAATTTCCTATTGTGTAGAATTGGTTCAAAATCAAAAGAGAATTGATATTGTGAACCAGTTAAATCAGATCTCTCGATTGATGTATTCTATACATAGAAGAATATCCCTAATCACGCGAAACAGGAACAGGGGCAGAAAATTGGTACTATAAATTTGTTCTTTAAGAAAGTGGCTTCAATTCGTAAAATAATTCTTAACTATATTTTACGAATCATAGTCTCTTGTCCTTATGGCTGCAGTGATTAGGGCTACTAGTGGTTCTCCTTGTAAAATCAAAAAGAATAAAAAAAATTGTATCATTGTGTAGCGACAGAAATTTAAAAAAACTCATTATGATGGAGCAGTTCGGCGAGGTGGAACTAAAACTATCGAAACCACATCAATTGTGCGTGTCTTCTCAAATACTGAGGACATGAGGAACTGTCACCCTTTTCAAAACTACTTTTGTGGAGATTTTCTTCTCTTTTCGATAGGATTTGGAAACTTAGTTTCTGAAAGCCGACACATTAACCACAATTGATAGATCGAAATCTCTTGTGATACGTTATGACAACGGATCATCACGCAATCTTTTTAACCTAATGTAACCTAAGGGCTCAGCAATATTGAAGAATCCAGATTGAGAGATGATGAAGATTAGAAAAGAATACTATTTACAATAATACAAGTTTCTATACTATTGGCGATGAATTGAAATAAATGGTTAACGTTTAATGTTAAAATGTTCAGTCAACAAATTCTCAGTTGCGCGGTCTTTTCTAAATTTTAAAATTATAATAGTTCTTGTTTCTGAAATCGATTTGAATTGTTAGATATAGTTAAACCAAACACAAAATTTATACTTGTAGCTAAAATATTCCATGAAATTTGTTTCACCTTATTTAAATTTCTACATATATTTCTGAAATTCCAAAGTTCAGTTAATGAAATATCAACAATTCTAAATGAAATATATTACAAGTGCTTCGTATTATCACATAAATATGATCTTTATGCTCCAATAAATTGAAATATAAAAATTTAATCATAAAGAGTTCGAGAGTTGAACAAAAAAAATTCATATTAAGTATAAATTTTTGAATCCAATTTGTCAGTAAATATTTACTGAGCTATTAAAATTGGACAGCTTACCAGTAAAGTAAATATAAATTTCAAGGTGTTTAACAAAAAAGTAAACAAAATTGGCAATTTTTATATTTCGATATCATCTCGTGTAGAGTTTTTATAACAATTTTAAATTTCAATTTTTTGCAATTTTTAATCAGAAATTTTTAAACAAATGCAAACAAATCAAATATTTCGTAATACCATAAAGATTTTAACGCGTGTTAATGAAATTAAAAAATAGCATAATTTATGAGAAATTATAAAAATAATTTTTAATTTTTTATTCCATCTTATTATTGCATTTTTATTTTACATAATATTTTCATAAATTATTTTTTTAATGGTGTATGTATTTATAATGCAAGTTTTAAAAATATTTTATTTTAAATTTTAGAAGACTGTCTGTCAGGCGTGTTGACAGATTGCAATCAGTGTAATTCATAATTAACAATCCCATTTAATCACTTATAGTTTATATAAGAACCTTTCTTTATACTTTAATAGGTTCAAGACCAAAACTACGGCTTAAGGCTTATAGACCTAGCTTAAAAAACTGTCGAGACACGCTTGTCAAAATGAATTACTTTGTGACTATAGATTAGTGAATCAAAAATTGGAATTAGCAATTGTATTAACTATCAATTATACTGTCACATTTGACAATTATGTATCTTTCATAGTAATGTGTGTGACACTTGTGTAACATTCAATTCAACAACGAATTAATACATTTTTTTCATACAGATAATGTGGAACAATGTTCTAGCAGGTTAGGTAGGTCTGCAAATAAACGGGTACAAAACCAAATACATAATGGCTTCATAAAAAAAACCACTCTGAGTCGTGGAAAATATCCAATGCCGATGAGCTCTTAGGGTATTTCGAGAGGAAAATTCATATTTGCATCTATGGCTCAGTCGACCTTAATGGGGTTTAGACAATCAGCATATGATCAGAGCTAAATGAGCTGTGTCAGGAGGCTGGTTATTGAAAAAGTGACTAGAGACTTCGCTAATAAATTCACGACTTGTAAATGGAAGTTACAGCTCCAAACAAAGCAAGCGTTGGCCCCAAACATATGAGGGTATGTGCAGAAGAAGAAAGTTAAATCTCTGTGGAATGCTGGTGTCGAAACGGATGTGAGAATGTTAACAAAACTGGAAGCTGGAAAATTGTTGCACCAGGAGTAAGTAAACAGGTATAATGTTTATACATGAATGGAAAAGTCTTAAAAATCGTTATAGCATTTGCTTTGAACGCAGCCTTTCTTGTATATTAGCGTAAATTAATCAATTTTTATTCAATTATAAAAAAAATTGTAGAACTTTCTAATAAAAATATTGAATAAATTCATTATTCCCCTCTAAATGACCTCTGTATCTGCTGTACAATTACGTTTCAATGAATTTTAATATTTAATTAAATATAAATTAATAAATTTCAAACAGCGTACAAAATATTTTTTAATATTTATTTGTATTATATCAATGAAATTAACTGTGATAACAAAAATGTGTTTAATCATTATATTTTTCGACACTATAAACTTGCAATTTCGTTCAAATTGATGTTAAGTATTAATTGACATAGATTTAATTTTTGAGCAATAAACATAAAAAATTGAAATCTAATTTAAAAATTGTTCACACTGCCTTAATTGGACTGTAAAAACGTGTTGAAAAGTTTATTTTAGTGAAGAAAAAAAAATGGTATACCTAATTGATTAGCACAGAAAATTCATTAAAATTATGTTAACTGGCATTTGAATGAAATGAAATTTAAATTAATGAAATATTGAGTGATTTTTTAGAGAAAGTGTTTTTTTTTTTTTTTAAATATATTTCATTTCAATATTAATTTGACTTTCCTATCCAATAATTTAAATGATATTGGTTGAATATTTTAGATGTAACATTGAAGACAGGGACATAACCTTAAGTCTGAATCAATGAAAAAATCAAAACTGATGGGTTTCAGTCACACCCAGATGGAAGGCATCGAAGTAGACCTTACTTTAAGATGAAAAATTGCTTTTCAAATAGACTCAGGTATAAATAATAAGTTATTACATCGCTATATATTTTATGTGAAACGATAGTTAGTTGTTATTGACAATTACTTTATAACCAAATCAATTTCCTCATAGACCTTTGTTGCTTTCAATTTCCAATACTGTTGAAAATTTCCTATATAAACAAATTGTTATCCGCTTAAAAAATCATTTTAAAGCAAGGATAACGACAAATCCATTTCTCATATATAAGATACGTCTGTAATGTATTTTAGTAGGGACACGCAACGATTGAAGTGAACCTATTTGGCGACAAGTGTGTACACATAAATATTTACAGTGGTTCAATTTGACAGACAGTAGTTTTTAGTATTCTTGAAAAAAGTATTTTCTATGGACTCTTGACCGAAGTACCATTTAATTTTGCAAATTCAGTCCAATATATCATCTCAAATTTTGCATTACTTTCGGTAAGGAAAAAATTAATTGAATTCTCTAAGTTACAGGAACCTCAATAAATTGAATACGTAATAATTGATTAATCAATTACAATTTAACAGATTGGATCAAATCTAACAGGTTTAACCTTGTAGTACTCTTGAACCATGTAAAATATTAATTGTTTAACCTAATTCAATATATTTATCAGTCGCATTAATACATGAATGCTATGAGCGATGCTAGAAGTTGTGATTTCTTGTATTTTCATATAATCACACACTAAACGTTCATAGCGTCATTCTGTACATGCACTAAGGGCTGTGTCTATCTATACTGCATCCAAAAAGATCTGTTGTGTATATACCCTATTATTATATAGTCGGTCAATCTCCAAGCTTCTATAGAAGCTCTCTATAACTTTCTTGACCGCTTTTCTGACACCTTTTCTAATTATAAGTCAAGAACCTTTCTGATTTCTGACCACCTTTTATAATAATTCAATAAAATTTATTTTGAAAACTTGAATTGATGATGTCATTATACATTCAAAAATTGAACTTTATGATTATAATACATAAAATTTATTGAACTTTTAATAATTTAACTTCTTATACGTATATAAAGTTTTCTAATAAAACGCCTACAAAAATTGTTTACCATTAAATCTTAAAAAAAAAAAAAAAAAAAAAAAAACTTGTTCCTTTAATGGAAACTTTTATTACCGCGGAACAATCTTTTTTTTTTTTTTTGAATAAAACGTTCGCGCACCGCACCGAACCTAATTATTTTTATATAAAAAGTCATTCAACTTTTTTCCATAAAAAAAACTTGCTCTTTTCATTCAGTTTTATTTTTGGTGTATGTATACAAATAATTTTTTTACACCAAAATTTCTAGTTAGCAGAGAAACATTTGCGCTTTGTGGACTTGTAGATAAACAAAAATGATTTATATAATAATTTTCTAAATCAAGTTTTTTAATAATTTTATATTTAATTAGTTTTCTATTTATAGCCTTGTAGCTTGTAGATACCATTACATATTTCTATAAATTGAAAATGCATTGAAAAATGAATTACATTCAAAATTATGAAAAAAAGACATAAAACCTGGAGTTGGTTAAACTAGCAGGAATGTAGCGTCCGGAATCTTTGATATTTGTTTTTCCTTATTCACTCCCTTGGGGAGCATAGGGCGTCCACATAGCTTCGACAAATCCGAAGCTCTGTTTCAGTTTCTTGAATCGATTTTGTTCACTAAGCTAGGTGATTAGCCTGCTGTAGCTAGCTGCATCGTTGTTCCCAACGAATCTTTGATATGCCCACACAAAAATATTGACCTAAATCTGAAAACTTCACAGGTTGTATAAACTGTCGATCAAGCTACAGTGTACAAAAATTCAGTTCCCTAGAGACATATTCAAGAATATAATTTGCCGAACGCAGCATTTTTCTAACTTCAATGAAATTTATAATTTTTGATATCTCCAACTCTCAAAAATGTAATGGAAAATTGAAGAATTTCTTTAACCGATTTTTCCATTACAACAGTTCATAGCTATTCCAAAAATCCTCTTAAAATAGTATACAAAATGAGAAATATGAGTGGGTTACACTTAGGTGCATGTTGTCATACTTGCTGCTAATATTACTTCTCCTGTTATATTATTGCACTTATGTTGAGATAAAGCTAAGTTTGTGTACCGGTTTTGAAGATATTTATGATTATTATGAACGTGATAATGTGTAGGCCAAAAAAAATATTACATTTACAATCAATCCTTCATTTACCTTGTACGGTACATTTTTTGAATCAAAATTTTGTGTGGTAAGATGACAGAGTGAATTAAAATGTTTTAATTGTTATTGAGGATAAATCGGTGTATAAATAAATAACTTTTTTATGAAGTAATTTTTATATTCTTTATTTTTTTCTTTGCAACTAAACGTTGCAGTCGAGCATTTTGCAATAAAATGTCAAGAGGTTTCATAACATTTTATTGTAATTTGGACGGATTCCGAACCATAGGTTTTTTTTATAGTGAAGAAACATTTAATTGAAACAAGTTAATGGCTTTTAATAGTGGGACATTTGTTGTCAGTAAGCGGTCTCCACTCCACTGTTACCATTACTGGTAATTATTTAAAACTGAGTTAACTCAGAGCGACATCGATGTTTCGGTATACAGTTGAATCCGGGATCTAATGCATCACAGCATAATACATTACCACACGGTTTTAGATATCACGGGTCCTGTATGAAACTAGGGTTATGTGGCATTTAATATTTATTATGAAGTCGAATAAGGGAATATAAATGGCATGATATTGTAGAAGCTTATAATTTTCGTGATAGATGATTTGATCGACATTAAAGAGGTTATCAAAGTACCTTAAGCTTAAGCTTTTTTTGTGAATCGGTAATTGAGTTTAAACTTCACTGTGCAGTAACCTAAGAAGACTATTTATTGTTCTTACTTTAGTTTGATTGTTATAATTCTTATATGAGCTTGGGTTGGGTTTACTTAGTATTATCTCTTAAATATCATTCTAAAATTTATATCGTAAATCAAGTCAAAGCTTTTGCTGAAGCTCATATAATCAGAATGTTCATGACAATTCAATGTCACTTTTATATAGGTCACCAAAGTGTCTCAACTTTTGTAACAGCAAAACCGACATTACTCTTTATCTGAATTGATAGTTTTGTTCAAGCTATCATTTATAGTGACCTAGGAATACTATGACATGAGTTTGTGTAGCATCTCTTTAACTCTTAAAAATATTTTGGCATAGCCTGGCCAAATCAAGTTCATATCAAGGCGAATGTTAATTTGAAATTGGTTATATATTTGTCACCATAATATTTTATCTTAAATTTGGCACCTTTGATCTGTAAAGATAAATGTCTCGATAAGAGTTCATCAGGAACTCTTGCACAGGATGCAAATATATCTTATTAAGTTTATAATGTGGCAACATTATTTTTTCAAATTTGCTTAAATCTTTAAGAGTTTAAATGTTTAGGCTCGACTGTGGCGCATAACAATTTATTACATTTTCATGTATTTCTGAACTAATAATGATAATTGTTGCACTGAAATTTAACTTGTTATTTTAACCAATATAATGAAATAATTTATTTTATACAAATTCAATTTGATTTGAATGATGATGAGAGTGGGTCGAACAACATTTTATAAAATCTCTATACTTTTCAACACTTTTGTTGCGTTCAGATTTTTGTTTTCCTGTTTTTTTTTGTTGAGAAATTCGTATTTTAGTAAAGCAATTTGTAATCGAGTCATAACAAATTTTCTTTACAATATCTTAAAATTTTGAAATTTATATTAAACTCCTTTTTCTTACATACAAAATGTTTTGAATAAAAATGAATAAAATTTCACTATATACGAAAATAAATAAAAACAAAAAAATATTGCAGACATTTGTCATGTCGCCGCCACATATAAACTAAGACAAGGAAAAAACACTTCAAGAATTATTCATATAATTTTTATTAAAAAGATTGAGTGAATGGAAATATGGAAATTATATTTTATAAAAACATTGCTGACGTAATTTGCATTTTAAAATAATTCTTATAAATGCAAAAATGCACAATTTTGTAAAATGAATATATTTTGTTAATTTGTCAGAAATTTTTAAAACTGCCTATACATTATACAATCAACGTCAACCGGGTTATAAATTTCCGCAACACATTTACAACACAATCGATATTACAAACGTCAAAAATCCATTTTTTTTTGTATTATTTATTTGTCAAACTGAAAAAACTAATTATATGTCAAACTGCAAAAATTTTTTTGAAGTAAAATCAAAAATTGATATAAAACGTCAAGAAACGTCAATTTTCAACGGCATAACTTCGCAATACACAGTACAACCATCACCAAAGCCATGGCGCTCATATAAATTAAAATACTTTAATTTCAAATGATTATCAACCGTCAAAATGGTTGTCAAAGTTTTGTAAATTTGCACAAAAACGAAACAACTTCAGTAAGTTGACAGTCAGGTTGTATAATGTATGGGTAATATAAGAATTTGCTAACATTTATTTTAAGACCTTACCTGATCACAAATAATATCCCATTTCTTTTCATCATCATAATTTTTTAGTAGTTTCGCTTTATCGGGTGGTAAATCCATTGAAGCCTAAAATAAAAAAAAAGAATCAAATTTAATTTTGAGTACAAAAATATTTACAAAATAAAATTAAAAACTGTGGAACGCATATTTTAAATGTTGGACTCAAGTTTTAATTATGGAACGTAATTTTCGATTATTACATCAATTACATTGAGTAATTTTTTAGTTTACCTTTTAAGATATCAAATAAATCGTTTTTGGTGGAATAGTTCAACTCTCTGGAGTGGGGTTCAACTCAAGACGGAGATAACGATCTCAATCTAAATTAAATCATCTTTAAATGAACACCAGTAATTCAAAATTTGCAATATTCAATTGGAAAAAATGTCAACGATTGTGCCCGCTTGCTGAAAACAAATGTCTCACTATTAAAAGCCATAAGCATTGCATGTTGCAATTAAATGTTTCTTCGCTATGAAGAAAGTTATGGTTCGAAATCCATATAAAATTGGTAGGTCCAAATTACAAAAAAAAATGTTAAGAAACCTCCAACGCACGATTAAGGATGATGCGTGTCAGCACAAAAAACAAATTCCTTTGGAATACCTAAATAAATTGTAATTGTGGAACATCAATATTTCAATTGCCTATCGTTTGAAATATCAAATAAATTCTGATTGAAATGAAAAATTTTTAACAGTGGAACGTAAATTTTGTATTTTTATTACCATTTACGAATGTCGAATTCAATTGCCTAGCTTATTAAATTCCGTAAATTACCTAATAAGTCGGCGTCAATTATATCATATTAACTTTATACGTACATTCACATAAAATTGGCAGCTTATCGTTATATTAAATCTTTAATTAATGGCAATTATAATTAAGGCAAACCTTCTTAATACTCGTGGAAATATATACCAAAAAAATCATTTACAATTCAAATATTTTTTTTTATATACCTAAACTTAACAAACTTTCAGAAAGAAAAAAAAACAGTCAAACCCAAATTTGAAATCCTTAACAAAGCACGCAAATTTTGGGTGGACATTTCAATCAAAGATCAGACATATCCGATAAATTAAAAATATCTACTTAATTCACATAAATCAATATATAAATTTTGTAAATATATATGAAATGTGTGCTTAAATACGAGGGTTGTATAAAAAGTAATAGATGGTACTAAAACAAGAAAAAATCTATCTGATTTCTCTGTTTTAAGAGGTAACCATTATTGAAATATCATGATGTTCTGGCCAGCTAAGTTGCACGGTTGCACCTGAACCATCCAATACGGTCAAAAAAGAATACAAGTAGAAAGTCATCGCTTAGCAGATGCACAAGAAAATTTGGACTAGTTTTGTCGTATGGTTTCAAAACATGGAGTAGTAAGGCTATAGATTTGATTAGAATAGCGACATTTAAAAAACATGAACTTCAAAACTAATTAAGAATACGATTGAGCAGCACATTTTGCTCATTTGACTGAATAAGTAAGGCCTAAAAGATTAATATGTATAGCGACTAGATAGACAAAAAAGAAGGGGAAGACCGCATAAAAGATGAAAAGCGACGGAAGCTCTAAAAGATTTTACGAAAATGGGTGTATGAAACTTGAAAACCACTGCAGAAGATCATACCGATTAAATAGATGAAGAGTTAAACTGACGAAAGTTTACAATAGGTTAAAAATTAGTGCGAAGACGTAATTAAGGGACTAATAATCTACGGATTACCGTGCTTTTCTATTTGATAAATAATCAAGTATATTGAACTTATCAAATTCCAACCTTCCAATTGAATAAACTCTTTAGAATTGCTTTATTAAATCAGATTTTCAATATTTTAGATGCTGTAGAAAGCACAATTTAGATGAAATAATGGTATTTTAGCATTTATACTATGAATACATCTAATTGTAATTTGAAATCTATTTAGTGCTAGAACGTCACGCCAAATCCTTATTAGAAAAAAAAAGTCCATGTCTGAAATTTTAAGTGTCACGCGACTTATAAAGAAGCGCACTCGAAATCCACACAGAAGACAAATCAAATGTGAAAAGTATATCCCAAAATAGTAATAAAATCAAGACCAAATCACTCTGTCAATTATACAATATATTTTTAATAGAATTCAATATGTAAATAATGAAAAAACAAAACAGAAATAAAAGAAACAGACTTTGAGTAATCAAATAACAAAAGTTTTGCCGGTTAATAAAAAATTACGTTTTCATTTTCGCTAATTTTATCATCTTCCCATGGTTATTAATAAAATCCAGTAGGGGGACAGAATTTTGAATAAAATTATTTATTAGATTTTGATCAACAACAAAAAGTGATGACTAATCAGAATCACGTAATTTTATAAATAAATAAATATAACACAACAACAACAAAAAATTCCTATATATAAAAATTTAAATAAATCTTTTTGTTGTACAATTAAAAATTTTACGGAGAAAATTTGTTATTGAGAGTCAAGTACTGTGATGGAATTAATTGGAATTGTTGTTAAAAAAAAAGTGTAGAATTAATAGAATGACCTCATTGTAGAAATAAGACGAAATTTAGTAGTTAATTGAATCTATCAGGTTTGTTGGGAAGTTAGAATTTCCAAATCCATCTACAAAAATCATACGATTGTATATGGAATGGATGGAACGATGGCTGGATTTAAAGAAGAAAATTCACTCGGTGTTTAAACCAGTTTCCTGATCCATCTGCTTTCGTAACTGTATCTCAGAATAGGTTCGCATCCCTGAAGTCATGCTTAACGAAATGAAACTCATTCATGAAATAACAACCGAAATAAACTGTTGGCATGAGGAAGGACAAGCATTATTTTCTGATTCGACTGTTCATTTAATAATCCATTTAAGATGTCAAAATAAAACTTGAAAATGTTTCTTAAATATAATCAACGAGAGGCTTCTTAATGAGGGACTATATTCCTCCATTAGTTCTGGTGATCTCTGAATGGTTTAGTAACCTATAATCCAGATACTTGTTCCAGAAACGTTTATACACTTTGATATTGAAATTCGTCTCGAAGTATCTGAACGGGTTTAATGGATTCTAGGGACGAGACGCGAAAGTTTCTCTCCAAAAGTTTTCTTTGTGCGCTATATTTTTAAAGATTATTAAACGAAAAAAAAAATTATAGTCAAAAATGAAGTATTGAAAATTTCTGGTAGAAAATTGTACGATTCTATAATTATACCAATTATTATAAATGATTTTTTTGGAAATGTGCTTAAAGATTCATCCATCATAATAATTCTTAGAATTCGCAATTATTACTACATCATCCAGAATTGTGTCTGAGATTGAATTGAAAATAATTAAATTATTTTCGGTTAATTTCTTTGTTTGAGTGGAGCATTGATGACTTTGAATTTTCAATTATTATGACCTTAAATAAAACGCACACTGATATTTGAAACAATATTGTAGAAGATATTTCGTTTGAAATTAATTTTAATAAGAGAATAAGAACTTTTATTGATTATTTCTATACATCGTATCACATAATATTATATTTTCAGTCTTTATTGATTGGTATAGAGGGGAATTGCTAGCGGTTCATGCACCTAAGTCAGAATCAGGCTCATTGTACTCTTCATGTTACATATGCCGCAGCGGCTGACTGAGACAACAACTCATTTTATGACACAGTTTATTCCCGTAGTAAGAACCAAAGCCGATACAATGACACAAAAAATGTCCAATCGTCGCCTGTTCGCCTCTACAACCTCTGTATACTTAGATCGCATTAATACCTCAGTATTAAGTGTCTTGTTAAGGACGCGGTAGCTAAATATACTCAGTTTTTGCTACTATAAAGGTAATTCGAGATAACTAATTACATCGTTCGGAACTCACCAACCCCATAAACTTTTGTTGAAGGCTTGCGTTGGAGATAATCATCAGTATATTAGTGATTGCAGTACGACCCCAACTGATGTTGAAACAATGTTATGGCCAGTTCTTCTTCTTTCTAATCTTATACTTAAATGTGGATCGCATTTTTGTTAATAAAATATTAGTGTATACGGTTTTCAAAGCCAGAATTAATAGTTGAATATATAATACTAATATTTAAATGATTTTTCTGTGCATTTGTACCGCGGTTATAACATGATATGATAGTCTTACCAGGTATACGAGGTCTGTGGATGCAATATATTTTTATTTGGCTATTACTTTATATGGTTTTCAGAAGAACGTTATTAAAGCGAGGCTGGCATATATACATTAAATGATTAATTGAGGCTATTTAGTTTTTCTAATTTCTGGTTGGTTAAATACAAATAACATCTTCAACCGCGGCTGGTAAAACTCTACTGAAAATGATAATGTTGAAAGAAAATTCTTAAAAGTTTGAGATGAAAATGATATTAAAATTCAGTTAAACAATCTCAAATTTCATTACCACATCATAACTAAAAAAAAATATTATATATGTTAATTAAAATTTGATTGAATAGCTAAAATCATAATAACAACGACCGTTTTTTAAGCACAAATAACAGCATCACTTAAAGTGTACTTTTATTTTTTGTAATTTACCCAAAGTTATAAAGTTTATTTTGAATGGGTTTCAATGGATTTCAATTTTAAGCAAGTACTTATATAGACAAAATTGATAGCCATCTATATACTCATATACGACCTTTTATTTTTGTTTAAAGAAAGCAATGAACTCATTTTATATACTAAACAAAAAATATTATAGAAAATTCCATTTCTAAATTCTCTTTTTATGGGTGGGTTGACTTGGCGCTGCTGATGCTTTATTGGATATTCATATAAAAAAAGGCACTTAAATGTTTTTTCAATAATGCACAATATTTTTATATAGTATTTTAAAATAATATTTGTTTTCCATATATAAATATGTACCAGAATATTTAGATTGAAATTATGGTGTATACTAAAAATAATAGAATAAGCAGTGACGGTACTACTAATGGGGAAATGGAGCAAATGCTCGGCGAGTAAACTGTTTAGAACGCAAATGTTATATGGAAAGTGAACAAATGCTCAGAGCGGAAGCTGTTTTGATGGTAAAATCTAAACCAGAATTTTATTAAAAACAAAATCCGGTTTCAAAACGCCTCAATTCACATTTACCATATTTTACAGAAGAAAGAAATTACCTTTTAATTTTAAACTTTTGGTGGAAGTAGAGTTTTAACAACAATTTAGCAAGATTTGTTTTAAAACTGAAAGACTTAAGACCTTTTGCACAATTAACTTTTAATGCGTTTGGATTTAGGGCCATTTATTTTACTCTAATAACAGCGCGAATATTTTGGCGACAAATGCGTAAATTGTATAGAAAGGTGAAGAATAGCCAAGTTCATTATATTCAGTCATAAAGTCAGATTTGAAACTAGACTAACGATACATTATAATAGAATCACTACAAAACAATTTTCTTAGGGGATGTGCTCTGATTACATAAATCAGAATCAAGTATAATATTTTTAGATCAAAATATTAATCTACCAAAAAAAAAAATTGGAAAACATTAGATACCTGTAATGATTACCAGATGGCTTTAAGTTTATTTAAAATTAATTAACTCCACACAGCACAAAGTTAATTTTTGCCCATTACGATTAAATCGTAGTTACGCCACTGATTATGAGTTTTCTATGTAAATAATATCAAAATGATATGAAACAACGTTGAGATAAATTGGCAAATAAACTGACTATTAAAGTTACCTACACAAAACATTCAGAAAATATTTTCTAATTCGAAATATTTTCTAAGAAAATTTTAAATTTTTTGCTGTCAACTGATATCTATCATTACCACTTGTCTTGTCACACAAATTTTCCTGATTTTCTGTCATAGATCCCCAGTATTTGGTCTGATATTTTAGTATATTAAACCTTGGACTTATTATTTCCAAAAATGGTGATCTCATGTTATACAATATTTTTGCAGCCCTAAACATTTTATCATCATTGTGTGTCATATCAAAATTCAGTTTTATGTCATTGACACTAACAATATCAGACATTGCAATACGAAATTTTGTCTGTCCCTATAGTGATAGTTAACGTATGACAAACAAAAGACTGTACAGTTGAAAAGTTCACATAAATTATTTATGCAAATAAAATTAACACAAAAATATTTTTCAACTAAAAAAAAATTATTTATTCAATTCATTAAATAAAAAGAACAGTCCCCAAATGAATTAAAAATTTGCTTAAATGGAAAAACTTTTGCACGATGCTCTTAAAAAAAAACTGATTATAGGATAATTCATAAACTCGGAGTTAGTTAAAGTATACAGAGAATATATAAGAATGAATCATTGCGGAATATTTTAAATATGGACACACAAAACTTACTAACCTTAAATTTATTGACTGTTTAAACTGTCATTTAAGCTATGCATACAGAATTTCAGATCTCTAAGACATCAAGAATGTATTTTAAATAATTTGGAATGTTTATGGGGACTCACCGTTCTCTAATTTCAAGCGAGTCCAATTTCATTAAAATCGGATTAGAAGTTACTATAAGAACATCCAAATTTTGGTACTATTCGCGCATCAAAGAAATAAGGAAACTTATTTCATTCGAAATGGACAACAACTGCTAATTAGATATTGCTGATAAGCACGGTCCACCCTCTCGGAATTGTAAAGAAAAAATTTGATTTAAACAATTTCTATTTCCAACAAAACATTTCATAATTATTTCATAACTCCTCGTAAGTGTTTTTCTTAACATCCATAAAGCAAAATTATGTACCAGGTCATTATTTAAACTAATATTAAAAATCATGCTAATTGGATAAATGTTAAAAAAATATTGAAATTATTCAAATTACAAAAATAAACTTAAAATTTGTAAAATTATTCAAGTTATTAAAATGTTTATATTATTAAAGGATTTAAATTGCGATTTAGCTTGTATTTATCCAAAACATTTTTTAGTGAATTCAAGTGGAATTGAAGTTAATTAAACAGTTTTGGCTTTTATTTTCATTTATACACCATTTGGAAAGTTTTCATTAAAAAATCAATCAAACAAAAATCTTAAGCTAGTAGTCGAGTCCTAATCAATCTGCGACACAAGCTTCATCTTCCAGTTAACCAAGAAAATGAGAACCTTAACAAGTGCTACCGCTTATTTGCATAAGGAGAGATATTGCTAGTATGTCTATAAGGAAAAACATAACAAGAAAAAAAAAAATCTTTCTATTCTTAACCTTGATTTATTTATTAGACATTCACACATGCTAAGAAAAAAATTTGCTATCCGTAAAAAAAATATCTTCTTGATTTCACAATCAAGGCTAAGAATAAAAATGGTCTTCATTTTAGTTCAAAAATACTAAATTTAAGATATAAATTTTGGCATTCTTAATTTATGCTTCAAATAATAATGTTACACTCTTCGTGTGTGCTCGAGATAACACCGGATTCATCCAATTTTAAGCATTTATTTTTCTGAGAGGAAAGAACGTTACTACTTCCCATACGTCGTCACCTGATAATTCAAGCCATTTGAAATTAAAAAAAAAGTCAAAACTATCAGGACGAAAGTATGACAGATTCTACCAAGCTACAAATGATAGTTTTCAGAACGACGACTTTTATCAGAATTTTTCCATTTTCTTGAATAAAACCACATTCGACAAAATCTCGACTTAACAGAAATCAATGTTTTTTTCCATATATTGATAAAAATGTGTTGTAAGTAAAGAATGCATTACAAATTGATTCTTTTACATTACAACATTTATTTATTAATCAATTTTTATATAAGTACATAAATTTACTCCACCTTTTTGACCCATTTTTACAAATCTTATAACTATTTTAATATAATCGCCTACAATACTGTCGTACAGACGAAAAATTTTAATTTAAAATTCTAGATCTTCAATAGCGATAAAATAATATTTCCGGCTTTGAATAAATACAAAAATTATAATAACAACTAAAGAATAATCTAGAAAAATTATTGTAAATTACAAATAGAAAAATTAATTTTAAATTCCTTTTAAATTATATTTAAATTATAAAAAATTTAAAAAAAAAAATACAAAAAACAAAATTATTTTCAAGGCACGTACTATTTAACTCTGTACACTATCCCACAGACATTATTACTTTAAAAGAGATAAAAAAATATTCTGTAGTGGTATAGTTTTTTGTCTAGATAGATAGAATATCTATAAATATTCAATGGTTTTCTATAGAATGAAATCTAATGTAAATATCATAAAAGTAGGAAATATTTAAAACAGAATTAATTGATAAATTTTCCACAACATTTTATAATTTTTAACAAAAAAAAAAAAGATGGTAAAGCGAAGAGATAAAGATAAAAAAAAAAAGGTTGAAGAATTTTTCTTATATGATCCGACACTAAAATGTCAAAAGAAGGGATAATTATTCAAGTTCAAGATCCGTTTTTATTATATGTAACATAAAAATAATAATTATTGTACAAATTTAGGGGTTAGTTGAAAGGAAATGACAATCAGAGCTTGGTTAGTTCTTCTTATATTCACTATTATAATATATTCAATGAACGCCATCTGTTGAAAAAATTGTAAATTTGCTTTAAAAGAGAAGAATTTAAAAATGTTTGAAAATGATTCAAAACGACTGAACCATAGCAATTTCAATTCAATTAACAAGTACTTAATTTGCACTAAACTTTTGACATTGACATAAGAAACTGTCAAAATTTACTTCTTTTTTTTATAAACTAGTCTGTAACTTTGGTATGGATCAAAATTTATTAAAGATGTTATAATTTTTATTAAATATTTGACATAAGAAACTGTCAAAAAGTGTTAATGAGTAACTGAATATTTAACAAGACTCCACGAGAATAATAGATAATAAACTAAATTTCAGATTATAAACAGTCTGACTGTTAGAATAAAAGAAATGACAAAAATAGAACTGTGAAAAATCTTAACAGGTTTACTGACAGCTTATGTAACTGTGAAGTCTGTAACTTTGATATGGATTTAAATTAATTAAAAATTTGTATTTATGTGACCCTAATTTTGATTAGTTAAGTTTAAGTTGGACAGTGCAAGAGTACAATTTGATTAGAAGCAGGTTTATACGATCTGGTGTAGGTAATGTTTTATGGCAACCGTAGGGGGAGGCAACAAATTGATTAGTTGTTTAAGGCAATATAATGAATTAAGATTTCTAATGAGCTAAATATTGTGCTTGGTGATATTCGGTCTAGCGAAAATTACCTTTCTAACGAAATTTTTCTAGCGACACACTTTAGTTTTGAAGCATTGTCACTAGAAGCATCAATTTTGTCAAAACATTATTTTTTTCGAACGTTCTTAAAATTAAAGATTTTCAAGTGCTCCAGATATTTAATACTTATGTTTTTTATGTATTTCTCTTTTCAAAATGATTTTCAATAATATAATATAAATCTTTAAATTATCAGATTTATATTTATTGTATGCCTTCATATGGTTTTAATATGTTTGTCTTAAAAGATATTCTTTTGAAATATTTCCCTTTTTTTAATTACTTGTAAGCCCTTTTTTCAGTTTGTTTAAAGAAAATCAGATTTAATATTTTATAGGAACTACGCAGTATAGAAAAATTATGGAGTTGAAATAAATTTAAGAATACAAATCTCTTTTAAAATAACTTTTATTAGATTTTTCATGACTTTTCATAGAATAACACAATTTCCAATTCAAATTAACTTACATTTCAAAATATGGTTCAAAGATGAATAGCTATTTATACTCAGAAACGATTAAGATCGAGCTCAATTTAGACTTTCTAATGGACTCCCCGATAAACAGTGTTCAAAGTGATATCTATTTTTACTTTCTATCGTTGGAGAACTTAAGGTGGAAAGATTTTACTACGTGCTACGAAAAGATAGCCATCAAAGGAACCCCGAAAACCTGTTGAAATTGTCCTGTAGAGACACAGCCAAAACAATATCTTGTTTACACGCGGGAGTATAGCAAATAAAGCAAACTTTAGCTACGCAACACTTGACTCTGGGTAGTCACATATTCAACAACCTTTCAGTTACTGAATGCTATGAGATGGATTTTAGATTGTCCCACAACTAAACAGTTGCTTGGTAACAAAACAGTGCCAACGGACTAACGTTGTTCCGGACTCTCCATTTACACCAATCAACTAATCAAAATTGGTTTTTGATTGATAACCAAAATTGATATCGTTTTGTGCAAGTTCAATGTAAATAATTAATTTCCTTTGAGTTACTTAATATAAATTTTAATGTGGAACGTAAGAAAGAAAAACCAAATACCGAATCATCGAATAAGCAATAGCAATTAGGCTGGCTCTTAATTTGACAGAATTTTATAAAATAAGCAAAATATTAAAAAATAATAATAAATCAAATAACAAAATGATAATAGAATTTGGAAATTTTCAGAAAACTTACGTTCCACAATATTAAGCAAGCAATTATTGAACTCTTCATTACATTCATGAAAATTGTCTTCAATAATTTTTTAAATTGTTTCAATGGTGATTTGCAATATTCATGCTGAAAAGTTTTATGAAAATTAGCTAATCAGTAAAACAAATAAATTATTGTAACTAATTTCCTTAAAATTATTATTTATATATTATAAATTAATCATAAAATTAATTGTTCTTCTGGTGGTAATAAAAATTGTTAAGTTTTGTAAAGGTATTTACAGTATGTAAAAACCGTATTCGTACACCTCACTTTTTACATTAAAATCATGCATTTAGAATACGAATTTGAGATTACTAAAAAAAAAAATTTTTATATACATATAACGTATATAATACTTACAAAAAATTATTCAATCTCTTAGAAAATCAATTTCAGTCCAATTTTTTTTTCCAAAATTTTTAAAAATTTGTTGATCTACTTAGTTAAACTCTTCAATTGGTAAAATTTGCTTGGAATACACTCCATGATAAACTGATTCCGTCCAGCATTCAAGTTGATTTGGCGGGTAATTGTAATTAAAACACTGAGCATGTTTTTTAAAAAATAATTATATGCGCGTATTTTTTTTTTAAATTAACTACGCGCTGGTTTTAATATCAGTAAGGAGAAATAACTTGTTTACTGATAATATTTGATACATGAGTGGTGCACATCAGTCATCTGCTTGTTGAATAAAATAGATATGAAAACTGGATTTGACGACAGTTGTTATAAGGACATTGAAGCGGTTAGTTATATGGTCAGTTTCCCGCCACTCCAGCAGGAGAAGGTTTAAAATCCGCGCGTAGTTAAAAAAATTTAAAAAAAACGGGCAAATTTTTTTTTTTTTTTTTAAATATATAAATGTTTTAATTATAATTATACCCGCCAAATTAATTTCAATGCTGGATGGAATCCAGGTTATTGATTTTCTAAGAGATTGAATAATTTTTTGTATATACGTTATATCTCAAATTCGTATTCTAAATGCATGATTTTAATGTAAAAAGTGAGGTGTACGAATACGGTTTTTACATACTGTACCTAATCTCTAGTATATTTATTTTATTTCATTTTATTAAATAAATAATAATAAACAGAGAACAAGAATTTGTCAATCTTATCGTCCATCTTAATTCTAGAAATTTCTTTATTAGTAGAGAAAAACAACATAAAAAAATGCGCGCAGACTAGCTACTTTTCGAAGGTTTCATACACCTAGTATAGGTTTTATAACTGTGGACAGTTGTTTAAATATAAATAATACTTTCAGTAATAATACCCAACTTTTTAAAACGCCCTATAACGCCACCTGTTAGTAAAAAGCTTCTAATAGTTGACGCTGTCGGTGGAAAATATAAATGTATGTGTTCAATAACAAAAAATTATTGCTAGAAAATCTTATTCAAATAATTTCCATTTTCTATACTGTCAATTTAAGAGAATAGTACCGCCTAGCGGAGGATTAAAATTCGATGTCTTTTTTTTGTCAACATAGTAGCTAATAATTTAATTGTAAATATTTACCCAGCTGTATTAAAACTACCTATAGCAGAGTTATAATACACGGAAGTAAACTAGACACGCGAAAGTTAAAACAAGTTAAGAAAGGTAAACAAGTTAAGAAATGTTCATAGGGTTATTTTATAACAGATCTAAGAATTGGAATAAAATGATCAGCAGACAACTGTCAATTTTTACTTTCGCACTACACGATTTTTTAACATTCGATTGAAACGTTTTTTTAATATTCTTAAGTTGTTTTATTTCTCTTGCGTGTATTATAAATCACGCATTACACCGGACAGACAGTCAAAATGTGAACCAGAAAACAATTCTTAATTTTAAAAAATATCCCTAAAAAATCAGAGATTACAATTACATAAAAAAAATTTAAAGGTTCTTCTGCTGGTGGTGGTGGTGGACAATATTTAGGTGTTATTAAAATTTAATCGGTCAGTGACATTAATTTCACCAAAAAAAAATTTAAATGCGTGTAAATATTCTACATATTTCTTTTTTTTAATGGACAGAACTAATTTCCTTTACATTCTTTACATTTCATTTATATACACCATAAATTCGAGACCATATAAAAATCGATTTACCCAAATAACTTAATGAACTTTTTTATATTTTGAAATTCTTATAATATTTGTTTTCTTTACTTTCTTAGCTATATAATTCCAATTTAAAAAGATAATTAATCAAAATATTTATACTATATCAAAATATTTCTTTTTTTTATAACAAAACTCTTCTACCAAATGTGAAATATATGGAATTTTTGTCCGGAATTCCGGCATTGAATTATTGTGTTTTCTATAATTCTTTTGAAAATAATTTTATGAATGTAAGCGTTAATAAATTGTCTAAGGCTAAATCAATAATTAAGTTAAATTGTTAAATTAATGGGAAAATTTAAGATATAAAAATCGAGTGTGTAGGCATTGAAACATTCAAAATTACTACAAATAAATTGGATAAATTTATAAATTTAAATATTTTGTATATTTTTAAAGTGTTATATTCCACAGCAATATTACACACCCAGTTCATTTCCCGCATATAATTTCTATCAAAATAATATGTGATCATTAAATTTAGTTCTATTGCATTTTTCTGGTTGCAGAGATAGTGGAGGAAAGACCCTAAAACATAAATAAATCGTATTTTTTTTCTAGTACTTATTTGAAGAATTCAAGTGTCACCCAACGGACCAAAACGATTTATTTATTTTAGGTAGAGAGTTAGAAAAGTACACACAAAGCAATGTAAATATTTGAGTTATGGAATTGCAGCAATATTTAATTTAAACCATAAATGTATTTCTATGAAAATATATTTACTTTAACTGGAGTTTTAAAATTATTTAGCTTCTTATTTATCAATATTTCAAAATTTATAGAGTAATTCAATGATGAATGTTTTTCTGATATACTGTAGATGGCGCAAAGAGGTCAATTATTCATAATTCGCAATTGTATTTTCAAAATAACAATTTTTAAATCATTTCGAACTATTCTTTATTATAAAAATAATTAAATAATGGCTATACGAATTGTTAAACGCAAGTACAATAAAATCGTCTAAGCGTAATGATTCAAACCAATTCGACTGAGGTCGAATGCGACAAGTTTGGAGATAACGCAATTTTCGTTCGGCAAAAGCCGACGTCAATGCTAGTTAAACAAACTTTTTTATTTTCCAAAAATCTGACAATTTATAAAAATCATTTCTTTTTCATGTCCGTCGAAAAGTTGAAATTGCACTTCTGCGTGTTGCGTCCATCGTTACTTTGTGATCTTATACATTTCAACTTTTGTTTGATATTTGAATCCGTCTTCCTTACGTCCTTGCGTCCATCGTTAAGGAAATCATTCTATTTTCTAATACAACTTTATATGTTAACACTATTTTGTCTGCTCGTTTGAATTCAACGCTATTTGTCTGTTTGTCCATTACCTTTTGAAATTGTTATTCAACATAGTAAATGTCACTCTTAAGACATTGCGTTGGAAAGGTCGAAGTGTAGTATCGACAAAAATTTAAAAATCATTCGGTTAGGTGACGTTATTTTCCGCCCGAAAGTATAGAATAACGAGTCAATTCAAAACATTGTATAATTAATTGATATACTGTCAGTTTTATGTAATACGTTTTACACGCAAATTGACAGTTGTCAGATGTTTTTTGAATCTCAAAATTTATCATATAGTCAAATTGTTAATATACTTTTTAATGGTTGGTTGGTTGGTTAGTGGCTTGGTTAAAATAATTATACTTTTTAAGTTCGATACAACACTACCGAGTTTTGTGCTACTCTGTCTTGGCTTAGATACTTACATAATTATAATTTTTAATAATATTTGCAAAACATTTCGATATATAGCAAATTCAATTCTTACTGTTGCCATTCAAAATGTCCCATTAACATGAAACTAATGTCACTGTGACATTTTTAACATTAAATTCAACAAATTTTAAAAATATAATTTTCATAAATAAATTTCTTTGTTGGAATGGAAGTTTTTTTTGTGAAACATATGTTATGAATCAGTTTCGAGATACTATAAATAACAAAATTCAGATTTCGTTCTGGTCTTACCAGAAATATTTAATTTTTTTTAAAAAAAATTATGATAAATAGCATGTGCCATTATCGTCATAATATGTTTATAATATAAATTAAATTGTGATGCACAATCACAATTTTATAGATCCTTTTAAAATAATAAATTTTCATTTTGCTCATATTTTATTATAGCATTTTAAAATGCTGGTTCCAGGACTATGACAATATGGCGTGACACATGAACGTATAATTTTATTTATATAAAAAAAAGGGAGAAAGTGAAATATAACCACAAAAAATTACAAATTAAATATATAACATTTTAATAAACTTAAGTAACATTATATTTTGTTATCAAACTAGAACAACAATTTATTAAAGTCCATGGAATTTTTTTATGGTATTTTAGTAGCCAAACATAATTATGTTTATGTACCGTAAAAAATTAACTAATGGACATTAATATATGAATAAACAGTTCATTCTAAACACTAAGAAATATAATTCTTTTACATATAATTTAAATCTAAAAAATTTAAGTAGCTATCATTTAGATCGTTTAAACGAAATGTTACCCAGCGCAATTTACGTGCTTTACTTGTACTGCCGTTGAATTAAATTTGTATTTGTTATTTTTTTTATGAGATATTTTTTAATGGATGTAAAAAAAAGGTGAAAAACGTGCAAAAATAATAATAAAAAAATCTTATTTTAAAGAATGTTTTGTTTACAAGTTTTTTATATTTGACACGATTTTTATGTTTTCGAAAATAAAAACAACAAAAAATTAGATCACAATTTAGAGTATGTTAAAAATTGTTAAACGAAATCTAGAATTAATTGTAAATTCATCGTTAACAAAATTGACTTTAAAGTTTTGAATTTACAAATTTAACATAATACAAAGAATTTAATTGAATTTTTGGATGAATTAAGAAATTTTGAGTGAAAAGAAACGTTCACTCTTAAAGATGCGATAACGAATCTACTCAGGTCTTTTTGATACGAAAATCCTTCGGAGAATAGTGGGCCCCAATTAAAGATAATTGGCAGTGCTGGATACATTACTATAATGAAATTTACATTGCATATTTACAACTAGATTTTCATGCTTTCTAACTTCTTCTGCAACTAAAAATTCACTAGTTTATCTATAACTAGATTTTAAAGTTCTTCTTACTCTTTTACAATTAACTCAATAGATAACTAGAATGATTTAGGTTATAATTTGAATAACTATAACTAGAACTAGCTAGATAATTAGTCAAACTCACTAAACTCTTATTCTAGTTCAAGTCGAATATTTTTTCCAATCTAAAATTTGTCTCCAACATTATTTCCACTAAAACTATCTAGTCAAATATTTTAACTAGATTTTTAACTAGAAATCTATAGAAGTTACAATTCCAGTTAAATTTGAGCTAAATCTAGTTGAATGTCGAACAACCGTATTCCAAAATTTGCTTTATCGCACTATGACCAAGGCTTGGAGTTGCGAGAGTAGAGCATTTAGCTAAGCGAGGAGTTTTTATTTTGTGTTTGCATATTTTAATCTACATTATACTTTCCATTTCACTCTGAATGTACCTTACGACTCGTAATCAGACTGTAGAGCCTGTACAATTTATTGATATTTATTACCACTCAAATTGGCTACCACGCACTAAATGATATAAAATATCAAATTAAAATATTATGAATCATAAATTTATTGATTTATTTATAGGGTAATAGTAAAATTACCCATTTTCGACTTCCATCGTTATATGTCCCACGTGAGACGTGAACTCACACCAGAATCGTATTTACAAAACCATTACGCACCAAAGATTCTAAAATTTCGAAACTTTAACTCTCTTCACAAATAAGTAGTTAATTTTTGACATATTTGAATGTCAAAAATTGTAAAATTCATTTCAATTAAATATTCATAAATTTCCGTATATTATAATAAGAATAACAAATTTAATCAGTGATAATCGTTATTAACTCGTGAATAATACAAAACATCACAATGCAAAGTTTTATCCTGCTAAATATCGTAATTTTTAATAATTTTTTTTTTTTTTTAATTTATAATCTAAAAAGATCTCTGAACAATTCCGAACAAAGAAAGCAATTGTTTTGTTAGCATATTTGCTAAATTCACATACAAAAACCGCTGTATAAAAAAACAAAAATATTTTTAATATACAATTTCTGCATAGTTTTTTTTTGACTCTTCATTTGTGAATCTCTGGTAAAATCAGCATTTAATGTGCGCCCTGAGTAAACTTTTTCAGATATTATAGATGCAAAAAAGAAACGTATATATAAAATGAAAAAAAAAAAACAAGTATTTCTATTCGGATGGCGTACCGTATGGCGCTATTTTATAATAATTATAATATTATTTTATTTTTAAATCATTTATTACGATAGAGTTCACTAAAACTTATATACATAGAACAGAGATAGGAATTACTTTAATGTGAGGAATATGTATTTTAAAAATTAAGCAAAGTAAACAGTATTGCAATAGCTGTCAAATTCCATGCATACGATTAAAGATTAGGTTAGGTTTATGTAGATACCAGTGTCTCCAAATCAATTCGACCACTGTATAGACATTTGTGATATATCCTTAAAATTAGGAGCCCCCTCCAAAGATGTATACTTTCAAAAAAGTATGGAAGTTTTTGAGCGAGTTCAACGGCAGGACCATTGGATCCATTTAAGCCGTGTTCGAAGTAACGAAGTCTAGATCGAGCTATAATTGCTCTTCTCTTGATATTCGCACATTCTGTATACGTTGTTAGGAGCTAGTCGAATTTTAAGTACAGATGTTGTTTCAGGTTGCGAGCAAGAACGTGGTTTACTCACTGCCCGTTATTGTTTGTGGGTACTGCATAAATCTGCGTTCGTTGACCTTATAGATTTATGAGTTCTTTGGACACCCTATTACCTGGACCACAGATCCTGTAGTTTTGCGTTTGTGGATTCTTTACTTCCCATTTAGCTGTGGCTCATGATATACCACTGAATCAAATTCAGTTTAATGCATTAGGACTAACTTATTTTGTCACGAGATTATCTCTCTATAGTTACTCATAATTATTGCAGCTGTCAGTTTGATTTAATACGAATTCCACGCACAAATTGACAACTGGCGGATATTTAATGAACCAAGTTATTATAATATCAATTTTTATAATAATTATGATAATTGCTGTCAATTGACTAAACTGCAACTTTTCCAACACATTATCTAGATTTAATTATTAATTATATTTAGAATTGTAACGAAAATAAATTGACATAAATTGATAGTAACTTTCAGTTTTCTACCAAGAGATGGCACTCATTACCTTATGTTAATTAACAATACCGGCGTTTTGGTTTATACAATATAATATTAAAAGTTAACCTATTGAAATTATTATATATCGAGAAAATAATAAAATCTACCAATTTGTAATTTGCAAAACACGCACGCCAAATATGGAAAACAACTTTTATTTTATTTTCATTTTTTATTATATTATATTATTTTATAAACGTTTTGCCAAATTAGGAGGAAATGATTGAGAAAATAATTATAAATTTCATCTTCGTCATCCAAACAAACAGTAAAGTACCGAATAATAAAAGTAGATTGCAATATTAATTTTTGTAATATAAATATCAGAGGGGATAGAGTGAACTTATTGATGATGTTCGTTGTGGTTACCTAATTTCCGGGTTATTGTAAAAGAGGAAGAATGGTTTTTTTTCTTTATTGGTTTTATGAATTTTCCTTTTGCTCTTCCGATATACATAATGGATTTCTTTTAGTTATTTATGTAATGTATGCGCGTGAACCACTTTTATGTGCTGCACTAATATAAATATTTATTAATATGTAATTCAAAAAAAAATAATAATTTATGTTTATTTAGGGGGAATTTATAGAAAAAAGATCATCAAAAGAAATTTAGAATTTTATGGTTTTGTCGTCAAAAAATGTTTTCCCTGTTGATTAGCGTTTCTAAATAAGTATAGTTAGATTAAACACGAATTTCAGGTTTTCAGTAAGTAATATCAGTAAAATTTTAAAAGTAAACAACGTATACTTATTATACAGTAGCACTAGAACAATTCTCTAGGTAGGCTGCAGGAATGAGAATTTATATAGTACTTAAAGGTAACATGATGGTTGGTTAGTTTGTGGGATTAGTGGCTAATGCAATCGTCATACTGAAGACCCATTAGCAGTTGTACCCCCAATTGATCAGGCTGGTCGTCATCAGTTTACCTCTCTCCCACAGTTTTGTCATAAAATAACATTCTAAGGTATTTTATTCTTCTACAACGCACAGACGAACAGCGGCACAAAATGTGTTCCAAAAGATATTCATCTTCGCAGCCCCTACAGATAAGAGTTTTGTGTAAGCCATACTCTTCTTTCCTAAGTAAAATGTGGTTAGAAGCAATATACATTCGAGCCATTGGTTTGTTCCCAAATAGAATATTCTTTGTTTTTGTTTTTTTTAGCACATGGTTCACCCGAAAAAGATTTTGTGATAGCATCACGTACTGGTTTCCAACCTCTAAGAGTATCTTCTTTTTCGGTTGAAAAAATTGTTTTTTTTTACAGGCCTACTGAGATATAATTGATCGAAATTGACAAATCAGAGATAGGGAGAAATATAAATATAAGAGATATATCTGTGATACATTCAGTACTGGGTTCAACTAATAACCGAAGCTTCGATGCCACTTAAACTTGATTTAGCTTTAAATAGTAGTACCAGTTACCATTAATAAAAATTTACATTATGCAAGTCATTGTTATTTAAGATTGAAAAATCAGAACGGTTGAAACCATTTGTGTCACGAAACCTCTATAATTGAGGCAATAACAAGCAAAACAATATCATAGGTCACAGTTTAAGAAGATCACATCTAATTAAATATACTACCGAAATTTATTTACGTACAGTCTCGTCACGATATCAAATCAAATTATCAATAATTGATTCAATAACTTTACAATAGGTAATTCGTAACTAACATATTAAATAATTTATTTGAAACAGTCACTGGTTCGTTAAAACTTAAAAGTCTATGATTCAGCAACAACTGTTAATAATATTGAAGAAAAAATATATTGATATTAAATAAACTAATATTTTAGATAAAATTTGTAATAACTTTTACGTACAGTTTTGAGACTTTTCTATTAAAATCGACTCCACATTCAGTTTAGTATAATTTGACTCGTTAGGTATTGCATTTTATCACGAAATGGAAATAACATTTTATTATTTTATATTTAAATCTTTAAATTACCCTTGATTTGACCTTTTCTAATCAATATTTCATATTGTAATTTGTTGATTATACTTAAAATATATTTCTATTTTTTTTAAAATTGATGACTGGACAAATACAAATTATATGCTAAATAAAAATTAATTTGCATATTTAAACACATTTTATTAATTTAAAATAATAATTAATAATAATAATTTGCATTTTATATTTCAACAATATTTCAATTGTATTTTTTATTATTTCATTAAGTTATAATTTAATATATTTAAATTTATTTTTATTAATCATTTATAATTAGTCATCAATTTTTTTCTAGATAAATTAATGCGACAGAATTTCTGTTTTTTATAATAAGAAATGGAAAAAAAAAACTGTTTTATATATTTTTTAATTGCAATATTTATTTATAATTTTCTATTTAAAAATATATATAATTTTCTTTGTAAAAATAGAAAAAGTCAAAGAACTTTAATATGACTCCGCAATCATAATAATTTATTCTATACTTATATGTTTCTATATTTCTATGTAGAATACTTATCTGTAAAAACTGCAGTATTTAAAAAAAAAACTACTAATCTAGGGGGTGCAGATAACACGTAGTTAACAGTGCTTTGTATAAAATTACAGTGTAAACAATGTACAAAATGTAAACGCAACTAGTTTTCTTCTTAAGAAAACATATGAAATAAAATTTGACAGTTGAAAAAATTTCAGTGTTAGTTCCAAGGTCAGTGTCAGTTAACATAACCTAGGAATAAATAAATTACCATAACCTATGAATTAACATGACCTAAGAATAAATGAATTAACATAACCTTAGAAATCAATTGAATTCATTAATTAAATAATCGATATTATATTTATATATTTAGGAAAGGAAGTACAATTATTTTAATATTAATTAAAGAAGTACGGGTCACCAGTAGACTAAATAGCAGGAATTGACTAATTCTTAACGGTAATGTGCGCACAACGCTGTTTTTAATAAATCAAGAATGTATTTTATATAATACTTCAACCATTTTGACATGATATACATATTAGGGACAGGTCACAAAATAAACTTGTGGTACGAAATTCTATTCAAATCGGATAAATGAATCCCACCCGCACATTAACATCGATGCTTTTATAATATCAAGAATATATTTTATATATAATAAATAGCTTTGAGCCTCTGAACCTTAAAGACTACCACCAAAATTTTATTCTATTTTAGGAAGGACTCACGGATCTAATCAAGTAATACATCAACTAGAACTAGACTGTGTTAAATTTCATTCAAATCGGTTAAGAACTTTCTATGAAATATTGTAGCGTCCAGACCTGAAATTTTTATTACAGTCCATCACAAAACTTCAGAATTCTACCATAACTACTCGTAAAAAAACATGTTTTACTTGTCTTTAAGGACTTCAATTTTTCTTTATGTCATCTTTTCTAGAAATTTACTAAAGTCACGTTCAAAAAACAATTTTTCTTCCCTATTTTTTTCATTTTTTTTTTTTACTTTAAAATCCTTACAAATACTATTAGAATAAATTGAATGTAAAGTACGTTTTTATATATAAAGAACAAGGCAATTTTGTCCTCCTTTTCACACAAAGGAATATTCCTGGGAATTAAAGGAAATTTTGAAATATCAATTTTTTTTTTACAATATTTATGTAGGTCTGAGTATATAATGCAAATAGGGAGTGATAAGTATAAAAATTCTTACAGTTTTATAATGGAGTGGCATTTAATATTTATTAGACTCTTTAGTTGACATAATAAAAAGAGTTTATTCTAATTTTTTTTATTGAGAAATGAAATATTATAATTCAACTTAAAAACTTATATAGCTATTTAGGGAAGTGAAGCCTGTAAATAAGAATATTTATTCAATTTCAAAAGCAATTTGAAAATTTTGGTACGTTTGGTTTACTGAAGATTTGTTTGGACACAAATCCATCGAGATCAATAAAAGCATTAAATGACCGGACATTTCGATACTAAGTAAACTACACCTATTCAATGTAACGAATTTTATTAAAAGACCTAACAATCTTGGGGAAAGTAAGAGAGCATATACTAAAATCTAGACAATTTAGAAATACGGAATTCAGCAATGATAATGGGTGATACTATTTAGAGATCTGATTGGTTGAAGGATGATAAACGATAATGTTAATGTTATGGTTATATCTATCTATGCGATTTGGTGTTTTCTTATATAGATTAACACAGACTGACAGTGTTTCCAATACTAATATAATTAACAGTCCGTTGATGGATGCAAATCTGTACTTAGGAGGATATATATATACTTAGGATTAGGACAATTCACGGTTTTCTATTATTCACAATCACATTAAAAACAGTGTTTTCAATACTAAAAATTATAATTAAAGTTTAGATTCAGAATACTGAATATTATAGTAACACTGTTTCAATTCATATAAATCAATGGAATAATAAGCAAAATTATCAGGGATCTATAACTTAATTTTTTTAATTAATAACAAACTGAAACGGACTAGGTTTTGGTTCATTAATTGGTAAAAGTAACCAGTCTCTTACACCTATCTAAGAATTCAATTAGCGCTGCAGCACTATTTTGATACCAATCACTCGTGAACCGTCGCTAGAGATGAGTTACTTGGAGTTGTGTAGATCCAACTCGTGTCGTTCAGAAAGTGCAACGTTTTCGTAGGCCGTTTACTACCTAGATCGTTAAGATCATTTATAATTCGTGGTTACCAAGATAACTGGTATACTGGGCTGGATAACTGGACACTTATTCCAAGATAACTGGGCCTGATACTTCTATGCGAAATTTATCTCTTCTTTAAAGCTACGCCAACATTAGTTGTACGGAACGCCTAGTTTAATAGACGCATGCTCCCCGATTGGCGAATGTCCCTTATACACCGACTATTTTGCTATGGATGTAGGTTATTAGTTTTTCCTTTTGGCAATGTTTTCCATAATTGAAATTTGAAATTTTCAAATTTTTAGTTATTGAATTTTCCTTCTCAAATTTCTGTTCATTTTGTTACATTTTCTGAATTAACCAATTTCCTTTTACTAATTTAAATTTTATTTGTAATTCTTAAGCACATAATCATCATTAAATTATCAAACAATAATTCAATTTTTCAACAGTTCCTCATTTTTAAATAGGAAATTGCAATTTGTTAACTTCATGTTTATGTATACAAATTCAATAAAAAACCATCTTTTATTTATTCTTATTACTTAAGTCACTGAATTTGTATTGTGTTGTAAAAGTTATGCTAGTACATTACAGCATAAATTTAATTACCCTTCAGGCTAAAACTGGAAACGAGTAAAACACAAAACAAAACTGAACTAAATTCAAAGCAAAGGTAAATATGAAGAAGAAAAAAATTGGTTATACAACCTTGTACAAAAAGAATTTCCCACCATTAACAACAATTATAATTTTTGTGCCATAATTTTTTTTTCTATCTCAAAGATAAAATCTCATTAAAGCATAACATCATTTTTTTTTAGAAACAGATCTAAACCTCTAGAATTTTTTTTTTTTTTTTATAAACCTTCACTTGACAATAAATTTAATTCGTCTTGTAAAAAATTCTAGCATGCAACGCAAAAAATTGTGTTTTTTAAAGTTATTATTATTGTTGACTATGGACTGTAAAATTATTGCATCTCATCAACATTATTATTAAAAAAAACCCCAGAAATGAATTAGCTATAGAAAAAACACTTTGAATTATGAATTAACATACAAATCATTTTGATGTAATGCGCTAGCACGGGCTAATTTTTGATGTTTGTTAATACAGCAACACAGACCATAAGGAAATTGTATGTAAACGCGTACTTATATGTAAAATAAAAATGTATTTAAATAAGAAATTACTGAAGAGGAAATTACCTTCAAGTAAATCACCATCGCATGCGCATGTGGTGCACTTACTGTGATGGCCCTCCTAAAAGTAAGGTAGACACGATTCGATAAATGGTAGATTTAATAAATTAAAAATTCATATTTTTATAGTTTAATATCAACAAAATCTCTAATTATTGTTTATTATTGTTTTTATAGGTTATGTTAATTTTTTGAAATCTATATAATTGTAAAAATTCACACCATTTGAATTTTCTGTAGATTTTCTGTTTCTTTATGAGAATTAGGACTGTAGAAAATGAAGAAATAATATAAAAAAAAATAAACAATATTTTACTACATAAAATGCAATAATGCCATATAAATTTGAAGCATAATTTATTTGTCTGTATACGTTGTTTGTTATGGAACTATTTAGAAGTCAAAGATGTTAGGAGAAAATTAATATAGAACAAAAATTCCATGGCAGGAATGAAAAATGGAAAATATAGAAAAATCGAAACCAGATATTCAATAACAAGAAAGCCAGCACTTTTGAAATAGATTTTCCTTATACAGTTCATGTTTTGCAGAGGTGGCTTTACGCCTATCAATCCCTAAAATATGGGGTCGATAGGCTTAGTGGGTAGTGCGATATACTGTGATGCATTAGATCCCGGATTTAACTTTAAACCGATGCATTGATTTCCCTTTCAGCTTCAAACGAATACTACAGAAATAAAAAAAATGCAATTTGAAATTGTAATTTTAAGAGCGGGGAAAAATACTAACGGTTGAGACAATTTGCTGGCAATTGCTCAGTATTAAAAGCCATATTTAGCTTGTTACAATTAAATGTTTCTTCACTAAAGGAACTTTTTTAGTTCGGAATCAGCATTTAAAATTAGTAGATCCAAATTATAATAAAATGTCAACAAACCATTTTTAGGAGGCCATTGTTCAATTTGAGCTGTAGCTCTATTTGCAAGAGAAGAACTGTGTATTGAAGAATGACGAATAACGACGACGAAGATAACGAAATTATCTCTTAGTCTTACCTATCAAAGGTGTATATGAAAATATCAGTATAGAGTCTGTATCTGTAGCTATCTATCCGGGACTAAATAGGAATTATAGACTTGTAGGATTTGGTAAGGATACCAATCGTGAATCTGTTAAAGGTTTCTAAAACCGCGAGGTTTTAAGTAATATAATGGGATACACATGGGTCAGATAATGGCCTAGTGTTTGTGATCGATGGGCTACTACGTAGATCCTTTTAAATAACTAATTACAAAAACATTGTTAATTTAAAAAGCTTCTACAATTTCCTAAGTAAAAAACAAAAATAGGCCAAAAAAACAGCCCAATTTTTGTTGTTTCTGTTATAATTAATATTAAAAATTTAATTATGCAGCATTTAATCCTTATGTATATAATGTATAAAAATCGTGGTTTTCAAAATGTAATTCATTTTTGCAATTCTATTTCCTCAAATTATCTGTCTTTTTGGAAATCTGTCTGCTATCATCATTGTAACAAAATCAATTATAATATAAACTCAGTTTTACATTTCTATTTCCTATAATTTACTAATGATATTTGCAGTAATTCTTATTAAATTCATCAGCTAAGATTGTTTTTGTACAAACTATTTCTTTATATAGAAACCTACTTTACACTGGAAATATAATACTTAATTTATTAATAATATAATTATATTTTCAGATTCAAGATAATCTCAAATCCGTTGAAACGTTGCACTTCTATAATGAAATTACTAAACATTGCAAATAAATCATTTCTAAAAATATATTTTCTTACAAATGTATGTTTACTTTTAAAGTCATGTTTTAATTGCCTTTTTTTTTTTATAATTTATCTGTAAAAAATTATAAAAAGTATTGAAATTAAGAAGTTTGTTGAAAGTACAGCTTAACATTGATCTTCTTAAAAGATATCGAGTCAAAATTAACCCGCAGATCACAGCATTACAAAACGGTTTTGAACAAATCTATTTTAGTGGAAAAGTTTGTAGCCTAATTGAATACGTGAAGAGAAAGATAGACCTGATGGAAGTAGTATTAATTAACGAGACGTTCAGTTAATTCAGTGCCATTAAACTAAAATATGTGTAAAAAAAAGAAAAGTCATATAGGTCTTCTCACGAATCATTGGATGATTAATAAGACACAATTGATGTTCTGGTATTTTAGTGACTCCAGAGAGTGTATAAAGGACATTACGAATGTATACTACAATGGATCAGCTGCGATCTCTCTTATGTGACGTTCGAATGTTTAATCTGCACCCTTCCCAATCTAACATAACCTAAAACAAATTTCATTTTGAAAATTGCTGACTTTTCCTAATGAAATTAGGTAAACAAATATGAATTATATAAAAGCTTAGAATTATAAAATTGTATATTAAATTAGGCTTTTATTACCGAAATAACGAAAAAAATTACTTTACTTTCCTACACCGACAGTATGAGCATCATTGATGATATCATTCTCAGCAATGACGACGTAAATAGGAAAATACGTTTTGCAACTTCCAAATCTAATAATTGTTCCATTTTTTTTTCTGTTTTAATTCACAGATATTTTCCACGAACCGTAGAACCATTAAAGACTAGAAAATTTATATTATTTATTTTGTTGAAATGCGTGCAAAATAAAAAACGTATTGACTATTTTTATTGTATGACTATTTTTGGAATAATACTTTAATTTATATACAAAATTCAAATAAATCGTTTTAATATTTATATATGGAAAATATTTTATATTAAGAATGATGACGCATTCATTTTTGATTGGAATTATACTTAAGTTACAAGTAAAAGAACAAAATAGTTTTATGGATGAGAATTCGTAGTATATTTTAGCGTGTTTATGGCGTCGTCTTGTAATAAGTAAGTAAAATTTTTTTTTTCTATTTTAATTTAAAAGACAAAAAATTATAATATAATTAGTTAGAAGACGGAATTTTATTAAAGGTTCAATAAAATGGTGACTTTCGATAAGGTCAGAATGAGAATGAATTTGAGGAATTTTAATTAAATATATATGCTAATGTGGGCAAAATGATTTTTAATTAAATATATAATTTAATTGGATTATTTACATACTTCCGAATTTACACTAACGAAATATATTTCCTAACTTTATATAAGAAAGGTCAAAAATAGTAAGTATTTGAACCTTACATTTTACTTAAAACGTTAAAACATAATAAAATTTAAAGGTAATACAAATTGTTTAAATCAGAAATATTAGATGTGAGACACCAAACACTAATTTCGTAAAAAAAAGTCCGAACCAATGATTAAAATTCTGTTAAAGCACAGACTGACTCAATTGAGATTAAGTTAGGTCGAGGTCGAGGGTGCAATTAGTTGCCCTGAAAATTCATTCGTATTGTAGAAATCTGTTATTTTTCAATACTTATAGCAAAGTATTACTAAATTTGCAAACTATTACGAAGTATTGCCCGGGTACTAAAGGTTATTTCAAAACAGGTCACAAAATCTTATTATTACTGAAAATTCTCTCGTAGAGAAGCTATATATTTTTTTCAATATTGCAGAGTATTTATTATAAACAAATTTTGGAGTGGTTGCAGTATTGTAGAGTATTTCAAAGTATGCTAGGTAGACTATTGCAGTGTGCTATACAGATAAAATATATTACTTAACTGGTTGCTCCCTTGGGTACCTATATGATTATATGGTTACACAAAAGACTGGTAATATGACATCATCAATCAATAGTAATATAATTTTTGTAAATTATATAAAAGGAATAGAACATATTCTGAGCTTGTCTGGTAATGTACCAATTCAGATGTTTCAGTGATTGTCACAATGTTCGGGGTTTAAATCAAGATTCGTAAAGTTGTATATGTATCGAAAAAGTAAAAAAAAAAATTCTAAAATAAGTATCAATATTTTTGACATTCAATTATTTTGATATGTCTTAAAATAAATTATGACTCCTTCTTCACTACATTTTACGCTATCTTTAAATTTTACGAAATTAAATTAATTTAATTGATATAAATATATTATTATTTTATTTGAATTCATATCATTTATATTGATAATAAAAATTAGTTAACTACTTAATAAGTGGACAAAATTCTTAGTATATTTATAACTTCTTTAAAAAATAGAATAAGTTTAAAAACATTGATTATAAAAATACTTTATCATTAATATTAGTCATTTTTACAAAAATAATTTTGTTGAACTCATAATTATTTGATTAAATAAAAAAAAAAAAACAATTTATTAAAAATATCATCCGGTCGACCAATAACTGATAAAACCAAAATTGAAATCTCTAAAAACCAAAAAAATAAAACTGATATAATTTTATAATTTCCCACACTTTTTCTTACTTGTCAGACCGCAGATGTTTTTCATAAAAATATAGTTATACTAAAAAATTCAACAGATTTTCAACACTTGATAAGCAAAATAATAACAAAATAAATCATAAAATTTTAATATTTTTATTAAATATAATAAAATAAGTAAATAATATATAAATAATAATAAAAATTTAAATATTTACAAATCTCATTGGTTTTATTTGTTTTTGGAAACAATTTGTTTTAATCCCTGCTAATTTTTTACAAATACAAATTTATCATAGTTTAAATAATAGTAATTAAAAATATTTTAAAAGATTTATGATACTTATGACCGATTTCACAGTAAAAGCTTAAGACTTTATCATAACTTAACATTTGGTTTAACTTATTTTTTGGTTTCAGTGAGGTTTAACTAATAGAAAATAGAAAATAAACGCTTATACATTCATTTAAAAGTTATTAGAAAGCTCATTTTCCTCCATGTTATAAATTTATATTTTTATTAAAAAAACACAAAAAATACAAAATTTTTATAGTTCATTTTCATTTTCATTCACAATTACATTATTTTCAATTATCATTCACAATAATTGATATTTTGTTTAAGCTTGACAAACCAGTGAGCTTAAGTTGCAGGCTTAAGCTACACAATCGGTTTAGTTAAGTTTAAGCTAAAGCTTTCACTATGAAATCGGCCATTAACTTTAAATTTGAATTAAAGTGAATTAAAAGCTAGACAAGAAGACGCTAAAATTAAAACTAAGTCTATAAATTTTGGTACCGAAAATTCAAATTCTATAAAGTAAGTAATTCAAAAATTTGTTAATGATTCCAATGAGTCCAGCTAAACAATTCCAATTCTGCTATGATGTGATGCATTATTTCCGGGGTTCAACTCCATACTGAGGCATCAATATCAGTATAAGTTGACTCAGCATTTAATGATTATATATATACACCAGCATAATAAAAATTTTGAATAATTGTGATTTTGAAAATTGGGAAAATGCTAACAGTTGAGATCTAATTTTTTTAAATGTTCTAAAATGAGGAATGAAATGGCGCAAACATATACTAAACACCTCAATATCAAGTGTTTAGTAGTGTAAATGACATGTCATTGTAACTATAGAAAATAGTTAATATTAAATTAAGCTGAATTTGAAAGCTACAGACGAACAGAACAAATTCAGAAAATCATCCTACTAAATTTGAAATTTTCAAACTTTGAAGTTTATGGATTTGGTATTATATATAGAAACATTTGAAAGAGTTTGAGAAATTGAAATCGTAAAATTGTCATAGGTTAATTGAAATCCATAAATATCGGAGCTTGGATTAGTTTTTATTTTGATGCTTACAAAATTTATCCATAGTGTTTTTCTGGCAGTTGATAGTTTTTCTTATAATTTCCATTTAGTGTAACCAATCCAACTTTAAACAAAAATTTAATTAAGTATTTTCTTCCTTTAATTTATAAATATCTTATAACAAATATTTCTTAAAGAATTCAGAATAATCATAAAAAAAAATACTTTTACATTGCATTTTTTTCTTAACTCCCCACAGTCAATGGCCTGTCGGACAACAAAGTAAATTTTTATGTCGTTGCTATTCTCGATATTTTATCAGAAATTGAAGTATGTACTTAGATAGAAAAATTATAAAATTATTATATATTTTTTTTTTAATGGAAAACTAATGTAGTATATATAAAAAAAAAGATGAAATATTTAACAACTTTCAACTGGGTGTACAAAAAAGACAAGACAAGAAATAATTATGAAATTGACTTGAATAGATAAGAAAATGATTTAAGAGGAAATTGTTGTGCTTGTTTCTGTGACAGAGAAATAGGGAAATGCAAGATTGCGTTTTTTTTTTATCATTTTATTTTTGTTTTAATTTTATATAATTTCTTGGTAATGTTCTAGAAATAAGAAACTACAATAATTATAATAATTTTGCACTTAAACATTCAGTATTTATACAAATGAATCTTTATAGAATTGAATTTTCAGGCTATTACATTTAACATAATATTTATCTAGTCTAGCAACATTAAGTTTAAATACAATAGTCGCAAAATGGCTCCCATTACAGTAGTCAAATAGTATACAGTAAAGTAAGATTGATCTCCGAATCAGAGATATTGAGAGCCCGACCTATACGCTTGGTCCTATTGGTTTGTATTTACAAGGAAATTTAGTATGAAGTCAGTCAAATCTATAATTATCCCTGTTTTAAGTTGAGTTAGATTTAATAGAACAATGTTATTGCAATTTATGTTGCTAATTTAGAAAATATAATTTATTGATGGCACTTTTTAACAATTTCTTAGACACATTCTTCTCGAAACTGTTAACAGATGAACTCTTTATATCGTTTTGCACTTGCAATTATAAATCGCAGCTCACTTGCAAATCTAGCAATAAGTTTTTTCTTTGTTATACTGAATTAACCTCATTCTTTCTTTTTTACATTATGTCCTCAAGACATTTAGACATTCAATATTTTCCTGCTCTAAGGGTTCTGATATTTTCACAAAATGCTTCTTTCTCTAAATTTTTAAGTCGTCATTTTTAATTAATTTAGAGGCCAAAATAATGAACCAGCAAATAGGATGTCTTAATAATAAGATATTGCTCAGTTGGTTGGGAATACTTCTGAATATTAATGTATATTAACATTTCGAGATGAATCTCTAGTAATAATCTAAAAAAGAGACTTTATCTCAGTGACTAAGCCTGACCTAAAAAAACTAGCTTTATCTTAAACGTGTAACCTATTCCAAGTTGAGGTTAATCTAATAATTTTACTGTCCTATATTCATTTTATGTTTCCAATTATACTTTTCCCGTATTAGGACCTATTTTCTTCGAATGAAGATGTCATTATTTCAACATAGCTTTAAAGTTAGTTCAAAACTGGTAATTGATACTCAATCAATTTTACTTAACACAAAATTTATTCAATTTTGTCAAATTGTTTCATGTTATTGTCATCTTTACCATGATTTTCTTATTTGTATACAATGTAATTCAACATCATTTTGACAATCAAAATATTAAAATAGAAAATTTTCATCAGTATCTCTAAAAAAACAAACCAACAACAATGTTGTCGTTAACATAACCACAAAACAAAAAATATTTAAGATAGTGAATCATTCAATTGGTAAATGTCACAACATATTCCGCACCTTTTTTTTTTTTGCACAATTCCGCATTTCATTATTTTTTTTGTTCATTTCTTTCAATACGTATTGCAATTTTTCCTTAAATGAAGAAAATAGGAATTTTCCATCAATAAAATTTTTCTATAAACGTATAGATTTCCACAAAGTTCATATTATTTATGGTTTTTATAATCTTCGTATATTATTTTTTGATTCTAGATTTTCATCACAACCTAAATATTTTTATAGTTCGATCGAATGTTGGTGCTGTTTGTTATTGGTAATATTTCTTTTCACAATTTCTTTTTTTTTTTTGTTGTTGGTGTTGTTTGTAAATATATATTTACAATAAATAAATTTTATGGTAAACCACAAATAAAAGATATTGAATTCAAAGTGAAGTTACAGTTCAAAATCATCAAAATACAAAACAAAAACTGGTTTATTTTACAATAAATTTTATGATATTAATTCACTTTACATAAGTATATAAGTTACAAAATTATTAACACCAAAAAATCCTTTATATTAATGGCATGTCTGCCCCGTCTGGCAAGTTCGTTATCAAGTTTTTTAACAGATAAAATCTTTAAAACTTTCTGGTGTTCAAAGCTCAAAAGGATTTTGTATAAAATATGGAAAACATAACATGGAAATGGGTTTTATCTGTTCATCTATTTATTCGTTGTTAAATTAGTTGAACGACAGTTCGAAAGAACGCAATTTGTCTTGTTAATGTATATGTAATTATCCTAATTTTGGGTTAGCTTAGTGAATACTCAGTGAATTCTACTCTTATCAACCATTTAACATTGGATTGGACTAAATTGAAGAGGGAAACCGCTAGGGGTTCATGCACGTATGCCAGAATTAGGTCCATTGTATCCTTCTTTACACATGATACGGTGACTGGCTGACCCAGCAACCCATTCGACCGAATTTGACCATTCACCAGTTAACATTTAATAATATAAATATTAAACCCAGATAGTTGTAAAGATAAAACAGAAATTATTCTAAATGGCAGGATGATTACTTTACATTTCTTTCGTTAGATGGCACTGTAAGAAAAACAATTTTTAGATGATATATTCTATATATAACAACATAGCAATACAAATGTGAGGAATCGACATTATGTCGAAAATCAGCTTTCGGTTGGTAATCATCAGCATTCAAAACGTTATAAGTATGAAAATACTACATAAAAGTTCAGCTGCGCTTTAAACGAAATTGATTAAAAAGTCAAAAACGTATCAAAAGTTGAATCGCAGTAATTATATTTTTAAAAAAAATATATTTCTTTGCAAAAAAATTTTGTATTTCATTGATAATAATTATTTTAAGGTTAAGAAATGGTTGATCATAACTCATATAACCAACAAAAACATTGAATATAATAGACGAAATTGTTAGGAGGTTGTATCATAAAAATTTTATGAAGATCATTAAAATAAAAACTTCTAATTTTTTTTGTTGTAATAATTAAATTGAAAGTTTTATTTAGGTGTGCCCGGCAGATTTTAATTTTATATTTTTTGCGCAATACTTATAGAAGAAATAAACGAAAAAATTTGTTTCAACTTTTATTAAAAAGGTCTAAGATGAGGTCTAATATGAATTGAATATGATGAAATAGCTTTTTTATAATTATATTTTCTAGGTGGTTGAAATCTTTCTTGGATTTTTTCAATGGATGGTGAGTTATGGAGCTGGAGAATGAAAAATTTAGAAGAAATTTATAGAAAAGTTTTTGTTAAGCCTCAAATTTACTTTCATATTAAAAGTAATTAGCTTTGACAGATTTGAATTCAGAAAAATGGATTGGAATCTGCAATGCTGAGTTGAAAGCGGTGATATTAATCCATAAAGAATCCCAAGACATCTAGACATTATTCACTCTAACCTAACATAAATTCATGCCGTTAAATATTAAAACTATAATTTTAACCTTAAATTTGTTTCTTTTAAGATAGCAAAACCAATCACAATTTTGTATATTAAATTAATTCCAATAAAGATTCATACATAAATAAACAAAATAATTTCCTCATAAAATCATAACCTAAAATACTTATATACCTTCAAGGCCAAAAATATAACGAAATATCACAATAACAACAATAATCAACAAAATTCTTTCAGGTTTTTTTTAATTTATAAATTTTTTTGTGTCATAATAATTGAAAACTTTCATAAAAAAATATTTTCTATCTTTATATAAATAATAATCATAAAAAATATGTTCCCAATTTAATATAAAATACACTAAAAAACATGTAATGACAAAAAATACTGCGTGTATAAAATTAATAAATTCAATATGAAATATAAAAACTAAAAGTGAATAAAATAAAACCTAAAAAAAAAAGCAAAAAGTAAAACAAAATTTTTGTTAAAATTGCAAATTATCTAAATAATAAATAAAAAAAAACAACCGGAAAAAAATATTAATCGAAAAAAAAAAAATATAATTTTGAGATAAAAAATGATTTTATATTTTTAAGAAAATTATTATCAATTAAATGATTATGACTCAGATCTAAGGCCCAGTGGCTCTGTTGTTGTTATTCGAATAAAATTTATAAAAATATTAAATAAAATTGTAATAATTTATTGTAAATATTATATAAAAATAAATAATAAAAAAAAGCTTAAAACCTGGGAGGGGTAGACCAAAACTCAGAGTTTTTACAATTTTTATACAATACCAGATTAAATTAAAAATTGCCGGCAATCAGGAATCTTTGATGTAAACCAATACAACTTTCTGTTTCTGGGAATATAAATGAATCACGAAATAAGGTTTCCACAGTTCACACCTTCGGAAATATAAAAGCCTAATTCGTAACGTGAGCAAAACCTGTATTGAAACACTCGGCCACTGGAGGAACAATTCCATTGTTCAATCTCGTCGGTAGCTTTTTTCTTGGTTTGCGTTTACATTGAATTCGCTTTCATTTATTTCCATATGTTGAACATTTTTAGCTAACGATATCGGTTTGCGCTTACCTTACGATTGGGCCTTAAAAGAAAATTATTAACATTTTTTTCATTATATCTTTCCATCACAATACTTCATATATATTTCATAATTCCTCGTAAAAATAGTTACAAAGTGACCATAAAAAAGGCATATATTGTACACATATGCCTAGTCACTTTACAGGTTAGTCATTTTCACAAAAAATAAACCTCGAAGCTCAATTAAATTTAAGCTGATAAATTAATAATCATAAACTTTCTGTATATATTATAAATGTACGATTTTTTGATTATAAAACAATTGCTGGGGATTATGGCGGATTAAAGGTCAACAATAAGTAATCAAGCTTGTTTTTATTTTGTAAATGTATGAATATTAAATTATAATTTATGTGATATTTTGTTGAAATATAAAATAGTTTTGTGGAAAAATATGAATTTGAAAATGATTTTTTATATAAACTTAATAAATTTATTAAAATATTGATTAGACCGAGAGCTTTATTGAATATGAGACCGATAATATTGTTTTCATACAATCATTTCAGATTAGTTTAAAATTATTCAATCTTAACCTACCCGCATTACTCATAGTCTACTTTTCTAGATAGATTATTAAATTAAATGTATAAACGAATTTGATACAAATAAACCTTGTAAATTTTGAAATTTTTGAAGAAATACCGCGTATCAGACGAAAAAACTAACAAGTAATCGAACGCTAAATCAACAAGTTATAATTTTAGTCAAAATTATTATCTATTTTACCAACTAAACATTTCAAATACCCTAAAAAATATTGAAAAGATTTGAATATCTCTTATATATTTACATTATTCCGGGTCTTCTTAATTTAGGATTTAAATTACTTCTAAAAGAACAGAAAAAATAATAATTTAATATGGTAATTAATATTATAAGAAGTATACAATATGATGGTCTTAATCCAAAACATATTGTGCATTTCGAGTTCGCATATAAAAATATCCTTAATACAGTATTCTTCAAAATATTGTAAATGTAGCCGCAAAAATTGAGAAACCATAAAAAATTGAATTAAAGTCTGGTAATAATTAAATTTTGTTAAATCAAAAGCCAATAAAACAAAAACCCAATAAATCAGAGGTCACAAAAAATTCCATTAATGAAATATAATTAAAAAATTCAAATGAATTAAGTTATAATTATACAAAATAATTTAAATTTAAAATGCATATAATATTAATTATATTATAATATATAAAATAATTTCAACACTTACCAAAACTTTAGCAAATCGCCTATCCAATTCATTATGTTCTGGCATTGGTTGTGCTGAACGACTTCTAACACTTGGTTGTCTAATATGATTATTACCACCATTACTATTATATAATATTGAACTTTGTGGTGATATTTCATGATGATGACGATGATTATTACGATTATTTTTTATATTTCTTAAATCTTTATTATTTTTTCCATTATTACTATTACCACCAACGCCACATCCACCAGTACTACTGCTACCTCCAGTTGTCTGTTGTGCAATTAAAATAGAACCATTACCATCAGATATAGAATCAGATTGTTGTTGTTGTATAATTGAACGTGATTTAACCGCTCCCATTATATCAATATTATTATTATATTTCAAATATTTATTAATATTAGTATTATTATTAATTAATTGATTATTAGTAGATGGAATTTCTTTTAGTTGATATAAATTTGATGTTGTTGTTATTGTTGATTCAATTACTACATCAGTTATTTTGCTACCCGATGCTTCTCGATATAATGAACGAAAGCAGAGCGGGTTGCAACTTATTAGTTGCTTATGTAAATGATTTAATATATCCAGTATAACAAGATTATTATAAAGTTATATTTTGTTTTTTTTTACACAGAATAGAATAACAAACAAAAAAATTTAAACAAATTTTTATTTTATTTTTTATTTTTTTTGGTTTTGTAGTTTAAAGAACGTACAATAATAATTTTTTAATTTTTTTTAGAATTTTTATTTACTTATTTTATATTTTTTCGATTTTTTGTTAATATAATTATTTATCCAAAAAAAAAAATTGTCAAAGTTAAAATTGTTTCAAAAATTTCCAAAACGTTACGAAAATTTCTATGTTAATTACATTTCTTTTTATTTATATTATGTTAATTATGATTTTTTTTGCGAGAAATTTTTATTTATTCAATTTTTTGGCATTCCATGAATTTTTAATTTTTAATTATTATTGATGATTAAAATATTTTTTGACAGATAACGCAAAAGGACGACGACGAGACACAACACAAAAACAAAGAAAGGACTTATTATATAAATAAAAACAGGAAAAATATTCAATTTCACTTTTCTTAAAATAAAAGAGGATTAATCATTAATAACAAAACATTAACACAAATAATTTCATATAAAAAAAAAATATTTATATATTTACATTATTCTGGGTTGTTTTTAGAACTTGTTGTCCTTTCTTTTTAAATTTTTTAATAAATACTCTCATTATATTTATAAATACAAAATATATAAATTGTGTAACACCAAATAGTTTTTAAATATAAATTATTTTATATTTTTGTTTTATAAAAATTATTAAGTGCGTTTTGATGGTGCAACAGGTTTGAAGCTATACGGCGCGGCCGACGACGACGATGCTTCATTTTTTATATTCACAAAATTTCTTGGAATTTTCTATAATGTAGAATAAAAATATTACTAAAAAGGCGGCGGCGGTTGTGTATTCAGAATTATGAGCCAGAAAATTTCTTAATGAAATATAAACTTTTAAACTTTTGTTTATTCAAAAACAAAATAAAAATTTCAATCTTTTATTTAATAAAACTGTATCTAAATCAAAAATAAATTTTAGCGCGATTTTACAAAAATGAAAATAAACAATTTACGAATTTACGACATTCTCAAAGCGGGTCTAATATGCAACTGTAAAATGGAAAATTTTGTTTTGTTGAAGATGGTTGTTTGGTTGAATTGGTGTTGATTGCGTATTGGTGTTGGTGTTTGTTGATGGAAAAAGCCTGGAATTTCGACTTCGATTTTGTAAACATTTTAACCGGTTTCTTGTATGGAATGGAATGCAAAGAAATGTCAAAATAGTTTGTTTGGATTTGTGAACTGTTTCAATTTTTATTTTTGTGTGTGTTAAACGGTTGAAAACCATAACCAAATTGTATAAGTTTACATTTTCTGAGTTGTTTCGATATAAATATTCGGAACTGTGTAGTTATTTGAGAATTCCAAATTAGATTTCCGTAACTTATTGACTTGAGAGAATGCTTCACTGCAAAGTGTAAAAAAGGGCATAGGCCAGGCAAAAGCAGGACATATTTTGGAAAAGAAGTAAACAATTTCATGATTTTGCATTGCATAATGAATAGAAGTGTCCGTTTCCTAAATTTTAAATTCATTCGTTAATGAATTTTAGTTTGCTCATTTCGTACTTTTTCATGGAAAGCTTAAAAAAATATATACATATTGATAATTTTTATTGTTTATATTTTATTTTATATGTCAAATATCATTTTACATAACATTTATAAATTTAATTAATTAGCAAATTCTTCAGTCTTCTTTTCTTCAATATTAGATTGTACTAATTTCTTATTATCCTTTAATTTTGCTTTTTCAGCTTTGTCCAACTTAATTTCTTTCAGTTTCCTGTAAATTACTTGGCCAATATAAACATCAATTGCTGCATATTTTAATTGTGATTCGTCCAATGGCACAACATTCCATTTACTCATTCTAATTTTATTACTTTTATCAATTCTTAATCGGCAAATTTTATTTACCAATTTCTCTAGGCTCCAACGACCACTAGTATTTTTAATATCATTACACATTGCAGCTAAATCTAAACATTTTGCTACCAACAAATCTGAATTTACTGCAGGAAAATCTCTTTGCAATTTCCGAAAATCATTTTTAATATTTACACCATGTAATAAAACTTTCGGATATAAAAGTAATTCAATTAAAATTATTGGCAATTTTTCTAGTTCACCAATACTAAATACATAACAAATTTTCTCATCAGCACATAATTGAATAACTGATGATTTTCCAGGACCAGTTTTAAAATTAAATGGCCATTCCATATCAAATGCAACTGGAATAGTATCTATTTGATCATTATTTTTCATAGTATTTAACCAAATTAACAGTTTTTCACAAGCTGTAGCTATATCAGCAGATGTCGAATAATATTCGATCTGACCATTGAATTCAATGAATGGACATTTTGAAAGTGGCAATAATATTTTTTTCGATTTATCATCTTGGTCTTTGTCTAACCTAGGTTTTTTAGAAATTTGATTGGCAGCTAGTAGGATTGAACTATGTCTTGTAATACGTCTCGGTGGTGAATTTTCAGATTCTGTAGAACTAGAATTATTTTCATCCTCAGTGAATAGTTTCCTCTTCATTTTTATTGTATTGAACTTTGTTGTAAAGAGCAATTTGTCAAATTTCGCGCCAAAATTTCGTGCGAAGACTGTCAAAATATTCATTTTTAGTATTGCCATTTTGCTGATTAAATACGTGGATTTTCTAAAGAATTTTACAATATAATCCAATCGTTGACTGATTATTTTAATATTTAATTGATTTAATTTATTTTTTTCATAATGTCAAAAATTAAATTTTATTTACTATTGCTTTGAAAAATTTGCTTATTCCATATTTACAATTTACACAACTAATATTTTATTCATCCGCACTACTGCTAGATGAATTATCCTTAGATTTCTCTTTTTTAGATTCTTCTAGATCTAATAAATCTTCGTTGCTGTCATCACCTTTCATGGCATTATGTCTTTCAAGAAGCTCCTGCCATGGATCTTCTACCATTGATGAATGAAAGTATTGAGATATATCAATATCCAAATTTTGATTGCCATATGCACCACTATTTCTACCTCTGTTATTGTGAAAATTCTAATATCAGAAATAAATTTAAATATTACTTTCATTTTAAATTAAATTTTTTATAAATTAAAAAACTAACCTTTCTATTATTTTGTTGATAAAATCCTCTGCTATTATTTCCTTGATCTGAAAATCTTCCATATTTACCATCATCATTATGACGAAAATTATTTTGTTGGTAATCGTTTTTATTTCTATTATTTTGAAAATAATTATTTCTATTTTGATTCTGTCGATTTTTATTAAAATATGGTGTTTGTTGATGATGATGTCTATTCTGTGGATTTTTATTTTGTCTTTGTACTGGACTACTGAAATCTAATGGAATAAATCCTTCTTGCTGTGATGGATATAATAATGGTGAAGAACCAACAGATGGTGGCGTATTTGGTATTTTCTCCATTTTATTTATAGAATTAAATTTTTGGCTTTTGAAATAATTTACGAGTTAAATATTTTTTATAAATATTTATGTTTATAAATAACACACCAAACTAGCAAACAAAAACAAAATAATAAATAAATCAATGACGTTTACATTGACTTTATCTTATACCGATACACACTGGTCAAAGTCAAAGTGGCAGCACTAAGAAATATGGTAGCACTTGCACCCTGTAAAAAAAATTTTACTCCATTTATGTGACCGTGATTTATTTCAATGCTGCGATGCGATAAGCTACAAAATGTTACATGATTTCTTTCAATGCTGCGATGCGATATCATGGAATATGAGAATAATTAACAAATCAAAGAAATTTTTTGAATATGTACGTATTTATAGAAACATAGACAATAAAAAATTGTCTCGTTTATTTTGTACCCCTTATTTTTAAAATAAAAATTAATTAAATTGCGTATAATTAAGAATACATGTATCAATTTGTAACCAATTTTGTGCCTCAAAATTAAGAGCCACTAGCTTGATGATATTAATTAAAGTTTCCTTAGTATAGAGACGTGTACGATTTGAATCCACATAAAAAAAAGTTAAATTGTAATAGAATGTAATGTAAACTCTATTATATCATTGAAAAACTCTAAATGCTCCCAAGTGGAGAAAAAAAAAACCAATTATAAAAATTTGTAGATACGAAAAAAATGTATTATTTAGATTTGTTTTTTTGATACTAATATATTTTAAAAGATGAACTTTAATAATAAAAACTGCTTAATTATTAAAGTAGAAATATAAAATATATACTTATTTATAGTATTTTGGAATTTCTACATAAATTTCCTAAAACTGTATATCATCAGGTAACGGAAGCAAATGACGTTTTTGTCATAAAGAAATTTGTCACACTTTCAGTACACTGACAATATAAATTTCCCTGCAACAAATCGCACAATTTCAATTCAAACATGCCAGATGGCCACATTGTACAAATATTTTATAATTTAAATTTAAAACTTCATAAATAAATAAAAATAATAAATTATAATGGCTTGTGCTCTTAGCCAAAGAAATAAAAGTATAAAAAATGAAGAAATAGATGATCCTATTTTAAATTTTCTTGACCAAATCCGTTCAGAATATTGCAGTGAGTTTTTTTTTCATTATAGTTTTATATGGTAAAATATTTAATCTTATTAATCTTATAGGTTTTAAAAAAGAAAAGGATGATATCATTAAAGCACTACAAATTACTAATTTAAATTTGACAAAAACTTTAAATAATCTAAATGACGAATTAAATTGTACATATGGGAATGGATCACCAATTAATACTGATAACAAACGACGTAAAACAGCATCATCTGATGACAGTGATTTAGATAGTGCCAAATTATTTGGTCGTATTACTATCCTTGATAGTGATTCGGATAGTGCTTTAAGTTTAGCATCTAGCAAAAATTTATCGTCAGTAATTGATAGGATAAAATCAACACAGAATAAATCAACAGTTTCATCATCTGATGATAGTGATTTGGATAGAGCAAAATTATTTAGTCGCATAAATCTCCTTGATTCAAGTTCAAGTAGAAGTACTTCGGAAAAATCAATAGACAATGATGTTCTAAATATAGCAATAAATGATGATGATAATATTATATTAGATGATAGTGAAATATTTTTTCCACCAACACAAACAACTAATTTACAAACAACACCAAAACGAAAGACTCCTGAATCACATAATAAAATCCTATCTCCAATTAATAAAAATGTAATTAAAGAACAGCAAAAAACACCAATAAAAAATGAGCCAACCACACCACCATTAATGAAAAAATTACAATTACCAAAACGTATGAAATCAACTTTAATACCGACGAAAAATAATCCTTCAACTTCAAAAAATAATGAAAATAAAAATCCAAGTAAATGCGATGGTTGGATTTCAAAAAATCAAATTTGTGAAAAAAATAAAAATAATAATTGGAATATGTCTTTCCGACAACCAGTTATTAAAACTAAGGGAAATGATTTAAATTCAAGTGGTGAAGTGATAGCTTGCTCACAGGATGTTGCAAGAAAACAGAAAAAAGATCGAAATAAACCAAGTTTAAAACATTCACCAAAATTACGACAAGCAAAATTAGAATTTGATTTGAAAATAGAAAAAAAAGATGAACTAAATTTATCAAAAAATGAGGTAATTATTAGGAAAATTGATTAAATTATTAATTACTTTCCTCATTTTCGCAAATCTAACAAATAATAATCTATATTATTTTACAGAATAATGAAACATTTTGTGATGATATAATTGGTGCTAGTCCAACATGTACAAATTCCTTAACTTCAAAAGATTCCAAATTAACTAGAACATTAAGGTAACACACTTTTTTTTAATATTCAATTAAAAAAAAAAGTTTTTATTATTTAATTGAAATTTTAAATTTGAGTAGAAAATTTACAAAAAACAAATCTGATGATGATTTATTTGTTTTCCCTATGAAGAAATCGTTGTCGAATGAATCTCTTACAACAACTACAACGAAATCAAATTCAAAGGAACTTTATAACAGACCAACAACATCCACTAAAAAGAAATTGACATTAACAACAACACCCAAAAAAGAAATTGAACCAACTGAACAAGAAAGATATCGTTTACAAAGACAATTTTTTGAACATATGTTAACTGATGATTCAATTAAAGGTTTGGTTACTATTATTGATAATGAAGATAGTATTATCAATACCAGTATTAGATCTAATAAAGATACAACAGCTAAAAAAATGCTTGATAATGATTCTAGTTTATTTATATTACCATCACAACCGGATGATGTTATATTTGTTGATGATACTGATCAATGTGATTATAATTTAAGTTCAATGGATTTGCTGGAAGAAATGATGAAAGATGACAAAGATACTCAACCATTATTGAAAAAATTTGAAGCTGAACAGTAAGTAATATTTTTGTATTTTGTAAATGAAAATTGTAAAGTTTTGATTTCTAAAAAAACTTTAATTCACTTTTTTTCGCATTTAATATTATTATTTGTATTAAATCCTTTTTTCTTGTAATTGGTATACTTCTTTCTGACATTTCTTTATATAATATATTGTTAAAGTTTTGATTTATTTAATTTGTGTTGTTTTCTGTGTTCTCTTTATGCTAACATTTCTGATAATTAGGATTACAGTAAGTATAATTCATTCATTGAGATTAAAATTTAAAGATTCAGACTCATTTTTTTTACAAACTTTAGTTTTAATTTTAAATTAATTTAATCTAAATTTCAAATTGTTTATCTTCAAATTAAAATCTCAAATTCTTTAGTCTCTTTTAAAAATCTCTAATTTTCGGAATATTATATTTTAAATATTTCTTTAGAATAAAGAGTTTACAATGTACTGGTGACAACAATAAAAAATCATCGTCGTCATCAATTGTAACACCACCACAATCACGATTACAATTGCCACAACAAAATAAAACAAAACCAATAATAGACGATGATGAAACAAAATTATCTGAAATATTTGATGATATAAATGATTTTACAACAACTTCATTAAAAACTGTAGAACCAAAAGGATTTCATCCTGATTGTGATGAATGCCGGAAAGTAAGTGAATAATTTTGTTTAATAAAATAATATTCTAAATCTAAATTATTATTTATAGCATCGAAAATATTTAATTTCCCAAAATGTGCCACCAGATGAAATTGAAAAACGATTACGAACATGTAAAAAACCACAAAAATTACATAATACACCGGATGGTTTTTGGGATCCACGTTTTCGTGAATTTCCACCAGGTGATCCACGTAATGAAGTTTTAATTGATTATAGATTTGTTAATAAAAATAAAGAAAAAAAATAATTAAAAAGTAATTTATAGAATTATTTTCTCTTCCATTTATTTATATTATTATGTATTATATTTATTTACTATACAACTAATATAGTCTCTCTAAATGATTTACAATATTATATATAAAAAAAAAAACATTTCAATTGAATTAAAAAATATGATAATTTATTTTGTTCTTTAAAATAATGTTTTTTTTTTTTTATAAATTTCCACGCTGTGCTTGATCCAATTCAATTGATTCGAATAGAGCTTTAAAGTTACCAGCACCAAAACCCTAAAAATATAATATAAAATTAAAATATTTAATAATCACAAACTTTTCAATGAAAAATGGGCCAGTGTCTATATGGGTTTTTTGAATGATACCATTCCTATTTTCTTTAGTAGGATCTGGTTCGTATTTCTGATACCTTTGAGATTTTGATTTTTCGTTATTTTGAATATGTTACCGAATTGTCTTATAGTCAAAAGTTACGTATTTCAAATAATTTGTCGAAACCTTATAAAAGTGTGATATATTTTTTATTTAAATGTGTTTGTCAGGTTTGTTGATATACAGACAAAAGAAATATCACGATTACACGAAGTCGGCCATAGAATTTCTCAATTTAATTGTCGAGTTTTACTTTAATTTTAATTTTAAGATACAGCACTCGTAATAGTAGAAACTGAACTTACAACCTCCTATTTTATTCAACTATTCATTTATTTATCTTTCCAGGCTTGGTATTAATTTTGTTTGACAATGACGAACTTTTAATGTTGCAATTGTTAGAAAATACATATTCGGACCGACGAACAAACACAGCCATTTAACGGACCATTTTTGAAATTTAGTAGACTAAATAGACTGATATGATTGAAGCTTTCCAACTCTGGATATACCTCAACAAGTTAATAGCATATTTACTTTATTAAATAACAATTTAAACAAGTCGATCAATACTTACATTATGATTATGCCTCTGTATAACTTCTAAAAATAATGTCGGACGATCTTGCATATTTTTTGTAAATATTTGTAATAAATAACCATCTTCATCATAATCAATTAAAATTTTCAATTCTTGTAATATTTTCAAATCTTCTTTAACAATTGTTCGGCTTGATTTTAATTTTTCCCTTAACATATCATAATATGTATCGGGTACTGATAAAAAATCCATTCCACGTTCTTTTAAATTACGTATTGCTGTAACAATATCATGTGTATTTAATGCAATATGCTGAACACCAGCACCACCATAATACTCAACATATTCTTGTATTTGAGATTTCTTTTTACCATTAGCTGGTTCATTAATTGGCATTTTAACAGTTTCTTCATAATTTGCCATAACAATTGATCGTAATGCCGAATATTCGGTATGAATTTGTGAATCATCTACAGACCAAAAACGATGAAATTGTAATATACGTTCATACCATTTAACAGCATCTTCCATATGTAAATCGGGTTGATTACCAACAACATGATCAATAAAATCTAATTTTGTTGGTGGTAATTTAGCAATAAGACAATCTTTTTTAACTGATTTATAACCGGGTAGAAATGTACCAGTATAATTTTTACGTTCAACAAATGTATGTGTTGTATCGCCATACTATCGAAATTTTAATTTTTATTTTTTTTATTAATTATATTAAAATATTTTCAATATTTTATATATACCGTTTTTACAGTAGCAAATCGTACGTAACCAAATTCATCTTTTTCTTGCCATATTTCACGTACAATATCAGCACCACGTAATTTAGCATACTAAAATTGAATTTTATATTAAATAATTATTTGTTTATATAATTTTGAAATCTTATAAAATGATCAAACCTTAAAAATACTATCTAAATCTTCAACTTCAAAAGCAACATCTTTAGCACCGTCACCATGTTTAGCTAAATGTTCACCATGTTCTTTATTATTTGGTTCATAGGCTGACACAAAAATGAATATAATCTGTGTAAATATGTAAAAAATTGTAATTTAATTCAAATTTGATTTGACAAATTATTTATGTAAGTACTTTATTTTGTTTAACAGCATGTTTTGAATATTGTCGATTTCCTGTTTCTAATCCTTGATATCCTAATGGTTCAAAACCCATTCGTGTTGTATAAAAACTTGCAGCTTGTTTAGCATTACCAACATAAAATGTTATATGATCGAAAGCAAGAAATTTACCACCTGTTGGCTAAAACAAAATTAAATAGAAAAATTAAATTATTATGAACGTGGAAGTTTTTTTATATAAACGTATTGCTTTTTCTTGGTTAACTTACTTTTGGTCCTTTATCCGTGTATGTAGTCTGAAAAAGTAATATTAAAAATAGAAATTAATTAGAAATTACTTCAAAATTCTTAATTAGTACATTATGCAACATGCAAAAGCTAAAATATTCAAAATTTTAATAAAAACATTAGCAATTATGCTTGCTATTATTGTGAATCATATATTTCTCCAGGAACAGGGTCAAGAATAGACATTATCATAATTTAATGTACACATAGTTTCACCAAAAGGAAGGATAGTTATATGTTTTATATGACTGACAATTAATGCAAAATGGCCAAATATAATGGTGCTTTGTAAACAAAATAACAACTTCATTTTGGACCTAAGGTGCTTTATTTGCACCTAAAGTATGTTAGCCTTTATATAAATGGAACTAAGCAAAAACTAACTAACTAAAAAGACTTGATTGCAGTCAACAAAAAAAAACTAAAACTTGAACTTGTCCGGCACTCGTTAGACATACAGGTCTCATTCTAGGAGAACCATACTACCCAGCTATGAAAGATGTCTCGAATTGCAGTACGTAATAGAAAACTGCTTAGTTTGCTGCAACTACGACATCGTAGAACCAATACTAGAAAGTTCTTCCATACCAGTTATTTATCCATAAAAATGGTTTCACTATGGACGCTGTGTAGTCTATATGAGATCAATTTAACCTAATATATTTAAAAACTAGCGAAGAGAGCTGTTCCACTTCAGGAATTTAATAAAATTTTGTAGTTGAGCTGAAATTTCCTCCGTTCTTTATTGTTAAAAATCTGAAAAATTATATTTTAATTTTAGCTGGTTATTTGGACAATCTGTCCATTGACTTTGAATTTGGAATTATTCCTATATATCATTTTTGGGATCAGTTTTTATCATACTGTTCACTAATTACTAGTATACACATCAGGACAATTGAAAACTGCCTTCTTTATCTATAATTCTTTATATAGGGTCACTGTCATTAAATAGTTGAAATATAGTCACAGAGTAAATAGCTATAAAAAATAATATTATCAATATTACTACTAAATTTCACATTGAAGAATTATGTAACCGATTCTTTATTTAATTTTTTTTAAAAAAAATAATTGAATCAAGAAGAAATTACTAGAATTTTAACTTGTTTTTAATCCAACTGAATAATTAAAAATATTTATATAGTCCATAAATTATTAAAATTTTAAAAAACAGGTTCAACTTTTTTACTCAGATGTTTTTAAGAATTATTTAAATATTTTAAATTCTTTTAATTTTAATTTTGAAAATATTATAATTTTTTCACTGTTTTCCCCAGAAAGAAAAATCTTAATAACTTTTGTGGTGGACATTGACATAGTAATTCCTCAATTGTCTCACATATTTATTTAATTATGTGAATTTCTTAAATTTTCTACACTTTTCTTTTCACATACCATTTTTCACAGTTCAATTTTATATTTTAATAATTCAATGTTTCTTCAATATAAATTATATAACTTTTAATCCAAAATGTAAACTTTCCGAGCGGTATCCAAATTAAAATATGTTTATCCAAAATTAAATTTATTTTTACTAACATTAATTCTGATAAAAATTCTTACTTTTATAGGCTTTTGATATGATCCAACTTCCCCCACCCTAGAGTTAAAAATCCTTATATATTTTTGTTGGTGGATATTGATAAAAACTAGAATTGATAGAAACTAGAATAACAAATTTTTTGAATAAATTAAAGTTTCATTCAATATGCAATAAAAAAAAACAAAATTAGTAATTAATATTCAAATTTAATGTATCACCAGATTAACTAATGCGATGCTGGACGTATTACGAGTAACTTTTTAGAACCAGTTTTTTGTAATTTAAAAGAAAATTCTTTTACAATAAAATGTGTTAAAATTTCACTGTCTGTCAGTCTGTTATCACATATTCTCTTATTCTCTAGATCTAGAAGCGATAGAAACAAATCACATTCTAAAGCTTAAAAGTCTCTAGTTGATCATCTACAGATTTTTGGCCACCGAATCGTTGATTGATTGATTTATATAAAAATGGGTTCAATTTAGGTCATCATTAAGTCCGTTGAACGCATCGTACCTTTCATGTTACACATACCGTGGAGGTTGGCTGAGCCCGAAACTTGTTCGACCAAAATAGAGACTTGGTTTCCAGCCCAGAACTCCTGCTTTATACAGTTCGTTCATGTAGTAAAAACCAAAGCATCTGCGTTCCGTTGCAGGTGCAAGAGACAGGGACAGTAAATAAAATGTATTCAATCGTCGCGTTCTTCTTTGTATCCTCTACCTATTTTGAGCTCGCACGTCGTATCTTAAAGACATGATCCCTCAGCGTTCAGTGTCCTGTTAAGAATACTATTGCCAGTTATGCTGAGCTTTGCTACTTTGAAACAATCGTTAATACTTTATAAGCTTTTAAAGTATTAACGATTTAGAATGCTGTTACTAAAAGTATTTGAAAGAAGTATAAAAGTGCCCGGATTACTGATTGAGCCGTCAATTTAAAGTTTGTTTTATTTACAACTTAGTTTTAGATCGAAAATCTAAAAAGTGAAATTGCAGCTTGTTTGTAAACGAGCCTCTAACTTGTTATTTGTTTAAATGTAAGAATGTTGTTTTGTTTATAATAATATTTTTAGAGATAATTAAAAAACTATTGGCAGAGGGAGCAATTCATTACAGATTAACGTAATGAGTACTTAATTATAAATATCCCTTTATGATACTAATGCCTCATGGGTTGACCGTGCCGTAAGTCATAAACCTTTTAGTTTATATTACAATCGAACATTAGAATGTTTTTCTGCTTCTTACCATTATGCTGGAGAATGTAAATAGCGACTATAAACGCAGTAATTGCTGTCAATTTACATTGGATCGCCGTATTTTTAAATTGTAAATTACGCAACACAATGTGTCCAGTATGCTGTAGCTTGTAACATATAGTTTATAAAATTGTAATTCATTTATTTGATTGTTTAACGTGATTTTTTCTTAATTAGGCTATTCATTTAACATATTCTAGAATCTAGACACAATTCTTATCTAGATTTGATTTGAAATTTATCTTTTTCGATACGTAATTGGAAATATATGTTTCGCTGATTACGTGATCTATTGTTTCAGTCAAAGCTAAAACAGTGGTGAAATATTGATTTCTTTGTTTACTAAGCTCTGGCGAGATTATCTTAATGTTCACCGGTCCGTGATTAAAAAAAGGTTGTTAAACACAGATATGCAGACTGTATTTTCAAAAGTGTAAGAAGTCAAAAATTATTTGAAATTTAGTTATTTGAAATTGAGTTAAAAATTTTCCATATCTGCCTAAATAAAATTTACTTATCTTACCGGAATACCGGAATATTACTGAACTCTCTAAGTTCATTGATTTTTTTTTTAAATTTGTTGTGTAGAAAAATGTTACACCTTGATATTAAATTTATTTAAATTAATTGATTTATTTTGTTAATTCAAAATGAATCAATTCATTTATTTTAACACTTGTACGAAAATATACAAGTGTAATAACAACTTAAATTAAATAAAGTTTCTATTAAAAACTTAAAAGCAACTGGTCCTTCTTATTCCAATAGGAATAGGTATTCTTGATCAAAACCCCCTAACCCTAAGCAAGGTAAAGTTTTGGTCATATATAAGACAGTACATCGGTATAGGAAGATATTACCACACATATTTTGATAGTAGAACTATAGTTCCGCTGATTATACGTTTCAGTCAAAGCTAAATTAAATGAAAAAAAAATTACCTTTGAAAGGATTAACCTCTTTTTCACCTGTTTGAGCTATAGTTGAAACAATAGAGTACGTGATCAACGAACCATTTATGTCCCATCTCGTTAAGAAATACTTTGGCTAAATAGAAAACTGAACGAAATGTATATTATAATTCCGCGATCCATAATTCTTAATATACGCAAAATTCATTTCAATTTTGAACATTGGAACAAGTAAAATTTATTATCATTAACAAATGACCTAGTACCAAAATTTGAGTATTAAAGCTTGGGTGTGTAATAGTCCTAAGCCATTTATCACTTCTCGAAAAAAATATTGATTCCTTATTATTCTGCCAGGATTATGAGCTCTGTCAGGATTATCTTAATTTTCACCGGACCGGGATTGAAAAAGGTTGATAAACTCTTAAGTTCCTTGAATTTTTTTATTTAATTAAATTATAATAAATGTTTTGTTATTGTTGCTGGCCGGCATAAATAAACAAAAACAAGTTTTTTTTTTAATTTTATTTATTTTGTTATGAATTATAAATTTTAGCGCCACTACCAGCGTATTTTAAGATAGCAACAAATTTATAGTTGTAGCTTTAATTTAAAAGCTGTTGCAAAATAAAGTCGGGCTAATATTGCAGTGAGACAAACAACAGGTGTTAAATATTTTTGTTGTTTACTATAATAATAAATAATTATTTAAATTTGTCAGGTAAAATAATATTTATTAATTTTTACATTTAAAAAATATTTATTAATTTTTACATTTAAGATTGAAGTGTAGTACTTTTTAAATTATGAAATATTTTGTTTTGATTAATAATTTTGACTTGCAGGGAATTGTTATTTTCGGTGATATGTCATTTTAGCGAAATTGTCTTTCTTCGAGTTGTAATTTTTAGAGGCAATTATACTTTTCAGAGACATTGAATAAAAAGGGAAAACGACAATTCGCCGAACACATTCTTTTTTATTTTGTAATTGCGCTAGGACCCAACTCTAGCCTCGGCTTTCTTCTCAAAGGGGTTTCGTGAAGTTTTATTGCATTTTTGAATCCATTATAATTTTGAAGTTAAAATTTGCGACAAGCTAATGGCTTTTAATAGTGAGACATTTGTTGCCAAACAAATTAAAATTGTCTCAACAATTACAAATTGCAAATTTATTACTGGTACCATTTAAAGCTAAGTCAATTTCGGAATACATTTCTTCAAAAACCATAAAACTAAAATAATTTTGACTTGCGGGGAATTGTCGTTTTCATTTTCATGCAATAGCCATTTTCAAGGAAATGTATCATTGAGGTAATTATTTTATTCGTAGAATGTTCTCCGCGGTATTATCTTGTTCAGTTCAGTGGAATTGTTACTTTCGGGGTAGTGTCGTCGTTTTTATTGAACTGTAGCTTTCTGGAAAATTCCGGGAAATTGTGATGCAATCGAAATTACTCAAAATTGCAAATTCTTAGAATTACAACTCAGTTACCCTAAAACAAAAGTTAAATAATTTTCACTTTCGGTGAATTGTATTTCGCTGTATTGTCCAGAAACTATTTAGGGACAATAAAAAATAAAAGTTTTCCAAAATAAATTTTTGTTTATTTTGTTTAAAGAAATTTTATTGAATTATTATAAATTTTTAGTACCTGGAACTGGCGGCGTTTATAAAATTTTGGAATGTTTTCGGTATTACTAATTTTTTTTTTTAATTGATTTGTTAAAAATTAAACCGATCATAAATCTTTTTATATTTTACAAAATATTTAATTGATTTGGGGGGTGAAATTTCTAAAGTAGATCGAATACAAATTTTCGTAATATATTTTTCTTTTTTATTGAGTACGTTAATAAATTTGTTGTTATAAACAAAATCGAAATGAAGACATATGTTTATAATTATCTAAATATTTTATTAAAATAGATTCATTTATCGCAGGAGACACGCACATGCAAATTTTCCAAATTAAAAATATTACAGATTTGTAAAATAAAAAACATCTAAATTGTAAAATTTGTAATTAATTTGTTTAAATAATAATTAATGTTAATATATACGTAAAGTTAAAGTTTCAAGTCGAAATCAGAATTTGAAGAAATAAATAACCTTAATTATGAAATTAAAAATATAAAATTTTAAAATGGCAATTGAAACAGGGAGTGACTGTTTGAAAACTTTTGAAAGCAACACTGGAAATCCAACCGTAATACAAAAACGTCTACATCTGTTAATATTTTTCCTGTCATAACAATTTAAAATAAGTTATTCAGCAGTTTTGGCTAGCTGTTACTACCATCTATTTCCCAAACCTGAAAAAGTTCACATCTGGAAAGCGTTTTTCGTCCAAATATGAAGAAATTGATTCTTTAAATAAATGATTTTTTTGAATACAAATTATTATAAACATGTTATAGAATTGTTAGTAAAACGTTGGACTAATATGTGCTGAGCTTAAAGGAGACTATATTCAAATTGCCCTCATATATAATGATTGGATTTAATGATGAGATCTCAAAACAACATTGAATTTGAATTCTACTATCAACTCTAAATTTCTAATTAGATTCTTTATTACCAAATTTATACACATTGTTTATGACTTGATTCAGATAACTAATTTTCCAGATAAATAAAATTGTGACCAACAACAAATTAATATTTTGAATTAGATGTGCTAGGGCAACTTTTCAGAGAACGGGTCATAAGTATCGACACAAATATAATGGCGGCCCAGAAGACTGATTTAAAAAATTCTAACTGAAACGATAAAAAAACGGGTAATTTAGTTCAAAATAATTAAAACAACATTGCATAACTAGTTTTGGGGCCGAGCTGGCGCGTCTTTTTTATACTCAGAAAAAGAAACCTTTTTTATTTTCGTTACTTTACTCATATCAGCTTGGGTAATTATTCTACTGAAACTTGTCAGCTTGTCACATCAGTTATTTAATTCAAAAGTTCTGAAATATATTTTCCAAATTATATAATTTAAAATTACGATTGGCTATCTAAAAATTTATCTTTATTACAATAATTCCAAATATCGTTATTAAAACTTTCGCAGGCCAATTTTGTAACCCCCTGTATCACTATAAGAAAATTCGAATTTTTATAAATTCCAGCATAAATAACAAATGTTTTGTAAAAATTGTTTATCTGGAAGGAACGAAAAATCTAATAAAAAAAATGTTTTTTTTTTTTTGTGTTTGCCTAGAGATCCTTTTATATTTCGTAAACGCACTAAAAATTATGAGTGAATACCCTAAAATATTTTGACCCTTTTTTATTGAAATCATGACACACGTTTATTATTTAGAGTGCAATAACCTTAAATAAAGTAGATGTCGTTTATAGGTGATCACCTGTAGTTAGAATTAGGGTTGTTTTTTGATTGTTAAAAAGGATTCTAAATTCAATTTGATATATTTTTGAATAAATCAAATTTGGGAATCACATAATTTCAAACAAAATTATTCCCAACGTTAAATTGTTGTAAAGATAAATTATAAATTGAATTGTCATGCAAAATTCCAAAATTGTATAATTACATAAAATTCTTTCCTTTTCTCAATAAGTTTCATTTCAATTCAGACATAGTTCTAAACTAGTCAATAATTCTTATTAGATTTTAGAGCCAATTGAATCATTTATGTCTGATTTCACAGTCAGAGCTTAAGCTTAACTTAACCGATGGGGTGGCCTAAGCCTGCAACTTAAATTCACTTGGTTTCTCAATTAAAATTTACCCTAACCTTGGTTAAGAAAACAAAAAATGTGAATTATTGCGTGAATGAAAACGAATTAGCTGGTTATAAAAAATAATGTGACATTTAATTTGTGATTTTATTTTCTATTTCTGTGTGTAAACTAGTGTGAAAAATTAAGCTTTATTTAACTCTAGCCATCTGCGACTTGAGTCAAACCTTACTAGGATGCTTGCACTGAGAAACCTGAATATAAACTCTGGCAAGGGCTTAAGCTTCACTGTGAAATCGGTCATTAGAAATTATTTTTAGGGAATGGCAAGAAATACTTCAATTCAATGCTGATGTAATACTGCAGTTACTATGATTTTTCATTTAAACTACCAAGTCACTGATTAGTTTCAAGAGGTAATAACGTATATTTGTGGATCTATCGATTATATATCAAATCTTGCAACTACAGCTTATACCGGTTCTGCAGATTCCTTTCGTATTTTGTAATATCTCCGCAGGATTCGTAGTATTTTTTTTAGATTCGCTAAGTGTAAATTGTAAAAACTGTGCCGTCAGCTTCAGTTATTCCGTGTAATTGCATAATACATCTGCAGTAGAATAGGTCATGAAATTTACGGATTGCAGATCTTCCTTAGGGAATACGGCGAAACTCTTTGAAAGTAAGAGATAATCGTAATTAAGAGTAATATTTATCACACTTTTAAATGTTTTTATTAATTACTCGAAACTTCGTACCATGTAAACCGTACGTCATCATATTCTAAATATAAGTGTATTCCGCATGACATGCGATATTGTAATACATCTTTATAAATGTCATTTATATCGCCATGGCCATGACCTACTTGATTCATTATGAAATTTTCTTAACTCTACAAATTTTACTTTTCCTTTCATAATCAGCAGTTAAAAAAGCTGCTAACTAGGGGGAGCAGATAACTCATAGTATGTTGTTTAACAGCGATTTATGTCCAAAAGTTTTTTGTAATTAACATTATCTTTGTAACAAACAGTGGTTTCTTCAAAAATTGCTCATCTTTATTATTTATTGATTTAATTTTATATTTTTATTTGTTTAATAATAAATAATATTATTAAAATAACTATAATAAGTATAAATATGCGTAATCACGAATCCAACCTGTGTACAAAATTTCATTGAAATTGAATAATATTTACCATATGTTCTAGAACATATGAAATATTAATCGGAAATTTTAGCATGGACCCCCTGAAGGTATTAACTTCTAACATGGCCAACACATGCATAATCAGAAGGTCTACCTTTGTGCCAAATTTCATTAAAATCAGATAATAATTACATGCTATAAAACACGTAATTATATAAAATTCGGAAACTAAAACTGTTTTCTAGGAACCCCCTGAAGGTCTCCAAATTTCAGGAGAGCCAACTAGATCCCAAAATTAGCCTATATATAAAATATCTTTGAAATCGGTTAACAATTACTATATGCTGTAGAACATATGAAAAAAAAAAATTAAAAATTAAATCGGAAATTTAACATGGACCCCCTAATCCTACTAACCTGTAATTTGGTCAACCTATGCAGAATCATGAACTCAACCTGTGTACCAAATTTCATTGAAATCGGATAATAATTACAAGCTGTAGAGCATAAAGAAAATATTCTTCGGAAACTAAGTTGCTCATATATTAGTTTCCCATGAACGTACTGTACCTACCAACTACAAATTTGTGGAGTATCAAATAGATAACTAAATGAAACTGTATGTTCAATATCATTGAAATTGGGTGAAAGGTACTGTAGATATAGATAGTTGAACTTATGAAAAGTAATTACGGATTTTTACATGGACCCACTGAAGTATTGACTTCAAATTTTACAGACACCAAGTACATACGGAAACTATCATATGTACCAAAATTTATGCTAATTAGATAAAAATTACTATATGCTCTAGAGTATACGAAATTTTAATCGGAAATTTTACCAGGGACCCCCTGAAGTTACAGACCTGTATCTTGGTAGGCTTGTGGACAATCATGATACCAACCTATGTTTTAAATTTCATCCAAATCTGAGACATGAATTTTTTTTTTACATTTTCCCGTAGAACAAAAACACGTAGGTTGCCACATAAATGGGGAAATCTAACATGGTCCCACTGAAAGGATCGATCTCATCTTGTACCGGCACCTGCGCGAAGTATGTTAGAGCCTGTGTGCCAAATTTCATTAAAATCGGACAAGCGGTTCTAGGAGATGTTGCTGCGCACATAAAAAGCGTACGCGTACAGTACGCGTACGCGTACGCGTCCCCCGGACACTTTTTTTTTTTTGCATTTTCGGACTCCCCGACCTCGGAAACGCCTAGAAAAAAATTTTGAGCGAACTTTTTTTTTTGACCATCCAACCCATCACCAGACTTCATAGTATTTCATACTATTCGTAAAATTTGCATTCAGTTTGAGTGTTATACATGACAAATATTTCAATTACTAAACATCATTCAAAGTCGAATTATTCACTTAGTATCAAAGAATTAAATTCTGTGTATATTTATTTGACTAGCACTTCTCGGTCTTCTGTTTACATGTGAGCTATTTAATCTGTCTATTTTTTTTTATATAATCTGAAATCTAATAATCCGACGACAATATTCGAAAAAAAATATATTTCATAATAATCCATTGTAGTTTTTAAGAATACTAATAGACCATCCACCAGACACCCATCAAGAATGTTTTTCACTTTGGTGGATGGGAAATCACCAACAAATTTTTTATTTGTTTTCGTTTAAAAAAGTCATAAAGTTTAAATTTTAAATGATTTTTTAATATTTAGTATATTTTGGAATTTAGCCAAATTTGTTATTAAAATTTTACGTAATTCTTTTGAATAACACTTAAACTAAATTAATTATATTACAAGATCAAAAAAATATTATTGTATCCCCCAAGTCCGTCCGTATTTAATTTATAATAATTATGTCGGAATTAATATAATATTTAAATAAATTATTTGTTTTATATTTATAATGTTAACCGAAAAGGTGTGTGCTTAAATTAAATGGTATATTTGCAAACAAAAAATTAAATATTATATTTTAATGTTGAGCAGATGGAAAAATGGAAGAAAATATAATTTAATATGCTCAAGCACGGAAGGAATATGATTTTCTTCAGTACGATTGGTTAGTTAGATGTAATAACCAACACAAAATTTAAATTAGGTCAGTTAAATAATATTTTTTGGTGAACGTATCACAGAAAGAAAAATTCAGAAACGTGTTTGTTTTTATAAAGGAAATACATTTTAGGGTTTCCACTTACAAGGAAAATTTCTTTACGAAAAGGATGTTGGTTGGTTTAACCCTTCAGTGGTAAAAAGGGTCGGAAAGACCTGCAAACTTTTCCAGTCAATCGTAAATTAACAAACACGAAAAACTTTATTGTTCATTTCAACAGGAATTGTTCGGAATATACTAGGTAATTTTTAGTAATGCTTTCTAGTACATCGTTCGGGTATGAGTGGATCTTTCGGAAATCATATTAAAAAATTTCGGGTCTAAGTGATTCAAAACATTTATAAAATCATTTAGAGCGTTTGCTCACAAAAATCGATCAATAACTTCTACTTGTAGCCTTCAACTCTTCTCCATTCCCATACTTTCGTATTAGTTCCATGGAATTTACCCAAGAATGATTTTTGATCTATCGCAGGCGATTGTGTAGGATTTGGTGATTACAGGGAAGCTTTTGATCCAAAATGATCTTGACAATTATCTGTATCTTGAATTTCTAAGAAATTTTAACTACTTTTCCCTTGATATGCTCCAAGTATATAAATTTAGGCCACCACACTCCGAATGTTACTTACGTCTAAAGCACGTCGACCCAGCCGGTTTCACTTAATCTGATTCCCACAGATTAGTCATAAAATAAAATTCCAAGTGTTTCAGTCTTACGGATACCGATCTGTACGTAAGTCCTAATCTCGCCGCATGTTTCCTAAGTAGAATGTGGCCATTAGCAAAATCGCTTTACATTCGAGCCATTGTTTTGTTTATAAGTAGAATACCGGTCCTTTATATTTTGAGTTCGACTTAGTAACAACTTATTTTAGTTTCGGTTTAATTTGTTTCAACCCTGAAAACTTCTTTATAAAGCTAATTCAAAACAATAAAAAAAAAACACAGAGGGAATAATCCTTAAGAAATATTTTTATTTTGTACAAAAAACCTGTATTAGAAGTTTACATGAAAGGACTTACAAATACAAATTCAAAAACTAACAAAAAATAAAAAACTTGTACATTTACGCATATATTCATAACCCAGAGAGGACAATAAAAAATTTACTGATGATGATGATTTCACTATTTCTTATTATTAAATTTATATAAAATTCACAAGGGTATTATCCCTTATTTTTGATGTACCCTCTTTATTTTTCGTCTAACAACATTAACAGAGATGGCAACCAATTTTCTTTTACTTGTGTTTGGTTTTCGTTAAAAATCACCTGCAAGTTTGGTTTGGTTTTTAAAATCTTAAATATTTCGTTTCGGTTCAGTTTTGGTTCAAGATGTTTAATTAGAATCAAAAAATTTATTTAATTCATTTCTTGTATGTTGCTTGAGTAATTATAAACCGACCTCTAAAGCTCTCCAAATTCACCGGTAAAATAGCGCTGTAAAATTTTTTTGTGTAGAAATTAGACAAGTTAATTTGACATTTCAAATGCTTTTTATTTGTACATTTTCAATTTACACTGTAATTATATGCTGTTAATAAAATTAAAGATAGAGTAGCATTTTCATACTCTAACATGTCAACTGTTCAAATTTCTATATACAAAATAAGTGAAATGTCAAAATTTCATCGTGAAATAACGTTCAGACCAATATTTGATGTTGAAAATAATTGGATACTATTTACACATTACACGCCATCTGTTGATTGAACAATAAACAACATATTTTCATGACTTTTTTAAGCGAGCTGCATACTACCAAAGTGAAATTATAAGCAACATTTTTCATTTCTGGATTTCACTAGCTAATTTAACTCGAAATGGTGTCATTCGCTCATAACTTCAAAACTGAGTTCGGTTTTGGTTCACATAAAGTTGTTTCGATCAGTGTTTTCCGGTTCAGTTCAAAACTGGTTTCCATCTCTGATATTGCAATAAACAAATGTTTGCCTTTTTTATTAGTTTACCCACCATCAGGAGAAATGATATTGTGTATGTGTGCGCAATCGCTAAATTTGTAATTGTAAGTTCCTGGAATATACAGACACATTTTCAACGTCGTCACGTCGGTTTACTTTTATAAATATATATTTATTTGTAATTGTACATTAAAAGGGACACGTTCAAGTATTTTTTCAAACTTTTTATTTCGATTCTGTTCAATGTAAATTTAATGTCGTTTTATTAAAATTGTTGGTGTACGTTTCAAATTTCATTTGCTCAAATAAAAATAGTAATAAAGTCGAAAATTAGTGAATTAACTTATAAAGTTATTGATAAATTGAGTTTATAGTGATTCATTTTTGTGGTAAAAACCATAAATTTTAATTAATAAAGTTTTCTTATTTCCACGGATTATTATAAATATAAATTTAATAAAATTATCTCCTCTGAGGATATTACGTATATAAAAATAAAGGATTCAAGGATAAATTTTAAATATTGCATATATAGAGAATTTTCTTAAAAGTTGTAAATGCAATTCAGAAAAATTCACTAAGCAATTCGTGATATTTTTAATAATATTATAACAAAAAAAGTGATTTATATTTTTCCTCACTTTGATATTAATTTAAATTAATTTTTTTTTTACAAAAAAAATATTGTGCAACATTTAAAATTGTTGTTATGTTTTTTTTTTTTTACAAATTTCATCTTGTGATATAATTTTAACAAATCACCAGTAAAACCCAAAAAAAAATTCTTGTCATAAATCTTGTCATAAAAGTTTTACACCATTCAGAAAACAACAAATTAATAAAACTAGAAAAATCTAAAATTATAAATTTTCAATAAATTTCCGTATTTTAAAAAGAAATTTTCTTATTATGGAACAAGATAAAAAGGGCAAATTTGTTATTTTTCGGAACACACTACAGACTACAATAATAAAAAACCATTAAAATCAGTGGCGGCGCCAAGTGCAGCGAATTTTAGTTGTTGCATTTATAAATTATTAGTCGTTTTTCAGAAATTATTAATCAAATTGAAATGAAGATTTTCCTGGCGGGCCTAGACTGGAAGGTCCTATTTTTTAACCATGTTAATAATATAATTTAACAATCAATTGGCCCATATTTTTCCTTATGCTTCAGTTACTCTTAACATTCACAACGGCAACGCGTTTCAACACGCTGTCAAAAAAAAAGTTCAAACCATATAAAATGTATGAGAGTAGATAAACTCAACACAGAAAGTTCAAAAAATTGAACGGAAACATTTTAAAACATTAAAATCACCTGTTTTACGTCATTAACGCAAGAACACAACTTTGAGTGTGCCGACAACGCCTTGAAAGTGAGAGTGCCTACAAATGTTGCGTTGAATCGAGTTGCCGTTTTGAATGTTGGGTGGTCAATTTCAATTTTCTTTCCTGTTTGCTTCTTACTTTTGAAAATATGCCTGTCTCGCCTATGTTGAAGCACGCCAGGAAGGCGAAAGAAAATTTAATTTATTATCCGTATTTGGTACGGATAATAAAAATGTTTGGAAAATGTTCATTTGAATTTGAAAACCAACTAATTTAATCTACAGTAAAACTGTAGATAATTTAAAATCGACTGTTGTTCCACTGACACAAATGGTGAATTGCCCATAGATTTAGCGCGCAACTGATACAAATTGTGAGATTTCGGAGGAAATATATAAAGAAAATTTTGTTATGAAATGAAAATACAGAAAATTACATAAAATAAAATTAAACTAATACGAAAAAAAATATTATGAATGAAATAAAAAATAAAAATTAAAAAAAAAATGTTTTTATAACTTTTCAATTAAAAAAAAATCAATAAAAATTTTTTGTGTTTTTTTACAATGATTAACATTTCAATTTAAGCTCGTGTAAGAACACGGAAAATGTTTTTAATGTAAAATTCGATGATGGAATCATTTGTGAAACATGTTTCAATAAAATATAAAATTAAACACTAAAAATTTTTGGAAAAATTGTTTTAGTGAAGTATAGAAGTTGAAATTATTTAATTACGTGATTTTTTTTTGTAAATAAATAATTAAAGGAAATTGGAAAACTAAATATTTTGATTAAAAATCAAAAATTTATAATAATTTAACAAGTGCAATAAATTAATATAAATATTTAATTAGAATATTTAATTAGCTATACAGCCCAAATCAAGTCTTGGCCACCTGGTTTTGTGATATTTGTTGTCAGTAAATCGTCTCAAACCTTAGCATTTTTCCCAGTATCATAAATCACAATTACATCATATTGCAACTTTTTATTACCTACATCTATGTATCGGTCTAAACCCAGGACCAAATGCATCACAACATAGCTTACTACGTCACCGCCACCCAGTTCAGCCGCTATTGAAAATAATTATATATTAAATAAGTTAATATTTATTTATATGATCGATTCATTAATTACTCGACTTCGCAAGAACCTGATCTAAGCTAAGACTGTATTCATTTCACGGTCTCATATTTTCAGTTTATAGTTGATAGTTACTTGGTCAACAGGACAAAATTTTACATTCTTCACAGTGGTATTTACTACTCAAAAACTTCCTTTTATGAATGCTAACAACCTAACAATATTTCGTTCATTAAACAATTTTAATCTTTACCTAGCAATTATAGTAACGCTTTTACAAAGGTTAGGTTAAAAATGGTGCGTGAGGTGAGGAGCCCTGTTCATCACACATCACGATAAATCTTGAAGAATCCATTGTAGTCCCTAAGTTAGTTTTCAAAAACTAAGCACTAATCAAAAGTATCGTTACTAATGGGCCGACCAAACATGCAATACGTAATGCAGTAAGTTATCAGGTTATCACTAACTAAATTTCCATTGGGACCATAAAACGATGACAAAATCTTTATATTCGCGCAAGAGCTGTTGTACCGTACATTTCTAAATACGTTGTTTATATAGCTGTTTCTTCGACTTATAAAGTATCTAATTTAATTCACCATTACAAAAAACGATTTCTTTAACTATGTTATATGATTTCCTTTTAAAACTAATTACTAATTTAACACCAGTCTTCCAATATTGAACCAATTATTTTTGAATAAATAAAAATTTTATAATTAATTGAATTAACAATTCGAAACATTCAATCAATAAAATTTCATCCCTGAATAGTTTAAGAATTTTAATCAAATTTGTTTCTCACAATATTTAAAAAAATGATTCGGTCAATTGATTTTTTTGGTTTCCACACCGAGAATTGTAGTAAAATATTCTGTTAATAATCACAAAATCTAATTCTAAATACTTTTCAGTTTCATACAAAAAAATTTACAATTTTATATTCAAAATAAATTAAATAAAAAAATATAGAATTTCATTCAAAAACTCCTTCAGTTCTTTTTCACTTATTCTTATGCAAATTTAATCATTTCCAATCACTTTCATAAATACTTTTTGTCAATCAACAGCTCTAAAAATATACTTAAAAAAAATGAATTCTTTACAAAACGTATTTAAAAAAATTAATATTATATTCATATTTTCATGCTGATTCATAAATTACAGTGATTAACATTTTGAACTAACGAAAAATATATAAAGTTATCTTTTGTGTAACACACTAACCAAAAATCATTCACCCTGTCATTTTGGTAATTTGTAAATCTCTGACATAAAAAATCTGAAAAGTTTTATTTTGTTAAAGATTGCAAAAGAACTTATAAAAATATTATATATAATTTAAACGAATTGAGGGGTTTGTGTATAATATAATTTTGAGTATATTTACTGAAAAGGTGGCGAGTCCTATTAGACACCTACCTAAGACTTCAATAAGTTCTTTACCACTGTTTTGATACCACATACTCAGTGAGCTAGAGAGGAGTTATTTGGCGAAGTGTAACGTTTTCGTAGGTTAAAATCGTTTAGTTCGTGGTTTTGAAGAGAACTTAACCTTGGCCATAGTGATGAACAATTACTTGCAAAATGTGTGATTGGTTTTTTACAGCTACGGCAAAACTGGTTGTACGAATCTCACAATTAACACTAATTTCAAAATGTTGCAAGCCATTCGATTTAGTTACGTAAGTTAGTTATTCTGTTAATTACACTGAAACAAGCGTGAAGGGTTAAGGTTATTGCAGACTTAAAGAGCATCCAGCGGATGAGGTGTGTAGTGTAGATTCTAACAACAGGAGAACGAAACGGAGAATAAATACTATGTGGATGTGAGGCATTGATGAATTCGGAACTTCAAATGCTATGTTGTCGCTCCTTCAAAAACGTGGCGGTTGTTACTAAATCAGATGTACTGTTTCATTATCAGTATGGACTTGATCCGTGACGAATAATTAGAGGGAATATGGTTACAGTGATTAGGACTGTATGTGGCCTACTCTATAGTCGAATATAAATACCAGTAGGAAAAATGTGATTAGTAATTTAAACTTTATCTTCAGGCATTACTAATACATTGCAGTTGAGGTTACTCTTTCTCTACATTTAACAGATAAGAGAGACGAAAATTTCTCTGAAAAATTGCAAGAATGTAATTAGAGTAATTATAAGTAAAAAGGTTCATTGGAATTTCTCGTAATATCGGTTTACTCATAAAATTAATGCTTATATACATCTTTCAAAACTTATTGGACTGACAGCCTGACGTATACAAACTGCTGGCTAATTAATATTTAAATTTCAAAAAAATACCTAAAATTTGATTGAAATTTCACATTTTTGTGTATAACAAGAAATTTTAATTTCCCAAATTACATCCCAACTACCTGTCGAATGAACTGGTTCTGCATATACCAAGAGGAACAACTAAAATGCATTTTCTAAATTATGAAATTTTCCAAAATAATCTATTTTAAGATATATAATTTTTATTTTCATTTTTTGACCTAGTGAAATTTTTTTTTATATATATTTTGTGGAATTCACTAAGGCGGGTTTTTTTTTTAGGAAATTAGACTCAATTAATTTGTTAATACCAAGGGAATTTACAAAAGTTTTAATATCAAAATTGATTTATATTTTTTTGTTTTAACAAATTTCAGTCCTACAACGACAAAAGTTTGACTACCAGGTGTTTTAATAAACTAATTTTATCAAATTTATTGAAACTATTTTAAAATATTTTTAGATTCCTTTATATTTTATATTCAAAACTTGCAATCAAATGCAAAGCATTTTAATCTCTCCTTGATCTCTTTTTAATGAAAATGTATTAGATTTACTAAAAGACAAAGATTTTTCCTATAAAATTTATATTATTTTTACGAAGAGTTATGGAAATGATGCAATGGAAAGTTCAATTGAAAAAAAAAATATCAAATCAATGTATGCAGTCAAGAATTCAGCTGCTGCGAAGCCTGAAAATATTGAATAGCAATCACTGCGCATAAATTGGATTGTTTAATAATGAAAAATATTATTACCAACCATCTTGAATGAAATATACACGGCCTATTTTCCCGACTGCGATAACTGCAAAGCCTGCGTTATTTTTCAGAATTTTAATCCGGCAGATTGCGCTGCTTTAGCTGCCAATCTAAATTAATGACTAATCCATTACCAAAACTGGTAAAAAATTTTCGTTACATTTTCGGCGGTGAACATTCCAAGAATGTTTTCATGTGCCCCAGCAAAATCTCATTATAATTGTTATATGATTTTGAATGGAATTCGTTGGCTTTGTATGATATTTCTGGGCATCCAGTAAATATTAACTTAGTTACTTCAGTTTGCCTAGTAAAATTTTAGTTTGGTAACAGCATTTTATATCATTTAGATAACGTTGATAATTAATATTCGATTTCTATTAAATTTCTACCATCTTTATAAGTTCAGTGAGTTCATTCATATCCAAGATTCCGAATTATATTACCTAAATATCTGAAATTCTGTTCACATTTCTGTGAAATGACCAATTCCCGAAATATTTTTTCCAAAATCTCTGTTCCAGTAAACTCCAAGTTTTGGGATACCCCTACGCCAGCAGTTAAAACATAAAAATTTTCTTTATTATTTTAAAAAAATGTTGGAAAATGTTGTAAAATATTTTTTTTTTTGATAAAATGCATAAATTTTAGAAATATTCTTGTGCGGTTTTCGAAGATTGATGTTTTTCAGTGATCCAAGCATGAAATTCAAATTAGGCATTACATAAAACCTGAAGGGTTTAAAATATTTTAATATTTTTTTATTTTTTTTTGAAAATTTTTCACGATTAATTTATTAAATATCATATTTTTATCACTTTTTTGCTCGGGAAATTTGGATAATTTAATGAACCAAAAAATCATATAAGAAATTTATTGCATTTTCTTTGAATATAAATTAATAAATTTTCTGATGATGATTATAAAAAAAATGTGCCAATAAAATGTAAACACTTTTCTTTACACAACAGTTTTCCAATTCAATTCAACCAAAAATATTTTGATTTGTCTGTTAAATTTCTTCTTATAATACGAAATGTTTTTCTATAAATAAAAATTCTAAATTTTGTATTTTGTTCCAAATTTTATCATTTTTATACACCCAGCAAAATGATTTATAAACTTGAAAATATAAAATGATAATTTACTACATTACAATATTTTCATCTCTGGCACTGGCACATTCTTTTACTACTTACTAAATTATTATAGAAAATTATGTAAACTTCTTCTTCCTTGTTTATTATTTTAATATCCGGCTAATAAAAATGGTGTAGTATTTGAAATTTAAATGTAAATTTTTTGATTCACATGATCTAAATATTTGATTATGCATCATCAAAATATATAAAATTTTCGTTGATTTAATATTTAATTTATATGCAAAAATTTACATTTAAATAAATATTATTTTAATAATAAATTATTTATTTTTGCGATTTATAAAGATTATAGTAGAAAGAAATATTAAAAGTTTTTGAATAATTTCTGAAAATTCTTATATTGTAAGAAAAATTGGAAAAATTATAGATGAAAAATTGATATAGAAGTTAGGAGGACATCGATATGACAACGATTCATAACCACGTATTTGATTTTAGCAACTTTTACAGGAGACTTGCAATTTTTACAAGAAATTTTTACAGATTTTTGCAAATTTTGCTGTTGAATAAAAAATGTGTTGTAAGAGTTCAAACATTTGGCCCAGCACAGTTGAAAATATTAAAAATGATAATTAAATTATTTAACTAAATTTTATTTAATACATTTTTTTTTGAAGACATAGAAGGTTACGTTATTGCATTTATACAATTTGTAGTTACGAGATACTCAAAACCATTTTTAAAACTAAAGTTACCAGTTACAAGTTTTAGTTTGGTTCGGTTTAAAAGAACTTTGCAATTATTGTAATCAAAACAGAATAAAACCAGATGATTTGCTGTGTATTTTTAAATGTTATTGCATCATTAAAAAAATATATTCAATTTTTGGAGTTACGAGGTTATGAATGTTGCCATTAATATAAAAAATGCATAAATAGATTCGATTTAAAAAATTATAATATGCTGCATGTGCTTCTATTCGTCCAGTTTATAAGTGTGTAATAATTGTAAATCCTGTAATTTACTTCTGAGCCATCCTCTTGCTCAACTTGATAACATGCCTTTACTGGAACGTCTTGTATTTAGTTTGATCTTAGCAAAGTCTAATTTTTTATAAATTTAAATTCTTTTCAAAAAATATCAATCAAGTAATGATAAATTTTAATCAAGTAAAGATAAATAATTAAATTTATCAAAAACTTTAAATTTCATTTGAGGCTTTTAAACTTCATTTTAACTTATTAAACTAAAGTCTTTCCTAAAAAATTACTCCCTTAAATTTCGTATCGTTCATTGAAGTATATATTTAAAAAAAAAATGTTAGAACGCCCTTAAATTCGGCTCTACACATTTTAAATTTCTGAAAAATTCGTTAGAGGCTTTTGAACTTTGTCTATATGTAATGTATTAAGTATGTGATTAGCTCTTTTAAATTAATATTTCTATTGGCCCTTTCATTTCCTTTATATACTTTGAAGTAGTAAGTTAAAATAAATCGTTTCTAGCTTTAAACTTTATCTTTATACCTTAAACGCTTAAACTAGTCTATACCATAATATTCGTTTTAATCCCTTAAATTTGTAAACTATTTACTAAACTATAATATTTCATAACTTCTTAATTTATATTGCTGATGTGATATGACCTTAAAATTTCGTTATGCCTCCATATATTTCATGTTTTACGTTGAACTAATGTATGTATTTCCAAAACTTTAATTAGAGAAGCCCTTAAATTATCACCTTAAATTATCACTATACATTTAAACTATAAGATTTTAGTTATAAGACCTTCTTCCCAAAACATACTATGGTGAACCAGTCTATGTCAAAATTTGATTTACAATTTTTCTACATCTACTTATCTCTCGCCGATTTTTTTATGTCTGTAACTCAACTTATAAGAGATGATATTTAAGTGCCTCTAACGATATTGTTCTATTTGTTATTGATCTTTCTATATCTCTGTGGAAGTCTGCTTCTGATACCATCTAATAATGCATTAAATATATGTTAATGAGCTTTCATTTCCGAAATTCTGGCTAAATCGCTAAATGTCAAACCAACATTTAAATTTCGTTGCTGTTGTGTATTTAAACTAATATTTCTATAAATTCCATTATGGACACTTAAATATCGCTTCTAATACATTAAATTGGTCTTCCGCTGCAAGTCCTTATCTACCACTATAAGTTTAAACCAAAATTCCCAAAATATTCGTCAGCGAAGCTTGTAAATTTCCGTTTCTGTTTCTAATACATTGAATTAATATTTCCATAAATTTCGTTAGGGTGCACTTAAATTACGTTTTCTTATACAAACAAAACACTTACTACATTACATATATAATAATTATAAATAATTAATTATATTCATAAAAGAGAATATAAACTTTCTAATTAAGAGAATAATTTTCGCATATTTTTGTAAAAAAAAAAATATTCAATTCCGTTCCGTCTTCCGTATTGATAAGCATAAAACATAAAACTCTCTTAATAATCATAACTTCAACAATTTATATTTAAATCTATATTAACATAAACTTTTGAAAGAGCTAAACTAGTGGGGGCAATATTATTAGAATATAATTTTAGCGGTAATTTTCTAGTCAGTCTATCTATTCGCTTCCGATAAGCATGATCACATTATATTCAAAATTTAAAATTTCCATTCGATTCCAACAATTCCGATTCATAACAACAAAAAAACATTTAGTAAAATGTTGTTAATTATTTTAGTGTAACAAAATTTTATTCGTGATTTTCTGAAAATTTCACAAATTTTCACACCACAAGTGATTCGATCTAAATTATTAACAAATTTTTAACACTATCACAACAGTGAGAATTATGATAAATTACACAGTGTAACTAAAAAAAAAAGTGTTTAACCATAAAAAAATAAAATTATTAATAATAAAAATATATAAATTTTAAATAAATTAACACTTTAAAAATTAAAATTTTACTTTAAAAAAATTATATAGTTTATTTGTTAAAGGCTCTTTTCTGCGGTTATCCGCTGATTACAGAGCCGACACTCGGAAAACTGATTATTATATTGCCATATTATAATTGGTATGGAGTTTTTTTACAATTAGAATGTAAATGATAATTTTTTTTTAAAAATATAAAAAAAAAAGAATTTTTTTTACTGAATTTAAAAAACCATAAAATAAATAATAATGTTTCGTCGGCTGAGTGGTAAACATTCGAGTGAAACAACAACAATAACAACAATATTAATTTTATGTGCCAAAAAATTTTATAATAATTATAATCATCATAAATTTATTATAATTTTTATTTCTTTACAATTATTATGTAATTTAATTAAATTTATTGAATGTACACCGTGTACACCATGTGATATTAAAAATGAAATTGGTAAAAATGCTGGACCAGCTGCTAAAGCTGCTTATGAAGAATATGTATTTGAACATCAAGTAACTAAACAGGAAGCAATTGAAGCATTAAAATTACTTAATGATTCATTTTTTAATGGTTTGTTAATAATAATAATAATATAAAAAAATTTAATTAATTTTAATTTCAAGTTTAATTTTTATTTAGGGCTTTTTTTTTATTATATTTACAATAAAAAGTCCTTTTGGTTATATATTTTGTCTGTTAGTCTGTCCTTGTGTGTGAGTGTTACTTTACAAAGTAATTGACTATGGCCAACTAAATTGTTGGTAGACTCTGTGTTTGTTAAAAGCTGGACTACATAGTTTCTGTTTGTTCAATTCAGTTCAGTTTCGATTTCGATTCTATTTGACTGGTTAAGTAGACTGAACACATAGCTATCGATTGCAATTGATCCCATATTATTTTGTTTTTGTTTTTTTAAACTGTCACTTTCCTCTTGAGATTGCCTTCAGTTAGTATTCGCAAAGTTCCAATAGTTCCAAACTCTTTCGATTAGATTTATTCAACCTATGTGTCCACACAATCGATTTCACATACAAAATATATGAAGACATCAAATTTGAACTTTACTGAACGAATCGAAACTATGTAGCCCACACTTAAAGCATGAAGAATTTATGCGGATTTTCTTTGGCACGAAAATTCAAATTATTTTTAATTTTGACATATTTTCAAAAAACCATACATCAAACTATACCAATTGTAAATTGTAACAAACAAAAATTGATCTATATAGTTTTCATGTTCAATTGGACACCAAAAATCTTGACATTTCACAGCAAAATCTGAAAATAAAGAAAATCAACATTAATGTATGATTTGTTAGTAAACTTTGTGTTGGAAAAGGATTGAAGCATATAATGGTAGAGATGACCAAAGTTGTCCCCTATTCGGCACTATTTCTTGGTCTGCCCAAAAGGACTTTCAAAGTAAAACTTGAAAAAACTAATACAAATGCCAATCGGTATTAACATTCACCAGAATTTAATCTAGAGCCAGGGGACACTGTCTGGCGATTGTCTTAAAAATGTCCTTAGGTCCACAGGAAATCCTTAAATAGAAATTTAGATGGAATGGTAATTGATCAAATAGTGGTTTGAGTTTGATGTTATGGGGGAAAAGAGAATCATCCACTTTCAATAGTAAATTAAATTCCAAAATTTTGTTTGGCCTATGATAGAATTTTAATTTAATATAGAGTATTAACTATTCCATATTTATACTACAGAATATTCCGTAAAGCCTGTAACACTCACTAAAAAGAAGCCCTTTAGTATGAAACTACTTTCTATGCTGTACAGTTTTTAGCGAAACTATGCTGTGCAGCCTAGTACTATTAACATAATTTCATCATCTTTTTTTTGTTTTTGCAGATCCCATTAGTCCAGGTTGCAAAGCAATTGATTGTAGTAAAAAAGTGATGAAATATTGTTTAGGTGGACAATTTTTAAATGATCATTGTTGGTGCGATCAAAGACACGGAAAAGGTGAGTTTTTTGTTCTAGTTTTTTTTTTTTTTAAATCTTGGAATTTTCAATATGATTTTTTCTCAATTAAATATGCAAATTAGCATAATTTATTTAGAACAAAATCTTGGTTGGGTGCGTAAAGTATATAAAAAATGTTGGTTACAATTTTTGTATTTTTTTATTGGAAATTATTTATGATTTTTGTATAATATATTGAATCAGAATTGGAAGACCGTATAATTTAAGATTTGAGATTAAAGTAGAGATAGAACAAAAAAGCATTGAACTGGAAAAATATGTTAGAAAACATTTTTTTTTTGATAAAAAATGTTATAAATAATTGCATTTTTTTATGAATTTGTTATTAAGATGGAATTGGTTTATATAGAAAAATTTAGTTTAAATATATTTACTACCGGATAGAAAGATAGTAGAAAACGCTTTGGATTTACTGGTTGACTTACATCTGACTAGAATTAGCCGGCTCTTTGACTAACTAAAATGATGATTAACGTTTTATTGAAGTTATAATCAGAAATTTGCTTTATACTTAATCAAAATTGGTTAATTTCTACTACTATGTATTTCGACGTTCATAATCACTTAGGCGATATCAGTTGGGCGAAAATCATGAGTTAAAATGAGCTAACTTCTATTGGATTTTCAGCAGCCGTCTTACCATACCTCAATTTTTGTATTTTATTATATTTGCTAAAGTTAGTTTCGACGAAGTTATTTTCGATTAAGTGATTTCCACCAAAAATCATTTCAGAATTTCGATGTATTTTTTGAAATCATCAATTTGTTTTTAAAAAGCATGTCTATAAAAATGTTTGAAATTTGTTGAATTATTAGGAAAATGCATAAATTTTAAAAATTACAAAAATTTCTTATTGTAACTATACTTAACATTAATTTTGTAGGTTGATATTATGCGAGCAAGCATGAAGAAAATTAAATTTTAATATGTCAATAAATTCAATTAGGCATTACCACAAATTTTCTACTATAATAAAGGGTGAAAAATATTCTAAATTCTTTTTGAAGAATTGTTTTTAATATTATATTTATTTATAGTTTTTGGTATTAACTTTTGAATAATTTCATTTAATTTGGTATATTATTAACAAGTTGATGAATAAAAATTTCAACAATTTCACTTCTGCGTCTGCCCAATAATTAGTTAAAAATAAATATTTTATTAAACAGTTTTTCTTATCAGAAAACCTTCTGATAAGAAAATCTGGTATTCTATTCTAATTCTAGGTACCTTCTAGTACCTAGAATTAGTATAAAAATACTATTTCTAGGCACCAGGGTAAAAAACAACAACAATTAAATTAACATAGAACTAATTTCATTAATAGGTTATTTGACGTCCGTCCATAAATTACGTAACACTGTAAAGTAGATTGTGGAATATTAAAATATATAAAAAATTTCATCATTTGAAGAAAAGATTTGCGTATTTTTATGGGCATCATATGAATTAACAAGATCGGATTTAGCTATATGCTAATCTTCAAATAATTGATGTATCAGACTTCAGACCTTTTAAATAAATAACGTCCATGGGGTTAAGCACACTTACAAATAATATAAAAAAGCATGGTTTCGGATAGTGCGTATATTTTAATTTTTAATATTTTTGAGAATCAGTAATCTCTTGGCTCATGGGTGGACGAAGAACAACCCATGAACCAAGAACTGTGCTTCATCGTAGAAACTTTCGTGTTTTGGATATATGAGAAATAAAAAAAAAAAAAATTAATGACAACATTAACAAACAATTTGACGACTTATTTACGAGTACTAAATTTACGAAAAAATCATTCTTCTTGGCCTTATTCTGCTGAAATGAGAAATGACAATTGGGAAATATTTTTGACAGATTGCATATATCGCGGTGGAATGTTTTCAAATATGTAAAAATGATTATTTTTGAAGGTGACTAATAAAGTAGAAATCATCGCGGCGTTCACAGCTGTTTAAAATACAATGGTCAACAATTACAATGATCAACTTTGATGTTGACGGTGAGGTGTTCTAGTAAAATGTCTACTATCAGCACAGACACCCAACTTTGACGCAAATACGTTTTCTCCGAATTGTTAAAAATGTAGTAGAACAAAATGTTAGAAACATAAATTTTGTAAAGTTCCTTTCAACTCTTACAACGTAATTTAAAATTGAAGGTTATCATCGACACTGATTGACGGTATAGCCTTTGGTAATAGCTTTGTGTCTCTTTTTGCTTAGGTTTCCGCAATTTATGGATGCCACCTTTCTTAATTTAATATTCTAAATTTCTTTTACAAATAATAAATCAATTCTTGTTTAGATTGAAAATAAATTATTTAATATGAAATTTTTATTGATTTTATTTTGTAATGAGTTTGTTGACATTTATTATGAGCGAAAGTTCTTATTCACAAAAGTTTTATGATTATTATTTCTATAAATAAATTTATATCTGATAAAATTATATTTAATAAGTTTTTTTAATTTTGTAAATTTCATATAATTTTTTTGCTGTATTCATTGTTAAATCAAGTCTTCTAGTACATACGCTCCACTATTGTGATGTAGATTGCACGCAATTTTGTATAGTACAAAAAAGGGAAAAAAAAAATTTTTTAATTTTTTTATTTTATAAATATAATTTTTAAATGGATAATTAGGGTGCAATTTACGTTTTTTTCATTTTTTGTAGCTGTGATAGTTTTGTTCACATTACAATTATTATATATTATGATTATATAAACAAATTAATATTATTTAGGGGAAGGTTGTATACTTTTTTTGTTATTAATATATTTCGGTTATGAATAAGTGGATCAGAATATTTCGGAAATCTGGAAGAGAAATTAAGACTTTACAGAAATATTATTGTAGGCAGACAATTTACCTGTTTACCCTATAATCTAAGAAATGTTAAGATTTCAAAGAAAATTAATTTATTAATATTGAATTTTCGTGCTTATGTGCGAAAGGGTCAATAGCTGTAAAAATCAGTTCTCTTATATGAATTTTTGTCGATAATGTTCATTCCTGGCTTAGTGTAACTATATATAAAATAACAGTTCTTTTGTCACACAAGGACACAAGTGCCTCTTAAATGTATTCATAAATTAGATTAGAAAGTGGTTGTAAAAACACTATTGAGATTGCCTTATCGAAGCGCGACTTAAATTGTTAATTCCCGAGCTAATTATAATTGGTCGAATTCCAAGTTTTTGTTGATGATGCTTAGAATTTTCCTAAAGTCTGCATTATATAAGATGTAAGTTAAAAAATCATCATAGGGTTTCATATCAAATATTTACCAACCACCAATTCATTTAATTTTCAGAATTTCCTGAACGAAAGTTAACGTTACGAGTTAATTTAACTTTATGCTGCCTATACATAATACAATATGTTTATCAACGATTTTTTTAACAAATTGAAATTGGTCGTTTGTGCTTTGTGGATAAGTGGGCATTTTGACGGTTAATAAATCGTTTGAAAAAATATATTAAACTATTGATGGTTGTAAGTTTTATTGTGTATGAAGATTGGGGAATTTGTACAACCAAAATGTCTTTTCTTAACGTTTTATTGATTGGAATAATATTAAATTATAATGATTTTCAACCCAACTTTTATTATAGTGTACATTGTATGTCAATTGTTGACAACAGGTTGTACAATGTATGGACAGCATTAAAGATTCTAACATTTGTACGAATTTTATAAATATTTCATTCACCTTTTTCAGATACCTTTTAATGTTCGTGCTTCTTAACATTGTTAACATTTTATGTAAGCTTTTGTATATACTTGCGTTTGTTATAAATCAAACTTTAAACAGTTTTTAGAATATTTATTATCCGGATTACCGAAAGTAAAATCGATCGATCCACGATCTTTAATTACTCTGTTTATTGGTCCACTGTTACTTCAACAGAACTCCATTAGACACAAAATGATAATTGATATTTCATTCTGACAAAATACACGTAATTCAAATTCAAAATTAATTTTACATAAAGAATTTTGAATTATGAAAATTTTTATAATTTTTAAATTTCTATATTTACAAAATGATTTCAATTAACTACCATTTTTATCTAATCAAAAAGTTTCAATTTTCACAAAACTTTACATTGTCTTATTTTAATTATATATTCAGAAAAACCGCACTATTATTATAATTATATGTAAAATACATAAAAAATATTGGGAAAATTTTTGAATTTTTTTCTATATAAAAATTATTAACATTTCTTAGATTTGCAAATTGTAATCTCAAATACGAGCAATGAATAATTTATTTTAGATTTTGTTTAATTAGAAATCGATCTGATTATTAAAATTATTATACAAAATTAATATTATGACGAGGTCATAACCACAACGATATGAATATAACATTATTCATGATATTTTGTACTTTTAATATAATAATATTTCTGTTGAAAAAACTTTATCGATTTGACACGTTTTAACTTACTGCACCGATGATTTTCATATCAAATTCGATTATGATTATTCCCTAGATTATTTTTCAGTGTTTTTTTTTTATATAACTAAGACGGATTAGTATACAAATAATTTCACTTCACCTTGAAAAAATGCATTCAATTTGAACTTCACTTGTTAATATTTTAATATTTTCTGATTGATTAATTTGAAAATTTTATTTAGAAAATCGTAGAATTTCCATCTATAAAAGAGTCGTAATTTTCATATTTCGAGTAATCTAATGCTCAGCAATCTCGGGCACAAGCTTCTTCTGCCTGTGTTAAATGGAAACGGGTTGGTTATACCGAAAATTAAAATCCTGAATATGACAATCCTGAATGTGAAAATCCCTAATAGCGTTGAAAATGTTGGTCTTAAATTCGCGGCAATTTTTAGAAAAACTAATCATTTAAGCTTGAATTAACAGGCTACCACTTACATAGCAGTTTACCAGTTCTGAAATGAACCATACTATACTTCCCATACGTCGTCAGCTGGTAATTTAAATTATTAGAAATTGTTGGAAAATTAATTTTAAGAACTAAAGTAGTTTTAAAAGTATGACAGGTCTACACAAAGAAAAATATACGCTAAAAAACTGAAATTGTGGGTCCATCAATTAACACCTCTCCAGTGAAGGTTTTTAAAATTTATAAAAAAATAAATAATTTTAAAAAAAAACGTGCTAATTGCAAATACCAGTTTGTGTTTGTTATAAATCGGTCGAAACAAAATGTATCGAAAACGAAACCCTTTAAATGTATAAGAATTTTACTTGTAATTAACCTAATAGTTTAGAGATAATAACAGTTTACTATCTGATTTTAATAAAAATTAGAATAAAAAGTTTATGATATATAATTATAGAATTTTTCATATTAAAACCAAAATATTTGCATATTTTTTCCAGAAGGACTTCCATTTATTCCGCACACTTGTTATGTTGGGGATCAGGACGTTGGTGCATCAGTTGGTTCATGTTATTTTTACACTGAAGTTAAAGAATGCTGTTGTATACGAGCATTGGCTAAACGATGTAAGTAAAATAATTTTGTTTTATTTTTGTTATTTATATTTTCGGTAATCTTTTCTTGAACTTGTCTAGCCAAATTACATGTAAGAGATAAATGAAATGGAAAATAATATGTAGAATTTATCTTGCGACAGTTTTAAGCGTCTTTTTAATCTGCTAGTTTCAGAGTGTAAATGACTAATAACGTATACCATACAGAAATTCTGTCATTTCTAACAGAGATTGTCAGATTTTTGGATAAGATTTCGAGTATTTAACACATTTTCTTCTGGAAACCCCCACCAAAATTAGATATTCTCATGATCTAAATAGTAACGTCCATAGTTGTTACTTAATAGGATCTGGTAATGTCTTATGATCTACCTTTGTGGTGCAGTTCATAATCCAGATTACCGAAATTCCAAGAATTTATAGTTCGAACAAGTTTAATTTCGATATAAAATTGATTGATTATTTTAAAACTATGTTACGAATTTAAACTTGTAGGTTAAGAGGAATCCCTGGAGCATCTTTTATGTTATAACCCTGCCGTACAACAACGGAGATTAAGGCAGTTAGATCGTTATTTCCTAAACAACCTGTTAGAGGCGGGTGAAAAGAAACCTGCCAATCTGATCGGGTTCATTAAGAAGGTGGGATGGATTGATGCGCTAGTAGAAAAATTTCAGCAATCGACTGGGGTGTACAATGGGCCAAAATTGTGGCTTCAAAGCATGAGGTTTTCGGGTCCTCATCCTTACAAACAAACCAACCAAACGGTATTAGCATTGTAAACAGATCCCATTTTTGTTACGTCGTCGATTTTGTTTTGGATGCTTCTTATTAAATAAGCAGCTTGAAAAATTCCTTTATATAAATAATAATTTCTAGGTAATTAGTCTTGACCCATACGACATTCATTTAAATACTATAGTAGGTCATATATTTAATATTTCCCCCATAAGATAATGAACAAATTAGTATCTATAAATAAAAATTTCGTTTTTAATCTTTTGGATTTCCTGTTCTACTCTAAAATATTAAATATTTCCACACACAATCGAAAATTTAAAAAAAAAAGAAAATTTATAATAATTTTTATTGGTATCAATCAAAAACCACCTCAACAACTTCATCTCCTCCCCAGGAAAATTTAGTCTAAAAGGAAGTTTTAATAATTTTGTTATGATATTTTAATGATTTAATTTCCAAAAAAAAATTGTGGCTTACTTTTGGTGTACATCTTAAATTGTAAAAACATCATAAAAATTATAATTATTTATAAAATATACAAAACTATAAAAATTTTCACGCTTCACTTTGATTATTATTATAAATATTTTTTTTTTTTTTTTAAATTGTTGAAATGATGGAAAATTTTATTCACTATAGAAAAATTTATAAACATTTTCTTAATAATGAGTCACAAAAAATTAATAAAATTTCCTTTTTTTATAAAAATTCTACTTAATAATTCACAATTAAAAGTTTTGATCTATTTTGAAATAATAAATATTTATTAAAATTTACAATAAATTTTAATTTTAACATAAATTCTGTTGTATTTTTTAAGATAACCTGGAAAGATTAAGTAATAAAGATGAGGTCATAAATAATCTGAATTTAAATAAAATTAAAATTTTGAGAATACAAAAATTTATGTAATACAAAAATTATTGAAGTTGATAAGAAAATTTGTTATTTTCAATAATGAAATTGAAATTTTTAAAATATTTATTATTTAATTTATAATAAATTATAACTTCAACATAAATACAAATTGTTAGAATATAATAAATAATTATTTCAAAGACTGTTTCCAACCCTAGAAAGCCTAATTTCACAAATTTCAATCCAACTGTCTCAAATTTTCAGTAATGTGTAGAAAATCTGTTTTTAGAAAGTAATTTTGGAAAATTCTGTTTCTGGTAAACTTCAGACATTATACCGTCAATTTCTATAATATTTCGAAAGCTGTGTCAGAAAGACTGCTGCCAATTTCCAGTTATATTCAGTAAGCTCATTTCCATAAACTTTTGACCTACTGCTTCCAATTTCTACTAGTACTCAGAACGCCGTAAACTTCACAAGGATTGCTTCAAATTTCTAGTAATATTTGGAAATGCTGACTCGGTAAACTTCAGAACGACTGCCTCCAATTTCTGGAAATACTGAAAACCCCAATTTCAATAAACTTTAGATCGGCTGCCTCCAATATTTAGCAATAAGAAACCCTGTTTTCAGAAACCATTCTTGTACGATCCAATCCTTCACATTCTGCAAACATTATTCGGGACGAATCCCATTCAGTTCGGGTGTTTATTTAGGTTACAGTGTCCCGTAAGATGCCATGTTAAAGTGCATACCTTATTTCGGTTCAGACCAAGAAGTTCGGTGAGTTCTTTGATTTGAGTGGTTAAGGTAGGAGTAATTTGGCGTAAGAGAAGTAAGATTGTATTTGGGCGTACATAATGTAGTTAAATTATCAGATGTTGATAAGCTTAGCATGTTAGAATGTATCCTTTTTTAACTGGTCTAACAGATCTTATCGTAGGTGCAAATATGAAGTTTAGTAGGTCTAAAGTTTACTGGTACGATTAGTATTCTGGTACTGGTACGACGATAAAAATGTCTATACATAATTTCTAATTAAGTTTTAATTAACAGATTTTATAACAATTATAATTTTCTAAATTTTTTTTAATGTAATATTTATTTTATTTTCCAGGGAAATATATGTCATCTGCACCAAAATTAAAAAACAATTTATTATTTACAATAATTTTAATATTATTTATAAAAAATTTAAACAGAAATTTCAAATTTAAACTGAAATAAAAAAAAACGAACAATCAAAATATAATTATAATATTAAATAGAAAATAACTGAAGTGCTGGTCACTATTTTAACATTTTAAAACTATTAGAATTATAGAAATTAAGTAACTAACATAATATTTAAATAAAATATTTCCAAACAAAATGTTGAAAATAAATAATATAATAGAAAAATCAATTTTACTTAAAGAAAATTTAACATTTACATATTTTATAAAATATTTTTCTTCTCAGGCAAATTGTGATTTGGAAATTAGCACCAAAACTTTTTTTTTTTTTTTTACAAATAAATCACGTAGTAAAAAAAAATATTTTTGCACCAAATTTATTTCATTTAAATATAATAAATATTAATTAAGCACTTTATATTATAAAAAATAAATATTTCCATTTTACGTGCCTGCCTTACTTTAATGTTTAAACTAATATTATAGTTGGAAAACGTCACTTCAATACTTAAGTGTGGTATATGAACATTTTTGGCATATTTTGAATTTTGAATTTAATTAAATGAATTGAAATATTTGCTTGCGAATAATGTTTTCACAATACACTTATCTGTATTGATAACAAAAATATCGTCAGCAACGTATTTGTCGTATGTGCAAAATAAAAATTATTTGATGACATCTGTAGTAGTTGTGGAAAAGTAAAATTTTTGTATTAAATGTTTATTTGTTGTGTAATCTTTGTAGATTATCATATTTTTCATTTACATATCCATCATAATTAACTTAATATTGTTGGCGTAAACGACGAAACATCAAAATTAATTTAAAAAACTATGCTAATATATAAAAATTTAGAAAATCTTAAGATATGTTTAAAACTATTTTCTACTAATTAATTATAAATCTTCTGAATATCTTGTAGTTTGGATATGGAAATTAAGTTATATTTTAATTCCACGAGCCACTGCAGAATTAGAAATCAAAATATGGATAAATGCACAAATGAAAAAACACTGAAACTCTGCCAAATAATTCATACTGAAAAACAGGACTGCCAAATAATTCATAGGTATTTACTCAGCGCAACGAACGCGCGTGCTTCTGAACATGCGTAGATATAGAGTACGAACAACAAGTGGATTACTTACCGGACACTAAAAGATCTACATCCAGTATGACTAGCAACAACTAACGTGTATATAGATTGTATGAAGACAAGGCGGAATTTGCCAAACAAATTCTGTGCAAATGTGAAACACTGGCGTGATCCACTTTGGGCACGGCTTTATGGAACCAATGAAACTGTCGCCGAACTCACTCAAAAGCCTCATTTACTTCTTCTAAAGTACTGGTCTTCAGGGGTGGGTGATATTCGAAATTAATGGTACTATATTGGAATGGCTGCGGTGATATGGGACGTTTATTTCAATTAAATATACCTAAACCCTATCTAATCAGTATTTTAATTTTAATTCTTAAAACTCAATTCCACAAAAATGTCAAATATGTTTGTACAACACTTAACTATTAAGGTGGCGAAAAATTTAAAAATAAAAAATTAGAATTAAAAAATTTGGAAAATAAAACATTTTTTCAGAAATCATGGCTGTGGTATCATGTGCGGATTAATGTATGATTATTATTATTGTTATTATTATTATTATTATTAAATATTTTAAGGTGTTACACCTTTAATTAAATAAGGATTTTTTACATTATCCTCTGTCAACATAAAAGGATATTAAAATGATAAGTTACTGAAAAAAAAATATATTAATATAATTTTTTTCAGGCAGTAGGAGCATTAAATATAGTCATTTTTTTTATATAATTTTTGAATTTCTGTGTGTTTTATTTTGAAAGAATGTTTTTTTTTTTGTAAGGATTTACTGAAATAAGGAAAATTGAATGGAAAATGTAAATTTTGATTCCTTTAAGAAAAAGGATTTAATTATAAATGATAAAATAAAATAAAATATTGTCTAATATTATGTAAGCTTTTGTAGAGTTTTCTGATATAGTTTTTAAGAAAAATATTGTATAAATAAATGTATAACCAAAAATTCTTTTAATTTTGGTTTAATAATTCTTAATTTAATTGCCTAAATATTTACTACACTATTTATATACATAAAAATTATATATATATACTATTTCTATAAGGAAACAAATATTTTTGTAAAATATGAAACAACAAAACTTTTATTTTATTATAAAATTAAGAAATATTCAATAAAAAGATAATTGTAAATTTAAAAGAAAATTTGTAGCTTAAATTTTATGTTATATCAATTAAACTGTCATAGTTTCGGGTTCAAAAACTTGAAAGTTATAATTCCAACAATTCGTTAAAAAGAAAGTGTATCCGTTAATTTGAAGTTATTAGGATTTTCATTTCCGACTTCATATAAATTTAATAATTTTGATGAATTCATTCTTCTGGATCTCGCCTTCTAATCATTGTACTATTATTAGTCCAAAATTGTTTAATTTCAGCATAGTTTACAGATTTTCGATATTCTAATGATGTTGAACTATTTTCCACCTTGTTAATTCGTTTTGGTATAGTACCATAATTTATACTAGCCGCTGCACTTACAGATCTTTGATAATCAGATTGCTTTTGTTTTGGTAATGTACCAATACCAATTAATTGTGAAATATTATTAGTTTGTACCGGTTTCGTAATAAGAGGTTTTGTTGCAATTTCTGGATATTTATTTGTTTTTGTTAATTCTATTTTATTTTGAAGATTATCTTCAAATTTTACTTGTTGTCTCTGGCTAACTAAAGACGAATTATTCAAATAATTATGAGAATAATTTGATGCTTCATAAATTGGTCCATTGATAATTGATGGACTAGTATTAATACATCCATTTTCTCTTGGTCTAGCACAATTTAATTTATCATTTTGTTCAACATTATTTTTTGTTGTATTATTAATTTGAAATTTCATTAATTCTTTTTTTAAATCACTTATTAGATAATCTTTCATTAATAAATTTTGTTCTAAGATTTCTATACGATGTGTTAACTTACGTATTGTTTCTTCTTTATCTTGTAATAGTATATCTAAAGATGATTTATTACCACCTGCACCTGCTGATAATGGTGATTCACCAGTTAAAGTATTTTGTCTATTCAATTTTGGTCGATTTTGTTGATTATCATTATTATCATCATCACTGCTACTATCAAAATCTGAATCATAATATGTATTTGCATTAACATTATTATTATAAACATTTGGTTGATTATTATTTTCATTAATTGTTATTGGTTTATTAGTTAATTTAATATCAATATTTGTTAAATTAAATTCTGGTGGATTATCAGTCATTTTTGGTATCCACATAATACTTTGTAATAAATTTAATTTGATTGTACGATCATAAAATATTTTAATATTTTTAAAGATTTTGATAAAACGATTACGATGATCATTCAATTTTTCAAATGGTAATTTTATATGTAAATTATGCATTATTTGTACAACATTAAAATATAATAATTTTGATTCTTCAATTAATGTTGATAAAGCCATAAAACGACATTCCATTATTGGTGCAATACTGTATGTTAAATTTGTTGTAAAAACTGTAAAGAGAAAATATAATTTTATATAATGTAGGAAAACTGAGACAAAGGAAATGTGTCCTATCCTAAATAAAATAGGAGTCTCGGTGCCAACAAATTAGATTTAAACCGATTGCACGAAAAACCCTTTTTTTTTTGTTGTTGTACTATTAAGGCTTGAAAAAGGAAATACATTCACAAAATCTCCATACAAAAAATGTTGGACTAAATTTCCTATTATATTTGGACTCCAATGTTCCATGCATTAAAATAATAATTCTTACTAGCATTTTGTAGATCAATTATGCCATCTAAATAATCAAAAATTTCTACAGCAAGTTGAAATCTATTCAAAACGATTAGATTAATGAATTAAATTTAATATTTATTAATTTATTTTTTGTATAATATACTTACAAACCGTCATAATCTTCACCAAAATTTCCTTCAAAAATTTCTTTTGAAACGGATAAATTTGTTGGTATTTTTTGATTTTTCAAATGAAATTTTAATTTAATTATTAATAAATTTATATACTTTATAATACAGATATCATAATTATCATATTTATCACCAGTATAATTTTCATATTTATTAGAAATATTTAATAAATAATTAATATTTTGTTGTTGAGCACCATAATAACAACATAATGGTGAACCTTTATTTAATACATGATGAATTAATTGACATAATTTCCATATTGATATATGATTATTATATATTTTTGTAGATATTTCAATAATTATTGACCAAAATATTTCAGACATATTCAAATGGTAAGTATTATCAATTATAATTCGTATATTTTTTAATTTTAATGATGTTTCAGTTGGATTTAATAATGTTGTAATTTTGGATTGCTAAAAATAAATATATTATATCATAATTAGTATAAGTACTATTTTATCAGTGTTTTTAATGGCCACATTTTTTCATATCGATTTCAGTGCAGATTATCGTGTACATTTAATTGCGAGAACTTTTTATCACAGAAATTTAATCGAACCGGAAATATAAAAAAAGCTAAGGTATATACTTTTTTTTCAAGTAGATGAAATGTACACGCTAATCTGGCCCTGTTTACTTACCATATCATTAATTTTAATATTTTTCTCAGCTTCATTATTGTCTTCTGAATTATATGAATATTTAATTTTAGTTTTCTTCATTTTTATTCTCAAATTAATTATTTTTAAATAAAGAAAATTAAAATCTCGTCTTAATAACTATATTTTAATGTTTTACACAATTGATTTGTTTTGCAACTAATATAACTATATTTTTATTAAATATATTATATTTTGATTAAATTTTGTTATCTGCGATTAATATATTGATTAAATTGTTTGTTTAGTTTTTTTTTTTTAAATTAAATTGATTATTAACTATTTTTTTGAAATAAATATAATGTCATTTTTCTTTATTTAAAATTGTTCGACATTATATGGAAAGATAAGAATAATATTGAATCAATTTTTGGACTAATAATAATAATACAGAATGTTTTACTTGAGTCGTTACAATGTATACTATTAAACATTTGTTAATTTATTAATGGATGATTTCACGAGGATGTTTACAAAATATTTTTTTCAACTGAAACCACATCTTCTCTACCTCTACGTTATAAAATAAAGCAATCATGTTACAAAGACGTTATATCCTCAAAAATAACTTTCCCAGATTCAATCATGAAAAAATGACGTACATGGAAACAGTGCCGGGTAGAACATTCACTGGACCCTTAAGTAAAGCCTCTTTTCTAGATTCGAAAGTAAATGCCATTGAAGTTAAAATATTTGCGAACACTCTCCAAATAGCAAAACCAATTAACAAAAATAATTTGAAATTTGTGGTGCGAAGAAGTCGGAATTGGCTCTCTAAGACAAGTGTGGCTTGGGTAATTGGATAAATTTCCCGTATGGGCTATCCGACATTGAATGGAAGACAATTTATGTGATATATTAACCAAATATAATTATTGTTCTTACAGTTTTGTATATGTATAGAAAAAAAAATTAAGATATAAAATAGTTACTAGAAATTAAATTCATTAAAATACTAATGAAGTGTAATGGTAGGTATAATTATTGAAAGTATTTTGAAATTTGTTTGAAATTTATTTTTTTTATAATTACTGAAAATTTTGTTAAGTTCTGAAGTTTTAGTAGAATCAGAATTTAATTGAAACTAAAATTTAATTTAAAAAGCAAATTGAACTACCACTGACCGAAACAACCTGGTCCCTGCTCGGGCGCCATTTGTAATGGTGGGTATAATTATTGAAAGTATTTTGAAATTTGTTTGAAATTTATTTTTTTATAATTACTGAAAATTTTGTTAAGTTCTGAAGTTTTAGTAGAATCAGAATTTAATTGAAACTAAAATTTAATTTAAAAAGCAAATTGAACTACCACTGACCGAAACAACCTGGTCCCTGCTCGGGCGCCATTTGTAATGGTAGGTATAATTATTGAAAGTATTTTGAAATTTGTTTGAAATTTATTTTTTTTATAATTACTGAAAATTTTGTTAAGTTCTGAAGTTTTAGTAGAATCAGAATTTAATTGAAACTAAAATTTAATTTAAAAGCAAATTGAACTACCACTGACCGAAACAACCTGGTCCCTGCTCGGGCGCCATTTGTAATGGTAGGTATAATTATTGAGAAAAAAAATTACAAAAAAAAATTTAAGTCCGAGATGATTTTTTTCAAAAAAAAAATAAAGTCGGGAAAAAAAATGAATGAGTTAAAATATAGAAACAGAAGGTTCGCGGGCACGCGTTGCCGGGTAGAACTGACCTCGGAAAATGGGTGGGTTCTTACTATCCGCATTATACCATTACAAAAAGAATGCGTGCAAAGGTAGAAGCTACCTTATCATAATATACTATATACAAAATAAATTTAAAATAACCGTATTGCTTTCGATGGATCATCAGGAATCATCCGGAGCTGCATGGGGCAGTAGAGGCCTTCCTAGCCACACATTCCTACTTTCCACACTAACGAAGGAATCTCCATCCTAAAATTCAAATTATTACCACCAAAGGAATTTTCCCCCCCCAACTTGCAACACCACTGACTATTTTTTCTTTTTTTTTTTTTTTTTTGTAAGTTATATAAAATTGATTTGTATTGGCAATAAAAAAAATACAACCGGAAATACTGAATGACGAACTGGCATATATTTCTCGAATACGGGGGGTGGTCGAAACTATAGTCCTACCCTTAAATCAACCCTACTCAACTTATATACTAGTAACTTAATTGTATAATATAATCAATAACAAAATAAAAAAAAAATATATGTATATAAAAAAATCTAATTTATTTGATTAAGGACCTGGAACCGCAGCTACCTCGTCCGTATCGTGGGCGTCGTTGAGGATCCTCCCCGTTGCAAAAAAAAAAATCTGATGAATCTGTTGATGTGTTTGGTGCCTTTGTTACCACCAACACATGTATATAAATAACTGATGATAATATGATGAATCGGTTGACGTGTTTGGTGCCTTTGTTACCACCAACACGTGTATATAGAGAATGATGATAATATAATGAATCGGTTGACGTGTTTGGTGCCTGTGTTACCACCAACACGTGTATGAAATAAATGATGATAATATGATGAATCGGGTGACGTGTTTGGTGCCTTTGTTACCACCAACACGTGTATAAAAAAATTGATGATACTATGATGAATCTGTTGACGTGCTTGGTGCCTTTGTTACCACCAACACGTGAAAAAAATTGATGATACTAGGATGAATCAGTTGACGTGTTTGGTGCCTTTGTTACCACCAACACGTGTATAAAAAAATTGATGATAAAATGATGAATCTGTTGACGTGCTTGGTGCCTTTGTTACCACCAACACGTGTATATAAAAATGAAAATAATCTGATGAATCACCAACACGTGTATAAAAAAATTGATGATACTATGATGAATCTGTTGACGTGCTTGGTGCCTTTGTTACCACCAACACGTGTAAATAAAAATAGATGATGATACTATGATGAATCTGTTGACGTGCTTGGTGCCTTTGTTACCACCAACACGTGTATATAAAAATGAAGCTAATCTTCGGTCTAATTTTTTTTTTGGAAAATATTGCCCAATTTACACAAGAATATATTTTTTTTTCCATTAACACTTTGATAAATTCTGTGCAATAATGTATTATTATTATATAATTTATATTTTTTTTATGAAAGTTTGAAGGTCAGTAAAAATACACGCAGTGTAATGAAAATATAATGCACATATAAATTTTGCACTCCAGGTTATTATTATTTTTTTTAAAGTACCATTTATTTTGAACAATTATATATAATATTTAAATTTTGATATATAAAAAGAAATCTTAAAATTAAATAGGTTAAAAAAAATTATGAAAAAAATAACATTACTTTTCCCCGTAGTATTAGTATTAAATAACTTTTCGTTTAGATTGAGTTTTTTTTTTTTTGTATCATATTTTAATTTCAACATAATATTTCTTAACTACGCAATAATTAACCAAATTTATTTAATTCCGTGTAATAATTGCTTTATTTTTATTTATTTTTTTATTTGGTTTTTTTTTTTTTGTTTAAAAAAAAAAAAATTCTGTATTTTTATTTGTTTTTCAAATAGAAATTAAATTAGTACTAATACCACGCACAAAAAATAACCCCGGACAATATGTCGTCCATCGACTTAAAAAGTTATCTAAATTTTTTTTTCTTTTTGGTATATAAAAAAAAGTTTTGTTACTATACTACATTACATGAACCGAATAACATCAACACGGGACGGCCACCGACTGACTAAAAAAACTTCTATAAATTCGAGAAACATCTGCCAGCAATTCTCATTTTATTGCGCATTCAGCAACCCACACTCAATTTTTCCATTTATCGACAATCGATGCACGCATACAAAATAATAATTTTAGGCGGTAAAATTTTTCCCATATTGATGGATTGACAGACCGCACACACGATAGAAACGCATACATCGAACAATTATTTTTCTGTCGGCCATTGATTGAGACGCTGAATGACAAATTCCTTCCGTGGTGTAAAAGTTACCATAGGTGAAAAAAAGTTTTCAGTGGTGTCGACTATTGAGATTTATTATCCACCATTACAACACAGATTCATTGTTATTTAATTAATTCACAATGAAACTGAAAACAGGTGGTATTACATAATAGAGTTAAATTTCCTATCTCTCCAATAACGACACTAACCTGATGTAATGACTAACTATAGAAAAAATTTTTGAGACATCGGAAAATTTTCAAAAAAACCTTTCGATGAATAAAGAATCTAATTAATACTACTAAATAATAATGAATATGGGTTTTTTTTTTTTTTATGTATCGGGAAACTTTCAAAACCCTCAAATGAATATAATTAATGATAAAAAGAAAGGTTAGGTTTTAGATATATCGGGAAACTTTCAAAACCCTCAAATGAATATAAAAAAAATACTGGTTAGGTTTTTTTTTATAGCGGGAAACTTTCAAAACCCCCAAATGAATATAATTAATAATACAAAAATAATGTTTAGGTTTTTTGATATATCGGGAAACTTTCAAAACCCTCAAATGAATAATTAATAATAAAAAATAATGTTTAGGTTTTTGATATATCGGGAAACTTTCAAAACCCTCAAATGAATATAATTAATGATAAAAAGAAAGGTTAGGTTTTAGATATATCGGGAAACTTTCAAAACCCTCAAATGAATATAAAAAAAATACTGGTTAGGTTTTTTTTATAGCGGGAAACTTTCAAAACCCCCAAATGAATATAATTAATAATACAAAAATAATGTTTAGGTTTTTGATATATCGGGAAACTTTCAAAACCCTCAAATGAATAATTAATAATAAAAAATAATGTTTAGGTTTTTGATATATCGGGAAACTTTCAAAACCCTCAAATGAATATAATTAATGATACGAAATATATAACTATAGCAATTTTACCTAAAGTAAATGGGTAAGATAACTCCAATCCAAACTTAGATTTTCTCCCAAAACTAACAATAAACTTACTTAATGAGCAAAATTTACAACTAAACTTAGATTTTTCTTAACCAACTAATAGTAAACTTAATTGGTACGCAAAATTAAATCTAACTTAGATCTTTACCCAAAACCAATAATAGACTTAATTAATAAGCAAAATTACAACTAACTTAGATTTTTTCTTAACCAACTAATAGTAAACTTAATTGGTACGCAAAATTAAATCTAACTTAGATCTTTACCCAAAACCAATAATAGACTTAATTAATAAGCAAAATTACAACTAACTTAGATTTTTAACCAACTGATAGTAACCTTAAGTAATAGGCAGAATTAAATCTAAAAGTAGAATTTTAACCGAATCATATTTAATTTATAAGTGATATAACTATATAGTAAAATTTTCCTAGGGAATTTTTTTTTTAAAAAAAACCGCTTAGACGAATATATATCTATGAATAATGTAAATATATAATAATTGCGTTTTTTTTTTTTTTTTTTTTTTTTTTTTTTTTTTGAAATTGAAATTCTCAGGGAGTTTAATTTAACTTTAGAGAAATGAACTGTCAATTTAGGTTTTTTTTTTTTTTTTTAGCAAAATGACCACATGCAGTCCGAACTACGCCATGATGACCCACACCACCAATAAGCAATACGAAAAAAAATTTAGATGATTGGAGATAAATATAATTTATATACTAAGTTGATAACAAAACAATTTTTATCGAGCACGGAACCGACCAGGTGAAGGTATGACATACCGAAAACTTCCCGGTCAAATAACAGCTAAAAGCCAATTTAATTTGAAAATCCATTGAAAGTATTCGATACCCCACCAAATTCACCAACGACCCATTACCCAAAAAAAATGAAGAGATTTATAACAATAAAAATTTATACTAAATTTTGAAAGAAAATTTTCATCAAGCCGTGTACCGACAAGGCGAAAATATGACATACCGAACACTTCCCGGTCAAATAATAGCTAAACAGCCATTGAAATTTGAATATCCTTTGAAAGCATCCGATACCCCAACAAATTCACCAACGACTCAACACTTGATTGACTGACTCTAAACTGGATTTATTAATTTTTACAATACTAACCGAACTCATTTACCAACTGAGAGCAATGTCGTCAATACTTTGGTCGACAATTAGCTAGCAGCCAAAGGTCGCCAATCCAAAAGCATTGATACACTGTATCAACCGACCAACGAAATCCAGAACCACTGCAACACGAAATAAATCCAAAAAAAAATGATGTAATTACTCAGGAACCTTCTCAGGTCCCTGCTCGGGCGCCATTTGTAATGATAGGTATAATTATTGAAAGTATTTTGAAATTTGTTTGAAATTTATTTTTTTATAATTACTGAAAATTTTGTTAAGTTCTGAAGTTTTAGTAGAATCAGAATTTAATTGAAACTAAAATTTAATTTAAAAAGCAAATTGAACTACCACTGACCGAAACAACCTGGTCCCTGCTCGGGCGCCATTTGTAATGGTAGGTATAATTATTGAAAGTATTTTGAAATTTGTTTGAAATTTATTTTTTTATAATTACTGAAAATTTTGTTAAGTTCTGAAGTTTTAGTAGAATCAGAATTTAATTGAAACTAAAATTTAATTTAAAAAGCAAATTGAACTACCACTGACCGAAACAACCTGGTCCCTGCTCGGGCGCCATTTGTAATGGTGGGTATAATTATTGAAAGTATTTTGAAATTTGTTTGAAATTTATTTTTTTATAATTACTGAAAATTTTGTTAAGTTCTGAAGTTTTAGTAGAATCAGAATTTAATTGAAACTAAAATTTAATTTAAAAAGCAAATTGAACTACCACTGACCGAAACAACCTGGTCCCTGCTCGGGCGCCATTTGTAATGGTAGGTATAATTATTGAAAGTATTTTGAAATTTGTTTGAAATTTATTTTTTTTATAATTACTGAAAATTTTGTTAAGTTCTGAAGTTTTAGTAGAATCAGAATTTAATTGAAACTAAAATTTAATTTAAAAGCAAATTGAACTACCACTGACCGAAACAACCTGGTCCCTGCTCGGGCGCCATTTGTAATGGTAGGTATAATTATTGAGAAAAAAAATTACAAAAAAAAATTTAAGTCCGAGATGATTTTTTTCAAAAAAAAAATAAAGTCGGGAAAAAAAATGAATGAGTTAAAATATAGAAACAGAAGGTTCGCGGGCACGCGTTGCCGGGTAGAACTGACCTCGGAAAATGGGTGGGTTCTTACTATCCGCATTATACCATTACAAAAAGAATGCGTGCAAAGGTAGAAGCTACCTTATCATAATATACTATATACAAAATAAATTTAAAATAACCGTATTGCTTTCGATGGATCATCAGGAATCATCCGGAGCTGCATGGGGCAGTAGAGGCCTTCCTAGCCACACATTCCTACTTTCCACACTAACGAAGGAATCTCCATCCTAAAATTCAAATTATTACCACCAAAGGAATTTTCCCCCCCCAACTTGCAACACCACTGACTATTTTTTCTTTTTTTTTTTTTTTTTTGTAAGTTATATAAAATTGATTTGTATTGGCAATAAAAAAAATACAACCGGAAATACTGAATGACGAACTGGCATATATTTCTCGAATACGGGGGGTGGTCGAAACTATAGTCCTACCCTTAAATCAACCCTACTCAACTTATATACTAGTAACTTAATTGTATAATATAATCAATAACAAAATAAAAAAAAAATATATGTATATAAAAAAATCTAATTTATTTGATTAAGGACCTGGAACCGCAGCTACCTCGTCCGTATCGTGGGCGTCGTTGAGGATCCTCCCCGTTGCAAAAAAAAAAATCTGATGAATCTGTTGATGTGTTTGGTGCCTTTGTTACCACCAACACATGTATATAAATAACTGATGATAATATGATGAATCGGTTGACGTGTTTGGTGCCTTTGTTACCACCAACACGTGTATATAGAGAATGATGATAATATAATGAATCGGTTGACGTGTTTGGTGCCTGTGTTACCACCAACACGTGTATGAAATAAATGATGATAATATGATGAATCGGGTGACGTGTTTGGTGCCTTTGTTACCACCAACACGTGTATAAAAAAATTGATGATACTATGATGAATCTGTTGACGTGCTTGGTGCCTTTGTTACCACCAACACGTGAAAAAAATTGATGATACTAGGATGAATCAGTTGACGTGTTTGGTGCCTTTGTTACCACCAACACGTGTATAAAAAAATTGATGATAAAATGATGAATCTGTTGACGTGCTTGGTGCCTTTGTTACCACCAACACGTGTATATAAAAATGAAAATAATCTGATGAATCACCAACACGTGTATAAAAAAATTGATGATACTATGATGAATCTGTTGACGTGCTTGGTGCCTTTGTTACCACCAACACGTGTAAATAAAAATAGATGATGATACTATGATGAATCTGTTGACGTGCTTGGTGCCTTTGTTACCACCAACACGTGTATATAAAAATGAAGCTAATCTTCGGTCTAATTTTTTTTTTGGAAAATATTGCCCAATTTACACAAGAATATATTTTTTTTTCCATTAACACTTTGATAAATTCTGTGCAATAATGTATTATTATTATATAATTTATATTTTTTTTATGAAAGTTTGAAGGTCAGTAAAAATACACGCAGTGTAATGAAAATATAATGCACATATAAATTTTGCACTCCAGGTTATTATTATTTTTTTTAAAGTACCATTTATTTTGAACAATTATATATAATATTTAAATTTTGATATATAAAAAGAAATCTTAAAATTAAATAGGTTAAAAAAAATTATGAAAAAAATAACATTACTTTTCCCCGTAGTATTAGTATTAAATAACTTTTCGTTTAGATTGAGTTTTTTTTTTTTTGTATCATATTTTAATTTCAACATAATATTTCTTAACTACGCAATAATTAACCAAATTTATTTAATTCCGTGTAATAATTGCTTTATTTTTATTTATTTTTTTATTTGGTTTTTTTTTTTTTGTTTAAAAAAAAAAAAATTCTGTATTTTTATTTGTTTTTCAAATAGAAATTAAATTAGTACTAATACCACGCACAAAAAATAACCCCGGACAATATGTCGTCCATCGACTTAAAAAGTTATCTAAATTTTTTTTTCTTTTTGGTATATAAAAAAAAGTTTTGTTACTATACTACATTACATGAACCGAATAACATCAACACGGGACGGCCACCGACTGACTAAAAAAACTTCTATAAATTCGAGAAACATCTGCCAGCAATTCTCATTTTATTGCGCATTCAGCAACCCACACTCAATTTTTCCATTTATCGACAATCGATGCACGCATACAAAATAATAATTTTAGGCGGTAAAATTTTTCCCATATTGATGGATTGACAGACCGCACACACGATAGAAACGCATACATCGAACAATTATTTTTCTGTCGGCCATTGATTGAGACGCTGAATGACAAATTCCTTCCGTGGTGTAAAAGTTACCATAGGTGAAAAAAAGTTTTCAGTGGTGTCGACTATTGAGATTTATTATCCACCATTACAGAAGCACCTTGTATATAGGTGAGTATTACATTGAGATTGTAAATGAAATAAGCTTTTTTGATTTAATAAAACTATCAAAAATTGTTTGAGCTACAATATTTAACCATTTTTCAATAGAAATTACTTATTTATCCTAAATAAAGTAATTATTTGTATTGGTTAGAATTGAGCAAATTTTTCATTACAACTGACTAACACAACTCCAATGAAACAGAAAAGTTTTTATGATGGAAGGAGGTCTACAATCCTTAATAATCAGATATTTATGCTTAATAAAACTTGTTGTTGCAATTATCTTTTTTTAAGTATAAATTGAACAACGCCCAAATTCATTCAATGTTGTGCAACTTCCAATTAAGCAAATTTATCAAAATTATTTATAGAAAATTCTTATTTGTACAATACAATTGGAACCAGAACTCGAGAATAGTAATTTATTTATGTCATCTTCGTTAATTGAAAAAAAAACTATAAAATTTTAGCCAAATATGGTTTTTATTTTGAATTATAATAATTAGTAAGTTAATATTTTATGCAAACATAAATATTTGCAATAATAATTATGAGAATTAAATAAAAAATGAGAATTTAAATAGCAATATTAAACATGCACAAAAAAAATATATTTTAAACTTAAAATAAATATAGTTTTTAAACGGAAAATACATTTATAATTTATGTACGATAATATATAAGTAAGAAAAAATTTCGAAAAAACATTAATAAAAAAATGTTATATAGTCAAAAAAAATGTATAATTAAGAGACATGCTCTTTAAATAATTAAAACTGGCTCCAAATGAATAAGTAACGTAAGAAATAATACATTTCTAAAAATGTTTTATAAAAAAAGTAAGTTTAACCACAAAAATACGAAAATATTATTTGTCAAACTTTTTACCATAATATTAATTTGTCCGAATTTCAATCAAAATTTGATTTAAATAATTAACACATTGTAAAATATCCTCATAATCTTTAGACCATTCTTTAATATTACGTTCCAAATCAAAAAGTCTCTGTGCACCAAGTCGTTGGCCACCAAATTTTATAGCTGCAACACAATTACATACTAATATCTTGAAACAATGACGACGTACAGCATTTTGTGAATTATTATCCCAAATTGGTGTTGCACGTACATAATTCCATGACATTGTCGCATAATCTAATAATGCATCCCAATGTCCAGAATCATATAATAATTTACTATTATCAAATATGGATTTTTTAAATGCTGTCAAATGTGTAACAGCACGTGCATATGAAGTGCTATCAGTTTTTTTACAAAGTCTTGAAGTTGGTAAACTTTTAAAAATATTTCTTTTAATATGCATTAATTCATTTTCCATATGTCTAAAATAGAAAATTCCAAAGATTAAATAAAATTTAATTAATTGTACTTTAAACTTACGATATATCTGGTAATGGAAATTCATTACGAATTTTCTCTTCAATTTTGTTGTCGTCTTTAACTAAATTTTTTATAATACCAATTAATTGGTCTTGACTTAAACCTTTTAGTTGAATATGTAATGGTATATTGGTACTACTACCTTGTGCTGCTACTAATGATTTTTCTTCTAACTTTAATCTTTTAACAATTGGTGTACCGTTCCATTTATTTGATTGTTCAATTTTTTTTGGTGACATACCATACATTAAATTATTATTAATATTGCATTTGATTGGTGATCGATCTAAACGTTTTCTTGGTGAGCTTCTTAATGTCATTGTCGAAAAACCAATAATTGCTGATTTAGTTGGTGTCTTTGGAAATGGACTTCGTCCTGGACATTTTTCTGGTGAATAAGATAATGTTATATTACGTCTACCGCGTTGTCGAATTACAATTTCATCTGGTGACGGTATTGGTGATGTATAATATGCCAAAGCAATATTATTCAATGGATTATCAAAAATTGTTGGATTTAAGACATTTGCTGGTGTTGGTTCATCGGCAATTTGATGATATGTAGTTGGTGATGTAGCTACATGTAATTGTTCTAAACGACCTGGGATTTCTGATAAAGCCATTCTAGTTGTGGGTGTCGCCATAATTATAAATTTTTATGGAAGTATACAATATATATTGTTTATGTAATTTCGGTTTAGTATAACACTTGCTTTAGACTTGATTTATTAGATTGCGATTGATTTTTTAAATTTGGATTGATTTTTATTATCATTTGGATTGATTATTATATAAATAATATATTATTATTGCACTTATTATAAATTAATAAATTATCTTTACAGGGAACAAGAAATATAATACTACACACAGTGTTTTAGCGCCAAAGTCAACTGCCAGTTACAGTTTGATGTTTGATTATTGTTTTTTTGTTTACATTACAATTACAAATTACAACAAAATATTACAGCGCCAATGGTATGTACGATATATTTTCAAAATCAAAAATTTCCCTTTTCTATTGCTATCATTTTATTAGTAAATAGATTTCCGAACTACACATATTTTCGGGTTATGACGTTTCGAGTAATATATCTTAATTTCAGTTAAAATTTAATTATGACGAAATGATAAATAGTTAGTTTAGAGCTATTTAAATTATATATTTTAGAGTAAATTTTTGTAACTCTTAAAAAATCTATTCCATTGGTAAATAAATAATTGATTTTTTATAATCGCCTAAACATATTCGTATTCGTTTCGGAACTCCAAATACCAGAAATTACAATAATCTGGGTAGTGGTGTGGTGGGTTTGATCTTGAAGTTTCATATGTCAAAAAATTGATTTAAATGTCAAAGTTCTGGAATTAAACACAACGAAAAATAATGGAAACACCAACAAATCAAAAAAGTGAGTATCAAAATAAAAAAAAACCGCCAAAATTTTAAAGTTATTTTCATTTTTAGGTGATCTGGAAACAATTGGTGTATCACGTAGTGGACGTGTTCGTAAAAAATCTTCAAAACTCGTCGATTTTCAATCACCTGATGATATTGAACCTAAAACTAAAAAAGCAGCTCTAAACAAAACATTAATACATAATAGAAATTTATCAATAGCCCGTTTAAGTTCACCGCCAGCGCCACAACTATTAGGTGAAGATGAACCAATAGATGACGATAATGATTCAATAACTGATGATGATTTAGATGATATTGAATTGGATGAAGAAATATTAGAAGATGATGATGAAAATGGTTTGGATACAGTTCGGCAGAGTCTGTACATGTCGGAAAAATCGAATAAAAAGAAAGTTTTAAAAGATGGAAAGGTAAATAACTACATCTAATGCATTTCTTAATGGGAAACATAAAAAAAATATTTTTTATTATTTTTAGATTGTTTATGGAAAATCTCAACGAAAAGATAAAGGAAAAACAAGACTTACAGCTTATATGCTTTGGGCAAAAGATGCAAGAAAATCAGTCCTTAAACAAAATTCAGAATCTGGTAAATTTTAATAAAAACATTTATCGAAATATTGTTTTTTTGTATAATTTTTTTTTTTTATTTTTACAGATTTTGCTAATATATCTAGACGTTTAGGTGAATTATGGGCTAATGTACCTGCAAATGAAAAAGCTAATTGGCGTCGTCGTGCCAAACGTTTAGCTGTTAAAACGAAAAAAGCTGAAACTAAACAACAATCACCTATTAAAACAATTTCACCATCAACAACAACACCATTTATAAATCGTGCTACAACATCACGTACAAAAAAATTATCACAATCATCTGAAAAAAAGTCACCAAAACAAGAAATTACATCAATTGAAGCAAATTCATTTTTTGAAACATCCCCGTTACGTAGTGATCAACAAAATATTCAACCTGGTGTTTATCGTGTAACTGGTATTGAACCATTAGATGCTGGTGCACATTTAAAATTACTTGGTGATAGTTTAACAATAATTGGTGATCGATTAAAAGAACATGAAGGACAAATTACAGTTTCTGGTAGTTTGTCAGTATTACTAGATAGTTTATTGTGTTCGTTAGGTCCATTGATGTGTCTGACAACACAAATTCCTGGTTTAGTTGAAAATGACAAAATATTAAAAGATAATTTACATAAAACATTAGATAATATTGCTTATGTTATGCCCGGATTATAGAAACAGTTCAATATTTTTAATTTTTCCAACTTAATTAAAAATTTAAACAATAAATGACTAAAGAAATGTTATTAAATAATTTAAAATTTTGTGGTCTTAATATATTAATTAATTAATTATAATATATTTTTGATTTAATTTTACAGACGGACAATTTTGGAAAATAAAACAGAGAAGAGAATAAAATTTGATAAAGAACTTATTATTTATAATATAAAAATGATGGTCACTTAAAGAACTACATACTTGATTCAAAAAACAAGAACTCATTTCAATTATTCATATTCATTAAATAGGTCGCACAATTTTTCAGACCTTACGTTTTATATATAAAACTTTTTTGCTTAGTAAATAGACACAAAACAAATAATTGAAATTGAGATCATGTTTAAATACATAAACTAACCAAAACAAAAATAAGTTATTTCTTAAATAAAGTAAATAGACCGTAAATAAATAAAAAAATAATTTAAAATGTTTTTGGTTACTGTTTAATGTTCCATCGTCAATTCGAGTTGCTGGTATATATTTCCATTACTTTTATAGGTATTCTTGTGCAAAATAGCTTCATATTTCTTATTTCTGTATTAGATTTTATTTGCTGGGTAGCGTTAGATAGGTATTACTATTGAGATTGCGTAGCTCTTTGGCTTTTAAATTCCTTGATATAAAACAAGTTAATTTCACAAATGTGACTTTTTAATCGTGGTTTTAAGATAATTGTATAACTATTATGATTAAACCTATTTCTAATATTTTGCATTTATTACAATTTTTATTAGTAAGACAGCTACCCTTGTATCATCAATTTGGTTCTTCTAAAATGTGTAAATTATTGAACAACGAAAATATTCTTCCATAAAGAAAATTTGGCAACAAATATTCCAAATAATTTATTTAATTCTTTATTTACCTGCTCCATTCCTAAGTTATATCGGTGTTCTTGTAAATAAATTAATAAAAAACACAAAAAAATATTCATTTTAAAATAATAAGTACACTTTACTTATAAAGTCATGTTACAATTTTTATTATTACATAAATATAAATATTTAAAAAAGAACACATTTTATTAAATTAATAATTTCAACATTTTTTCTTTTTTTGATTGTGACAATAAAAATATCATATAATAGGAAACAAACCACCGAACAATTAAATTTAAACAAAAATAATAAAAAAAAAAACATTTACATAATAAAATATTATATTAACAACTTCAAAAATAAAAATTATACGTTAAATTACACTAAAATAAAAACATTTTTATTTTATTTTTTTATAAAATATTTCAAAAAAATTTCTGGAATGTTTTCAAAAGGAATCTTTAGTAAAAACAAATATAATTACTAACAAAAAAGAAATGGAATTTTATAATATGCAACATGATAAGTCATACTTACAAAAAAAAAAAAGTCAAAGACTTCATAAAATAAAAATAATATCGTCAATTTAATAATTAACAAAAATCTATATATATATATATAAATTATTTAAGGAAAAAATCAATAGAACATTTTCTTAAATAATTTGTTGTGATAAACCAGCAGCTGATATATTATCACCAGCACCAGCTGTTTTTTTTGCTACCCGACAAACTAAAACTGGTGCTACACAAATTTCCACTTCAATAATATTATTATTTGATTTATACATAGTTTCATTCCAACATGATACTGGTGATTTTGGATCTAATTCAATACGTTTTGGCATTTTTGAATCTAAATGTATACCATCAGCTGATGTAGCAAAACTATCATCCAATATTAATGTTGATGATTCAGGATTTATCTATAAATAAATAGAATTGAAAAATTTATAAATTTGCGTAAATTAAATATTTACTTGATCTGTTTCACAGACATAACGATGTGCTGTTAATGCCGCTTTAGCTGCTGCCATTTTTGTGTTTGTCCATTTTGAACCTTTAACTGTTAATACAGCTTGATAAGCTAACGTATGAACATGAATTCGATTTAACATTCGTTTTTTATTATTTTTAATATTCTTATTTTTTAAGAAATAATCTTTATTAATTATTTTAAATACTTTACGCATTTGATCTAATGCTGTTGCAACACGCGGATTTGAATCTGATGCAAATGTTATTTGACCAGTACTTAAAACTTTATGTAAATTATCTAATTCTTGTTCATTCATACCAATTGAATCGGTATATGGTAGAACATGTTTTGATAATAATTTTAATAATTCAATTTCAACATAACTTGCCATTTCAAAATGTATTAAAGTATTTGATGGTTGTGATGATATTTGTTTTTCTAATTTAGCTAGACGATCTTCTCGGACACCTAACAAACAGAAAAAAAATATTTAAAGAAAATATTAAATTGTCTAAGCATATAAGAACATAAATAAAAATTATTTGGAGAATGAAGATCTGTCCTTCACGATAACAAAATTAATAGATCGTAAATTAAAAAAATTACATTTCTTTCACTACAGCAGGAAAAATTCATAAATGTATATTTAATAAAATTCTAATTAGATAGGTTTCTACTGATAGTAAAATTCATGTAGGACGAACCAAACCAAATTACTAGAATTGATCCAATTAATTCATATAGTTCTAACTTAATTATAATTTAAACGAGATTCGCTCAATCTATAATGTTAATTTAATCTGATAGCATCTAGCACATTATTTTTATAAACTGTACAATTTTCGTCACTTAAGTTCTTGTAAAAAATAAAGTATATACCTGGTGCAAATTTATAACTATCCATCATTTGTAATCCACTAACAACTAATAAACATGGTTTAAAATCTGTTAATGCTTTATCAAATTCTTCTATTGACATAAGTGTTGGATTATTTTGATCGTTATGTAAAATATAACGATTGGCACGTGGCGCTATATATGGTCCCCATGATTCACCATTTTTATATTCCAATATTAAATGTATATCATCAGTAGTTTCTGATTTTCCAGAAAATTTTATAGCACTAGGTAAATTTGTACGTAATCTAATAAAAAAAAAAAATGTAATCTAAACTTTATTATTTAAAAAACAAAATGTATTCAATTACTTTTTAGTCATTTGGGACCCTAAAAGTACATCTGCTCCTTCAGTATAAAATCTGGAACCCATTACTGGTGCATTACCACCTAATTCCCATCTAATATCATTTTTATGTTGTACTTTAGCAATATCAATTAATTTATTAAATAATTTGTGATCAGATGTAAATCTCCTAGAATAGAGAACACAAAAATTATTTATTGAGGTATGAAATTGTTATTTTTGAAACTTACTCTGCAGCTGCACCACTTTTAAAATAATATGCAAAACTTTGTATTAATTCATCATAATTGGTGACATCATCAATTGTAAAATCATCGCCAATACTTAATGCTGATTTTGAGAAATTCAAAAAATTCGTAGCACCAATTATTAAATCTGTACATGCACCATATCCAACTGCAACTTTTGGTTTAATTTTTAAATTTGTATAATCAATACGACCGATACTTTCAATTGTCAATAGACCAGTTAATATTGTTGCTAATTTATTTAATTGTTTCAATGATAAAAATGCTTGATAAATAACCGATAATAATGCAAATACAACCGAAAATGTGGTAAATATTGACATATACTTGATGAGTGTCATTTTTTATTTATTTAAATTTATTTTCTTATTTGAAGATCTGGGATTTTTTCTTCAACGTTTTTGTTTGTATGATGTTGATGAAACTGGGAGTTAGTGATAACTCTTGGTTTTTGCTTAATACGTCTTTTTATTACGTTTATGCTGTTGTGGCTTAACAACACTATTAGCTTTAATTGGATTTTATGAAATTGGAATGGAATTAGTTAAATTCTTAAAAATTAAATAATCGATATTTTATAATTATATTTCCATTGATTAATTCTGTTGCTGTGGTGTTTTTATTTGTATAGTATAGGAAAATTTAATTTAAATTAATTATTAAACTGAAAATTCACACAGTTGTGAAAAGTGATGATGAATAAATGAAAAACTAAACAAAACCAACGTCGAATAAAACACAAAAATTAAACAATTTGAAATGTCAAAAAAATGCCGGGTATGAGCTTTTGTCAATATGCGGTTATGCCAAAAAAAAGGGAAATTTAGTGCTGCACTCTATGAACAAAATTTTTAAATTGAAATTTTTGTTTGACAGGTAAATTTTAAAAACGTTAATGAAGAAAAGTATGAATAGAATATTTGTGCAATATATCACGGGTCTTTTTAATTTTTTTCAGACAGACTTCCTTTTGTATAGTTTGTAATTTATTTTTTTGTGTTCTCTCAAATCCTGAAAGTTTATGAACATGTTTTATATATTCTGTAAATTTGCAATAATTACTTATCGGGACCAATTAATGGTAACCATCAATAGCAATAGCAATAATTTTTGCGCAAGCAATCTGTTCAAGAAATTGAAATATAAATACATTTGGATGGAGGGATACCAAAACTTCAGAATCATCTCTATACGGATCTCTAATGTGGTTTGTGGTGGCGCGGCGCGATAATATGGAAGTAAATAGACATTTTCGAGAGCATTATCTGCCAATGTGTTTGATTTGGCAACGGATATATAACTCTAGGTAAGTAAAAGTATATTACAAAATATTCTTAAATTCCATTATTTTAAAAATTATGATTTATATCTAATTAAGAAGGTTTTAAATATGTTAATATATATAATTATAAATTTATAAGAAAGTATTTGAAATTACTATGATTCTTTCTTTGAATAATTATTTTCTCGAATTTGAAAAATGAAAATATGTGTGGTAGAATCGAACCCCAATTAGTACGTTAAAACCGTTTTGCTATCACTCACGCGACTACATGGCTTATCTGCTTAGTATTGTAAGCCGCTAAATCGCTAAAGTTTTTGAATTCGTAACCATCAATTTTTCCAATCTATACAATCATACTATACTAAATTATTTTATAATTATAATGTAAAATTTTGTTAATATTTCTTTTGCAATTAATTAGTTCTTTAAAAAAACGAATTTTCTCATTAAATAATTAAAAAAATAAAACCGGCTAATAAATATTTTAAATACGGAAATTTATTTATAGAATCTTAACAAAAACAAAAATACTTACAAACAGTAGTATTTCAAAATAATATATTAATAACGAACAAATAACAAAATTATATTTAAATAATTGATCAATAAATTTAAGCCCTTAAGTCATAATTATTTAAATCTTGTTTATTAATTAGATATTTTTATGTTACTTCCTTTTGCAGTCGGAAATTTACATTATGATAAGCAGGTGATTTTGGCTTATTGTTAGTTAACCTTGGCATTGATTTTGATTTTCGCTTTCTTTAATAATGCCAGATACGAATTACAATTTTTTTTTTATAATCTAAGGCATCGACACCAGTCCGGCATAATAGAGTTTCTTAGAAGTATTTGAAATGGTTTGTCATAAAATTAATTAAATAGCTAAAATTAAATAAATACTATGGAAAAAAGTAATAAAATCAGTAATTTAAATTGAAATATGCTTAATATAATCCGCAACATAAAACTTATTAGTCTATCAACTTAAGTTATAAACTACTTGTTTATCAATTTGCTTAGTTTTAAAGGATTGAGAATTTCACGACTAACGTATGTACGTAGGTCACATAATAGTGAACCCGTTAAAACTTCTAGCCGAATGCTGTATGGTTTAATAGGCACTGAGCCCTATTAGATCTTACTGAACCTCTATTACATTTCTCCAAGCCGGTTAGTTCTTTCAATAAAACCAAGGTGATGAGGCTAGGTCCAGCGTCATTAGTTCGGTAGTATATAGAGGATATGCCTCTAGTGTTTCGAAAAAGTAGTGCTCAGCCGATTCATACTCTTCGCAACATTTCTTGCATATAGGAGACGTAGGTACCCCTAATAATGGTATATGGAGCTGTGCTTTCAGTGGACAGCGTCCCGTCACGATCGCCACCACATTTCTTAGTTTTTGGTCTAATTTTTGCCAAAGTCTTAGATGGCATTGGGTTAATCTCCTATTTAGGCTTTTAATATCAGCGAGAGAGTCAGCTATATAATTTTCTGGTATTTCCATAGTGTATACAAATGCTATATCTATTGACACAATTACTTATTGAGCTTTAAATTTGTACAGAGGGTATTGTAAACCTCTAAAGAAAGATACAGCTAGTTCATCCGCTTTCTCATTACCATCTATCACACGAGGGTCGGGTGAGCAGAGATGTTTTAAGTTTTTTTTTATTACCGATTGTTAATTGAGTAAGATTAGTTTACCAATTTTGAGTATGTTATGATATTATCCAGATATTTTAAGAGCGTTTGCATATCTGATCTGAACATATCCTCTACCTCTCAAATTCCTAATCAATTTAATATTAGGAGAAATAATTACCTGAACTTTAAGAAATTCCAGCTAAAAGATAAATACTACCGGCATAATAATTAAGAATTTGATAGCTATAACCACTACCTGCTTAGTATTCATAAAAAATTTCGCATAATAATTATGCCAAAAAGTTTAATGTTTTTTTTATTTTCTTTTGTTTTTTTTTTTTATGTTGAAATAGTTTTTGAATTAATAAATAGTTTGTGTCGCACTTAATAATGGGGCATGTTTTGGCAACAAAGTTTGGATTTGATTTTATGATAAACAACTACCGGCATATTAAAAAAAAATCAAAAAGCTTTGGGACAATTAATAATAATTTAAGAGTTTCTGGATTGTCAAAGAGGAAAAGATTAAGAAGAAAAAAAAATACTGTATCATAAATCATTTTATTGAAAAATCAATAAAATAATTTAAGAAATTGAAATTGTTTGTTAATTATTAATTTTGGTATCCGCTTAATTGACCGAATACACAATAGAACAAATTAGACGAATGTAAATTGAGTGAATTCAGAATTTACGGAAAAATAATGCACAATTAACCGAAATATAATTTCAATTGACCGAAGATAAACGCAAAGCTGCGTTCAGACAAACCAATTCACTGCAGCCATTCATTTGGCTTCATTTGGGTTCCTTAAATCATTATTGTTAAATCATTAGGACCAAATTTCAATAAAATGTTTGAGGAAACCCGGAATTATTTGGAATCACATGTCACGTAACAATTCCCGCTATTGGAAAGAAGAAGATATCCCTCCTAATTATTCGTCACTGACCAAGCCCGTTCTGTTAATGAAATAGTAAAGCTGCTTTAGTGACAGTCGCAACATTTGCGAAGGAGCGATAACATTGCCTTCGCGGCCTGTCCGCCACAAAATAACTGGTGACAGAACCTACTATCTTTGTAAGGAAGACTACCATTATTCTGGCTTTCTTCCTAATCATTTGAAGGAGCTCTGCAGTTCCATGAATAGCTTTGAATGAGTTAACCCTTCACGCATGAGATTAATTTTGTGCATACATTCGGTTAAATTATCGAAGATAAATTATGTAATTAGGTAATAGTTTTTTGTCAATTAGCTATATACCTGAAATTACGTGCGATTGTCATAAAATATACTTTTTGTTTCTGTTTGGTATCCGCTCCTCAAAAAAATACGGATTTCACATTGACACATTAATTTCGATTGTTGAATTTTATTTGTAAATCTGTAATAATTGGACATGTTAAATGAAACAAGTTCTTAATTAAGGAAATAGAATTTTCATATTTTTCAAATACAAGAATTTTGATTGTTTACGATGTTGAAAATTTAAGATAAACAAAAAAAAACTTATGAAATTTTATTGTGGATTAGTCGTACAGCACATAAAATTATATATAAAAAAAATCTCTTGGCACGTGCTTTTTATAACTGGTTACTGTATGTTTTCATGGTTAACATAAAAATACCATATCCAAAGACAAGTTTTTTTTTTTATGTTTTTGTTATGACGCAAAATTGTGGGATGGTTAAATAAAGTTTAAAGCTGGAGTGAAACTAAAAGTGAAATGTCGCTTTTCTGCGTTAAAGTTTAACAGCAACTAGACGAAGGCCAAAATCAAAACCACTTTTTATTTACCATTAGTAAACAATGTGTAAAATAAATAAACGTTTATTGCCCTTTAATTGGACCGAATCAACTGTTCTGAATTAAGGAAACTTCTCAAGTTATACACAAATTGTTTTCCGGTTAATGTTTTTCACAATATATTTATATACTTACAAAGAAAAGCAGCTTTAGACCAGTAATTTTGTAACCTCAATTTTGATGTAATCATTATTACTTAAGAAATATATTTATTATCCTGTTTGCCTTTAATAATCATTTAATTTATATATTGTTAATCAATAAAATTGTGATGATGATTACTTCTTGTATAATTGTAAATATATTTTAAACTTGAAAAAGGCTATTGACATTCAATTTCGGGGTCAGTAGTTGTTTGCAGTCATTATGATGGCAAGAATAATTCGTGATTGTTTGATACTTTTACTTAAATTATGTTATAAAGATATGGTGTGTACTTGATGAAATGTTAATAAAAAGAAGAAACAAGATTATAGCGAAAATATAAGTCAATATTTTATTAACACTAATAGATTATATAATTCAGGGACTTTATTTATCCTTTATATTCAATTTAATAAAAAATCATGTGGAATTTCAGGTTATACAAAAGATTTTATTTTAGTTTTATTTAGTTATTGACGAGATTATATACAGGAACCTGATATTCTTAGGAATCATGCAATCAGTTTAGGACTTACTTCATGAATCAGGTCATGGCTGTATAGAGAAGGATAAAACAATGAAGTATTTGTTACGCCATTTCCTCAGTAAAACATAAAATATTTAGGAAATTTGCTAGTTTCTTTCTAGAAAACCTTGAAGAAGTCGGTAAACTGAAATGGGCCAAAATCATTTCGTTCATTAACTTGCTGTAATAATAACGTAACGTTAGACTGAAGAGTACAATGAATAATTATTTAGCCTACGCGCATGTGATTCACGAAATTCCCACTCCTTTTAACCAACTAACTTGTCCTTATAGCTACACTCGATAGTTATGTTCAGATAAGGTAGGTGGAAAGTTCAGTTCTTGATAATGTCGGATTTTTGTTGGATAGGTTGGAAATTCTCTACTCGATCTTGTCCGTTGGCACACTCTAACATTTAACTAAATAAATATTAAAACTAAAAACACAAATCTGGTTAATTTTTATCTTAAGTATTTTGTTTACATAGAAATTTATTGTTGTAACTGTCAAAGTTTTGTATGAAAAATTTTAAGGTTTGTGTCCTAAGTTTTTTGTTTTCAAATTTTCATATTCATTTATTCTTTTCATATTCAAAAAATACTTACTAAAAATTTAAACCTAAAATTTATTTTAAATTTAATTTATTTATATATTCTAATCCCCAAAAATATTTTATATATAAATTTCAACATAATTATTATGTTTCGTGAAAGATTATCAATCATAATGGAGTGCAGTTTTGTTGTTGTTGTTATTGTTTTCCTTTTATTATATTTAAGATTGTATCAAGTGCCGGTATTGACCTTAATGTAAATGATAACGGAAAGGTATAAATATATATATATAAAAAAATATTGCAAAACTTCTTTAAAAAACTTATTATAAGAACTAAGGAAATAAAAATTTTGATGGTCACTTTTTATTTTTTTACACAATTTATTTAAGAAGGGAGACCACAAAAAAAACTGACTAGATTTATTGTGATAACAAAATATTTCCAATTAATAAATTAATATTAAAATTTCTGTTTAGTTGACCGGACATAAATTAAATTAGATCGAATCTTAATTTTTTTCTTCTTTTTTGAATTTTTTTTTTACAACTAAAACATAATTAACAACATTTTAATTCATTTGAAATCGTGTGACCGTATCAATTATTCAAACCTTGAATAACCTTCAAATTCAAATTAACAAATCATAAATTTTGACCGGTTCGCAGAGTTTTATATACAAAATATTTATATTGACTCTTAGCTATGAGCATTTCAATATAATAGATAAGGAAAAATTCGTTAAAAATCAGTTTTTTATTTTGGTGAGAATAATTATAGAACTTGTGTTTCTTGAACCAATTTTTATATCTAACTATATATAAATAATATTTATAATTGTATTCATGAAAATCAAGTATTGAAACAAATTATTATTAGGCTATAATTTATGTATGCGGCGTTAAAATCAAATTCAACAAGTGTGCCATATCTGGTAAACTTGATCTTCATAGTGTGACGTAGTATTTATTAGTCTCTAGTCTGGCAATAAGAAAAATAATAAAAAAAAAAAACAGATTACACAAATATTAATTCAAAATTAATTGCAATTTTTATTCAATCCGATTCATGATTAAAATAATTTTTTAATATTTCGAGTCTCAAGCAAGTTCCGAATATTGATTAAGACTAGGAATATCTATAGTAATATGAAATTTATTATGTAGATGAGATCATATTGAATAAAGAATTTATAGATTTTTTTTTTTATTAAAGTGTTGAATTAAACAAAATAATAAATAATAAAGCTTGTTTTTTTTTTTTTTTTTTTGAATAAATTTTAAAAATAGTTTCTAGTTTTGATAAAAAGCTAAACGTTAAGTCAGTTTCGTAAACATTTTCAAATAAACTGTGATTCTTAACAGTAAGGCGCGAAGCTCGGATTGTGTTTTGGTTAAAGGGAAACTGTGACGTTCACAAAAATTGCGATAATTAAGAAAATTTTAAATAATTTTTATTGATAATCGAAAATTTTTATATAAGTTTATGAAAATGTATAATTAAATATTTAAATAAAAAATTGTTTTATAAAGAATTTATAAATGACATTTATATGTTACAAAAGTTCTAAAAGTTAATTTCTTACACAAGTGTTAAATAATAAAGTAAATATTTTTCTAACTATAATTAACAGAAATAAATTTGTGTAAATAAAATTAAAAATTCTTGTTTTTTTAAATAAATTATTTTTAAATTAACAATTTTTTATTGGTTATATAAAAAGTAAAATAAAAAATCATTAATTTTTTTTTTGGTGAATTATATTTTATTAATAGAAAAACTGTTCCAATAAAGGTAATTAATTTTTTTTTTTTGGGTAGTTTAAATAAAAATTTTTATCTTTAACTTTTAAAATGAAATATAAAAAAAAAATTGGCATAAAAATTTTTATGAAATTTTATTGGTTTTCAAAAAAATGTTTACGGAAGAAAAAAATTAGATAAAATGATAAAACATAAAAACAGTTTTAGTTTTGATAAATTAATTTTCTTCATTAATTATATTTGATAACAGAAATATTATAATTTATTTGTAAAATATTTCGTTATGTAAAATAAAATGTGTGTTAAAAATTTGATGCGAAATTAGTTGGGTGAGAATTCAATACAGTTTAAAGGTCGGGCTAAAATGTATCGAACAGTTACATACCGATTTGGTTACTAAAGTTCAAATTTGACTTTTTCATAAATTTTGTATAGAAAATCGATTGACTACATTAGGTACGATTTAAATTGATTGGGAATGAGTTTAGAATGATTGAATTTTTGTCAAGAGAAATGAAATTTGATAGTGCTGATAGTAGACATTTTTCTACTGCACCGTCAACGTTGATCATTGTAATTGATTAGGAAACGAGACGGTGACGGTTGCACTGTGATTCTATCTTTACATCTACAAAAAATTTAGTTATTGTTTTGTTGGGAAACTTTTAAATTTGAATTAAAGAAATGAGTCACAAAGACCAATGTAGGAAAAGCTATGTTTATCTAGTATCCGCGTTCTTAATATGACACTCAGTACAAAGGAATCATGTGTTTAATATACGGCGATCCGGAGTCGATTGAATACTTTTTGTGTCACCGTCCCTGTTCTGTTTTGAACGTGTGACATAGGTGATTTGGTTCCTAAAATGAACTGTATAGTTCTGGTTTGGAAACCAATTATCTGTTTCGGTCGCAATAGTTAATCGCTTAGCTAACCGTGTATAACAAGAAGGGTACGAGGAGTACAATTGGTTTAATTCTGGCGTAAGTTCCAATCAAATAAAAATCAATCAATCAATATGGTATCATAAATGATAAAATATATATGCATAATTGTATGTCATTAAATGTTTGACACAAGCTGCGGTGGTGACTATGCTTTTAAAAGCAAATATGGTATTTCTATATGTTAGAAGTTCAAGTTCATTTATTGCGTAATATTTACAATTTACTCTTATACTGACTATAATATTGGTTGAAATAACTAAGTTCATTATGTTATTTTTCTTAGCAATATTTATTAATATCATTAAAACATTTGCTTATATTATTTATAAGTTATGTGCTACATTTGGGACTGCATAATTATTGTTGATATGTAAATTTAAAGATTAATTTGGACTTACTTAATTTATTGGTATAATTTTTGTTCCAAATTTAATACCACAAATTTAATATTACCTAATTAATATTTTTAAACATAATTCGCGAATAGAATAATTGAGAATAGTAAATCGAATTATTAAACTCTAAAATGCTAAAATTATAATAATTTTAATTACTTCAATTTATAATATTATACTTCTTGACACCATTCTTAATGCAAAAGTATGTTTTGTTAAATGATTACCATCAAAATTACAATAATTATTTAATTATAATTTTGTACTTGAATTTCTTATTTATTTAATTTAATAGAATTGAAAATTATTGTATATTTACATTAGTTAGTGCTACTTCGGTAATACAATCAAAGTATAATTCTAAATATAATTATTTTATTCAATTACTTTACTATGACAAGTCGTTAGAATAACTAGGAGTGTTGTATTGGAGTTGAGTCTAAAAAAAATAATTTCACTGTAACTTTCTCGGTGATTTCGAGATCATTTCCATTTCCTAGAACCGCTCGTAAAAGTATTGATTGAAATTTGGTATATAAATTCGTCGAAACATTCTTGTTGCCCGACAAAGATGGTATGGGTACCTTCAATGGGTCTATGAAATTCCTGTTTATGTTGAGTTGAGAGCTATTCTGAAAAAAATTTGGTACACAGTTGTTGGATTCAAAATTGTGATGTCTACCCAGGTAGAGGTTATTATCTTCCATGAGTTCATATCCGACCATATACTCGCAGTAATTATTATGTGATTTCAATTAAATTTGGTACATAGATTGGGTTCGTAATCTCTTTGGTATCGTCAGTGTTAGTGGGTCAGTGAAATGTGAAATTTTAACAAAGAAGTATAGTTTTTACAAAGGCACTATTAATTACAAAAATATGTGGAATATAAATTACTGTTGAACATAACTACGAGTTATCTGATCCCTTTAGTTAAATTTGAATTTGCATTTTTATAATATACATATTGCAATTTCTTAAAATTAATTTTTTTTTTTATTATTTTATAGGTTTTCTTGGTTTTCCTAAATCATTTATCAATATGAAATTAACGAAAATTTCATTAAACATTTTACTTCATGGATATATATTTATTTTAACAATATTATTAAAAATTGATTTAATAAATGGTCAACGTACTGCATTGGATCTAAACTATTCTGACTTGTATCGTTCCTTTCGTCTATTTACATTAAATTTAATTGGTCGTTCTGGTAATGATGCTAGAAATTTAAGACTGAATAAAAAATTAGGTGTAAGTGAAAAAATATCAATTTAAGTTTGTTCCTTAAATATTTTGTTTTCATATGTTGTAGCATTTCCAAGTCAAATTGGTATTTGGTCAAATGAAATTGATGAAATAAATTATTTCTTAAATTAATGCTGGATATCATAATTATGATTAATGTGTTAACTAGATTTAGCATAACATTGACAGAAGAAGACGGTTGCAACTATTAGTTATGTTATGAAAAAAATATGCTATGAAAAATCATTTTATGCTCAAAGATTTTTTAAAAAAACACCAATTTGAATTTGAAATGCTTCAAAACTTTATACTTTTAATATTTGTAACTTAAGAATTGTTACTAAACAAAAATATTTTTTCAATTTATTCAAAATAGAATTTCCAAAAAGAATTTAATCAAAATGATAAATTTTTTTGTGATGCTAAAGCTGGACCAGGTAGTCGTAGTTCAATTCGACCAGAATCAATTAATCAATTACGTCCCGGTGATATTGATATTATAATGGCTATGGGTGATTCATTAACAGCTGGTAATGGTATAGCAGCAACAAATTTAAATCATGTTATTATTGAGAATCGTGGTATGTCATGGTCAATTGGTGGACAGGATACATGGCGTAAATATTTAACATTACCAAATATTTTCAAAGAATTCAATCCAAATATTTATGGATATTCGTTAAGAGATGGTTTGGGCAGAGATCGTATATCAAAGTAATTATATATATATATATTTTTGTAACAAGGAATAATTGTTTTCTCTATAAAGATTTAATGTTGCAGAATTGGGTGCTATGTCACGTGATATGCCATATATGTCAAAAGTATTAGTACAACGTTTAACACATGATCCTAAAGTGAATATGACAAATGATTGGAAATTATTAACAATGTTAATTGGTAGTAATGATTTTTGTTCAGATATGTGTTATTATCCAGATCCTGCTATTGTTGTTGTTATGCATGAAACGAATATGTTGAAAACATTACGATATTTACGTGATAATATACCACGATTAATGGTTAATATTGTACCAGCACCAGATGTTGCATTATTATTAGATGTTAAAGGTAAACCGGGACATTGTTATAAAACGAATACATTTGAGTGTCCATGTTTTATGGGCAGGCCAAAAGAAACTGTAACAATGAATAAGAAAATTATTGAACAATGGATTCAAAAGGATTTCGAAATTGCAGATAAAGATGAATTTCATACAAATGTAAGAATTTTTTTGCAAAATTATGTCAAAATTTCTTATTAATCATTTTTATATATAGGAATTTACAGTCAATATTCAACCATTTACAAGAAATTTAAAATTTCCCATGTTGGAAAATGGTTTAACCAATTTTCAATATTTTTCATTGGATTGTTTTCATTTGAGCCAGAAAGCTCATGCCAGAAGTATGTAAAATTTATTTATGGTATTTTAAATGTAATTTGTAAAAATGATTTTAATTTTTTGTGCTTTAAATTTTGAGCATTTCTGCAGTTAAAATTTTTTTTTATAAATATATTTTTGTTGCATATTTTTAGGTGCTAATGCTGTTTGGAATAATATGTTAGAACGAAATGGGGAAAAATATTTTGGATGGCGCAAAGAATTTAGTACTTTTAAATGTCCTACAGAAGAAAGGCCATTTTTAGCAACAAGAGAAAATAGTAAAAGTTAATGCTGAAATGGATAATGAATAATTATTTTAATTTAAAAATAATCTGTGATGTTAATTTTAAATTTAATTATAGATTTGTTTTCAAAAAGAAGCATTCAAAATATATAATACAATTAAAAAAAAAATATTAAAAAGAAAATAAATACTTGACTACCACCAGCTTCATTCTTCGTTCCGAAGCGAGTGAGTTTAATGAAAAACTATAGCACGAAATTTAGATCAAAGCAATATGATTTGTGCTGTGTATGTGTATGTGCATACATTATCTTCTTCATGTGATGCGTAGTGAAATTTATTGAGTACTGGTTTTATAAATACGTTTGTGGTATGACTTTCCATCTGGGACATACAACTTTGTAAGTAGAATATACATAGCTCGTATGTTGATCAAAATTGTGAGGTTAAATTGTTTTGAATTGTGAGGTTAAAGTTTTTATAGATAGTATACTTAAAAATCTTAACTTTCCGGAAAAAATAAAACAATATTAATGGGAAGTAGTATCAATAGAGTAGTTTTTCTGGCGATTATTTGTGAATACTTGCTACTATATACGCTACGATACGAAAGTGTCCTAGTAGATCGTAATCAAAATTTCTCCTACTACGTTCCACACATTTTTTTTAGTATAAAAAGAGGAAATTCACATGGCATTCGAGTAGTTCTGAATTAATAGAACTTATTATATTAATAAATTTTAATTTACTTAGACATATTTTTTAATTGTTACCATAAAATTGCAAAATATTTAAAATTTATAAAAACTTTAAAAGTCAATGGTGGCTGGCAATCCGATTTTATTAACAGGCGTCAATATTTTGTTTATAAAAAAACAACAATAACGAATTGGCGCCTAATCATTACTGTTGTGCAAAAAATATTTTATGATGACGGATAAACGAAATATAAAAATTGTAATAAAATTTGTCTTATAAATTATTTATAAAAATATATATTAAAGTATTTATAAAATATTAAATTAATTATAATATTTACGTGCTTTCGCTAACGATATAAATAATTAACTCAAAGGATTTTGCGGTGATTTTACTAAAAAAAACATTTTCTATATACAATAATTTTCAAGGCAATATTTTTCTAAACGCCATTTTTGTTTTAATTCCTATATCTTTCTCTCTTTTGAGACTGAATTTTTGTATATGTTCCTTGTAAGCTGTCAAAGCAGTGTCAAATAATACCAAAATTAAAAATCAACTTTATGTGACGTGAAATTATTTCAATATTAAAATAAATAACATTTTTTTTTTTTTTTTGTTAAAATTTATTAATTATTTAATTAATTTTGTAAATTTTTAAAGTAATTAAAAGATAGACAGTTTAATTTTGGATAATATTTGCTGTAAACGAACTAATGAATTAAATTTTGTGCGTCCAAAGTGACGTGATAATTGTGGAAAGTCTAGAAGAAAGAATACTAACTAAAAAAAAAAATTATCAGTGAAACAAAAGGAGCGCTATTTTTATTCTGTGTGAGAAGTCGTAATTTGTGTTATTTTATTTTGAAAAAGGTAATTTACAAATTATATAAATACATAAACTAAAAAAATTAAATAGAAAATGATAATATAAATATATACGATTTTTGATACACCTGTGAATTAATTTTCTAGGTTATATTATTAAAATAAAAGGTACAAATATTAGCTATATATAATCTATAACAAAACTCATTCTACCATGAGATCATCAGTCCCTCTTCAATATAATTAATTATTCAAAATTTTAATTAACGCCTAAAAAACAATTATATTTTACACAAGTTCATAACTGTCAATAATATTATTGCAGAAAATTTCATACCATCAAAAATAATGAATTAGAAAATTAATCATGAACAAAACTACAAATAAATTTTTAATGAAAAAAAAACAAATTATTTGACAACTAAAATAACTTTCTAATCACTCATAATAATTATTAATATTTATTTTTAAATATAGTTATAATAACTGGTCCAAATTATACATAATTTTTCTAATAAGAAAATCGAATTATTTATACTGAATACAAAAAATCATGCAATCTTCCATCAAAAATAAATTATATCTCTTCAAATATACAATCTTAAAAACCTAAGAATTGCTAAGCAATTGAAGTGTTCATGTTCATTTTATTTAAAATTTTATTTAATTTTCTCTACTAAATATAACAACAATAAAATAATAAAAAAAACAGTATTTCTGGTCTCGGTAAATAGAGTTTCTTTGCTGACGATATAATAAAGCATGACTCACGGTTCGATGGAGCAATGAAGACTGCTTGTGCTGATTTTTTTTTTTTTTTTATAATTTTATTCGTCTGACTTGAGAAAGTGTAAATGTATAATTTTTTTTTTTTTTTTGTTTTGTTAAATTAAAGTTTTAATAATTTTCCAATTTATTATAAAGTATATTTTAATTGTATATATATGAAGACAAAATAACGAAATTATGGCGTTATAATTTTTAGTCTTTATCAATTTAAATTTAAATAAAATTAATCAAAAGAGGTTAGATTAAAAGTTTTGTAATATATTTGTCATTAGGAGTGAGTGTGGTTCACGAAAACCCGATAAAAAATAATAATATTTAATATAAAAAACTCGAGGAAACATCGAATGATAAGTCAATTTGTTAGTTTTTTTTTATTTTTGTTCGGAGTGTTGCAACTTGTTTTGTGGTTTCTATTTATTTTTTTTATTCTGCTTATGACAGCACGATTGGTAATAAAAATATATATATATTCATTTTTTAGTATATTTTGCATAAATATAGAAAAAATATATTTTGTATGATGATGTAAGGAATAAAAATGTGCTTTTTAAGGAATATATTATTTTAGTTAGATATTATTGATTAAAATGAATCATTCTGGAAGTTTTGTCGGTTTTAATTTGATTGGTTTTATCAATATTTCATAGAAAGATGAATTCTAATATTATTATATTTAAAACTAAATCTACCGATAAATTGTCTGTAAAAGGGCGTACATTTACCGCATGAATAATTATAATGATGATAAAAAACTAATGAAACGAAGTGAATACCGATCAAATGAATGAAAACCGTAAAATTCGCCCAAAAACATTCAATAATTTTACCATTCTTTTACGAATTTTTAATATTTTCGTTTGTATCCAGTTTTGGGATTTCAATATCTACAAAATGGTATATGGTTAATTTTCTGAATATACAATTGACTGAATGCACATATGACAGAAGATAAATTGACAAAACGACACATGATTGAACATAATTTACTTATACTATAGAAATAATCGATTATCTGAACTAAAAATTCACCAAATACTTACATAAATCGTTATTAAAGTTTCGACACTTGTGTTTATATTCGGTAAAATTGTTTTGGCAAATTGTACATGTTGCGTTTATATTTGGTAATTTGTATTTAGTCAAATTACATTAATTGAGTTGAAAATTCGGGCAATTTGTATTCGGTCAATTAGCCACAAAACCTACAAAATAATTTTATTTAACTAGAAATAGCAGGGAAGAATTCCGATAATTTAATATTAATATATAGGAAATTATTTTCACAAATAAACATCGCCACGGGGGGTATTAGTTAAAATCTGGTGTATAACAAAAGTGTGCGAGAATATTAAAAGGTCTAATATAGAAAATAAGTATGAAAAGGACATATGACTTTAAATTTAAATACTTAATACATTTAAAACAGGCGCCTATTTCGTAGATTTTTCAATTTTATTGATAAAATGAAATTTTAATTCTGATTTTTCAATACGAGGTTACTTTACTTTCGTTAAAAATTTACTTTACTTCACTAAAAGTACGCTTCTACGAGTACTAATATTCTTAGGTTACACAAAAAGTAACACAAAGATCTTATCAGACTACAAAGTTCTGTCAGTATTCAAATTTGACGGACATCAACTAGATCACGAAATTAACTTGGATTATATTAATCACTCACAACTCTCCTAATCGCAAAGAAATTGATTCGATATATTTATTTTCAAATTTCAATTCCGTTTCAACAGTTTACAGTATCTTCATAAGAAAATTAAAATCATTTAAAATAATAATAGAAATTTAAGTATAATCTTATAAGAACAAATATTTAAAGTCTTAAGTAATCTTATAAGAACAAATATTTATTCTCTAAACCTTTTAATTAAATTAAATTTCTATTTCATACAATTTGTTACCATAAAAATCATTAGTTAATGATGGTTCAATTATTTTAGGAATTTGAAAAATCTTTTAATCTAAAAATAAACATTGATTTCTGATACATTTAATATAATACTCTTTAACAAAACACTTTTTCACCCCAAGAGATTAATTAGTTTATTGATGTTGAAATGATTTGATAAAAAAATCAGTAGTCATCCATTCTTATTTGGCCCTGGCCTAATATAAATGCAGATTTGTATAGCCTTGAAAATTATATCTGTTTTAAAATCGAATGTATAATCAACAGCAATTTTCTAAATTTCAACTGAAATATTTTTAAAAAAAGAAAATTATATACTTAAAATTCTCAACAATCAACAGTGACTCATCTTGTAAGCACATCTCTCCTTAATCTTCTTTTTTGTTTTTTGTGAAAATATAAAATTTTATTTGTGATTTCGTTTAAAGAAATTAAATTAAAATATTTTTATTATGCAATTATATTATTGTCCTCGACCCTTAAATTTGTTTAACAGTGTTTTATTTGTTGTGTTTTTGTACAAAAGGACATGCGCAGGACATAAAATTCGTTAAATTTTTGGAATATTTCCCCTAAAAATTTACTACTTATAATTTATTATTTTTTTATAAAGTAAATGTTTTGTTTGAAAATTTATGTTGCCACATGTACAATTGGATTTGCACCCTTCTTTTTATATTGGAAGCATATAATTAATTTTAACTCTATTGGGGTGGTAGGGAAATATTTGTTACATACATTAGAAATTTTAAAATATATACAGTGTTTATATACTAATGATAGAGTCGACTCACAATGTGAGTAACACTAGCTGTAGACATAACCACGTCCAATAAAATTTGATTTAAATGTAACAACATTTTGCACCACACATTAGAACGTTGTCAAAAGTGACGAGATATTTAACAATATTTTGTTTCCTATATTGAAGTAATCTGGCGCTTGCGGTTAACATTCAACATTTATACGGTAGTTAGACTGAACAATGTTGATTGTAAGGTGATCGCAAGCGTTGTTTCCATTTGCATATGTTGGAACATTTTTCAAAGCTAGCGCTGTCGACTTCACATTGCGATAGGGCGTCTAACTTGTTGGTAAAAGTATTCCTGGGTTACTTGCAACTTGCAATCGTATTGCTGAATGCATTATTATGACGGTTCTTAATTAGAATTCTGCGAAACTTCCTCTTATGAGAACATTCCTACCATTCATTAATCTGCAATATAACTGAAATCACCTTGGTTTATCAAGAAATAATAAATTGTTCCTAGCCTACACTAAGGCTTTGATAAATTTAAAAATTAATATAACTTAGTTATGATTAAAGACTATACTCCCGACTTGGTTCTACTCCGATAAGAGAAGATATTGTGGTACTTATTCTTTGCTATTCAATGGTAATGTTCAGAAAAGCGTGAACAATCATTGTCCTTGAATTATCTCTACGATAACAACAGGGTTAAATATTTTATCATTAATTTTTTTTTTTCGTATATCCCAAACAAAACAAACAATTTCTTCTCCATGGTTATAAAACTTCTTAAAAGTATATTCGTTAAATAAAATAATTTTCGTTAAAAAAAATCGATTTTCCAATTTCCTTTCAAACATATAAAAGGAAAATTACTTTTCGCTCACAAAATCAAATTCAGTTATATTTGAGAAAATTCAGAATAATTGTCGTGTGGCGGCATTTAATTTCATATTAAATTATATAGAAATGAAATAAATGAAAATTAAATAATAATTATCCGTCCCGCCTTTAATAAATTAAAATTATATTTAATTTTATTTTTTAGTGGTAGTTCGTTTTAGATTTTTCTTTTAATGATTTTTATTTGATTAAATAAATTATCATTTGATTTAATGTGCTACAAGAAAATTATTTTCCATTTTTAAATAATATGAAAAAAATGTTTTCGGTCAGTAATTTTTCCATGTACAATTTAACTCTATAGTTTTAGTGTCTTAATTTATAAAAAAATTAATTATTCAAATTGTGAAGTCACTGCTAATTATATTAAAGTGTTTTTCAAAATTTCGTGCAAAAATTATTCATTTAATTTTTTTATAATCCAGTGAAATTAATTTAATATTTTATTAGTGTGTCATTAAAAAAAAATGCTCAACATTAAAATATTTACTAAAACTAAATTAGTATAACAAAACTATAAAATATCAAAATTAAAAGGTTTTTTTCCAAGGTTTTTTAACAACAAAACAATTAAATTTTAATGGCAATTTTCACTAAACTTTTCGTATGTTTTCTTTGATATTTTCCCTCATTTTCCCCCGTCTTATCATCAATCAAATTTAATTAAATACTATTTATAAATGAGTCATCGATTCCCCAAAATCATTTTTATATTTTATATAAATCACTAAAAATATAAACTCATCAAAATGAAACTAATTTTCAAATTTACACAAATCTTTTACAATTACTGGCGCTACAAATTTTTTTGAAAAATACTTAATGAAAGAAAATTCTTAAGTTTTTAATTAAAAAAATATATTTTTAGTGTGTGTAGATTGAAGGAAAACTTTTAAATTAAAATCGAATTTTCTTTCAGAACAATTCTTGTTTTTCTTTTTTTTTTCACTTGAGTGGTTTTTTTTTCTGTTGTTGTCTGAAGTTCATTTTTGAGTGGCTATATAACATAAAACAGGCTCTATTATAAATGGTGAAACTAAGAGACGAATGTATTGTTCAGCTCTGTGTAAATAAAAACAGTTTTTTTTTTATTTGTTTTGTTTTGGATGGTATTTTTAGGGGAGAATCCGATGGTGCAAACCATTTTGTTATGGTTTTATGTACTTTGTGGTAGACAAGGTAGAGGGAAAATTCTGTATAAAGGTAAATCTAAATTTATTTCTATCGTACTAAAGAAGGGACTATTTATTTTAAATAACATGTCAATCAAATTTAGGAAAATTCTTTAATGAATTGACAGATTTGTTATATTTTTTTTTTTTTGGGAAATTGATTTGTGTATACAGGAATCAAAAAATGCGGATTTTCGTATACAATTTGGGCAATTGTCCAATTTAATTATAATTTTTGAAATTGATTTAAATTTGACATATTTTCGTTTTGGGAAATTCTTTTTCTAAGTCGGTGAATTAGGCTAATTTAGTCATTATTGTCGGAGTAATAAGGTCTGCAATATTCGGTATAGTTAAAGGAATATTTACGGCACAAAGTCTAATCTGACTACTAAGTATGGCTAAATGGAAATCAATTCGTGGATTCATTAACCTTTTTGCAAGCTCAGACTGAAACTATGAGTGGTGCTGAAATTATTTGCTGAGCTTGAAGCTTTTTATATGCTAACAATTTGATCTCATATATTTAAATGAATGTGCACAGAGTTGAGCATAGCTGTTTGCTGAACGAAAGCCGATTTCGAAGCTTAAAATGAAGATTTAATAACATTAGTTTTTACCAGATCTCTTTTGTGTGACCAAAGAAATAAAATTATCACAATCGTCTGCTAATTTATAAAAACTGGGAGGAAAAGACGTAATGTAAATTAACATATGCAACACAAAACAAAACTCTTCGTGTAGCTAAACTCTGCAGTCTGCACTCTCTACGCTTTGCTGATAGCAAAACACAGCTTCAAGAATATCACAGCTTAAGCACTGCTCATACCTTAAGTTAATTATTGTAATGAAATTAGATGTATTTCCGAATAGTTTTTCGTGCTGATTATTCCTTTGGAAAAATATATAACTCACTTGCGATATTTTCTTCATTTTTAACATCTTCAATAATAGAGAAGGTCTTATAACTTTTAGACTTCAGAGCAATAAATCGCACTGGGCTACTGTAACTAATAATTTTTTTCAGTTAAATAATTTTGGAAATAATCAAAGTTTGTATAGAGAAGTCCAAATATTGATTAGAAATTTTGATAGAATGCCAACTCACCAGGTCACCAGGTGTTGTGTTTTAAAATTCTCTGTTATATTTTTAGTTAAAGAAAATATATTTTTAGAATTATAATATATTATTAATAAACTTGGAACTTTATTGATAATCGTGATGAGAATATTAATAAGTTTTGACTTTTATTTTTTTACCAAAATTTAAACATATTTCAGAAATGGAATTGTGATGATAACACTTCCTATAAAAAGTGTTTACATATGCATTTTATTTATTTATGAGAATATTTTATAATGACAAAGTTCAGAGTTTTGCATTCGTTTATATACGATAATCAAGAATGTTTTTTTTCTTCCAAAATTACTGATAAGACACATAAAATAATTGCGTTGGACAAATTTTTTTATGGACACATTTCATTGCATTTCTGGATGATAATATATAATATTAAAAATCAAATTACTTTTACTATAAAACAACATTCCTTACGGTTTTTCATTGTACGTTTTACGACCATTCGTTTGTAGTGGTTTAATTTCCAAATCTAGAAAACGCTACAAAACGTCGAACCAATGCCATTTAAATACAAAAGTCTATTTCATTCCTCCTTGAGAATGTTAAAAGTCTCTAGATGAGTACTTTATAAGCTACAGACTTTCAACTTTTAATTCTCAAAATAAATGCGGTCATACTCAAAGCATTTGAAGGATGTACAAAAATTATCCGGATTAGAGTTTGGACTCGTCAGTCACATTTTATTATTAATTAATAAAACTAATTTCGTATATTTAAATTTAATTCAGTTTTGGCTAATCTATAATTTGTCGAGTTGTCTTTAATTTCTTATTGACCTCTTCCACATAACTTTCTATGACTGGTATAAATTTAGGAACTATCACTATTAGCGTAGCGATAAACAATTCTATTTTACACTATAAAAATAAATTGAGGCAGTTTAAGTCAATATCATATTGACATTTAAAGACAAAGAGGTCATTTTATATCGTACACATAACTCTTACGTCTCCAAGTGATGTGTATAGTTTGCTGCATCTTGTTCCTTGCGGATTTCTATATATAAAATCGCAGAGATTCATTTCACCAGTATTTGTGCTGGTTGTACCAAACATCAGACTATCTGATTGTTCTGTTGTCGTTTATTCACCGATTCTAGGAGCAATAGAAACGTTGAAACAACGCTATTGTAATACTCTCTTAAGAATGTTAAAAGTTTCTACTTAATTGAATTGTTGGTATTTTATAAGGTACAGACTTTTAAGTTTGAATTATAGGTGTAATCCTGTACTGCAGCAAATAATATGCCAATATCTTAAGACTTATATTACTGGGTTTAATGATATCACGTTATGACTTCTACAAACTTTTACTTGCCAATTAATTATTATCAATTTTATTTTTAACTTCTTCATTAATTCTTAATATTTTAGTACTGCTCTGGACTTGCTAAATTAAAAAAGTCATTCCATATCATTTTAATACCGAAGTTGATGATAAAACGCTTGAATAAAAAATGTTTCGCTTTTTTTTTATAAATATAAGACAACATAAGAAATTTACTTGACATTACCAGGTAATGCGGAAATTTAGATTACAGTTCATTATTATATGCTTGACTTCGTCTACAATAACAATTTTTTTTTTGGCGGTCTTCCTGTCTTCTTCAATTAAAATTTCCTGTGATTATATTTTAATTTAATGTATTAAATTTTTCCTCTTGGCTGTCAATTTGTTTCTCTTGATAACTTTTTATATCTTTTTTTGTAAATTGCCATTAAATTGTTTTTGATATAAAATCAATTTAAATTATTTATTAAATTTTAGAATAAAAATTTAATTAAATAAATCTGTAAAACTAAGAAATTTCAAAAAAATTCTACGCTTATAAAAATGTGTTGATAATCGTGCTTTTTGCTATTTACTTTTGTGCTATCTAAAAATCGCTTTAAAAATTATATAAATAATAATAATTAATTATAATAAAATATTTATATTTTATAAAACATAAAATGTGAAATTGTAAAAAGTTTGATAAAAATATAAATTAATATACAAAATAAAATAATAATTATTGAGATTATTCGCCTTCATGTTGTGTGCTTAACATAAATAGTTTTACAAATCAGAAAAAAATAAATAAAATATAAATTTCAAGATATTTTTTAGTAATTTTAAGTGTAAAAGAAACGAGTATTTTTATAAACTGCCATTTATTTATTTATTTTAAAAAAAATAAATAAAAATATTTTAAATAATCTTTTTTATTAAATAAAAATATGATTATGTCTAAGGCAATTAATGATTATCGTATGTAAGTATTTAATAAAATTATATATTTAAAAATATTTTAAACAATTTCCTTATGTTGAATAAATCCAATTTAAAAAACCAACTCGTTATCGAAAATTGAATCGTTGTAAAAATAGATAATTGTATTTCCAATGAGAATTACAGACGTGAAAACAGAACAACAAATTCGTTATTTAGGGCAGTTAAACACTGCTCATAATAATGACCCTTATTACTGAAGTTGACTTGACTCTCGTCTCACCTTGATTTTGACAGTTCAAGTTCAGTGTAAGATTGAACTCTCGTCAAAACACTAAACGGCAAAAGTTTCAGCGAATCGTCGAATATATGATTGAACTCGATGTATAGCCTACAGTTGTACCGACTTCAATCGCTGTCGAATCAACTTCAACATACCAACTTTATAGCCAGACGAATGTCGAATTGATTTGAATCATAATGTCTAATTATTCAATCGGGTGATATTGACTATAACAAAGTATTTCCAGAAATATTGGGTCCTTGTGTACGTTCAATCAAAAACCATTGTTTCTAGTAGCTATAATCATAAATATTCTTAAGTCGATTTCACACCATTTTAGGCATTTAAATGTTGAAAACTATTGCGTTGACATTTTTAATCAGTGTAGTACCGAAATTCGACTTTTAATATGAATATTTAATGACAATTGTTACACTTAATCTTACTGGGAATAATTTCATGATAATTTCTGTATCAATTTTATAAAAGCATTGTCATCATGAATAATTTATATATTCCTTCCCGTTTTTTTTATTCGAATCCTTCCCGTTTTGTTTATGTAAAGTTATTGGTATAACATTTTTTATTTAAGTGGCAAGTAGAAACCCTTCACTAATGAAATACGTAATAAAAACCATTTTTCACTTTCAAGATAACTTCAATATACTTTGAAGATAACTCTCATATTGTACGGAATTCCGTACTTTTTGGATAAAGAAAATTTTTCTTTCTTTCCAATCCTTCCTATTTTGTATATGTAAAGAGTAAAGTTATTGTGAATGCACTTTCCGTATCAAAATAGTTCTGTACGTATATCGTGTATATTCTTTTAAATTTCACAAAACAATTTCTGTTGCTCCCAAATGGTTCTTAGAAGACTCATCTTCTGGTCACATACCTGTAATCTAGCTTTGATTTAAGTTATTATTATATAAAAATGCTTTCAATATGACGTTTCAAATATTATTTATTGTATACTTCCATTATAGACTTTTCCAATTAATGAAGCTGCAGGCCAAATAAACTTAAGCTTAGTATTGAGTTCGCTGTGAAATGAAATTTTAAGATTATGATATTAGAAGTAAAAAATTCCACTTCTTATTCACTCTAGTGGTATCGCTTGCAAAAATACTAATTTTATCTGTCAAAAATTTCATGGTTGAAAGGTCTACTATACCTATACAATAATATTGCAAAGAGAATTTTAAATAATTTAATTAACATCCATCTATTTTCCTCTCATGTAAACTATCTAACTATCTCAATTTTTGTACCGATTTTTTGCTTGTACATTTTTCTCTTTTTTGAAATGTAAATCCACCTTTATAAACAAACTTTTGAAATAAACTTATCGTTTTAATGATAATAATGACGAACAATCATTTTAACAATTAAATTATTTAAATGACATAATTATTTGTTATTAATATTAAATAATATAAAGAATAAAAATCAGAAAAATGTTTCCGTCCATATGACAAACTTTACTTTTCTAATCATCATATTTCATTTCGCTCTAGAAATTAGATGTAATGAAAAAAAATCATAAATTCATATTACCAGTAATAAATAATATATTTTTTTACTGAATAAATTTTCATTCCGTAAAAAACTTATATGAAAACCAAAACGTATGAAATATAAAAACTACTATATAAAATTAATTATTAAAAAGTTGGAAGAAGGATGAGTGTAAAATTTTCATTTGCGTGTTTTTAATATTTATAATAGTTTTTATGTGGTTGGGATCTGCAGAGGAAGTGGAAATGCAGTAGATTGTACAGACATGGAATCCTATAAAATTGCATTTTTATGTAGATCATGGATATTTAATTTGTTTTTGTTGTAAGGATTTTGTGTTTTGAATATATTCAATTCTAATAATTATATAGAAAATGTTATTGATTAATATAATATGAATATTTATTTGTTCTGATAAATAACCAACGGTGCCATTATATGTCGGAATAGTCACTGGTCATATTCATCAGAAAACTAATCAGGAAGTATCCAAAGAGATTAAAAACGCAAATTTTATTATATAGAGTAGAGGATGTGGAGAAGAGAAGAGAAGGAATAACTCCTCTGTTACTATCCTGCAGGATGATAATAGATTTAAACACTTGGATCGTAATTTATTGACCGACTAGAAAGAGACTAGACTAATTCCGTTGATGTGAGACGTGAAATGGAATGAACATAAGTTATAGCATACGAACCCTCAATCTCTGGTTGCTGGTTTGATGGTTTTTGTTACTCCAATAATTTGGATAAAAATACAATATTGGATATATTTTTTAACCATTAAAAAGCGGTTTAATAATTGTATTTTCCCAAAAAGGGTTCCACATTGTAAAATGTATTGCTGACATATTAAACGAAGGGTTGGTTGATGGGTACTTATTTATTAAAAATATTAAAATTATTGATTTAAGTATTCACATATCAGATAAATATTCAGTGCAATCTAAAAAAATACAAATATATCAACAATTGGACGATATGAACGTCATTTTAGAAATCCTCAGTATATTAATAGTGTAACTCTAGAAAGATATACCGAATTTATTTGTGAGTAATTTAATAGTTATACACAGACTCGGGGATTTTAAATTCCCACCAATTACCAATTATTTGGAATTATTTACATTTTTACTAATAAAAATGTAAGTTTTGGACTTAGTAGGTTTCAGTCTTTAGCCAAAAATAAGATATGCAAGGTATAAGGTCATATGTTAATTATCTTCTAGATATTACAATCACACATGTAAATCATATTTCAATTTTACAATATTTTATTCTCTTGTTGACTAATCACTAATGGATGGTCTTCTAAGGTCTAAGTCATAATTGCAAGAGTTACCCAGTATTAGTACGTTATAATACTGCTATGTTTCCTGATCTCCTTTAGTCCTGCACATCTTAGAAGATGTCTTTCGTCTGGTGTCTCATTTGGGTTGCAGAAGTTACAAAATTCTGAGTTAATGGTATCATTTATCTTTAAATGAGAGACCAGGCAATTCATATTTTATTCTTAATATAAATGAAATAATCAGTTGGTTAGTAAGAATCCTGGAAATAGATTGGTGGAGAGAAAACCCTACATAGAATGAACTTTGCAAAAACTGAATCATTTGATTACTTCAATTTAATTTCGTGAATACTATTAGAATCAAATCGCAGCACTTTTTACTTCGTTGCTGTGTCGTACTTATGTAGTCATTGACGTCGGATTAGAAAGGACAAATAATGACATTATACGTAATGTTTAAAATGACGTCATATATTGATCTGCATTGACGAATTTCAATTTCTAGTATAAAAATCCATTATTCTTTAGAACAGGAAATTGTTTATACTTTCTTATTTTACTTGCCTAAATATTTCCAAATTGCAATTTGACATTTCGACTATAAAATTGAAAAGAATCCATACAAAGAAAAATTTAAATTCTGTCTGATCCAAACTATAAAATATTTTGTATATAAATTTTAATTCAAATTTAATGTAGAATATTATATTTCTCAAAAATACTAAAAAAAAGAAGAAATAATCACGTAAAATATATGAACAAATTTGTCAGACTTTATGTTCATTTTATATTTTACCTGCACATAAAAAACGTCTACCTCTGATAATGATGGTATTATCGTTAGTCAGAATTTCCTGTCACCACCGTCACTGTATTCTTCTTCCAAAAAGCCATTATTTTCAGTTCTATTGAATTTTTTTTTTGGAAAAACATGACTAGAAAATTTTGTGTTCTTTGGGGGAAGGCAAAAAAAAAATGTATGCAATATTTTTATGCTTCATATTTCAAACTTAGTACAATATAAGAAAAACAGGGAAGGAATTAGAATAAAATATTTTTTTATATACATATATTAAAATATAATCAAAAAATCAATAAATAAATTTACTCATGAAAATTCATGATTTTACTTAGAAAATTATTTAAACAAATGTTTTTATAATGATTTAGGTCTAATTGATCCAGAACAGTTGACCCGAATGTACAATAGACCGTATTCAAAATTGAAATTTTTTTAACTCATTGAATATAAATTTATAGAATAAACAATTTATTAAAGGCAAATTTATTTGAATGTTTACTGTGGGAAAATCGTAAACAAGATTAAACATATTGTACAGCATTTCTTTGATCATAATTATGTTTGTCATACATTATGTATGAAGCATGCGTATATAACACACTACGCATCACGTGAATCTTGTTAGTATCGATCGAGGAGTCTAACGAAACGTTATCATTCAGGTCAAAGGACTTCGAGCATTCAGCATATTTTAGAAGGTATCTCACACACACTGCAGTTTGAAACCTGATAAAGAGTTCCCTAGTGTCCTACCGGACAGTGGCATAGTAAGTGCTCTAAAGTTTTTTCTTGTCCCAGTTTCATGCAATTCTTGCACGTATTATTTGTTACTAATACCAACCTATGACCATGTCTGCGATTAAGAAGTGTCTAGTTAAAATACACATTGCTTTTCTGCAGTGCGTGCGCGTTAAGGTAAGAATTTTTACGTGACAGGAAGTAGCATTAAGAGCAATTTATTTATCTGTTAATTCGGCAACATGCTTCACTATACTATAAAAGGGTTCACGTAGATCGTAGTTCAAAAGCTTCTCTGCTTCATACATGTTGAGTGGTGTATATTATACGTTACGTTGTTTGTAGTTTTATCAATGTTCATTGCACTAAACCTACGCAGCACATGAACAAGATAATATTTTAATCTGATGTTGCACAACAGTCAAACAAACAAAACGTGTTGAGAAATAGTAACTCGTAATCATACGAAGTCTGACAACATGTTCTTCCGTGTATGGGTCGCATAAATTTGATTTTTCGAACAATTGGAATTCTGTAAATTTTCATGTCAATTGCCAGAATATTACAATAGAATATAAAATATAAAAATGGATTAACAATTTTCTGTATTTCTGTTAACTTTGTAAAAGAATCAACAAAAACAAAAATAAAAATTATTTATATTTAATTACAAAAGTCTTTAAAAAGTATTTATATCTAATTTTAGAATAAAATTAGAAATTATTTGAAAAAAAATGGTTGTATAAGAAGACTAAATAAATGAACCATAATTAATGAATTTTCTTTATGCTTTTATAATTATAATGTGTCGTGTTAACATTGATTTAAATGCTGTGGAATAATTTTTACTTTTTTTTTTTAAAAAAAAAAGAGTTAATTATTATTGACTTAAGGTATATATAGAAGATATTATGACCTAATAATGGGGTTTTATATGAAAGATTAATAGCCTGTAGAGATAAAAAGCTGGACACAATTTAAAGAAAGTAGACGTATATTAATATTTAAGAAAATTTTAAATTTGAAGTTTAATTGTGCAGCTTATATTTTTCCAAGATGAACCAATTGTTCCATTCAGAATCCTGTAATATTTTCTTAACTGGAAAGTTATCTAATGATATTTGAATATTCGTCTAACGGATTGACAATCAGCTTTAAATATAGACTAGCGCAAAACTATGATAATAGTAATTTAGTAGAGTCTATATTGTTATAAACAGCTTAATCCCCCGCATTACTGAGTCCAAACTGTTTGCCATTAAATCTAAATTATTAAACACTAAAGATTAATTTAAGTCTGCTTTTAATTACATTTTTCGACAGTCATATCATATTTATTACTGTTTCAGTATTTCGTCAGGCTATCTAGGATTTCAGACCTGGATTTTTAATCATTTATATTTAACAGGCTGTATGATATAATTAATCTTTCACGCTACATGTATCCTTAACAAAGTTCTGACAGGGGCTTATATTTCATTTGGCTACCAGAAAAAGTAAAATGTTCAGTAATATTTCCAATCGTTTCCAGGCATCGTAATTGGTAGACATTGATAATATCTGATGTGGTCGCAACGCATTCTTCTATAATTTTTTCAAATTGCAGTTCGGATTTTTCTGTATATACGTCAACGAATAACTAACTATTTTAACTAAGAAAATAGTTTTGACAACATTTTAACGCTACTTACACAATTCAGAAGGTACAAAAGGTTACAGTACTCAGTCTGAACCCACCAACTTAATGATTATAATATGTATAGTAAAAATGAGTATACGGTGTAAAAGTATTTTGAATGATTAATAAATACATTTACCACCTGTAGATGTTCTGTATTTGGTTTATACTTCATATACAAATCAGCTGTGTCTGAATAAAATAAATGGCGCTACAACCCAAATCGATCCTTGGCCTCCTTAAAAACGTTTCCTGATGTTTTTTATTGCTATCAAATAATATTTTATTTAAATATATAAAAATAAAAGTAAATTTTAATAAATTATACATTCCTAAAATATTCATATATCAGTAAATTACCCAGCTGTGATTTCCTCCACAATTATCAAATTCTATATTTTCTAATATCATAATTAATATATCAAATTTTATTGTAAATAATGTGCTATTAAAGTTACGGATTAAATATATAATTAGAAAAAGGTTTAAATAATAACTATAGTAAAAAACTGGGAAATCTCCAATGAAATGAAAAGTCAATTTTGTTTTGTTTATTTTACATAATAATCTGTTTCATTGAAATTTATGTGTAACAAACCATGAAGAGGAAAAGCTATTCATTAAATTCCTTTTTACGATTTTACTATTCATAAAAGAGGATTATTTTATGAAGTAATAAAGCCTAAATAAGCCTTTTTAAATGAGAATAAAACTAGGTCTAACTATTAATAATAATAAAAAAAAAATTCTTACAACCTGCAAACAAAAATCTTTTCAAATCAAAGATATTTTTATTAGATGTAGTTTTATAAAACGGTGTCAATTACTTGTAAGTAGGCTGTATCACAACTAGGTAAATGTATACTGAAAATGTATGTGTTTTTAGTGCCTTCTGGAAGTTGTAAGAATGTAAATTAACAGATGGGGAATTCAATTAATTTAAAAATCGTGGGATGAATATTTAGTATGTAATGTATGCCGGATTCAGAATGTTCAAAGCACCAAAAAGCTACGCAGATAAAGTTATGGAAACTAACAAAGCAAAATCGTGAAAATTCGCCATTCTAAACTGAAGTTAAAATTGTATTTATCTCAAAAATCATGTTTGTTTTAATGAAGATTGTAATTTTTTTTTGTTTTTTGTACCAACAGCGCCATCTACAGAATAAATTGTATAATAACAACATTTTGTTCAATAGGCTCCATTACCTTGTCCCCTTGTTCCTTTACAACAATAGGTCGGTAATCGTTATGTTAAATTCCAATTTAACATTAAAAAAGCATTTGACCACTGAGAATAATGCCGCCTGGTGCATAAATTACAATTATCTCTATTTTCTAAAATATTGTGATAATTTTAAGTGCGAGAAAATCGTTTTTCCTTTTAAATCCATAACCATAAAAGTAATAAATTAACAATTTCTAAATTTTTTTTTGAAGAAACTTTCAAATATAATTATAAATTAATTATTTTAATTTCATTTTACAAAATTTATGTGATCTGTTAAAATTTTGATTTAGCTATTTAGCACATATTGACATTATTGTGGGGGTTTCAACTCGTTTAGATAAAAACTGATTTGAAATAAGAATTAAAACATATTTATTAATCGACCCACTCACTAAAAATAGAATTTCATTTTGAGTGTTTACAAAATGTTATGCTATGAAATTTTATACTTGAACAAATAGAATAAAGAGAACACTAAAAATATTATCTATAATTGTTTCATTGAACTCAATATTTTGACAAGGAATTATGAAATAGCTACAAAGTCTTTTAATGGAAAAATTGTTGGAAAAAAATCAAATCAGTCATTACAATTTTTAGTAACATTTCCGAGGATTGAAATTCTATAAAAAAAAATAACAAAAAAAAAAACTCCTTCCGATGTCTGTGCATTGGACACCCAACTTTTGTTTCGTGATCTATAGTTTAGATTCAAGTTTAGATGTATGGGGTATATCCAGGATGGACACTAAATAGTTGATCGACGATATATACTACGCTATTTGTTGTAGTATTCGAAACAAAAATAAATGTTATAGTTACAGCTCATTTTCGGGTTCGTTGCTTGGGTCAATAGCTTCAGAATGATTCAATGGAGAAGTATGGTTTATATATCATTAGATTGGCAATTAAATACCCTTCAAAACGAGCTAAGTATATAAAATTTCTGATTTGTACTCATTTGGATACTAAAGAACGTTTAATTACGAATTGAATGACATATAAACCATACTTCTCGAATCACGAAGATATAATGATTAAAGATATAATGCTTATCGTGATATAATGATTAAATAAATAAATACTGACGATTTAGTGTTCACTATCTATAAAATACATTCCTGATGTTTTTAGTTTTTACACATTCCAGAAGTTTTGACAACCTCCAAGTAACATAAAAATGTAATTCTAAATGACTCCATTGAGGACCAGATAAAACATCTATTTTTTTCGAGAGAAATCCTTGAAATCTAACAAACTATATCAGAATTCCTTCTATCACGAAGGTACGACGTAAGCCAGTTAATTAGAGGTCGCGTTATACCTATTAGAAATTTAGATAATAAATTCTGTCAAACGCTTTACTGAAGTGTAAATTGAGTGTGTAAATTAAGCACAAGTCTAAACAGAGTGTGAATTTAGTCTGGACTAGTTTGTAAATGGCATCAACTTGCAGCCGTTTCTCAAGTTTATATAAAATTTCTGACACCAACACCATGAAGTACTTATTTGTTGTTGATTTATACTTTCTAAATGTTGCTGTTCATTGAGATTTGAACCTATGACGGAAGATAGTTTGTCATAAACGGTTTTTTCAAATAATTTTTGAATAGAAAAAGAATTGCAATAAAAACTTTTATAAATTTACAATAAGTTTGTCGCCACTTTTATGAATAAGTATTAATTAAGACGACTTCCTTCCATATTGATGGAAACTTACCAAGTGACTCAATTAAAGAGAAATGTTGGTGGAATTGAGTCTGGACCAGTTTTTCTGCAATCATAAGAAATTAAAATGACCCAGAAATTTATTTACAAAAAATAAATAATGTTATTTAAATTAAAAATCGATTTTTAGTGAAATTCTTCAAATTTTAATTTAAAATTTGAAGTACTTTATATTCTAAAACTCTGGATTTCTTAATTCTACATTATTATTATTCTACAATTTTTCGAAATTTCCTTGTTGCTTGTCAAGTTTAATATTTTTGATAAATGCAAATATTTTTATTGTTCAGGAAATTTAATATAACCAAAGAAACTTGAGTCCATACAATACGTAAATTATTATGGATCGATAAAGTTCACTAGAGGACGTACATAAATTATATATATACATATTTTTGTTGTTGTTTTTAACCTCTCTGACTGCATGTTAGTAGCTCTTTTAAAATGCAATTTTCAACATAAAATATTATGGTATTTATTATATAGGAAATTTACAACCCTCCATTTTAACTTGTTCGATTGGCGCGTCGAAATGAGTACAAACATTTTATTTTTTTTATTAGAATTTTATGTTTTTCTATAGAATTTTCATTATTTTATATCCTTTTAAGTATTTTCTAGAATTTCATTAAATATTATTTTTAATGAAAAAAGAAAAGAAAAACTAAGTTAATATAATTTCCAAACGGAAAATTTTCCAATAATTAAATTTTATCAAATGAAAATATTTATTTATGTTTAAGGATTTTTGAAGCATTTTTAAATTGTTGAATAAGTCAACTAAATTTTCCGGTAAAACTTATTTTGGAAAGTTAAAAACGAGTAATTATTTGAAAAATCAATGACTAGCTTTCGAAATTGTTAAATTGTTTGAAAAGCGAGAAATCACATTAAAATACCTGCTTCATCGTCGAGCTTGGTACATCGAATTCATTTCATACTCTAATTTTGAGTCATTTTACTTCAATAGTGTCATAATAAGTAGAAGTAATAAAAAAATCAATGAGTGTCCAGGATGAATTTTAACCTCCTCAATTGTTACTGCACAAAAAATGTAGCTTAACTTAATTTCCAAACTCCCGATTCTTAATATTTGTAATTATTTTCAAATTTTGTCAATTATTTTCAAATTTTGTCGACGATTTTAAGATGGCATCCGAGACTATTTCAAACGTGGTACTTTTATGAATCTAATAAAGTTTTGTCTGTTGTCGTCATATTGATATTAAACAGACATTTAAAATTCGTTTAAATTCTCTGACCAACGCTGAATATAAAGTGAAAACCATCAAGTATTCAACAAAATTCAAAATTGTTATCTGAAATAATCGGTTTCGTCCAATTTTGTTATAAAATTGCTGTTTACAGAGCATTTCATTGCCTAATATGAAGGAAACTACCCTAACAATTTTAATTTATGAATTTCAATTAACTTGAAAATCTTTAATAATTTCATTATTTTTCATATCGATAATATTTTCTTTCATTAATGATTCAAAACTATGAAAATGAGTCCCAAAAGAATCTAAATAAATGTTATAAATAATAAATAATGTAGAAAATAAAATATTTAATAATGCGTGCCGATGACTAACACAATTAAAATCCATTTAAATCTATGAAAGAAAATAATTTTTTTAATAGTTTTTTTAAGCACTTTTCTTCTAGTTATTAAATATAAAATGTCTTAAGGTTTTATTATCTGTCTGTCTGTTATGCTAATTTGTCGGTTCTATAAAGACTAGAAACATCAAATCTAAAAGTTTCTGGTTGACCAATCCCAGGTTTTGGACTACGAATCCTTGGTATCCTTGGTAATTTACAATCTGAAATCCTTATAAGCTTTTAATTATCAGAATTAATATACTCTTATTGTGAATGTATTTGAAAAAAGTACAAAATTGTCCAGATTACAGATTGACCCGACAATTTAATATAACATTTTTTTTTATTATTTATACACTAACACACGAGAAATTATAACAGGCATGTCCAACTGAAATAATTCTGCGGGCCATCTTATTGACCTTTCAGCAGATTATACATGAATCGTTTCATGATGACTTCTAACATTGTAATTCATAAATACATACAGTTAATATCGCTCGGAAAACAATTATATTAATATTTAGTTTTGTAATATTAAGAAATAATTGTCCTGCCAATTATTACTGAACTTTCAATTTTCATATGAAATTTTTCTGTTTCATTAATTTTAATTCATTCTGAAAGGAGGCCAAATACAAATCTTAATTATTAATTATATTGTTACTGATAATGTTACTAAGTATTTTGTTATGATATTTGTTTAGTTACATTTTTTTAAATCCTTTCTTGTTCGAGAATAAAAATCATGTAAAGGACCGGATAAAAATACGCCATGTACCGGATTAGGTCCGCGTGTCTCTGGTTGGTCTTGCCTGTATATAAAGGATACTAGTAAATACTTAAGTGTTTTTAGAAAATTCTTCATATATACAGAAAAAAATAATGAAATATAAACACTTTTGAAAATCCCTTGAATAATCAACCAATTTATTATGTTACATATACATGTAACGATGATCCTTTCTTTTTGTATTGTTGTTCAGCACCATAATATTTTTTCTGCTTTAGTGTTAAATGAAATAAAAAATTGTGACTAATTCCAAGGACAATAGACTTTTTGGAGCCAGACATAAAATATTATAAGGATATGAAAAATAGTTTATTGATTTCAATGTGTTTCAATATAAAATTGGCTCCATAAAATAAAAAAATGGAATCATTTCATGGACAATTATTATTCTATATTTAATATATTTATCCTTTTTTTTATTATCATTTTTTTATTTTTAATAAAATTTCTTTTTCTATTTTTTTTTTTTTTTTTTTGCAGTCGTAAAATCGAAAATATTGGCAAAATGACACAAATGACACAAGATGAAATTATTAGTAATACAAAAACTGTTCTCCAAGGATTGGAGGCATTACGTGTTGAACATATGTCATTAATGTCTGGTTTAAATGATACACGACGTGATGAAAAATCTGAATTCGTACAGAAACATATTGAAAGTATTGAATTAGGTTTAGGTGAAGCACAAGTTATGATGGCGCTGGCGTCACATTTACAAAATATTGAAGCTGAAAAACAAAAATTAAAAACACAAGTCCGTCGTTTATATCAAGAGAATGCATGGTTACGAGATGAATTAGCTAATACACAACAAAAATTCCAAGCATCTGAACAAATGGTTGCACAATTAGAAGAAGAAAAAAAACATTTGGAATTTATGGCATCTGTTAAAAAATATGATGATAATCAAGAACAAGAAGAGAATTATGAAAAATCAAGAACAGATCCAGTTGTTGAATTATTTCCAGAAGAAGAACAAGAAGAACAAAATACAATGGGTTCACCAACACCACCAAGTCAATTTGCTAATCAAACATCTGGTTATGAAATACCAGCACGTTTAAGAACATTACATAATTTGGTAATACAATATGCTTCACAAGGAAGGTAATTATTATTAATTAGTTTATAATTTTTGTTTAATATTTTAATAATACAATCTGTAAATATTTTTGTTCAAAAAAAAAAAGGTATGAAGTTGCTGTACCATTATGTAAACAAGCACTTGAAGATTTGGAAAAAACAAGTGGTCATGATCATCCAGATGTTGCTACAATGTTAAATATTTTAGCATTAGTTTACAGAGATCAAGTAAATATATAATTTATATCTGATTTTAAGCTGGTGACAATTTTTATCGTATAACATTACCTGAAGATTTTATAGAAATAAATAGTTGAATTTTAAATATGCGCGAAATGAGCAACAAATTATTATTTAGATGACGGTTCTTGGGAAATATTTGGAGTTAAAACAACCAATATTTGTTCCAGCTAAAAAATTCCAGTGTTTTATGATATAAATTCAGGGGAGTGGTAATATTATGAGTAACGACGAAGGGTCGTGGAATGATTTGAATGAATATAGCCAAAACAAATAATGTGAATTATTATGAATGATAATTGAAAATAATGTTATTATGAATGAAAATGAACCATAAAAATTGTTTCAGCTAAGGTTAGGGTTAATTTTGATTAATTTTGAACCAAATTAGCTTAAGTTGCAGGCTTAATGTATACAATCGGTTTAGTTAAGCTTGAGTTTAAGCTCTCATTGTGAAATCGGCCATTAGTGAAAACAAATTTCATCATGGTAAATTTTATATAAATACAATTAAATTGTCTCAGCTTAAATATTTAGATAATAATTTCGTTTTTTATTTGAAAATATAATTTTTTATAATATATTTTTAGAACAAATATAAAGAAGCTGCAAATTTATTAAATGATGCACTATCAATACGTGAAAAAACACTTGGTGAAAATCATCCAGCTGTAGCGGCAACATTAAATAATTTAGCTGTATTATATGGTAAACGTGGTAAATATAAAGATGCTGAACCATTATGTAAACGAGCATTAGAAATACGTGAAAAAGTATTGGGAAAAGATCATCCAGATGTTGCAAAACAATTAAATAATTTAGCATTATTATGTCAAAATCAAGGAAAATATGAAGAAGTTGAAAAATATTATCAACGTGCATTGGAAATATATGAAACAAAATTAGGACCAGATGATCCAAATGTTGCTAAAACAAAAAATAATTTAGCTAGTTGTTATTTAAAACAAGGAAAATATTCAGAAGCTGAAATATTATATAAACAAGTATTGACTAGAGCACATGAAAGAGAATTTGGTGCAATTGATAGTAAAAATAAACCAATATGGCAGGTAAGACAAAATTTAATAATATATACTAAAATTTTAAATAATTTTCTTTTTAAATTATCTTTTTCTTCTTTATAATTACAAAATAATAAAAAGTAATAATTTTTTTTTTCATATAATTTTATTTATATTTATAAGTGTCGCTTTTATGTTATACTTTTTTATTATTATATTATTATTATTTTTTCTGTATTTCTCAAAGTTCATCTATTTTTTTTGTTTTTAGTTTTTTTTTTTTCATTTTGACAACAATCAAATATTTTATGAAAGTACATTTTGTTATTTGACAGGAAAATTTAATGTAAAACTGAAACTTTTGATTTGCATGCCAATAATAATAAATCTATGTTTTTTGTTGTTGTTGTGCGAAATTTTATTTTTAGGTCCAAAATATCTAAAACGGAATTTATTAAAGATTATGTGATTGGGATATCTTCAAAATTGTCAGAAAATTTCCAAGAAATCAAAATTCTATAAATTTGTGTCAAAATTAATAATTCAATATTGGAATCGACTCCATAATTGTCCAAACTTTGTATTTCTATGATTTATAGTAATAATAAGACAAAATATTAACAAAAAAATAGCGAGAAAATTAATTGTTACTTTATTACACTAATTGACGAGTCGTCTAACGATGGTGTTTAGATGTAAACCGCAATAGATAATTTATTAACTTAACAAACTGTAATTGGCAATTTGTCAGCTGTGTTGTCAATTATTTTCCGACCGTTGTGAACTTATAATGCCAATAAATGGAAACAGATGATTGCCAAATCTAATTCTGTTGAAATATCATCGTTAACTAATTGACAAATTGACGAAAATTGACAGTAATTGACAATTTTGTTGGACAATTTGACAATTATTATTGGCAATATTTTGGTAATTAGGTAAATGTTATTAAATCGAAAATTTTTTAAATTGATAATAATGTAATTGACAATTTGACAATAAGTGTAAATATAAATTCACCAAATTCCATAAATCTTAGGTATTAATTTAGCCAGAATATTTTTATGAAATATTTAATATATAAAGAAATTATATTTTTTAATTAAATTTTCATATTTTTTGTACATATTATTGTGCTCTCATGATCTAACCACAAATATTCAACATAAAAGCGACACTTTTCATTAATCTTAACAGTTTTTGTTTTTTTTTATAACTTTTTTAATAAAAATTAATTTAAACTGAATGACAAGTAAAAAATTTTTTTGTGCTAACTGCATCCTAAAATAAAAATAAAGTGAAATAAAATTTTTATAATAAAATTTATTTAGTATCAAGAATTATTTTCACCTAAACTTACTACCAAAAAACTACTATTTGTTTTTTTTTTCTCTTTTTTTTTTTATTTACTTTTAGAAAGGTGTAAAGGATATGTTGAATAAATTTTTACCCAACAAATCGACATGAGAAGCACAATAAAAAGTTGTACCCAAAACTAAGAACCCCAAAAATAAAATATCAAAATTAAAGACCTTTTTACAAACTCTCTTAAACAATTTTTTTTTTTAAATTTGATAAAAAAATTGTGTGTTAATTATTAATAATTGCGCAAGATAAATTTTTGTTGCACTTATTTATTTAGTTAGTTTTATAAAAGTTTTATTTTTATAGTTTTTTTTTTTTTTTTAAATAATTAAATGACGAATATTTTTATAAAAATAATAAATATATGTAGAATTAAATACGGGCCCGATAAAAATGATTATCAATTCTTAACAAAAAAAAATGATTTTGGGATTTTCTGATAATTTTATTATTTGTTAAATTGATTTTAAAGATAGATGGATTTACGATTAAAATTTTTGCTGATGTAATTATTACAAATTTTACTAGGTGTACAAAGGGAGATAATAATAATATATTATTAAACGTTACCCCCAGTTACTCGCAACATTCACAACGTATAACTGGGGCATTATATTTGAAAACGTTGATCGGCTATTGCAATTCAAATTATTAATATGATGATGTCTTTATTAATTTATGTTTTTAAGAGAAATACTTAAATATCATTTGCAATAAATTGGTTTAATAAGTTTTGTTGAGGATGAAATGGGAGATAATTGTATTTCTTATTATAAATACGTGCAAAAAACAGCAGATTATAATTTTTCAACTGATTATCCGGAAATCTTTACTGAACGATAAAAGAAATTAGTAAAAATATGTATAAAAACTGAATATAATTGTGAATAATATAATTTATTTCAAGAAAAACCATAAAATTACAAAGAATTTACATAAAATCAGCATTCCTTTTCTTACTGCCATCTATTTCTCATAGTAAAAAAATAATATTTGCTATCTCCTTCATCATGCCCAACAAAACTATCACTAAAATCTGGCTTACGCGCAAATATTTCTATAGTATGTCTGATAAATAAGAATCTGTAGTTACAATTACAAGTCGGCCGACATTTATTTGCAGTCTTTCTAATTTATTATTCATTTATAAATATTAAATATATTTAAATTTTACACCTTAGTAAACAGAAATGTTGGTTTCAGTAATTTTTTTATACGTAAATCTCATCTTTCATAAGTTTATTATGGTCGTCAATCGTCATGTCTTCCGAAAATGGCAATATATTTTCAATATTTTTAATTGAGTTTTTTTTTTATATTGTTTCAATTCTTTATAAGTTCCAAGTTTTTTTTTTATAAGTAAAATCATTATTTACTTAAAAAAAAATTATATAATTTAATTATTATTATGTATAATTAATTTACCTTGCAATTTTTTTCTGCGCTGCTGTGCATATCAATAAAAAAAATAAAGTTTCTTGCCAGTTTTCTTAATATTATAATAAAATGTACTTTAATAAAATGAAATATTTTGTAAATATTTTTTAGTTACAAAAAACAAAAATAAAAATAAAAAAAATATTACACAAAGTTCAAAATAGTTTTAAAAAATATAAAAAGAAATGTTAAAAATATAAAATTTACAATAAAAACACAATAAAAACAAAAAAATTAGTTAAATTTTTATATTTTTGATAAATTAATTTTTGTATATTTACAAATTTATTATGGTATGTATTAAAAAAAAATGGTGTCGGGGATTTAGTTTAATTTTTGTATACAATTTAACATAAATTTCTTAAAGACTTAAGCTTCATTTACACTTATTAACAAATCGTCAATTAAATTGTCAATATAGATGAACAATGGTGTTCCACACGTAAGTAGAAATTGACAATTCGATTATTTCTCAATTTGTTTGTCAGACACGATATGAATAAATTGAGTCATTATTAAAATCAATTGACAATAAAATAAGTCTAATTCACTTTGAATATGTTGAACTGGAATGTGTTATTTTGGAATCTGCTATTGGGTTAGCGATGATTCTGAATGCGAAAGGGATAATAAGATATAAATGTTAAGAAATAAGCTTGTGAATATAATATTTTATTAATATTTCGATCATTTTATATAATTGTTAATGTGGTCAATTTATAAATTAAAATTTATTGACGAAAAAAATTAAAATTTATTGGCAAATTATGATGATTTCTCAATAAGTGTAAATGAAGCTGAATAATACAAAAAACCTACGAATAACTTAAATTAACATTATTTAATTTTTATAAAATAAAACAATTTTGGGTAGGAGAGAATTTTGAACGAAAAAATAATTAATATATTTTTATAATTTCTTTCATATTTAATTACCAAAACAAAAAATATTATTTATTCATTAATTATTATTTTTTTGTTCTGTACAAACGAATTAAATTAATAATTTTCAAAATATAATCAAAACATTTTTATCCTCACACCACCCGGTCCACTTTTCATCATCACATCAACAATCCGATCTCCAAATCACAATTATTCCAGGTTGCTGAAGAACGTGAAGAACATAAATTTGAAAATCGTGAAAATACACCATACGGTGAATATGGTGGATGGCATAAAGCTGCTAAAGTTGATTCACCAACAGTTACAACAACATTAAAAAATTTAGGTGCTTTATATCGACGCCAGGGTATGTACGAAGCTGCTGAAACATTAGAGGATTGTGCATTACGTAGTAAAAAAGAAGCATTAGATTTGGCTAAACAATCAAAAGTTGCACAATTATTGGGTAGTAGTGATAAAAGACGTTCACGTTATTTAAAAGATGGTGATGCTGATGGTATAGCTACTGATAAAGATGAAGTCAATGAAGAAAATGTAAGATAATTTTATTTATTTTTTTAAATTTATTGAATAAGCACTTTAAAAATTTAATTTATTTATATTTTTTTATTGTGTTTGTAATTTAAAATTTATTTATATTTTGCTAAATTTTTATGTACATACAATTTATTAAGCCCATATTTAATTAGATATATAATAAAATAATTTATTTTTAATTATTTTTTCCAGAAACGACTGTCAAGACCTTAAATTTAATTACAAAAACCGAAAGTTTCATAATTCGAATAACAAAAAAACAATAAAGAAAAAATTATTGAATAAACTAAATAAATAAATAAAATTATTATATATACACAAGAACACAAAATTCACAAAAACACCAGTGTTAAAATTATAGGATTAAATTAGGTACGAAAATGATAAGAGTCAAAAATTTTATGTCAACATTTTGAAAATCAACAAAATATTTATTTAAAAAAACAAAATAAAAAAAAAATTAAATTAAATCCAAAAAAAAGAAAAAGATAATATAAAAAAATAATGCTGCAAAAAAAAAAAAAGATTTTTATAATGTTAATTTTTAATATTTAATTATTTAAGTAAAATAATAAAATGCAATACAAATTAAAAAAAAACAAATATAATTTCAATTAGAGAAATGTTCAGAATAATTTATCGTTTTCATTTTGTTAAAAAAAAATTATTGATATTAAAATTTTAATTAAATTTGTCAAATTTTTTGTTATTGTGATAACTTTGTATTTGTTTTTACGTCCTTAATCGACATCTATAATCGAGCCGTCTCCGAGTGGACAATTCTATCGAATATCGCAATTTTTTAGACATGCAACATCAATTGCGGTGGTTAAGGCGTTAAAAAAAAAAAACAATTAATTTTCAAGAAAATTATAAATTCTCTGAGAAGACAAATAAAATTTAACAAATTCCAGTGGTAAAATGAATTGTAAAAATTAAATTTAATAATTTCCAAATAAATTATAATAATTTTTAGTAAAAGGAATTATAAAACAAACTTAAATTAATTTAATAAATTGGTAAAGTTTTAGTAGAATCTCCAAAAAAAAAAAAAAAATGTAAAATGTTTTGTCTTGTATTTATTCAATATAACAAAAAATGAATGATTTTTGTGAAAATCTAAACTCAAATTAAAAAAAAAAATAATGTTAAATAACATTTTTTTCTCTATTATTAAAAATTGCAATTAAATATATTTTTATTTATAGTAATTTATAATCAATTTAATTTAATTATATTTCCACAATTTAATATTTATAAACTCTTAGTCGAGATGGCAACGATTTTTTGTTTATACGTCATTTTAATTTTAGCTATCGTATATATTTTAAGGGGCATGCATACTGATATGCATACAGTAACACGGGTTTGAAGTTCTGGAACGTGTACATCGGGATGAGACAACCTTAAAGTGATAATACACCGTGCTTACAATTTAAATGACTTAAATATAAACGTTGCCAGTTTCATTTATCTAATAATTTGTAATCGATTCAAATTATAAAAATTAAAAATCATATTTTATTTCTTAATTTTCATCTTAAAAGAATATTAAATTTCAATTACTAATAATTTATATTTTTTTTAAAATAAAATAACTTCTTACAAAATTAAAAAGAAAAAATATATTTTTATTTATTTACGTTTTGTCGGATAGTTTTGTTTTGGTGCGTGTTAACAAAGAGGGGAAATGATTTTTTAAATTAAATTTTAAAAATAAACATTTCATATGTTAAAAAGAAAATTGTCAAATTCCTTTTTTATTTATTTATATTTTTTTTATTAAAAGAATTCTTTAATTTAAAATATAATTTAAAAACATAAAAAAAAATTAAACAAATCAGGCTTAAATTATATTTAAAAACTATGCATTAAATAATTGGTAAAAAAAATTAATTTAATTAAAAAAAGTTGCTGGCTAAAAATTGTATATTTGTGTATAAATCTCAAAAAGTTTAGTTAATCAAATAAGAAAATGAAAATTTGTATAAAAAAAAGAAAGAAAGAAAAACAAATAAATTTATTGAAATTTACCCTCGGTAACAAAGAAAATAAAATAATAATTAAATAAAAAAAAAAATTAAAATACAAAATATAAATAAAATATTTGTGCATCTCGTATTAGAAGTTTTTTATTACGAAAATACATTTATTTTTGCTTCAAACTTTATTGTGTTTTATTAATTGTGAAAAATTATTTATTTAATTTTATGATAAGTTTAAGCTGAATAATATTATCGTCTACACTACGTAGAAGTATTAATAGATGGGTTATCAAATCTAGGCGTAGATCATAGAGAATTTATTAAAAATCGTGGAATTTGAATACAGTGACTAAATTTGTAAATTGGGCATAACATTTTCATCGTCAGTTAATTAGTTTGCTCATAGTCATAGCAATCGATTGCTTCGATCTGATAATTCTAATCATAAATCATTCAAGATTAAAATTCAAAGTCCAAGCCAAAGTTTTTTCAGATTATGAGAAACAGAAAATTGCCTCAGATTAAAATAATCATAAATGTGTTATCTCGCCGTAAATAAAACGCACATTGTGCAAATCACATCATGCATTTCAGTTGGCAGTTTACACCATTTAACTTGCACAAAAAAAAATCTAATTCCTCTGGACTATTACAGATTACACAGTAGCGCTATCCAAATCCAATTCAGTAAAAGTGATGCAAAATTAAATTGAACAGATAATTAGTTTTAAAAATATTCTTAATCTTCTTTTACTAAATTTAAACCTGCCTGTTTTTGTTTTTAAATTCTATTTTTACCACAATTTCTGTTGCAACAATTACTATTACGCTACTATCACTCATGCACCACCACATTTTTAGTCTCCATAACTTATAACAATTTTCAACAGATGGCATCACACATTCCACAATCCTCCACAATCAAATGACATTTCAATTTCTCCTCTCCAGTTAAATCCAAAATATTTGCATTGGCAACACAGTTAAACTAGATAAAAAAAAAGTCAGTGTTAAAATTTTTTTTGAAGTTGATGAGTGTTTGTTAAGTGGAGTTAAAGGAGTGTTAAAAAATGATTTTGATCTAAAAAATATTCTTTTAATTAAAAATATATTTATAATTTTTTTAAAATTAAATATAAAACACAAAGGTCTTCTTAATATTTCATAAAAATAAGTTAATTTCGTGATATAAAATAAAATTCAAAGTGTCGTCGTCGTATAATTATTAAAAATAGTATGCAATTGTGAAGACTTGGAAGACCAAACCCAAAAAAATTATATTCATTTCCGTCATAACAACAACTATCACGACTTATATACAAGTTTATTTGAAGAATTATTTATTGTTTCTTTATGTAGTGTTTTAAAAGTGTGTTAATTGAAGAAATATATTTAAAAACCAAAATTATATTAATAGTTAAATTAAAATTAAATGTGTAATGTCATCAATACATTTATCAAAAATTTTACCATCTAAAAAATCCAGTGCTGATATACAATTGGAAAATTTTGAAAAATATCAGGTAAAATAATTAATACAAAGTAAATTAAATGGTATACTTTCGAATAGTATTCTGAATGGTTTGCCGAATACAATTGATCGAATTCACAAATTACTTAAAATGACATTTCATTGAAAGAAATTATCATAATTACAATTTAAGAAATTCAATAAATTTGAATTTATATATTCAATCAAAAAATTTAGTGGTGTGAATAATATTGACCGAATTGCAGTTTACCAAATATAAATAAATAATTCAAAGAAAACTGACCGGAAATTACAATGTGCCTAGTAGCTAGTACAGAGCACTCCAAATATCAATTGATAAAAAAAAACGTTTTCCGGTGCAACTACAGTTCAAACGAGAAATGAATGAATTAAAATCACCGAAATTAATCTCCTTTAAAGTGCTCATATAAATGGTAAGAAAAATCTCATGAGATTTGTCTTATTCATATGTGTAAACACCAATAAAACGATAATTTTTTGATGTCTTATAAAAGTCTCATGTCTTTCCAACATTTCACATATCATTTCTTACTGGCTCATGAACCAAATCTCATGAGATTTGTCTCACCGTCTCAGCACTTTTACATATATTTACAATTGAATCAATTCAGTCTAAGTGCACGAACAGAGTGGCGCTATGAGCGGTGCTGGAAGCTGTGCTGTAGTGTTGTTGTTATTGCTTTTTATATAAAAATACACTACAGCACAGCTTCCAGCACCGCTCATAGCGTCACTCTGTACGTGCACTAATGATAATTTTGAGGTTGTTTCGTTGCATGGCATTTGATTAGCTCAATGTGTTAAGCCCGGTAGCAACTCCGAGTATGTAGTGCAGGTTTTGCTAGGAATTTAACTGTTGCTGTACTGCGTAAGCGACCAGGCAGAGTTTTACTGTTTAACCACTAAAAAAAAGTAAATGTTAAGCATTACAAAATAAAAGTTGCAGAAATAGTCTTCCAAAAATTTTATTTACTTAACTTGTCATCCATAAATTATAAATAGGTACGACAAATTTTGTGAATTCGATCAATTGCGTATTCGTACAATAATTGTCGGTAATTTAAACAAAAATTCTTACTAATATTTCTATTTATTTTCTATTAAAATTGTATTATATATATTCAAATTAAATACTGAAAGGTGTTTTCTTTATAAATATTATCTCCACCTCCTACTTATAAAATTGTTTATTTGTTATTATTGTACTTTGAAATTGCTCAATAGAAAATATTAAATTTATATAATATTTTAATCGAATTATAAAATACAAATCGAATTTGATAAAAGCATAAATTTTATAGATAAATTGTTTTTAATTTTGTTTTGTGTCTAAATAATTTTTTCACTAATAAAAAATATATTTTTTTTAGATAACATTGCATGAATGAATAATAATTACTAATTCTATATGACATCATTTTTTCCATATAAAGACTGTACAATGACTTAAATTATTTTGATATTTTAGATATTAATAAATTTAAAGTATTTTTTTTTGGACAGAATTTATATATTATAATAATATAAAAATCTTTATGCGTCCAACTGTGCGTTAATAACACATTTGAAAACAGCTGCATTATTTATATTTTTTTTTTCAAGTTTCTTGTTTTTAAATAATCTCCAATTTGACCAATAAATTTCAGTAACGGATTAAAGATTTTGTAGGCCCTGTAAACCATAGATTTATATGAAGCCGTTCTTAATTAAACTGATTTAATGTTGAAGGAATTCCAAAAGATTAATTTAAAAAAATCGTGCAGATAAAATTTATACTTCGTAACTAAACTAATATTCTTTTGAAGTCCAGGGTTTTCACTGAATGCAATTTTTGTACTCAAAGAAGGTAACGCCATGTAAATATTCATGGCTTTAATTGACTACAATTTATAACCAAAGTAAGTAATATCATGTAGGCCACATAGGTTCATCGTGAGCACTAGTGTCTTTATTCTATTATATACTTCCATTCATTAGTTTTTGAAAGTTCTATCAATTTTTATTCAAAGAAATAAAGATGGAAAAATTTGGAGCTTATATTTTTTGTAATTACGTCGCCGTTGCCATAATTTCTACATTTTTTTAGCGATCTCCAAGGTAACAATTTATGTGGACAATCTATAATTCCTTCACAATTGGACATGTATTTCATGATTTCTTGGAATTGTTGAACAATTGCCTTCACCTATCAGAATTTATGATTTTTGTATGCATGAATAAGTTGTTAACTGAACGGATTTGTCGTTTCTGAACCCATCCCTGTCTAGGGCCAATAATGAAATACGATATTTTTATTATAAATTTTAAGAAACTGCGTAGGAAACTGTAATTTAAATATTTTGATGTTTTACATCAATAAAGGAAATGGATTACTATAAAAAGACGATATTTGAGAATTTAACATTTCTTTTTATGTATTTTGTAAATCTCATTAGAACCATGGAAAAACCTTGCCAGAAATTATTTCGTTTCAAAAACTTTCAAATACTTACTATATACATTAAAAAAAATGATGTAATTTTATTGCTCATTTTCACCTTCGTCGTATAGAATATTAAATTAAATATATTTATAATATTTTCAGTCTAAATTCTAAATTTAAACATAAAATCAATGACGTTTATTTCCTATTGGCTTACTAATATGCTTAAAGGTAAAAAATATACTTTAATAAAATTGCATAATTGCTTATACGTAAAATATTTATCGATAAAACTTTTATAATTTTTAAGCTTGTTATTTAGTTACCTATTTTAAATTCACTATAAACATGAATTATTTTATTTTAAATAATGTGTACAAACATCAAACAATGTGAACAGATGTACGTATACACACAAAAGAACAGATGAAAATTTTAAAATACTGACTTAGGTAGCAGATGTTTGCTAGCTAACACAAAAAGAAACAGAGATTTTGAATGAGATTGCAATTTTGCTGTTTATACAAAGAATAAAAATTTATTGACTAGTGTCTATTAATGATCTCTACATTTTAAAAATTGCTAATATCTCATCAGGTAGAATAAATATGTCAGTTTATTTGCAGTGATTGTGTACCAAAAATGCATAAGTAATTGATTTTAGTGACTCATAATATAATTAATAATAAGTTGTAGACAATACTCATTTTGATTCATACAATTCAATTTGTATTGATAAGACTATGTTATCGTTTTACTATATGCTTCGTAAGCCAGCTATAGTAAAACACTTGCAATATCGTTTCTGCAATTCAAATATTTTTGTATGGACAGTAATTATAAATAAATCATCAAAGGCGTTCTAAAGCGCCACAAAATATGTTGAATTATTAAATCACGATATCGGTTTTATTTAGTTTCCAAATCTAACTGCCTGGAATTACGTCGAAAATATGTACCAAAAATATGATGTACGTCAGAGATTTAATTAAAAATATGAGAAGTTAAGTGGACATGTAACAAATATAAAAGACGTATATTTTCATTGTATTGAAAATATTATAAAATTACGCATTAAATGATCTTCCAACAATTTAAATCTATAATAGCAAACAGTTTTTATCAATTTTATAAAATTTGCAAAAAGAAAACTCTGTTGCAAATTTCGGTAGCTTACGTAACGTAGTGTCAAATGGTTTAATTCTAATTGTATATTTATATACTAAGTGTACATGTTAAAAGAAGGCAAATGTCGTCAGTAGAGTACAATTGGTCCTTGTGACCTATGATACGTGGAGGTTCTTGCGGTTTCCTTCTAGTCGTACCAACCAATACTTAAAACCTCTTTGATAAAGTTAAGTAAAATTCGAATCAAGAAATCTTTAAATTGATAGTTTGCATTATGTGGCTGTGAGGCGGTGATGTCACATCGAAAAGTACACTATCGCCACTTCCGAAACATGGCGGCTATCAGTACACAGCTGTACAAGCTGTGTACGTAAATAAGAAGGGATATTACAGTAATTCATATATGGCTGCAGTGATCAGGGCTGTCTGTGGCCATTCCTTATTTATTAAATCTAACCTTGCTCTACCTAACATGAAAAGGTTTAACATTGCTGAAAATCTATAAAGCAAAAGGTGAAAGAATTAAACTTTATGTCTAAATAAGCAGAAAAATCGTTTGGAAATTTAGGTCAGCAAACATTATAAAATAGAAACTTTTTATAAAAAGTAAAGAAAATTGTTTTAGAAGGTCGTATAATATAAATTAGAATTAAATTAAAATTTAGATTGAATTTTTTTTTAATTACAGAAAGAATGATTCATTAGTCAATTTCTACAATTTCTAAGCATTTAAGCGTAAATATTTTTCAAATCTTTTATTAACAAAATATTGAATTTTGTTAAGTAATCTTTGATTAAAAATGGTTAAATTTATATTAATTTGTTATTCCGGTAGGTCAGAAGTTACAATTATTTCTTTTAAAATTAAACGCCTAAGGATATGCAATTATTAATTAAGGCTTGAATTTTCAATACTTTTTATATTTTTTAAATTTATAATGAATGATTAACTACATATTTTCTAATTTGGTTAGTTTAATTTGTATAAAGAGTGAAGGGCCTCTTGAGCCTATTGTACCTCCAGTTGAAGGTTACTTACGTCTACAGCATATCTACACATCCTACTTCCTTTACGAACGAAATCAAATTGTCAGGCTACACATTATCTAATTAAATGCGTCTGTTCTTTATTGCGTAATTAGACTAATTTTAATTATGACTGTTCTTTAAATCGTAATTTTCAATTAAAACAATTTTCAAATACACCAATTGGAAAGCATTTATATTATAGACGTTAAGAATAGAGTTCGGAATTCTCCAATTATATAATAAACAAATTTTTAATTTAATATTTATCATAATTGTTCTTTGAGTTCAATGCCTTTTTTATCAGATATATTTTTTTGCACTATAATATAATTTATGTAAAATGCATTTGCGTGAAGCACGTGCCTATAATTTCAGATATAATTATACATATAAAAGAAAACATAAATTTTTGTCGTTATTTTTAATAACTGGAAAGCATTCAATAAAAAAAAACAGTGTAATTTACTATTGTAATTAAATTTATTTGCAGTATACATTTATTATTTATATTTGATTATTAATTAAAAAATTATTCAACTTGGGAAATGGAAAAGTTTAATAACTTATAAACTTTATATATAATTTAGTTTATAACTTTCCTTCTGTAAAAAATTTGGCAACAATGCTAATAAAATTATTAATAATTATCATTGTTATACATAAATCAATGCCCACATAAAATTATTAAATTAAATTTCGAAAAAATCGTATACTTACTGTGTTTAAAAAGACCGGAAGTTCACTGTACCTTTACGATCATATATCTCCCGTTTAATATTTCCATTTCCAGGTCACAAATCTGTAACATAAAATAATGATATAAGAACGGAAAAAAGTTGTAATATTATATTTTTTTGTATTACGTTACTGTCGGGCGGTATGGCATTATCGCTTCTAGTTATAATATTTCTAGTTTTTTTTTAAATCTGTTTTTCATTTCTCTTTTTGCTGATATATAAATTTTTATATAACAATTTATTTGTTCAGTATAGCAGAAGCAGACAGTCAACAATCAAATTTATAATTATCTTTTTATTGTTGAGGGGTTAATCATATTTTTATTTTATGCTCGAAACAGACGTGCGTTTTTTTGACGCACGGCAACGCATGCGTTGACTGATAGTCAATTAGATGTGCATATTTCTACGCGTCCGGCGGTACAGCGAATTATGACATTTTTAAATTTGTTGTAAAATAAAAAAAATGTTAGTGTTTATTGTATTTATAAAATTGTGATAATAATAAACACAAAATATTAATATTAATAATAAACACAAAATCTGATGATTTGAACAGAACGCACGTCTGTTTCGAGCATTATCTTCTTCTATTCAATAGAAATGCTTGGAATTGAAATATATCATCTTTTAACTTCCTTAGGAATTACTTACCATGTTTGGTGGTGACACCCATTCGTTGAGGTTTGTCTTTTCACCAATATTTAAGTCACTGTCAGTGTAAAATATAGTTCCAGATTATCTTAGAAAGAACTATGTTTTCACTTCTTTAATAAATTCCTTTGCTAATGGAAATGTATTGTATTTCAAGATTGTATACCTCTAGCGTACAGGAGAGGCTGGTGTACCCGACCTAGTATGAATGTCCGGGATTATCATTTGTACGGAATCTACTGCTGTACATTCTACTTCTGTTTGAATGAATAGGCTCTAGTAGAGCTGTAGAGCGTATTATACTGTTCCACACTACAGTAACCATGCTTCCAGTTCAGTAGTTAAGTCAAACTTTCCTGAAACAAACTTAAGATAGAGAGTATACGTAATTTTATAGACATCCAATATCTTAATATCACTGTATCCATTCGTGAAGCCGTTTTAGTTAAATGTTCCATGATTTCGACAAACCGAAATGTATACATGGCTTAAATCGTTCCATTTGACAAAATCTACTAAGTTCGCGACTAAGTTTAGTTTGAGGAGGTACGTTTAAGTTATATGGCTTATAATGAATATTTCTTGATTGATTCTTTTCCATCCGTCATCCATTCAATGACATGTCTGTTAACTAAATCAGATTAACTTTTCTATATAGGTATAAAAATTTGCTAAATTTGTTCATAAATTTCTTGGGCTAAATTCTGTATATAGTGAATCACTATTTATTATGATAGTGATTATCATTATATAAATAAATAAAAAAAAATATTTCTGATTTCATGCGCACCAAAGAATGAAAGAATTTTATTGAAACGCATTTTAATATTTTTATGGAGCATCACAAAAAAAGGGGAACTTCTTCCTTATTACTCATCGTACTTGAAGAAATCTTAATTTTTGTCGTTTTTTTTGATGATGCTAAAAATAATTTTATTCATACAAACCCTCCGTTGTTAAATAATGAATGAATTTGTAAATTGTTGTGATAATTTTATATATTTTTTTTCGATTTTTGTCGGGATTTTTATTTTTTATTAAAATAAAATTTATTTTTAGATTTTTTATATCAACAATTTTTTATTTGTTTGTTTATTTACGATAAGTTTATTTTAAATATAAGAAATAAGTATAAATTTTTTTTTTTTATAATTTTGCCGGTTGGAAATTAATTTATTATAAATTGTGGCAAATTCAATCAGGTCCATAAGAAAAGTAGGATGAGTTGATGTGGTGCAGATATGATAATGTTATTGTTCTATCGACCATCGACTGGGGTGTGTCTTTTACGCCTAAGTGGATGTAAAATAGAAAAACGTTCCTCCCTAACCAGCTGAATAAATTTTTTAATTTTGCCGGTACTTTAAAAATTAATTTATTCGAAATTGTGGCAATAAAGTTATTGTTCTATCAAACCGTTAAAATTAATCAGGTCCATTAGAAAAGTAAGATGAGTTGATGTGCTGCAGATTTGATGCGACCCATCGACTGGGGTGTCTTTTACGCCTAAGTGGGTGGAAAATAGGAAAACAGTCCTGACAACCAGCTCAATAAGATTTTAAATTTGCCCGGTACTTTAAAAATTCATTTATTCAAAATTCGCGGAGTAATGTTATTATTCTATCAGATTGATGTGGTGCAGAGGATCGACCATCGATTGAGATGAATATTTTTCGCCTGAAGCATTGGAAAACGCTCCTCCTTAAGCAGCCTTTCAATTTCCAATGTGGTTATAGGAATTGTATTAAGTGACATTTTACAATCAGTTTTTTGAATATATATATTAATAAAGATTAAGTTTATATTAATTCTTATCTACGATATTTTTCAAAACATCATTAACTTTCTTATCTCTTAAAAACACTTAAGTTGCTATGATTGTTTAATAATTTCTGCTTAAAAAAGTCTGAATCTATAGATATAGAAGGTTAAAAAACTTATTTTAAATTTAGATATCTGATGAGTAATTGCCAAGGTCAATTTGATAATAATGCTCATAAATTTAATTTTAAAATAATGATCATTACTTAAAATTAATTTGAGTACATTTAGTTATAATTAAGAATTAACAAACTAAATATTCTAATTACATTTAGACTGAAATTTACTTGTAACATAAATTCAGCGTTTTATTGAATTATTTACACTTTACAAAATACTTTTTTAATATTTATTCAGCACAGTGCTTATATACATATAAGGGTGCTTACATTCTGCTTACATATAGATAAAATAATTAAATTATTACTTCTTACTTAAATAATTCTTTTTTGTATTGTAAAATTTTGTTTGCTGAATTAAAATTATCGAATTTGTTGTAACATGTAAGCAGATTGGGAAAATTGTTGATTGATTGATTTAAATTTAAGTAAATAAGTAGATGGAATTATAAAAACAATTACATAAATAGTGCAAAATAAATAAGAATATTATTAAATTTTCAAATTTGCTGAATAAAATTTTAAAATGTTTTAAAAATGCATGTTATTAAATCCATTTATGGGACACTCTTCCAAATATATTTAACCCTTTCGAGACTTGATGGGACATATATGTCCCGCTGATCACGTGATCAATTGTTTCAGAATCACTTGAAAAAATATCCGGTTTGAAAGGGTTAAAGTTAAATTTATCAAATAATTGTATTCAGCAAATGCGCATTTAAACTACATTATAAAATTAAAAATTTGTTTGTAATATTGTAATTAAATAATTCAACAAGATCGTAAGATACAATATAAAAATAAATCTGGTGAATGCAATTTTAAAATTAAATTTTTGTATTTACAATTTATGATGTTATTAATCAAATGTGACGTTTTTATCTATTGTTGTCTGGTCAAAACAGAAAATTAAGATTATTAAAACAAATTGCACAGTAAATTAACGTAAACAAGTAAATTTCTTTCAAAAAAATATTTTTTCCTAAATTGTAATCAAGAGTTTTTATATCTAATCGCAATTATTGTTGAATTTGGCAGTACAGTGTACACTTTACATTGAGAGGTGAACAATTGTTATATATTTTCAGCGCCGGATTAAGAAATTGTTTCAGCATTTGAACTAGTTAGATACTATGAGTTTCTTGTAAGCGTCTGAGCTTGTTAAGTACTACGGTTTCTTATTAATATAATTCCATTAAAAACACTTAAAAGAAATAGCGAATAATGTTAAAACATCTAACACTTTTTTCCTAGACTTGTTTTACCATTAAGAGGTCCAAAAACTCGGATTTCTTTTCAAAACTCTAACCTTTAATATATAGATAAGTTTGAAGAGTAAATTAGCGTTTTGATTTCACATGTTTACATTTAATTACTAAAAGTCCTTCAGCTGAGATACCTAGCTAAATTTCAGTGACTATAGTCAATGAACTAATCCATATGTTTTCTAAATTAAACCATTGGTGCCCAAAATAATAATAAAAATAATTTAACAATAAATTTAAAATTAATTTTCATGTTTACGCTTTATTATCGCAGGAAATATTTACCCATATTACAAATTATCATTTAAACTTTTATATTGAGAGTTCATTTTACTTTTAAAATATACGTTTATTATTTTTAAATTTATACTGGGTGATTAATTTTTTTCATTTTCATTTGAAATGTTGGAACACGTTAACAACTATATTTGACAGACAAATTTATAAATTATGTCTTCATTTGAAGAAAAATTAATTGAAATGGTGAAATAAAACAAAATATTATAAATTAATATTTCATCGGAGCTATAGAAATTAATATTTCAAACGCACTATTGAAACTGTGAGACTACCTACGACAGTATTAACGCACGTTAACATTTAGGTTAAGACTAAAGGACTAACCATGGAAGACTTAAGTAGTTAAGTAATGGTTTGAGTAATTTGAAAAGTCAAACGAAACGTTCTTGTTTTTTGCACTTTTTTGAACTGTCAAATTTCGACAGTTGAAATCTCATTTGCTTAAGCCAAAGTAAGTAAACGAAACTGAGAAATAAAAGTGTACGGTCACATCATACATTTTACATATAAATCGTACATTTCCTTAAGCCGACTGAAGCCAGAAAAAGTCTTCCATGGTTAGCCCTTAACTTCTGGGATAAGGTAATCACAATCTAATGGTCACTGTCACTCAGCGTTGTATTTCTTATTCTGTTTTAAATATTACTTATTCTGTTGCCAAATATTACGAAGTAATTTTTCTAACAAATTATGAATTATTTCTTAATTATCTTGGATAACATTTTTGACACTCTGTATAATTACAGAAATAAAACATTTATTAAAGTCAGTATTTTTTTATATATTTTTTATTATTATTTTGCTGTCATATATATGTCATTATAAAGAACCATATTTTTTTGGTTTTTGCATACATATATATACTTAAATAAAACAATCACAAAATCATCTAGTGATAAAAAAAACCGTCATCATAAAATTTTAAATTATGAAAAAAACATTTTTATTCTATTTCAGATCTTGGCTTGTGCAAGAATGAATTAATACCTGACAAAATATAATTATTTTTAAATACTTTTCGTATTAAGATTAAAAAGTAAATAAATAAAGCAAATACAAATTTTACTATCTCTATGGAAGATCCAAATTATAATGTTAAAAAATAGAATATTGCAAAAATTTAATACAATTTTAATAAGAAAACCTACTAATAAAAACTAAGAATAACTTTACTAATATCCTGAAAATCTACTTTTAAGACTTAATTAATAAAATATTATTACTAACAACATATAAAATGCATGCCAGAGACAAAGAATATTATCATATGGTAAGATTATCAATTAATTTTTAATTAACATAAAAGCAATTTCTTAATTATATTTTAAAAAAATTAAATTTTTTATTCTCTTCCATCGAAACCAGACTGTCAGCATTGGTAAAGCGTTAAGTCCACTCGAAGCACCATTAAAAATTAAACATGCCAGAGCAGCAATTATTTGTACACATAAAACTCATGGTGGCCAATCATTTTGGGCTGTTGTTTTACGACAACCATTAATGGAAAATCGTTTTATTGCATGGAAATTTTGTCATTTATTACATAAAGTATTACGTGAAGGACATCCAAAATGTATGCAAGATTCCCAGCGTCATAAAAAGATGATGTTAGAAGTTGGTAAATTATGGGGTCATTTAAATGATGGTTTTGGTATTTGTATACAATATTATACAAAATTATTGGTAAATAAATTAATATTTCATGATCGTAATCCAAGATTACCGGGTAATTTAGTATTTTCATTTACTGAATTAGAACGTGTATCAGGAGATGATATTAATATTTAGTAAGTTTTATGAAATGAAATTAATAGAAACAAAATTATTGAAATATTTACGTTTTGTTAATTTTGTAATTTCAGTTTTCAATTGGGTGTAGAAATATTTGATTATTTGGATGAAATACTTGCTTTACAAACTAAAAGTTAGTTTAATTTTTTAATTTACGAATCAAATTGTTAATTTTTCAAGTGAAATTAGTCTTTATTTCTGCTCAAAGCAAAGATTTTAAAGAAAGGCTGATTTGATTTAAAAAAATATTTATTTGACTTGGAAATAGTTCAATTTGATTTGGAAATAATTGAATAATTTTATAAATTTTGATAAATTTTCTTTTTTTAGTCTTTCAATCTGTTAATTCATATCGTATGTCATCGATGACACCACAAGGACAATGCCGTTTAGCACCATTAATACCACTTATACAAGATTCAAATCAATTATATGATTTTGCTGTACGATTAATGTTTAAATTACATTCACATTTACCAAATGATTTATTATCTGGTCATCGTGATCGTTTTCGTATAATATTTGGTCAATTAAAACAATTTTATGATAACGTAAGACCATTACAATATTTTGCTGATTTAATACAAGTACCAAAATTACCAGATACAGCACCAAATTTTAATTCAAAAGTTGATTTTGGTAGTTATATACCACCAGTTGTTGTTGTGCCGGAACCAGAACCAGATCCAATTGTTGATAATTTAGTTGATATGAGTATACCAGAAAATAATATACCAGTAACACCAGAACCAATAACACCAGATCATCAACAAGATAATAATGCAACAGTAATTAATTTTGATAGATTAATACAAGAACGTGATTATTTAATTCGGGAATTACAAATGGAAATTGAAAATTTACGTAAACAAATTAAAATGATACAAGCTGAACATCGTAATGATATTATGAATATGGAAGAACAATTAACAAAATTAAATTTACAATTACAAGATGCTCAAGATGAACAAATGCAAATGAGACTGAAAAAAGATGAATTAGAATTAAAGGCACAAATAGCACCAACATTAGAACGTACGGATGTAACATGTTTATTTGATTAGTATTTTTTATTAAAATATTATTTTTTTGAAGTTTTTATTTATTATTTTGTTTTAATTTAAGAAAATAAATTTGAATTTTGGTGGTTTTTTTTGTTAAAATTTATATATTTGATTACATAAAGTTATATTAATTTTTTTTCTGTTTTGGTTGTGTCTGAGACTGACCAAGCTATAATTTAATAATAAAAAATTCTACAGATAATTATATTATTATAAAAGGAAATAATTATTGAATGGAATTAAAATTAATATCATTATTAAATACGGCAATATTTTTATAAAATTAATTTCTACTACAAAATTTTGATTACAAATTGTACTGTACTTACTCCAATTTTCACTCCAACTTGAAATTGGAATAAAATATTTTGTATTTAATTAAAGTACCATAAAAATTCTGAAATAATATTTAAGTATTGGATATATAAAGTTCCTTTTTTGTACGTACTTCTGCGAAATAAATTTTAAAATATGCTGAAATAATGCAATTACTTACTTTAATTACCTAATCGGCACAAAAGTCCTTATGAGACAATGCCTAGAAGAGCATTTTTATTAAAGGATTATGTCCTGCGCAGCATTTTTCAGTTACCACAAAAGTTTATCATAATTATGTCAGCTTTAATACCGTCCTTCCACCGCAGAGTTGATCTCTAATCCAATTTAAACTAAAATTTTGCAGTACAAATAATTTATAATTCAATTTTCAAATACAAAGTTATAAGTAAATGTTCTAAAATAATTGAATTTTACTGCGTTAACTAGTAATAAAACCAAATTAAATTAATTATTTATAAATTCTGGTAAATAATTGAAATTATTCTTAATAATAATTATAATAATAATTCGGTATTAACGTAAATCTTTCAAACCTAGAGAAAAAAAATTAATATAACTTTTTTTTTTGTAACACTTTAAAATTTTCCTTGTAGAATTTGAAAAATATATATAAAAAAAACTCTTCTATTTCTACAGAAAAAGCAATTGCCGAGGAAGAACGTGCCAAAGCATCTGAAGAGAAATTTGTAAAATTAAAAACAATGTATACCCAAATACGTGATGAACATGTGAAATTATTAAGACAAGTACAAACTTTAATTAATTTTTTTAAATATCAGTTGTCATTATAATTACTTTCTTTTTTTTTGTAGCATGGTGAAGCAACTAAACAATTAACAACAATGAAAAAAGAAACAAATGATTTAACAACTGAAAAAGAACTATTACAAGTCCAATTAGAAGAATTCCATCAAAAACAATATGAAAATGAACAATGTTTACAAGAATCAATACAAATTGAACGTAAAGAAAAAGAATTAAATGAAAAATATGAAAAATTAAATAATAATTATGAAAAATTAAAATTAAAATATGATGATTTACAAGCTGATAAATCAGCAGAAATTGCTGAATTACGTGTTAAAATTGATTATGTTGAAAATGAAACAAATATAAAAAATTTAGAAAAAACAAATGAATTGGATAAATTAAATATGGAATTAAATAGTCGAAATGATGAATTAATTAAATTAGAAGAAAGTAGTAAAATTTTAATGATACAACGTGATTGTGAAATTGAAGAATTAAAACGTAAAATTGAACAGAATGAAGAGAAATTTCAGGTAAAATTTAATTATTTATTAGCAAGAAAATTGTATTTTATATTGTTGTGGTGGTTGGTAAAAAATTATTTAATAATTATTTATTATATAAATTTATATTTTAGAAATTGTATTTTAATAATCATTATGCTAATTGCTTAAAATATTTATGTACATTTGTTGTTAAATTGTTGTGCTAATGAAGACATTGTTAAAATTATATATAATTACACATTTTTCATTAAAATTTTTAATTCATTAATACATATATCAAATAAAATTTTACGTCATGTCAATTATATAGTCAAAATTTGAGTGCTTAATTATTTTGTTTATATTCAGTCGTTTTACGATAAAATAATTGACAATTAACTTTTTTTGCATTGTCGATTGGATAATTTTAATGTGTTGTTAATAATCTAATTACAATTTTTTATCCATTTAGAAAACTAAAGGATTATATTTGAAAATTTAACATTGTGTAGTAAAATTTGTGTATTAACATATGCAGAAGATTTCCATAAATTCCTCATAGATTTTCCGTCAATTCCCAGAAAAACAATTTCGTAAAAAAACGTTTGTTGCTAGCTACTGACTATTCCGTGGCATAACTATTTGTAGAGTAATAGAAGGTTTTATAGGTCTATCATCCTGTAGACTTCTAAAGTTTTTTTAAAACAGGCTAAAGCTACAATATTCTAGCGATCGATCCTACAGAAAAGAAACAATTTCCCGCAATGTTAGTAAAAAACATTTATATAAAAAATTATTTCGAACATAATTAAAAAATAAATATTATTCTAGAACAGATTTGTAGCGCCACATAGCGGACAGCAATGCAAATTAAAAATTAATAGTCATTATTTGTTATATTAGTATTTCATTTCTAATTAATTTGCTACAGAAAACTTGAACCATTACATTTACAACAAACGTAATTTACAAATCATTTTATATGGACATTTTCTGTGTAACGATTTGAAAAAGTTTATAATGGACGGACAGGCGATTTTTTGTTTCTCAATGAACCAAGGACAATGCTATCGACAAAGTGAATTGTTTTTCTGAGAAATTATCGGAAATCTGTCCATATAATAGAATCATTCATTAATCTTACTCATTTTTCGTGCTTCTACATTAAATCTCCATAATTCAAAAATTTATAATCACATCAAAATTGTGAAAAGTTTGAGTAAATTCAAATTTATTATGATTTCGTTCCCAAAAATTTATCTATTTCTACTACACAACAACAAACAACATGTCTGGCGAAAAAAAATCCATATTTAAATAGACAACAAATGCCACATTAGAGCGATTAACAAATGAAAAACATGAAAGTGAAAATGACCTACAAGATTTACTTCATCAACAGAACGAATTGGATGAAAAACATCGTAATGCATTACAAACAATTGCCGCTTTAGAATCATCATTACAAGATACTAAAATTCATGGTGAAACATCATTGCGTACACTACTGGAAGCATGTATAAAATCATCTGAGAATTTAGCAAAACGGGCAGCTAATGAAAATGAATTTACACAAGCAGCTGGTACATCAGCATATTTTATGATGATTGCTGAAGAGCTACAAGAAAAATTCAATGAATTGAAAATTGTTTATGGGAAATATTTTAATGATAATAGTCAAGTTGAGGGTTTAGCTAGAAAAACTGTATTGGCTGGACATTTAATGGCAACTGTACAAATTCAAGGAATGACAATTTGTAATACATCTGCAGATATTGAATGTGGTGAAAGTAATTATAATTTATATTGACTGAAATAAATAAATTTTCATAATAAATTTTGTACATTCTAGGAATAGCAAATGAATTGAAAAATTTTAATAAAGATGTAATTAGTTTATTTGAGGCATTACATCAACCAGCATCTGGTATGGAAAATAAAAATGTTGGTCCAAAAATTGATAAATTACAAGATGATTTAAATAAAATTACATCAATGATTCATGATTTAACATCAAAAACTGATAATTCGGCTGGACAAATTGGTGATCAAATTGAATCCGAATTAGCTGGTATGGATAAAGCAATTGAAGAAGCTGCTGCAAAAATTATTGATATGTTATCAAAATCACGAGCATCAGATTCGGGTGTTAAATTAGAAGTAAACGAAAAAATTCTAGATTCGTGTACAAATTTAATGCAGTGTATTCGAATATTAGTACAAAAATCAAGACTGTTACAAGCTGAAATTGTAGCACTTGGAAAAGGTAAATTATAAATTTTTACCTGAATAAAATTATTATTAATATATATTCTTTTGTTTTATTAGGAAGTGCTTCAGTTATAGAATTTTATAAACGTAATCATCAATGGACTGAAGGTCTTATTTCAGCTGCAAAAAGAGTTGCTCAAGGTGCTAATTTACTTGTTACAGCAGCAAATAAAGCTGTTTCTGGTGAAGCTAAACATCATTTAGATTTAATTGTAGCAGCACAAGAAATTGCCGCATGTACAGCTCAATTAGTTGTAGCGAGTCGTGTTAAAGCGCCACGTGGTAGTGAAAATTTAAATGCTTTATCATCGGCATCGAAAAATGTTACACAAGCAACTGGTACTGTTGTAGCAACAGCTAAAGATTGTAGTCAACAATTAGAAGATTCACAAGATTTGGATTTATCAAAATTAACTGTACATCAGGCGAAAACATTAGAAATGGAAATACAAGTAAAAGTATTAGAATTAGAACAGTCATTACAAATGGAACGATTACGGCTGGCCGCATTTCGTCGAAAAAATTACCAAAATTCTGAATAAATTTCAACGAATTCAATTTATTTTTTTATTGTTTTATTTGTTTTTTTAAATATTTCTTCTTTCCAAAATAAATTTATATATATTTTATATTTAAGTATTTACACGATTAAATAATAATTATTTTAATGGTGAATATTTCTTTATTTTAAACGTTATCATCAAAAAATAATAATTAAACCACGAAAATCATTTTCTAATATAATGTGCCTTTGTGTTGTGAATATAAATTTAATGTTTTAAAGTAAAATTTTTTACAAATTTGTTCGATTTATAAATCAACATTAAAAATACATATATATTTTTTTTATAAATTTTTAAAATAATTATTATAAACATAAATTATGCATCTTTATTTAAAATATTGGTCCGTAAAATTGTGTAATATTTAAGTTAAATCATTTTATATTTCAATTATATTTAACATCTTTCTATACAGTAACGACCAGAAATTTATATATTTTATTATTATTATTTTTAAAAATGTTATCAATTTGAATCAGAATCGTGTATTAAATAAACTATATAGTAAAAATCTAGTTTGGTTTTATTCGATTGAAAAATTAATGGTAATATGTAAGATTGAATGAAGTATAATTGGCTCTCATTTTTTGCTAAATACAAGAAAGAAAAGATAATTTATTCAGCTATTGATTTGATGCACAAAATTTGATTAAGTTTTGCCAAATTTATTTCGATAACTTTAAAATTCAAATTAATATAAAACTTATTAGTTATGTAATTACTAGCTATTACAATAATTATAATTAGTAATCTAGTAGCAAACCCTCATCAATCTCGGACTTAAACTCCATTTTCCGGTTACCAAGAAAATGAGGACCTGAAAAAGAGTGATTATTTGTTTGGATTAGCGAAAACAACATGAGTGATATTGTTAGTATGTCTGATATTGCAATTTTTGTTCTTGTAGATATATTTATATAATTTCAGTATCCTAAAGCAAAATAATCTAAAAGCAAATTAATAGAGTATCACAACCGAATAATGAGCATTCTACTGTGTGGGAACAATAAAAAACTGATTTACCACTGTGGAAAAACCGAAATCTGAGCTTTCCACAATGAAAACAACCGAAAAACAGGGTTTCAAATTTGTGAACAACCGAAAAAGAGGCTTTCTACTGTGGGAACGAACACAAGAAAAAAAATGCATTACCTAGCTTTTCAAACTTTGACGAAGTTTCTTAAAATCAAATCGTCATTATATTATTCATTACTTGTCGATATTAACAACTTTTGAAAGTTGGCTTAAATCAATCCCGAATTTCGCAACGATTTCTTGATGTTAAAAAGTACTAATGTCGATTTCCTTTCTTAATGAGACTCGAATCATTTATCAGTTTATTTAAAAAATCGTAAGTAAAAATCATCTAATTATTACATTAAAAACAAACAGATTTTAACATGTTGAGTCTCTAGGCAATTGTATCCCTCTCTGTGAAAATTCGATGTGTTATAGCTCGTTTAAAAGTATTATTAGATATTAGATTTGAGATTTGAGTCCCAAAAGATTGCTATTCTATAAAATTTGAAATAATTTGGTTTTAATATTTATCATAAATTTTATTTATATTTTTTTAGGTTGTTATAAATTTGTTTTTGGGTAAGTCCGCCTCTGTAACAAATATTGTCACTTTTCTTAATTAAAAAATTGATTGATATGATTACCTACTACACTATAATATGCCATATTTTTTATGTCGTTGGTTGTAGAGTTTTTTTTTTGACACAAAATTGAACTTGTTTTTTAAGAAAGTTTAAATATGATACTCAACATAATAATAGCAATTATATTTACAAAAAGCTCATAAAGTTTAAGCTAAATAAAGGTGAATACCAATTTAAAGAAATGATGTTCGTAAGCTTTACTAATATAATTTTGATTACCTTAATGGGAATAAAAGCTTACATAAAACTTATAAGAATATTCTCCTTACAAAATCCTTTATAATAAATGTATACATACAAACATTTAAGATGGGGAATTTCATATCAATGAATTGTGCTGAATTAACGGCGAAAATAATCAATTTTAACTAGGAAATATACACTAGGAAAAACTGTTGCAAGTTTAGAAAATTATTTACCAATTTTTTTAAGGAAAATCGGTTTTGTTTTCCTAGTTTATATGGATTCCGAACGATAAGTTTCTTTATAAGGAAGAAACATTTAATTGCAACAAGCTTATGTCTTTTAAGAGTTAGATATTTGTTGTCGGCAAAAATGCTCTCAACAGTTAACATTTTCCCAGTCTTAAAAAAAATCACAATTACGTATTTCATATTTTTATTACTGGTACTCATTTAAAGACTCATTTATGTTCCATCCCGTTTCGTCTTCATGATCACAGAACATATCTTTACACTTGGTCCGCTGAGAGTCCAATTATGTGTAAATCTGTAAATGCTCTTTAATGTTGCAGTGCCCTGTAAAGAAGCCTGTCATTTTGAATTTTTCCCGGTTTATTTGAAGGAGCTCTTTTCCTCGCTTTTTTGATGGTTCGGTATTAATAATTTTGAATGTCACAGCCCTTCACGCATGATCCAAAGTACTTCTTGAGAGTGGGCAGTCTTTTGTTTGAACTAGCAGCTTGAATGGTTCTGGTCTATTGATAATATATATGGTTATATTCTCAGAATCATCGGTAATATATTACCGGACTGTAGTCCGAGTAATTAAGCTCAAGATCTGCCACTGTATAAAAAATATATTGAAATTGTATATATTTCTGAAATAAAATAATAACGAATTCCATTTCAAAAACAAAATTTACTTAATTCAATTTAAATTTACTTAATTCAATTTAAATTTGGTCAATCTAATTTTGGAGCTAATTAGATTTTTACGCAGTTATTCATTCTCTTAATTAATTTCCAAAAAATCCATTAATGGAAAAATTTCTTCACCTTGAAATTTAAGTACGACCAGCATAAAAATTTATACTTTTTTATATTACTTATTTAAAATGGAAAACATGTTTATGTATATTTCATTTAATAAAATGTATATTTAAATGAACAAAGAAAGAATATTGTCAATCTTGCTAATTTTATGTTTCTGCATAATCTTAAGAATTTCGACATATAACATAATTACTAAAATTTATTTAAAAAAAAAATATTATTAAATAATTTTATTTTTGCAATCTTCTTCGTTTGCTGCTTAACCACTTCTGGTTGTTGGCGTAAATGTTAACCTATATTTGCAACAGTGTGGACGTAATGTTCACGACTTCTTGCGGCTTTGCATAAGTTGTTCTTAATCCTATCTAGTTCTTAATATTTCTCAGCCACTTCTATGCAAAAACAAAGATATTTCAAATTGGTAACAATTTCGATTGGTTCATCATCCACTGTGGTAAAAATATTGTTGCTGTAAATGATCTATATCTATACTTACCATCATAAATTTACTTTTTTTTAATGTTAATACGGCTACATTGGTATCTGTATTGGGTTAACTTTATTTTCAAGCTTTTAAATATTTACCAAGTGATTAGCTAATAGAGTTATATAGTCGGCGTATCGAATATTATTATTGTTAAGACCATTTATTTTGATTGCATCATCAGTGCATTTACAGAGTGTGACGCTATGAACGATGCTGTTGCTGACGCAGTGCTAAACTCTGTCTGGGAACTAATTAGTTATTATGGTTATAAAAATTTATACATGCTAGCTTTACTCACCAATAAAAATAATATAGTAAATTAATTTTCAATAGAATTAGAATCTAACTTTTTCTTAAGTAGTAAAGTTTGAAGGATATTAATGCTTTGAAGGAAATTTGAAAGATTTCAATGATTTAAGCATATTAAATATAGAATTTTTAAAAGTTCATTATTTCAAAATTGTTTAATTCTTTTTATTTTTAATGTAATTTCTACATTTTTGGTATGTACAGAGATTTTGTAATGCTACATAATTATTGTTGACAATCAAAAAATCCATTTGACAACGTAATAATTCAAAATATCTGAAAGCTGCACGTATTTTTTCAATGGTTATAATCTTATAGATTTCCAAATCAGCCTGAAGTAAGAGAAAACAGACAATTAATTCCAAATTTTACTTGTTAAAATTTAAAATAGAGTGTATATTATTTTGTAAGCCCATCGATCTGGAAACGTATAATTAATTAGTTTCTTTTAAATTATACTAAAATTAATAAAATTAGTCTAATATTTATAAAAACCTTAAATAAAATATAAAATTATCTTTATGTAAAAATTTGTTTTATATATATAAGGGTTTCATTATACAGCGACGAAACTGTAATATTATCAAAAACGTAAGTAAGCACATAGTGAGAAATTTACACTTAAACGTTTTATTACATATTATTAAATAAATTTTTTATACATAATATATCCTTTTATGAGAGGATATATTGCTGCTAATTGGTCGAAAACAATTGACCGAATTCATAATTGACTGAATGCTCCCAATTGAAATAATGAAAATTGACTAAATAATACACAATTTACTGAATGTAAATTTATCGAATACACAATATACCGAAAACATAATTTATGGTATATACATAATTGTCTAAACATTCAATTTTATGTTGGAGTGACACATATGTATTGATGTGAAGAAAAGAGCAGCTCGAATTTTCCTCAAATTAGTATTAAATTTATGGATGACCGCACGAACTCCCTTTACACCCACAATAAGTTACAGTATGGTTAAACAATAATTTAAACACAGATTAATTTCGTCATTTAATTGGTGCTCGTAAGTCGATAAGTTCTGTGGTTCCAGATTAATGTTATAATCTACTATTAGATATATACTCAGAAATATCTGGTCCTCGTAGGGGGAAATATGACTTAATCTAATAAATATAACAGTACATTTTTTTTTTAGTCATGTGGGCTAACTTTAAAACGTTTTTCGTGGTCTTCCTCTTGCTCTGTTACCATCTATACGTTTTCCATGTAATAGGTTTATTTTTACGTGATCATACCATTTTTATGTGATCTTCCTCTGCTGACATTATTTTTACGTGATCATACCATTTTATTCTTTGAGATTTTATAAACCTGACAATGTTCTCCCTCTCCCATAAAACTCTACCCTCTCCTGTATTCACCCTAGTCATCGATTATCGGTTCATGGGAAAGTCAAGTTTAATTTCAGTGGTAACCATCAATTAATTCTATATAATATCACAATAATATTTTCGATTATTTATTGTTTATTCACGAATTGTCACGGGACACCTCATCTTACGATAACATTCTGCACGGATGGGATTTACTAGTTGCGAAGACGAGGAGAAATCCTTATAAAATATCGTGTGTAATTGTCCTGCAGTGCAACACAACACATATGATTACGACATTTAGAATGCCACTTTCTAAATAACCTGCTAGAAGCGGGTTAAATAAAACCCGCCAATCTAATCACGTTCATGAAATGGCATGGGTTGATGGTGCTCAAACTCAATCCAGATGTTTTTGTGGATCCTCAAACCAATTTTACCTTCGGTCAGTCATTCGATACAGTGCATTAGATAAATTGTTTTCGATCAATTATCCAGATACCATTACAATACATACAAATAAATCTTCATATCAAGGATATATATACCACACATCATATACGAAAATCTTAAAATTCAGAGGTTAGTACCATTGAAGTAATAAACTGTAAGGACGTGACGTTATCGTAACTTTTTTTTAAAAAAAGAAAACCGTCTCTTTGAAAAAATATATAAAAAAAAGGATATACGAATATAATAAAATAAAAAATTGCTATTTACGAAGATGAAATCGTCTAAGGCATTATTATTATTGTAATATTATATATTTTTTCTCCTTAAATAAATGTTTTATAAAATGTAACAATATTGTAGCAATTTGTAAAATAAAATATAAAGAAAGAAACATTACAAAAAGTTAAGATAAATAAATGTAAAATAAAAAAAAACTGAAATTGTTTCAAAAACTCATAAATTACAATGTGTATTATATTTAGAATAATTTTTATCATGTGTGGAATATAATAAAACGATTAAATTGACATTTTAAAGAGAATATCTTTATTATAATACCAAAGATGAACAAAAAAAAAAAAAAAAACCAGATTCATTTTTATTATGCAAAAGATAATAATAATAAAAGTAATAGTACTAAATGGAATCATATAGATTGCCTAAAGGTAAGAAACCTTTTGGATTTATATAGAAAATCCTTTGTTGTATATACCGAATATGAGTATATTAAATTTTATTAATTTAAAAGGTTGTTATCCTCAAAAAACCTAGGTGGGTTTTCTATATATACATATTTAGTTTGTCCTTGCTACAATTATTATAATAAATTACTTTTTTACTTAATTGGTGTTGGTTAAAATAAAGAATATACAGTTTACATTGTTCAAATACGCGCGCCTTTCATAGTATACACTTTAGAGTAGGCAGTAACGAAGAATATCATCAAAAAATGCAAACTAATTCATCAAAAACTTAACGTTTACAATGGGCTGGGAATGTTGCTAGATGTCAACAGAAAATCAGCTATATATTTTCCACAAACCCGAAAGGCAAACGTAATAGGGGAAGGCCTATTATTCTATGATTTCATAGAACTGCAACTGGAAATATTCTGCTAAAATCTTCTGCAGTGCACGGAATATGGGTAGGCGAAAGAAGCGTTGTAAATTATTATTTTAAAAGGTGTATACGCTGTTAATATAGAGCAAGGCATTCAATTATTGTAGATAGTGTTATTTAATTGTCATGTGTCGTTCGGAATTGTAACGTAATCTAATAAGCATAGTTGTTAGATTTTGAATTAATTAATTTAGCGTTGTTTTTCAAACTCTTCTACGGATACCCATAAATGTATGTTGTAGATCAATTCAATTTTGTAAAGTAACCAAAACGAACACAGTTAGTTGAATTTGGCATTAATTGACTCGGCTTCGTACTACTGCTCTTTTTTTTCCATTGTATTCGCAAAGTCGTTTTGGTGAGCATCGCCAATCTGGTTTGTAAACTAATCTAACAAGTGCTGTAGTTGGAATTAAATTAATTGATACATATTTGTATTCGAAAATCGTAATAATTGATGATGGATCATCGGTTTTGTACTCTTGTGGATTTTTTTTCCATAAATATTCGAAAATGCATTTTCGTGGAGCATCTTTAATCGAGTTTGTAACTTGAAATAACGAGCGCTGTAATTGGATTTAAAAATATAGCTGTGATGTAAGAGTTATCTTAAAGATGTTACATTTTGCAATTAAATCATTGCCGTCATGTATTATCGATACTACTAAGACTATACTATAGAGTAAATCTTAGAATATTTTAATTCAAAAACACCAACAAATTTTTGATTATGCTTCAAATGATTCTGCACTACATATACTTTATACTGAGTTTTTTCTATTTTATATATGAGCCGAGCACCACAATTAGAATTAGTAAATTGAAAGTTTGAATTTTGAAGTTCAACTTGCAATGCAGTTTATTTCATATTTAACTATCTAATTCTAATAGAATAAAGACTATGGCTGATGTACTAAGAATTAGACGGTAGGATTATCCGGGGCAAAACTACGTTGTGATATTTATAAATAATATAATGTACTTTTAAACTTTATGGTGAGGGTTATATTATTATATTGAATCATCTAACTAATCTGAAGTGTAGTTACTGTAGCTAATGCTACGGTTATATGACTAGTACTAGTAAAAATTTATGAAAATAAAGCTATGAAATTGTTAAAAACAATTGATGGAAACAATGAAACAAAAATAAAAGTACTTCACAAATCCAAGAATTTCAATTCCCTATAAATTCCCAGAATCCTGAAATTTATAGGGATCTTGGGATTTCAAACCACAAAACTAATTTATGTATTTTAAAAAATATTTTATATATACAGGATAATATAATTTTTATTTTGTAATATATTTATACAACAATATTTTAAAATTTTCCTTAATTTTCCATTTTCCCTTATTTCAAATCAATAATTTTTATTTCTAAAGATAAAGTTTACTATATTTATAATGTCGAAGTAAATATATTTAAGATTAAAGTTATAAATTCAATTTAAAAAGCCTAAAAATTAGGGGCCAATTTAGAAAAAAAAATCTTTTTTTTTTTTATTTAGCTTCTCCTTGTTTTCTTTGCTATATCCATAAATCAATCTATCAAATCTTATTTTACATTATATTTGTGGAATTTATATAAAAGAGCACAAGATTCTAGAATAGTTTTCGATCTTTAAACTTTTATATAAATTTGACTTATGTAACTGAAAATTATTTGATTTAAGAAAATTGAAATTATTTACATAAACGTAATTTTAGTATATTGTATAATAAAAAAACAGAGAAGAACGTCAAAGAATTGAAACGTGACAGGAAATTGTAAGATTTAAGATTTTCAAAAAAGGCAATATTTTAAGTATTTTAAGAATATGGTATTAATTTCATCCCAAAAATAACTAAATAGGAAATACAGCGTTGTGCGACGTAGGCTACGTGATGCAGATTACATCATGGTCAGGTGATGACTTTTATGTGTAGATAATAGTCCATTGGCTACATCATAGTTTACACGTTGGTAATATAAAATAAATTAAATATATAAAAGATTTTAAAATAAAATAATAAAAAACTGAAATTTTTTATTAAATTCTTTCTTTTTATTAAATTTTTAATATAATTTCCAAAGCTAAACCGAACTTCACATGCTAGATAAACAATTTACTAATAATTTTGTGTTTGACAGATCTCACAAAGTCGACGTTGTCTACAGCATTACCGACGTCGTCTACATTGACTAAATCAAATTTGTTTGGCAACGCTATTGCACGTATTTATGGTACGAATCATGTGAATTTTTACTGAAATAAACTTAGCTCTAGATCTAGAAGTAGTCGGATTAGTGGCAAATGTTTATACTGTAACTTTTATATTAGTATAACAATTATCGTAACTGCTACACGTCGGATTAATGGTGACGAATTTAGCATAGTGAATAATCTTAAACTTCAATTTCATAATATTCCTAACCAACAATTTGTCATAGTGAAAAGTTCTAAGCCATGTCCATTATTTAGAAGATGAACAATAGTGAATATGAATTAAATACAATTTTTCCCAAAAAGTTAGGTTTAGTGGATTTAGACCATTCTACAACTAAGATAACGAAATACAAATAATTTACAATCTTTTTTTTATAAAAAATTTTGAATTTTAATCTGATGGCAGTTGAAAATATTTATAATAAAATTCAATATAATTTATTATAAATCATATTTTTTATAATATATAAAATTTAGTAATTAAATTAAGAGTTGATGGCAAACTTTTATCATCATTATTTTTCAATGAAAATATTGTTATAAAAGTTTATTACCATATAATATTTTAATTTAATCCAATTATAAGTTTAAAGAAATGAATAAAACTGTGTATATAATTACAATTTACAATATTTCTGTTTTAAATATTATATAATTATTTTAAAAACTTTATATGAAATATAAATAAACAAAAGCATTTTATTTAAAATAACAAATTTTATTTTGAAAAATATATTAAATTAATTATATTAATATTTAAATTAATTATGATATCTATCAGTAATTAATATAAAATTTCAAAAATTAGCCGATATAATAATTATGAGCTATCCATTTACATATATTAACTACTCCAGAGTATTTCGAAACATACTCGCTCTTAACACGAGCGATAGCTGTTAGGTAATACATTTCTGGAAGATAAAGACCAGGAGGTCAACTTTCTGGAAAAAATTTAATTACAAATTAACATCATTTTTATACCAATTGCCGGAAATCCAGCTAGTAAGGACTATTCATTTGCATTAATTAATTAGTTTGATACGTACTTCGTTGAGTTGAGGGTGTAAATGTCAGACAAGACTAATTGGATTATGGAGAAAAAGAGATCACGTGAGTTCGGTAAAATTGTAATTAATCATTAATGAAATTGTTATTTTCGAAATAATTTAGTTTTAACATTTTCCTTTTAACGAGAAGAATTTTGATTCACAAAGCCTGACACCAGCGTCCTAATTAGTTTTTCCAGTGCACTGCGCAATATTCTTTTTAGGGACCCTTCATTAATTATTTAATTGCACTTTTCTGGTTTTCATTTTTTCAGATTCATTAATCATAATTAATCGCTTTAACGATATTATGGAAAGATTTAATAACGTTATTTTCTTCTATTACTCACTAGGTGGTGTGATATTTATTGACTTTGGTGTTATATTGAGTTCACTATTTAAAGTTTTCCCTATTGGTTGGTTGATATGTAAAATAAATTTCAATTAATAGTTATATTTTCAGGCACCTTTGATCCTATTAACTACGAACATCTGCTAAGTTACGGCTATACCTGTGGCTGTGTAGTTTCAATGGCCTGCTGAATATGGGAGTGCTAGACAATCGCCAGTGACTGTTGAATATGGTAGTTAGTCGAATCTTTAGTAGCCTGTTAATTCAAATGCAATGCACCAAATAATTGCATTACCATCCTTATCATTATTATTATATTTATAATTATAATATATATTATATATATAATTAAATTATTGACCTGTTTTCCAGAAAATAACCAATCAAATTTTAATAATTTAATTCGTTTCTACATATTTAATTGATTAATGTTCGAAATATCTGAATAATTTTGTTATAAAGTTCAAAAATTACGAATCAAACAATCTGAAAATATGCTAATTTCACAATATGCATAAATAATAGATGCTTCCGAAGTGCAATCTATATAAAAGATTTTACGATAATTTGAAATTTTTATTATCCTTCAGGAAATTGTTAACATATTCTGTACTGATTTTTAAGTTTATGTTTCTATAGAATAGAAACATATAAATTGTTATTTACTTATGCTTAAAGCTACTAACATTTTGACATAACACATTATTGTATGAATTTCTAAATAATGTCGTCGGTGTTACCTTGCTCTACTATAGTCAATAATAAAATGCAATTTTGGTCATTGAAATTCCAATAATTTATTCTACATTCGGTTTATTTATGTATGTGAACAACACAATTCCAGTGGCGTGCTCTGGATTATAGCACAAATTGTACTGAAGGTTTTATTGTCGTTATAACCAAAAATCAATAAGGAGACTTTTTTAAGGAGACTGATAAAAGTGAGTTTTCTTCAAGAACTATATATCATTAAGTGGAGTTTGATACTTCTTTTTATTCACCAGTTTCTGGTTAGACACTAAATTCATTTTTCTTAATCTATGACATATCTAATATATATGTAGGAAACCTTGTATTGCTTCAAACTACAAATTTTATAGCGTTACTTATTAAAAGAACCATTGTATACTCTCCAGTCAACCAGCTTTTTTGTCATATCGACACAACAAACTTCTTTAATCAACTCAATCACTTAAGCCGGACTTATTCCACCTAGAAATTTTCACTAAAATCCTGAACCTTCCTATCGGGACCGATGAACAGATTATCATTATTGATCGTTCAGCAATAAAATAATTAGAATTATAGGGTGACAAATGGGTAAAAAGCAACATATTACAGATTGTCCTTAGAATCATCCTTGAACCGCACGTTAATGACATTTTCACCAGAAAATTATAATGGTAATCTTCTGGTTTGCTTTAGTTGTTATGTTGCTTTATATAATCCTTTTTATTAGTTGTGTGTATTATGAAACTCATTCCATTGTTAATTTTTGTGTCCCAGTTAAAAAGCATTTTCCTCTGGTGGAAAATATAAAGCCAATTCATTTTATATATTGGACATTATAGAATTTAGTTCATTTTATTTTCATTATTCTTAATATACATTTTAAAATATTTATACAATAATAAAAATATAATTATTATTATGAATATTAAAATTAATAATACATACTTAAAAAGTTATTTAATTATTGCAAACATAATTTTAATTATTTTCCAATGAAATTATATTAATTATATATTAAAAACAGAATTTATAGGAAAATAATAATAAAAATTATTAAATAAAATATTTTAATTATTTAATTATTAATTCATTATTATAAATAGTGGTGGAATTTCAATTTGGTATATTGAGAGCTAGCATCTCTCTTGCATTATAGATAAGATAAGATTCGATCAAATGAAAATAGTTCATAGAAAATCAAGTACAACCATTAAATTTATGCGGTATACAAAGACTAAAATATTTCCCAATTCATCAAGTTTAAAAAAACTTCAGTCTCATAGAGAACAGCAGGGTTGCAAAGAAAGCTTTACAAAACAGCACCCAGTGGAAAAAGACTTGTAGGAAAATCGCGATTAAGGAAGACAACGTGATTCTAAAAATCAGAAACTGCGGAATTAAACTTGCCTTAAACCGAACCACTGGTAGAACGTATTAGAAGAGACCAAGTATTAAAGTAGCCCGTGTAGCCATACAAAGAAAATAAAAAGATTGGTATCCTATTTCTCAAAGAAATTTGCAGCAAACAATTCAGCAACGAATTAATTAATATAAAACTAATATAATTCTTGACATTTCATGTCATTACGAAGTGGCGTTGACTAAAATATTGCGTGGAATTTTAAAATGTACCCAGTGAATTATGTCGTTCTAAGTACACGTACAGAGTAACTGATTCTGTACGCAGTTCTTAAGTGTACAGAACCGGGCCCTTATTACATCACAGAATAATGTAACGAAATCTATATTAACATTGAGACCCTACACTTCCAAGTGGTGTGAACTAGAAAAAATAATAATAGCGACGCACTATGAAATGTTGCTTGGTGTTCCACCTATTCATTCCGTAACTGTTGAAGAAGCATATTAAAAGATGAAAATGAATACAAATTTTAGTTATAAACTTTGATTTTAAAGGACTAATTTATATATTTTATGAAAGTATAATGAAAACAAAAGTATATTACGAAAACAAATGAAAAGAACCATGAACCCTGAATTAAACAAGTAATTAGATAACGCACTACGTCTAAATACAATGAAGCAAACCAACAATAAAACTAAACAAATTTTATTCTTAATAATCTCCGATAGCAACAATGAAGAAGAATCTACCAAAAAAAGGATAATGAAAATGGAAAAAAATTATATAATATTAAAAATTAATTTGACAAGTCATCCAAAAAATTAATATTATATTTTTCGTTACCTAAATTAGAAAATATTTTTTTTCATTTTAATCATTTTCATTGATGGACTAAAAAAATATCTCTTTCAAAATTAGCTAAGAATGGAAATCTTCTTATAATAAGGAGAATTTTCTTGTAGATTATTTAATTCCCTGAAATCAATAAAGATTATTATATTAAAACAAAAATGATTAAAAGGTCAAATTAGATGATAATATTTAAGTGGCTTAAAAAAAGAAAGTTATTGATTTAATTTTTATTTAGAAGGTATCAAATTTTCATCGGAAAATGTATTAAAGAATATTAATAATGAAAAAATGATGAAATCAATATTTTTTGGAATAATTAATTAATATTTATAATTTATTTTTTATTAAATTAAATTTAAGTTGCTATGGAATCTTCCAAAGATTCGAAGGTTGATCTATTGCCACATCTAATCTTCTTTGGCGATACAGCCCAGTTTGACCCTTCTTGTACACGTATCGCCAGTGGGTCGGCTAAAGCAACATGTTCCCGCAAATTTTTATTCGTGTTAGTCATTTAAAGCTATACGCAATCTTCTTTCGTCATTGACATCTCAAAGAAGTTATTTAAAGAGCATGAATTCTTTCAACGTCGACCGTTTGTCCAGAACTCGCTAATGTGCGTCTGGTTAGCCTTTCAATAATTGATCGCCATACAATCGGCCTAAAAACCTTCGTAACAGAATCTTCTTTGTGCTATCACTGCTTCATCGTTTACTCTGCTGCCCTGGAAAAATTTGTATTTCAAATCGTATACATTTAAGCTGACAAAATTTGTATGTATTTCATTCTTATTTTCTGATAATTGAAAATTCCATATAATTTTTTTACTTATCTAGAATGATATCCTTCATTCTGAAAAATCCTCTTTTTGTATAACAATAATTGATCCTGTATAGGAATCCTATTTCCTTTTATTTACATTGTCCTAATGTGTATTTTAATGGTTCAACTATTTTCTATCATTTCAATTTTGATTATTGCTGATTTATTGAAATTCAATTATTGAAATATTTTTTTTTTAGATTTTGTATTTATATAGAATTTAGAGATCGAATGGATAATAACTTTCCGCACAGCTTTTCAATTTTCCTATTAAAAAAAAAATGAAATTTAATAATAATAAACAGATTTCCGCAATTCAAAGTTTTTAAGCTTCTAAGGATCGATTTTTTTCTTTCAAATAATTCTTTAAAATATATAGCAAAAAAAAAAAAAAATCTATGAATTGTTAACAAGGATATGAAAATTGTAAAAAGGACTGACGAAGGAATTGAAAGACCTGACAAAGGTATTTAATTAACAACAGAAAAAAGGGAGTTGATTTTTCCAAAAAAAGGGTGATTTGCTCAATGATAAATGGTCTTTTAGATTTATTGTTTTTAATCAACATTTCATTATTTTTATTTTTTGATGTTGCTCCTACTACTAAGAAGTTAATAAATATAATTTTATATCAATATTGGCACCAGATGTATCTTCCATCGATGATTACTCACTAACAAATACCGACTAAGCACAAGTAAATAGTCAATAGGATTTTGCTGTTTCACTACTACTTAGTATACCCAGTAGGTTAACGTATTGAACTATAACTAGAATGATTCGTGTTTTCAATCCACTGTTACTGATGTTGACCAAATTTCAAAATTATTCAGATTGCGTAAGTTTATAATTTCATAATTTTTAATTCATCTAATTATATAAAAGTAGTCGGTGTCTATTTGAAGCTGGATGACCTAATATTAACTGTCCCCATATTTTTAAAAAGTAAGATTAACAATTTAATTTACTTATTATATAAAATGGTCATTTTTCAATATTAAATGTTCCATTTTGTAGATTTGAGTTAACGCGAATTTTAGGCTATTGCCTATTGTACTGATTAACTAGTACTTTCAGAACTCTAAGAATGGACAACTTAAACTTAACTTAATAAGTTTAAGTTGTGTTAACTGACCGAAACTCGAAATTAAATCACTCGAAATTCCGAATTTAATCAGCAATAGAATCATCGATATGGAATTTAAGGTTTGCTACGATATATAATGGGATAACTCATGATAATTTATTAACACAATTCGAAACAAAATCTCTATAGAGTAGATTGTAATTGGGATGATACCTGATATCATTAACACTGCGGCACTGAGGTTCTATTTTCACATAACCCTATAAATTAAAAAGAGTACCAAGAACATTATTTTAGTAGCAGGCCATTATCTTTTTAGCGGGTTCGACAATAATTTCAAAATATATTTGAAGATCTGTTTGAAGTCTAGAAAGAGACAGCCTATCAGTTGATCCCTCTTTAGCAAAATAGTGCTAATTCTCGCCGTCATGTTATATGGGAATCGCTACTAACTAACACTGTTATTAATATTCGTAAATTCTTCGTACAATTTTCACTTAAATTCGATCAGCATTTGTTCTGGAAATTCGACTGTTGGAAAATTCGTTTTTTTTAAAAATTTAATTTTGAATGATTTGGATTTTCATCATCTTTTTAATATTCTTTCAAATCAATTTTTTTATAATACTTAGGTAGGTAAACAACAATGCTTTTGTGGAAATTTTTCTATATATAACTGAGCTATGGGACAAAACTACTTAAATTTAAAAATTCAAAATATTCCAAAAAAAATTTGTAAAAGTCTGATGAAAGGAAAATATCAACATTACAAAAGGATATTTCAATAATTACGATATTAGATTAATTTCTATTCTGCAAGGCTTTTATTTGTACTGGTATATAAATATAAAAATTCTTTCAGAGGCTTTTTTTATGTATTTTTTTTACGACTTAAGTCCTTTTATCTCATACCCTCTTAAAAATATAGAATTATAAATATTTACCTGGGTATTTTCAATTTTTTTATTATATTGTGGTGTTGACAACGCTACTCTCTGACAGCTTCCAAGAATAATGTATAAGCTTTCACATAATAAGTCTGAATATTTATATTTCATGTCATGCATGGTAAATAAAATTACGATGAGTTAGAATAACTATGTATGAGTGTTGTGTAGGACTTGATGGTAAAAAATGGCTGAAACACTTTTTCTGGTCGTTTTCGAAGTCCGAAAATACAATTTAAAAAATAGATGTTGACTGACTGTGTGAAGTAACATCTCGAGAACTGCTTCTTCGATTTAAATGAAATTTGGTACATAGTTCAGCCTCACTTCATCCTGATGCCTGTACGAGATGGGATTGATACTTTTAGTGAATACATGTTAGAATTTTCCGTTTATGTGGAGAGCGGTGAGTTTTTGGTCTACGGATAAATTTCAACAAAAGTTTATATTTCAAATTTGGAGGATTTGGAGTTTCGAGTTTCTATCAGTTCAGTTCAGTTTCGATTCGATTCGATTTTTTGAAGCACTAGTTACAACGTAGGACATAAATCGCTATTGAAATTGAACCTAATTACTAGTTATCTACTCCCCCTAGTTTGAATTTTTTTTTTAAAGAATATGTTTTTATGTAGCTTTCAACCACAACTGAAAAAAAAACAAGATATTGAAGGATATTTTTATTTTGGTTTTGTAAATGTATTGAAAGAATATAATCCTGTATGTTCAACCAGATTTAAATCATAATTTATGATATGATATATAAAATTACAAAAGAATATTTTATTTTTAAAGGGATTTTATTTAAATTGATTTTGATATTTTTATTTATTGTATGTATATATAATTCGTGTAATTTTTTGTATATATATGAAAATTGACAATAGCTTCAAAGAAATGATTTATTTTGGTTTGTAAGCTGTTTAAATACCAATGTCGTCTATATACATAGATAAATCAGGGACCAGTGACGTGCTTATATAAGTGGACAAACTAATGGCTGTTAATGTCCAAAAGTCTAGAAACACAATTCTGATGAATAAACCAATGGCGCAGTTGCCATACTGGTCATATTCAACTGAAGCAGCATGTAAGAAGATTAGGTTTAACGGAAACCTGTTTGTGGAGCAAATGGGGAAGAGAAGGAAACACTAGAACACCTCCTAACATAAAAAAGATTTAAATAGTTGGAACGGGACGTTTTTTTTCTGATATGGAAGAGACGGGCAGCTTGTGACTGTCCAGACTAACTGCACTCATGAGCATTCATGAGAATGATGTGCTCTAGGTTAAAATAAGTCATCATACAGAAAGTACAACGAAACTCCGTGCGTGGTTTGGTTTCTTACCCCTGTTTTGCTTCAAACCAACCAATTTACCAAACAAAATGGGCAAATACGAAAGGTGTAAAATTCTGTTCATTATCAGAATGGTGGCCAATACAAATTTACAAACAGTTTGTTTAAATTAAAAAACTGATTAACTTCGGCACGTCTTCAAAAGGAACAGAGCTAAAATTTGTGAGTGACTTGCTGTGGAAATTATGAATAAGTTGTAGTAATTCTTTTCACACCCAAAACATCAACAAAATTATGATTCCATAAGGAAATAAAGGAAATTTTCACGATCTATTGGGTAAAAGCTAAGGTTTTTGGCGTTTTGGCGATAATATTTCAATTTATAATTTAATAAATCTTTAAAGTAATATTAATTTAATACATTATCTTTAAACTCAAACTTTCATTTCTTGAATGGCAAGCAGAAAAAATTTCTTCATTTAAGATTTCTAGATATTAAAGGATGTTCTTTATTTGTAAAGTAATGAGAATAAATATTATACATACTGTACTGTACTGTACAATAGTACAGTAATATCAATATTATTATTGGTATCATTAGTTTGCTCAAATTGCACGCCAATTAAATGTATAAGCAACCCTATGGAGCATAAATAAAGTGACGCCACTGACAATAAGGTGTGCACTGTAGAATATTTCTTCCAAAGAAAGTGCGAATACTAAAATTTTGGAAAACTCAAATAAATTTGATTTTTACATGCAGAAATAATGAAATACTTAAATGGCTTGCACCTTGAAAAGTTTTACGAATAATCTTTTAGAAAGTAAAATATGACCCATAAATATTTTGAGATTACTCAATATTTTACTAACGATATTAACCACTCAAATATCGGAAGAAGTAATGGTGAAACTTGGTACTAACATTATCTAAAACAATTGTTTTTGCTGTTGCTAAAAATTCTTCTATAATTTGTTTGATCTATATTTGAAAATAAAATGTTTTAAATTGAAAGTTTAACTAGAGAGATTACACTACGGATTTGATTTAAAAATTTTCATTCCATCTTGAATATTGTTTTAAAAACTTAAGACGAAATACAATTTTGTTATGGTAATTTGGTTTAAAAATTATACGATTTTTGTATAATTTCAAATAATATCTTTCATTATTATATGTGACGTTTCTTATGAAATTTCATGCCATTAATTAACTAATCGTTTCCATGTCAAAAATTAATACAAATTTGAAAGTATAATAATGTCAAATGAAATTATAAATATAATCGAGAATTAATGAAACGTACTTCACGAATTAGTTCAAATTAAGTGGAAATTAATTTAATTTTGATAGCAATGTTTTGTTCAGGAAATTAGGTTATTAGTCAGCAAAATATAATCTCGAAATTATTGCCAAGTATCGTTGACTTAAAAACAGCTAACTAATTCCTATAATTAATTAAATCACAGTATATTTCGTTGATCTTAACAATATTCAATCATTTACTCGAATAAGTTATTTAGAGGACTAGAGGCTACCAACTATCTTGAGAAATTCCATCATATATACTTCATTTATTGTGTGTCACCATGCTCTCTAAACCCTTGTCTGATTTGATCTGAATAAATCAGAAATTCTGAATAAATCAGATCACTTTATTACTTTCCTTTGCTTTGTACAATAATTATTTACCTTGGCTTTCTACAACTTCTTGTACTCTTCTGCTTGTAGAGTTAAAACACAATTTTGATAGTTTGGACCACAAAAATATCCTGGCTTCCTGGTTGTAAACCTCGTCCAGACTTACCACATAAATTATAATGGCTTTCTGTTTGTAAACCTGTCTCAAGCTTAAGCCACAGTTTTAACAGTTTGCATCACATTGTCCTGGTTTCCTGCTGTCCTAGACTTAAGCCAAGTTTTGACAGTTTGGACTATAAAAAAAGCTTCCTGCTTGTAAACTTGTTTAAGACTATTGTTGTAAGTTTTGTCCACAAAATAGTTATATCTCAAGTATTCAACGTTTGAAAAATTACAATTTCTAGGTTAGGTTAAGTTAGGTTTATAATGAGGGTTGGCTACAGACAATTCGAATTACTGTATCTACTTGACGCTATTCTTATAATTGTCCTGATAACTGTGTAACTAATTCTAAAAATTACTTTTCAATTTTATTTAATAAATAAAATTCAAGTTGAAATTTCCTGATTTTGAAAATATTTTTTATTATATGAAATTCTGAAAAACGTTTATAATAATTTCTATCATGTTCAATAAACTTTTCATTCAAATCGAATTTCAAATATGTTTATCATCGCAAAATTAATCTTTTAGTAGCATAAAATTTCAAAATTGATATAATGACGTGCTGTGTGCTGTCATTGAAATAGAAATTTCCTTATAATATAAATAAAGGATTGAAATAAAACAAGTTTCATTATCACAACTTCAGCTATCAACACACAATTTTAAATATTAACTTGCATTTGATATACAAATAGTAAATTTAATAATTTTCAATTTTCAAAAAAAAATTTCAATTATTCGTGTTCAATATTCTTTGATTTCCTATTTGTATCTATAAAAATAGTTTTTTTTCTTGTTGATGAACAAATTCAGAAAACGTAACGAAATATCCATTAAAATAAAAAAAGCAGATTTGAAAATAGGAAATTGATTTTCCATAAAAAAAAAATTTTTTTTGTTACGAATTTTTTGAAACTTTGGTCTGAAAGTTAAAAATTAATTGATTATTATTCTTCGAACGTTCTCTATTACGTATTCAATACGAAAAGAAATTCAGTATACGTAAAAAAAACTTAAATCCATTTACGTAAAGTCGTATATAAAAACTACGATTTTTATTTGTATATAGTTAGTTTCATTAGGAATTTCAATAATTTTATAAATTTTAAATATTTTTTCTACTAAAATTGCATAATGTTTTAGGAATTTTTAAGTTTAATTTTTGCTAGGCGATATTTATAAAAAATATCGATTCTTTTTATTTATTTTATTTTTTAAAAAAAGGGATAATTTGTAGAAAACCTTTTAAAATTGCTGTTGGGAATAATACCAGAAATAATAAATCATATATCCTTTTAATGTTTAATCATTTCTGTTTTTTTGATTTATTACTTTTTTGACCATTAGAGAGTTGATTTCATAAATTTACTTTAAATATTATATAAATAATCAGTCTATAAAATTGGTTCAGAATAATGTTTCTTTTCTTAGCCGAATTAACTATGTCAGCAGTTTTATAATAATGGGATTTTTATTGGATAGTGACAGTTTGATTTCATTTGTATACCAGATTGTCTTTAAATCGATGGTTTATTTTTAGAATAATTAGTCTCCATATTCGTTCCTAATACTCGACCGTTCACACAAAATCGCCATTAACTGTATTTAGCTACAGATATTTTGTCCCAACCTTTTTATCATTCTCCCATAGGCAAAACCACCATTACACCTGTAAACGTTGCACTCCTGACTTCATTACGGCCATATTGTCGAATTCGTTTCGTACTCTTTGCGGCCATTTTGTCTTAATCTTTCTAATATTCGATCGTCCATATATAAAGCACCAATTAAACTAGAAAACGTTGGTTTCATTACGGACAATTGTTATACTCTTTCTAATATTCGGTTGCCGGATCACCCATTGCATCTGCAAACTTTGGGCTCCTGTTTTCGTTACGACCATTTTGTCCTAATTCTTCTCATATTTGGTCGCTCATATGCAAAGCACCTACTGTGTACTTGTAAACGGTGTGCGGTGTGCCCCTGATTTCTTTACTGTCATTTTGTCGTACTCGTTGCGGCTATTATTTCCTATTTTCTATAAATTATATAGACAGATAGACTGATAAGAAAATATATTTCTGTAGGAAACCTGAAAAATAAAATTGTTATTTACAATTTTTAAGAATAACCCGAAATTATAAAAAGGATATACCAAATTTATATAAGAAATTTCTTTATAATAGGCTGAAAAGTCCTTTATCGAAAAAATTATAACGAAGGATATAGATTTAAAATTAATATATTTAAATATATTTACGTTTAAATAAGGAAAACATTTTAATGGACTCTACAAAAAATGGTTGATAATAAATTTAAATTATTTCAGAATAATAATATTAAGTTGATGATTAATTAATTTACAATAACTTTATTTGTTTTGTATTTCTTGATCCTTTCTTAATCACTAATTCAGCATCTCATCCATTTTATTCATAGATTCTTATTTCGTTCTTTAAGTACCCAATTTGAATGTTCTTTATCCATTATATTTGTCTTTCTATCACTTTAAAAAGTCCTGGCTTCCTGGTTGTAAACCTCGTCCAGACTTACCACATAAATTATAATGGCTTTCTGTTTGTAAACCTGTCTCAAGCTTAAGCCACAGTTTTAACAGTTTGCATCACATTGTCCTGGTTTCCTGCTGTCCTAGACTTAAGCCAAGTTTTGACAGTTTGGACTATAAAAAAAGCTTCCTGCTTGTAAACTTGTTTAAGACTATTGTTGTAAGTTTTGTCCACAAAATAGTTATATCTCAAGTATTCAACGTTTGAAAAATTACAATTTCTAGGTTAGGTTAAGTTAGGTTTATAATGAGGGTTGGCTACAGACAATTCGAATTACTGTATCTACTTGACGCTATTCTTATAATTGTCCTGATAACTGTGTAACTAATTCTAAAAATTACTTTTCAATTTTATTTAATAAATAAAATTCAAGTTGAAATTTCCTGATTTTGAAAATATTTTTTATTATATGAAATTCTGAAAAACGTTTATAATAATTTCTATCATGTTCAATAAACTTTTCATTCAAATCGAATTTCAAATATGTTTATCATCGCAAAATTAATCTTTTAGTAGCATAAAATTTCAAAATTGATATAATGACGTGCTGTGTGCTGTCATTGAAATAGAAATTTCCTTATAATATAAATAAAGGATTGAAATAAAACAAGTTTCATTATCACAACTTCAGCTATCAACACACAATTTTAAATATTAACTTGCATTTGATATACAAATAGTAAATTTAATAATTTTCAATTTTCAAAAAAAAATTTCAATTATTCGTGTTCAATATTCTTTGATTTCCTATTTGTATCTATAAAAATAGTTTTTTTTCTTGTTGATGAACAAATTCAGAAAACGTAACGAAATATCCATTAAAATAAAAAAAGCAGATTTGAAAATAGGAAATTGATTTTCCATAAAAAAAAAATTTTTTTTGTTACGAATTTTTTGAAACTTTGGTCTGAAAGTTAAAAATTAATTGATTATTATTCTTCGAACGTTCTCTATTACGTATTCAATACGAAAAGAAATTCAGTATACGTAAAAAAAACTTAAATCCATTTACGTAAAGTCGTATATAAAAACTACGATTTTTATTTGTATATAGTTAGTTTCATTAGGAATTTCAATAATTTTATAAATTTTAAATATTTTTTCTACTAAAATTGCATAATGTTTTAGGAATTTTTAAGTTTAATTTTTGCTAGGCGATATTTATAAAAAATATCGATTCTTTTTATTTATTTTATTTTTTAAAAAAAGGGATAATTTGTAGAAAACCTTTTAAAATTGCTGTTGGGAATAATACCAGAAATAATAAATCATATATCCTTTTAATGTTTAATCATTTCTGTTTTTTTGATTTATTACTTTTTTGACCATTAGAGAGTTGATTTCATAAATTTACTTTAAATATTATATAAATAATCAGTCTATAAAATTGGTTCAGAATAATGTTTCTTTTCTTAGCCGAATTAACTATGTCAGCAGTTTTATAATAATGGGATTTTTATTGGATAGTGACAGTTTGATTTCATTTGTATACCAGATTGTCTTTAAATCGATGGTTTATTTTTAGAATAATTAGTCTCCATATTCGTTCCTAATACTCGACCGTTCACACAAAATCGCCATTAACTGTATTTAGCTACAGATATTTTGTCCCAACCTTTTTATCATTCTCCCATAGGCAAAACCACCATTACACCTGTAAACGTTGCACTCCTGACTTCATTACGGCCATATTGTCGAATTCGTTTCGTACTCTTTGCGGCCATTTTGTCTTAATCTTTCTAATATTCGATCGTCCATATATAAAGCACCAATTAAACTAGAAAACGTTGGTTTCATTACGGACAATTGTTATACTCTTTCTAATATTCGGTTGCCGGATCACCCATTGCATCTGCAAACTTTGGGCTCCTGTTTTCGTTACGACCATTTTGTCCTAATTCTTCTCATATTTGGTCGCTCATATGCAAAGCACCTACTGTGTACTTGTAAACGGTGTGCGGTGTGCCCCTGATTTCTTTACTGTCATTTTGTCGTACTCGTTGCGGCTATTATTTCCTATTTTCTATAAATTATATAGACAGATAGACTGATAAGAAAATATATTTCTGTAGGAAACCTGAAAAATAAAATTGTTATTTACAATTTTTAAGAATAACCCGAAATTATAAAAAGGATATACCAAATTTATATAAGAAATTTCTTTATAATAGGCTGAAAAGTCCTTTATCGAAAAAATTATAACGAAGGATATAGATTTAAAATTAATATATTTAAATATATTTACGTTTAAATAAGGAAAACATTTTAATGGACTCTACAAAAAATGGTTGATAATAAATTTAAATTATTTCAGAATAATAATATTAAGTTGATGATTAATTAATTTACAATAACTTTATTTGTTTTGTATTTCTTGATCCTTTCTTAATCACTAATTCAGCATCTCATCCATTTTATTCATAGATTCTTATTTCGTTCTTTAAGTACCCAATTTGAATGTTCTTTATCCATTATATTTGTCTTTCTATCACTTTAAAAAGTCTCCATTGAAAAGATTAATGTAAAACTTAGTTCGAAACTCAAATTGAAACTAAACTTAACGATTTCTGATGCTCATCAGGGAGGAAATAAGTTAGATTTTCGTAAAGATAATACTGCCTGACAACTAATTGAACAAACTAGTATAAATATTGAAAAAGTCTATATAGTCTAGGTGTCCAGAAATACAAAATAATAAGTCTCTCTGATCGGCCTCTGGTCTAACAATATATTTACTAAATTGAACAAAATTATTTTTATAAATTAATTAAATTATAAATTAATATAAATTAATTCAATGTAAAATTAAATGATAATTCAATTTCTGCGAAAAATATTTTCTACTTTTTGTATATTAATGATAATTTTAATGTTTCCTTTCATCAATTTATAAGTTTTATTAATAATTTCATAATTTCTTATTTTTTTACTGTATAGTTTTAAAAGTAAATCAATTTAATTATATAAAAAATATTTAAATAACGAGGAAGGTTTGTAAACTTTCAAAAGCGACACAGAAAATCCAGTCGTAAAACAAAAGTTTGAAAACCTCAATTGTCGCCAGTGGATGTCCAAAAACTGTAACATCAGAAAATGTTAGAGACAAAACAACAATTAAAATAATGGTTCAATAGCATCAAAGAAGGCAAAGACGGTTCGATCAGTAGGGAACGTTATGGGATCAAAAGTTTTGTTGAATGAATATCTTCAGAAAGGTAAGTACCAGAGGAAAATTATTTTGTTCATCACGATTAATGCACCGTGTTTTGTCAGTGTTTAGCTTTAGACCATGACAAAAATCAAAAAATTGAAGAACGAATTACTTTCATAAGATTTGATTCCCTCTGGGACTATACCATCTATTCCCAAACTTGAAAAGAATCGCTTCTGGAAAGCGTTTATCGTCTAATTAAGAAGTAATTAATGCTGTAGAAAATTTTTTCACAAGCTATTTTTGATAAATATTTTTGGTATAAAATTGTTAGAAGAACGTTAGACTATGCAATGGTTATTGAGCTTCAAGGATACTATATTAAAAAAATATAGTCAATTTTATATTTCAAAAGCTTTAAAGCAACCCTCGTATAATGAAAATTCATTTATGACAACAATATTGCCTATATTAATATTGAAAAAAGTCTTATTATATTAAAATGAAATTACTGAGCTGAAAACCAATTATACACTGTATCAGTATCGATATTTATATATTAATTACAACCATTTTATATATTAATTACTTGTTGGCTACCATATTATTATATAAAATTGTATTCTAAATGTTTATTGATCCAACATTTATGGGAAAATAATCCAAATGTTGATTTACCCCTGAAGTTATTTATATATAATAATTTAATTGATTTTATATACCAGCAATTTACTGACCGTTTCAAATTACTCACATAATTTTTGATGATGGCTATATTTAGCTAATTTTTATAAAAAAAAAAAAAAGTTTATTCACATTTAATTAGATAATTAGCAATATTCACAATTATGCAAGTATATGAATAAAATTTATACATTAAAACTATTTTATAATAATTAAATTATAATATAGAAAATATTAAATTATCGCTACTATTACGGCGGTGATTTTTCTATATACAAAAATATTAATAGCATTTTCTATTTACATAAAATAGTGTGCATTTTACACTAGTTTACTTTGTCCTTTCAGGTGAAAATATATTTTATTTTGACTACATTTATACAACATGTAAGCATTAATTGTGTTTTTCAGTAAATTTAATTTGTAGTACTATATAGAAAGGAAGGTTTACTGGGGATCGTAGAGGAAATGAAAAGATTATATTTGTCCAAAATCACATTTTAGATAATCGAGGGTTTATTAGAAATGTATGAAGTTTAGTGGTTGGTTTAATTAAAAATACTTGTTGATATTTAATACTTGTAGAAGCTGTAGAGATGAATGTGCCTTTACTATTTCATACGCCACTCCGTTTTAAGTATTTCGGTTTTTATTTCTTATGGAATAAGTTACATGACAACAGAAGCTCAGGAATGGGAATCTTTTCAATTAGGAAAGCGGGTTGGTAAATGAATTATCACAATATTAGTGTATTAAGATAACAAGACGGCCCATAGTGAAGAGATTATAAAAGTGTAAAGTATGGTGAAAATTGATTACATAAAAAAGCCTTTACAGTGTCACAATGATAGTATTTTTTAACCTCAATAAATTTAGCTCGACTTGTGTTTGGTCTATTCAGAAATATAAAATTTACTATGAAAAAGTTTATTACTATAAAAAAAAAACTTTTTTGTTGCCAGAGCAATTTCAGTACATTACAAGTAAGATTAATTAGATTTTTTATCATCTTGGCATTTTTATTTTTCTTAATAAAAAGCTTAAAGAAAATCTATTATTTTTATTATGCTTTCAAAAACATAAAACTTTAAAAAATTATAAAGTTTTCTTAATTTTTTTTAGAACAAATTTCAGGATTTAAAGTTTCCCTTTACTATTCGATCACTATAACTAAATTCATTATATAAAAAGGCTATCAAATTTTGGTTTTAACAGCTGCATCTGCAGAGCACTATTAATATTATAATTTTATTTTATAGAAATTTTAATTTAAAAATCATTTTTTGCTATAATATTAAAATAGTTCTTACCACAAACTTTTTACATATTGAATAATTTAAATTTTAAGGATTTTTTTTTTCATTAAGGTAACATATTTTTTAGTTAGCATAATGGACTACTTCTATGTGGACAATATTAAATATTGTGAGTCGAAAAAACTAATAAAATTTTCATCAAAAAAGTTTAACAAATTTGGAAAATTCTAGAATTTTTTTATTCTATTCACGTATTAAAGTTTTTTTTTAAAGAAAAAACTGAAAAATTATCGATTTCAATTGGAAATAAATATATTCAATTTGTTACTGCATGTGGTACATAATTAGATTGCAACTAATACTAAGGATTGATTTCTTAAGAATTGGACTGATGATACTCATCTCTAACGCTGACAAGCTTGCAGCAAAGAGAAAGTATTAAAAAAATTATGGACCTTTAAGGTAAAGCGAACCGATGTATACAAATATATTTGATGCGAAGACGATTTTGAACACTGTTCGATCTATTATTTCATTCAACTGCAGCGTAGATGCTGTGGTTTTTACGAAATGAACGAACTGTATGAATCAGGAGTTTTCGGTTGGAAAGTAATTCTATGTTTCGGTCGACAGTGTTAGCTCAGTTAGCCACCGCAGCATGTGGTAAATTAAATAACCTGCGTAAGGTTTAAGTAACTCGTCGTTACAGTAGAAATTAATCCAACTTTTATGATGTGCAGTAAATCTGATTCTTCATATATTTTGACTGTGTTTTATAGTTCATGAGTCTAACACTAGCGCTCTAGCATAAGTTTAGCGAAGTATTCTGATGTTTTCTCACATACTGTAACTAAAAAATGCCCATTGTTTTATTCCATTGAAGTGTAAAATCTTAATGTATCATTAGATTCTAATTCTATAACGACCGAAGTTACTTCTGACGGTTTCAGCATTAAAAATTGATAAAAAAGAATTATCCTAATAGGAATTAAACTTAAGTGGATGGTAATATAATGATTTTTAAGATTTCTTCCTAAAGCAACAGGTTCCTTCTCACTCAGCAATCATCTGCAATTAGAAATTACTGAAATTCCTAACAATGGGATAACCTTCCACCAAGCTTTCTTGAATTTGAGATGTATTTCAGTAAATAAATGTGAAATGTGAAATGACGTTTGTAGTAATTTCAGTGGTGTACGTACAATCTAATCCATATCGTTTTTTGTATTTTTTTTTTTTTAGAAATTTATTTAACGAGGAGTGTTTCTGAATTCGGAATGTGCTCGATCATGAAGCATACTATTTCTATAGTATCCGTACTACTTCTCTGCAGTCCCTTACGGTAATGGATCTATGAACAACAAGAAATTCATATTTTGGAAAATGTAATTTCAACATTATCATTAGATGGTGTATATATAATGAATGTTCCACTACCACAAAAATCATTAAATTGTGCTTATGTACATGTACTGGCTGGTCCAGTTGTATATGAACAACACGTACATTGAATTTTAAAGAAAATCTAAGTGGTGCTGTTGATGATGAACATACAAAATCTACTGTTAAAAGAAAAATGTGAAATATTTTCTACCATTATTTCCAATAACTTTTTTGACAAAATTTATTTAAATTTAAATTACATAAAATTTAAAAGAACAGAATATTAAGCTAAGCTATATAAAATTTCCTAGAATATTATTAATCATATAAATTTTAAATACATATTAATATTCACAAAAAATTTCTAGATTTATCAACAATTTCTCAGCTTTGTCTCGTCCTTGTTCCTCTTCCTTTAGAAATTATATATATAAATATATTTTATCATTATATTTAGTTTATTTCGTCAATTTTTGTTTTCTGAAAAGGAGATTTTCTTATTTACGATTTAGCAAAAAAAAAAAAAAAAAATAAAGAAAAACTTGAATTCTCAAATTCATTGAACAAGAAAATCTGTACATGTAAGGAAATTTAATAGCAAGCAAAGAAAAACATTTAAGTTAAATTCCTATTATTTTGAATTGATTTTTTTCCCCATTCATGGTTCAACAAAGAAAATTATATTCGTCGCTTTTCTCGTGAGTTTTCTGCTATGGTCCTATGGTGTGTGTATGGAATTTTCTGCAACAACGAATATCGTATAAAAAATGAGAAAAGATGAAAGTGATTGAATAACCGACGGATACGGATGACAATCCTTAATCATTAAGAAGAATATAGAAACGAAAAGAAAAACTAAATAAAAAAAATAGGAATTTTCATTGGTTTTGGATACACGGTTAAGGTATATTCATATAATAATATAAATTATATAGGAATGGAAAATATTTTCTTTGTGATGTCACATCAAATCAATTGTGGATTATGCTGTGTAAATTTTAATGTTTTTTCATGAGCAAAACAACCAAAATATATTTTATATTGGTTAGGTCTACAAAGTATTATCTAGAATCGAAATAAAAGTCTAGTCACGTATAGTTTGTTATCTTAATTCTATACTGTTTAACTTATAATGGCGTATTAAAGTTACATGTTACCGGATAGGATGTTTAAAAAATGAGATTTCGATTAACAGTTTTTGGTATTTTTGGAAAAGTTTACAAAATTATATGTCAAAATGTTCCGTATGATTTTATATCTTTTACAATTTATTATATTCTTATTATAGGCTAAGAGACCAAACAATATTTTGAGAATTTAATCGATTAAATAAATATTCAATAACCTCCAATTAATTAAATAAATAAATATTCAATAACCTCCACAGAATAAAAAATAAATTATTGCTATACAATCAAGTATACTGAAACCTATCTCAGTTGGATGCCATCATGGGGGGTTGCACAAAACAAAGTAATTTAAATATAATACATCGGTTCTAGAACAAAGTAATCGAATCTAGAAATAGAGAACATGTGAATGTTCAGGCTATAAAGCTGCTATAAAACACCGACATAACACGAAGACTTAAAAAGTGAAACCTTGCGAGTTAGTATAGATAAAATAAGACGTAAATTGCATATTGCAAATAGATCATATCGTGATTCTTCACGTTGTTTCTACTCAAGGAAGATGTTTTCACTAACTATAAGTGGCTTACGCGGCATCCATAATGTATATCAAGATTTGCAACAACCATCGCAAAAAAAAAAGATTAACCTCTACAAAAGGACTTGTAAACAAGAAAAAAGATTTATCGGTACAAGATAAGCCATTTAAATTGTTGTTCGATGTCAATAATAGGTGCGGATACGGTGCGATTAAATGCAAGGGTTTGGGAAATCTTTAACTCAGAAATTACATTCTATAAATGAAAAATACTTTACGTAAATGAAAATTGATTGTAATCTCATCTTACAGCGTTGACTGAGATTGCAATCAATGCTGTGTAGTTACCTAAAATACGAATCAATGCTGGGCAGTCCTGCATTGATTCGTATTTTAGATAACTACCGGATCGATGTTCAGGTATCCCGGTCAGGGATTTGCTAAAGTTTGTTAAGAATGGGGTGGCTTGAAGAGTAGTAAAGAGGAAAGATTGTTGTTATTCAAGGGGATACCAATGGACCAACTAGTAGCCTAGTGTTGGAGATATAATCCCTCCCCTTACTAACTAACTAACTATCTTACACTTACAACGGTAACACAATAAAAAAGGAACTGTTAAGAAGCCTTATAGCATATCTTACTGTAATTTGCATGGATTTCAAATCAAATCATTCTGCATAAAAGGTGATTATGTTATGAAAGTTGATTCATATCATTTAACGACCTAAAAAAAATCAATAATTGGTTATGATATTTGAATTAAAATGCTTGCCCAAAGCATATCGGAGCCAATAAGTAATTAATGTGGTACGAACTTTATTGGAGATATACTTAACTCATATGCTTCCACTGGTATTAAAACAAATGTGATTAATTAGTTAATTACGATTGTTAATTCTTATTTATATATAAAAAACTAATTTTCTGCTGCATTTCTCAAATTTTGCTATATATGCTGAAATATTTACTTGTCTCCAGGACTATATATAATTTGTCCTATATAAAATTATCTTATAATAAATGTGAAATGAACGTGATATATTGGCAGTCAAATTCAACTTATATATTTATAATCATTAGGATTATTTGAGTTAGTCCTATGAAAATTGACTTTTCTTATATTATTTTTTTTTTCTGTGTACTCCTCTGTGATTTTTTTTATATATACTTAATATTCATGTATAATAAGGATTAGCTGGTTTTGTAATACATCCTTATTGTTAGACAAAATTAATACAGATCTATATATAAAAAAATATGCTTTATTGTAAAAGAAAATATACGTGTTAATATAATACAGAATTTGCTTTGGGAAAAACTAAAGAAAGAAAAACAAATTTTCATTGTTGAAAAAAATCTATTTAATTTTATATATAAGGAAACATTAATTTTATGTTGTGATAGAAAAATTCTAAAAGATTACGTAGGAGAATTGTATTGGTATGAAATTAATAGATCGTATATATTGTGACGTGATGACATCATTAGTATTTTAATGGCTTAACTTTCTTTATTACATTTTTTAGGATGTCATTTGAATTAGAATTTTGTAATATCTTTAAATCAACTGTCATTTACAACCAAAATGACAAATTTAATTAGTTAATGACTGTCGGTATGTCGTATTACTTTGGTGTCGGATACGTTATGAAATTCAATTTTTAGTGAGGTTTAATTCCACTAAAAACAGTGATCCATATATATCTAATGAAGGATCATAATTACTCTAATGATAGCATACTACTCTCCATTTACTCATTTAAAACCTCAAAAGACCTGCTAGCTATTGACAAGTTATTTTTGAACAATAATTATTATGACTTTTCGAACTAGATACGTCAAAATTTGAAATATCTGATACAGATTATAATATATGGAAGCTATAACGTCTGAACGAGACAATCAAAATCTAATTTAAATTTTGAATTTATGTCTGTCTGTGCTGGAACAAATCCTATTAAAAATAAATGAAATTAAATGAGTTTACTTGAACCGATGAATATATCACGAAATGACAGAGATGATTTGAACTGAACTTATCTGAAACACGAGGTCTCTTTTTAAAAGTACGACAATTTAGTATTTACGTAAATCAAAGACAATGTTTCTTAAAACTAAATTGTAAAAAAATTAAATATATTTATAAAATCTTTATGATGCTTCTCTATGCTTCCTCCAATTGAATTCTTAAGCAAATAGGGTAAATAAATGCTGTACACTGTGCTTGGAATGTAATAGAATTTTTGTTATTTATTTTAATAATTTTTCACAATTCAAATTTTTTTTTATCATAAAATAAAGTTGATTTTATATCGACGGATCTATCAACAAAATATCAATTCCGATGATGCATAACAAAAAAATTCCTATACGAAATGTGGTTTTTTTCCACTCACAAAAAAAAATTTGTAAGATAATTTACCATTTTTTATCTAGATCATATTTTGACTATGCTAGAAACCATACTACGATTTAGTTCTACATGTAATTTTTCAAAATCCACAACTGTTTTATATAGATTATGTTCACTTCACATTTCTATATTTTACTAGACATTCTGCTCACGTAAAAGTAGGTACATGTCTGTATTTTCCCTGGCACTTCAGTTCTTTTATAAACTTTAATTCAAATACAGTATAATTTGTGATAGTATCTCCATTCATAAGAGATTTACTCTTGAATTTGAAGAAAATTAAATTTCAGGAATATTTTTTTTTTATACTTTTGGTCTTTAGTGGGAAATACGAAATTCTTATAATTGGCACGTAATAGTAATGCGAATCTATTCAAAAGCTGTTTGAAATGAAATGGTAGATTAGCTCTACTATAGATTTAGATTAAGGTTTATCATTCATATAGGTAGGTTTTTTTTATAGTAGTATATATATTTTCATGTACAAGAAATCAGTTTGAATTTAGATTGAAATTCTATAATGGAATAGATAATTTTTGTGATTGCAATCTTGATTATGGTCAAATATTTTATAGAATAGTTTCAATAACAATTTTATTTATTCAAATTTAATTATACATATTGAAATAGATTTTCGATTTATTTGAAATATGGATATTTTAAAATAATTTAAGTGTATATTTTTTAAATTCAAAACACATTTTATCATAGGCGGATTTTAACATGTTGTGGCCTTAGGCAAAAAGCAAATATTACGTTGAGTTTTTTTAGGAATTAAGTTCTTTTTATAGATCGATTGAAATCTGAACTTATATTCTTTAATGAATGTATATATATATAGTGGCCAAGTATTGTTCTCTGCTAGTTTTCGACCCGTTTAAAAACGCTAAATGAAATAAACGTAGAAATAAACGTTCTAATTTCAAAATTAGAATTGGTTTTAATTGTTATTCTCAATATTTTTTTTATTTTTGGGGCTCTTATATAAAGCCGAGGCTTTTGGTAAATTACTAATTTGCCTCTTTATTATAGATATGGACATTATAATTAATTTCGGTTATATATATAAGATTTATTATATAACTTATCCAAATAAAACAATGTTAAGAAGCTACTGGTTTCGAAGACAAACATGTTGCCGCAAATTATGCAAATGTTGATGAATAATAAAATTCGTTTTATTATATAAAGTGGTCCCAATTTATTTTTCTCTTATATCCATCCCTTTTTTGCTGTCGAAACTTCTCATTGTTTCACCATTAGAACTCATCAAAATTCCTCAAATATTAAACTGAGAACCATAATTCAAATATGCTGTATGCAAGTATTTATTTAATTATTTTTTTTTAAAAAGTAAAGGGAAATTGAAGACGAGGCCATAGAAAATTAGTTTATTATTATTATTAATATTTTGTATTTATTATAATTAAAAAAGACACAAAAAATAACCAATTTCATGTTTTCACTAAAGTGACGTTACGGAAATTTCTCACATTTTACCCTTTTTTCCAATAAATTTTTACACAATTTGGGACCACTGCATATTCTAAAGAACCAAAAGCTATCCCAAATTCAGAATGCTCGAAAGTATTTGGTCATCAGAAAAATATTCCCTTTAATTTTTACATGAACATTTAAAAGATTAAAAACCGAATGGTTCAGAAGTTAAGAACCTTCAGAAGTAAGATTCAAAAACATTTCAATAAGTATTATTTGAAGTGAAGTTTACTTTCACACATTTCTAATTTCTTTTTTCTAATATCCTAACGTCATACATGAATCATACAACATAACAAATACACTGTTTTTTGTATATTATGAATGTAACCTTACATTTTTCCTAAAGGGTAAGTAAACATGTACATGTCAAAATTTTGTTTACAAAATAAATAACATGACATGATCAATGATCGCATATTTTAAATTTGAATATTAATTAAAATTCGGTGATATTTCCGTGGTTATATTTACAAAACATAAATCCTATAAAACAAAAAACTTATAATGGAAAATGCAACAAAAATAGAAGATTTTTATGGTGTCTATTTATTGTGCAGTGAAAGTCAAGAAAAGAAATATAAAGGTCGTTGTTATATTGGTTACACAGTAAATCCAAATCGACGTATTAATCAACATAATAAAGGTAAAGATTATGGTGGAGCAAAGAAAACTAATAATAAAGGACCATGGAAAATGGTAATGATTATACATGGTTTTCCAAATAATATATCAGCTTTACAGGTTTGTACCTACCTATTCCCTAACTACTATAAAATTGTAGCTTAATTTGTTAATTAAATATAATATGATTTTTAGTTTGAATGGGCTTGGCAATGGCCAAAAATATCATCACGATTAAAAGTTTATGATAAACTAAAAAAGAAATTAAATAAAGAATCACATTTTGATTATAATTTTCGAATTTTAACTGAAATGTTACAAACTGGACCATGGCATCGATTACCATTAACAATCCGTTGGTTAATACCAGAATTTAAAAAAGACTTTCCAGTAAGATTTTCATTAAAAAATTAATACATAATATTATAATTACAAAAAAAAATTAACTAATTTTTTTTAGCCAAATAAACAACCACCAATTCATATGAAAATATCATTTGGTTTAGTGTCCATTAAAAAGAAACCAAAACCAATTGAATCTGAATTGATACATACACAACGTGAACGACGTTTAGAATGTCATTTATGTATGAAAAATATAGAAAATCCAGAAAGATCAAAAATTAATTGTATTAATCCTAAATGTATATTAACTAGTCATGTAATTTGTTTAGGTAATCAATGTTTAAAAAATGGACAATATATACCAATTGAAGGTAATTGTCCAATTTGTGATATAACATTTTTATGGGGTGATTTAATACGTAAGAAAAATGGTTGTAATGATTTAGAAGAATATGATGGAAATGATGATGTTAGTAGTGGTGATGAAATAGCAGATGATGATGATGATGATTTGGATATTATTAGTTCGAATGATGAAATTGATGAAGAAGTGGAAAACGATTGAAATAAATTTAGTTTTTTATTAAAAATACAAAATATTTATACTAAATTTAGAATGTAAAATTGAATACTATTTTGTATAAAGTTTATTATTTGCAGAATCTTAATTAAAATAAATTTGTTATTTACTATTTTTAAATTTAATCATTAATTCATATTATATTAATATAACTATAAGCCCTATTGACAGCATTTCCTATAATATTTCAGAAATATTAAAAAAGACAAGCGAAATAATAACATTGAGTGGTTAATTTCCACGGAAGAACTACAACCTTAAACATCGAACTATGTTGGATATAAACTCGTCTGGAAACCTTAGTAGTTTTGAATTTGCCCTTATAGTTTCCGAACTTTTGTTGACTAGACTCAATGTAATTTCTCCCTTCCGTACTATTGGTTGTGCGGAGTATACAAACCAGCCCGCTACTAAATGGGAACATGTGCTCCATGAAGTTTCAGTTTCAGACATGTATTTGCGTGTGAAAGTTACAGACATGAAAAAGTAATTACAAAATAAACAAATAAATGAATTTAATTTAATAAAATTCCGATGATGAAGAAAAGAACAGCATAATTTAAAAGTTATCATAATTTTATTATATGTTTAAAATTAATACAATTAATACAAATGATTTTAAACCTAAAAATTCAACTGGTAAATATGGTTTGATACCACATACCCGACATACTTCCATTGATGAATTTTATTCATTTTTGGTATTGTACATGGACTAAATTTAATATCGCCATGGATTAATGGTTTGTCACAAAATGCATGCACGAATTGAAGTCATCTGAAATATAAATAATTTTTTTTAATTACTAATAAATATATTTAAGAATTGTATCACCATTTTCATTTTAAAATTTATTTAGTAAAAAAAAAAACACTTTAAAATTAAATATATTTTTATCAATAATCATAAATTCAATTGATTTGATTTTTGATTCATATTTTAAATTAAATCGTATTCAATTCGTATAATTTTTTTTTTATTTCTATAATATAAATATTTTAATTTTTGTGTGCTAATTTATTTTTTTAATTTGTAAAATTTTCAATAATAAAATTAATTTATATTTGATTAACTAATTATAAAAAAAAAAATCAAAAATGGATGATTTATTAACTGGACTAAATTATGATTTTAATTTTCAAGTTAATTTATTTAATAGTTGTGTAGAAAATTTACGTAGTGGTGATAAGGCATCAGCAATATCATGGTTAGGTAAATTAAAAACAGCAACTTCATCAGTACAAGAAGCTCGTTTACGTAATGATTTTTTATATTATTTGGTTAAGAATTGTAATGTTGGTGAATTGAGGCCACCATTTAGAGAAAAACCACCAAAAGGACCAATTTTAAATATGCTTAGTTTATTGGTAAATAGAATTTACCAATAATGTAATAAATATTTTTTTTTCAATATAAAATTCAATACATTTTAGCCACCAGAAGCAAGAAGTAAATGTAGTGGCGGTGCTAAGAAAAAAGAAAGTCGCAGAGCAGAATTATTTGATAGGTCACCAGATAAAGGTGCATTTTTAGCAGCACAACCAGTACCAAGATGTGGTTGTTTTTGTTATTTAGCAGTTGTTAGTAAACCACCAGAACAAAGTCCTGATGAATGTTAATTTTTTTAATGTTGTAATTGTACAAATTGTTTTATAGTGCAAAATAATAAGTAAATAAAACTCGAGTTAATTCGATAAAATTGTATTTATGATTATAAATCATTTCTGCTATTTAAAAAATGGGTTTAAAAAATTTGTAAGGACAATATTTTGTCCAAAAATCTATTAATATCAATTTTAAATATTGAGTTTCCTTCAATTTTTTTTATATATTTTAGATCTAATGGAAGGCAAGAAGTAATTAAAAGGAAATTTAACTTTTATAATTCAATAAACTAATTTCTTTAAAGAGTATTACAATGTAGATATTATAAATTAAAAAACAATTGTATAAATTACCTTGCTGTTCGTTATGCAATATTTAAACATTACATCTAATTTCATTGTGCAAAATTGTTACATTTTATCTAATCCTTATGATAATGAACCAGCCAAATTGATTAATAAACATATGAACCATGTAATATATTATCATGACGACATGATTTCAAACTTTGTTGTTCATATTTGGATTTTATTTAATTCTGTAATTGGTAAAAGACGTTCTTGATAAAAGTGTTTAAAGTTTATCAGTTGGTGAATTACTCATTTGTAATGCACATTTGATTTCCTAACAAATTAAAAGAAAAAATAATTTTTATAAGAACCAAATATAAATTTTAAAATTTATAATAATAAACCTGTTGATCATTTCAAAATAATTGTTGTTTAGTTAGTTCACTGTATTCTTAATGGAAAATTCGCTTTAATATTTGCACACAATTTTCGTTTTTATTATAGAAAATAAATTTGTATTTGAAAACATGTTGTCTAGTATCGCACATGAATCAATGATGAGATAGATGATGGCGAATACCGAATAAATTATTATTTTAATTTTAACTATATTTTTATTTTGTAGATAGATTTAGATTTCCGTAGCCAAAGAACCAAACGCACCAAATGTTTTCTGTCAAAATCAGCTGATTAAAATATTTTAATTTATATTGCATTAATAATAGTTTTATTTAAATTGCATAACTTTAGGAGCTAGAATTATTAGTTTTCAAAATTTTATTTTTTACTACAACTTTTAGTGTTTGTAGCGTTGTAGCCACAGGCTTGTAATGTAACTCAAAAGTTGTTTCCAGATCTGGAGAATACAATTGGCGGCCGTACGATTCCGCATGCTGGTGTCAAACAAGGTGTAACTCAGAAATCTCTTATAGCTCGTTTTAAAGGGCATTTAATTGCGAATCTAACGACATATAAACTCCATATACTTTTTCATTGACCATTCTGAAGCTATGGACCCAAATATGATGCTACTTATTTTAAAGACCGAACTCGTAATTGGAATCTAATTCAAATCGGTGTCCATACATTTTATTGCTCCGAATAGTATCACAAATAGAGTGGTTATCTCGTCGAGCAACTAACTATTTACGTATTTAGATTTTGAACCACAATTTTCTTGCATATCAAGTTTTGTAAAACGTCAATTGGGCTTGGGACTAAATTTAAATCATTATACTTTGCTAGGAGTATTTTATATAAAACCTTAAAACTAAATTAATTCTGATTATAGGCTGTACAATTATCTGTTCATTAAGCATTGTAATTGTAAATAGTAAAATCAAAATGTAACTAATATAAATAAGTATATATTTTTAAAATATTAAGATTTTTACAAATTTATGTACACTCTTCATCTTAGTTTATGCTTAATCTAAAAAGTTGTACAACAAAATATAATTCTTTAAAGCTGATGAAAAAAATACATCAAGAATTTTACAATATTTTTTTGTTTTTGTTTTGATCATTAAAATCTTGAATTTTAAGATACAATTTATACATAATTATACATACATTTATATATACATACAATTATATAAATGCCTACCCCACCACGAGAAAAGCATATCCTTTTTATCATATCCAACCAAAAACAATATTTTTTTATACCCATTAAAGTCCTTAAATCGTACAATCACATAAATATAATTATATATATATTTGTGTAAACGTATGAATATGTATGTATATGTATGTGTCTGTATATATACCGTATATACATATATTTATTTCATTATATCCAAGAGGATGTTGAATACACAAATGCTTTTATCACTAGTAATGATAAAACTTGTGGTATAAATTCAGTTATGTTATGTATACATATATACAGTATGTATATTTGTATTAAATATCCTTTTTATATAAATAATATCTAGATATAAATAAATATATATTTATATATATATACAGTACTGGTCAATATAAAAGTTATCACTACTTAATATTTTTTTAAATTACATTTTTTAACTCTTACTACAGTCTCTTTCTATACATAGTTCTTACTGAAATAATAATTACCCTTGTCAGGTTAGTTCAAGCTAGTAGAGCAATTCTACGCAATCAGTTCATCGCTGTATTTAACATGACTAGCTCCTACTCGACTGTGCTTACCTATTAATTCCAATCCATTGCAACAATGACTTGCTATATGGCTATATGTGTTTTTTCCGCCTACAATCGTAAAATTAATATTTATGTATATAATTATGAGAACTCATTTAATGCCGATTCAACTCGTACATGAAGCTGTGTTGCCGCCTTTAGTATCAAACGTGTAAACTACCATCAGCAGTGCTCTTTCTATTTCTAATATTTGTTCACTAATTATAGGTAGGTAACGTTAAGTTACTTACGAAATAGATTGTCTAAAACCCTTTTAACCTTAGTCTTAACTAAAGCTTAACTAACTAAGCTTATAACGATATTTTGTGAGACTTCACAGTGACCGATTTAACAGTGTAAACTTAACCCTTGTCCAGAGTTCAATCTTAGTTTTAATATATAGAAGTCAATGCAAGCGGAAAGATAAGCTTTACTTAAAGTGAGGTTTAACTTAAGCCTCGGATGGCTAGAGCTTAAGTACTTTTGACACTACTTTACACACACACATAGGCTTAAGATTAAGCTTAAGCTTTAACTTGAAATCGAACATTAGATATTGTAAATATAATGTAAAAAACACAGATTTATCAATAATACATTTTCATGAAATTTCATATAATTACCATCAAAGATGCGGTAACTTTTATTTGGCCATTAGGTTACATAACTTTATTATTGCTGAAATGCTGAAAACCTATACAAATGTGTACCTGTTGTATAGAGGAGTATAATAATAATAATAATGATAAAAAAAATATAAAAAAAAAAATAATAATAAGGAAGTTTTCTACAAGTTTTTCAAAGATATCTGAACGTACGTTAAGTTAGTTTAGTGCGAGATTTTATTCGAGTTTTATTGAGTTTTATCATTATTTTGTTGTGTATCATCCATCGCTCCTTTGAATATTTTTTGGTTGGTTTGCTGGTTGTTTTTTGTTTATTTTTTTTGTAACAATTTATTCTTGTATATTTTTTAAGATACTAAAACCAGAGAATAAGAACGAGAACCATTAAACAAGTAAGTCCATTACAGTTTAATAAATTTAATTTTTTTTTTTTATTATTTTATTATATTTTATCTTCAAATTGAATTTCATTCATTCAAAAAAAAAAAAACAATTTAATTTAATTTTATATTATCACTTTTATATTATGAATTTAACAAATAACGAAAAAAAAATGAAGAAGAGAGAAATTTTTCTTACGATATTATAAATGTTAGTATAGATAAGTAGATAAATTAAGGACGAAATATGGATATAAGCATGTTATTATCCTTCGAAAAGTATTTTACTAGAAATATAAAAAAAAAATGTTTACTTAAACGAAATACAGGGGTGATCAGTCAGTAAAATAGGTTAGGATACTTACATTGTATATTATGGCATTATGGGATTTAGGTGAATTATGGGAATTAAATAAAATAGGAAATGATTTAAAGAATTATTCGAATCTTTTTACGTACTATTGAAATTTTTAGGTAGGGTTTATTTCTGACTGTAATAAAACAAAGGTTATCCATTAAATATTGAAAGGACAAATTTCTGACTGTAATAAAACAAAGGTCATCCATTAAATTTGGAAAGAACAAATTCTCGGATTTACAAACCACAGGACACATTATCTTAAGAAAAACCACTTCAAGGTTGTATTAAGCTATACTAAATCGCTCTGTAGTTTGTGAAATAGAGGTGAAATCATTACAATACTTTAATTCTTTGCGAAAAAAAGCAGAATACGAAAGCTAGAATGTGAAATATTTTAAGTAATCTGATTGAAGCGAAGGTCAATAGCCACCATCCAAACTGGTTCATGAGGAACGTAGGATGATGTACAACTGTAGACCATACATAAGTTATCACGTGGAAAACTTACTAAACAAAACCAAAATTAAATAACCAAACCTAAAAACCAAACTTAAATACAAGTTAACCAAACCAAACTTTACTTCTAGTCAAAACCAAACTTAAATACTGATATTTCCAGTTAAAACAATATTGAATCACCCTGTTGATAGGTATCTTTTGAAAAGCAACAAGTTTCAAAATAAATTATAGATATATATCTCTCAAAGACCATGTATATAGGTAATAATAACTTTTGGAAGTTATTTTAGGACTTTTGATATAGAAGTCGGTGGAAAAAGGTAGAAAAAAACAAGATTTCTCTGAAATATTTTTGCGCAAGAATTAGAAATTTCTTTAAAAAAATGTGGAACTTAAATATAGATTTTTTTTTGTATAAAGCTGTAGTAAATAAAATTGTAAAATTTATACATATAGGTACGTTAGTTAGGGGAAGGGAGAGAAGGGGTTAAATATATAAATATATATTCTCTGAAAAACAATAAAAGAAATATATAAGATAATATAATTTAAGTTAATTTTATTCGAGAGAAGCAACCAGAATATTTTAATATCCCTTTTAATTAACTGTGTCTGCTCTGATTAAGTCTACACTGACATAGAACTTGCATTATTTCTGAAGGATCGATTAATTAATAGCAGTTTTCCAACCATATTATTCTTATATGTCTTAATAGTTTGAATTGTATAGTCAATATAGACGAATACTTCGGCGCGTTTCCTCAATTTAACAGTCTTTCTGGTCCTATACCTGGACCAGTTGCTTTTTAAGTCGACAGTGTCATGTAATCAAACCAACTAGTATTCTAGCTGTGTTTCAACTGAATTCCAGATTCTTTTAATTCTTTTTTATGGATCCGGAAAAAATAACTTCGACACTCGAGTATCGAGTGTCTCAATCGTAGTAACCGAAAATATAATACTTATAAGGTTTAATTCTTCTAATCTTTTGGTATGACTCAACACGATGACGAAATGGCGGAAAACATACTATGTATCTGTGAGGCGTTAATGTGCCGATGGTTGTCGATATTTTGTTAAAACGATATTTTGATTAAATTTTAATAAAAAAATTATTAACAAATTATCTTGTTGAGTACTCGTACTCATAAAACATATTTGTTTAAAATAAAAACTTTCTTCTATATTACTTTATCAGGCTTGGTAAGATGAAAAATTTATAATAACGTTATTTATTATGTTTTTGATATTAATTATAAAATGAATTTAGTTAGGATAGAAGTCAGTAACGTTATTACGAATAGTTATTTATAATTTGTTAATGATTTGAAATTAATTTGGTTACAATTTCAGGTAGTATAACGTTATTAATTTTTTATTAATTTTGAAATTTAATTGGTTCTATAAGTCTCAAATTAATTTGATTACATTTCAAATTAATTTAAAACTTTTCATAACGTTACAGTGTAATGTTTTTTTTATGATTTAATCAATTTTTTTGCGAAATTACGAATTAAAACGGGCCCGTTTTTATGTGGTCTATGTGCATGGGAGGTTTGATCTTCCCACTCCTTTAAAACCAACCAACCAACGAATTGAGATGGGAAAGTTATAAATATAGAACAATTTCGGAGATACTGGTACATATTTAATGACCGGTAAAAAACGGAATTCCGTTAAAGAATAATGTTTTACTTACCAGTGTGAACAAATAAATTGCACAGGAGAAGGAGACATTTATTGCCGATCATAATCTCAGAGACAATACGAAAAGAAAGGGATCAGTGGTTGTCATATGCGAAATGCAGGGTTAAATGTGATAAGTTGAGTTCTATAGATTATGGTGATCTGGGTTATTTTTGTGGTGAAAATTAAATAATAGAAAAATAAAATTGGTTTATTCAAGGTTGATTACTGGTGCGGATACAGATAGTTTGAACATCCTTCCTTAATACGAAAGACTATAAAAATTCTTGTTGATATGATCTAATTCGGTTATATTATTAACTTTACATCATTAACATTTCCCAACCTTATGGATTTTATTTTGTATATCGTATTAATAACAAGAATCTTTATAGACAGGATTTCTTTTAATGAACTTCAAAACTCTTCTAAGTAGTCTTAAGAAGTTAAGAAGTTTTTTTTCCTTCTTGTTTCATTATACTGAATATGTTATAAAATAAAGTAGAAAACAATTATTATTTTTCATTACTATAGTTTTGCTGATTATAAGTTTTTAAGCTTTTCAATATAGAACAGTAAATAATTTTCTTGTAAATCCAATGTAATAAATAAAATTTTATTTAAATTTGAAGTTTTTATATAATCCTTGAAATTTTCTTGTAGAATATAAAAAGTAATAAGTAATTTATAAATTGATATACTAAAAACTAAAATGTACAATAATTTATTGTACCTTAACATAAACAACTGTGTCATATGTAATAAGTTTTCGATGAAGATGATATAATTTAGGTTGGGGTTGGGAAGAGCATATAAAGAAGCTGACAAAACGTTCCTACCCACAGTACTAGAGATCTTTGTCGGTGGATCTTTTATATATTGTTATTCCTTCGTAAAGTCTTATATTCCGAATTCAGAGTTCCGATTTCCTACCATAATGTATTTTTTCTATTAAAATGAAATGAATATTCAAAATGAAGTCACGGCGTTCACACGTCCAAAAATTATGTCAGGGTTTTTGTGAGTAATCAGTTCAGTATCTTAAATAAACTGCCAGCTCTGTACGATACTGTAGAGATGATTTAATGTTAAGAGATGATTCGCATCCTGAATGTTGACCCTTCGTATTCTAGACTGGATACTGGAATCCGTATACAGGTGGTTCCTATTATTGGACAGTATGAATGTTAAGAACTGACTGATTATAATCAGACGTTTATTAAGACCTTTATTGATCTAAGAGAAAGTATCGTCACGATTAAATTTCATTCAATCCTTCAATCCAATATGTTTCAATAATTTACACACTTCGAACTATGTAGAGACAGGATATAGTTTGGTTTCGTTACAATGATTTACTTCATTTCAATATACGATATAAATATATAAAAATTGAATCCAAACATGTTCAGATTATTATAAAACCTTCCAGGCAACATTAATTTAATTTCTTAACTTAAAATTATAAAAATATTGAGTTAAACATTATAACATTTCATCAACTAAGCAAAAATATTTATGATGTAATTCCTGCTTCCCAATTAAAAATACGGAGAATTAAAAGATTTTATACAGAATCATCTGTAATACGCCTCAAGATTTCAATGGATTTTGGAAACAGTTGAACAAAACCGACATTTTAGATATAGTCTTTTCGTATTAACTTCTTTGCGAATGATTTTTCCACTTCCGTAGAAGTGGAAAATAAAAATTTAAAGAAAAAAAAAAATCTAAAATTTATTTTAAAAATTTAAGAAGTAATTTTCCATTAAATTAATTTATTATATTTTACGATGTTCTTTTTTTTGCCAATTTTTCCTTATAATTTGACACAGATTACAAATTTTTTGAAATCTAGTTAACTAGTTCATTGACTTGGATCCAAAAAAATCCTTGGCACACAAAATTTGTACAATACACCAAAACTGCATAAGTGAATTGATTTTCGTGCAATATAATTTTATGTGATGATGCAGTATAAGAAAAACTACTTCTTTATACAAATATTCCGGTTTTTCTTTTGGCTCCTAAAAGTCTGACTAAAATAAAATTTTGTAAATGCCAAAAAATTGTAGAAGAAAAACCAATTTTTCATTTAGACTATTACCATAAATCAAGATTTATTTATACCATAGAAAATAATTATTTTATAGAATTATTAGAAATAAATCAAATTATTTAGTAATAATTATGGCAATAAAATGTCACCTTTAAATTGTATATAAGAAATTAATTAATATAAAGTTCGTTTTTCGGAAAAATTAATACTGGAAGTAAAAGGACATCCAATTATTTTGTTTTAAAGAAATAACATAATTTTAAAACCAGGATCAGTGAAATAATATAACCAATATAAAGACAGTAGTTTGTGATTGGGTATTGGGGAGACGGAAATGCATCATAGACAATATTTATGATCACAGCAATCTGCAATTATCCGTTTAATTATGGCATAACCTTAAATTATATTAAGTTGATGAAATCTTTTCTATAAAATTAAAATTTCGAGACTATTTCACCCATGACTGCCACGAGTGTCAAGTGTCAATGATAAATACTCCACGAATGTGTCTAAATTTGTTTAGCCAGTATAGTTTTCAAATTGATAAAATCTATTAAATTATAGTCTTTAGCTAGGTCTAAGGTTTATGGAAGCTCTCAGTGTCATAAAAAAAATTTCCTACTAATATTCTAGTTTCTAGAATTCTGTCTGATCAATTCATGATTCTATTAGCAATATTTCTCAATTATTCCTGTAAACTATGGACGTTCTTATCCCTTTTTCTTGTAACAATGTAGACTATCTAGACTAGAGATTTCCATTGGAATATTTTGTTCTTTCTTTTGAATCACCTAGTCAACAAAAAAATATGACAAAATTAATATAAAGATGCAAATACGAATAAGAAATACTATAAATCTCAAATTTAATTGGATTTATTATTGTTTACAGAAAATAAATATGTAATTTAAAAATCAATTATTAAGAAAATTTTTATTAGCATAATTTACAATCAGTCGGAGGAAAATGTGCTGATTAATTTTACTATTCATGTTCAAGATTATTGTATTTCTAAACTTGTAAGCGTTAATAAAGCAAGTTTTTCATTGACTTCTTGATAAAATATCTATATTTACAACCCATCTATTTTAATAATATTTGAGTCCGACAAGGAAGAGCCAAAGTTTCAGAATATAAAAATTAGAACTAAAAATTAAGACCCAAAGTCTTCAATTTTTGAGTATTCTAATCAAAATAGTCCATAAAAGTTAAGTAATTAACCCCTTTCCGTCCTTTTATACAAATTTCTACTCTTCTTGATGTGAATAGGATTATGTACAGCGTTTATTCCTCCTATAGGTAGAGAGTATTGGAGGTTCTGTAATTGGTATATGTAATAATTTATCATGTTCATGCAAATGTTATGAATGCCGAGTATTACTAAGTCAACGACGAGTGGTGAGCAGTAGATTGTATTGATAATTTAAGAACGAGCAAATTGCCTTTTCACTGTCGTGTAATATGAATATCTGTTATATCTTTAGTACAACTTTATACTGGAAATCCCCCTGTAATAATTCAATTACCTTATTTTAAATTATGTAAAATTCACAACGGAAAGTTCTTCTTATTGTAATTTTCCAAAAGTTTTTCTTTTGAGTATCTTCTCCGGTTTTTGTTTGGTTATTTCGAAATATTATGGAAATCACAGTAAAGAAAATTAAATTAAAATGAAAAAGACAACAAATAAAAAATGGACAAAACTTTTTTAATAAACAATATAAATTACGATGAGTATTCATTTTTATTGACTTTACTTTTCCATTGCTTTATAAAAATATATAGAAAAGATTTTCCATAAACTTTCGAACATAAATTTTCAAGAGAAAAAAAATAATGGAACCACAAATTTTAAATTAAATATATAATAGAAAAATAATTTTTTCGGTTGTATGGAAAACGAATCCGCAATTTTAATTTGATCTACAATGTAGGGATCAGTTCAGTAACGATTCGTTCAGTAAAGTTCAAATTTAACGTCTTCATATATTTTGTATGGAAAATCGATTGAGTGGACGCATTGAAATTATAGTTGCTGGCGAATATTTTATAGAGGATATTCAAAATTATCCGGAATTATATAATTAACAAAATATAAATTACATGAACACCAGAAAAAAATCACGATAACAAACCATCAAACTGGAATCCAATCGATAACTATGTGTTCAGTTTACTTAACTAGTCGATTGGATACTAAACTGATCGATATATTGTAGCCCAACATTAAAGAACAAGACACATTGTACACCCCAGTCGGTGGCTGCATCATACCAGCAGTACATGAAGCCATCCTATCAAACATTGTAAAAAAAAAAATTAGAATTTTTTTAAAGGTATCCCCTTTAAAGGATGAGTTTTTCTTTTTTCCATTTCTTTTTAATAATTTTCATTATAATTTTATTGTCATTTCTTCACAGGGGGAGGAGAGATTTCAATAAATTCAACCTGAAATTTTTAATTATAAATTGATAATTAAATAAATAAATAAATACGAATAAATTTAATTCAATTTCAAACTCTTAAAACCTAAAGTAGAAGAGATAAGTTTAATTTCTATTCACGTTTATTTTATTAACTACCTATAAAAAATCATCACTTTTCTACTGTTATCGAAATTTATGAAAATGGAAAATATTGTACGAATTTTAATTTTTTGACAAAAATTTAAATTTTCTTTCAAACTTTTAATTCCCCTTGTAATCTTAATTGCGTTAAAAAGGTATTTTTATACCAATTAAATGAAGAATATTTTATGTAATTATGAATAAGTTTGTTAAAAAAAGGATGAAATTTCGTATGTTTAGTTTAAGATGAATGGTGTAACAATTTCAGTTATAAATGTTATTACATTAATTTAAATTTAAATTCGATGGATCACTGTTAAAAATACTTTGCGGTTCTAATATATATGTTTCAGCAGTTGATAACCAAACCTAAGGTTCAATGAATAGATCGGGTGTTAGTAACTCAACATCTGAAGATTTTTTTTAGAGTTGCAGTGTGCTTAATTCTGGCCTAATAGTGCATGAATCTTTCTTGGATATTCCCTTGTTTCTATCCATCCGTCCATCCATATTTCATTACGAAAGTCTTTAAAACTAAAGTGTAGATATGAATAAATCTGTTGGCAATCGGAAATAGTTAGACAGCAGAAAGCTGATAGGCGGATTGAAATCATATCTGTTAAATTTAAACTATACACCGAAAGATAATCGAATTAGGACAACATAATTGATCGAAGGGGATGAGATGAATTGGCAAAAAAATGTAATCACAAAAATTTTACTAATGAAGTATGAACAGAATCGATTGTGGTTCAAAAGATAAAGAGAGGATGACAATCATTATATAGAAATTGTAACATGACACAAGATTAAGTAAAATGAGGTCGGCATAACTCGCTATAAATAATTTTACATCTAAATTTATACAACTAAAATTCTTCCTTCCAGGGAGAAGAACAAATTTACAAATTTTTGGAAACTTTTCAAAGACTTTTCAACATTTTCAAATGCGGAATGATTTGAAATAAATAATTAAACGTTAAAATTTACCTTAATATAAATATACATATTTAATTGATTAATTATTAAAGGTGTCGACAAAATAAATTTCCACAATTTCTAAATTTAGATTTTGTCTGTAAATAAAAACAAAAATTATAATATATTTTCCATCTGTAACCAACACTTCAGACCTCCAGACTTTATTCAATTTATTAATTTATTCGAAATTCATATTAAATTTTCCATGAAAATATTGTACGAATATCGCAATTTCTTTGTCCGATCTGCTTAACCATTTTGAACATCATCTCTAAAAAAAATTATTTGACTATTATAACAATTTTAATTGAAAAATTGTTTAATTAATAAACACCAGGACGACAAGGACCAGTCAATTTGCATAAATATAAATAAAATAATATGAATTTTCCAGAAATATGATTTATTTATACCTACAAAGGTTGAGTTGGTATGGTATTTTGTCAGGTGTTAGACAGGCCAGGTAAGCAGAATGTAATTATTTATTTTGTAATTTGATGATACCAGGAAAAAAAGGAATTCACCATATAATAATACCATTATTTATTAATTTATAAATTATTATTTAAAAAGAAAATAAAAATGAAAGGAGGAAATTTTGTGAAAAGATAAATTCCGCCCGGTCGCGGTAAAACAAATTAATGAAACAGGATGAAAAGAAAATTCAGCGAAAATTTTTAATTATTATTTACTCTTATTTATTAAAAAAAAAATGGCTGACCTCTTTGAGGAAATTATATAAATATTTTTTTATATAAAAGAATAATGCTGGAATTACATTCAATATACGCAACGCAATACAACGCAACCGTTATGACGAACTGCGTAATAGTCACAAGTCACTCACAATGTTCTGTTAATATTTTGAAGGACATTAATGACATAAAACAATTTATGTTAACCATTATTATTACAAAAATTGTGAATAATCATTTTGTCAATTATTTGTTAATAGAAAATGAATTTTAGTTATCAAATTTCAAACGAAGACATGATTATAATAAAGCTGGAATCATTGAGTTCTCCTACATTTTTAACAACGCGCAAAATATGTAGTTATGTCAAAGTCGTTGAACATCCACCGTCAAAGTTGAGAATTTTAATTGCTTAGGTATAAAGCTGTGTATTTTGCACTGCACAGCTCATCTATGCGAAGGTGTCGGTGGTACTGTAATTCCAGCTTTAAGCTAATTAACGTTTTTTATAGGTTGTCCCTTTTTTTAAACAGTGCGTGGTAGCGCATTGCCGTTTCTTATGTTGAGAGTAATTTGGGTGGTAAAAATAAATCTTTTGCAAGAAAATTTTCATTATTAATTATTTAATCAAATATTTTTTTTCTTTAATTATTGACCCATTTTGGTAAAAAAAAAACCTTATTCATTTTTGGACTATTTTGGTAATTTTAGATTTGGAATTTATTGTTTTTGACGAGATCTAAAGGAAAACAGAAGAATGCTAATTATAATTTATTGAAAAATAAATTAACAATCACGGATTAAAAATATTAAAATGAAAATAATATTATGATTCAGAATTTTTAAAATTACTTATGCGAACAACATAGCCAATTACTTCTTTCTCGTATTCTATCTCCATTTTCGCATTACTTAATAAAATCAGGGGTCAAAAGTATATATGAAAATTCAATTCCTGACTTGTAAAGGTTTGATTCTGGTATCTTTTAAAAGTATAGCTGAATTTTAACAGATTATTAATATTATATATTCACGAAGTCTATGTAAACCGCTTGAGTATTATTAAACAGAAACTATGAAACCAAACTTTAGTAGTTTTACCTTTCACACTATTTTTACAGAAATAATTTTTGGTAACGTTACCGTGTAATATTTTATGATAATTAATCTGTTCTCATTATTATTTGATTGTATCTTTTTATTACACTTGACAGTCGTAGAAGTTCAGTACAAAATTAACAATATAATTAAAAGTATATCGCTTGGATACACTAATCGCTTGGAATTACTAATTGGTAGTTACGAATTCTACAGGCTTAAATATATGGTACGGATAAGCGAAAGTCACTATCTTACCCAAGACAACTGCTCACGAATGAGCAGTTACAAAAGCGGTGATAACATGGTAAATGTGGTCGCCGTCGTGTTATATGTGACTCACCACTTAAACCAGCCCTACCAAGAGTATAAAATTTAAAATTGTAGTTATAAACTTAATTACTAGCACTGTCAACACTAATTTTGAAATTATATTAAATCTTTTATAAATTATTACAATCTTCATATAAAAAATATTTTTAATTAAGTGCGGTACAATATCAATAAATTATTTAGACATAATAGAAATTTCAACAAAATAATTATTACTTTTTATAATAATAATTATCTAAAAACTTGAAATTCCGAAATAATATTAAAATTTAGTTAACCTCAATTTATTATATGCAATATGAAATTTGAATTTTGTTCAAAGTTATATTAATTATAATTCACAAGTGGTTCTGAAAAATTTGAGACAGATTGTCAGATCAATATCTAAACCGGGCACTTTTGTTAGTTTTTACTTCTTCGCTCCATTAGGGCCAGAATGATAGAAGTTTTACATGACATTTTATTGCAATTTCAACCTACACTAATTTTATTTGGATTTCGAACCATAAGTGAAGATAGTTTTAATTGCAAAACAATATTTAAACTGTTAGTAATTTTTCCAGTCTTAAAATCACAATCACATTTTGTAAATTTAAATTGCTGGTACTCATTTAACTTGGAGCGACATCGATGAAAGTTGAAACCTGGAAATCACATATCACACTACCACTACGCCACCACCACTTTTTACTACGGTACCACTTTCAAATACTTCATAAGTTATTTGAAAAATTAAAAGATTATAAATCATTAAGGATTTGAAGACGAAAATCTGGTTTGAATTAACTACAGGTACAGACTATAAGCTTTCACCAATGTCGTATTGGTTTTTATCCCTTCTATATAGATCTGCCGAGAATATGATGCCATATCAGACGGACAGACAAAAAGAAATCTTAAGTCATTTTGTACTAGTACATAAGTTACTAAAAACTGAAGAACAATATATTTTACTATGAATGAAAATATAACCAAAAACTATAACAAAAATTGGTTTGTAATGGGTTATGGTCAAAGGCAATACTTAAAGAATTATAGAACAGGATATTAATTAAAACAAAGAAATAAATATTGTGAAACTTTAGATATTAAATGAGTGTTAATCTTTTTATATGAATCAGTCAAATAGAAATAATATTTTAAAGGACATTTGAAATGTACTTATAGGATACTTCAAAAAATGTTTAGTTTTATGCAATTTAATTAAATTGAAAGATGTTTAGAAGTTATAAGGTTATTAAAAGGGTAATAGTAAAATATTTATATCTTATAGTTCAGGATAATTAAATTGATGCTACTAAATTCATTTTAGGTAGAAAAATATTTTGGAAAAGCTTGTTATTTAGTAGCCTTAAAGCAATTGAAATTATAAAAAAAAGGTAATCTAAAGGGTTCATAAGTAAATTTTGAATTTATAGATTTTCTAGATCTATGCAAAGTTTATAGAAATATGATTCTGACGATTAAACCAACAGCCAGGTTAAAAAAAGCGGTAACCCCTAATCATATCTTACTTAGGAAGCATATGTTTGGTTAAACGGAAACCTATATGTTGTGGATGTAGGGAAGAGGATTATAAAAGATTAAAACACATTGAACGTAATTTTTTGACTGTCTTGTAGGACGATTGAAACCGTCTAGATTAATTGTGTTGATGAGAGAGATGAATTTGAATGTAGGGCATAATATTTAAATAAGTCATTACATTCTGATTACGTTCACTAAGATTGTTGAATAAATTGATCTGTTGAAAGTACGAATAATTGAGCCTATCGAACATAAAGCTTCCGATCTTCCTTCTTAAAAATGCAAACCAACAAATAAGTGTACTGTACATCAAATCAGCACTTAATAAATTAAATCCTGGAACTCCAAGTACATAGTTTCTTTAATCTCAGTAATATATTGTATAGTGGAATTTTTCCCTTCAATCCATTTAGGTTGGTTTGTCGATAGTCTACTGTCTTAATGTTATATTTCCAGTTAAAGTTTGTTGTGATATTTCTTGAATCTTCCCAAATTTGCAATTAACTGAAAGTTATGTAATAGAAATTTAATATTTTTAATTATTGGACGGAAGGCATTGCGATTTACAAGTTTTTTAGGCATCAGAAAAGTATTTGTAACTTTCTCTAAATGTTTCTTAATTTGTTGTATAAACTTTAACAAAAATGATGTACTAAAAAAGTATATAAAGGTCAGTAATAGCAATAGTAAATTAATTGGCTTTTACTTTACTGATGATAAAGTAATTATTATTAGTTTTACCCACGCAAAGTCTATACATTTACACTTTTTAGGGGGAGGACAACATAAATGTTAAAATGTAACCATAAAAGTAGATCGATTAGATTAGAGGTTACATAAAAGTTAGATATTTACAATGAGATTATTCTTAATTTACTTATTAAAAGTTACTGCTCTATTATAATAATTTTATTGATTCTTGTAAATGTAGTCTATTTAATATTATTTCAAATGACATAATATTAAAATTAATATTTTTAATGTATACCTTATCAAATTGGAATAGTTTATCATATTTTAAGTATTGTTTTAATTAAATAATTAAATCATTTTCATAAACTATAATAATTAAACTTTAAATATTATTATTTAAGAAGTAATTAAAAATTATGAAAAATAAAAATAATAATAATTTTTATAAACATGTCTTTATTTAGACGTAATTAAACGCTAAACGCACCTGGGCCTTTAAAGACAATTCTATTTAATAAAACTCAAAAAACAAAATTTAAATAAATATTATATTATGTAAAAAATTTAATTAGATAATTCTAATCACGCTATGTCTTAAACAAATTCTAGGTGTCGAGGTTTAGTGCGTGAGTATACTAAATAATTATATAACTTCCATATTTTCGGTTACTTCTTAATTTACTTAAATTATTAACATTAATTTTTTGCGAATCAATAAATAAATAAAAAATAAAATATATGCTTATAAAATTCATATTTGACTGTTCGAGAAACGAAAATTATACAATATCTATAAAAAATTAGATTAAAAAGATTGAATATACTGAAATTTGTTAATAATAGTATTTAAATTAGTCAAAATTGACGTAACTTTAAGCAATTGTCAAAAAACTTTTTATAAATTATTATAAATTAAATTTCCAAAGATTGGGCGATGATTGATTGTCACTTTAAACACACTTTTAACTTTTCGTTTTGCGTTTTGAACAATCAATTTCTATTAATAGTGAATTTTAATTATAATTTTATTATTTCGTGATAAAAATTAACTAAAATGGAAAAAAATAATAAATATATATATAATAAAAAGTATATTACATAATTGAAATTAATGCAAAATGATAATTAAAAGTTTTATCTATTCCGCAACAAAATGTACAAAGAAATATTTATATTAATAGCGACTATTAGTTGCCAATGCTAACCGTATAAATTAAGTAAAATTAATTAAAAGCTAGATTTCCTCAATGGATTTATCTTTTACATTGTCTGCCCTATTTGGATAATGCTATATAGTAAGTTTTCTTGAATCAGGTTCAGATCGGTCTGCATTTATTCAACAAATAGTTACAAATGTTCGTTAGTTAGATGCAGATGGATAGAAATGGTTGAGGTGCTCAGATGATCATTACTTTACCAGATTTCAAGTTTCTGAGTTACCGAACTAAAACAAGTTCGGTCCATTTAAGTAAATTATCTCTTGCTTTGCTAAATGTCGAGTAAACTTTGGCTTTTACTATATGTAAAATCCAAACTTTGGGTTTTTATATATCGAGTTAACTTTGAGTTTTCTACATTATCTTTGGGTTTTCTAAAAATTGACAAAACTTCATTTGAACTAGTCTTAAAACTTAAAGTACAGGAATAATGGCCGCTAGAAGCTGAACAGAACTGAATACAAATCTTATTGATCCCAGAAACTATTCGAGAATCGCGTTGAACATTACTTTCATTAATATAATTTATTATGTGTAGCGACGTTATGAGTTCTCTCGCATTCTTGTTACAATAATTGTACGAAATCTCGCACTGATCAGATTAAAGGTCCGCTCAGCTAGTCGTGATCGCGATCGCGACGACTATACGAGAAACTAGATTATTAGCCATACTTAATAAATTATACATATTACATCAAACTCTTATATTCAAACAAAACCCTCCAAATAAAATTAATGAAATTATTATACTGATTCTATTCAACTTGATCACAATAACAAAAAAAGAAATAAGTAAATAAAATTATTAAATAATAATTTTATAATAATAATATTTATTTGAAGAGTCAAAAACTAATAAAAGGAAAAAAAACACTACACACAACGTTTACCACTACTACCTCCACTACACTCTAAAAAAAACCATAAACGCAAATGAAATTTTTCGCGATTTACAATTCTCAACATCTCTAATATTTTTTTGTAGCCTAAATTGTGCAGCTCAGTGGCATACAACCTTTCGCGATCTTTGGAAACCTTCGTTGCAATGTATTTGTCGTAACGAACGATATCAGATGTACAATTTCAATACTTTGTTATTGTTACACAGCTTCGAGGCATTTAGCCAAAGCCAATATTCAGAATCTTACTTATATGGATTTTGACTAATTTAAATTCTGACAGAATTTTTGATTTATTGGTTGTGGTTTCTATAAAATTTTCTCGCAAAACTCTTACTCTCGTAACGTAAGAGAGCTGTTCCGTTTTGTTAAAACAAAAATTGGTGCCAACTTATTCTGCGGTAAAGTTTACTCGATTTCAACGTTTCCACTTTGGCAATGATAAATTTGCGGCAGCGTATAGAGTTTTTCCAGTATAACAACTTTTTTGTGTTCCGCGAAATTCAGGTGACAAAACAGAAAACACTCTGTAGCTTAACTTTCATATTGTAGCTATTCAACAGAAAAATACATGTACAATATTCAAATAAATATAATTGTTATCAATGTATTAGAAAATTATTGAACTTAATAAGTTTTTTTTTTTGCAATTCTTAAGAAATTAGACTACTAAAATATAGAACTGTATTTATATTTCATCAGTTCACTGTAAGCTTTCAAACGTTTTAGATTCAAAATTATAAGAATTGCAAAAATTCAGTAAAGTGTTTATAATTTAAAAAAAAAAACGGTTTGTTATTTATTATTTTATTAAATTTTGATTAAATTAATTTGTGATTCAATATTTTTGTTGTACATAATCGAGAAGTGTCCATGTCCATCTTGTATCCAAAGCTATCCAATCCAAGTTTGTTTAAAATCTTTTGATCAATTATTTTAATTAAAAAAATACCATAAGTTTGCAATTACATTTTGTTTACAAAACTGACAAGTAAAATTATGAGAAAAAAAAAACAGATTTTAAATATAAATTCTTGCAAGCACTTGACTTGAAATGTTGAAATTATTTCATCATTCAGTAATTTTTAAATGTGTGAAATTTCTTTAAATGAGGCTATTTTTATACCCAAAGAAAAAAAAACCAGAACCTTTTAAAACGAGTTTTTATTTGAAATATAAGATTAAGATAACCAATAAAATGTATCAGGATTCGTCACATTAACAATTGTATTGCAAAAAAAAAGTTAATTTATGTTTTGCAGACAAATTCGTGGAAAGAAACATAAAAAAAGTCAAAATTCATTAGTTTTTATGGTTCTTGAAAATCATGATTTTTTAAGTGAATTTCTTAAGGTGGATTTACACTGCCTGTAAAATTAAATTGTTTTATACTGAATCTAGTAAGGCTTGATAATTAATTATATTTTACACACAAATAGTTTGCAATTTAATATGAAATTTGACATAATGTCAAAAATATCACTTTATTAATTGTTGGTTGGTTGGTTGGTTTGAGAAGGGGGAATGGAAGCGGCCAAACCACGTACCTAGACCGTACGATCCGTTGTACCCCCTTACGAAACGTTGACTATTAATTGTTACTTTCCAGTAATTGATTTTCTTAACAGAAAGTATTGGATCATCACAAGATGATCATTGATCATTCATCATCACATTTGCTATTCTTTTCATACTTTATTTAATTGTCGGTATAAGAAATGGTTCAAAAAGGTCAAAATTTCTGCTTGTTGTTATGCATATAAATTCAAAACTTTATGACAGCCGAAAATTTATTTTAAGATTTATACGAAAGTAATAAATATTTTTAGTATAAATAGAAACATTTCGTTGCTATCTATAAATCTTATAAACAACAAAAATAATTTAAATTTAGAATTTTAATTATTTAAAAAAACATTTATATCCGGCGCATATGTTTTATTGAAATTAAAAGAAACAATTATAAATTATATAATAAAAACATTTCATAAATAATTATTTTAATGATTAAATATCTTGTTACTCATGAATTTCAAATCCATATTTCTGCAATTAATTCTAAAGAAAATATGTAATTAACTGGAAATTTGCAAATCTAGAACACTAAGTGATTTATATAATTATTATAGAAATAATATTAGTTGATTTGAGAATTACAATTATACAATTATCACTCAAGTTTCATTCTCGGTTTCTAATTTTGTAAAATGGAATTTCCAAAAAAAAAAAAAACTCTTGACCCTTAAATATTAATTCTAATTGACATAAGTATACTTATAGGCGATCATTTTCAATTAATAATTTAGGCGTTCCGTAAATATAGACTGATCATACAACCACTTCTCCCGAGCCTGCCGATATTTGGTATATTAAGAACTGTTGTGTATTTTTAGGTTAGGTTCATGTATTAAGTCCATTTCCATGTTACACATGCCGCATCGGCTCTTTCGACCGAGAGCTCTGATTGGTTTCCCAACCAGAACTCCTGCTTCATGCAATTCTAGTGAGAACCAAAACATTTACGTCGAACGTGCACATAGAACAAGATAAAAATAATTTATAAATTCAATTTTCATTTTTTAAGTATATCCATAGTCAATAAATTCTCATGTGTAACACTATTAATATATAAAAAAAAGTCCAGTGAAGCTCATTCACTTTAATTTGTTGCACAACATTTCTTTTCGATCTGTTAAATGTCAAAAATTCGTATATTGTAAAGGTAAAATTTGACAGTTGTATATACGATTCAATAAAAAATCCAACTGTTGATATTTTGATTTGATTTTTCATACAACACTTTTGACACATTGAACGAATTATTATATATGAAAGGGTTTTAAAGTGGGGCTTTACAAAATTCAGGCTGGGCTACATAGTTTCTATCAGTTCAGTTCTGTTTCGATTCGATTCGCTGGTTAAGTATACTGAACACATAGCTATCGATTGCAATCGATTAATTCACATATTATTTTTATTTATTTTTATACTGTCAAATTTCATTACTCTTGAGATTTCCTTCAGTTTGGTTCTTCGATTCGATTCGTTTCGATTCGACCCATGTGTCCACTCAATCCATTTCCCATACAAAATATATGAAGACGTCAAATTTGAACTTTACTGAACGAATCGAAACAGAACCGATCGAAACTATGTAGCCTAGCCTTTATTCTACCTAGCTTATCTGGATACAAGATATTTTCATTTCAATATCCAAATATACAATTTATCCATAAGCTCGGGAGAAGCAAAAAACTGAAAAACAATAAAAATATTGAAATTTATTTTTTCAAGGTTTTCATGATTGTTGTACATAAAACGCTTTCTATATTAAACTAAAATTTACAAAATTAATGATACAGAAAGAGATTTTAATCTGTCAAAATTAGATACATTTTGTATATTTTTTAATAATAGAATGTTAGTTAAGTTAGTAAATATAAAAATATAATTATTTCCTTTATTACTAATAAAATTCACAGTAAATTTTGTAAACTTATCTTAATTTTTTTTGAAGTGCCCATAAATTACTTTTAATTGAATATAATAGAATTTTTTTTAAGTGATGTTGATGAAAATATGGTTTTTAATAGAAAAATAATAGCATAACCTTTTTTTTGTAAAAAAGTCAATTGAATTTTTATTATTATATATATTTTTTATAGCACGCAGTTTTAAATTAAGACTACTAATAAAGATATCATAAAGAAATTCTTCAAATATAATTCAATAAATAATGTTTAAAATGAAAATTTCTTTTGAAATGTCCAGATAATTTTAAGTAATGTGCAAAATGTGCAAAAATTGTTTATTTAATAATAAAAAAGTTTGGCATTGGCATTTGCCGCCATAAAATTAATCAATTTTTGTATGTGATGATGACAGAGAAATTGGAGGGAGAATTTGTTTATATAGTAAAAATATTTGTATATTTATTCAACAAATCAGTTGATAATAGAATTTTAGCATATGTAGAAATTTTGCTAAATAAATACCGAGAATTGAGAGCTATAAATTTTAGTGCAGTAAGACAGAAAGCAATTTACATATATACAAATATCGCAGCTTTTGTTAATTTAGCGACTATAGAATTGGAGTCTAATCGCTAATGCAACAATTTATATTAGTGAAATTTCAGTTTAACTTTATATAGATTTAGAAGTGGTGTAGTTGTAGTTGAGCAGATTAAAAATTTGAGAGATTATTATATAGAATTAAGTATTTAGATAGAGGATAGGAATTAGGAATTTAAAATGAACTAAAGAGATATTTTATACAAGAGAGTACAATGAACGGCCTGTAACTTAAATTGATACACTGTTTTGTATTAAATTACTAATTTTTATAGATAGTTCATTCATTGTTATAGTTGCACGACAAAGTTAATTTTTTTGTAAGATTAGATGAGAATGTTATCCAGTCCGTATCTAAAATATCATAAACTTTGAAGTTGTCAGGAACAATTAGTCCCTTAAACTTCAATAATATGGATTTTCATATGTCGTATGTCTGAAATTGCTAAGTAGATAATGATTCATGGACCATTTTTTCGCTGTGTATTGAAATATGAACCTCCAAAATATGATATGCCAATTGAAAGTAAAGTATACGTATTAGTAAATAGACCTACAGTTAATAGACCTGTTCTAATTAGTGGCTTCACTGAACCTGTGAATTTAGAATTTAAAAATACTACTTTGAAGTCTGTAATGATCTAAATTCTAAATTACTATAATCACTAATTAGAAATTAGAATTTATCTGCTGAAGTTTAGTAATATGGCCATTTTTTTTAGCTATGTCTTGAAAAATTGATACTCTATCAGCTGCGGTTATTAAAAATTTGATTCGATCAGTAGAAGTCAGTAGCATTATCTTATTGAATTCAGTAATATAAAGGCATTATAATTTTTATTAGAAATTTGAATTAGTTCACCTAAGGTTCAGTAGGCCTGCTTAAATAAGTGGGTACAGTAGACCTGATTAGAAATATTGCTTTGAGGATCAGTAAGAGATTTATTTTTAACTAAATCTGAAATTGCTAATTAGAAATTAGAATTAGTCCACTAAAGTTCAGTAATTTGGGCCTATTCTAATCCACTGATGAGCAAAATTACTTATTAGCTAACTTTTTAAATTCAGTAATATAGAAGTGCCATTATTCTAGATCTAGACTGCTAACATTAGAACTTCTATCAACATATACTAAAAATCATAATTCTATTTTGTTAACTTTATTTAAACTGTGTGGTTCATATACTTTCAGAATGTGTGGTATGGGTCATAATTAACATTATGTAGAGACGATGGTAAAATGATATGTTTTGAAGCATAGCTAACTAACTGTTGAATGAAATTACTATACTACAATTTTATTTTGACTGTGTGCTGAGTCATATTTGAAAAATTTAAATTATATTTACTTAACATACGAGGGCTGATTGATAATTACGTGGACTGACACAGAAGACACAGTTTTTTTCAGTTTTTTTTTTTTTATTTTTCAACGTAGTCACCTTTTAGGACGATACACTTAGTTAGACGATGTTCCAGTTTTTTGATGCCTTCCAAAAAATATGATTTCTCCAACCCTTCAAAATAGCCATTTGTTTCGTCGATGACCTCAGCATTTGACCCAAATCTCTTTCCTGCAAGCCATTTTTTCATATTTGGAAACAGGAAGAAGTCAGAAGGGGCCAAATCTGGAGAATATGGTGGATGAAGAACCAATTCATATCTCAATTCTAATAATTTTGCTGTTGCAATTCCTGATTTGTGAACTGGTGCATTGTCTTGATGAAAAAGAACTTTTTTCTTTGCTAAATGTGGTCGTTTTATTATAATCTCTTCATTCAAACGATCCAATAATGTTGCATAATATTGTCCTGTGATTGTTTTTCCTTTTTGTAAATAATCGACATGGATTATACCATGAGCATCCCAAAAACCAGTGGCCATAATCTTGCCAACTGATGGAACTGTTTTTGCCTTCTTTGGACTGTTTTTGCCTTCTTTGGACTGTTTTTGCCTTCTTTCACCTGTAGAAATCCACTGTTTTGATTGTTCTTTTGTCTCTGGTGTGTAGTAGTGTATCCATGTTTCATCAACGGTTATGAATCGACGCCAAAAATCGTTGTAATAACTCCAAAACTTGCTTTGATGTTGTCACACGATTGCGTTTTTGATCAATTGTAAGCAAACGCGGCACCCATCTTGCAGATACCTTTTTCATATCCAAATATTGATGTAAAATATTAAAAACACGTTCCGATGAGATGTTCACGATGTCAACAATTTCCCGCAATTTCACTCTTCGGTCATCTAGTACGACATCATGGATTTTATCGACCATTTCTGGAGTAGTCACTTCATTTGGACGCCCAGAACGTTGTTCATCAATTGTGCTGGTACGGCCACTTTTAAACTCAGCAAACCACTTGCAAACCATTGATTTCGAAGGTGCAGATTCACCATAATATTTATCCAACTTTTCTTTAGTTTCCTTTGCTGTTTTCTGCCTCAAAAAATAATGTTTTATCAACACACGAAATTCGTTTTTATCCATTTTTAAAAATTCACTGAGATTGACTTACTTAAATGACTGTTACATGGAAAGTATACAAGATATCGACTTTAAATTTTATATATAGCCTAGTAAATGATTTTAGAGGTAAAAAATACTTACTTTATACCTGTGCATTACCTGAATCACAGGTAGTCCACGTAATTATCAATCAGCCCTCGTATGTTTATAAAATATATAGAATTCCCCCACAGATTGAAATTTATTTAGATCTACTCTCGTATTTCAGTTGTTAACTAAAACTACACATAATCTGGTATCATATTCTATAATTACATATATTTACAATTATTATTTTTATGTGAATGAAAAACGTGTAAAGTTTTTAATTAGGGATTTTAATGAAAAGGTGTTTATTTAGTGTTAAATTGTTCACAATTTCCTAAAACAAGAAAGTTCATATACGAACTTCAGTTTAGCTAAAAATTTAGCTGGTGGAAAAATTATTGGTTGTACATATTAATTCTGTAGAACGTAATATAATAAATAAAAATAATAATTTCTATGTCCCGAATTAATTTAATTAAAAAAAATTTCAAAGTTTTTTAATATTATACAAATAAACATAAATTTTCACATAAATTTTATATTTTTCATATAATACTAACTAAATATAGCTAAAGAAAATATGGATTTAAGTGACGCTGAAATGGGTATGATCATGACAACATGGCAAACACCAATGGGTAATCCAGAAGAATCTGGTAAAGTAATATTATCAACATTTTTTCAAAAACATCCAGTACATTTAAAATATTTTGATACATTCCAAGGAAAAGAATTACCAGAAATTGCGGTAAGTTGAAATAAAATATTAATTTGTTTGACATGTACAGTGTTGCCATTTAGGAATATTTTCCGGCTAGTATAATAAAGATATTTTTTTATGTCATTTATTTTCGGGAAAGAATTCCGTTGTCGTCAACGTCATAAAAAAAAACTTTTACGATTAACAGTACGAAATCTTTGGAGATTCGATAAAAATCCAAAATTGGAAATCCCAAACGTTCAAAATTTCGATAAGTTTGATATATGTTACTGTTTCGAAAAGTTTGATGAGACAAGTACAAAATGCCATGTCTTTTTACAATTTTTTAAAATCGGTTGAAATTTTGAAATTGTCATAATTTTGAAACTGTCATAATTGTTTAAAAAACACTAATCTGGATATGGAATGCAAGTCTCTCCTAATTTTACTCTCTAATTCGGTAGTTAGTTTCAACGCAAGTTACGCAGATGCAACAATTAGGATATGAGTTAACAATACCGTAGTCGGTAATCTCAAAATTTCGTTTATTGCTCCGACTAGATTTATTGTAAAAAAATTTGTTTCACCATAAATTTGTCTGTCAACTTTGGTCTTGTCAAATTTAGTTGTCAACGTTGGTTGGAAATTGAAATTATCGAATGTCTGCGTAGCGTTGTAAATGTTCGCGTTGAATCTAACATTTTATATTGATTGAATATTTTTTACGATGCACTTTGCATCGCGACTGTTTAACTTGGGTTGAAACTAACTGAGATACTTATAATAGCCCGAGCAGAATCAACGCAGAATACATAAGAATACATAAGGAGCTGCGTATTCCTTATGTATTCAACGTAAGAAAAAATATTTATCGAGCACAATCAAAAGTAGTTTTGCTGCGATGAAATTTTTCTACGTAACAATATACACTTACAACATTTTTTTACTTGATGTTAGTTAAAGTGACATTTACCAGCGTTGCTTACGGAAAAAGTTAAAATGAGGCTGCGTTTGTTATAATCGGTTTCATATATTTTCTTACATTTTAACTTTTTTGACATTTCTTATGTAAGCTGCTTTATGTATTCTGCGTTGATTCTACTCGGGCTATAAAGCAAATTGTAATGTAAAGGCTAAGATTATTGTCATCAGTGGCGTGCTGTCATATGTGCAAGGGGTACTTGGCACATGTTATGCTTTATTTATTACATCATATATATATATATATATACAAAACTATATCATGGGTCCTGTTTTTTATAATTTTCAATATACCAAAACGTCGTCTACTCAACTGAAGTTAACCAAATAATTTACATATAACCAAATTATAATATTAACACTTGCATAATATTAACAAACCTTGTCTGACAAATCTTGTGACTCAGACAAAACATTTACAATATGTCGTCGCACTGTACGTGTTAAAACTATTTCTTATAAAATTTAATTTTAAATTTTATTTAATTTTTTTATTTTTTCCAAATAAAGGTTGATCCAAAATTCAAAATTCATGCTGGACGTGTTGTTAGAACTTTTGATAATCTTGTAAAATCAGCTGTAGATAAAGGTGTTGATGGTGCACTGGCGAAAGAAACATGGATTAGATTAGCTAATTCACATTCAAAACGACATATCGCAAAAGAAGCCTTTAGTGTATGTAATAATAATTAATAATAAATTATTAAAAATTTTCAAAATTCTTTACATACATTTATAATTAATTTAATGGAAATTCTTATTCAATATATATAAATTTTTGTAGGATTTAAAAAATGTCATGGCAGCTGTTTTAACTGAAGTTTGTCAATTAGATGAAATGCAACAAACTGCATGGAATAAATTATTGAATTACGTATTTGGAATAATGATTGAAAAATTAGCAAGTCAAGAATAATAATTTGAAAATTTATACACCAATTTTAAATTTTTCATTTTTGTTTTTTTTTTGTTAATTTATGCTCACAAAAAAAAAATATTGGTTTTTTTGAATAATATCAAATTTATAAGCATAATTATAAAAATAAAAAAAAAAAGCGAAAGCACTAAATTCTCATCACGTATAAAGGCAAGCACCATAAAGTATTTTATCTGATGTAAAGCAAAAACTAACCAATTTTTAAGCAAAACTAATTAATTATTAAGAAATTTTAATGGATGAAATTTATTTGTCAGTATAAAAATTATAATAATCAAAGCATAAAAAAAAAAATTTCTTATTATTTTGAAATAAATACAAAATGGTATAAATACTTAATTTTAAATAGGAATTTATTGATTTTATTTTAATAAAAAAAAAATTATAAAATATTTAAAATTTAACCTCAAATAATGAAAACTGAAAAAAAAAATGGAAATTTTATGCAGTCTATATAATTAAAATTGTTATCAGAAATCCCAGAATTTTTAATTTTAATATTTTTATAATTCTAATTTACAAGGTAAAATACAAATGTCAATAAAATTTTAAATTTTTAAAGTTCGACTGCAATTAAGATTGAAATTGAAGTAGAGTGTTCTATATATCTGTATAATAATGTAAATCGGTAATTGCCAGAGTAATATCAAGAAAAATAATTCATGAAATAAACGTTTTCCGATCTTGTAACGAAAAATTATTAAATTAGTATCAGCTTTTATCAAATACATCTGATTTCGGCATTATTTATACTTTAACATTTAACGAAAACTTGAGGTAACAACATTCAGAAGGCCGTTGTAACAAAAATTAAATCATACCTCTATCTACAAGAAGTAAATTGAGTACTGTTTTATGATGAACAAAACATCTTCTGTAGTATGTCAGTAGATTGATTTATGTATCGTGCAGTAGGATGGTTTTATTGAAAACTATCAAGGTTTTAGTTAGTCTAATTCCTCCTGCCTCTATCAGTGTATTCATAAAGTAGCACTCCAATTTCTTTAATTGATCTTATCAACAGACTTGACTTACATAACGAGTAAGAAAGAAAGAAAGAGGCAATTTAAACAAGGAATAAAAATGGTGGCATACGCATGTACATTTCTTTTACGTAATATTTTAAGGTTTCGAGCTGCAGTTCAATATTCATAATTTATCATATCACTGTTCTATGTTTAAAATTGGCAATGTAATCAAAATAGAGCTAACAATAAATCTAACTCACCCATTTCAGTTAAAAGAAGTTACATTAATTCCAGTGTGACGGTATTGAAACTATTTCATTTTTGGTGAATCTTTTTGCTGAAATGATATTTTTCGAATTCTATTTGTCTGAAATCAATTCCACCAAAATAAAATAACTTTCGTTTGTCCAGTTCCATTCTCAACAACGTTAATAAAATATCCTTTTTATAGACTATATAAAGGATTATAAATTCGTTACTCTCAATAGCACAATGATCATAAATTTAAAAGATGAATTTAAATGAATTACATATTAATTTTTAACGAGTATATAATGTGACAAAATGTGACAACATTATTTAAAAACATGCTGAAACACAAAATTATGAATAAATAATTGGATAAACTTACACAGTCGAATTACTTACAAAAGTAATTTAAAAAATTACGATTTTTTGAATTAATAAAGGGGGATTTACATATGCTCGTCGCGACTACCTGCGACATGCATAGCTGACGCAAATATTTTAATAAATGATTTACATTTATGTGATGATTATTAAATGCTGTATTTAAGGTAAGGATAAAAGAATTGGTTATTAAAATATAGAAAATAATTTAAATAAATAATTAAATTAAGTAAACTGCAAACTCTTCATCATAATCTAAAATTTCATAAATAAATCTTTGCTCACATGACCAAATGGTTATGAATATGTGAATGCGAATGCGACGAAAAAGTTGTAGTTCGCTCCAGCTCTCTACCGGTGACTAAAGTCTGCCACAATTTTACTTTCAGAATGGTTAAAATGCTTTTTTTTTGCCGCGTCAAGAAAATGACATACAATATAAATTCACATTAAATATTGTCATATAATTTGTGGCGACAGACCGAATCTGAATCTTTTTTCCGATATATCGTTTGCCATATCAAATGAAATTTCTAATTATATAAATACAATTTAATATTGAAAATTTCAGAAATCCTATTTTATTTTTAGATACAAAAAGTAATTTACTTTTCTATATTTGATCTTATCCATTCATATTAGAAATTTATATTTAGATTTTAGATTATACAAATATTTTCAAACGTAAATTCAAAATTTTTAATTTACGACTCAAACATATATTAAATACAGTAGAATCGCGATTTGACATAATATTGATTGTCATATTGACAGATTATAAAATATTTAGGTGATTCAATTTATTACTATTCAGCTAAGCTAAGCAATAAATTAAGTACATAATCGTTATCAGAAAGTTTGAAAACTTTCAAATGCCAAAACTTTGTCAAAAGATGTCATAAGTGATAAATAAATTAATTAATCCGAATTTCTTCCATTACAACTTGTTGGTTTGTTTAATGATGATGATATTAAAGTTTCCATGTAAAAGAAAGTGATTTGGAAGATGCATGTCCAAATCATAACACGACGTTCAAATCATAACCACTGATTTACCTGGCTTTCTTTATGAAATGCTATCAAGTTGGCCGATATAATGCTTCCTACCTTACTCCAAATTTCTATGTTTATCTATGTTGTTAATGTGGTAAGAATTACGTCAGGGAGATGAGTCGAATAAGATGATCAGAATCAGTTTCCGTGAGATTCCAGCGTGTGACACTACTGAATGAAACTGCTACATTCAAATTTTTCATATTGCTAAGCTCGTGAAGATCTCGTTAGTTAGTTTTGTTAATATGCTTATTATAGAGTCTCGTTCAGGTCAACAGCGACTAATTTCGCTGTTCAGGTCAATTTTTTCAAAGAGTTTCATTATATCGAGCATTTACTATTAAATATAATCTTAATCATATAGAAAATTGCGATGCTGCAATATAATAAATCCGACTATAAGATATTTTGTCATTTTGTACTGATTTTATTAATAGATTCAATATTGTAAATCCAATTTTTTTTTACTTCAAATTCAGATTGATATATGACTGACATTGATTAAGGATATCATTAAGATAAATTTATCATACATTTTTAATGGACTGACTGTTCAAATATTTACAATGTTCAAATATTTACTAAATGTAAATGAAAATGAACATAATTTCAAGCGTTATTAGTATATTAAAAAAAATGGAATTACGACGTTCGTACCCTCTCAAAGTTCAATTTAAATTTGAAATATATGTAATGTAATTTTTCAGTAATAATAATAAAATGGTAATATCGTTAAAAAAAATCTTATATTTTACAAAATATTTTTGTTTATCTTGTAGCTTACAAAAAAATCATACGATAAAATCAAATTAAGTAAATTTGGTTTCATGCTTTTTTACGCAATTACAAAACACAAAAAGTTTAACTTACATAAAATATTTCGTATTTCTTGTTCTCCTTATTAACATTTTGAAAATTATGAAAATTTGTTATGAAAATTTGTAGAAAAAATGTTTATTTTAAAATTATCCAAAATTTATGAAAATAAAAACTTTTTCCCGCTCAACAAAAAAAAAAAGCAAGTTTGTAACCTAGGGGTAATTGAAAACTTTGATTTCCAGAGTTTTTACAATAAATTTCTGGAATGAATGTACAAAATTTCAGATATGAATTTACCGAACTCAAATTTTAAAGGCACCAGGATCTTCAAAGCTATAGTAGAACGTAAGTTATTAGGTTTGTATATTAGGCAACTTCACTGTTGGAAATACTATTATCGTGTTATAGCAATTCATTATGCAAACTCTTTAGACAAAGCTATAGTAATTCATCGTGGGGTATAACGGCCCAATAGGCTCAAGTGCGCGAGGGACTTTGATTCCTTCACCGCTTGCAAACCAATTCATCGTAAGCGATTTAACTGCGACATTTTTCAGAGCCACCGACTAGTCGCACATAAGTTACCAATGTAATTCATCGTGGTATCAATTAATCGCAAGCAATTTATATGTAGCTATTCAACAATTCAACACCGATAAATTTAGAAATCACCGACTAGTCGCACGTAACTACCACCTAGATTTCTATTTTTTCCATTTCCACTATCAGAAACGCAATTCATCGTGATAGAAATTCATCGCAAGCAATTTATAGCTATATAATAATTTATCGAAAGCAATTCAACGCCATATCATATCAAATAATCGCGATGCATGACTGTCGAAATTAATAATTATAATGAAAGGCTCCATTCAATTCATCGCGATATGAATTGATTGCAAACAATTTTTCGGTTCGGTGATAAATTCAACTGATTTTTGTACTTTTCTATCTCGTCACAAAGGATTTGAATTACCAATGCTTAATGCGAGATTTCCTTTTTTTTATATAAATTCTTTTTTAAATTCTTCTAAATTAAATATTTTAAACATTTATTTAGCTTCCTTTAAATCCTTTATTCATTCCTAGTGAACATTTTTCTGTGTTCGCATTGTCCACATTTATCCGATCACCCAATTCTTTCGTATAGTTTTTTTCATCTTTTAGTTTATTAATTAATTTGAAGAATGATATGAGGTAAATAGCTTGCGATAGGCAATAGCCTGTCTGTAATTTGAATATTTCCATCTAATCTTTCCATCACAATACTCATAAAGTCTTGTAAACTTTTTTAACATAAAATTATCTTTTCATTTATAAAATTAAATGTTATGATTATGATTTCTTCAATATATGTTTATAAGACCAACCAAATACAAAAAAAAATAACAAAAATATTTGTATTTTCAGAGATATTGTAATTAAGGTAAAGCCATCACATATTTAGAAAATAATATGAACACAAAAATGAAAAAAACAAAAAAATCCTTTAATTTCAGGATACATTTACACAAATATATGGAGCGAAAATTATGTAAAAAGTTTTCATTAAATTTGATTAGTCGAAATTATAATAATGATAATAATTAAAAAGGCTGTCATATATAAACAGAAATTGCTTTTATTACAAATAAGGATTATGAATATATTCAAGTAATTATAAAGGATATATAAGAAAATGTTTAAATCGGATATTACGAGTACATATGACTAAATTAATATTTCTAAAATTCCATTAAAGCCAGAGGTAACTGAACTATAAAATGGTTTCTGATTCTATAACAGAAAATAATAAGAAATAATGACTGCAATGTTTGTAAATTGATGTAATTTAAAGATGTAAATTAATATTTAATATGCCATTACTCCTCAATCCAATATAAAAGATTTAGAAAATGTTTCTTTCTTGAAAACCTCCAAGACGCTGCTAAACTGACGCAGACTGGAGGGTAAAATGAGCTCATTAATATGAGGCCTATTTGCATGAGAGTCTCAAAGTTCCTACTTATTTCAAACTAACCAACCAAGATTTAAATTGAATCTATAAAGAATAAATGAGGAAATTCAGTCAGTCATTTATTACCTTAACGAATTAAACTATCAATAAACCGAGTCTACAAAAACCGTACATTTTTGTAACGAATCGAAATCGGTCTAAGATAACCTCACCCTTGGTACGGTTCACGAGAATATGTGGTAGCGAATTGAAGATAAAGCTATTCTTGGAGTTCTGGAAAATCTGTCTGGGCTTCGCAGTTTGAGTAAACAAATTAATTAGCCCTTTATAAGAAAATTGTCCTCTATTAGCTATGTTCAAACATAAAATTAGTTCCCATATTTCCGGATCTTCTGGCTCAATATGATTTGGTTCATTAGATTGAGACAATAACTCTTAATTATTTCGTTTATGTATATGAAACTTCGGCTTTTCGTTTTATATGAAAGCATTTTCTGATATACATAAATTTAGAAATGTCAGATTACATTGACGGGTAGAATCTATATTCTTTCAAATACTTGTAAAATGAAACGAATCATTTTTCTCACCAATCGGTGCTTATATAACTTAAGTACTTAAGTATAAGAGATGAGATAGGGTCTTTCAAGAGGAAAATTCTTCCTTGCATCAGCATTAAAGAGACTTGGGGAATTCGCTATAAGTGCCTGATCGCTACCTAGGATACATCATGCGAATGAAAGATACAGCTCCAGCCAAAATAAACTTTGAATCAAAAGTTTATCGCAAAAGAGGGAGCCTAAATTGCCAATGAAAGAATTGTGTGGAAACATAGCTGGAAACTGAAGATTTGTTGCGCAGAACAGAGTCCTCTGTAAACTAAAACTTTAGTGCCGAGTAATTAAGTATATAAACAGATGTACAAAGTAAAAATCCAAACCATTTAGTACTAATACAAACATACCTAAAAAGCTAAAATGAATAATAATTTATTAAGAATTTTAATTGGTAATAATTTAATTTGTAACTAATTTAGTTATGGTTTTCTAAGAATTCAAAATGTTTATGACAACTTTTAAAGATACATTTTAAAGTAAAACTTAAGCATTTCCCTTAAATTCGGAACTAATATTCTGATCTTATATTTTGGTATTATAATTAAATCTAATAAAAAACACTTACATAGAATATAGAATGTTTCGAAAAAACTGAATTTCATTAGATTAAATTCAATATAATTTACCTGAAAATAAAATATAATATTAATTCCAAAAAATACTTCAAATGTGTAACAGAAAATATTACCTTAATTTTTACCATTTTATATCCTGAATTTGTCCTTTTAGTTTCAATTTCTTTTATACATTAAAATTTAATATCCTGAAAATGAGAATATATTGATGAAAAATTAAAGACACGCACTTGTTGAAGAAAATCATATAGTATATAAAAATAGTTAAAAAATATAACAGATTTTTATCCAATGAACTGCCATTATCCAATTGACTGATATTAATATATATCAATCAATATCATATAATTCCCATAAATAAATTTTACAATGAACATTGTTAACCCTTTGAGCATATTTTGTTACAAAATAAATTTATATATAAACGAACAATTTCAATATTTCAATGACAATCAATCAACCAAAATCATTTTTTTTCATCCTTGAATGGCTTCCAAAACGTAAAATCAATTCAAAAATAAAAATGAATAAATAAAATATAAATAAAAATCCTCTTAATCCAACAATTTTCCTTTTTTTTTTTGGGGATGTGGACATGATCCAAAACGAATTTCAATCAATATTGATTTTGGTCATCAAAAAGTAATATAAAATTATTGAACAGTGTGCAATAGTTTTATATTAATGGGCTATCTTAATTGGTGCAAATGTTGAATATAATGCTTCCAGTGAAGTTAAAACTGCCGCCATTTTATTCCATTTTTTATTAACTTTTTAATTTGAGGTCTTACATAATTTTGCTGCACCAATTATTGGCAATGTAGCATCCCTAGTGGCAAATACTTTTATTTTCATATTAATTTATTTTTTATTACTCTTTCTTAATCAATTTTGCATAAATTTATCATATTCACGAACAACGCTATCTAGCGGGAGTTTTTTCAATTTCCGTATTGAACAGTAAAGTTCAAATTTGACGTCTTCATATATATTGTATAACACGAATCAAATCGAAAAAGTTTGGAATGATTGAAGTTTTAAACGAATCCAAAAAGAAGTAAATGTCAAAAGAAAAATGACAAAAAAAAAACTTCGAACTGTCAAATATAATCGATTGTAATTAATAACTATGTGTTTAGTCTATTTAACAAAATGTCAACATGAAACTCAGCTACAATGTAATCAATGGATCAGTTCAGTTTCGAACCATTCGTAACGTATTTTAGTTTCGAATCGATTCGAAACTGAACTAATCGATTAATTACATTGTAGCTGAAGTTTCATGTTGACAATTTGTTGGTTAGGTAGTTTATGTGCCGGGTCCAGACCCGATCAACATGACGACTACCACAATTAGAGCGTTAGCACCAATTTAAGATGCAGCTCGTAACTTCAAAAACCGTTTACATTTATTATATTAAATATCGATTTCAAAAAGATGACAGACAGACGGATAAATGGACAAACATCAATAAATTAACTAAAAGTATTTTATATTATTTTTATTTCTCAAAAAAAAAAACCCCCATTAAAAAAGCCTTAAATATATTTGGATAACCTGATGACAATTCAATCAGGTAAAATTAATTCCATTAAACTTTTACGAAAAATTTAGGACCGTTTTTATGTTTTTAAGGTTCAACGCCTTTAAGACAACTTAAATGATTAAATCAAGTATATTTTAAAAGGATATCTATATTATCCTTTTAAACATACTTAAATATGCCAATGTCCATAAGTATTTTTTTTTTTAAAGATTTATAAATTTTATTTTAATTTATTATTATAGAAATTTTGCTGTTGTTTTGTCTATAAAATAAATTATAAATGAAAATGGAAAATTTTTCTTATATTATGTATAAATCATAAATAAATCTTTCTTTATTTAAAAAGAAAATCCCATAAAATGATTTTTTTTTAAAGAAAATTGATGAAATTTTTTTGTCAAAACGACAAATAAAAGATTTATGCAACCAGACGTAAATATTTATTTTGAATGGCTTTTATGATAAATGATACCTTATTTATATGTCTGACTGTCAGAGAGGTATAAAGAATCCATGAATTTTGTGTCCCTACAACTTAACAGATAAATTAATTTCGTGTTTCAATGATGATGAATTGTATAAATTAAATATTATAATCATTTTCTGACAGGTTAATTACCACTGACTTTAATGTTGTAATTAACCTTAATATTTTTAAAATATGAAAAGATTCTGGTAATTATATTTATTTTTATAAAAACATAAAAATCCCACACAATTTTAATAAATGACGAAATATAAAATAACGTTTCACATCGTTACTTTTTGTTAGCTTTACACTTCCGGGTGGTATCATTAAATTTTTGTGGGGATTTACATATTTTAAATTGTAACTTTTCTTTAAATATATTTACGAAGAGATGAATGAATATGAAATTTCAATAAAATTTGTTAGGTAAGGGCATTAAGATTTAGTCCCCCAAAACACGGCAGATCTATCCATTGTAGCTCCTTCGTTGAGTTCTTTACACTGCTGTCGAAATTCGTAACAAACTATTCAAACATTCTGTATTTTGTAATAAAGAATTTGCGTTCTTTCAAAAAAGGTAATTCCGCAACTGTCAAGTATTAGGCTGTCACTATAGCACATTTGTCTCATCGACACATATCACTCTTGAAGATACCATTAAAACATTTTGCTAATTATCTATTGGAACTTGTAATTCAATCATTTCTTATAAGCAATCGTAAATAAATTTAGGTGGTTCTATAAAGGTCTCCCTCTCCTATAATTTTTATTGTTGTTCAGAGCCTGAGTAAAATTGGTTAAGATGAGTAAACCATTCTGCCACAGGAACAATTCAAACAGTATTTACAGTCATTAAGCATAAAACTATCTGGGGGAATAATTTTTGGGGTGATCTGTAGTCATAAACCGTGGTACGAACATTTACAAACACTTCAAAATGAACGTAACCAATAATTTATATTGATTTTATTGCTGATATAATGATATTTATTATGTCAATCTGATTTAAGTATTGAACTGTTTTGTCTTCTAATTAACAGATTCTATATTGAATGATTGAATCTTATAAATTACGTAGTATAATTAATCTAAATTAAACTCTTTATTGACGTACTAAGTCTTTAATATCAATTATCAGGTACACCTGTTCCCATCTTTATATAAATTTATTTTAGAAATATCTGATTTCTTACGAAACAAATTAATTGTTTTCAGTAACAAATGATGCTTCTAATTAGTATTAAAATATTACCAAGATTTTCTGATATACGATTTTGTATTTTAAATTCACTGTTAAAGAATAATATTTTTTCTAATTTATTTTGTAAATGGTGATTATTTTTATTTTACAAAAAATTGTAATATTTAATAAAATTGTCGTAAGAAGACAAAAATTTACTATATAAAATTTATATACTTCTAAAATAGTTGCATAATATTTACTGAAATACAGTGTACCTCCCTCCCGCGACCCGAGCTCATGTTATAATTGGAATATTTTGAAAATTTGTACATTAATAATGGAGATATCCTTGTCGCTCAGCGGTTGACGCTGCCGCAAGTAAGTACAATCCATTTTAATTTTGATTTTTGATAAATCAATTCAAATTAACTTTATTTTAAAAAATGATAAAAAATAGATGCTATTTGAAGCTGTGAAACTTATTGTTTGTATCATAAATGTCAAAACTCGACACTATGACGCTTTGATATTACTAATATCCAAGACATGCTGGACTATAAGCTTGAGAGAATAATTAATTCTAGATTAAAATATTGATTAATTAAATTTTTAGATCGCGTGTGCAGGAGTTCGTAAGGCTTTATTCGTCGTATTCGACGGATGCTATTAACTATGTTTAAAACAGCTTGAATATACAAGTTTGCAGAAGCATATTGTATATGTAACTAAATATTTCTTGAGTTCCTATGTGACTATAGTTCAATTCGTAGATCGCTGTGAAAACCCGTATATACCACGGAGCGGTTACTGATCCTCGTAGGACTTTGTTCTGGAATATTTGTATAATTATAGGGTATATTTATTTACTTTGTATAGCCCCATATTTTTGTATCCTTGATTTAGTTTTGTATTGATAACATAGAGTTGCGGCTGACTAGTCATAATAATTTTCTTGTATCTTTTGATTTTGATGTTGACAGTACAAAATTTAAAAATAACTATACGGCAGCTAAATGGCCGTTTTGACAGAACTTTGTATATTTCAAAAATATCTGAATAACAACAAAATAAACGTCAGACATTATTATACTAAATATACGTTGGTTCGGGAGAAGCACATATGAACGTATAAATTTAAAATTCTTCGGTGTTATTTTTCTATTGTAACCTTAAATAAACCTTAAATTCCTACTACTCCCAAGGGCCCAAGGCTTATAAATAGATAATTTTTTATTCAATTATCAAATACATTAAACATATAGAAACAGTATTGTAAATGTAGGACATTATAAAATAAGATTGGGTCATTAGTCTATATTTTTTGTTACATAATTTGTATTGTCATTTATTATACGATGAAATGTTGGATACATAACATAGACTGTAATATTTCAACACTCTTCAACTTCAAACAACCATTTATACTCAGAATTGGGTGACATTGATTTACTGGTGAGTTATTTTTGTAAAAAAAAAAATCTCTCTGAAAGAAAAGTCCTTAAAAATTACGTTTGTCTAGGATTATGGTAAATAAAAAAAAAATGTTTATTAATTTATTTATTAAATTTTTCTATTAAAACTTTACTGAGTGTTTAATTTCGAAAAGAAGATTTAAGGACATTCTTTATGATAAATTCTTTAAATACAATTAATTTTGTCGTGGTGGCACTGACCTAAATCCGAAAAAATAAGCTAAATCTTATATTCATATAAATATTTTGGTAAAGTTTTGTGGCATTGCGAATTATTCAAGTTATGAATTATGATAATTCCATAATTTAAAAGTTGGTAAACGAATGGCGTTAAAAGAAGTCGGTACACTGATGACACCAATATAATAATTAACTAATAGTTCTAGCTTTATTTGCCTTTCTAGCTTTATTTATAGTACCAATTCCGTCCTTCAGTACGGAAATTTTCTAACTGGAATGCTTTTAAATTCTTTTAAATTTATTAACTAGCACGTGTATAAAAGTGTAGTACGTTATGGGGAATGTATGGTATTGCTGGTGATGCACTATGTCACAAGGAATTTATGGTATTTTAATTGATTCAGTCTACTTTATTATAACGTCTTTCAACATCTTTTATTACATAATAATAAAATATGTGATAATAAAAACACGTCAAATAATAAAATTTTTACCATTTTTTATTTTTCTAATAAAGTTCAAAATTGAAGATTAAATTTTAATTTTCTTACTTAAAAGAATTATTTTTTAAAAGCTGGATATTATTTGAACCAGTGGCTAGTAAACCTTCATAAAGTTTGTTAGAATTTTAAACGACAAAAACAAATAATATTCTTCTTCTAATTTTTTTAGTTCTTCTTCGTTGGATATCCTTAATGCTCAGTAAAATATTTTAGATTAAATTTCGTATAATTGTCAAAAAATTCAGCTATTAGCTTAAGCTAGCAAATGTCACACTATTATAAATGTTATTAGCTTGTAATCTTTCTTCACGATAAAAAACAAATAAATTAATGGTTCCGAATTCACCTAAAATTCGTAGGTCTAAATTGTATCCACGAAACTTTAATAATTAGAAAGAGTAGGTCAAAAAGCTCAATTTTAGGTTTCAACCTGTTAATTTGTTGCCCAAGCAAGCATAATATCCTTCTTTATCGCCATTTTGTGTAATAATGTTTTCCCAGTTAGCAGAATTCTTTTAAACTCCGATCAGAGTGAAAAAACACTAAAGCACAGCGTCCCAGCACCGCTCATAGTGTCCTTTGTAAGTGCACTAACTTCTTTTATTATATTATTATCAAGTGTTATTGGAATTGCGTTGTTTGCGTTGTGCTTATATAATATTATAGTGAGTATTAATTGCACCGGCCCGTATTGATTAATTTCCTTTCGAATTATGGCCCTCCTACCAAAAAAAAGTCTTTTCACACTGTCGATTTAAAAAAAAAAAAAAAACAGGAAATATATTTTTTCAAGGATTTATATCCTAATTTTAACCCTAAAATTACTTTTTATAGATTACTTTTATATAGAAAAATAAACCCCAAACTTTAAAACAAAATATTAAATTTTATAATTTTTCTGTTTTTGTTATTTTGTGTCCTTAATAAAAATTTATAAAAAATTTCTTATAATCTGTTTTCTCTTTTTTTTTACTACTACAACAAGAATATTAAAGGATCTGAAAAAAAAAATAGGGAATAGATTTTTTTTTTGTTATTTTCTGTGGTGTTTTTGCTTCTGGCAATTCGATAATAAATTATTTGGGATTATAAAAATAAAATCCCAAAATAGAAGAATGTAGAAAACCACAGAGAAATGAATGTTAAAATCTTAAAGGATTTTAGAGAATATTTTTTTTTTATGTCAAATACAATTAATGAAAATTTTAATTATTGTATAAAGGTCTTCCGAAATCAATGAGAATTATTTATACGCTTTAATTATACGGCGGCTTATGTAAATGACTGTCCATCGCGTATTCCACATGATTATGCAGCGATTTTTTTCGCAGCGGATAACAATACATAAACTTTTCGAATCAAAAATGCTGCGTTTTTCTAGAGAATGTAGTCGCGGATATAAAATAATATTCAAATAAAATTAATTCAGGTAATATTAGGACCTCATATGTTCTCTTGACATTTGCTTCCGATTGGATTCGTAAAAGTTCAATCATTCTCAACTCTTGCCATTCGATTCGTTGCGAAACGTTTTCAATTGCACCTATGTAGTCCAGTTCAATCAATGGATTTTTCATAAAAAATATATGAAGATGTCAAATTTTAACTTTACTTAACGAATCGCTATTGAATTGATCGATAGATAATCGATTATAGGTCCAAGGTCCAAGCTTAATTTCTAAATATAATGAATTGTAATTCGGATATTATTTGTAATTTAATTATTCGAAGCTGTGCAATGCGATGAAAATGAATTCTCCAAATTTTGTAGAGTAAAGAAAATGTCTTTGTAAAATTCAACGGTGATCTTATATTTTAAATTAGATTGTACGCGTTGATAGGAACATTTTAAAGTTGTCGTTTCCGTACTTAAAAAATTTATGCAATTTCTTAATTTAAAATAAATAATGTTCTACTACATTTTTACCAACGTGCCAAATACGTAATACTGTTAATGTCATGTTTCACCGTTGATAATAGACATTTTTCTACCACGTAGTCACCGTCCGTCAACGTTGAGTATTATAATTGTAATTAGTTAGGTATAAAGCTGTGCATTTTACATAGGTGTCAACGTGACGATTTCAGCTTAATGGAAAATTAATAACTTAATTAAATCAGTATTTAATTAACAATCTACAATTCATTTTCCTGTCAAACTGAATGTGAGATTTATGTAAATACAATTCTGATATTTTAGGTTATGACTTATAAAATTATTAATTCTTATATAGGAAAAGCTTTCTTATTTAATTATGGATGTCACCCACAATCTAAAACATAACCACAAAATTTAATTATCCTTTTTTCCAGCAAATAAAAATTCATATTTGATTTAATCATTATTATTATTTATGCTAATTATTAATATAATTAAATTTTTCCATCAAGATAAAAAAAGAATTTATGTAAATTTACATATTTTTATTTTGACAATAAAAATGTAAATTATTCTTCATCATTAATTTAGTAAATTTTCGGTTTCTTATTATCGAAAGATTTCTTTCGCGTTTATTTAATATGTGTTAGGTAAATAAAAATATTTACCTTAATTTTCTTTAATTTTCATTATACACTGATGTGGATTTACCAAAAATGTCTTGAAGGATTTACGATTTAAGGATATACGTCAATCTATGACTGAAGAGAATTTTTTCTAAAATTTAAATTAAATAAAATGAAAATCAATGTCGGTTTTATTTTCTCTAATTTTACTCAGGTATTTTTAGGCAATTTATGTTGGATAAATTATATGGAAAATGAACTTAATAATGTCCCAATTTAGTGGAGAACAAAATAGTTCAAAAAAAGAAATGTTTTTTTCTGGATTTATTGACCACACTTCTTAGCCCTAATAAAAATGTTTGAAAAATAGTCCCAATAATTCAATTTTATTAATTCCTTATATAGTTTTAAGATAACAATCCCAATAATCGAAGATTTTATAGCATCAGTTCAAATACAGAAATAATCATAGTATCATTAACCGAATTCTTTGTCTCAAACTCAAGATAGAAATCTAACTTTGAAATTCATTTTATTCACTATAATTTCGACCATTTAAAGGTTCAATTTAATTTGAAATCAGTTATTTTAAAATCACTTACAACTGACAATTATAGTACGAATAACATTAATTGAAATAGCGCAGGCGATCATGCTTTTAAAATACGGCATACCGAGGTAAAAATGTGTTCAGAATGCGCAGACGAACGTGAGACAATTAAACACTTTTTGTGTCATTGTCAGTGCCTCATGTACCTGCGACGGAAATGGTTTGGATCTTACTACATTAACGAACTGCATGCAGGAAGTGTTTTGGATTGGAAATCAATTCTGAAATTCGGTCGAATCAGATGCCTTAGACAGTCACTGCTGCATGAAGGAGTAAAATGAACCTAACTCTGGCCTAAGTGCAATGAACAACTCATGCAAACTTATATTTCTATATTGAAAAAATAGACCCTGGGCAGTGAAAATTTCATGATTGTTTGGGATAAAATCAAAAGAGCAAATTGGCTATTGAAAAGCTATTTTTTTCAGCAATTCAAAAATATATAGATACATAGTTTAGATTAGGTTATAGTGGTTCCTGTACCTCGAAAAAACCACACTAGGTCCATATTTTGAACGAAATTTTGTAAGTCGTAGTATAGATGTATTGACATATATATATTTGCAACCAAAACAGAATGTTTACCTACTGGAAATCCCACAATAAAAAAAAAATTGATACAAAATTACTAACTAGCGAGGAAAAAATTATAATTGCGTACGATTTGAAGAAAAGGATTTCCAACTCAAAAGATTAAATATACAAATTGACAGTTTAGATTTTTCGTCGTCATCAATTTATTTAAAAAGAACATTCACGAAGAAGATTCACCATTTAAAGTAACTTGTTGTCCTTCCGAAATGGAAATATTTGACTTAATAAATTCTGTCTAAAAATAGAATTATATTTTATTTTGTACAGCGTCAAATCCTTGTAGTCAAAACAAATAATAATAATAAAAACATATTTTTTTATTCTATTTCTTTTTTTTTTTTATGTTTTATATTAATTTCCGTCACAAAAATAAAAGTTTTTATAATAATTTTCTTTATTTTTGTTGATGCTGTGTCTAATAAACAACGAAACCAAAACAAGGAAAAACAATTTTAATAATATAAAAACCATCAAAGTTAAATCCTTTTTTAAGACAATTACTTAAATATATAACAAAAATGATGAGCAACAGTTTTTATATTTAGTTTTGGTATTTCCAATTTCATAAATTTATATATTTTTGTAAATTATTTCTGGTAATTTAAGAATTTGTGGAAATTATCTACATAGCTTTAAAAGTTGTTATGAAATATTTCATTATGGAAATATTTCTGTTTAAGATCGACAAATTTATGTTCGGTAATTTTTTTACAATGGCTTGAGACTTGGGAACCTAAGGATACGCACAAATTGCAGTTACTCTGCTTATGCTGTGTGCTATTTGCTATATAAAAAATTGTTACCATATCATAGATTCAACACAGTTCATAGCATCACTTACGTGCACTAAGGCTTCTCAATGTCATCGCTGTCTATCGATTTGCTTGTAATGTTTTCACTCATCTCCTAGGTTAAATCTTCTTTCTGGGTGATCTTGGATTAACGAATAATCTTTGCTAGTTTCAATCGGTAATTTGGAAGTTTTGACAGAAAAATGACAGCTTTGATGAAAATGATAACAATTTTAAACAAAATAAATAAAGTTTTAAGCAAATGCTGAACGTTTACATTACAAACTATGAAATTTTTAATAATATTTTCCCTAAATAGCAATTTTTGACCTAAATGACGGTCAGTTTTTACCAGAGCAGAGAAAAGAGTAAATTTTTCTTCCATATACCAAAATGGTACAATTTTAGTCAAAGATGAATGGTTTATCACTAAATGAATCAGTTTCCTTCAAAACAGCTACAATTTTGACCATATTTGCCTTAAATGAAAATTTAGACCATAATATCAAAAGTTTTGATCACAAAACTGCGGGAATTCCATCTAATTTATTCTTTAGATTTTCTATGAAAATTGCGTTGTCTTTTCTTTCTTGCCGAAATTTGCGTACTGTCAATAATTACCTTTTAAATAGTAAATATTTTGGTCATTCATTTTGTGTAAAAATATATTTTATCATAATTTTCTAATTCAGTTTCCACAAAGTTACAGATTATATGACACTAATACGAAATAGATACAAAGATTTTTTTATATAACGTAATAAAATTCATAAACAAAAATTACGTTCCAAATTTGAGGTAATATAATTCAACAAATTATTTCAAACAATTTCTCTATATATAAATAAGATTTGTATTTACTTACCTTGAATTGGTGTTAGCCAGTTCAAACAACAATTTCCAAATAGTAAATTTCCCAAACTAAGAGCATTAAAGTAACCAAATTTAAATGGTTTTGCTTTCATGTGATTTCTTTATTAAGTTTTTCGAGTTGACCTAAGTCAGGTATGGTTAGATCTGAAAAGAATGATTGAAAGATAAATATAAAATTTAGTTAATTATACAAAATGAATTAAGAAAATAATTGAAGTAAACTGTCGGTCAGAATCAGAATGAAATTTATCATAATTTGTCATTTAATAATTATTATCATCTGAACTATATTTACCACAGTTAAGAGCTGATATTAAATGTAATCTAAAGTATTATAAATTTAAATTATTTTCCTATAAAAATAATAAATCTATTATTTATGTAGAAAGTGTTCTCTAGAATGACAAAACATAAAGATAAATCTATTCTTATAATCGGTTAAGTCTTTCAACAAAATTGTAGATAGAAATTCGGTAACTATAGCAATTATGAATATATGGTCAAAACAAATTTTTAGACCCAAAATTATATTTTTCTTTTCTATTGCTTTTAATACGATTTATTATCCTTTTATTTATTTACTTTTTTTTCTTTTTTGATTAAATATATATTTATAGGAACGGAATAGGATCAATAATATTTCCTTAAAATGATTTCAGAAAGGAAAAGGATTTGAATGAATAGAAAATAAGATTCACTGGATTTATTTTGTGGTATTATATTGAAATTTTATTATAAATAAATTATATTTTGTAGGAATATCTAAGAATTTTGTTGAGAAGACCAAATTGATTAAGTATCGCACTGTAATTAGATTAAAATTGGATTGAGATGTTAAAAATGTCAGAATTTAAGACAATTTGAGTGATGAAAGGTTGGTCGTTGGTTGGTTTTAAGGGAGTGGGAATTATGATACCCCGCACGTACGTGTACATTCGTTTCTAATGACACGCTGAATCATTTTCAGAGCGTGTCGACCCGTCCAACTTCTATAATGAATGAAATCATCTTGGCATAGTTTACACTCGTCTTCAAAATTTTTTTTAAAATGAAACTAACAAATTTCCTAAATCTTTCATATTGAACCGAAGGGCAATGGCACAACAAATATTTCATTATTACTCCTCCTCCATGCACCCACAACACGTTAAGGATGGAGTAAGACCTAATCTCATTGCATGCTTATTAAGAACCGTATGATTCGTGATAATTTCCGACCATCTGATGTCAGCATTTTCTTTAATATATTTCTACAGAAATGGAGATGACAAAAATAAACGTGCACTAAGGCTTCATTTGAAAAACAGATGAAATTTAGCAATATTGCATTAGCATAACTTTTGATAGTAATTTTGACCAAATATTAAAAGTTTTGAACTAATGTCGTTTGTTTTCAAAATGGCATTTGTTTTGGGTATAATGTGAAAAGTTTTGACCAAATGACAGATAAAAATATCAAATATTTCGACCAAATGACAGCTTAGAAGAAATTGATAATAGATTTAAGTAAAATAACTAAATTTTTTACCTAATGACATAACAATTTACGTATAAATAATAATTGTTTTGACCAGGATTATGAAAATTTAGACGAACTTTCGGTAAATTTGATCAAAATGATGGTAATTTTTATCATTGTATTGGTCAAATTTTCTCGAAATGTAATTTTTCAACCTAAATGATTGCTTTGGCGGAATAGCACCACTAAACAAAATAGCGTTTTCAACCAAATGGAACTAAATTTAAATAAAATGAGATATATCAACGTTTTACACAAAATGCGGTAGTAATTCTTTTCGATATAATTAGTGAATAATTGTTGTATATTCAATATCTTAATGTTAATTAAACATAAAATATAAATATGTTTTCAAAAAAAGGTTACATTTTTAAATTTTGTAAAAGGATAATTACAGGTATACCGCAATAAAAGAGTCCTTTTCCACTTTAGTTTGAAAAGCTTCTACTACGCACAATTTGAATGAGTAACTTTTAAAGTAAAATGTATAGTAAAATTGTTAAATCGTTTTTCCTTTTCAATTGACTTGAATTGACTGTGGAAAATGTATGTAATAAAAAAATCAATTTCCTTTTGTGGCCAAGTATATTTTGTAATAGCATTTTCCATATTTTCACTATTTTTATAAACAAAAATCAGTTCTACAAAAACTATAAACAAAATGTAAAAACTCTTTAACGCACAAAACAAAAATGTATGCAAAGAAAATTTCCATATTTTTCTTCAAGTTTTCCCAATTTACCCATTATCATTTGCATTACAAGGAACATTATCAAAAGGCAAGAAAAAAATTGGATAATAAAAACATTTTCTTCTTTATTTCTCAAAAACCACAAAAAGAAAGAAGTCTGTTTTTCTGATGGCATAAAGGATATAAGCGTAAAAATGAAATCCTTTTTGTGTATATAAGTGGACGGTTAAGTAAATATATATATATATATATATATATGTATATATAAAATAGGCTGCCAATTTTGGTACAATTCTTAATATCCTCTTTACGATACACCTAAAATTACCGAAATATATTTGGTTTAGACAAAATTAGAAATTTTCAATAAACTCTTTTAGGAATACTTTGACAGAACGGTTCAATTTGATATAGAAAAGTTACTTCTCATCCACATAGGGAATGACATTGAGACGATTCTGAAAGATCCGAACTTATTCTATCTTAAGTCCTAGTTACAAGACCTTACTTAATATTTTCGATTATATGGGCAATATTTCGAAATTCTCACTATCCTCATCAAAAAAATGAAGTTGAATGTACAGTGAGTGATTTTCATGATGTATAATAAATATTATTCTGAAGAAGGTCCTCATAAAACCGCATTCATTAATCTCATATCAATGAAATGATGTTAAAGTTGAACTCTATCTTTATTCCGTGTTGTCAAAATTGGCACTGCTATATGGATATACTCTTGAAGTTATAATACCTCCCAAGATTAGTCATTAAAAGGAGTACAATAAGTTTTTCAGTGGGTTGCATTGGATCCATGTCTCCGCCGTGACGAAGTCTGAATCGAGGCAGTGCTTTCCACAAAATATGTTCAGTCGATTCCTTATTATATTCGTACATTCTGCATACTTTGTTTGGAACTAGTCAAATCTTATGTAGATGTTTTTTCAGGATTCCGTGCCCAGCAAGTAACATCGTTATTGTTCGTACTCTAAATCTACTCATATTAAGAAGCTTTTTAAAATAAAATGTTTTGCAAATCTGTTACCTTGACAAGAGTTCAAGTGTTTTTGCATTTGTAACCTTATCAATTCCTTTATTTTTAATTCTACCGTGGCTGGTAGTGAGTTGGTCAATTTTAGTCAAACGTTTTTTGCTCTGATTTTGATTATCTGATTTCTGAAATTGGTATTTTTTCGAAATTTCAACTACATCACAAAAGCTTCCGTATTCTTAACACATATATAAATATTAAGCAAAAATATTTTTAGAACTTTTATTCTACCTCTCAAAAAAAAAAAAATAAAGAAAACGGAAACAACTGAATTGTTTCATTTTTATGCTTGGAGAGATAGTGTATAAATATATATTTTTGGAAGATAATCCAACGTAATTGTTTTTAAAGCAAGGATATTTAAGATAATATTATTTATATTAGAAGGAAAATTGTACCACCTGAGTTTTATTAACTTTTTTTTTATAAATATACCATAGAATTTAAGAAAATCTAGATGTAGTTATAAAAGAAATAAGATTACCATCTTATCCCCTTCCGCTTTCCCTACTTATAAGTATATCCAATTTTAGGACCAGGGAGAATTTAGAAAAATACAATTTCGTATTTATAATAAATAATTGAAGATAATCAATTTTTTAACACAGATTTTTGAAGAGTGCCAGATTTTAGGAAGTTTGAAATTCCAATATTAATATAGAAGAGAAAAGAAGAAATCATAATTTTTCGGAAATGAAATTTTATCACAAGACAAAATAAATATAGAAAATCTTTAATAAATATTTATTAGTCCACCTTTTTTTTCCTTTTGTATTATTCGAACCTCTTCGTAAATTAGAGTGTTGTTGTAAATTTATTGGTACACACTTTTCCAAATCTTAGGATCCCCTAAAAAGTTCTGGGGATCCCCTAAAGAATTAGATAAATTTTGACCATTTTCGAAAGGTTTTATTTTTTGTCTGTACGCAATACGAATAAAATAAATTACTTTTTAATACTTTATATTTCAATTTGTTTCTGTCATACCAAAACCTATGACAGAAAGTGAAACAAATTGACAGCATATGTCAACCGGAATCCATATCTGTAGACAAATTCTGATTATTCTAAGAAGATTAAAAAAAAATAGAGTCGTTAAAACTGAATTCATTCCAAACTTTGGATTTAGTTTTGTTTCCTCTTTGTACAACATTGTTTTAGACAGAACCATAATTCTTTGGTCAGATCAGATTCAGTTAACTTTGAAATTATAATCTGATGAAAAATGTTAAACTGAATGTTATTTTAAAAATATGTGTAATAAACATTTCAAGAAAATCTTAAAATAAATTGATTTTGTTAAACGAACCAAAAAATATTGTACAAATAAAATTTAATTCGAAATTTTTATATTTTTTTTTTTTTCAGGAATCTGTTTTCATGATTCCACGAATTTAAGATGGATTTGAAATTGCCTGATTTCACACCATCACAAATGATCACTGAAATATTTATGACTGACAGGAATTAGCACCTACTGTTCTCTCGAATTCCAATTTTACTTATTATTATATAGTGAGATCATAACAAATTCTTTCAGTTAATCTTAAATTTATAAGTAGCTAAAAGGCACAACTTTTCTGTTGTACCATTTTTAATTGAGTCAATTACACAGAAATCAAAACAGAAATTATATACTGGAATAATTAACCAGTGACCACTGGAACTGGTATATAAACATATAATAATGGCGGTAACTTAGTTTCAGGATTATGTTTTGTTTTTAGTCATCACGCTCAAGCATTGACGATTTTTGAATACCGACATTAGAAATATATTATAAACGATTAGGAATTAAATTGAATACTTTCTTGTATAATCAATTCTAAATCAAGAAGTGTAAATTTTAATTTTCCAACTTTTCATTATTAAATCAAAAAATTCATAAAATAAATATTTCTTTAAAAAATTTTGTATAAATTTCATTTATTGTATTCCATTTTTATTTTATTTAAATTTTAACTTTCAATTGCAGAAAATGGAATTTCAAGGTTTCCTTTTTAAGAGCTTTACAAAATTTATCAGATGAGAAGTTATAATATTGGGTACTACAAAACTTTATTTGTTTTGAAGTACATATACAGGGTAACCAGACATCATAGAACAAATATAAAAATCTGATTTTAAAATTATGAACGCATGGTACCACATAAAATGGAGCGTGCGGAAAATATTAATAAATTCTGGCTCCTTCGACTCAAACCGTAATAACCATAATGGTTGCCTGATACGAGTGAAAGGCTCCAGATAAACTGTCCATAACACTGTCAATAAGCAACGTTTTACTACTAAATATTCACGTGAACAGTAGCATAGATGAGCTTCTTTTAGATTTATCTCAATGCGTTAAGGTAAGGTAATATTCAGTCCATTTACTAGCTAGATCGTTTAACTATAAGGAGGTAAAGTTACCAAGAGATCGGAGCTAGACTCTGATATAAACTGTTTTGTGGGATTAATTTTTAACCCAAAATACCATGAATCCAATAAATATGGAAATACATTAATTTTTGAAAATCCTAGTTATTTTTTGCCTTCTTTATTCTGCTTGGGATCATAAGGCTTCAATGATAGAGGTTTCATGAATTTTTTATTGAAATTTGATCCTACGAAATTTATATATGGATTTCGAATATGTAATCAGTTTTTTTAAAAGTAATTGGAACAAAGATAATGGCTTGTCAGCAAATGGTCTAAACCTTTTTTCCCAATCTTGAAACCACAATTTTATATTGTAAATTTTCATTATTGCTGTACTTCATTTAAAGCTGGGTCAACTTAGAGCGACATTGATAATGCGATCTGTAATCATAGAATTAAAGAATTGAACAAAAATTGCTACAAATAAATTTGTACTATCGAATACGTAACTGGGGGGAAGAACACCCTGTAAATAGTTTAAGTTATACTTGACTAAAATAAAAACTAATAAAAACATCTGATATTCAAATTTACGAAATTTCGTTTTTTGCAATTTCACAAAATATTGATTGTTCTTATCATTTTAAATTCGCTTTAAATAATTACAAAAATTTCCCTTTTATTTTGATTTAATTTCCCCTCATTTCTTTTATCAATTTCATTAAACACACATACTAATTCAAATTCAGCAATCTACTCTGTTTACACACATACAAATACAAATTCTTTAAAAGCTTTTCCACAAATTTATTTTCATTTTTATATATATAAAAATTCTGGAAAATTTCTAGTCATTTCATAAAAATTCTTTAGATAACAAAAACACAAAGACAAAAATTTATTTTTCAAAAAAAATTTGGAGAAAAACTGATAAATTTCACAGGAAAATTATTATTATAATATATATATAGAAAAATTGTATAACAAAAAAAAAAAAAAAATTGATTCCCAAAGGAAAAATATTCTGTTAGCTTCAACAGTTTTCCCCGGGATTTGGATACGTCCACAAGTTTTATCTCTACAAAAATTTTCGTGGCGAATAATACAGAAAATTGTGTAAATTTTGAAATTATAATTCAAAATAATAATAAAAAAAATTTTAACAAAATTTTAATTAATTAAAAATTTAATTAAAAAAATTAAATTTTTGGAAATTAAACTGAAATATTTCAGTGCAATATAAAAAGTTAGTGAAAAACAAAATTTGGATGATATTTAATGAAAATAATAAATTGAATTTAAATAAATAAAATTTTAAAAAATTTAAAATTTTTTTTAATTAATTAAAAATTAATTTAATTAATTTAGTGTTGCAAGTGTTAAATTTAATAATAATTTTTTGGTGACTTTTCACACTATATTCCAAAACAACAAGAAAAAAGTAAGTTTTCAAATTCAATTTTAATTTGTAAAGTTGTTTTTCTTCTTTTTGTATTTGAAAATTCAATTTGAATTTTCCTATTTAATTTTCCATTTATGTAAAATATATAGAAACACATTTATCTATAGTGAAAAACCACCTGTCTATATACACATAACCCAAAAAATTTAGTATATAAAGTCGTAGTGGTTCATGCAACAGGCAGAATTCTTAATATACAGACTATCTCTGTACACTATGCTCTTAACATTTTCACAATTTGAACACTTCACATTTTACTATAAATCTAAGCCAGGTGCAATTTATATTTATTTGGAAAATTGTGTTTTCATTGTTGTTTGTTTGAAAGGAAATTTATGTAATTTTCCTATTTTTTTTTAGTTTTTTTCTTTTGTGGTATATAAGGAAAATTGGTGGAAATTAGTTTTTTGATATAGGAAAAATATTGTGTACACACACTGAATTTTAAGGATTAATTTTTACTATTTTTAGTAGTAAGTAAATTGAGAAAATTATTTAATATTTTATGTTAGTTTTGTATATAAAATAAAATTGTGTAAAAGATTTGAAAATATTTTACTTTGTAATATTAAATTTCAAAATTTAATGACCGCAGCATCTCTTGGTGTACACTGGGTTAGCTCTCGTGTTGGTTTTCGTAATTGTATTTTAAAAGTGTTTAAAATTAATAATTAAATTTTAATTATTCAAAATGTTTGTGTTTTACAAATTTATGGTCTTAATTATTCAAGGATATTTTAATATTTAATTAACTCAACCATTTTATGGAACCATAGAAATGAAGGTAACTTCATTGATTGAGTGAATGTGGAAAGTTTATTTTTTATGATTGATGCCTAGATATATTTTGAAATTGAATTCATAATTTTTGTATGATTTCATCCTAAAACAAAAATGACCCCAGAAATATTTAGGGTTGATGGAAAGTCAAGTTGGCGCCAGCTGTTTTTTTTAATTCAAATTTTAGATAGGTTGATTTATATTTAGATAGAGTATAAGAAATAATTTTGTTTTTGCTCTAAGGCTAAGCAGTCTTTTACAGGACCTACATTTTTGTGATGTGTCATTTGTAAATGGTCAAATTAGAGAGAAAAAGAATCTAATCTAAAAAGACATACTGGATTGCTTAGTCACTGCCATCTGGTATATAAATAAATATACAAGAGCAGTAATAATAGTGTGCTTTCTGTAACGCAGTAGGTTCTTGGTGTAACTCCAAAGTGAGACATTGATGTCGCTCTCAATTGAATCAGCTTTAAATGAGTACCACCATATCGGTAATAAAAATTCCATTTCGTAATTGTAATTGAGACTAATATAAATGCTGATAATAAATGTTTCACTATTAAAAGCCTTTAAAAATTCTTGGAATTAAAAAGTTTCTTCCATATAAAATTAGTAGGTCCAAATTTCAATAAAATATTATGTAACCCTATGGTCTCAAAAGGAGTGAATAAGCAAAAAAAATTAAATAACTAAATAGAACTAAAGAAGTATTCGCATTTAGTAATTAACTAAGTCTTTCCACATGTTATTTTTTTCATAAAAATAATGTTATTTTTTTCATTATTGAAAAATAATGGTAACTACAACTATTGAGTTTAGACTCCCCATAGAAGTTGATAAAAATTGTCAATTATTGACAATTAAATATAAACTAAAACTCACAACTTTAATGTAAGATTATAATTACATCATCTAATCATCAAGATCGACACGATATAATTGCTTTTACGAAAATGAAATCCATCCAGAAAAGTGATATGGAATATCGATATCATCGGTATCAATATCATTTTATATTTCATTTTATATCATTTTATATTTCTGTTTTTATCATTTTTAGAGAATAGCTAAAGCGAACTCTGAAATCTTCAAGAGTTTTTACTTGCTAACCATCAATATTATCTGTGTTTTTATTCCTTAACGTAAAAAAGAAAAGAAAAAGAAGACGTTAATTATTCGGAGCCATATTTAACCTACTTACAAAAGTTTTGAATACTGCATAAGGCCGCAGAAAATGCGTATTGAAAAAGAGGCTTGATTTAATTTAATTTATTTCATTCGCCTTATCTCATATTTGAAAGAATTTATTCCGCAAGGCAATAACTCTTCAGAGGTTTATTTCTTCTTCTTTTAATCGATATAAATTCCCTCATGAAATGCACTAATTTCACTCGAATTTTAATTAACAGTGTTTTAAAAATACGCAACTGAAGTTCAAAATATTAAAGGCCCACCGCTGTCTTTTTAGGACATCTTAAATTCTCGCGGCCTTAATTCTTAATTCAATTTTTTCCCAAAAAATTCTATATTTTAAATTTTCACTGTGTTAAGTGTTAGAAAAGTTTCAGGTCTGGTGTTTAAATTTTAAAGATAAGTGACATGACAATGTTCAACAATACAGTGATAGTTAAAATCCCCCTAAACCGTATTTAAACTGGAATATGTTTTGTCAGTAAACAAACTGATAAGAAAAAATAAAATTATATTTTTCACAATTTTATCTTTTTAGAAACATTTTTTCCTATACAATTTTACTTTATCCCCTAATTTTGGACACTAAAAACCTTTTATTTACATCGTTTTACCAACAAAAATAAAACTCATATTCTTTTTTTTTCGTCGTAGTCATTATTTTATTATCTAACATAAATCTGCGAAAAAATAATAATAAAATGATCTTTCTAATTAATTGAAACTGCCTGTATACGTAAGATAATCAAAAAAATTACTCCCCAGGTGGTACAAAATTAAATATTGTCGTTCCTCACCCATCCAAAGAACGATAATATCGATTAGATTTTATACTTTTTATAGTACAACGCGTACAAGGATAATAATTTACATTTAAAGCCAACACGGAAAAAATGTTTGACATTAGATTGACAGGTCAATCTTTATTTCAGGCATTTAGCGTTTCTATGAAATATATTTTGGGTGAGCATTTAATCTGAAATTTGGAAGCTATTAAAGTATCAGAGATCTAGGATCCGCTCCGAAACTAATAATAATTAGTTACAGGTTACAGGCTATAAATAAAACGCCAAAATAAAAATTGTTCAACCGAAACTAGTAGTTTTCGAAATGTCCTTACAACGAAATGAAATTTAAATTTCATGTAAATGCTATGTCAATGAGTTCTCTTTTCACTGACCTGACCTGACTAGTTTTTCTGTTTTAAATTTACAATTGTAATGTGAGCGCCATCGATAAGCGACAACGCTAGCTTTGAAAAATATTCAACGTTTGAAAATCAATTAAAGCAAATGGTAAGTTCGCTGTAACTGTTGAATTATAACCGTCAGCGTGAGAGTATTTCATAAACTATTTTGAAATATCTTGTCACTTTTGATTACGTTCCAATTTGGGATGCAAAAATATCAAAATATTAGTAAAGTCGTTGGTATTAATGGAAAGGAATAATACAGAAAACAATAAATTTCAATGACATATTAATTGAGGTAAATCTGTAATCTTTTACAAATTTCTTCTGTCCAGGTTTGTGTTTGGCTTGGCTTTGTATTTGCCAAGGACAAGCTAGCGCTATCGGTTTGCGCTCACATTTCGATTGGACCTTTATGGGAAATTTAAGGATTTTTTTTTTATTGAAGCATCAAACAACTTTCAATTATTTAACTTATCATTTCCTCCAAAATTAAATTATAAAATTATAAAATATATAAATTTTATCTGTCATTTGACGATTTTGACACTTTGAAGAGTAAAAGCGAGAGACAAATATGAGCGCTACTTTTTCTATGTTATATCTGGAATTCGGGAATAAAAATCAATCAAATATTTTTAGACAAATAGACTGACAATTCGACAAATGGATAGACAGATTAAAATCTTATGGGTTTAATATAGTTTAGAAAAGTTCGTATAAAAAAATAAATGTAATAAATTGTTAAAAATGTCTGCAAATGACGCCAAAAGTAAATCGGAAAGGCGAAATAAATTCTATAATAAAATTTTGTATATCATACAATCAAAATAAAAAATGATATAAATTTTTTTCTTTTTTTTGGCAATTTTTCTAATACATAAATATTATTAATGTCCGTTGTACGGATGTAAATTACGTTAAACATAAGGACGAAATTTATTTATATTTTTAGTATAAATAATATCAAAAAAATATTGTAAGATTGTGCAAAAAAAAAAAGGATATAAATATATCGTGTCAACATTAAGAATTATGACTTTTGAAGGTATACACTTGACGATCCCATCGATTTTACTATGTATGTGTGTGTGTAGGTATATAATATTATCCTGTCCGTATAAGATATTATAAAGGTAATATAATTATAATTTCATGATGATCAAAAAGGACTTCCTTTTTTTTTCTTTTGGTAATCTCATAAATCGAAGACTTTTTTGAAGTTATTTTAATCTAATTTCTCCACATATAAAATTCTTGAAAAAAAAGGAATCAAACTTTTATTACGTATATATTTTTTCTTTTGCGGAAAATTTACTGTGCGTGAGAATTGACAAGGAAAAATATATTATAAATTTAGAAATATACTTAAGTATTTCTAAAAATATTTCATTTTGTGAAAGATTATAAAGAAGGGATCGAAAATAGATAAAATATTATAACGTTATAATCTGAAATAACGTTATAGATTTTGTTTCTTCTTTTCCATTATGGCTTCATAAACTTAAAACAATGCGAGTTTTTTCATTCGTCAATAAGTTTTCTTCCAATTTTCGCGGTCAGGAGTTATAGATTACCAATTTTGTGTTCCCGGATTTTTATAATTCCCTCAAGAGTGCCTTGGTTTTTGCTAGACACACAAAAATTAATTGTTATGGTACACGTATTACGCAATAATGCTCTAAGCTGGGCTGTAATCTTATAATAGTAAAAGAATAAGTAGCAGAAAGAAGAAGAAAAGAAATAGGAAGAATTTCTAACAATTCCTAGATTTTTTTCTATTCATTGTGAGCCCTAGTGCCTTCACTACTTCTCTACGCCTTAGAGTTTCATTTATGACAATAACGTTTATTTAACTGTGACCACAATGGTTGGCCACACAACCATTTCCGAGCTGTGGCCACAGCTCCGGAAAAAAAACCAGTCATAGAGCTTTTAGAAAAACATTTCGTTATTCTGTTATATCGTTACATTATCTACGTATAAACGTTTCCCCCACTATTAAGAAAATTAATATTTAATGGCTTAATTTCTATCCAAGTACAATTGAACATGCAAAATGGACATTCATTTTAAATAAGAATTTCTTCTTTTAGCAATAACTAACCTTAATTACCTTTAAATATCATATAGCCTGATGACAAATAAATGACCTACAAACAAGATATAGACTTATTTTTTAGATAACACAGCAGAGAAAATATAACTTTGCTTTTAGTTTTCCTAAGGATATCAAAAATTTCAAAACTTTTTAAAATGGTCTTATAAAGATGTCTAATAAAGTCAATACTAATAAATAATTGACCACAACAGCATGGAAATTATAATTATAGAAACTTGATTTTTTTTTTAAAAAAAAAAACTGCGTCCATTAGAATTTATATCCCAAGGATATTTTTTTTATACATATTAAAGTATATTTAAAATTTAATGAGAACAATTATAATGATATACGCAGGAACGCAGGTAAGTTTAAATGTAAATGATTAATAATTATTGAGTATAAAATTTGAAAAAATACAGGATATTTATTACCTTCTGAAAAACCATAACAGAAAAACAACGTAAATCATTGGATATAATGAAAAACGACATAACCAAAAACTACGCAATTTTTAGTTTGATATTTAAAAGAATTCCTTCCTATATATATAAAAATATTTATTTATTATTGAGTGGCAATTATTAAAATTAGTTTAGTTTGATTTGGTCAAGGAAATAGATCTTATCAAGGATATTTTATTTCGGTTTATCATTATCATTAATTTATATGTTCAAAATATGTGAAACAATAAATCTTTATTGTTACTGCGTTTTTCCGGCCGTAAATATTACCATAAATTGAAAGTGTTATCATAAATATGTATCGCGGTGTCTTCGTCATTCCAACAGAATCGACTTTGTTCAAGGTGGATATAATCTACTAGTGTTAGCAGTAGCCTCTTAATAGTTTTCCTAAATGGTTGTATGTACCTATCTTTAACTTTCTTTTTCGAAAAAAACTATTAACTGTTTCCAGTGATGCATGCCACTGACTTGACTTTAACCAATGTAATCTTTGAATGCGATATCTTTAGACGTTTTGATTTTCCAAAATCTCGCTAATACTCCACATACAGCTCTATTAACATACACGGTATCATAGATTAAACGATGAATTTTACTCTCCATACACCAAGATCTCTTCATGAATATTGGATATTGATCAAACCGGTTCCTAATGGGTAATATCCAATTGTGATCACTTGTGGCGAAGATGAAGAATCTTTAAAATAAAGATTCTTCATCTTCCAGAATCTTTAGAATAATAAAGCCGACCAAGCTGAAGTCTTTCGATTTGCTAAGTGGTGAAAGTCTGTGATTTATAGGCGATAAAATAATGTAATAGATTATAGGGCTAGTCTTGGCTCTATCAAACTGTGCCGAAGATGAAGAAATGTTAAAACAATTTTTGAATAAACTAATCCAGTTATATTCAGGATAATGTAAACTGATTAATTAATTAACTCCGAGGCCTTTCACTGTATTTATATGAAAGATAAGATCTGTTTCCGAAAAAAGTACAGAGTAAGATAGGATTCCATCCTTGCAAACAAATCAACGATAATTAAATTTGTAATAAAAAAAAAAAGAATTAAAAACATTTTTTGGATGTATATTCTACGAAAAAAACAAAATAAAATTTTTGTAATTAGAAAATATTTTAGTAAACCAAAAAAATTACATAATTTTTCAATTATACATTTTCATATATTTTAAATAAAAAACAAAAAATTCTTAGAAGATCAAATAAAATACCAAAATTTCAAAGAATTTAAGGTCAGTTTTTATGTTGATAAAAAATAAAATTCATTTCAGCATAACTTTTTACTTTCTAAAGAATCATAAAAATTCTTTTATTTGTTTTTAAAAAAAAAATATAAAAAAATATTTATATATTTTTATTTATTTGAATCTGTTAACTAAATCAAAGGAATTATTTACGAATATCTACAAAAAAAAAAAATACATTCCCGGAATTTTTGTATGCTTAAATATCCTTGATAACATGAAATATTTTCAAAGAATATTTTCTTTTTATTTTCCTTGTTATTATTATAATAATGATCCTTTAAATTTTTTTTTTTTTTTTTTGGAAAATTATAAATATTATTTTAATCTTTAGGATCTGAAAACATATTTGAAATTAATATGAAATTGAATCTGTTTATAAAAGAATACTTTCAAAACCGAAATAAACTTTATAATAAGAAATTCAAAATGGAATACAAAAACTTCACGAATTAAAGCTACTTATAGGCCAATTGAACTTTTCTATCAATAGCTCATTACAGCACATCAATCTGATCGATTAAGCTGGCTGGATCCAATTACTAGCAATAACTCTGTTGGAAGTAAATTTGTGTTGGTTAGATTATGTGAGGTTAGGTTGTTTTTAACTATAGAAGTAATGACGAGCCAATAGAACATTAATTGTGCAATATAAAAGAACATTTAGTATAATATAAAAGATTTAGAAAGTTTGGTAGTTTCTTTCACAGGCACAGGTAAACTGAAGCCGGCCTAAATGTTATCATTCATTAAAGAAGTGGGATGGATCAACATGTTCTAATAATGATGCGAGGGCACAAAGGGCTCATTTTTCTGTGGCCTATGTACAAGGGTTTTTCGTGGATACCTCTTCTTTAAAACCAACCAACCAATGACATTACCTAATCATATCTCACCTTTAAAATTAACACGAATAGCACAATAAATAAGTTTCCTCACAGGTCACTGTAATCGTTAACCCATATACACAAAATTGGATTAACGATGGACCTGATGTGTAGAAACTGTCATCATGAAGATGAAGAGGATGAAGATCCGAAAGATATACTCTGCTACTGTAAAGCTACTCTAGAGGGATGTAAATTGTTAATGAAACTCCAAAGTCACGCGATCTCTTATTCAATAATAATTTATGACACGAACTAAAACAAAATTATTGACGTGCAACTTGAGCTTAACAATTTTTTAAATATCTTTAATATAATTTCCCTAATATCTATCGTAAATAATGAAAACTTCGTTTCGTACCACATACTTAATTATAATTATATATAAATCTCAATTTTGTACAACCATCAAAAATCTCTAGGCTGTTAATAAATGGAAAATGTTTTTCGGTTATAAATTTTACTATGCGTAAATCTACCCTAATAAAAATGGTTTCAAAACAGCAAAAACTTTTGAACTAGAAAAATTAATGTCGTGTAAATGATGAAAGTTAAAATAATTTTGTGAAAACGAAAATCATTAAGTTTTCTGAAATTGACGGACGTTATTACTCATCATTTAAATTCTTTATCACCAAAAGTTTCAAAGTTTCAAATGTAATTCCTAAATATATATTAATTTAATTATTTATTTGACATTATTAAAGGACATTCATTTCACAAATTTGAACATATTATTTCAAAATCTTTACATTACAAAACGTTTAATGAACCCACTCCCACTCTTATAAACGTTTAACTTCTGTACATTTATTTTCAAAGCATTTCTTCTTTTGATTATACTAAACCTTAATTACCGAAAATAGTATATGTATAATATAATGACAAATAAATGACCTGCATAAATTGTTTTTAGATAAAGTATATTGGGTACTAAATATAATTGTCTTATAGTTTTCCTAAGAATTGCAATTAAATATGTACTTGGTTAGAATTCAGAAAAGAGTATTTATTTATTTAATCCTTATTAGAGTATTTATTTCGTCCTTATTTGCAGTTCTTTTCGAAGGAACGCATTAGAATACAATTATCCGCCTATTCATCCCGACATATTTTCAAAATTAACTCATTAGGAGGTGAGTCCTTCTGTGAGGTATCTACAAAGTTTGTGCGAAGTATTGAGGTTACAACGTTTTACTGTAGTGAAAAGAATTTGGCTCTGATTGAATGCATATCAACCAGTTCCACATAATAATTCATTTGCTCCACTGATTGTACGTCAACATTATTTAATAAATGTTTCAATATTAAAAATTGCCTTGTGCCAGGACAAGATCAGAGCTGTGCAACTGTTTTTTTTTTTTTTTCGAAAAAAGTCTGTCACTTATTTTAGTCGTTGCATTGCAAAATGGTCACCCACCAATACATCATTTATTACCAGTAAAGACTCAATAATTTGAAGCAAAATTACGATAAGAAGTCGGATGGCTGACAATGAAACTATAATTACTTACTAACTAATTACAAACCTGAAGGCTTTAGTATACTTTTTAGCTAATGCTGCTGATGGCTGTCATAATGGTAATGGTAATATGTAGTAAAAATTCCTGATAGTCCAAATATGGGCAATTTGGGCAGTTAACCAAACATAAATTATAAAGATAAATCAAATTATTTTCGTTGGTTTTTTCTTTTCATCTAATCATTAATTTTAATCCAAAATAATTTTTTGCTTAATTGTTATTTACTTTTCGAATTTAAAAAAAGCCCTTTTCTATGAACATGAACCTTTGCCCAAGTAGCAACTGAATGCTAAATTCGGCACTCCTATGATATGTGATGTATTAGTTCTCGGATTCAACTCCAGACATCGATTTTACTTTATGTTAATTTGAAATAAATAATTGTGATTTAAATACTAAGAAAAATACTAACACTTTAAGATCATTTGCTGGACAACAAAAGTCTCACTATTTAAAGCCATTATCTTTGTTGCAATTAAAAATTTCTTCACTGTAAAAATTTGGTTTGAAAATGATTCAAAGTCCATATAAAAACTAGTAGATCGAAATTGCAATAAAATGTCAAGAAACGTATAGCATTGAAGATCTATTCATTCTACCAAGTAGAATATCGTTTCGAATAACAAATTTCAAGTTATCTCATAATAAATATGAAATAAATGTTGTTATAAATAAACAAAAAAATTCGTTCAAAAAATCAATTTAACAATAATATATTTTTAAAAAGATATAAATAATTTCCATAAAATAAATAAATATTATATGAATATTTAAATAAATCAAATTTCGTAGATTTTATTTATTCATGATTGAAACAACTTCCTTTTTTATATGAAACACGCAATAATACACCAAACAAAATAAATATAATTTGTGGTTTTTACCTTAATATCCGAAAATATTCTCTCAACAAAAAAAAAAACGTAAGTAACAAAAATAATATTATATTAAAAAAAAATTTATGAAGGATTCTTTATTTTTTCCACCTTCAGAAAATATCCTATGTAAATATAATTCACATAAATATAAAGACAGTTTTTGTGTGAATTTGATTTATTCACAATTTTTTAAAAAAAATAAAATATAAATGACTTGTCTTCATGGATTTAACATAAAAAATTAGATATAATATTCCTTGTTATCCATTCGACAAACATCTACTAAACAAGGTAATATTAAGTGTGTCTTCTTCATGTCTTCATATTTGAACAATTTATTAAACTTTTTATATATAATGTCGTACGTACATTTTTATTTCTTATTAAGAATCTATTTATCCAGAATTTTTATTCCATATAACACCAAAAAAAAAAAAGAAATCAATGAGTTTGTTAAAAGATAAATTTAAAATTTGATGGTCGAAAGAATTTTTAATTAGTAATCGAGTATTTAATCCTCATCAACCAAGAAAATGGGGCCCGAAAAAGTGACAGATAATTTGTTTGGATCAGCGAAAACAAGCATAAGGAGAGATAATGTTAGTAGTTAGTAGGTTATGTTAAAGAGAAACAAATATATATAGAAAAAAATTATCTTTTTAGTCTTAAGCTTGATTTCTTGCACTTTCTCACATGCTGAGAAATAATTTACTATCCGTAATGGATTAAGCTCTGATGTTTCCACTACCGAAAACAAAACAGATATTAATAGATTTGACACTTACTGATGCTTAATACAAGCAGTTAAATAAATTAAATATATAAAATAAAAATAATTAAAGTAAGAAAACATTAAAATTTGATTTTACAAGCTACCACTTACATAGGTGGGTTCACAATTCTGAAAAAAAAGCTACTACTTCCCTATGTCGTCACCTGCTAATTCAAATCATTAAAAAATTATTCATGATCTTCCTACACAAGAAGGCATAAAACACAATCCATGGCAAAACAATCGGACGAACAATAATTACCAAAGCAGTATTCTAAAGAATAAACATCCCACCATGTTGTAACCGCATCATTCCTGCCAGCAAGCACATTAACCCATCCCTTTTTACTTTTCTAATGAACGCAATGATTTTTTCCGGTTAGTTAAGCCACCACTTAACTTGTTCTAGAATTAATATTCCAGATATTTAAATTGAAGACGAAAGTATTCCATAGAAAATTCGTCAATTTCAGTTTGAATCCGTGAAAATCTTCAATCATTTTGAACATTTCCTCAATAATATGTGCCTGTGTTTAGAATACAAACTTGAAGAAACTCTTTTTTCCAGTTAAGCAACCCAAATTTGCAATTTATTTTTATTGATAAATGAATCCAACCAGCCGAAAATTATAGACTCGATTCATATAAAAAGGTCAGTATCGAAATGAAAAATATTCTGTCAAATTTTCATGTTTAATTAGTTGGACTTGAAAAAATTGTTGATTCTTTTGGACATGGACGGAGTCATCTAGTACTAGTTGCGTTACGTGTGTGGTACACGAGCAACTGAATTACATGGAATTAAAACAAAATCTTTCTGATATTAAACAAGCTCATTAAAATATAATTTGAAAATATATAAAAAAAATACTTCAAATTAAAGTAAAAAAAAAATGGAACAAATTCAATAAAAAAAAACTCTTGAAAATTCATTTTCTCCCTTGGAAAATGTATAAGTAAAAAAACTTTTTTTTTTACAGACTTTTCAATTCAATAAAAACCAAATTTTCTTCTATATTATATAAAATTGAATATTTTCATTTTTCGTACAATATTTTCTTTTAGGTACCCAAAAAAAGAAAAAAAAAACTAATATTTTTTTACTGGGGTGATTTTGTTCACTAACAATAACAGAAAAAAACCGAGGGTTAAAAAGTTCTCAATAAAAATTACAAATTTTCTATTCTTTACAAAAATTTACACGTGTCGAAAAAAATAAATAAAAAATAATGAAGAAAAATAAATTGTAAATTTACATAAACACGTAAAAAAAACCATTTTTTTTTTTCAGTAAGTTTTATGATTTGTGATCGAATTTTGTAAAATGGACAATCAAGAGAAAAACTCAAATAAATAAACTTGAATGAAACATCAGCAAAAAAAAAAAATTATATTATTGGGAAATTCAAATTTGAAATTATATTTTCCAAAATTTAAAAAAAGGTCAACAAAATTTTTTTTTTCGTATTATAAAATATTGGTTGATGGGAAGAGTAGGATGTCATTTTAGGTAAAGGTCGTTTTTCATTTTTTTGATTCAAAATTTATTCATTTTACTAGGTTACGATTTCGGAAAAAATTAAATTTAATTTTGTATTTGTTAAAAACGGAAAATTAACACATAAGCGACCCAGAAACAATTCAAAAGATTCGTCAACAATTGAGTGCCTAAAGACGTCAACAAGTAAATTTCGAATCTGTTAAGGAATAAAAGTTGATTAATTTGTCAAATAAACTGTTGAAAAGTTTGTGGCAAGACCAAAGTTGAAGAAATGTTGAATTATGTACGGATTGCTTACTGGACGGAATAGAAATATTTCAAGAAAGTGTCTTTAAAGCCATGCCGCACATCTTTGAAATGTTTACAAATTCCGCTTTTTCATCTCGTTTTTAAGTTTATTAATTATGACTATGACCATTTCTGCTTAAAGTAAAGAAAAACCCTTGATATCTATTATACATACTTTAAAAGTTTGAAGAAATTTACTTGCTTAGACCATTTTAAATTAGCTCAATGACAGCAACATCACAATGTATTCACAATCCATGCAAGCAGACCCAAGTAAATATACACATCTTTTGAAGAATAGTGGAGATTCCTTAAGGCCAGACCTCAAAACATATAAATCCAAGTGAAGTGTAGCCAAATTTAACTTAGAATTTACAAAGTTTGAATTTGCAATAGTGTGTGTTAATAAGAAATAAAGTGTTGTCGGCAAATGGCATCAATTAATTATTGATATTTTTCAAAAATTTTGTACATTAGGATACTGTTATACATGACACACGTTTACGATCATCATAATAACAATGTCTCAATCAAATAGAAATGATAGCAATGTCGCAATCAAGGATTCGATCATGACATTATACCTTTCACATGCACCTATTCAGGTGTTTTTATATGAAGTAGGTTAATTTTACTGGGTTGCACAAATTTTACAGTGATTACTGTGCTACAGTAAATTGTTAGAAAATTTCAGATTCGTCATACATCTGGACTGGACTGTATTTGATATAATTTGGAATCTTTGATTCAGTGAATTAACCGACCTAAATCATAAACTCTAAAATTTAGTTCTATACGTTCAGTTAAATGAAAATTTCTGAATTATGTAAAATACATTCCTGAGCATTGAGCTATTTTAATAAACTTTTTTCTTTTATATATAAAAGTATTTAGAAGTTTTCAAAAATAACCATAACTCCAAAATTTTATTAATAAATAACCATAAATAAATTTTAATATATTTTTTCCAACTTCCCCATTTAGTTTTCTTTCCAAATTCCAGAAACCTCATAAGAATCTCCCTACAAAAAATATTTAAAAGAATATTCTGTAAATTAAGAAATATTACTGCGAGATGGCGCCATTAATTTTAATCAAAATTCGCAATTCTGAATTTTTAATTAAGTCATAAAATTTTCCATATTATTACAATAAATTCTAATCAAAATAAATATTAACTATTAAAAATCAATACTTTTTTTTTGTAATAATGATAATTTCTGATTAAAAATGTTGCCTACGAAACACATAAACAATAAAATTGATTATAGCTAAATTGATTTAATGCTTAGAGGTTTAGATACCTGGAAAAAAAAAGTTCAATACACTAAACTTTGTGATAAAAAAAAGACAAAAATTATTAATATAATAATTTCTAATCACGTAAATATTTCTTGATTTTATATGCCTTCGAGTATCATAAAATTAATCGAATTCTTTTTTAATATCACGTTATTATATTACATAGTAATTGAATCGAAAAGATTTATAAAAATTAATATATATAAAAGATTTTCTAAGAAACATAGAATAAAATCGCAAAATCAACACTTCCATTGCCTCTATGATGTGTGGACATATTCAGATGTTTTGTTTCTTATTTATTGGGCAAATTGATGAGCCAATTACGCTTAATCAATCACCGAAATTATACTGTTAGAGAGGAACTTAAGATGATTAAGATCTGAGAGTATGAATCCTCTGTGGATTCCACTGAATCATCGAGCTATCTATTCATCTAATTTAATCTACTATTTTCTGAATTCTTGCCAGGTTATTTTCAGCTCATTATCTAGTACAAATACTGTAGTATTGGTGAAATAATGAAGATCATACCGAACGGAAAATGATTATCACATCCCAAGTAAAAGGAAGAATAATACAATTTAAAAAAAAACTCTATTTTAACTGCCTCATACAGCGGAGCCGTAGGTATACCTCTTAAACAAATGATTAAAAACCTCTTGAACATAAAGATTATCCTAAGTATATACTGATGCCACCTTATTGAAATCGAAAAAAGTTGGTAATTCGAGAATATTAACATTTCGAAACAATGCTAATTTTTGAAACGTTCTAGAAGTTCTCGCTAGAACGCGTTTTCTTTTTTCTAAAAGTCCCGGTTAATGACACAGAAATAGAAAATGTTCTAAGGCTTTCTCTCTACGAAACTAAATGATGAATTTCTCACAAGAAAATATAAGATAATTTCCTGCAGGATTACTTCTCTCAGGGAGTTAGCTCTTAGGGAATATTGAACGATGTGTTCTTCTCAGGAAACACAGCAAGATGAATACTTCTCACGGAACTGTAGAATGAATTCCTCACAGGAAACTGGACTATAAGTTCTTTCCAAGATGCACCTATAACATCTTGTTATAGGTGCATCTTGGAAAGAACTTATAGTTACCTGCAGTTACCCGGAAGAAACTGTAGAATGTAGAATGTAGACACGGAACTGTAGAATGAATTCCTCACAGGAAACTGGACTATAAGTTCTTTCCAAGATGCACCTATAACATCTTGTTATAGGTGCATCTTGGAAAGAACTTATAGTCCAGTTTCCTGTGAGGAATTCATTCTACAGTTCCGTGTCTACATTCTACATTCTACAGTTTCTTCCGGGTAACTGCAGGTTAAGCTTTTCCTGAGAACTGCAACCAGAGTTAACTCGTAGGGAACTGCAGGATGTTTGTGTTGCTTCACAGGGAACTGCAGAATATGTTCTTCCCAGGAAACTGTAAGATGAATTTCTTCCGTCTAACTACAAGATGTTCTCATTATGGTATGATTCATGCATGACATTATACCGAACTTGTTTATGCGTGAAATTAGGATAAACTTCAATTGTTTTTTCGTCTAAATCCACTAATTATTTCTATTGGTTTCCATAATTTAAAAATATTTACTTTACATTATTTTAACAATATTCTGGAAATTTACACTCGGAATAAAATTTAATTAAATTTTATATTTCCTATCCCTTTTATTAATTTATATTATGTTTTATTTTCTGTAAATCCATTTTGCATATAATTACATTATTATAACAACCAATACCAAAAATTGATTATATTTATATACAAAATGTTCATTTTTTATTACATTGTTCCTTTTTCATTTTTTTTGTTATGTTGTGCTCAATATGACGTTAGGGAATTGTTAAGAACTGGCAATTTATTATACGACTACGTTTCCAAAAAAAAAAAAAATATTATAACAAAATGTAATATAATTTGATGATAAAGCGCGTTTTATTCTCAACACTATCGTATATGTTAAGGATTAACTTTTTACTTTATATATGTTTAATAATATCCTTTTAACACATAAAACATACAAAATATTTATTTATATAAGAACACATTGAAATATTTTTGAGACAACCACAATGTTTGTAAGATTTAAACATGACAAACGAAACAAAATTAGAAATTTAACAAAAAAAAGTCACACACATAAAATAAATTTTGATCACAAAAACCAACACAGAAACTTCCTTTTTACAATAAAATGTTATCCTTGGCGGATAAATATAACAAAACTTTTCATTTATAATACAAAAAAAAATGAAATATCTGGAGCAAAAAACGAAGAACCACAAAAAATATGTCCAAAAGATTTGAAAAAAAATTTTTTGTTGCTTGTAGTCAATTTTTCATCACCTCTTAGAAAAGATGAAAATCTTGAAATTGTTACCAATATTTTTTTTTTTATAAATGGTAGAAAGAACAAAATTGCCAAAATATCAAATTATAATTTTTTTGATATATTTGAAGAAAATTGAAGAAAATTTCGGAAAATTTATTAGTGTGATTTGGGGTTTACCAAAAAAAAAAAATGATATATTTCGTCTACATTTTACAAAATTTGTAATATCGATCAATTTAATAGTGGTAATAAGGAAAAATACAGTAAAACCTCGATATTTAATATACTTTATGTTAGGACCGCTACTAACTTAAGCTTGAGGTACAATATATCGATCATTTCAGTATGGATCAAATTTGAATTTGACGTCTTCATATGAATTGCCATAGACAATTGAAATAGATTCGGAAATAATCGAATCAAAAGAGTTTGGAATGATTGAACTTTTACAGATAAAAAGACGCTTGGTAAAAATATAATATAGCGGAAGGTCAAATTGATTGCGATCGATACAGTCGACATAACCAGCTACTGTACGAATCGATTGAAAACTGAATTGATCGATACTTTGTAACCAGATCTTAAGATTAAAAGTTTTGGACAGATTTGATTGTTTTGTTTCGTTTAGTGACCGCTGTCTGCAGACAAACCTAACACAAAATTCGAAATGAAGTTCAAAATAGCCAGCATGTTAACATTCTAATTAAATTGATTAAGGTGCCTTCGATAAATATCACTTAGGGCATAAATACTATACTATATAACGTTTTAAGTATAAGTTAGTGTCCTTTATAAATTCGGTCCGTAAAGTGCATGTAAAGTTATGGATATTTTTAGGTTTTGTTTTAGACATGGAAAATTCTTTACTTTAAAACCTTTTGCATGCGTCGTTTGTGTGTCGTAACGTGTGTTCTGGTGGCATGATTTAACGTCACCCATATACAAGGTTTTAAGGAATAATTGGACTACTAACAATAGATAAAGTACAAGCGGCTGTGCTAATTAATATTTTGAGAGTTTGTGCGTAAGCTGTATACCTTTTAGTGTAACAAACTGTAGTATAATCAATTTATTCCCCACATACATCAAAGAAACATATTAAAACAAGAATTACAATCATAAAATTTTGATTATAAGAAACTGCATATAAGTGCACATATTCACATAATGACGGTATGAGCGGTGGTGAAGTGTTTTTTTATAATCATTCTGTTCGGACTGTTCGACCTTAAGTCTTTTACTCAAGTTTACCTTAATTAAATTCAAAGTTTATTAAATTTATTGTTGACTATATTATTCATATTTCATTATTATTATATAGCTCATTTCGAAACTTCTAACATCCATTACTGATTATCATTTACATCATTTTTTTTTTATTATTAATTTGAAAGTTCTTACGGACCCTTTTGATTGTTAATTACCGTTCTAACAAAACTCAAAACTTTAGCACCCAACCTTGAATCAAGAGTTCAAAAAGTTTCCTAGCCTAATCAATTAATATATCAAAATTTAGAATGACAATTAGAAATAATTAGACAACGCAAACTCATTTACTTAAATTATGAATGTCCAATAAATAATTTCTTTATAAATTAGTCTTTTTTTTTTGAACTTCCTGTTAATAGAAGGGATTAATTTATTCCAAAGTTTGAAATACAAAACCCTTGAAATTTGATATATTTTATTTTGGGTTAGTCCAATGAACAACGAAAAGTCATAATGAATTAATATCAATGTCATATATATAATTTTTTTATTATTATTTCTTTTATCTTAAGGTTTACTAAATAAATAGAAATGAAAACGTGTATAAATATAAAATTTCCTTAGGCTCACAAAAATAATAATTCAAAAATATAACCAAGAACACAAAATTTTATCTCAAGAACTTTAAAGGAATATTAAATTTTGAGATATTAACCAAACAAATAAAGAAGATTTTAGTTCAATTTCTTTATCTTTGCCTTAGCAGCGTATCAACGTGTTGACAACATGGTCAATTTACAACAAGTTAACTTTGAATTTTCGTCTTATAAAGCTGCCCTTACATTGGAAAACATGTTTCTCAACGTGTTGATAACTTGATCAAGTTGTATCGTTTCTTTGCAAATTTTACAACACGTTGACAACAATTTTGGCGATTGACAAATCGGTTGAAGAAATATTGATGGTTGTATGTCGTTTAGTGTACCGGGACGTTACACAACGAAAATTATGTTTTTTGACGTTTTATGTTTTTATATGTTTATGTTATCAATATTTTTATTTATTGAAATAATATTAAATCGTAACCAACTTTTATTAGATAATTTTTGTGATGTTTGACACTAATCCTGAAAAAAAAACGGATTTTTGACGGTTGTACCATAATATTTTTATTAGTTTTACTTCCATCTATAAACAGCTGATGAGTTGGAACTCTTTTGAAATCATTTTTCATAGATTTGGTGGTCGTTAATTCCTCTACAGTTTAAGATAACTATTTATAATTTCTTCCAAATATTAGTTCATAATTTTCTTTCTTAATGGATGTATCTCTTGAGCTGTCAGATTAGATTATTACAAGATTGTGAAAACTAAGTATTTGCCCTCTTCATAATAACACAACCTAACGTATTGTCGTATTGTGGAAACAACGCGACTCAAATTATTGTATAATCACATTGAGGAGTAAGGAAATCCATTACCAAAATGCATTTTTTCCTATTGCTATTTCTCGGAATCAATATTTTCTGATTGTTATAGTACCTGCGATTATCACAAAAAAATCGGATTCGTTAGTTTAAGGATAAGTATCGGTTTAGAAACTTCCGAAAAAATTATGAACTTATAAATTGTTTCCCTTGACGAAAGTCTGGAAAATTATCGTAACATTTCCAATGTCTGGATTTCTGCCATATTAAATGCATAGTTCCACTAGAAACACGATGATCTGGTGGGGTTTAGGAAGAAAAGTTAAGGTTCCATCCAATGAAATGTTCCTTGGAAAAAAGGCCTCAAGTCTGATTTAATTAACTATAATTCACTTAATATCTTACGTACAGCACCTTCGCAAATACAACGTTTTATCCTATTCGAATGTAAATAGATGTGGTTGGATAGTGTGTTCACTTGGTTAAATAAAAATATTTTGAAAACATAATGTTTTTTTTAATATAGGTCAAGGTCAGAATGACAGAAAAAAAATTATCTAATTTATTAGTATTTTTTAATGCCTACAATATTTTTATATCCGAAAATTTACTAATCCATCATTTTCAAATAACAATTTATCATTATAAATTTAGCCTGTCTCACTGAATCTGAAGACAATTAAATGAAATATAAAATCATTTCCAATTGAAAGGATTAATTTATTTTAATAAAATCGATTTCAAATTTTCATAAGAAATTGTTTAATGATTGCATGTCCATTTATTATGGATCTGACAGGCTGGGATTAATAAATATACGATTTTTATTGATAGTAAAATAAATTTATATTCTTTAAATGTAATTCAAATCAAAATAAATTAAGAAATTAATTTATTTGGTTTTTTTTTTTTTAAATTATAATTTTAAAATCATTTAATTTGTTTAACTGTCAATTGCAATCAGAATATGGTTTTTTCTTTGATAATTAATTTATTAAATTAAAATTGATTAAATCCTTATAGCATTTTAAAATTTACAATACTATAATTTAAAAACAATTATTTAAAAGGATTTATTAAAAAAAATTAATTTAATTTATTAATATTATGTCCTAAACAGATTTTAATATCCCGCAGAAATAAAATTTATTAAATAATTATTTATAATTTATTTATTATTATTTGACAAATTATTTAATTGAAACTTTTCTATAATTTTAAAATAATTTTATATTCAAAAAATTAATATTAAATTTTAAATTACCTAAACTTGCTGTTCATTAGTATTACATGAAAGTGTCACGAAAATCTGGATAATTTCAATTCCAAAATCATTTCTGGTCATTCCTCAGCAATTCATATTAAACTGGCAACAAAAATTGCGAGTTATCCACGACTGCCTACTTAAACTCGTTTTGAATTCATATCATCGACCGGTAATTCAAATTTTCTAAAGTCCGCGTAAATTTAATAGTAAAATTATCTATTATTTCCGGTCTATAATATGAATATGACTGATGCCCAGTTAACAGACTGGAGAATTCCAGTTCCAGCTAGCATCAAGTGACTGTGAAGTAAGTTAAAACAAAAGCATTGTTAATTTCTTGAAATCAGGATTTATACGTATTCATATTTACATCTCAGTACGGTGATGACTATGTTGTGATGTATTAGATCCGGATTCAACTCGAAATCGATGAATCAACTTCAAATGAGTTATCAGTTACAAAAATTTTCAAAATGTAATTGTGATTTTAAAAATGAGAAAAATGATGACAACTAAAGTCTCACTATTTCAATTATTATTTTTTTCATATTAAATTAGTAGATCCAAATTGCAATCAAATGTGACGAAACCTCCAGAATTGAGTTTGAGAAGACCAAACTCGCTTTAGGTTGCAGAGCCATCAAAATGAAGATTTACATCTAATTCTGTTCTTGTTTTGGGAATAAATTCATTTAGCATCAGTCCAATTTAAATCATGGGATAATATAACTTATTAAGACTGGATATTAATCAGAATTTACCCAGTATTCCTTTTCAGTGAATTTTTAAAAAATTCATATATTAGCAATCAATTTTTTTGGATATTAAACCATAATTTGGTATCTAAATTTACTGACTAATATCCTAATAATATTGATAAAATTTATAATCATCACAAATCATCAAAAATACCCAATTAATAATGAAACTCAAGCTCTTAATTATAGAAATTATGTATCATTTCTTGCCCAAAAAAAGGCAATTATTGTCAATTCTTTATGTTTATTATTATATATTTATTGCAGCTAAATATCAGTTTCTGATGACACCCTATCATGTCATCATGACACATTAGAAAAAATTCCATTTGTTCTTTTGATGTCAATCTTCTAATGTTCTTTTTTATTTAGTGTTTTCAACATTTTTTTATGTTACGATATAAAAAAAATTTATATTTTCTTTTGAAATTTTATTATTTATCGATAATATTTTCAATATAGAAAAGTCCTAATATAATAAATATTTTACTGGTCGTCTCGTAAAATTATATTTAATGGGAACTGAGGGAAATATAAAAATATTAGTCAAACGACATAAAAAAATCATTGTTGGATCTAATCATCCTTAAATGATCCCAGTTCGGAAAGGTAGTTACTTTTCATACTCAAATGATCCTAATCACAAGCCATAGCGATTTGATGTCGTTTGACTTACAAAAATATAAAAATATCTACGGTTTGGCGGTTATCGACCGTATATTGTCGACATCTAAGCAATTAGGATCCAAGCTCTTTTCAAAAAGCCAAAGTTGAACTTTATAAAACCCAACCATCATAATCCTGACGTACGGAAACAAAAACTGGGACGCTAACAAATAACGATGAAAAAAATTCTTAAGATGGTTCCGACACATTGAGATGAACATTAACGCTCCAGCTAGGAAAGTTTTTGAGTCCAACCCAGATGGAATAAACAAGAAACTCTTTCGGTTGGAAAGATGAAATTAACAACGACCTCAAGAAACTCAATATCCGAAACTGAAGAGTAGATTTACAGGTAGAATACTCTGGATAAGAATCTGGAAGTCGGTAAATAAAAACGAGAGTACAACTCTCAAGGAAGATTAAAACAAACTCTTCATTTTCTATGTTAACTTCAACTATGATAAATAACAAAAATAAATATTTTATTATAACTTGTTGCTTTTTTCCCCCTTTTTTATATGGTTTTGATTTATTATGCTACCAAATAATTTTCTGGTCACCGCACCAAATTTATTATTATCTCTCCTCTCTAGAACAATATAAAAATATTGTGAAATTTTGATATATTTTTTGGTATGGTGTGTGTCATAATATTGATTAATTTTTCAAGGCTATCATTTTCGATACGCATCAATAGGTTAGGTTAGGTTAATGTGGCGGTGTTTGCAACGGATGTTGGGTTCTTAGCGATAGTACTAACCGCAAAATGTACCATTAACATCTTCCAGAAAATATATGGAAGTGGAAGATAATCCCGTGTCTCGTAATTCCCGCTTCATTAAAATTAAAACCAATCAATTTTTTACCATAAATACTTTCTTTTTTGACTGAAATGTTAAAATTTCAGATTTAACATTTCCGAAAAATTTCCATAATAATTTTCATAAATCTTTACAATTACATTTATTCGCATACAATTTTCTCTGTTTTACAGAATTTTACCAAAAAGAAAAATTACTTCATTTTGGTTAACAAGAAAAGTTTCTTCCAGACTTTTAAATTGTATTTTAAAACTACAAGTAAAACAATTTCCATTTAAATTTTCCATACAATTTTTTGTAACCAAAAAAAACGTTCTACACCGCATAGAAAATAAAATATTGATTGTCAAAATGGCACCGCAGTCAACCCCGACTTCTTCTGTTCTTTTTTTTTTTGGTTTTAAAACTTTTTTAATTTACAAAATATATAATTTCTATATTTAAATTAATTAATATTTTTTTTTTTAAAAAAAACTCTGCATTTAATCATTTCACTTAACAAACTTTTTATAGTAACTTTTTTATCTACTTTAGCCAGAAATGTTGTGGTTTTAATAGCAATTTCATTAAAAATACGATTTTATTAATTTATGTCAATTAATTTAATCGTAAAACCTCCCAAAAAAAAAAGTACAACACCAAACATTTTACGAGGTGTTATCGAATGAACATTAAAGGTTTGGTAATAGAAAGTAAAATTGAAAAAATTGTAATTTCCTCAAATCAAAACGTAAATATTCCTAATATTAAAAAAAAGAAAGAATCCAGGCGAAGGAAGAAGGATTAGAAAAGAAATAACTTGAGGAATGAGGAATGTTCTTGCGATTATTATGAACGTTACGTCTGGTGATTGCAGAATTGTTAAAAAGCTTTCAAAAATATTAGAAAGAGTTAAAAACATAAATTTGCTAACGAGGAGAACAGCTAACAACTGTTAGCTAACAGCTAACTCTTAGTTAGATTCAACATTGATTTATGTTTGTTCTACATAGCTTTGTATAATTAATAGTGCCTACCGACGTTTAGCTATGTTAATAATTTTACATCTATAAGAAACCATTAATGTATTTTATATAATTCGTAATTTTGATAATGACACACTAAAACTTTCGACCCAAAATTTAACAGGCACAAAGTAGATTACAAAAATTTAAATGATGTCTACCACATTTCGTTGAAATGGGATAAGAATTACATGCATTAATCTACATAATATAAATCAAATATACTTCGGAAACCATTCTGCTGATATATTAGTTACCCATTGAACTATTGAAGCTTCAGACTCCAAATTTCAGAAACACTAATCGTGTAACAATTACAGTATGGTGTAGACGTAAAGCTACAGCTATGAACTCACTAAGACTATACCGATTTTAAATTTTACAGACACCAATGTAATTTTACAGATACATTAGGTAAATATCATGTGTGCGAAATTTATTTCAAATCAGATCCTAATTATTATATGCTCAAGCTAAAATATATTAAATATTAGCATGGCTCACTAAAGCTACTGATCTCCAGTTGGATGGCCACATGCATAATAAAACCTGTGCACCAAATTTCATCTAAATCTGAATTTGAATTTTTTCCATATAGCAAAAAAACATGTCTCAACATAAACAAGAAATTATAGCGTGGCCATGGACCAACTGAAAGTATTACAGCGACTCCATATTTGTGGAAGAACAATCGTGAACTTTACCCAAAAGTATATATATATATAAATAAATGATGTAATTAAATAATGCCTTAGTCTGATTTAAACTAAATTTAGCACTCTAGTTGACATGGCCTCCACTGAACTCGTTAACTTCAGTTGGGGCATGACAAAATTTCTAAGTTATATGAGAAATTCCTGATATTTTGGAGATTTTCCGTCCATCTTGCTGAATTGTGTTTAACAAACCAGTATTTTTTCAGCAAACTCTGAGTTTCCGGCTACCCCTAAATGTTACCAGCTATTTATTTTTGTAATCGATTTTTATTTATTTACTTAATGAAGGCAAATAAAATAAAAAAAAAACAATTTCTGATTATCACAAAATTAAATACGAACAAAAATTACAATAATTATTTTTAAAGACAAAGTATAGAAAAATAATTTTCATTAAAAATGTTATTCGATTCCATGTTTTATGCAAAAATGGAGGGGGTAAGGGTGGATTCTTTAGGCTGAATAAAAAATTTCGTATAATTTCTCGCATGAGATAAATTCAAGAGTTTTTTTTTGTATATTTTTTCTATATAATTTAAATATTTATTGTTTTTATTATTATATTTATTTTGTTTATCCTACGTGCTTCAAAAATTCAATATAAATAAGAATTTATTTTATTTATTTTTTGAAAATTGTATAAATTAAATATTTGTAAAAATTTGTTGTTGATATAATAAAACTTTTCAATTAATATAATAAACTTTTCAAATGACGGATTATTTTCTTTTAAAATAAGTTGTTATTAATCTGGAATTCATTTCCAAGGACCATAATAAATTAGGTAAATTGCCTGCAATAAATTATGGTTTAGAATTAATATTATGTGAACCAGAGAACTTCAATTCTCGTATTATACAGAAATTCATATAAAAATTTGGAAATTCAGTCAGGAACTGTACAAGAAATATAGTTGCAGTTTTTTCTCATTTCACCCCAAAGGACCTAGAACCAATATTCGAAGATTTATTCACCCCTAGCAAGCGAAAGTGGAAAGACGTAACTACATATAGTACGATTAAGAAAATCAGAATGTTGTAATTACGATAAAAAGAAAATAGACAATCTACTAAAGCTATCCCGAAATAGTGAACTGGCCAATTGATGAAAATGCGTCTAGACAAAGTATCCCATTCAACATATAATGCTGTAATTACGGAGAACAGAATGAGCAAGAAATGATAGCACATTTCATCTATAAGTTCCCACTTTTGAAGAGGTTTAGAAGGAATACTCTTGGCTTAGTCATCGGTTAATTTGAGGTGACTCGATTACAGACTACAAAGTAAATTTTAAATCGTATCAAGAACTTTCCTTAAGTTAAAAATAGCAATTTAACAATGTAAACGTCAATTAAACTATTGCTAGAAAAAGTGTTGAAAAGTTTGAAGTATTCTGACTCAAAGGGTTAGGATAGTAAGAGAAATATAAAAATAAATCGCGTAAAATTTGCTATAAGTGATTTTGTTTCAGGCACAAAAATAAATGACGTCGTTCAGGCTATACACGAACTATATAAAAAAAATTAATAATAGGTGGTTAGACATGAAAGTTTGAGCGCAGATTGGAAAATCTACTGGATTATTACGAGAAGCTCCCATAAGCGAAATGAATAAAATAACAAAATTAAATACTTAAAAACCTTTTACTAGCAAATGAAAGCTAAACATTCTAATTCATTAATACTGACATGTGGATTTCATAAAAATGGTAATGACATTTCGAGTTTAAAGTTCAATATAACTAAATATTCAACAAGTTCATTTTTTTTCAATTGCAATTTCAGTAATCCGGAAACTGAAGCTCATAAATTATATTTTAAATGTAACTTTAACGTTTAACAAAATTTCAATTATTTCAATTAGTTAATGCAACTAATCTGAAAAGTAGGCACTCTACTAAAACCAATTTCCATTTATCTAAAATCTAAAAATTATTAAAAAAAAAGAATTTATCAATAAAATTTTATATACTATGTAAAACTACTAAAAAAAAATATGTAAATATTATGAAAAAAATATTATTGAATAAAATGGAAATATTATGGACTACGAAATTTCCATTTACTGGTATCAACAACAAAAAACTTCTGATATATATAACTATAAAATGTAGTTCAACCCCAACAGTTTTGTAGATTATATTATCCACAGGAGACACATTAACCTAAAATGTTCTGTTCTATATCCACAAAATATGTTAATATTATAAAGGCGGCTTTATGAAAATATTATTCTTAATAGTCTTACACTTAAAGATTACTAAACGTTATTGAAGTGAAATGCTTAGATTGAAACTTTTTTCAATCTTTTAGTGAAATTTCACACAAATATTTCAATGATTTTTGTTGCGTATTATTGAAATATTTCGTTAAATATTGATTAGTTTCGATCATATAATAGAAGACGTGTTACACGTGTAGTATGTCGTCATAAAAATGCTTGTTAATAAGAAATTTACATTGTTTTACAATTTTTATGAAATCTTAATTAGTTATGATAATATTTAAATAATAAACTTTTCTTCATAAATATTTATAGTAAGTATATAAAAAAATATTTATAAAAATACTTTTACTTACTAGTTGTCGACAACAAAGAATTCTAGAATTTTTTGTCGATTTATTTTTTCCATATCATCAAGAAAAATAATATTTATAGAACAAAATGATAGTACAAGAGCCGTCATTAATAAATATTGGTTGAAATTACTTAAAAACAACCGGTGGCTGTCCATCAGATCAATTAAACTTGGTATCTAACTCAACCAAAATAGAGATTGCTTATGGAACTTAAATGATTATCATCACTATTTGTTAATAGTTAATAATAAAGGTAAAAGAACTAAAGTTTGAAGTGTCCCAAGTGAAAAGTTCTTACCAAAGAATAGCATCTTCAAAACTCTATTGAAAATCGCATCAGGTTGATTGGTTGGTTTAAGTGACGAGTCCCCCAGCAACACGACTGGCGACTGCAATTAGCGCATATGCATCGTTTTGCTACCACTCATTCTTATGATCCACTTCGTGCTATCGAGGAACCATTCCGCGTCTCTGGGTTGCTTCGTGGCTAGATAGTTTAGTTCGCTAAGGTTAAGACTGCCGAAAGAGTTACAGTACAGTACTACATTTTTTAAAATAAATAGAACTGATGTTAATATTTGTAGAGGTTGTAGAGTTCTGCATCATTATGTTCATTTATCATGCTTTTTAATGTATCAGTTCTAAGTATGAGTAAGTTGCATTAGGCAAGAGTTCTGGATTCCTAAATTAAGGTCGCAGTTATTAGTGTACAATGAATATGTGAATTAGTCCCCTCTTTCAATACTTCATTTTGATCTAAATTCTTCACTTTGATCCACATAAAATAAGATAATGTCATAAACATAGCAACTCCGAGATATGTCAAAACCAAAAATTACAACATTTTTGTTCTTCTTTGCAAACCCAAATCGAGCATTGGCCTCCTCAAATATGTTACGTCACATTTTATTGCAATTTTGCACTTACTAAATTTCTATGGAATCCGATCCGATCCATAAGTTTAATTATATAGTAAATAAACATTTAATTATTGCAACAAACTAATGGCTTTTAAATAGTGAATCATTTGTTGTCCCTGTCAGAATTTTGCTCATTTTTATAATCACAATTACATATTGCAAATTGTGTTACTTGTTTCTTATCATTTAAAAAGCTGAGTTAACTTATAGAGAGACTTCGATATCGCGGTCTGCAGTTGAACCTGCGACCTAATGTTTACATAGAATTTTACTTTAGTGTATTCTAACTAATCAATTTTAGCTGTACTCTACATAATGCTGGAAATAATTCCAACTTTAATGTTCAGATAAATTTTAATTATTCACTAATTTCCAACCAAAGTAAATATGAGTTCAAATACCATTAATATATTTATTACCGCAGATTGACATTTCCTTTAATTGCTTATCAGTATTTAAAATATTTTTTTTTCCTATACATTTATCTCCGCCTGTCAGACTATAAACATAATTGTACAAAAAAAAAAGGATTTAATCAATCAATAATGAAGGGAGGCTTATGTCATTCTGTAATTTTTCACATACCTTTACTTTTATATAGCTACACGCAGTCTTTTCTTTTTTGTCATGTAAAAGCAATTCTGTTTTTACACATTCAATAATTTTTCTTTCATTTTTTTTTTTTCAAATATTATATTAATGGCCTCCATAACACCCAGGGTAGCAAAGGATAAAAATATTATAAAACATCATAAATGCTTTTAATAAAATAACAAGAATTTTTTTTAATATACCAGATTCTCTGATGTGATGATATTGATATCACAATTTTAAATGAAGGTTAAATGGAATGTACATGTTAAGGTGAAAAAGGATTGACTTGTTTGACAACAGATAAAAGGAAAAAGGAAAATAGATTTTTCATTGTATATAGAGAAAATTGAATAATGATGATTTTTTTTTTAAGAAATATTGATAAAAAAAAGATATTATGAATCAGAAATATTATCATGAACTTGTCACACTGTACACTTTCAATTATTGGATGTTAAATATGAGTAAAGATATTGTTATGAAAGAATTATGACCCAAAACTTTTAAATATTTGAAATATAAAAATGTTGGGGTATTTTTGCTGTAAGAAATTGTTCTTTATTCTTGATTCTCATTTACATCTTATGGTTCCTCTATTATACTATAACAGTTGGACATCAATTTATATATTATTATGTAAGCTATAGTAAGTTACACAATTCTTCCAAATTTTTCATCTTTGGTTTTCACCCTATTATTTTGCCAATTAATTTACCTTGAATTTTTGGCTGTAGAATTCGGAATTCCTTTTGTAGCTGCATATCAGGAATATATTTTAATGATACTTATTATCCCTATCTGTCCAAAATATTCTTAGTATCCTTCTATATGCCCACATTTCAAATGCTTTGATGTTTATTTTAGTAACAATGAAAACTTTACTTATGTTTCAAACTTTACTCTGTTTCAAATTTCAATCTGTCAAGAAATTTTAATATTCACTCGTCTTGGACACGTTATATTTTGGACAGGAAACAATATAGAAGAATTTTTGGAAGAAGAAGGTTTAAATTTTCTATTTTTTAGTCAAACTAATTCCTGTTAAAACCTAATTCGAGATCTTATCATCATCTAGAGTGAAATTCATAATAATTGTTATCAACTAATGTTAATCAATTAAATTACTATTAAATTGCCAACTTGATATTTGTTATCCACATCAATTAGCTCAGATCTAATTTACAACCGGCGAATAAGCTCTAACTCGACATTTATTAAACAAACTGACTTCGAACGTGGTATTTTGTTAACCAATTGATCTTCAAGCTGTAATTTATAACCTAAATTACTACTATTTTATTCATAAACTAACCTCTAACTTGCCATTTTATCTATTTTCCATGAGTTCTGTGCAGAATAATTATTTACCAAACAATTCCGTGTAAATTAATTTACAGCTCAATGCTAGGCAACCATTAGTACAATTGCTCCACAGTGCACAGCACTCTAACTTTGGCTGAGGAAGAAGTGCAGAAATTTAATTTTAAGAAAATAGCGAAAATGTTATTTTGAAAATCAGTTTAATAATGTTAAATTTCTGGCATGGCATCTTAATGTGGTCGAACATTTGGTATGGCTGAACCGAATATGTACTTATTTTATCATCAACCTCCAATCTAACTTGATAATTTATAATCTTCTTCATTACTGATTATTAACTTTTGGAAGACAAACGGTTATAAGTTAAAAAAAACTTTAATTATTCACCCTAACCTAAATTCTGATATCAAACTTATCCGTATTTCGTTATTAAGGAAAATATAATACACTTAAGTTTCTGCATTTCAATAAGTTTAAAAATAAAAAAAAAAATTTAAATTAATTTTTTTAACTAAAAAAAAAGGAATCCTAAATAAATTAATTTAAATTCTAAATTACTTTAGTTATACTAAAGTATTCCTCTAGCAGGAGCAGGATAAATAAATAAACATTTTTTTTTAAAATAAAATAGTCCTTAGACAAAAAAATGCAATATTGAAAAATCATCAAATTGAAAATGTTAAATTGTGAAACCGTCGGATTGGTGTTAAATATAAACGAGTTTATTATGCAAATTAAAGGACATGCGTCCTTAATTTTTTTTTTATTAATTTTCTTTTGCATAAACTGATCAGTTCCTTAAAAAGAATATTTTCGTATAATTCCTTCAAAAATGCGTTAAAATAGCTTAATTCAATATATTTTATAGAACGATTTGTTTACAGAGGCCATTTAAAATCTATTATTTTGTTAAGTTAATTTAAAATTATTTATTAACAGAATTTTCAAAAAGGACATTTAAATTTTTGATCCTTTTATATAACCAAAAAATTTCTTTTATTTCGTTTTTTTTTTTTTGGATATTGAATATAGAATCTTTTAAAAGTATGTGTACGTAAGTCCCTAAAATAAATCATTCTCTAAACTAAAGTCTAAACATTTCAACAACTTTATAAAGAATACAATTTTTTTTTTCATCTCGATATATATAAAGGATATTAAGTGTCTTTCCTGTCCTTTTTTATGTTTATTTTTGTTGGGGTAACAGATTGCTATAAGTGATAGTTTAGCAAACAATAAAAATAATTGTATAAATAAAAGAGTCTTTTAGAATTTTATTTATGGTATGGTACCAACTAAAAAATTCAATAAAATGTATTATAGAAAGAATTAGTCACTCTCTATCTATATATAATTAATTACACTTTATAAAAATATTATTATAATAATTTAAAATTGTGATAATTTATTATAAAACTTGTTCAAATAATTTAATTTCTATTAGAAATTTATGTAAATTTATGTTTTCATTAAATTCATAATAAAATGAAAGGATATGAACAAAAAAGTTGCAGAGCAAAAAGTTGAAACAGTTTACATATTGGATAGATTAGATTTAGATGAATTTGCAACAAGTCAGTAGTCCCGTAACAACATGACAGATAACGTTTATCCAAATAATAATTTCCATTGAGCTTCAGTTTCTTACAATTCGTAACATAACAAATTCCTAACAAATCTAACTAGTTCCTATTAATTTGCTACATCTGCAACAAGTTTTTAAGAAATTCCTAATAAATTTCTATCAAAGATTCTGCTTTCTTCAATAAAAAGTCTCATCCTCCTTAAAAGTAATTTTGAAGTGTCATAACGCTTCTAGTGTAACGATGTCCATATTGTAATAGGGCCTTGGAAATTACGAGATTTGCAAACTAGGGTAAGTATAGTATATTCATCTATACTAGGGTAGGTTAAACATCATAGACACTGCTATGTGATCGTGATGCTTCTCTATACCATAAACCCTGAGCAAATATTTAACATGACCGAGTTGTCTAATAATTAATATAATTATAGATGGTACACAAATTTTCTAATCATGATCTGATAACAAAGTTTAAGAATTTTATTCGGTTTATTGATTCTGATAAATAAATAAAATCCAAAAGTATATAACTAAAATTAAGTTAAGGTTCAGTAGAAAATAAGGACTGAATTATTAATGATAATATGGAAATAAATTTAAAGTAAAATACGGGCAACTACACAATGGAATAGTTCATCGATTTACTCCTGTATCGATTTTACTAACCGAATTGAATCAATCTCTATATTTTGTTGCCAGTAACGTAAATAGAACTGATTTTATGACCCGAATTGAGTAAAATTTTCAATTTTGTTGCCGAGAAAGGAAATTGAATTGATTATCATTGATAATTCAGTCCTTATTTTCTACTCTACTACTCCTTAAATTAATTTTAGTTATATACTTTTGCAATTAATTTATTTATCAGAATCAAGAAACCATAAAAATATTACTTTTTTCCAATTTATTATTTCAGTAACATAAAACATTTATTCATAGTAGACAGCCATGAATTGCAATTTAATTGTCTGGGATTATTTATTAAATATTTTGTATATTGTAATCCCTAGAGATTTAACTAAAAAAATATTGTTATTTTCTGTTATGCTATGCAAAATTAGGCTAATTCTAAGTAATTAAATTTTTTACAAACTAAAATAAAATACAATTTTCGATTTAAATCATTAGTTTAATTTATAAATGAAATTGTTTTGTGACATGCTAGAAGCATCACATTAGGTAATATGTCAATTTCATGTGAAAAATGTTTTGTATCGTAATTAATGATAGCTGGTTAGATTGGAAAATATTATACTATGTACATAATTGTGTAAATCTAGAGTTTGTTGTAATATTGTTGTGTCCATAGGTAGGACCAATTACGAACTGAATTGATTTAATATTTTAATTTCGTTGCCGAGTCAAACACTAAATTATGTGGCAATCAGCAATCACTAAATTTTGTTTACGAGAATGGAAATTTAATTGATTTTATGAAACGAATTGATTCAAGTTTTCAATTTTTTTGCCAGTAATAAAAATAGAATTAATTTAATAAACCGAATTGACTCAATCTTTAAATTTTGTTGTCATGAACGTAAATAGAATTGATTTTACTAACCGAATTGATTCAATTTTTAAATCTTGTTGCCAGGAACATAATTAAAATTAATTTTATGAATCGAATTGACTCAATTTTTAATTTTGTTTAGTTTATGAACCGAATTGATTCAATCTCTAAATTTTGTTATCGGGAACATAAATTGAATTGATTTTATGAACCAAATTAAATCAAGTTTTCAATTTTGTTGCAGAGAAAGGAAATTGAATTGATTTTATGAACCGAATTGATTCAAGTGGTCAATTTTGTTGCCGAGAGAGGAAATTGAATGATTTTATGAACCGAATTGAGTCAATTATAAATTTTGTTGATTTTATGAGTCAATCACAAAAAAACGAAATATTTTTCTTCATTTTCATTAAATAAAAACCCGACAAAAATGAATTTTTAATTGAAAATATTATTTTAAATGCTTTTTAAATTTTTTAAGCTATTAGACATTAGAGACTAAATGTTTTAACCGTGAATTTTATGAATAATCATTAAATAGATAAATCACTTTTAATTATATTATTTCTATATTATCGCACGTTTTATTTTTTACTAAATTCTCACACCGGAAATTAATTAACATATTTTTATATTCATTAAAATATAATAGTTTCAATTAATATAAATTTAATTTACTTGGGGGTGATAAATGAATAGAAAACAGATTTTCATTTTGGAAAATTTCTATTAAATTAATAATATCAGAATGATAAATGAATTTATAAAGAAATAAAAAACAATTATTTATTTTAATAAAATTGAAAAATATTTCGTCAGTTCAATACTTAAATGTCGTATATGAATTTTTGGGAAATTGAGTTTAAAATTTTAAATGAGCATGTGAATCATTAGATAAATTTTGTATGGTATATAAATAGCTTATGCTTCTCAGTACAAATCCAATTATGTTTAATTTAGTAAAATAGAATACGTTCATGCAATGTGATACTTAACATCAACTTCAATTCAGTTGTTTTATTGTTATAAAACAACTGAACCCTCACATCCTAATCCTTTATCTATTATCTGAATTGTATTCTTAATATTCCCTGAATAATACTTGTCTGGCACTGTTTAAGTTTACATATGATCCACTTTGGAACTAGTAGACCTTGTCCATTTTGTTTTAAATATAGAATTGCTCAACTCTACGAGAATAACTCAATTAACTTTGTCCTATGTGCTAAGTCTGCTTCCTATACCATCATTACCAAACTATCAGCTTGTTCATTTTACAATTATCATGTGCGCAGCCAAGCCCAACAATGTTATGACTATTAATAACTAGTAGCACTACTAAGTTGGGCCAAGTACATCACTGATTTATCTTTGGAAAAATCAGATCGCTTACAGCTTTGAAGATCGCTAACAGCTTAATTCTGACAAATCCATTCAAAAGTTATTTACTATACTTAAATTCTTAAATGAAAATAACCAAAACTGCTAATAACTCATTTCACTATCCTGGTGAAGCGATTATTTTAATATTATTTGAAAAATATTACTTATTTAAATAAATAAAAAATATCGATTTAAATCATTAATAAAAATAATTTATAAAAAAAAGATTTTCATTTTAATTTTCACCTTTTTTCTTTGCAGAAATTATTCAGGCTGAATCTAATATAATCAAGGCAATAACAAAGTGAATGAAAATTATACATTAAAAAAAATATAGCAAAGGACTATTAATTTAAATAAAAACCATATACTTTTGTTCGAACATATCGAATTAACATATTTTTAAAGGAGTACAAAGCCATCGTTCATAAAACGTACCATAAGAAACATCAAAATAATAAAGAACGTAACAAATTTGTAACAAAAAAAAATAATTTTTATATTGTCTAAATTGATTATCATAAATTTTTTGGCAATAAAAAATAAAAGAAATATCGTTAAAAAATGAAGGGACGACATTTAAGGCGAAGGTTTAGTCTTCAACCGTCATTCATGAAAGACGATAGTTCAGATGAAAAGAAACGAGATAAGTAAGTAAAAAAAAAAAAAATAATAATTTTAAATTATATACAAAAGAAAATTATATAATGTCATAAACAGAGAAAAAAAAATATGATAAATTATGATAGACAAAGGAAGAAACAATTCATATTTTCACCATACAAGAATCCTCCTAGGTTCTGAAAAAAATGATATTATGTTTTGTAATAGATTGTTTTTTAACAAATTTATTCGGTTTGAAAAAGTTTATCTATTAAATTTAGCTTACAGTCCCCAAAATTCATACTTGTATTAGATTTTTGTTGTTAATAGATCTGCAATAGAACTAAAATTTATTTTTGGTATATGCTCAGTTGGGTCTCGCGATAAGACTTGTTCTAAATACACTACCAGCGTCGTGTATCCTTACCGTGTATAGGGTTGAAAAACCTCTCATTGTATCGAAATATTAACAAACTATCGAAATATTACCAAAAATACAGAAATTTCACTTTTATAATCTTAATGGACGTTTCAAATTCACTTCTACGTCGGGATACTTAATGAGAATAGAAATCCCTTCAATAATCTCGGTCTCACTAGAGAAAGCTTGATAATCTCCATATAGCATAAACAATACTATTTTCATACACTCCGGGGATTTAATAAATACAACTTAAATAAACGTCTAAAATATATCCAATCTTTCGACCTGCAAGAAAGCAGTAAACTAGTGCGAGTTCTACTCATATTCACGGGATTCATAAACATTCCATTAAAGAATTAATTAAAAATATCAGTTCCTGTAAGTAACAAAATGTAATTAACAAGTATTTGAAGTACAGAATTTTCTGAGTTCCATATCATTTCTTAAGTTACCATTTTACTGAAAATACGACCTATAAAAACCTATTACAGAGGAGTCGGTGTTAGCTCTACAACACGAGAGATTTTAATGGATCCATTGTAGTCCCTTCATCGAGTTTAATACTTCGGGTCCTTATTCCCGCTTCGGAAAAATTCTGCTTTATTTAATAAATAGTCCGATCCTCCATAAAGATAATTCCGCAAGTATTGATAAATCATCAAAGTCCGAAGCTACCCAAGTTTTGGTACCAAGATCGAACAAGAAAGTCAAATCCGTTCATTGGACTGTTCATTGTAATTTCGATATAAGCATTGTACTTGATGATCATCCGATGCACATAAGTAGACTGCGAAATAATGCCAATTATTAAAATGTTCATTAAAATGTAGACAGGATTAAATATACATTTAATCTTGTCTTATAAACCTTTTTATAGAATTGTATTCAACCAGAAAAACCAAGAATATATTTATTCTACCAACAATCTCATTATCAACATCGTTCGTCTATCTTATAATCTTAGATAAATTCTAAGATTATAGGATGAATTCTATATTCATCCTAACACGATAAATGTATCGTGACCGATTTAATCTTAAAGATTTTCTAATTTGTCATTTAAATTTTCGTCTTGTATATAAAATTACTGAAAATTCCTTAAGAAAAGAAAAATTTCTTCAGAAAATTCTTAGTACTGATAATTTCAAATTAACTAAACAAATACTTTCGTCTCAATATTTCGAATGTACAAAATAATTTTACAAAAATCTATACAAAATAATTTCAACACAAATTTTCAGTAAAACCATAGTTAATAAATATAATCTGAAAAAGGAAACTTTTTTCAATTCAAAAAGGACTCAACCTTAATTTACACTTGAATACCTTCAATTAAATTTTTGAATTTCTGTATAAATTTAATACAAATACAAATAATTTTTATTTATTATTATTATTAAGGACTTCTAAAATTTCAATATATTCAAAATATTTATTGATTTTAATTTTAACGAATATTTTTCTTTTACTTTATTAAATCACCTGTTAAATATTTGATTTATAAATTTTATTGTTTTCAAATTTAGTAAAAACAAAATGGTATTTAATTTTCAGAAATTGATCTTTAATTTTAAAAATCCTCTTTGTCAATTATATACTCGAACTGTAAGTGGAACAGGAGAATTATAATATTATATTACAAATCACTGAAAATTAACATTGTTATTATCCTTAAATTCAGTTTTAACGAGTAAGGAATCGATAAATGGATTTATTATTAAAAAAAAATGTATATAAAACTCTTCAAAAATTAACCAAATCGAAGATTTGGTCTGTAAATGTGACAGTCTTTCACGATCCATGTACAAATACTTATCGTACCATGAAGGATTTATGATTTATCAAAACTTGTAGATATAACTTTATGGAAAATTAGACTCTTGATTAAAGAAATCAGAATTTTTTTGATGCAGGAATTACTAACAAAGAGACCCACATTGCATCCATTGACAATCTCGTGTTGTAAAAATACCACCGGCAACACTCTTCTTAGCCTTGAAATAAATATTGTTCGATTGACTTCTATTAATTAGTAATACAGAAAGGATTTAAGTTGTAACTTATTACCAAAAGTTTCATTTGGCAAGAGCAAATTTAAAGTTCTGTTACATTGGTGCCAGTAGCCCAGGGAAGCAGCAAATCATTTCGCTGCTAATCCAAAACAAATACTCTTTTTACCACCTCTTTAAAGTGAAATTCTATAAAATTTAGTGAAATGTGATATTATTAATTTTCTGAAATTTTACTTTAAAAATTTCTTTTTATGTATTAACATTTTTTAAAAATGTAAAAATTGTATGTCATAAAAATTAATTATGTCAATTTAAAAAAAGATTTTGGTAATTTATTTTCTTTAAAAAAAATACTTAAAGCTTGGGCTACAATGTTTCGATTCGATAAGTTCATTTTCGAATTGATTAAAATTATACTGAACAAATAGTTATCCATTAGAATCGATTAAATTAGTCAGTTTGATCTTTTATTTTCGTATTTTATTCCGGTCTTCATGTAATTTTTATTTTGCTTATTATACAATTCCGAATAATTTTTCATATCCTCTTTAAAATGTTCGTCAGCCAAGTTTTATCACACATAATATTATTTGAAACTGTCAAATCATTCCAAACTCCTTCTGTTCGATTCGTTCCAAATCGATTTCAGTCTTATCCACTCAATCGATTTTCCATACAAAATATATAAAGACGTCAAATTTGATCTTTACTATACGAATCGATACTGAACTGATCGATCCATTGCAGTTTAAGTTTTAAGTATTGTCTTAAAAATCAGTTCGACGATTCTTTAAAAGATACCAGGTGAGGCTGCTTTTAATATTATGGATTTATTTATGAATTTATGTATTTAAGTAAATTTTTTAAAACCAAAGTCTGTAAATTTATTTTGATAGTCCCTTTTTTTTGGTGTTAGGTTTTTATATCATCATAAATTATTTAACCGCATTTTATAAATTCATTTCTTGATTAAAATTTTGGAAAGTAAATAAAATATATTTATTTATAGCAAAATTATTTTTTTTAAAAGGATCATTAAATATTATTTTTCTTTAACATCTGGAATATAATAATAAAAGAGTTTTTTATGGTTTTTAAAAGATTCGATTGATATTTCAAGTAAAAAAATTATTCTAAAATCCAAAATTTTCAATTAAAACTGTCTACTTACGTCCATCAATTTGAAATTGTGTTCAGAAAAAATATCATTTTCCCTAACAATTTTTACTTTGTAATGTATGCAAATTTTGAGTAATTTTCAATAAAATTCTACTTAACCTCTAAGAAGAAATCGAAATTCATTCCATTCATGAATAGAAATAATCTGTAGGAAACTGACTGATCACTGTTCGATCGGTAAACGTACACGTTACCTTAATTTGGATTGGATTGATTTCCTTTCCATGGATGTATATAATAAAGAATGGTTTATGCCGATGTGGAGATGAAACTATATAGAACCCACGGTTGGTCACGTGTTCTAAGCTTAACTGAAGTTATAAAAAACAGGACACTCAATCCTATCTATTTTTAAACACCTCGAATACCCGGGACCCATCTGTACCCAGTGATTTATAACTATCTAGTTACCGGTACCGCTAATTACCCTCGTTGGCTTACATGCATGACCAAAGACTGCCAATATAATTTAACTTAAATTGTAGGATTTTGTAGTTTGTTAAATACATCCCTGACTACATAAAACTCCTGACTATATTTTGCTACATTTATAAAAATATTGAAATTACTTTAATACTTTAAATTATATTTTTAAAGTTTTCCGAAGATTATAAGAAAATTTTCAGAAACACAATTTATTGTGGCACGGAAATTAATTAAAGAAAATCCCATTTTCTATCTAAAATCAATGTATAAATGAACATTGAACACAAATTGAGTGAGAATTAAAAACAAACGAAGAAATTTTTATTCATAAAATTTTATTTTTATCATAAATTTGAATTAAAATCTTTCGAAACACCCACAAAAACATAAACATATTTTATGCTGATGATGGCAAAATCTTAATTCAAATAATTTTCTCCTCTAAGATATGAAAATACGTCGCCGGATGTACATAAAAAGTTGGATTGATGAATTTTTTTGTTTTTATAGAGATTTTCCATTAATTTTTCTTGTGGCCGCTATTAAAAAAAGAAAAAAATATGCAAGAACTTGAAAAGTTTTCGAAAAATTTTAAATTGAAAATCTTTAGTAAAATTAAATTAAATACTTTACTTTTTGTTGGAAGGATAGTAAAGTAAAAGAGTTTGAGATATAAATTTTGGGAAGTGTAGAAAAACATGGAATATTGAAATTATCAGTTTAATATTTTTATTTAAGATTGAATATTAAAACTAAATTAGACCCAGTTAGACCCAGCTCTTATCATTGCAGCCATTTGGCTGACTGTGATATCCCAATCGTCCGGCACTAAGCAAAACCTGTACAGTTGATGAAAAAGTACAGCTGATTTAGTTAGTCATCGTTTCGTCATCGTGATAGACAGACCAATTGTGTGTAGGTTCATTTTGAAATTACCATTAATCTGGTTTTCTTCCTATTTATTTAATAAAAATTTATTTATTTAATAAAAATTATTTTTTTCATTTCCAGAGTAAATCGTCATGGTGCTGTTGATGATTCTATGGGACCATCAAATGTCCGTCATAAAATTGTTGTTATGGGTCCAGCTAAAGTTGGTAAAACATCAATTATTACACAATTTTTATATAGCCGATTTTCACCAAAATATAAGCGAACTGTAGAAGAAATGCATCAAGGAAATTTTTCAATATCTGGTGTTAATTTAACATTAGATATTTTGGATACATCTGGATCATATGAGGTAAATAAGAAATAACACATTTTTTAGCACAGTTACTTGTGGCAATTGGATTGTGTCTTGGATAATATATTAATAAATTCAGTAATTGAACCAATAAGGTTGTTTATTGCAGGGCTTCCCAGACTTTTTTCAGCGCGACCCTTTTCAAAAAAAAAAAAAAAAATGCCGACCCTTAAAGCTCAGAATACAATAAAACTGCTACTAGTAGAGCATTCCCAACGATGGTTGTTAAAATTATAGTAAACAAAAAGTTATAATTTATTTCTTTTATTATATATAACATATAATTTTTTATTTATAATTTATAATTTGTAAATATAATTAACAAAAACAAGGATAAAAACTAACATACATTTTTTTATATATAAAATAAATAATAAACAATTAATTTGTATGTGGTTGCATTTTTCCTAACAGCAAGTCAAACCGTGTTTCAATTTTCGACAGTGCTGGCCGGATTTTATCTTCAATATTTACAATACTGTTTCGGTATTTATTTTTTACGTAAATAAGCGTCGAAAAAAAAACCTTTTTCACACAAATAAGTGGTACCAAAAAGTATCATAATTCTTAAAGCTGCAGCTGATAAAAGTGTATATTAATTTCTAATTAGTACCCAAAAGTTATTTTAATTTTCCCTACCGAAAACTATTTTAGCGACCCAATTTTAAATTTAACCGACCCAATTTAGGGTCGCGACCCCCTGTTTGGGAAGCGCTGGTTTATTGGACAATCTGAAATCAATTCATTCAATACACACAATTTATCCTAGACACTAAATTACTAGAGATATTACCAAGTAGATATAAATAAATATTGAACTGTAGATGTTGAGGCAACAATTATACAAAACCAAATTGTTGGTAACTATTTAATATTCAAATTGAACTAAGAACTAATCAATGGAAAGAATAATCTCCGATTTCTTCTTATAAAGTCGTGGCCAGCTTAGTTTGGTTTGTGTCACTGAGAATATTCGATACCCCGGCTGCTAATTCAATTGATAGATAGTTCGGCGAATCCATGTGGACCGCTTACCTGCATGTTAGTATACTCGATCAATATTTCCACATATGTCCGAACATATGAATCCGCATTTTCATTACCTTCAATGCCGCGGTGTCCTGAAACCCAGCATATTCTTACTCTGTGCCTCTGTACCAATTCATTGAGCAACCCTTGACACACTCGCATCAGTTTAAATTTCATTACATAGGATCAAACTGCTTTGATAACAACTGGGCTATCCCATTGGATACCCTATGGAAGTTCAACTTCTTATCAAGCTGCTTTTATACCTATAAACTAAAAGCAATGAATTTTTTATTGGTTTGAATTAAAGTTGATTTGTCTTGATATGTCAAACAATAAACGATTTGTAAATTTTTTCAACAATAAATTTTTTAAAGGTTACCTCCTTGAAGACACAATTTAAACTTGAAAATTTATTTGTTTTATATTTTTTTGTACAATAAATATAAGCCTGTTTAATTAGCATTCTTCATTTAATATTTTTTTTTTTACAACACTCATCCTTGTGTGAAAGGATATACCCAGAAATATACGAAAATCCTTTAAAAAGAACAAGTAAGTTACAAAATATTTTATGTTCATTTATTTTTATGTGCAAAACATTTTCGTGTGATATATAAAAAAAAATTCTGGTGTAAATTAAATGTAAATTTTCTTTGGAAAAACAAAATTTATACATCCTAGAAGGAAATTCGAATATTAAACTTTTCTTTAATTATTATCAAAAAAAAATTTAAGAGCGTAATAAGATCAAATTGAATTTGTGTAGAAAAACATTAATTGAGGTAGTAAATCTTACTGGAAATTAGAAGTTCTTATGTCAACATTTAAATTCTTCAACCGAATTTATAATATTATTTTGTCATTAAATGTTCTTCTATTTCTAAATTCCATACACCCCAGTAAAATAATCATTCATGTTGAATATTAAAAGATTTATAGTCCAATGGTAAACCTTTTTATAATATCGTGGAAAATTTTAATGGAAAATACAAAATTATTTTGATTTTCGTATAATTTAATTTATGTTTAAAATACAGAAAATTTCATTAAAATATTTTTGTCCTGGTCCTTATTTAGCTATGAAATAAACAATTTGTTTTAATTAATGGAATTATAAATAATTTCAATTTCTGTTGATAATTTTCATATTGAAATTTGTATTATGGTATTTGTAATGAGCCATTATCACCGCATATTTAATCCTTGGTAATATTTAATATTAAATTAATGGGAAGATTAAAATAAGTGACATTAAGATAAATATATTTAAAAGGAATGAGTTCTAGTAGGTGACATTGAAAATTTACTATTTAAGATTAAACAGTACAATCTTCTTTGAGAGTAATATTAATTTAACTCCTTCTTTTGAATGTATAATAAATTTTGTCTTATAATTAATTCTAATTTTTACAGTCACCCAATCTTTAAATAACAGATTACTGGGCATTCAAAAATTAAAGGTATTAAAATATATATAGAACTAAATTAACTCCCAGTATATATTACTGGGACACCTCAACGGGAAATTATTGATCGGGAAGCATGCGCTTAGACTTGGACTTATCGCAAGATCAAACTGCAGCGATCTAGGGCGCTCCTGAAATACTTCCTATCTCCTATGCCACTCGATATAGAGTCTCATTCTAGGAGAACCGTACTACCAAACTCCTGAAAGAGATCTCGAATTGCAGTACTAGAAAACTGGAATTCCGAAGTCCTGTGTGTTATTAGAAATCGCCGCAAACTTATTCAAAGTTAGTTATTCATATAAATGATACTACTATATGGACCCATAGTGTTTTATGTAAGACTCAGCCACTATTATAACCTAACTATTACTGAGGGTCAAAATAGTAAAAGTTAAGGCAAGAATTCTTCATTAGACTTGTATACGTGCCCAAGTCGGTAAATGAACACCGAAAATTACAATTTATAAAGAATATAATAACAATCTAAAAAGGTTGAGAGTACGACTCATTCTCAAGGCATAATTAATAAATTGTCTTTTGAAATTACTTACAATCTGTAAGATGAGATTACTGCGGGGCTAAAATAAATTATATTAAGTGACCTTCTGCCCAATGTAGTAAGTTAATTAATTATTTGTTATTTAAAGATGATATGTTACACATCCAGATGGCCATAAGTACATATTTCTCTTGAAGCAATAAATTTTCTTTCCAAATATAATTATCAACGATAATGCTGTCTGTAATGTATTGCTCGACTTCTGTCGTAACAATACTTTTATAACAAATTGATTTATTAAAATGTCAATTTATATTAATATTAAGGTTCATTATAAAATAGTATATTGCAAACAGCCCAGCAAAGAAAATTTTTATTGCTTTATTACAAACCGTTGTGGGTAATACAGTCAGTCCCAGTATAAAAAGTGCACACAATTTTATTGATGATAGTGAAAAGAATTTTATTCTTTTATGATTTTCATTCAATTTATTTTTAATTTTCCATTGCATTTACCTTTAACATATATGAAAACTTTTCAAAAAAAAAAGTACAATTCAATAATAGAAATTTTCCACAAACTAAAAGAAACTAATTTTCTTTGCAGAGTTTTCTATTATGAAAAACGAAATTTATTAGTAAAATTAAATTTTTGAATAGTTACTTTTTAAAACTAGCAATTTTCATTATAATAAAGTTACTGAGTATTCTGAAATTGTTATTACATATTAGATGTATAATTTAATTACAAAATTAATGAAAAAATATATAAAACTTTTTTATAATTATCTCCAATGTTATGAGCGACTTGAAATGTTATATAAATATATTCATGGGGCAAATTATAGAATATTACCTGTAACCTCATTTTTAAAGTGGAATTGGTGAGGAGGATGGATAGCCGCACGAGTTGTATATGAAATGAGAGTTTAGGTGGCAGATTTCTATAATTTCAGCTGAGTCTCTGATTGCCCTCTCACTACTAGCGGCGGATGCAACAATGGATTCATTCCGAAAAGACTTATCATTTAGGAAGTGTTATTAATGATTACCTGCATAAAATATGGATATAGTAAATTGGATACGTATACAAATCTAATGATAATTTCTATATTTATAAACTTCTATTTTTATCGAATTTATTTAAAATGAAACCCGAAATATAAATTGTTTTTACCTGTAATGACAATAAATTATTTTTGTTTTGTAAATATTTTGTTTCCTGTGATTTAATTTCCTGTTATGACGAAAATACTCAAAATTTAATGAAAAATATTTTTTTTAAAATAAGATTTTAAGCTGATTAGAATATTTACAAAAGAATAAAAAATATTTAACCCTTTAATCACCGAAATGAACCTTTTAATTAACCGAGACTTTTTAATGGTAATAAATCTACAAAAATTTCTAATCTCGTTAACAAATTGAACTGCAATTTGTTGTTTCCTACCAATCTGCAAATGGTTATATGCTTTTGAAAGATGTCGCTCTAAGTTAACTCAGCTTTAAAAGAATATTATTGCCAACTATATCTGAATTCCATTGCCAAAAATCAATTCTGTGATACAAATATATGAGCTGCGTATTTTTAATGACATTTCATTGACAACACTGATGAAGTTTGCAACAAATCGACAATGATTTGGCATATTTCTTGGATTTTGACATATTGTGCTGAAAAGGTGTTTTGGTCGCGTCGCAGAACCAAGTTGAAATAGAATAAATTTCGATTTCAACTTTAACTACTCAGGCGGTGCCACTTTAACTACTTACTCAGAGTGGTTCCGGGACACAGAGGCTTGACTGAAGTTAAAGTTTAATACTAATAGTTAAATCTAAAATCATTTTACAAAGCAGATTTTGATTAACTTCACTTACATTATCAACAGTCCCCTTACTTTGTATAGACATATCACAAATATACATAATATATTTATTTATTTTAATTAAGGTGAAAATTTTTTATTCATTTTTCATGACTTATTAGAACGAAGAAAAAAATATGAAATATTAATATTAAGTTGGATTTAATAGGTAAACAAATTAACCTTCATAATAAATTCATGGAAAACATTTTTTTCTTTATTTGCCTTCGGATATCATTTTTTTTTTTATTATCCCTTATCCTCTACACTTTACAGTATATTCAGACAAAACGTAACAAGAAATAAAATAAATTAATTTTAGTCCTTAGGTACTGATTAAGAAAATTATATTGTTTAAGAGTTGTGGAGATTTGCGGTTTATAAGAATTAAAGAAAGTTTTAAATTGCAAAGCGAGAAATGAAAGAAAATGGAAAATTGCATAATAATTTAATAATGTACAATTTCATAATTTAATTATTAATTTAAAACACTTTTAAAAATATGGTTTTCTTATGGAATAAATTAAAATATTGGATGAATCTGTGAAGAATTCAAACAACTGTGAAGAATTTATACATTCAGGCCAGGAAGGAAGTCAATTGTAACCGTCAAAACTGTTTATGTTACACATACGTAGATGGTTGACCGAACCCACTTATTATCTCGCTCGACGAAAACCCTGAACTCATGCCTCGCGTAGTTTTTAATGAAGTACATACGAAAAGAGTTTTTCTCGGAATAAGGTAGACAGAAGAAAGCTCAAGCATACTTCATCTTCATACTCTCAGATCAGACACAATCCAATTTATCGCTCAAATCCTTCAAAAGTTACAAGTGTCAAGCCGGTTATGTGACACATTTCACTCTAATCTTGTAATCGTCAAACGTGTAATCTTAGGGAATAGTTGGCAACACTGAAATGTTACAGCGAAACATTTATGAGTCAGATGCAAGCATTTACAAAGGTAATAACACAGAAAGTACTCATTTGTCGAACCTTCATTTTTCCGTAGCCTCTCCGTACTTCAGAATGTTCGTATTTTAAAATTTAAATGCTAGATAACTTTATTAGATACAAATTTCAAATTAAATTAATAAACTTGACAACATTTAATTTGTCAACAATTAAAACTAAATTTTTAAAGATCAATTACTAATGAAATAAAGTATTACATAAAATTAATTATGATTAATACCATAAATACGATAAAAACAATTTTATTATAATATAAATCTTATAAGAAGGTATTAAGAATTAAAAATATCTTATTTAGAGAGTTATAGCTACACAAAATGAAAGTTTTCGAAAAGTTTATTTTCTTGGTATATAATTAGAATTGTCATGTGGAATATCAACATTAAGTAAAATCATTAAAGATTACAATTAATTTGGGTTGTTTTCTTAATGTATTTAGTAAAATTGTGTGGACAACTAATTATTTTAGACATTTAGTAATTAAATTTAAGTATGTATAAATAAAGTATTTTATTGGAAAGGACTATTTTTTTGGGGTGTTTTCAATATTCATTCTGTATTAGTGTCTGTCTGCATGAGTTGTAAATTTTTTCAATTTGCTATTAATACAATTTAACACCAGGTTATTGACAGGTTGTACTTTAATAGATTTTAAATTAGGGAAACGAAATTACGAAATTGATGTATCTACTATTTATTTGTAAAATAAATTAATGATTGTCAAATATCTGATCCTAGTGAACAATGTTTAAATTTCTTTTCAAAATTGTGAAGGATTCAGGAAAATCAGGTAGATAACAAGTAGAGACTCTCGAATTGCGTGGGTTGAAGTTTCTTATAGCCATAGATTCAGAGATAATAAACGATAACATAGTAAAACAGACGGACAAAGTGAAACCTGGAATTATATCGCACGTAATGCAGAAAAGCAGTTGGTATCATAAGCCGGCGATGAGGTTGGGATTTTAACAATTTTTGCAGGAACTGCAAAAAAAACCTTGAAGATATCTCTACACTCGCAAAAAGAAGAACGCGCTTAGTGGCAAGGGATACTGTCTAAAAGAGATTTCGATATCTGGATAATTCTGAATTTCGCGAATAATCGAGCTATTTTTTGATACCTCAACAAATACAAATACAAATCTTTACCCAGGGATTCATATCTCTCCCAGTTAACGGTACCGTTAAGGACCCTTGGTTGTACCTTAAGTTTTTGAATGTTTGTAGGTTTGTTTTTTTAGTGGTTTAGTACACGAATTCGAATCCGACGATTTATTGGCACCAGCTTGATACAATTATTATAAACTAGCGCTGTACAATCAAATAATGTGTAATGTGTTTAAGTTCATGAGTTCATCTAATTTCTGCGCCCATAAGCTGGGAAGAAAATTGATTGATTCAATAATTTTGATTTATATAGCTTGTATATTCAAGTTTTTAGGTTAGTTGTTAGTTGTAATAGCTCTGAGTATATTCAGACCACATACAAAGTATAAAAACAATATTTGAAGATGCTTTACCAGAAAAAAATTCTGTCCATATCAAAATTGAATAATATCATATTTTAATCAGTTTTTATTATGACTTGCTTCACTGACCATCAATATCAACTGTCATTCTATTAGTATTATATATTAATCCTTTTTGTATGTAATCTATGAATTTCCAATTTCAATCAATCAAGCGAATTCTTCCATTCCAATGTCAATATTGATCATAAAATCGAACCCTTCTTTCTTTCACTGTTTATTTTCCTATAGATCTGAGTTTGATAATGCTATCCATGTAGATTAATCATTTTAAGTATTTATTCTTTCACTTTTTATCAGTTATATATGTTAATTTTTTCATTAAATTTATAAACAACTTCAGCATATAATCTTAAACTTTAATCATATTTAACTTAAAATCATTGAACTCTAAAACATTGTCAAAGTCATACAAAAAATATTATCTATATTTCAATTTTTATTCCATATCCTTTTGAATGATCCATTTTTTCTATGATAAAATTATCTTAAAGACTTATTTTAAATTCCTGTCTCTCTATATCAAAATACTATAAAAAAAAGTTATAATTCTATTTAAGTTTTAAACTCATAACCATCAGGAAAATTCAATAAATTTTCTTTTAATTTTTTTTTTTGTAACTTGGCTGTACATACACTTAATAATTGCAAGTAATTTTCACTTTTTCTGATGGCATATCCTTTTTTTTTTAGTTTATCCTTTATGGTTGGTTAGTCACAGCCATAAAACTAAAATGTACAAATGTATATAGAAGTTCATATAAATAAATTATAGAGAAATATAATTTCACCACCACAAAAACCATCAACTACAGCTGTTAAAGGTCATAAAAAAGGTTGTTTTTAAGTAACCACTGTACGGGATGTGTTAATCCAATATAGTTTAGTGTTGATATTTGTACAAACTTTTGAATAAAATTATATTTTACGAAAATTACTGAGTAGATAGTTTGTCTTTTTATTAATATACAGGTTGATTTTTAATATGAATTGTACAATTCTTACTAAACTACTAGAAACTTAATGAAATTGTTCTACTCCTGAATCCTATTGATATGAAAACGGAAATTAAAGACTAATTGGTAGCTATTTTAAATGAAATCTTGAATCTTGAGTCATTCTGTTATTATTTCAACATACTAATTTAGTGGATTCTAAACCACAAAAGCTTCTTCAGTGAAGAAACTTCTAAAATATCAATAAAGTAATGACTTTAACTATAGTGAACCATTTGTTAAGCCTTTCTATGCAGGATAACCAATATACACGTAATCTATTATTTCGCCAATAGCTAAACCACATCAAATACAACTTCCTATGGAACGGGTTAAAGAGCTCATTTAGAACGTAATCAAAGACAGTCATGGAATCAGTGTCTTTGACAAATTATTGTATTTTGTATACATAAATTAATCGTTAACATCAAAAAATGCTTGTTAATTAAAAAGGTTTTCCAGCAAAAGGTTCACATCCCTCGCTGTCTGAAAATTTCCAAAAAATTCAAATTATCATATTTAACAATCTGAATGTCCATTTAATTATAGTTTTCGCATTCGAAAGCTTGAAGGATTTAGAAGAACACTTCCGCAAGATGACGCTATCAATTCGTTTATCCAAATGGATTTCTTAATAACAAGAACTCCATTTAATCAACATTAACCAAACATTGTTAATGGGACGCAATTAATTAGTGGATTTTAGTAAGGAACTCGTTAAATAGTAAGTATATTTGACACTATTTAACGAACGGAACACATAGAATAACTACAGCTGCAGATTTCAATTTATATATTATTATTGTTATAAAATAGTTTTACAAATTAATTTCCTACTTCTGGTTATGTATTCTAGCGAACAGCTCCAGAAGAACACTTTAATTTATCAAATTCAGAAATATCAGTTTACAAAATATTATGAATCACCTTATAAAATATTATCTTAATTTAATCAAATCATTTTCTGTCGAGGACAAAACTTAACGTCATGTTGAAAATATTATTTAATTTATATATGAATATATGAAAATATACTCAAACTGATTTTAACAAAAATCTAAATGACACAAATTTTAATCCACTACAAAATATTTTCTTCTCTTTCGGATATGATAAAGGACATCACTGTACATGAGAAAGTATAGAAACTTTTTATATCTATATAAAATTATATCTCATAAAACATAATAAAAATAATAAAAAAAAGGAATAAATTTTGTAAATGCATCACTGCATAAAGGATTCAACAAAAATATAAAACTGTGCCTTTTATATAAAATATTTTTATCTTTTCAAAATTCCTTTTATTTTATTTTTGTTATACATATTTTTTATAATGTTCTTATATGTAATATCCTTATATATCCTTTATAAACTTTTCAATATATTTAAACAGTCATAATGTGCTTAAAAAAGGAAATTGATTTTTAACGAAAAAAAAAAGTATTTTTTATAGGGAAATTTAGGATTTAGCACTTAAATAACCAAAAGAAATCCCGAAAAAAAAATATAATTTGTTAATGTCTGTCAGTCCTTCTTGTTGCATAATTATCAAGTTCTTTATGGAACTTAAGGATATTAATACCACAAATACTGAAGTTTATTCATCGCCCGGGGATTTTTAAGTATGTTTCTAAGAATTGTAGTATCGATGATTGAGTCTTCTCTTCAACTGTGGGATCATAATCGAACCATCACAATCAAACAATCAAGTTGACAAACAATGTGACAATTCTTTACATAACAAATCTGTCAATCTAATGTCTCTAACTAAACAAATTTTTGAATAGAACTGGGACTAAATAGATGATTGGATTACAAGATTAATATCAAATTCATGCATAAAAGTCATCTCTGAAAGTAATTTGTTTATGTTTGTCTGTCATTCTTCTTTTATTGGAAGTCCTTCCAACGTTGCGTTATATACCGAAAGTTAATTTATTGCCCAAGCTCTAAGTATTAATGAATTGAATGTGTCGTCTCGTCATTCTAACCTAAAAAATATTCGAAATTTGACAGTAAGTCCGAACAAGATTGGTTGGATTAATTACTGGAAAGAGCTTAAATTTCGAAGTATACTTATTCCGAAACACGAAAAACCCGAATATTCCAAAAGTATATTGTATTATAACTTTTGGTTATAAAACCAGCAACACATCTTTAAGTTCCTATACTTTATGCCACAAACGATTTCATTTCCTCAAAATATTCCTTCATGTTATTATTACTATTCTCTGAACCATTTGATTATCTTAAACGACTTACAGATTACTAACCTTTAGCTCCAGTTCATCGAACAAGCGTAAAGGTTAAAACTTTAATTAATTGGTTTTTTTATTAAAACCATAGAGAAAGATTCAATTGGTTTCCGTCATATTGACACCAATTACAAAAGGACAAGAAATTTATTTTCAGTATTTTTCCAAATGAAATAATTATATTTCTCAGATATTTTTAAATAAAGATAATTAAATAATAATTTAAAATGATTTTGCTAAAAAAAATGTCACTAACCTTAAACAATCTCGAAGATTTTATTTAGAGATGAATAATTCTAGGTATTTTCTGTAAATTTCTTTTTTTAACAAGAATATAAATTTATGTACACTTCATTTAATTTTATTTAAATTTAATTTGTCATAAAATTATTTATCAAAATAACCGAAAATTGGCAATAATAATTTTAAATTTGATTTAACACAAATTAATGGAAATTGATTTAAACCGCAATTAATGAAAATTGTATTACACTTTTAACATTTTCTTCATTCACCTGCCAAAAAATATATTTAAATTAATTTAATGAAAATTTTTTGTCATTCAATTTTATATTTAAAGATTTTCACTGAACCGCACTTTGAATGTAAAGTTTTATAAATATAATTTAAAATAATTTCAATTTCAATAATTAAACACAAGAGATTACATTTAGTTAGACACAACATAAAAATTTAATAATTTTATACCGAAATTACACATTTAACAGATACAAATTCATATTAATTTTATTATTTATATTTTAAACAACATTTTAATAAGTAATAATTCAAAAAATATGAAATCAATGCTGAAAATAGTTGAACAAACAAACAAAGTATAAAAATCCGCGAATTAACTGAAATTTGGCGGTTAAAATTTATGAAATGTCAATTTCAATGCAACTACAATTTTGTGAATATTTAGGAACGTTGTCGCTACTTAGTTGCTTTATTGTAGTATAAGTCCATACTTAGGTATAAAGTTGAAAGAAAACTTAATTAAAATTAATGCTAATATTTGAAAGCGATATAAAACTTTATTGTCCTTTAGTTATGCAATATGTAAATAAGATTACTCAAGTTATAGTGGAAATAATCTCGCAGCTCCACCCGTCGACATTCGTACAGATTCACAAAAAGTCAAAAAAAAAAAAAAAATTATTGTAGTTCATTAACGCCACCGTCGTAACGGTGGGTGATAGTCGTACCACAATGTAAAATCGAATTCATCTTTTTGCCGCTTGCTTCTTGCCGTTTTGATATTTCACAATTCGATGATATTTCAATTAAAAATATAATTTCACTAACAGATTTCAAATTTGAAATTGAATTGAAGCTGTGGAAAATAATTAAATAACACAAAATATTAATATAATTTTGTTTTATTTTTGTTTGTATCATCAATGTCGCATTTTGAGAGTGTTGAAATCGCCGACGCACGAGTTCAACGATATTTTTTGACTTTCCAAGGATTCAAAGTGAAGAGCCTCTACTATTAGAATGTTATATTATAAAAATTGGTTCATCGACCGGATCGTATAAATATCCTACGTGCGAGTGACTTTAGCTCACCTACCTTACGAATGAAATCATTGAAATGTGTCGATGTGCTGTAAAAGATAAAATATATCGACTTCCTCCTATAATGAGCATGCAAATGGTTTTCATATAAGTGGGTTTAAGTCCCATTCGCTATGAATCTGTACGTTGGGATGGGATGCATTATCGATATGCTGTTTACCAATCAAATAAAATTACATTATTTGAAAACTTAACATCTCTTATAATTAAATTCATATTTGTATGAATTTTCGACTTTGATAAACTCCACAATTTCTAAAAAAATCGTAACGTTTTGCTTTGTATAATATAATTTGAAATTTTCAACAAAAAGTTTGTCATCATCAAAAGATTATCAAGACAATTTAACCTTATATGAGATAGTATAATATATTTTTATGGAGATATGTATATAAAATATTTATAATAATCATAAAACCATATTTTTATTGTAATAATTCCCAAATATATTTTTATGTTTAATTTCCTTCGTATATTTTCATTCTTTATTTTATAGTTTCCTGCTATGCGTGCCCTTTCTATATCATCAGCGGATGCTTTCATTTTAGTATATGATGTTACAGATGCCGCAACATATGAAGAAGTCAGAGCAATTAGGGATCAAATACATGAAATAAAAGGGACAACTGTTGTGCCTATTGTAGTTGTAGGAAATAAAAGTGATTTAGTTGAAGAAGATGAAAAACTACGAGAGGTACGTATTTAATATATGTATAGATTTATATCATTTTGAAGTTCTTAACTATTTTAAAATTTGGACACTTTAGTGTAATTGATATAATTCTGAAATAACAAATAATTCAATTGGGGCTCAAGTTACGGCGGTTGGAGGTTCCAATTTCACGCTATCAATACCATTTTTATTATGTTAGTCTTAAACTAGTACAGAATTCCAGAAATTGATTAAATTATTAATTTAGCAAAATTATATATCTAACTTTGTTTCAGTCAGATAACGCCACAAAAACTACTACATATGTAAAGTAGTTTATGTTATTCCACTCATCAAATATGTGGAGAGTATTAAAGTAGATTTTGAATTACGATTCACGTGAACAACTTTACAAATTGCTCCGATTACAACTGCACTTATGAATATCTTTAAAATCGGATTGACTTTGATTAATATTAAATGCAATTTGTGCAACGCCGATTTATAATTTATTAAATTTTATATGAATTTTATTATGATTAAATCTAAAATTTAATTAATCTATTAATATAAAACCTATTAAAAATTTAACAATTATTACTAAAGCCTAAAAAATTTTGAAACACACTTAAAATTATCCTAATTTTATATTTACCCAATTTAATATATTAAATTTACGTGGTGGTTTAAATTCAATTAAATTTTGTGCTCTAACCTCTAACCCAAATAAAAAAGGCTGTTTCAATATTTCAAATTAGCGAAGTGGTGGAATATGAATTAATGGAAAAGGGCTTTTACAAATTTGTATACGGTATAAATGGTTTGTAATAATTTTCAAACGAAAACGTGTAAATTGTCTCACTTTATTTAATTGGATTTCATTTTTTTTATTGAATATTAGCTTTTAATTACAAGATTTATATATACATTTATTGGTACATAGATGAGGGTCTGAGAGGGTTTAATCCAAAAAAGAAAATGTTTACTTTTATTATAAGAAATTATTTTTTTAAATTTGAACATTTTAAATTTTAAATAAATGAGTTATAGCAAGTAATATTTTTAAATTTTGTCACAATTAGCATAATTTTTAATTACAGTGAAAATTGGGCTCACTTTACATCGAGCTATTTCCGAATGAAATAACTACTCTATGTCTGTGGGTTTAGTAATGTGTCAATTTATGTTAGCTTTAAAATAAATTATGCTACGTATTCTAAAGAGATGCCATAATGTTTCAGATTAGAAGATATCTAAAGAGTACATTCTACATAATTTGATTAACAACTGACAGATGGAATATCTTTGATATTTTGCCGTTTGGTCCTATTCTGACGATATGAATTTGGAATATTAAATTATTTTCAAAATTACCGAAATACATTTCAATTCTGAAATAAATTTTAATACCCAATGCATAACAAATTACAATATTTTCTATTCTCTTTCTACACACGACGATTTTCGATCTTATCCGACTTAATTTTTAAGATTACCTGTCAAAACTTATGCCACGTATATGCACCTGCACCCACGCTAAGAAAGTTGTCAAATGGTTTCGGTTTCGATTCACAAAATATACTTAGTGGATTATATAATACACTACATGCTACAACCTACGTTAGTTTTTCGGTGTTCACCTACCGCTTTTTGAAATTCGTTACAGTAAGTAACTCACTCGTATTGTTTCTAATGTGGACAATTCAAATAATCGTATAAATAGATGTTTGCGAAATCATGATAATTATACCCATTTAATTCATATATGTAATTGGTTTAATTAAAATTAATTATTGTAACGAAATTATACAAAATATATATTTTGAAATTATAGGTTATGTCATAAAATTGTAGGTTATGTATGTTTTTATAGCAATTATACATACAATGTATAAATATTGAAAACTTTCTCAATTGATTACGAATTTATATTCTTATTCTAAGAAATTATAATCTGCTGGTGGGATTCAAATATAAACAAAAACATTATTAAGTTTTTTATCAATTTTTCCATTATATTCTAGTGTTACTCCTACCTAAGGATAAGCAAATTACTCATTCCGAAGTAAACACTACTCAAAGGACTTCTTTATATAAATTATTATAATGTAGATCTTATTATTATTATTTTTTAAATATTTACTAGTAGGACTAGTAAATTAACTAGTGGGACTCTAATGCTCCTACAATAATAAATAATATTATTTTTAGTTCGGTTTTTTTTTTGCAAAAAAAAAGATAACATTTTGTTTTTGTGTAATAAATGATTATAATAATTTAAATAAATAACTTGTCGAATTTTTGTTATTTAAGATAAAAACTTTATTTATATACCTAATCCTTGTTTTTTAACTTTGACCCTTGTCACTGCTGAATGGGTTTGTGTTGTCGAGTTCTATTTATACAATATTTTAACATATTTTATAAAAAAAAAAAATAACTTTTGAAATATATAAATATTTAATATTCTTGTTACCAAAAAACAAAACAATATATTTTTACACCTTTTCTGAAATAAAGCCATTTCTAACCATAAAAAAAATTGGGGTTGTAGTTTGTAGATACTATAACGAACAGAGGTGCAAAAAAATAGACTTGATCGCTGCGGATATACGTTTTCTTCTGAATTTATTTTCTCATTACTTTAGTCAAAGATTAAACCAGTACTTAGGAAGCTGTTTTAGCGTCAGCCGAAGTAAATAATGTGTCCATTAAAAAGTAGTCATGTAGCCGTTTAGACATCAATATTCAATACTTTACAATGTTTCTTCATCTGTATTCTTTGTCCATGTGTCTGTAAATTTATTAGCTTGTAAGGAAGTATTAATTCGTTATCCTCACTTTAGTATCTTAGCTTTTTCTTAAGTTCGTTCGATCTTATTAATCCTAAGGAGCAACGATTGTCTAATTGCCATAATTCATACGCCGCAAATAGGGCTATAGGTATGGGAAATGTTGGTTACTTGCCTCACCTTGGCTTTAAAGATAGTTATAAAAAAAAATTATGAGATGTGTCTCATCTTCTTCAACTAAATCACTTATTGTTCTTATCTAGAAGAACAATAACAAAACATTTAATTTAAAAAAAATCATGAACCGTGTCTTTCAGAAGACAAATGAACCATGTTCTTGCAATATCACTAAAAATGGAAAAAAAATCTTCATGGAAGAACGATTTAATACATCATTCATCGGTATTTTATCCTTCTGTTTATGGTACTTTTACTTGCTCCTCTAATAATTCCAACCACATCTTGTACTGTTAGTAGGGATGGCATTTGCATTATGAGTGTCCATCGTCTTTCGTCTAATAGACGAAATGCCAGAACAATCATTAATCCTTTTAGGTTAAAGAAGAAGAGATTGCAATTTATTTTTTAAATAAATTTGTGGTTGTCAACAGGACACTATTGAAGAAGCATGTGTATTCTGACAACCATTAATTTCAAATTTAGACTTCCCCGGGAAAAAATCTTGCAGGCGTCTTTGCCCTGATTGATATGAATATCTTAACTGGTTATCCAGACATTGAATTTGTTTTAAGAGTTGGCTTTGGTTAATATCTTTCTATACATATTTATTAACTCTCAGTTCGATATATTGTAGAAATTCACAGATCCACAAAGGCATAAATTTGCTCCTCTCCTTTTAGAGCCCAGATAATTTTACATTATTTCTAAATTCTGATCATTATACTTCAAATTAATTAAAAATTTATTATTTGTTTATAGGTTGATAATGATATGACTGAATCAGTAATAACAGTTGATTGGGAAAATGGTTTTGTCGAAGCATCTGCTCTAAAAAATGAAAATGTAACACAGGTGAAAATCTAATTTTTATTCAATTTAATTATATTAAATTATTGATAATTTTTTATTTTAATAGATATTTAAAGAACTTTTGTCACAAGCTAAAATTACATACAATTTAAGTCCAGCCTTAAGACGTCGTCGGCGACAATCATTACCACCAAATCAAATGGGTGGTAATAATAGTAGTGGCGGTGGTGGTGGTACACCAACAAGTAGTGCACCACCATCAGCAACACATGTACCATCAGCAGCTCAATTACAACATTTGCAAAAAATTCAAGAACGTAGTTTAGGTGGTAAAAGAAATTCATGTATTCTATCTTAATATCATTTATGTATAAAAATAATCAAATTTATTATATTATAAATATTTATATTTATCATCTTATCAGAAAATTTATCAAACTAAGATTTGTTTTTTATTTTATTTTTGTTTTTGTGAAAATTTAATCGTTTTCCAGATATAATATACCAAAAAAAAAAGGAATTTAATAATAAAAAATAATCTTTTTAAATTTATATAAGAAAAATTTAAATAATATTAATAAAAACATTGAAGAAGAGTAAATATTTTTTTTCCAGTAAAAATTAAATCAAATCAATACAAAAATAATGTAAATTAATGTGGTAAAAAATTTGTATTTGGTGTTTATATATATAAATATAATAAAATTTTGTGAGTAGATAAAAATATGTAAATCATATTTAAAAATTTTATATAAATAATTTATTAAAAAATATAATAAGTGAAGATTATCTTGTGCTTCAATAAAAAAAACCATCTTCAAATCAAATTTAAAGTTATTGCAAATTGCAATTCTAAAAAATTGAAGATCTTCTGTAACTCTATAATATTATTTCTAAATTTTCACACTTAATTATAATCTAATTATTTTAAACTTTAAGTGAATATTGTTAACTGAAGACAGTCAAACTGTCTGTTATTGCATATTAATTATCAGGGGTGTACTGGAGCGGGCTAAATTTGGCTTTGTAGTAATAATGGAACATTTGTTGTAATAATGGATAGTTCTTTGTTGTAATTATGAAAATCGGAGAACCGGCTGTTAAATGTTTATATTACTGCTAGCCAAACAAAAATTAAATAAAATATATACATACTTCTTAATATACGCAGTGGTGTACGCAGAATGAATTCATGGGGAGGGAGTTTAGAGAAATGAGGTAAATTTGTTTGTGAGTTATCCATGTCACTATTTGATATTTTAAAGGCATAAATAATAGCAATTATGATATAGTTAATAAATCAGCATATCTATCTTTATCTTGTGAACATAATTTTTTTGGTACACTGATACCTCGGCCGCAGTTGGCACTAGGGCTACTTAACTTATACACAATTTATTTCAATTTTAATTTTTTTTTTGTACATTATAAATTTGTATAAAAATAACAAATCATAGTTTGACAATAAATACTTAAGTTCGCACAAAAAGCGAGAAGTCTATATCTGCAAAGTGCAAATGTACAGGTCATATAGACTCTATTAAATTAAATGAATGTATATAATCATTATAAGCATTATTTCGGAAATGATGTTTGCTAATCTATTATATTTTTATAAATAACTAATTTACTTATATGAAATAAATTAATAAATACTTCTTTAATTGTTGCTATAGTTCTTCTTTTAATATTTAAGTGGACAGTAAGGTCATAGACAGTGTGAATTTGGCAATATGACAGTATGTATTTTTTAGCACACCCCTGACTGTATCACTAACAGTAACATTCATACAATTTATTGTAACATTTATACAATTTAAGTTCAACTTTATAATTTTTTCAAGGATTCGAAGTGAAATATAGACTCTTATGTATGAAATAATGTTTAAATATTATAATACTATATACCTATTATTAAGACTTAATTGTTATAATGACCTCTGACAACTTAAAATCAATTCTGACAATATGAGTTCCTTTTGAATGACCGAGATTTATTTTTCCATAATTGTATAAGAGACAGTAAAAAATAAGAAAAATTTAAAATTAAGTCATACTTTTCCACTATCGTACTATGAAAAAATCACTTAGTATTGACGGTATGCGTATCATAGTTACAGTGGACATACAGTATAAGATACGATATCGCAATAGTTAGCAGCATTGCAGTAATGATTTATAATGGTTGAAATAACTAGAAGGATGGAATTCAAAATTAAATTTTATGTTTTCTATGATAGTTTTCGTATACTATAAGAAAGTATTGTAGTTTGTATTCAAAATGATTTTGAGAAGGTATTTCAGCAACTTTGAGATTAAATTTACTGAAAATTCATTATAGTTTGCCCAGACGTTAAAGGTAAAAGTTAACCCCTACCAAAACAGAGTGTAAAGACATACAGTATTCATTAACAAAACTTTTGCTACTCTCTAATTCTAATTAATTTCATAATCAGCCTATAATATTTAATTGAAAATCTTCACTTCCAAAAATAACACGACTATTAAAAGAATTAAAATCTTCTGTCTTTTTTTTACATAGAAATCTTATAAAATTTAAATAAATCTATTTTTGAAAAACCACCAAAATTAATTAAGAAAATCTTTCACTTAACAAAAAAAAAATATTTTAATAAGATTATAATTATTTTTAGATACTCGAATAGAATTAAATCCTTATTAAGGATCAAAATTGACCCAGAGTAAAATTGTATACCTTTTAATAAATTAATTAATATTTATTTATTTTTGATATTCTTGAATAGAAAATTGTAAAATACTTAAAATTTAAGAATTTATTTTTACATTTCATTAATTTTTACTCTCACTTTCCTATAGGAACGACAAATTGAGATTAAAATAACAAATTAACAAAAAACTTAAATAATCATAGATTTTTTAAAGGAAATTAAAAGGAAATCACTGCATTTCCAAGTCACGCGTTAGTCCGTTTTCAAGTCAAATTGGTCTTTATTTATTCTGATTCACATATAGTAAACGCTGTTACTATTATGTCTTATTGATCTTAACCTGCCCGCCTCATCCAAGTTGCTTAAAAGGTGACGTTCCAATTATTTTATATTTTAGCGCAGTGTAGGTGTTAACAGGAAGTGTTCTAATGAACAGAAGAGTTGATTTATTCATCAAAATCATGTTTCAAGGCATAATATTTAGTAAAAACTAAAGAAAATACATTAATGAACTATAATCGAACATCTTATTATAATGTTAAATAAATTGTGGACTCCAGTTTTATATTGAGAAACACTTATTTAATGAAAAAACCAATTTAATTCGAAGAAAGACCAATTTGACTTAGATAAACTCCACTTGGATTCGGAAAAAGTTCAATTTGACTGAGATAAAGACCAATTTGGCTTAGATAAAGTCCATTTTGACTTGGAAAAAGACCAATTTTATTTGGAAAGAGTCAAATTTGACTTAGATAAAATCCAATTTGACTTAGAAAAGTCCAATTTGATTCTGAAAAAGACCATTTGATTCGAAGAAGACCAAATTGATTAAGATCAGCTTGTCATGGAGATGCAATAAAATGAAACTTAGTACAGGAATCTTTGTCTTTTAAAATTTATAATACGTACTAATTTTTATTTTCTTTAAATTATATTTAAATTGAATTTAATCTAAATAGTAATTTTTAATTTGATTAAAAGAATATGAATATTCTAAATTGCAATGAGAAGAAATTGAAAAATATAAATATATCAAATAAAAAATAATATATATACATATATACTATAAATAAATATATATTCTTAAAAATTAAATCAAATATTTAATAAAAAAGATATTCAGAAATATTTTCCATGATGTCTTCTACACTAAAATGGTTTCTAGATTAAATTTCTATAATATTTTTTTTTTAATTTTCCAAATTCTTAAATTTAACAATCATTAAAACAATAATTTATTAAATAATCTTAATGCCCAGTTTCAAAGTGAAGCCAAAGCTTATACTGAGAATTCAGAATAATAAGATTTAGTTTTCACAAGTTTTAATGAGGTTTAATTTAAGCCACACTGGCAGATCGGTAAAGCTTAAGCTTATGAAACAGCCAAAGCAGTTTAAATTTAAACAGAGCATATTATGTCTAAACATAAAAAACCAAAATTAGATATAAAAAATTGATCTTAAGTCCTTAAGTTGTTGGCAAACCATACAAAACTTTAGCTTAACCTAGTAAATTGTAAATTATTCATCAGCCAGAAATTACTACCATTTAATTTAGGCTTGGTGTTAGCTGGTAACACTGGTAAAACAACTATTAAATTTTTCTGTTAAAGTATGTAACTAATTGTAATGACTGTACAATTTACTGTTAAACTATGAGAAAATATGTAAAAAAAAATTACAATATTTACAGATATATATTTCTAATACAAATTACATAAAAAAATATTTTTAAATATTTCTAGAAAATTAATAAATTATTCCACGTGCCAAAATCTTACTATAAAAATTTCAAATTAATAAAAACAATCCTTAATAAAATGGTTTCCCAAAATACAAAACTTAAATATATAAATCAAAGAAATAACTAAATTTACATAATAAATAATTAAAATTAATTTATTAATAAAAAATGTCAGCTAAAATTAATGCGGATCGTGACGTATTATGTCATACTGAAGGGTAAAATTAACATTCAATTTTTTTTAAAGTTGAGCTTAAATTATATTTAGCTAGCAATTCATATTATCAGACAACAGACAAAATTGTTATTCAAAAAAACAAATCATTTACAAATATATAAAATTAAAAATTATGAAAATCAATTAAAATAATCATCAATAATTCAAAAAAAAATTTAACCGCCAAAATTTAAAAAAATAATTCTTTTCTGTGGTACTACACCATTTTAATCGAATCTTGAGCTCTATTTATTGAGAGCTCTGCTTCAAAGATTAAAATCTACAGCCATAAACGAGTTTTAGCTCGTAGTTTATAATTTCATAAATCTATATCTTCCTCAAAGATTTCAATATTGTTGCTACAGCTTTAAACGAACATGTAGCTCTAAAATTGTAGTTTACATTTTCATTGATCATTTCAATTCCCAATTTGAGCTACATGCATTACCATTAAATTCTGATTTAGAGGCCAATGAAAATGTTAACTACAAAGTAGCTTCTAGGCTCGATATTAGCTGTTAGCTCCTTTTTAGTTTACCATTTTATTTGAATCTCTAATTAGATAATTAAAAAAAGATTTTGTCCTTTAAAAACTTACAAAAAAGCTTGTTAAATTCATAAAGTATACATAATTAATAATGCCTCCAATATTAATTTAATATTTATTGTAATATAATCAGCTTTTTTCTAAGTTATTAATTTCCTTATTTCGTTAATTTTCTAATTATTCAAAATTAATTAAATTTTGGCATGACCAAAATTATAACAAATATTATTTAACAAAACCGAATATTTTTCAAAAACAAAAATTTAATATAAAATTAATCTATTGAATGTTAGAATTTTATAAATATTTAAGTAAAATGTTAAAATTTAAAAAATAAATAAAATATATCATTAAAAATTACTTGCTAATATAAGCTAAAAAAAAAATTTGAAAAATAAAACTATAACACCACAATTTATTTAAGTATATATTTAGTATTATTAATATTTAAGAATTATATAAAATATAAATAATAAATAATCAAAAACTATTCATTTTTATATTAATAATAAAAAAAGTCTTCTTCATTTTCAACCCAAAAAATTAATCAATTATCCTTTTTAATGTGTAAAATTTAATTAAAATACTTTTTAATAAAAAATATTATACTATTCTTAAATGTAATTACATATTGTAAAAGTGTTAGTTTCATATAAATATATTTATAAGAATCATACAGCGTAGACTTGGAATTGGGTGATTCCTAGTATACTAAACACTATATTTGTGGTACTATATTGAGAACAAAGTGTATGAGCATTTAGTTGAAATTCCTCTTATTCTGGTTTCTGACGACTTTCCGGATGAATTTTAAAAAATATTCAAAAACTGATAGATGCTGGAATGTGTTGAAACGTATTTGCAAAAATACCGCTCATAACGTCAATGATGCACATTGAGAGTGACGTCCATAAACCATAAATAGAGAATTATGCTTCATATTTGGGTCCATAGTTGCAATTACCGAATGGCTCAATGTAAATAAAACTTTATATATTTGAGTACATAAATCGGAAAATCGTGTGTAGACCGAATTAGTTGGCTTCAACTAGAAAAACGTACATACACTATTCAGGATATTACCATAAATATAATGTAGAATACCAAAATCACTAATTTCAAGTACATCCTGAATACAATAAAATTCCTATAATAAAATAACTTTATATAAATAAAATAAGCTGGAAGAAATAATAATGTAACTAAAAGAAAAGAAGAAATTTTAGCAATAAATAATAATTTTACAAATAAAATGAAAATGGAAAAAAAAAATCTATCTAATAAATACATACCAATAAAAAAATCTAAATACTGTTTTTAAATGATTTGAAAATATATTATTTTTTATTTTAGTATTAATTACATTATGTTACCATTAGAAATGTGAAATTCTTCAGTACTCCTGATCAAACTAGGGGAAAACTATTACTAATTTGTCCATAATTGTCAATAAATTGGAATTTCGAGAGTTAACGAGGGGTGGTCTTGTAAGTAAAAACTCTAGCCAGCGGACTGAAAAAAATCTATTTTAATTGGATGATCTCGGGGTTTTGAGTTGGTAACATAATATTTTCAGATACTATTTATTTAATTTAGATTTAGAACAAAATTAATTGAAAACTGTATTGTAATTTATTACTTTTTCGGAATTATTTTCAAATCTCTCATACATTTAAAAGAAAAATAATAAATTATTAAACTATTTTTGTTTCAATTTTAATTTAAAAATGTAATTTTTAAAATAATTTTTGGAAATAAAAAAAAATCATCTTTACATGGAAAATAATTATTTGTACTGCGTTTTTAACTCTATGCAATTATGCGGCCCTTTTACCCTATTAAATTCAATTACATATAACTACAAGTAATGGTATTACAACAAAACCAATTATTCTTCTTCTTTAGGTACCTATCCATATCAGATGTTCGACAACATTCATTTAGTATTTTCTTTTGGCATACCCGTCCTTAGTAGATTGTGAGTTGACATGTTAAACCAAACCTTTTGATCGCACCAAGCAAGATACTCGTTTTCTTCGTCTACTTCGCTTCATCGCTTGCTTACAATTATTATCTTGAATTATTGTCTTTTCATGATGTGTGCAAAGCAGCTGAGTTTTATTTCTTTGATTGTACTGATTATTAATAGCTTTTGTTTTCATTATATTTAACTATTCTACATTTGATACTCTGTCCGTCCATTTGATAATCAATACAGTAATCAGTACAACACTATCAGGCTATTAATTTTGATTAGATCACATTTTGTTAGCGCCCAACAAGTTGACCACATAGAAAAAATAGTCGACCAATTGTTGGTTTTATTTGGAAAATAAGGAATCTTAGAATATCTTTCAACAAACTAAAAATCATTCAATATTTTAGTACTAAACGTAATTGCAATTTGAAAATTTAGTCTGTTACAATTTACAATACTATGTTATTTTTTATTAAACATTATTAAACAGCAGCAGATTATATCCGACCAGTTAAACCATATATCTATCCCTAATTATACATGAGCTAAATGGCGTTTACTGGGCACGTGGTTTCTGATTTCTGATCAGAACCAATTAATCAGCGTTTACTGGAGCACATATCGATAAAATGAGTAGTTGTCATAAAAACTCATTAAATAAAATCTGTATTACTTTTGGACGGTAGCATAAATACTTTAATAATTCAAAATAATTAGCCATCTAGTTTACGACAATGTAAGAAATATATATGTATATACGACGATGTAGACCGGCGATGTCTTAGATTGACCTATGCTGCGTCAGTCCAAATTATTATTGAAAAGTATAAAAGTAGTAAAAAATCAAAGCAGTTAAGTTTAACTTGTCTTTAAAACAGTCCAAAATTATGGAGTGAAAGTATTATTATGTAAATAGAATTAGTTTAATGGATGGGAAAAATATTGGAATCAATATACCATTTTATTAACCTAATTCAATATTTTAATTTCTGTAACGTAATAAAATATTTGTTACAATCTCGGATTTATTGCTTTTTTGCTAATTAGATAACTAGTTGAAATAAATGTAGTTGTATTGTACTGTCTGTATGTTTAAGTTTTTATTTTGTCCCATTTACACCCTTTTTATTGTTTCTGTAAATTGATTAAGAAGCAGCAAACGACATACTGGAAAAATTATAAACAATCAAAATTAAACGATAAAATAATATTAATTATATGTTTATTTATTGTAATAATGAAACAAATTAATAAATATACAATCAATAATTCCACCATATAAAGATAAAAAGAAATTATTTCAAAAACTTAAAGAAAAAAAATATTTCGTGATTAGTGTATTAATAAAATATAATTTATGAATATAAATTTGACTTTTTTAATACATTAATTGCAAAATATTATTTTTCTTTAAATTTTTGTTTCTTAAAAATTTCACGAAATTAGTTTGCAGAAGCAAAATTGTTTTAGGAAATAGTTTCCACAAAATAAAACTCAAAATTCACAATTAAAAGTTTCGCTTATAAAACTTAACGGACTTTTTAAAATATTGTTTTATTTATTTACATGAGGAAGTGACTATTTCTTCTGTTGAACCATGTTGTGTCTACAAATAAATACAAATTATATTATTATTAAAAAAATCGGTTAAATACATTAAAAATTCTATCCAAAAAAAACTTTATTTAGCACGAATTTTCTGGAACCGAATATTTAGACAACTTTATTATATATAAAAAAAATTTAAGTCTTACACTTGGTAGATTACTTTCTGCATCAGTATTAGGTTTGGCAATTTTATTATTTTGTTGTGAAGACCATACATATCCAGCATTTCCAAATTTTCGTTTCTTTGGAAGTGATATATATTTTGATGGTTTCTAAATTTCAAAAAAAATATTTAATTATTAATCTAAAAATTATATTTTATTTACTAACCGAAAATAAATCAATTCTTTTCTCAGATATTTCTGTTATATCAGAAAGACTTGTATTTGTATCCCAATCATTTATTGACCGTATTGGCAATGGTTCCGGTTTAGATATACAGCGTAATGGTTTTTTGTGATGAGCAGCACTCTCTTTAAATGAATTTACACGTATTATTAAACGATTTTTTTCTTCTTGTAATAATTGTTCACGCAAATTAAAATCATTTTCTTTTTTCTCTGCCTAGAATTAATATATAAAAAAAAAAAATTATTATTGTAAACATTTTTTAAAATTTATGCTAACTTTTTGCGTATCTAATAGAATTTTTTGATTCAACTGATCAATATTATTATTTAATAATTGTATTTCTTTTTGTAAATTCAATTTTTCATTTTCCAAATTAATATAAGATTCTGATTTTTTCACCATTTCTTGATTTGTTGCTGTAAGTGTTTCACTTATCTAGAAAAAAATATGAATTGTATTTATGAAATTGGTAACATTAGCAAATATACAAACATTTTTAATTTTATCTTTGTAAGACTGAATATCATTATTTAATGAGTTCTTATCATTTTGCAAATTTACAATTGTTTCTTTTAAGACGGATAAGTCGATATCCTTTTGTTTTATATTATCTTCTAGTTTAGCAATTGTCACTTTTGCTTTATTTAGTTCTTCGATATTTTCCTGTTTATAAAAAAAAAATATTTTAATATAATATAGAAATAATTTTTCAAACAAAATTTTTTTATTTCAATTAAATGTGGCTGATTGACTAAAAACAATTAAACAATTTGCAATTCACTAATGGTAATTGTTGTAATACAATATTCAACGATGATAAGTTTCTTTGGTATGATATATTGACATTTTATTTATTTATTGTACAATTAATTAGTCAATCAATCTTAAAATCTAACCATATTCTGCTTTTTAATATTAATCAAATTCTCAGATAGAGCACTAAATTCCATTTCAATTTTCTCTTTATCATAATTCAATTTCGAAATTTGCTGTAATTAAAACAAATCAAATTAAAAAAATTAAAATTCCTTAAATTTAGTAATTAAATAAACCTCATTAAATTCTGAATCAATTCTTTTAAAATTAATTTTATGCTTTTCAATTGCTTTTTTCAAATTAGTATTCTCTTCAATTATTTCATTTAATTTCAATTTTACATCATTGTTTTCTTTAAGAATTTCATTTTCTAAAAACAATAAATTGAAATTATTGAATTCACATTAACATTATAATAAATAATATTTCAATTTACCTTTATCAATAGCTTTTTGTAATTTCGAACTTAATTTTTGATTTGATGTTTTACATTTAGTTTCAATATTATTAACTTTACGTTCTATATTAAGACGATATTCTTCGATTTTATTAATAACATCAACAATTAAATTCTGATGTTTACATAGATTAGATAAAGCATCGTTACATTGATCAATTCTATAAAAAATCAAAATTTTAATTATAATAAAACGAAAATTTAATTCAAGTATACTTTGTGCGTGAAAAATTCAACATTTTCATTGTACATTTCAATTGAGAATTATGATCTGTTAATTGTTGAGATTCTTGTTGTTTTGTGGTTAATAATTGTGCAATACGATTTGTTAATGAATTATTTTGTTCTTGGTTATGCCGAAATCGTAATTGAAGATCAAGGAGCATATTTTTATTTTGTCCTTGGCTTGAATTAAAAACACCACCATTTTGAGATAAATTTAAATCTGAGTTATTCTATAATAAAAAAAAAATATTTAGTTCTGTTCTATTACAATGATTATTTATTAGTAGTTTTAATTACCAAGTTATTCATTATATTTTATTTTAATTTTCCAAAAATAAATTATTGAAATATTGTTGCACTTTTTTTTCCTCCTAATTTCAAAATAAAATAAAAATAAAAATATAAAACAAATTAAGAAAAATTGAAAAATTATGAAAATTATCATAGCAAGCACCGTAATAAAAAATCTTCGGTTAACTGTTACCCGGTACACTTTTTATATTTATAAATCTGTCTGAAAAATGTTAATACAACGAATGCGATAGGCGTTCAGAAAGGAGTTTGTTATTATTTTTTACGATATTATTGATTCCGACAGTTGTTTCAAAAGTTTGCTAGCAGCTTAAGATAACTTTCAGCTTTTAGCAATCTAATTATACTAAAAAATTAATCTTTAATATTTATAATTAATTTTTTGATATTGTGTTTCACTGGCGCGAGAGCATACATATCAGCTTAGGCATATTTTTTTGAATATACTTTTTAAGAATCAAATTTAGCACTTAAACACCAATAATCTAATATAAATATATGCTAATAGTTTTGTTTATACTTACAAAAATTATTAATTTGACTGACTATCAAATTAATATTGCACATAATTAATATTGCAACTAAAGTTAAATCTATTGACTTTAGTAGTTAATTTGCATATAAAAAAAACCTATGGAGTTTTTTTTTTTGTTGCAAAAAAGCACCCATTTTAATATCGTAATTTAACAAAATATTCTCATATCGTAAGTCAAAATATTGCAGTCGTTTTGTGCTTACTGGGTAATATTTCATTGATTCATTGATTGATAATGTTTGAAAATCATCTAAAAAAGTTATGTTGGATATGGAAATGAGTATGAATGCTATGAATGATAATGATAAACAATCAAGAAAATAAATAACAAGAACGAGAACAATAGGTATATCAAATATTTATATATATTTTATGGTGTTTATAAATTATTATAAATGTTTACAATATAGAAATGCCAAAAAAAGTGTCAATGACAATGGTTATCGTAAGACAGGTGAATTATTTAAGTTAAAACTTGGTTCATTTACGGAAGCATACTTAACATAGATATGTTGAATTTGTATTTGTAACAGGAATACATAAAGTTCTATCAGAATCAAGTCATGAGGAACAAATTGAAGAAAAAGTTTGTGTATCAAATGATAAATACATCATTTAGAATTTGGAGAACGAGAACCACAAGCAGTACCTTCAAGTTTCGAACTATTTCACCTATCATAAAACATGCTCAATACCAGTAGAATCTACTGTGTCTGAATTAAATAGTCAATCAAATACTGAATGAACACCTACACAATTATCTGATGAAATGACTGTGGTATGTATATTCACCAAGAAATAAGTTGGTGGTTTAATAGTAATGATGAAATAACATTTAAAGGTAGAAAGAAACAGGGACCAATATTTAAATTCGAAAAAAGTTGACGATATTTAGAAAAAGTATGGCAGGATCAGGTTCCATTCCAAGGGCTATTATGTTTCTCAGAAGGTGTTTTTTTGTTTGATTTAATTTGTTGTATTTCTAAAAGAAATTGTGTAAGTTTGTGAAGACTAAAATTTAAAATTATTTTTTTATTTTTTTTAGGTACAATAATTATTCCAAACTTTTTGTTGAAACTGATGACAATATATCATGTCAAATGAGTGAAACATTAATATGAAAATCCACAAATATTAATACATCATTATTTCCAGTAACATCAGCTCTAAACATTACTTTAAAGATCGTTTTCAAGAATATTTAGAAGCTAACAAATTAGAGAAAAAATATAAGAAGAAATAGATTGTTGTGATATGGAAGTTGATAATAATGATGATAAAAATAAAGAACATTTAAATGAAGATTCTGATAGCAAACGTCACAGTTTAATGTAGCTCTTTTTGTTACAGTTAATAAAAATGTCAAATAGATATTTTAATTATGGTATATTATTTATATCAGAAAAAATTCTATAAAATTACTTTCTAATTTTTTAAAAATGGAAAAATGTTGAAAATATTAAAATAATTATTATTTATACTAGAAAATATTGTGGACAATTATTTTCTGGAAACAGATGATACATTCCGAATATGAATAACATGTACTATACTAAGAAATGTTTAAAATATATACTGAATTTTATTCATTTTATATCACATTGGATTGATTCCTCATTGTGTTTAAGAATGTTAATTGGATGGATCATTTAGTGGAATAGAAATACATTTATAATTATTTAAATTCTATATAATTAATCTTCATTTGATATTTGATTCAAATATTTTATAAATGAAATAACTACCACAATTAAAAAGTTCACCAATTTCACATTTATGCACCATTATTTTGATTACGGCAGGTTACATAATTATTTTAATTATTAGAGCATTAATTTTGTATAAATTTGTGAATATATAAAGAGTAAAATGGCTAAGTTTCGTGATTTATGTACTTTGACAATAGTGCACATTTTAAACATATGTATTAAAGGTACGTCAATTATATAATTTAGGCACATTTTTATTTTAATAAATAATTTAATGCAAACATGGTTATTAAAATCCACGTATTTGTATAGAATTATCAATGATTCCTACTATTTTATATACTTAAATATGATATAATCATGGGCTAATAAAGCTAATATAGGCAATTGTCTAGGGTCGGTTTTTTTTTTGTAAAATTTAATTTTTCATGGGCTATTTTTTTTTTATTTGAATCAAAATTAATGAATTTTAAGAAATCTATTATTAAATTATGTAGCTAATTACAACTAAACATAAAAAAAAAATATCATTCCTTTATTTTTGGTTTGCGGGTTATTGTCCTTAATTCAAAATTACAATCAATAGAAATTGTTGTTGAGCAATACAAATCATTGGTTGAATTTGTTGACGAAATATTAATATCCGTAAAAATTGTAAGACTTTCAGTATGCATTACCTAGGCGCACCAAAAATACAAATTCGGCACTGGATATATTACAAATATGATCATTTATATTTATTATTTAATTGAAATTAATCTGAAATAAAATAAATATACAAGAATTATTACTATAATAAATTTATTAATATCATCAGCATTATATTAATTTAATACATATTTAATTTATTTAAGGCTCTAGCACCACTTGATTCTAAATTATGTTCAATGTAATCATCTTCATCATCTCTTTGAAGATCATTTATAATATTATTTAATTTTTTAAAATTCGTTATTATTGGATATGTTGTTGTACTGTTGTTACTGACTGTACCAATCATAATAGTGGACGGAATTATCGTATCGGTAGTTATCAATTTTATATTTGATTTATTTGTTGTATGTACAATTCGTTGTAATTGAGGTTGAACAGATGTAAATTTATAATTACTATTATAATTATTATTATTATTATTAATTCTAACACGCATTTGTCGTTGATGATATTTTCTACGTTGTTGAAATTTTTGCCGAATTCGATAATGTTGTAGAAGATTTTTATAAAACTGATCAGCTGTAGTTTCTGTAGAATTTATTAAACGTATTGCAATATGCTCGGGAATTTGAATTTTTTCTGTAAAGATTAAAATAAATTATTTTTTATTTTAATTGCATTTTTATATATATTCTAAATATAGTAATTATTAAAATATTTATTTAATTCATCTAACCGCAATTTATCGATTTGGATATATTTGGTTTTAAAGTTGGATCCCAAATAAATATATAATAAAGTGATAACATAATTGCAGCTAATGATACACATAATACATAAATAGCAACTGTTAAAATTCTAATTGCTTTTCGATTTTTACGTGGTTGATAAAAACGGCTAATTGTTTCAATTTGTGGTAATTTAACTTTTTCAAATTTTTCTATCGAATTAACATTTGAAAACATTTTTTTTTATATATTAACATTATTTTAATAAAAAATTATTTTAGAATTAACAAATATACTTTTTTTTTTTTTGATTTTTTTAATTTCACTTATAAATAATAACAAAAAAAAATGAAAATATTAATATATGTTTTTATAACTGAAAGCCAGAAATGCAACTAAAAACTGCACTTTATTATAAGCAAGGATTTTTTTTTATTTTTGTAATATTTCTCAAGGGTCGCCACCTTTTAGGCCAATTTTTCACCACTCCATTACACTAACTTTTTTCTATAGTAGTAAAGCGCAAAAACAATATAAAAATCCTTTTCCTCTCTTATAAATCAATATTACCTTTTGAAAATATATATATAAATATATTTACTATATTGTGTCGCTAGCATGCTACAATAGTCAATAGACCATTTTGGGTGAAATTGAGTTATATATTGTTTCTTATGAAATAAATAAGAAGGAATCCGTATTTCGTGTCGATTTTATTCTATCTACAACTGTTAAGATATTTAGAATTGATTTATTCTATAGCATTTTTGTATGTTAATTTCTAATTTCTCTTTTAGTCTTTAACCACGAATTAAATACATTATTATTCAATATCATTTAATTTGATACATTAAGAATTCATTTATTTTGTGACTTTATTCAACATATACATTGAAATTCCTCAATTTTGTTCAATATAATATTACTAGACATTATTGCCTAGTAGTAGTACAATGAATGGAAATATTGATATTTCCATTAATTGTACTTTTTTCAATACTCCATTACAACTCACTATTATTATCGCAAACACATTAGTTTTTTATTCAATATTAAATTTACACGTGCACTTAATCAATATCCAACAATTTATATAAGAATACTATATCAATATTTTGGAGGCAATTTGATTTTTACCTTATATCCATTTATTATATATTATTATAAATTGAAATTGATGTTTTTTTCTATATATAAGCTTTATGTTAACATAAAAAATGTCATACATTTGGCACATTATTGTCGATTATCTCCGAACGAAGGAAATGTTATATAGACTATTATAGCATGATAGTGACGATATATCCTTGCATAGGTTAACAACCGAAATCTGGGTTAATAGAACAACAAATATAAATAAATAGTTATATGTGGGTTGTATATAACATTATTGTTTTCAAGGTGTTGTTATTCCATAATTTTAAATTTTCTTTTATTCGTTAAAATATTGTATAAAATATATAAGAGAAGTAAAGAAAATATGAAATAAAGAAAATTATATTTTATTTAATAAAATTATTTTCAAGAGATTTAAAGGAATATTTTAAAAAATAACTACACACATTTATTAAAAAACTTAATATTTTTTTATAGGTTATTCTCATTTTTGATCTTTTATATTGGAATGTCAACTCCAATTAAAAACGATTACATGATTACATTAGTTAAAATATTTGTATATTTTCGTATTATATAAATAATATGTGTACATATATTTAAAATTTGCAAATAAAATAAAACGTACAAATCAGAGTTTTCCATTTTGTATTGATATTAATTTATTTTAATAATAATGGATTGGTTTAGAGAGGGGTACCGCTGGAGGTTCTTGCACTTAGGCCAGAATTAGGCCCATTATGACCTTCATATCCTTCACGTTATACATGCCGCAGTGATTGAGCCAGGAACTCATTCCAACTAAACTATAGTCGACATTGTCTATATCAAAATTGTTTAAGTTATTGTCTATACTCTTTAGGTAGGCCAATTTTTCACCACTCCATTACACTAACTTTTTTCTATAGTAAGAAAAACTCTACTCGTAGAGGAACAACACTGCCTGTAATGAGCTCAAAAAATAAATCAAAATAGTACAATGGCAACAATAATATAGCATAAATTATCCATAATAATCCAAAAGTTTTCATTTTACGACATTCTTTATACTAATAATATTGAGTAATTATTACAAACCCTAAAAAAATTAAAATATAGACTTCTATGGGACGTCGTGACCAAAAAATCAGAATAATGATGGTATAAAGGTATAAAACAGGGTCTGGTCCAGTTAATAATATAATGATAGCTCCTTCTTATACTGATAAAGATAACAAAACCAGAAAATGGTTTAATTATCCATAGCTTTTAAAATATACTAAGAATTCGATGCGATTATATGGTCATTTTCTAATCAAGATCAAAAGGACATTCTAAGTTTACCGGAAATTTCAATATGTAAATGTGGAGGAAACACTAGAACAGTGACGTTCAACATATTTTACTACCCTGCGATAAGATATAAAAGACTTAAACATTTGGAATCATAAATGTACTTATTTATAAGTCTTGACTATATGTCTCTAGATGGTTCCAAATGTTTAGGTCTGTTACACATGGTAGTACGTTTAAAGTAAGTTAATAAGAGAAGTGAATTGCAATAAATGATATGTTCTAGAGTAAAAAAAAGCAATCATGCGGAGAGGTCTAGGTGTGTAGAATGTTTTGTTATCCCTCCTTCGCTTCAAACCAACCAACCAACCAAAGAATTCAGTTGGGAGGATCTAGAGAACCTTTAGTCATTTTCTACCCTTTTAGTAAATATTTAGTTTTGGTTTTCTTTTTTATTATTATTAACGCAAAAGAATTTCATTCATATATAAAATGGTAAAATAAAAATATCCAATAAATATTGTGTGTAATTGTTAATCTAATTATATATGTAGGGAATTATTCCAACTTTTTTTTTTATATATTGAAGAAACCATAAAAGTAAAACTAGAAATGTCGTTTTTTTTTTATAGAATTTACTAAAAATAGACATATTGCCGTAAAAATCAATTTTGAAATATGGCATTTTAATTATATACACACATAAATTTTAATTTATGGCTTTACCATACCAAAAAAAAAATAAAAATAATAAATAAACCTTGGACTAGTATTTTATTGTAAATACAAAATAATCCATAATAAATAATAATAGAAATTGCAACTAATAATTGCAACAAAAGAGCATGTTTAACATTTAAAGTGATGACAAAATTGTTGAGGATTCCGAAAGACCCCAAACCTCTTCCACAATCGAATATAATATAAGAATAGTTTTAGATTTACGGACTATTAACATATTATTTAACACTATATATTATTATTAGTGGGTGGGTTTTTTGTATCAAAAATGTTTTATGTCTGGAATAAACTTGGCCGATCGCTGAGTATGCCGTACGACTAACTAATTATGTCGTAGCTGTATGAATGATAACGTAAAAGTGACAATTGAGCATTTTATTTGCAAATGACAAGGCATTTCTCCCTCGGTAACTAAGCATTCTATACAAGAAACCCCTGTATAAGAAACATTCTTTTGTAGCAACCTCTGTATTAGCAACTTTTTTCATTCCAAACTTTCCATTAAAGCAACTGTTAAATCCATATATAAAATATTAATTATAGATTAAACTGGTTCAGAAAAAACTAAATAAGCAACCGTTTTCATATAAGAAACTTTTTTTTTAAATTGGTTCGATTGAGTTGCTTATATAGAATGTTTACTGTACCACCTTAAAGAGTTAAACGGCCTAAGGCAAACATACATTTCCTTAACGGCATACAAAATGTATCTCACATATGTGGTATAGCAAAACGGTATGTTGAAGCACTACTTGGAGTTCTGGATACTGTCAGCGGCTTGTCACTTAAACCAACCATGATTATAATGTTCTGTAGAGTTTACTGATTACTGACTTAACTTCACCATTAATTTCTATTATAAAATCTGTGAAAGAATGAGAAATGTCCGGAGTTACGGGGAGTAGAATGAGAAAGAAACTATAGAACACTTCACTAGGTTGTTGTAAAGTCACATTTTAGCCAAGCTCAAGTGGTTAAGTTAGTGGTATCGCACTAATTGAGTTAATCGTTTTGTACGCGACTCGTCACTTAAATCAATTAACTAATCAATGTGTAAGCTTATCAAATAGTCAAGCTTGGTAGCCAAATCTTTGGATACCGAAATACCAGGCCTATGATATTATAAATATCTGAAATTGGATACTAACAGGGTGTATCATTATCAGGGTGTATTAATTTTTTATTATTAGTTGAATTTGATTTTCAAAATGTTTAATTTGATTACAAAAAGTTGAAAAAGGGTGAATTTGATTTGTAAAAGGATGAATTTGATTTGCAAAAGAATGAATTTGATTTGCAAAAGGGTGGATTTGGAGTGCAAATCCGTAAAACCAAAAATGCAATTTGGAACTTCCGTCAAGTAAATGCAATACAATATAAGCGTGAACTAAATCTAAATGCAATACAAAATAAACACCTCGCCAATAACGATTTTCTGAAATGTAATTTTATTTAGTATAGGGAAGCACAACATTTATTCAAAATCGAAAATTACAAGATATATAGATTTTCAACATCTATAATTACGAAATCACTAATCATAATTTCATTTCATTATTTATTATAATTTTTACCATTCCATTACACACGTTCGATATCACATTTTTAATTAAACACTTTTTATTATTTTCTTAATGTCTCTTAATAATTATTGGTGGAACATAAACTGGTGGCATAGCTGAATCCCAAAAGAATAAATAATAAAATGATAATGATACACCTAGTCCACATAAAAAACATAAATATATAATTATCATAAAAATTTTAATTAATTTTGAAGCTGTTTTTTCTGGTAACAATAATCTTTTAACAAATTTTGGTTGTGATAATGAATCATCTTCATCTTTATAATATTTTTTATCATCTGTCATTCTAATTTTTATTATATTTTAAATATATTATTTATAAGCACCAACGTTAATTATAATATATCCGAACTAATATATTCAACTAGTGTTAATTGAAATTGAATCTTAGCTATTTATTTGGATTTTTGTAATTAAACTGTCATTAATTTGATTTAATTTTTGTTTATTTATATGATTTATATAGAACGTAGAAGTTTTAAATACAAAATCAATATTTGATTCATAAAATTTTAGTTAGATTTATGTACATACATGGAAAATGCAAGTAATTTAAGGTCGGTTAATTTTAAAATCCAGTAGCCATAATATTATTTCAATAAAACAAAATACATGCATAATAAAGATTATGATAAGGAATTGGAATAAGATTTCGTAGACATATGAGCTAAAGTACAAATTTATTCTCAATGTTTAAACTCAAGGCTAACGAAACTGATTGTGTAGCTTAAGCCTGCAACTTAAGATCACTTGGTTTCTCAATCAAAACTTACTTAAACTAAAAGCTTTATCCGGATTATCAGTACTTAAGTTCAAGCTTAACGAAACTGATTGCGTGGGTTGCTTAAGTCTGCAACTTAGCTTACTTGGTTTCTGAATTAAAATTTGTCATAACCTTAGCAAAACTAAAAGATTTACACGGATTAACAGTACGAGCTTAAGCTCAAGCTCAAGTCTTACAAAACTGATTACTTAATTACTCTATCAAAATGTATCCTAAACTTAGCAAAATTAAAAGATTTACACAGCTTAATGAAATTGATTGTGTGGCTTAAGTCTACAACTTAAGCTCACTTAGTTTCTAAATAAAAAAATTCCCTAAGCTTAGTTGTACCATGAAATGTGAATTATTGTAAATGATAAATTAACAATAATATTTTTATTAATTAGAAATAAATTAATTAATCATTAAACTAATCATGGATTCCAAACTATAATTAATTTTAATTTAAATGGTTTCAATGGCTTTTTAATAGTGATAAACTTATTACTTGTTGCCAACAAATAGTCTCAAACCGATAGCATTTATATATAACAGTCTTAAAATCACAATTATTGGAAATTTTATTATTGATACTCATTAAAAGCTGATTAAACTAGATCCAATATCGATGTTAATTCGTTTGTTCGATTTGGAATTGAATCTGTTATATAAAAATATATCAGACACATCGCAGTGAACTCTATTCTTGAAAATAAGAGATTAAAAAGTAGTACTTGGTTTTTAAAGCCTCATGATATCAACTATACATCTCGGGAAATATAATCGGGATTCTTACATATACTGAATTACCAAAATGTAGTAAAATATTATTAATAGTATTTTTATGTATGAATTAATTTATTAATATTCACAATTAATCAATGTATTAATATAAAAATGTATTTAGGACATGTAAAACCTCTTGTTTGTTCAAAGGCCACATCAAATTTGTTTAAATAAATAACCACAATAATTATTATTGAAAATTTGATGTTTAAGATTCTTTAATTAAATATATTTTAAATTAATTCATTCTCTTACACTTTAAAATATTATATATTTTATCTATCCGACATAACCAGGTGGATGATGTGCTGTAGCTGTATGATGAATATCCGGTACTTTTGGCATTTTAGAATCCCATATGAATATTAGATAAATTGATATACAAAAACCTAATCCACTAACACCAGCTAAATAAATCCCTAATGTTAAAAGTTTAAAAAATGATGAATCAAAAAGTGTCTCTTCTTTAGGTGACGATGCCGACCCCATATTATTATTATCATCGGTTTTTTGAGACATTTTTTATGAAACTTTCAATAATTTTTAATACATTCAAATAATTTAATATGAAATATATTATTTTTACGCGCTATACTAATTAATTATTTGTACATTCTGTTAAAATGTTACTAAACAACTAAAAGAAATTGTAAACTTAAAGAATGTATATTGGTTACATTTATTCTTAAGTTTCTTTTTCAAGTTTACTTATAAGCTTAAAACTTTTAAAATTATTTGTACTATTTTCTTCTTAAACTATTTTAAAGATATCGAATAATAACAAAAATCGATAAATGAATTTGGTATTCCAAAAAAAAAAAAAAAAATAAGCTCATACTGAACAACATTTATTTTAAAAAATAATTAAATTTGGTAGGTGTAAACAATAGAGAACCAATTTGCATGAGTTATTAATATCGAAGGCAATCGAAGGTAATTTGCAGTGGCGGCGCGGCGTAAGCAAAAACGCAGTGAAAGAATATAAAATAATGAATTTTAATACTATTCGCATAATTTTTTTAAGAAATTACGATAATCTTGCGAATAGAGTTAGAGTTACATATCTATAGGTTCTGAGACATACCAGGGAATTAAGTTATAGATAAGAGGTTCAAGTTTGGATGTGTCATTAGCAGAGCAGGTGATCCCCCTATAAAAAAAGGTTTAAAAGAGATATATATCAAACTAACGATTGAAAGACTTAATAATGTGCCGATCGAAAAGAAAAAGATGGCCATCGTATGATAGTACGTATAGTAATACTCAGATCAATAGCTGTGTATACGAGACACTGATCAATGGCTGAGCATGTGGCCAAACTGTGTATCCTTTAACTTAACTAATCATGCCGAGTTTCGCTAAGTTTTTTTTTTTTAACTTAACTAATCATGCCGAGATAAAATGAGAAGAAACACATAGCACACTTCATCTTCAAGTATCCAGCGCTGACCAGGGCCAGAAAGGAAACTCTAGTGGTATAGTCAAATATTCAACAACCATGGTACAGTTCCTGAATGCTACGAGATGGATCTAAAATTAACATCTAACTAAACTAGTGGAACACGTGAGTGGTAGCAAAACTAACTCGCTACTTTGGGTCCGTGTCATTTTCTTCTGGACCAAGATATTATAATACCGCAGCTTATGCTCAAACTCTACTAAACTGATTATATGACTTAAAACTGCAATTTAAGCTAACTGGTTCTCATAATCAAAATCTTAGCTAAACCAAAAAATGACAATTATTGCAAATTATAATTAGAAATGTTATTGTGGATGAAAAGGAATCTAATCATAAAAATTAATGCGACTTTACAATATGTGAATTAGTGTAGGTTTGCATATTTTTTTCTAATAACTTTTGAAATATTATTTTCTATTTCTGTAAATAAAGGACCACATAAAGTGTAACATGTGAAGCTCTTAGCTACAGCTAAGTGCGTCTTAGATTAAATTTCCCTTCAAGGATGGCTTACACTGAGAGACCAGAATATAAGTTAAAGTTATGGTATATAAACAGTTAAACTGAAGTTTTAACTCTGGTTAAAGGCAAGCTCGAATTGTACAATTAGTCATAATGTCATAAATAAAAAATAAATTATTTAAAAATGCGGCAACAGCTAAATATGATAAATCAATAATTAATTTCCGGAAGTTAGTTATTTTTATTCGAAAAACTAAATAGTATTATAATTTTTTACCAATCGGTAATTATACAATAATTTATTATTATTATTTACTGATTTAATATTATTTTTAGTAAATTATTATTGTTCAGCTTGTGCTATTAAATGTAATATTTTTTATTACCAAAATTATTTAAATTAATCACGTGTCCAGTAATTTTATGAACTATCCTCATTGTTATAAAAGGTTTTATTAATATCATGGCATGTTGAGGGACTCCTCAAGCGACCACCCGAAATAATGAGATCCATTATTTGGCAATATTATAGTAGTGGATATATTGCTATTGCTACGTCAGCGTCACCCATAATTCTTTATTTGATAGTATAATATTTTATATCATTAATTTTCTTGTTTTATATGCTGAGGATAATATTTGGTTATAGCCTGTATTTGTACAAGTATTCTCTATTATCATCTTATGTCACAGAGTCAAGCCTTTGTAAGAAACTATATATAATTCGTGATAATTGTCCTATTTGATATCATTTTGAATTCCTTGTTGTTATTATTGATTGATTATTTATTTTCAAATGTACCCATTTCATTTAGTCGTCATTTTTTTTTCTTACTCCATATTATTCCGATAATTTATTCTGCATTTATATTAAATTTTCACAATCTGTTATGATATTCTCAATATGATATATGTACATTAACTATTTGACAACTTCTGCATAATTTCCTGGATGTGATTTAGTAAATCAAAGTGAGATTTTCAATTGCCATAAATAAGATCTCCAGATTCTGCTAAGTCTACTTTGTGATCCAATCTCTCTGTCAACAAAAGACTCTAAATACATATCGTTTGGATAGAAACCTTTGCGGCCGGCCTTCATTCTACTTTATTAATTATTAATCTTATAAAAGTCAAAAAATATTAAATTTTTATCATTTTGAAAATCGTGAATAAAGTAGAAGGACATTAATCCGGAGAACTAAATAAAATAACCAGAATTGTTCACCACATAATTTAAGATAAAATAACTTTCTTAACTTAAACATTTAGAAATTCTTTTTTATCCAATTAATTTTTATATTTATATTAATATTAACACTGGCTATAATTATTATTATTAGTGTATTTATAATTATTTTTATTTTGATTTAAAAATCTTAATGTTTCTTAAAATTTCAACAGCTTAAATAACTTTTATTGGAAAATCTATTTCTCGATATGATTTTGTCATATAGTTAAACATTAAAACTTACTTAATTTATATTATTTTGGTAATTTTAATTAGAATTTAATTCAATTATTGGCATTCGTGAATCCCAGAAAAATAATAAATATACGGATATTGTAAAACCTAAACCACCAACACCAGCTAAATACATTCCAACCGTAATTAATCGAAAAAGTTTTGAATCAACAAAATCTTCTTTTTGTTCGGCGGCAGGTGATGCATCTTCATTTTTTGGTGATTTTTCATTTTTTTCTGTTTTTTCGTCTGGCATAATTTACATTTAAAAATTGTGCCGAAAACTAAATACTGAAAACTAAATACTGCAAGTGTTAAAAGTAAACTGAAATTAAATATATATAATTTTATATTCAAAGGGAAAATGATTAAAGTGGTTCTTTAAAATTATAAATATATATATATAAAAATACTTTTTATAATAATCCAATTTAATAAAACGTTCATAAATAAAATTGCAATCAAATATGATTTTATTGCCATTATTTATTATATTTGAATAACGTTTTACAAAAACAAAAACTATTAAATTATATTTTTGTAACTCTATCTCTTATATAGAATAATATTGTTACAAGTTACAATTCCTAATTAATAAAACTTTACCCTGGAAATACTCCCGCCGAGTCGTACTGCTGAAAAGTTCGTTCGAATTGAACTTTTCGTGCTGGCGCTTTGATATGTTAACTAATTTTATAAACAATTTTTCATTTAATTGATATTTCAATGTTTCAACTTCGTTTTTCAGATTTAAAAGCGGCATCGGCGTGGCAAGTGTATCTCTAGCATTAGAGAAATCCCTTTAAATTAGCATTATTAGACTTTTCATAAGACTAGTTGTATATGGATACCTCCAGATTATAAATCTAATAAAAAATTGCATGCGATTAATGTTTTTTTTTATCTTTACACTGTACAATTTTTCATCTCAAAAATCGCATCAAATGTTTTATGAAAAGTATCCGATAATTTAAAAAGTTTTTTTAATTTTAATTAACTTTTTATCATTATAAATATTTGAAATAATTCAATAATATTTGATTAGAGACTTTATTTGCATTCTGATTGTAAATTTTGATTGCAATATTGAATTTTAATTTTTTACTAGATCTTAGTGGACAAGAACTTGAATTGAAGGTGACAATAAAGGAAACCCAAAAAGTTTTATATAAAATTTGTACGCAATAAAAGTTTTGTTCATAGTTTCTTTAAATATTCTTACCATGACAATCATTTTTTTTTAATTGAACTTATTTCTTTTTTTATTTTTGAAAGGGATAAACAATAAGCGAACAAACAATATTCATTTGCTTTATAAAGATTAGGTTTTCAGTTGAATATATATAAAATTATTAATCTAATCTTTTGCGAGAAATTATATATAGCTTCTACAAGCTTTGAATTTTGAATAGTAGTTAATTAGTAATAAAATAAGAAGCTACCAATATAATATTTTTTGATATCAACTAAACTAGTAAAAACAGTCGATGTACTAAAATGCATTCAAATTTAATAAGAACAACTATATAATAAGATAAGATATGTTTCCTTTGAAGTAAATACGAATTCGTTTTTTACGAACCCAAATAGAACCGCTTCTGAACCGCCTTTTCACCTACACATTTGAATTGTATGTAAATTATGTTAAGTTATTGTAATTATATTTATCTGTGTTATATAAAATAAAAATTAAAAAAGAATTTCTATTGTATAAAATTAGTTCAACACGAAAATGGCGGTACATAAACGCACCATAGTATTATCATTTTTAGCTAGCTTTACTAAGCGTAGTACAAATACATACAAATCTCTTCGTTTTTTCTACTATTCTTATTCTAACATTTACGTTTACACGATACAGTTCGTTAAACACGTACCAAAAATAAGTCTTGTATAAAGAAATTACTTTGGAGGACGCTCCAAAATAAATTTTCATAAAGGGTTAATTACCAAATAAAAAATATTCGAAAACAAATTATTCAAATAATTCATTTTATAACTAACAGATGGCGCTAACTTATTGCGGTGCTGTGCCCGGTACATATGGTATGGTGTCGCTGTCTAGCGCTGCGCAACAATAATAAATTTATACAACTACAAAACTGGCAAAACGTCAAAAAAAATACATTATTGTGTTGTTGTGGTTAGTGGTTAGTTAACTATACAAAACTGCACCACAGACCACATATTAAATTGATAGTGAAATAAAAATGTCTATAATGTCAATAAAAGGAATAACTTTAATATTATTAAAAACACGACCAACAAGTCGGTGTGTTTATCGTGCTTATTCTTCTAATTTTGGTACAGATAATAATGAAAAAGTTATACCAACTAAACATTACGATATAATTATAGCCGGTGGTGGACTAGTTGGAACAGCATTGGCATGTTCAATTTGTAACTATACACATTAATATATTTATCATTATATTATGAAAACTAATATATGTAAATTTTATGTATTTATTAAGGTAAAGATAAAATATTGGCTGAGAAGAGTGTATTACTTCTTGAAGGTGGACCAAAATTTAAAGGTTTTCGTGGTGGTGATTATGGAAACCGTGTATCAGCTCTAAATCATGGTACTGTACGTTTAATGAAAGATATTTCAGCATGGGATACCATAACTTCTAACAGATATAAACCAGTTAAACAAATGCAGGTAATATTATTACTTTCAATTTCTATTTTAAAAGTTTTGTAACTATAAATATATTGTGAATTTTCAGGTATGGGAAGCGTGTTCTAATGCATCAATTAAATTTAATCATGAAGATTTTTCAAATGATATAGCATATATTGTTGAAAATGATTTAGTACTTCATGCTATATATAAAGAATTAGAAACTTGCGATAAAGTTGAAATAAAAAACTCATCAAAAGTTGAAGACGTTTATTTACCAAGAAATGGATATCCAAAAAGTAGTATACTATTAAATGATAGTGAAGTTATCAGTTGTGATTTATTGGTAAGTAACAGTTTTTAAAAAATTATGTATATATACATATTTAATGTAAATAGTATAATTTATCGCTTACCTAGGAAATAATTGCCTGAATAAATTATAGTAAAAAAATTTCAATTTGGGGGGAAACAATTTGACATTTGCCACTTTATTATTTGTATTTGTAATTTAGCTAAACCTACAAAACAATTTTAATTTCATAATTTATAAATATTAAATTAATAATAATGAGTATTAATATGTAATAGTTTAATTCAAAATTTATGTTTAATAATCAATTTGTTTGGGTCTATCATTTCTTTATTGATATTAATGATAATGATCCATGATTATAACAATTAATGAATATATAAAACTTATAATTTTTTGCATTGTGACATGATTAGTCCTAATTATATACATTTATTTGACTAAATCTGAAGATATATTTATAATTTGACTGATCGCCGATCTAATTGCATTTTTATTCTAGTCAACTCTTCTGTAGCAATATGTAATTTATTTAATAATTTATCAGAAAATTTATCAATTTTCAATTCTAATTCATTTAAACTCTGTTTTAATGTTAACATATCGCTTTCACATGAACATGATTTGGTATTTTTTAATTTTATATTTTCATTCTCTGAATAAAGCCGATTAATTGGAACTGCAATTGATTGTGGCCTTAATGTATTTATATCAAATTCACTATCATCAACACTTAATCTGTCATATTTTTTTCTATTAATAGAGTGATTAAAGTAACGTAAATTATTTTCACATTTTAGTTTTCGTAAACTTTGATTATAATCTCTACGATCGGCAACCAATTTAAAAATACTCATTTTTAAATCTTCTGGCAATTTTTTATCTCTGGCATCATTTGGTCGTGTAGTAAATTGTAATTTATAACGTGAAGTTCGTAATAATGCACTTTGTTGACACAATTCAAGAAGATGCGGTGGTGCTTTTCTTAATAATTTTGAAAAAAATAAACCTTCTAGGCGAGAAACTAATTCAGCTTGTCGAATCAGACGATCTAAGCCTGCCGAAACTTGCAGACCCTACAATTAAATTAATGTATTGTATAATAAAAATGGAAAATTATAAAAATGTCATCAATAATATAATTTACCTGTATATCACTAACAGCCAAACCAACAAGTAAATTAGTTAAAATTACTGTAACCAATATGACAAATGATAAAAATAAAATATGTGATGTAACAGGATATAAAATTGGACTTTCATTATCATTCTCACCATAAAATATATCTTCGAATTCAAGTTCACCAGCCATCATTGTTATAATTTTCAAAAATGACCTATAAAATATCTTCAATAAAAATTAAATTGTATTTAATATTTCTAAAAATCTATAAAAATCACATACCAAGGAATAATTTTAAATGATTTGTAGTTTGTAAAGAGTACACAAAAACTGAAACCAAATGCAATTAATAGGCAACAATAAGCCGAAAGAAATTTTCCAAAATTTACTGCAACTATACACAAGGAATAATATAATTTAAAAATGATTAATTAAATAAAAAAAAACAACCTTTTGTAAACATTTGCACATATAAACCGAAAATTGGAAATCTTCCAACTAACATCATCAATTCTAACCATACCAAAAATATTATTATTGCTGCTATATGATTTTGCCAAATTGGAACTTGATACAAATCGTTACCAATTATTGTTCCTGGGGTCTTTAGAAAAATAATAAAATATAATACAATTTTTTTTATAGGTCTTATTTAATTACCACACAGAGAAACACACCGAGAATAATTGTCCATTGAAGCCAATTTTCCCATATTTTTGCATAACAATAAATACCATGTCCCATCTTTGTTATATGAAAATTATATTTAAACGAAAAACTTACAAATAATAAAATTAGTTTTACCTCGAAAAATTCTCGTCCTGTTAATGCTGTATTAAGAGCTACTACAAAATATCCAATTATCCAACTATAACTTCCGACTGGACATGTTGTTTCATCTTTACAATTTCTTACATAAACTCCCATTACATATAATGTAAAAAATAATACATATATGCCATGATATAATAAACTCCAGAGAAAAAATTTTCGAATTCGTCGCCATTTCAAAAATAAAAATGTTTCGCAAAGTGGATGTGTTAAAATTCGTTTTTGTCCTACCTCAATGAATGCTAATAATAATTCGGATTCACCTCTTTCCGTACTTGGTACCAAAACTTTAAAATCCAATTTAATTTCACAATCAACATCACCAATTTCATGATCGTTAACTTTTATAGATGAGTCTAATTTTTTAATAAATTTTGGTATAACATCAGGTGTTCGTCGTACTATAAATGAAAGTGCTGTTATACCACCTTTTGTACGAGCTGTTGGATCGGCACCATGTTCTGAAATTATATTTAAAATATTATACTTCATAATAAATTCAAAATTTTACTATAGTAAAATTTTACTAATATTTTATCACTGAATAAGGCAACGGCCAGACTATATACGGGTACTGTCACGGGACATATATTCCTACAAAAACATGCTGCACAGTTGGGACTGACTAGGGTCTCAACATGCAGAAGTTGTGAATAATAAGAGGAATCCCTATGTTATTTTCCCCTGCAGTGCAACAACGGAAATTCAGGAACTTGTTAATAAATTGTTATTTTCTAAATAATCTGTTAGATTATTGAAAAGAAGCATGTCGACCTGATCAAGTTCATGGGTTGATGCGCTATACGGAAAAAGTTTAGTAATCAACTGGGTGTACAACGAGCTAAATTGTGGGTTCATAGAATGAGGTTCTCGGATCCTCCTCCTTAATAATCAACAAACTATAGTGTAAGAAGGCGAAATTATGATCTAGTTTTTATATACATTTTAATTTAATTTAACATATTGATAAATTAAATTAGGTAATATTTTGCAAATTAGCTACAGGCAATTAATTCTGAAGAAAAATATGATGAAGAATTATATTTTACCATAAAGAATCTTGGATTCTTTTAGTTTTTTCCATAAAGTTCAAGTTGTTTCTGATGCGATGCACGAGTACTTATATTATAAAATTGTAATCATTTCAATTATGGAATACAATTTCCATTTTTGTGTTTCTTCTTGATAAAATAATTACTCTTTCCTACTTATTCTATTTCTTGTTGTAGATAATATTATTAAGTCATCCTGTATATAATTTGAATATGACTAAATCTTAAAGCTAAATCTTAATTTCGATACACAGACCCGTAATCCGTAATATATGTATTCGGATGTGTAACATCATTACATCGTAATGTCATCAATATATTTAACATTTTCGAAACTAAAGACAAACCTAAACATTGTAAATAATTTCCACAATCTTGCAATTCAAAAATATATTACAATTAAAATGTAGCTTTGATTTTCATATTGTGATTGTATTATTCGAAATTATCATCACCTTAACGCAGAACTAGCTTAAGTCCACTTTTGGACAATTTCGCGATATTGTGTCAATTGAATTGTGAACTTATAAATCTTGGTGCGTAAATGATTTATATATAAACATAATGTGATTGATAAGCAAACCACACTAACCACTTTGTAATTTTATTAATATTGGTGTAATTTTATTAACTTTGTAATTTTATTAATATTCATTATTAAATTAAACAACACTAAGCACTTTACGCTTATAAATGATTACATAACAAAAGTCAATGGACACAATATCGCAAAATTAGCAAAAGTGAATTTAGGCTAGTTCTGCATTAAGGTGGCGTTATAATTTAATATTCATAAGAATTTAATTGAGATAGTATACAGATTACATAGTTAAACATTGTTGATTTTTTCGGGTATACAATATAAATCTGTCTATAAAAATTAAATGTTTAAATATGTTTTCGATTCGACAAATTTTTTTGTTTTTATTAGCTATGGTAACAGAATATATCAATTATTTGCCAATTTTTTTAATGAATAATAATTAAGAAATAATTATTGTAGCTATGTAGTAGTATTATAATAGTTTCAACAAATAATTTAATTGATTTTTAAAGAAAATTTCACAAATAAAAACTTACGAATTAAAGCATAAACACATGAACTAAATTCATTTAAAGCTGCAATATGTAATGGTGTATAACCATAATCATCTGATCGATTAACATTAGCTCCGGCTTTTAATAAAATTTCTATACATTCTTGGCATCTGGATTGTTGAACAATTGCAGCATGTAATGATGTTCTACCATCACGATAAATAGCATTTACATTTGCCTTGTATTTAATAAGAATTTCAACAGTTTCTATACATTGTGATAGACAAGCTAAATGTAATGGTGTTTGATTGTCAGCACTACGAGCATCAACTTCAGCACCATTATCCAATAATATTTTAACACATTCCACATAATTATCCTCTGCAGCTACAAATATATGTACATACTTATAATTAAAATCATTTTTTAAAAAAAAATTATTAAAATACTTACCTAAATGTAATGCAGTCAATTTTCGTTTGCCAAAACAAGAACGAACATCAGCACCATTATTTAGTAATAATTTTATACACTCTAAGTGGCCAAGAGCCGAAGCTGTATGCAATGGGGTTTCAGTAAATACCTAAAATAAAAATTAAATTAATAATATTTTGTTTTATATTTAATTTTTAATAATTTCTTTTTTACTTGTGGTGTATTTGGTGCAGCACCATATTTCAATAATGTTTCGACACATTCAATTGAGTTCTTATCAATTGCAAAATGTAAAGCCGTTCTTTTCTCAATACCAACATTTATTTGAGCTTTCCTCTTTAAAAGCAACAGTATACAATCAACACTTCCAGCACTATTTATATAATAATTTATAATATAAGTTTATTTAAAATTTACAATTACAAGTAATTACCTTGCAGCACAATGTAATGGAGTAGCTTTATTTTCTTTATCCCATTTATTTGGGTCAGCACATTTATCAAGTAATATTTTCGATATATGTGCATCACCATTACAACAAGCAAAATGTAATGGTGTTCTACCTCTTGGATCTGTACAATTTGGATTTGCTAAATAATTATCCAATAAAATTTGTACGTTATCAATACAATTATACCATGCTGATAATAGAAGTGCTGTATTAACATCTTCTGATGATGGTTCTAAATCTACAAAAAAAAACAGTATTTTAATAAAGAAGAGGTCAAAACTGGGTCATTGATAAGCAATTTGCCTATTACAAAAGGCCCACAATTGTCGCGGTGTCCCGGGACAGACGATTCTTAGGGAGCCTGCAATTAGATTAGAACTTACTCCGTCCTCCACGTATCATGGGTGTATGGAGGAGGAGAGTATGCGAAATTTGTAGTGCCATTGTCCCTACGTCCAACATAAAAGATTTTGGAAATTTGGTAGTTTCTTTCTAAAAAACCTTAAGAGGTGAATAAACTAAAGCCAGCGAATATGATTTCATTCATTAAAAACGTGGGGCCTCATCAATACGTTGTTGTAATGATGCTGCTTTCAATTGAAGCGTATTACGGGTTCACTAACGAGAGTGACCTACGTGCGAGGAAGTCTCATAATTCCCAATCCTTTAAAACATTAAAACCAACCAACTCATTAAAAATGGGTAGAGAAGTTGACGTATGTTCCGTACGGATTATAATCAGTATTTTGATAAATTATTTCACAAAACCATTGATTTTCCGATTTCCATTTACTTCAAGGATATGAGTTAATGGGTTCTGTGAAGCTCATCCATATCTGATACTTTGACAACAAAATCAGGGATACAGCAGGGTATTAACGAATAATTGGACCGTTTTCTTAGTAGTATAATAAAAAAAATTTAGTGTTAAATGTAAAATGTAACTAAATGTGAGTAGTTTACATTCATTCGTAAACTATTTTACAATCATCACGAAACTATTTGTGATTGTAATTAACTGAATTTTAGAATGCACATTTTGATGGTGGTATTATACGTCGTGCTAACTCTTTATTGAGTTTCATTAAATGGTGGTCGAAAGAGTTCTCCGATCTCTACGATGAGAATAAGATATTTTATTATTATTATTAGAAAAATACAAACCTAAATAATTTATGAATGACAGCATTTTAAAAATTCGTGCTGCATTGGAACATTGCTTAAGGGTTTCTTTTACTTCATTAGCATTCCATATTATATGACTTTCATGATTTCTATGAAAGAATTGATGAATTTCTGTATTCATAACAGCATCACTACTATGTTCACTTGATATACTTCCTTGATCATCAGCATGATTA